>CM067095.1:4521056-5741584 GCA_034008185.1 Gorsachius magnificus | reverse complement strand
CAGCTGGTGTTTCTAATAAGACACAGATGTGTTTTGGGATCTCTCCCATCTCCTGCAACATTTAAATGTAGATAAATAGAACTTAATCAGCTATAAATAACAGCATGTCATGCCTGTGGATCACTAACCTTCTCTGGGACTCCCACAGGACTAGGGTTAAGCTTAATTACTTCAGTCTACTACAAACAACAGAATAATCAGCTGTTGGATGTTGCATGGGGGAAGGTGGAGGGAGCATAAAGAAGCAAGTCAACATCCATAGCCAGTGACGTGACGCCCCGGTGTTCAGTGTAGGATATTTGTAATGTTTCGAGACCAATGGGATTCTTTTATTCCCTGTTTTCGATTAGGGTGCTGGAGGTTTAATGTCAGTACTACAGCTGTGAGTGTTGTTTTAAAAACAAACTCAGGAGGCACCCATGAACTCTTTCTTTATCATCCCCTTAGGGATATTTTCCTCCCCTTAGGGATAACTGCTCAGATTTGCTGGAATAAAAAGGTGGTGATTGTGGCTCTTTAACTGGTTGTAGATGAAGGGAAGTAATTCCTCTGTGGCCATTGCATGTTGCTAATTAAGGAGGGCACATTGGTATGTCTGGAGTAGGGTGACCATCAGCCCCAGGCAGTTCTCCTGGGCTGGGGGGGGGTCAATGTCTGTCAGCTTCCAGCACTGGGATCTGGGTGTCTGGCCAGGCTGGCCTGCATGGGAATGTGTTATGGGGCTTCCCTCTTCCAGCAGCTTTCTGCTGAAGCAAATGTGAGACAGATGCTGGGGGAACCACTGAGACCCATCTTCCATCGCTGCCAGGTTCTGCTCGTCCTCTCCGGGCATTGCTCAGCACAGTGCTCTGGCAGCACGTGTGCATTCACCCGCTGCCGTACATCCCATGGTATATAAATACCACAGGTTACCGTGGATCAATAATGAAAACAGCTGCTGTAGAGGCAGTGCCATGTTTATACATGGAGTTCTTTTCTCCTCCAGCACACAGTGCAGGCTACTATCATCTTTTGATCCTTTCTGAAACACAGGCTCTCAGTCCCTTGGCTGCCTCTGTGTGACTGTCACACTCTTGACGTTGTGCTGGAGCTGAAATACCTAGAATATGCGATCGCTAATAAGTTGTCTTGAAGTATTTGATATGTTACTACGGAGGTGACGTGCCAGTTTGAACACGGCATCCTTTGACCTTCGCTCAGCCCACAGCCTGGTTTCCCCAGCCAGCAGTGGCCATTGCCATCGCTCTTCCAAATGGCAAGCCATGACAAGGGAAATGTCCCAAACATTGTTCCCATTTGTATTGGTATGAGTGAAGTACATTTTTGCTTAGTAATTTAGTTGTTCTTTGATGCATTTTTGGTTAATTGTCACGTCTCTTTAGGAGCACTAGTGAGAAGATATTTCTTAAACATTTTTCACCATTAGCTTCTGCCCTTGCATGATGGTTAACATAGCATAAATGGGTTTAGTGATTTGCATAACCTTTTCCCAGCTACAGTAAGTTTGAGCTATAGATTTGGTTTTTTACAGTAGATTTGATTCACAGCAGAGTTGTCCCTGCCCCATGTACCTGCTCTACGGTCCTGCAAGTGTCTGGCAGGTAAAGCTGGGCAAAGCCTTGGGTGATTCAGCCAGGAGCTGAGGGCGGTCTTTGCAGCTCTCCTCAACAAAAGGGCCTCGCAGGGGCTGTCTGAAAGAAAAATGGCAGTGCTTCGGCGTTCACAGTTTGATTTGTGTTGTAGATCACATGCGGTTCAACTGCATGGAGTCTGGGTTGGGCTTGGCTCAACGCTGCGCGGGTTTCGACGGTTGCTGCTGTCCCTGCACCCCTTTTCAAAACGAGAGCAGGTAGCGGGGTGCACAATTAACACAAGATTGCCTGTTTGCCTTTTTCTCTTTTCTTGCGTCCCCACAAGCTGCATTTCCTTCGTGGAAATGTAATTAAAATGTTGATGATGGGGGAGAGGCAGCCCCGCCAGGCTGCTGCTGGGGCGCGGAGGCTGCCTCGCGGGGGCAGAGCTGGCCTGCGGCAGCGCCCGCGGCCCCTTCCCGCACGCAGTCCCCCGCTTGTTTGATTTCCCCCGCTGCGGGCCAGGCTCAGGAAGACAGGGGAATATTTATTTATAAGCTGTCTGTACAGATGTTTTCATTGTGGTTTGCGGTGCATTGGTGCCACTTAGTGGGGGGAGAATTGAATTGACAGCTTTAACAGTGCAGGGGAAAACAAGGAGAGCCGGGTTTCATATTCCAGCCCCCACCTCCACCCCCCCAGCAGTATTTCTGCAGTATAAATACAAATGCAAGTCTTCTGCTAGCCACAGAGCTGCTACGGGTACTGGAGGTGGCTGTCGGCAGAGTGGTGCTGGGAGCTGGACGTGCACTGCCCCGAGTCCCAACAGGGGAAAGCTGCACTGAAAGCACTGCTGGATATTAGGCTAAATGTCTGGCTTTGCTGATAGAAAAAAGTAATCCAGCCATGCCTTGTGTTATGCAAGGTTTTGGCAAGGCTTGAAAATCATTCTCTCTCTGTGTTGTGATTTCCCTTATTTTAGGTATAACAGGAAGGGCGATGGAATGGGATGGTGTTAGCTCTGATGGCAGTTTTGGAGGAGCCAATCTATACAAAATATTAGCAGGGTTTATTCGAAATAATTTAACTGGATTTTATATTGATTTCCTCACGGAAAGGCCTGTGGGGAAAAAAAAAGAAAATCCTATGCTGTGATATCTGTAAGCAAGCTACTCTGCTCCCCCAAATAAATGCTTACAGTTAACTGATGGTACCTGGCAGGACGCATGGATGTCTGTGGTTTGCATTCAGGCACAGACCTCCAGGTGAGCCTGGAGTTTCATTGCGAGGTTGCAATGGAGCACGTTGCTCTGAGTGCTTTGCAGCGTCCTCTGTTTTGTATGGAAGGGGTGCAGTTGTGGAAGTTGTTTTGCATTGTCAGGATGCTTAAGAACATTTGGTTGTTTTTTTGTCTCATGATAAAGGGCACTTTAGGGTGGTTTTTACCTTGAGTTCAATTGAATTGCTTTTTTGGTTTTTTTTTTTTTTTTACACATGGGCTCCTTCCCTTGTTGAGTCATTTCTCTGTGTTCCTTTGCCGGGCATGCGGTGCTCGTGGGCTCCAGGGAATCTGAGCCTGGTTTTGCAACTCTTCCATGTGGGGAACTGCTTCTAATTTTAGTGAGATTTCTGGGTGTGGAACAGTTACACTTTCAGTCCTTAGGAAAACATACTGTGACCGAGAATTGTGCTTACTGGCCTTAATCATACCTACTCTAGCTTTCATCTAGCCAGTCCCATTACCCTCAGCAGGAAAAGCAGCACTTGGCAGGGGTCGGCAGGTCCCACCTACTGAAATGTTTCCTGGAGCCCTTGGTAACTTCGCTTGTGCGCTACCGTGCTCTTGGCTCCTACGGGAGGGAGATGAAAGCTGGCATGGGTGCGTGTCCTGGCGTCACCTCTCCGTAGCTCTGCACGCAGCCGTACCTTCCGCACGCTGCCTGCGGCGCGCTCCGCTTCCTCCCAATGTATGCAACTGCCAGTGATGCGCGCGGGGCACGAATACTTGCATCTTCTGCCTCAGTTTTGAACCCGTTTGTGTGTCTCTTGCGCTCTCACCAGAGGGCACTGCACAACATGTTGCAGCCTAATAAATAACCTCTTAACCTGCTTAGCTGCTTTATGCTCAGTGGCATGTTTTACAACGTTACCTGGAGTCCTTGAATGCTGGTTCCCATGGCAACCTGATACAGCATTTTTATTCTTTATTACTATCACTGTTTTATTGCTGCCTTGTTCAAATGTGCTGTCATCTTTATTTTGCCTTAGTGTGTGTGTGTGCGCGCGCCACAAATCTGTTTCTAAAAATTATTTATTAAACAGTTTAGTGAATTTGGAAAATAAGTGATGATCTGTCACTGTCGATTTAATATTAAATGGAGAAGCACACCCTAAATGGAAACAAACTAGAAAGAAAAAATAAACCAGCGACCCAAATATTAATACAGACAGTTTCGGATGTTTGATGGAGGTGCAAATAGTTGGGTAAAAGCAAATTAGCAGGAGAAATACTGCTTCTGTAGGGGAACGCTATAGTCTTAATTTCTGTGAGAGGGCATACCGACAATGTCCAGATGTTCTTAGGAGTGGGTTTTGGCCAAAGATGGTCATGGGAGCAAGGACCTAAATTATTTTAAGGTGAAGCTTGAAACGTTTACAGGAGCTGTACTGCCCAATAGGGAACAGCCAGAAACTACGCTGGTAATATGGATCCTCAGTGTGGACCAGGTTGTGGATAACCTGTTTGCACCGTAGTTATGTTGTGTTAATCCCATGGCTAACGTGTTCTGCTTCCCTGCAAGGTCCAAGCCAGATTTCTTCTTCTGGACTTGGTGATAACTGGGCTTCAGGAGCGGGGGCAGGAGAATCACGGTTGCTGAGGGACTGGGGGTGTGCTGGTCCTCCCAGTGATGCTGCACTCCCCCGTGCCTGAGATCGGCTGTTGGCAGATCAAGTGTTGGGAAGGAAGGTGGGATTCCTGCAAGTGGGATTAGCAGGGACCCTGGGGAGAGGGGTTGCCTGCCTTCCTAGTACAGGGCACGGTCCCTTCCCTAGGATGGTGTGGGGATTCTACCTTATTTTTTTTTTTCTTTCTTTCTTTCCTGTTACAGGAGACAATAGCTGATAGGGCTAGAGGTGATGGGGATTTGGAGGAGCTGAAATGCATTCCTTGCAGGCCTCCCCAGGAGAGCTGCCAGGACTTAGCCAGGGTGCTAGTGGCTCCCTTGGGGAAGGGGGGCGCGGTGGGGTGGCCTGGCTCCCCACAGACATGCCCTGCTGAAGCCTGGGTGGCGGGGGCTGTTTGGGGCCAGCTAATCACAGCCAGCAGAGGGATGGGATTTTTCTTCAGGGCAAAGACTGCGTTTCTGGGAACGGCGAAGCAAACAGAGTTAAAGGCAGTGTGATCTTGTGCATACAGGAGCCAGCTGGCAAACCCCAGATAACAGATATCTTTCGAAGCACATGTTAGGAGCAGTGCTGTTTTCAATGGCTCCCTTGTACATGCTGTCGTCTTCCTTCCCTACTTCTAAGTATTAGGGGGCTGCTATAAAAATATTTGTTCTTCCCTAGCTCCTCTGTCTAAGCCACTCTTCCCTATTGACTGCTACTGTGCAGCTAAGCACGGCGGTAGGATATAAGTATCCCCTGTGCAGAGGGAGGGTGTTGAAAGGACTGGGGTCAGGGCTGCCTCCTCGAGGGTGATATCCCGTATTTAAGGAATGGAGAGGCATCATTTGGAAAGGTATAAATTATCTAGGACAGCACATAGAATTTTACAACCTGCACTTAAATCCTTCATTATATCTTGTGCCAGCAGCAAGGCGGATTCTGCAGCCTTTTCTAAGGACACTAACCTAGAGATTCAGATACTTTGGAGGATGAGTGTGTCCCTCCAGAAAAGTCTGAGATTTTTTTTTTTTCCCCCTCCTCTTCATACTTTGCAAATTCCTTTTGATGCTTTGAGGCAGGACAGGTTTGGCTGTGAGACTTCAGCAGGGAAATTTCTTCAAAGTGCTTGAAGTACACCCTTGTTCCTCTCCAGAACACAAAGCTCCCAAAACAGATATAAACTGATCTGGAACTAGAACTCAGCCCTTGGTTGGAAAATTTAGGAAATGACTGTACCTGGGCAGAATAGCTTTTCTAAAATTAAAACATCTCTAGATTGCCAGACTGCTGATTATTAAGAAGAAAAGTAGGGAGAGCAGCACGGGGAAGATAATGGGTTCCAAGGAAGCGGATTTCAGACAGCTCAGAGCTTCGGTCTTGGCAAGCTGCTTGGAGAGCAAAGGAAGTTTAGGAGAGTTGAAAGTTTCTTAGAGAAGCAAATTTAATGGCGCAAGTATGAACTCCCTTAATGGAGAGGACAGATGGGAAATGTAGTAAAAGATTACTTTAGCTAAATCACGGGTTCTTTAATGACCTGAAACGCAAAAGTAACATAAAAAAATTGGAGAGTAGGTCAAACTATTGAGAATAATTTTAGCATGAACATGCAAAGAAAAATGAGAGGGCTAAAGTCCAAATGAGCTACAACTGGCAAAAGCCATAAAGGGCAGCCAGAGGGGTTTCTATAAATGTATTTGTAGCAAGTGCTGGGCCAGGGAATGAGTTCGTCCACTGCTCGGTGGAAAGGAAAAACTCTCAGAAGATGGAAGTGAGAAAGCAGAAGTGCTGAATGACTTTGTTATCCTTTCTGTTCTTCTGAGAGGGTCGGCTGCAGCCGTGCAGCCAGCACGCTATCAGGAAAGAAGGAAAGAATAGGTTTGAATGTTTAAGTTAGCAGAGCCTGGAGGAATTCAGCTCTGGGTAGTTAAAAAACCGGCTGAAGCGATTTCAGTGCCATTAGTGATAATCTTTGAAAATCTGTGGAGGACAGATGAAGCTTGAGAAGACTGGAGGAAAGAAAACTTAATGGGATATCTTTCAAAAGGGGAGAAAGAGAGGAGCTGTAGGGCTGGGAAGCCTGTAGTGCTGAGAGAAGTTTTTTCAGAGAAGTATGATAAGGTTGATCAAGTTGTTTCTAAGCACGTAGAAGGCAGCAGTCCCTGGAAGAGCTGGAGACCAGCAGCTCCTCCGGCAGTCACTCCTTCCATTAATACTGGGATGACATACTAGAGAGTAGGGTTATTCACTTTGTGGATGATGCAAAGCTGAGACAGGTACACGCACAGCCGAGTTCAGGACTAGGATTCGGGGGATGTGAAATAATAGAAACGGTCTGAAAAAAATAGGTTACAGCTTAGCAATGTTAAGTAAAGAAGGAATGAACAGCTGTGAAAGACCAGAACTGGTCAGGTACCTGTTCTGCCAGAAGTGATAAAAGAAAGTGTGCGTGGAGGATTTCGGGATTACAGCAGACCACTAAATATCCCTGGATCCACAATGCCATTTTATTATAGGGGGGGAAAAAAAAAATCATCAGGACATAGAAATATGGTTTATTATAAAATATGCAAGGCATTCTGTTCATTTAACCTGGTTCTGGTAGTGGGTACAATACGTTTAGTTCTGAGTGTCACTGTTCAAGGAGGATACTGGCTGTCAGAAGAGACATTAGGAAGAATTTGCAAGAAGGCGGCTGGTTAAACATGGGGACCCATTTCCCTGGGGAGGCTGCAGCTGAAATGAAGCGAGAGTACCCTCAGGTGATTTTTCAGCCCAAGATAAGATTTATTTATTTTTTTCAAAACCATCATTTTACCTTGTAGCAGGAAAAGCTGAGAGATTTATTCATGCCCAGGGAGGAGTAGTGAAAAGTAAATTTAAATACAAAATTCCAACTTAATTGGAAAAAAGAGAAGCTTTTTTTGGACATGTGGTTAACTGGGTGAGACATGAGCTTTTGGGCATCTGGTGGAAAGACTGTGTACCTGGAAGCTCCTTTTTCCTTTTTTTTTTTGCCACCAGTTAGTCCAGCTGGTTAATAATAATAAAGGTCCAACTTCTGCCTGCAATTTTCATTTGCCAGATATTGTTATGGTTGAATCATCAGCAAAACTGCGAAATATTCTTGTGTTCTTTGTGTACTTGAAAGTCAATTTTTCTAATTTTTTACTGTGGTTTGTATGTTAGTGAGACAGACCCCTAATTTAAACACTGCTGTTTTGCATGAAATGCTAAAGTACAGTGCCTGGAAATTCCTTGGGTCCGTTGTTGATTTTTCATATCTCCTGTCTAGCTCTAAGGGTGCCTGAAGACCTATAAAAACATAAAAACCTGAATAGACAGAAATTAATACCAAGTTCTTCAAAAGGGAAGTGGAGACTATAACTGGTGTCTGGGGTGACATCAACATTTGGATCCCCCTCTCTCAGTCTGAAATCAGGCTTAGGATGGAGATGAAATAGCATCCAAGAGTTTTCATGACAGGAAGAGTCTTCAGACATCAGAAGACTCTTTAATTGTGGGCAGAGTGATTCATTCAGTGGTCGGCATCTGTGTCTCATTAAAATATGAAATCCTTCACTGTTTCTCCTTTAAATATGAAGGTATCCCTGGTTTATCTTTTTTGGCCTAGCAGGGCTATATTTTATGTCAGATCATTGCAGCATACCTTTCGAGCGAGCCTGAGTTATGGGCAGATTATTTAATGCTGAAATTGTTGAGCAAATGTAATTCACCTGTGTTGCTTTCTCCAGAACCTTTTCTCCTTCAGCAACCAAGCACAGCAGAAGAGCAGCTTGAACCGAAATTGGAGGATTAATTTCAAATTATTTGGGGAATGGGCGTAATCAATAAAAATAAGTTACTCTCTCTGTTTTTTCCTGCTGAGCCCTAGTCAACAAGTGAGGGTTTTCCTGAAGCAAACTATCTCAACGGGCCCAACTCCAACTCCTGCTAAAAATGACGGGGGAGAAAAAACTCCTAGGGACTTCAATGGGAGCAGCCTGCTTTGAACTGACTTTTATTGTTGTGGGGAAATATGCCTTGTGTCTGCAAGAGATTGACTGTAAATACCTGTGCAGATGAATACATGTGCAGCTGGGTACAGATAACCATAGGTGAAAGCTTTCCGTTGCGCCTTTCTTTCCCCCACCCCCCCAGAAATAAACTGCCAGGTGTATTTTGGATCACTAAGGAAGGTTTTCAGGCTAAAAGGGTCATCATAACTTGCCAGGATTTCCCCATCTTTTCCACCGTCTTGCTGTGACTTTTTAGATTTTGGAAAGAGAGGGTGTGCACACAGCAGAATTTTACAAAAAATTAGAAGCAATTAAGTGTTTTCAGTTTTCTTACATCAGTTGTGATCAGTGCAGGGGCTTTCTACTCTGCTGCCTCTTTCCAAAATGCATTAAGGCTGTCAGATGTAAATTGGGGGCATCAAAGCACTTTCTGCATTGGGTTATGAGCTGGTCTGTAGTGCAAATTGCTCTGAATTCTCCCAATGTGTTCAGTGCCAAGCACAAATTGCATTTTAAAAGCAATATTTTGTTTGGCCAGTGTGTATTAATCTAACTGTATTCAGCAGCTGTGAGGTTAAATTCTGGTTTGCCAGTTGGCTTTAGGGTTTGAAAGAGAAAAACAGCAGCAACAGGTTTCTCAGCCTCGCCTGTGATAAAGTGAGAGTGGTAAGAGTGGGAGAGGAGGGAGCATGAAGATGCCTTAATTTACCAAGGGCAAGCACTTAGCCACGCAGCCATTTGTTGCTATTCGGTGGGTGTGATGATCTGCCCAGAAATACTGAAAAGAGGGAGAACTATGTGGAAAGCTGGGACAAAAATATATAAGGAGCTGGAAAGAGGGCTGACTGCCAAATCTGTGGTGTTACAGTTGGCCCCCAGCTTTGCTCCTTGCTTGTCTTGGCTCTCTAGTTGCAAGACAAATATATTTGTTTTACTGTTGTTCGTGAAATCTGGCTGGCTGCGTAGCAAATGGTGCTAAGCGGTGGGGAGACTTCATCTCGTGAGTCATCTGCAAACGGGGAGTGGGACGGGAGGGTGATGATTTAGGTCATGCAGGCTGGGCCGCGAGGTTTTCGATGCTCTCTTTCATAAGCACTTCATCAGTAAGAAATGGCCAGAGGACGAAGCCTTCTCTTCTGCAGGTTGGGGCAGCAATACTGTGCTGGTGTGGGGCTGGCTGATAAAGCAGAGAAATTGGGATGAACCACACATAGTTTCCTGCTGTCCCAAGAGGACGCAGATGTGGGGAGTAGGAGGAAGAACGGTCTGGTGGTTACAGCATCCTGATTCAGGAGATTAAGTCCCCTCGAAGCAGCAAAGAGCTGAATTCAGTCTCCAAGCCTTGTTCTTTATCTGTGTAACAGCAATCTCGCCGATGCCCAGCTCGCCAGAGCACTGTGAGGATAAATCCACTGAGGAGTCTGAAGTGCTCAGATAAATACCTGCGAGAGCACAGGGAGGCATTTGTGCTTGTATGAGGGATAAGTGCTTTATTAGTAATGACCCGGAAAGGACAGAGCTACTTGCAGGTATAGTAAGCACAAGCAAGTACCTCCTGTAGTTGACAGGCTCTTGGTATAAATCATTTGTGGAATAAATGACACAAGAGAATTCATGCTTCCTAGAGGAGAAGGAAAGAAGTCTCTGCTGAGCTTAATAAAAATGAAAATTTGGTAATGGATAATACGAGTCTAGAGGGGGTCACAGTCTGCTTGACAGGAGCTGTAAGGTCACAGATTAAGTAGGTGCCCAAGTCGGTTGCAGCAATATACAGGAGATTATTGAAGGAAGATGCATGCTGGGAAGCTCTCCCACAGAACAGCAAGGTCTGGGAGAGCTGTAACTGTGGTTTTGCACAGCAGAATGCAAAGGAATTATTGCAGCAAAAAACTAGCTGTGTATTTGACATCATGCCTTTAGTACAGCCGGGGCGGCTTCCAGGATCCTCCTCTTTTGAACGTCTGAAGGTCCCTGTAAAACAGGGCAGGAGGAGCTTGCCCTGTGCCGTGCCAGCCCCACAGGGTCTCGTGAGCCCGAGGCCATGCTGCCAGCCTGGTCCCAGCTTACAGGGAGAAGGTCTCCAGCTCCCTCCCTCGTGCCTCTGGCCGGTGTTCCCTTTCTTCCCAGCCACTAGCGTATGTGCTCAGAACTGCTGCAGGGAGCTTAACCAGCCAAAAGCTAACATAATAATAAAAAAAAAAAAAAAAAAAAAAAAAAATAGTTTCTTTTGGGCTAATTTCCTGAATTGCCTCACCACTTAGTCATAAAGGTACTGGTGCAAGAGAGAAGGTGGGAACATATGGCTGGGGGCAAAGGGAAGAGTGGGAATTGGTTAGCTTATAACTTCCATCAGCTAAAGCTGCCGTGGGACTGTCACGTCTGGGCTGTTACGGCTCCGTCTCCTTGAAATGGAAGAAATGCATCAAGCCGAGGTCAGGAGTTCCTTTTGCGTGTGGCAGCACACAGACCGCTGCTGCTCCTCCATGGTGCCGCTCTGTCTAATCTTTCCCCATGTGTCAGCGCTATCTGCATGCTTTTCGGATGGCGTGTTTCAGTAAAGGAGCATTGGAGGCAGCATCCTTCCCATGTTCTTCCAAAAACTGGGTCTGCTGGGGAGCAACAAGCAACTGCTGCTGCGTTGCAGTGGCCACAACCTAGGAGAAATACAGGAACGTACCTGGACAAGTTCTGTTTGTGAAAAAGCATGAATTTTAGCTCATTAAACCACCAAGCCTCCAAACGTGGTAAAGTTGAGGTCAGGAAGTAGCTGTAAATTGAGTGACTGGAAAGGAAACCCAATTAGCTGCTTGCCATTTTTCCAGAGTTCCTGCATGGAGGTCATGCAGATGTTCGTCATAGCAAAAGTTCGTGCAGTTCATCTCAGTCGATAAGAGGCTTTCACCCTCCTGCAGTGATGTTCCATGGCACTTACCTTTAACCGTAGAAAGAAATTATTTGAGAAAAAGCCTCTCTTCTATATAGCTATTTTTTTCCCATTATAATACTTCAGCTTTCTTCTGCTAGTCTTAATTCCTCCTACTCTCCAGAATTCACATTCTTCAGGCATATAACAACTGCTACCAGTTATTTTCCCCACTGTGATCACTGCAGAGCCAAGTTATACATCTCATGGTTTAGAAATTTTCTTTTAAAAATATGTTACTTCAGCTCCAATAATAAGTTTTTTTTTCTTCCAACAACTTTATTAGTGTCTGAAAGGCAGGCCAACGTACAGAATTAAGATGCACTCATACTGGAGAGGTGCTGTTCTCTCCCTTCTCCATGCAATGATGGATTGCCTGTATCCAGCCAACGTTTTGCTCGCCCGGGCACTCCTCTTCGTCGTGCTTTGTGCCCCTGCCTAGGCTGCTGTTTCTCCTCACCACCCCGGAGGACTGTACGTGCAAGATACGCTCACAGTTCTTGAGACACAAAGCCACAACCTCTTGCGTTACTTTGCTGTGTTACCGTGTTGATAAGATGCTTGCTGGCCTGGTAATCTCACAGCTAAGCCCAGGGGTTTGCAATTCAAGAGGGAAACTTTCACTATTACCCTGAAAACAGAAGCATAGAAGGAATTAATTTGGAAAGAGCTTCATGTAAAATTTTTATATGCTGTCCTGCTGCCAAGATATCTTGCCAATTGGGTGGTAGTAGCATGGTTTTTAACTTCTCTCTCTGTATACAAACAGGATGACTTAACCTCTTCCTCTTTATCCCTGAACAAAAGAAAAAGCTAACGATTTGAACAGATGTTTTGTAGATTGGTAGCTGGCTCGTGGTGCAGTAGGGAAGCAGCGTGGTCTTTGAACAAAGCTTTATGTCATTTGCCCTCAGTGCTTCCTTTCTCTTTGCTACCTCGTATTGTGCCTAGATGGGTCCCTTTTCCAAAGGACAGAGATCACCGTGAGAATCCAAAGCGAGAGAAGTTCACAACAGGAAAATCTGGTAGATTGTGCCTGGTTGTGAATAGCCCTGTTGAGCCTGCAGGAGGACAGGAGAAATGGCATCCCAAGCCAAGATCTTGGGGATGGCAGTGAGAGAAAACAACTTGGGTATTAGTGGTGGGAAGGCAGCAATGGAGAGGAGGAAGGGATGGAGATATGGGGATCTGGAAGGGCCCTGGCTGCGCAGTATTAACAGCCTGGACAGAGGGGCGATATGGAAAGGTCTTGGATCTGCACCAAGGAGTGAGAATCAAAGCCTCGGCCAAGTCAGTTACAGTGGCTTGAATGGCTCCTTCTTCGTGCGGCGCGAGGAGGAAGCCGAGGCTCTCCCAGGCCTCCTTAATCCAAGGAAATTGCAGCAATTTAGCTACATCATTTTCTGCGTACACATAGTTAAACTGGTGTAGTCCTTTAGCATGAACGCTCAAATTGGTTTAAGAGTGGCTGATATAGATCAAATGTATTGGAACTAGCTAATTTGAGAGTGTCCGTGCAAGGAGGTTACGCCAATTTAACATCATCAATTTAGACGCCAGTAGTTGCATTAGTGTGGTGTTTGAATGCAAACTAACAGGGAGAGCAACTAGGAAACGGCTTGAAGAGGCATTTTTCACTGAAATAGTGTGTAAAGCTACTAAAATTAATAAAATCTTTGAGTTTTTATTTGCAGGAGAAAATTGTGATATCATCTCACAGGGACTTGAACTTCCTGGGGAAAGAAAGGATCTTAATTTAGTTTTGGTTTTGTTTTTTTTTTAGGAAAGAATAGGGGAAGTGCATAATTCATGTATTTTATGCTTGTCTCTCCTAAAATCTTTCAGAAACATTCTCCCAAAAATGCAAATCTTAGGACTCTGAGAGATAGATTTGGGTCTGGATGACAGTCAGGTGTCCCAGCATGTGGGATTATAGTCTAAAATGAAAAATTAAGTATAGTATTGCTGCACACACGAGTGGTTGACATCCCTCAAGGTTGCTATCATGCCTAACTAAAGTTGGTGTTTATGCAATATATTTCTTTCTTCCTACACTTGAGATCTCTCTTCCCTTCCTCCCCCTGCTCCATGGTGTTACTGTGCTTCCCTAACTACAATTAAAATGTTGACACCTGGCTTGGCTCTGCAGATTAGGATTTGATTTTCTGTAATTATATGTTATCGCTCAAATTCAGTAGCAATTTTACCTTCTGTACAATATGATAACACTTATTAATTCAATAAAAGAAATCAATTCACAGGCAATTTCCAAATGTAACACCTTGGTAACTGAGTACTAACCAATCAGATTATGCATCTGACATCGTGCCTTGTCATTTAATCAGTAATGGGTGATTGCAAAAGCAGATATATGTCAGATGTTAATTAAGAATAACACAGTTTGGGACCATAATGTTAGCAGTGCCTGTTTTGTTATGACGCTGTGCTGAATATAGCTAATATTTGACTTGCACTTAAGTATTATTTACAGTAAATGGAACGATAAGGATATTTATTCTGTCTCTGTGTTCCGACAGATGTATTAAATTTTCTTTTTAATCAGTGGAACATACTGAGTGTTAATGGACCGCCGCACAGTATGCGTCTGTGTATGTGGGAAGTGGAGGTGGGTTTGTTTATGGTGAACAGGCTCCCGTCTTATCTTCTAGAAAGTTATATGGTCTTGCCTTCCCATGGCTTTTTTTATCTTCTCGGAAGTGTTTTACTTAGCATCTGCCAATCAAGTCTTTCCAGCAGGTTATTGTTATAGTGCTGAAAAATAAATGTGAAAGCCGTGGGTATGCGCTACCTCTGAACCTACTGAAACCCTCCCCACCTCTCGCTCCTCATCCCGTGTGACAGACACCAGGTAAAACACGAGCTCCTTCACCAGCGCCCCTGCCTGGAGACTGCTTAACCCTGCACAGGCAGCTGGTAGCGTCCTTCACTCCACTTACACCTGCCATTTTCTCCCCTTTGGGATGACTTCGGGCTCTAACCTCATAGTTGTTCACAAGGATTAACCCAGGGCTGGTTCCCCTCCTTGCTTTGGGCCTTCCTGGGATCTCTTTGATGGGGATTGACCACGCTGTCTATCCTCATCTTCAGCTGCAGCTGGGGGCTGCTTGGCGGGCGCTCGGTGCTACCAACTCCCAGCGCTTTTCACTGGCGATCAAGGACATGCAGGACCTGGCCCTTAATTTTATGTCTTTACTTTAAAGACCCATTTGTTCTGTGTGATTAGGACCTATTAGTCCAGTTAAATTAAGATGAGAACAGGTGAAATATGCCTGAAACAGACATTTCAGCTTAGCCAAATGTTATCATGCTGACACGACCTTCCTTTCTGATTTGTAATTAAGTTAGAGCCAAGGCCACCAGCTATTAAACTCTGCAAAGCAAATGTAGAAGATGCAAGGAATCTCCAATAAACTTGTAAACTTCAATTAGATGGCACCAGCCCAGGGTCCTGAGCTTTCATTGGACACTTACCTAATTTTATTATAACAGCAGCATCCTAAATGAGCAGCTCTGGGGCATAGTCTATTCATTTAACAGTCCGCATATTCATTAAATCTTACAAATTGGCATCAGAGTTTTGTTTTTAGCAACTTACTCATTGAAAGAGGGAGGCACATTCAGGGTTTAGATCACTTACATTTTCTCTTGGGTAAACCATTTAGATTCAGAGCTTGCCTAAAATGTGGCAATTCCAGCGATCTGGGGTAAATTTTCCCATGGAAGTGATTCACTAATGGCTGATAAAGCAACACTGACCTTGTAAAACCATTTGCTGTGAAATTTCTGCTGCAAGGAATGAGCTGTCTCTTTTGCCCCAGGATATCGTTGATTGCAGGGAAGTGGAAGGATTGCAGGTGGAGATGGCAGAGGAGGTTTCCTACCTTTTTTAACAATAATTTGTTTTCCCCTTCCTCCACTTTACCAACAGACAAATGCAATGTTAGTTTCTCTATTTTATTTTTTTTTAAATCATACTTTGGTATTACCATCTTTTCTTCTGCTGTCATTTCCCAGAAGAAAAAGGTGCTTCGAAATAATGTTATTCTGTGTAATTCTCTAGATCATGATTTCATACTCAGTATTCCAGGGCGGGTGTTTGGTTTTGGCTTCTCCTTTCATTATTGTCCCTCAGTATAATTGAACCAGTCAGAACTTCAGTGATTTAAACCGAGCTCTGACGACTCATATCCTCATGTGTGAATCTTGGCTTATTACTTGAGTGGGGCTTTCTTGAATGTCTAAGGAAGCGGAGTGTTTATTTTCAAATGTGCATGCCAGTAATGAAGCAATCCTATATTTTGCAATAACTAATGAGTATATCTGGAGAGACCCCAAACCTTGGAAACTGTCAGTTCTTAAGCTGTCTTCTTACACTAAAGTTTAGAAAATACCTTGTCCCGTCAGGAGGTCTTATTGTGCTGTATTATGTGTTTCTACAGTGAAGAGATAATTATGACCTTAATTCTAGCTTGAAAAAGGATGACTTAAACTTTTTTATCATGAGACTTTTCACCTCTAATCTGGATGTTATTGTAACTTTCCTCAGTGTCCTTAAGAGGGTGAAAAAAGGTTTCTCTTGAATAGCCATTTTCATTAGCTTATGTTCTGCTGCTTACCCTGCCTGCCCAGGGAAGTCCAAGATGACTGGTAAAGGTTCCCAAATTGTCTTTCCGCAGAAGTGGTGCTTACAAAGTTTTGATGGATCTATCTATTTATCAAAGTACCCCCAGATTCCACACCCAGAATGGTGAAAGGATAATAAATATTGGGTGTTGAGCTAAGAATGTAAAATTGTCCCCCGGTAAATGTTTTTAGTAAGTTACTGTATCTTAAGAGCTTTGTTTTTTCTGTGTGAATTTTCTTAAGGGGAAGAAAAAGATTGCAAATATTGAGTTGGTTCAAGCTGGATTCCTTGACATAGAATCAGATCATAATTTCTTTCTTCATTAGCTTTTTATTTCACAAGGTAAAGAAGAGCTACCCATTTCCTAGTCATTAGCATGGCAACTTGTACCAGTGCTTCATTTTAACAGGGTCTGCTACTTGTGATGTACTCTGTAATCTGTGCTGTCTTCAAAGGCAACTGATAAAAAGAAGGGACCTGTTACAGTAATGGAAAGCATACTCGTTCTTAACCCTTTCCTTACTGTTGGATTACTGCTTCTACTGAGTAGTAAAATGATCTATAACTCGAGGTGATCAGGACTCAACACCTACTAAATCCATGTAAAATAAAGCATCACGCAGATTTAGTGGGCAGGGTGGATGACTGACCCCAACACCCGCAGTGGTGGTGCGCCAGAAATGACAGCGTTTTGTTTCCCATAGCTCCTCTTTGGAAACAGGGCCTGGGTGCAAAGCGTGACCCTGGTGTTTTCATGGCAGGGTGTAACTGATAGATAAATTGATACTGGAAATAGTATGGAATTACTGAAATTGGGTCAAGCTACTGGTTTGTCTGTGATGCAGCAGACTTCTATTTATCCTTTAAAGAGAGATTTATAATGGGATTCTCTGGATGTTAGTGCATACTGAAGGAGAAGCAAATCATGGGCTGCAGGGTTTGATCGAGCTGGGACAGAACAGTGATTTTTTAAAAGGCAGTGCTGGCAGAAGCAGTGAAAATTTTATGAATGCACAAGTAACCTCATGTCACACAGGGATTATTCCTTTAGTGTGTTTATGCCTTTATCAAGGATGGAATGGCTTTGTTGCCTAGCTATATAGCATTAACTTGCTACTATCTGAGAAATAATACCCATTAGTAAGTTCTGACTTATGTATTTATTTCCCATGTTCCTTATCTGGTGTAAGTTGATATAAATCCTTCTCCCAGAACGAGGATGAGTTTCCTCTGGCAAAACCTGATACTGCAGCTTGTCCTTTAGCTCTCAGGCCTCACGGGTTTAACATCAGTGGTTTGACCTCTTCCCGTTCACAGGCTACCACGTGAGCATTGCTATCTGTAGAGATGCATGATGACAGAGTAATCATACTTTGTACTGAAGATTACTGTGCTTTTGGCAGTCACAGATAAACTCAGCCTCACAAACTGAGCTTAATGGCATTATGTATAACTGGTTTCTATTTAAGAAGAAAAAAAAAAGGGGAGGGGGCAACAGTGGAGATAAGGTCAGAGCTAGAGGTAGAACTTGACTTCGTGTCGTGTGTGCTAACCCCAGTGCTGTCCTGTCTGCTGGACGACCATCTTGGTTTTGCTGGATAAGCACATGTCCTGGATAATTAGGGATTGCTGTCATGGGCCTGATGGCACGAGTCCAATCTGCTCTTTGACATGGAGGCTTTGCCTCTATTGCGTTTCCATATGTGTATTTTCCTGGCCAGGGATTTCATGGAAATGACTGCTAGACCTTGAGATGAGTGAATCTCCTCAAGGTTACTTTCTTCCCTGCGTAGGTAGCATCACATTGCCACTTGCAGCCAGCCACTAATTGAGTCCTCATAAAGCTACGTGGTGAGAAATGTAAGGATTGCAGGGCTGAAAGTCTTCACCCAGTAGGACCTATATGTGCCAGTGAAACTGGAACTCAACATAAAGACATTTAGAAAACACTTTAAATACATATATTCCTTTCTTATATTTAAATTTGACTACCATATTTGACAAGTTTATCTCCATAGTTTCATAGTCACTAAGAAGGTTCACTGTTGGGGAACTGTCTCTCCTGTATCAGTTGTACTGGCTTAAGTAACACACATAATCGGTTAGAAGGCGAGTAAGATTTTGACCTGTAATAAGCTCTGCACTTCAACAAATAACATTTCAAGACTTCAGCATTTTCAGATAGATTTGGAAGGATACAATATAGATCTTAAAATGTGTGGTTGATTTAGTTTAAGCTGTGATATTAAAGATGGGTAAAACCAGAAATAAGCTCACTTTCAAGGTCATTATTTCCCAGTTCTAGGTCATTTGATATATTTGCCAGCATACTGCAGGATCTGAGAGCTGAGCGGATGCTTATCCATGGTAACAGCTTTACTTTACCCCACCCAGTACTGCTCCTGATTGGTAGAGTAAAACCTGGCTTTCACCCACGATGTGGGGGCACAGAGACCCTTAATGGCAAAACTGGAATCTCTCCTTTCTGTTGAAGCATGAGATTTGTCAAAAAATACTGTAAATTTTTACCACACTAGTTCAAACGGGCCCTTTATCACCTGGTGTCTCTATGGAAAGTCAGAAATCCATCATAGCACCAAAGCACTTCATTTTAAGGCGGTCTGTAGGTCTCTTGAGCAGATGGAAGTAACTGTGATTGAATTAAAACCGTATTGTGAAAGGTGGTTATTGTCCTACCCTGTGTGCATTTCCTGAATTTACTTAGGAGGCTGTTTAGGAGAAGAGGGAAAGGACTTGATGCTGTAAGTTGTCATCCTGGGAACATAATCGCTGGGGTGCTTCTTTTTAAAGGGAGGTGTACTCCAGAGTTCATCACATAATTCAAATTACTCCTCAAAATGCTGACCATTGTATAACTATTCCTGTCTGAGCCATGCAAGGAATCTGTCTCTTGCCTTTCTGCCAGCACCTCTTCTTCCCTTTCGCTTACCCTTCCTATCTGTCATGCTCCGCAGCAGTGTGTCGTTACTGAGATCTGGGTATGTTGCTGAGAAGATAAAGGGATTCTGGAAGACCCAGGGGAAAATGCCCAGGGATGAGAAACGGTATGGCACTTAGTAGGTTATAGCAGTAAGTAGATTACATGATGGGTCACTTGCTGTGAAGTACCAACTGCAGAATCTGTCACCTACTTAGGTTCCACTTTAAAGTCTTTACAATGAGGCTTTCCAAGGTCTTAGCTGGTGCATAAACCTTGTGCTGGTCCTCTGCACCAGCTGTCGTTGATCCCGAAAGCGTGTTCCAGGTTGTTCTTCTCATCAGAAATGTGGGGAGAAAGCAATTTTGTGGGAAGATGGGAGAAGACTCTGCATTCCCATGCATGACAGCAGCCCTGTGGTTTCCAGGCTGTGCAGGGAAGGAAGAAGGGTGGTGGCTGGGGGGAGGTTTAGGAGAGCAGCAGCGAAGTTAAATCATTTCAGCTCTGATTAAGGCTGTAGCTAAAACTTTCAGAGATTTGAAGTTCCTATGACCAATCTGAGAGACTCTTCTGCCAAATTATATGATGAAAACCAGAGCAGATGATGTCAGGGCTGTCTTACAGATGTCCCCTGCACAACCACCACCACTCTTGGACTGATCATAAGGAATTGAAGAGCCTTCGCAGCAGCTAAGCAGGGGTGTGCGTCTTTCATAGTACTACGAGCTGCTTACGTGGTTTATGTTTCCATGGTATATCAGGAACAAGAAGCCCGGGTACAAAGCCTGTTTGAAAATTGATCCTCAGTGAAATGGGAATTCACAAATGTGGCGTGTTCTTCTCAAAAATAAAATTGAGCTTTACCCATTAAAGTATAAAGCTTTAATATTGCCCTAAATCCACTCCTTTAGCTGGGGGGCTCACATGATTAGCAACAAGAAAAAAAAAAAAAGGCATCTGGAGAGGCTGTGTGGTGCCGTGTTTTCCCATATGTGAAATTTTATACAGTACAAATTATTAAACACCAAACCTCCGGAGAAAGATTGTAATGAAAAATTTAGTGCTCCCCCATCAGGCTGCGACTAATTTGCCTTCTGACTAGATCTGAAAGAACGGAGGGCTGTGCTGGGGGTAATCCTTGGTGAGTAGCTGGCAAGAGGAAACAAGTATTATTATAATATAGTGCAACAGGAGCAGCAGTGTGACACGTCTGTAGCCAGCCTCGCTGAGAGACAGTTAAGGTAAAAATCAAGAAAAAGTAAATCACCATTTTCAGTCAAGGGCTGTGGGAGCGTATCCTGTTTTTTCTGGTTTGATTTTGGCCTCAAGCTCCCGATTTTCATCTTGCAACGCTTCTTTCTAATAAAGATGTACACTGGAGAGGAGAGCGGAGACCTGGAGCGGATGCTGTCCGGCTCGTACGTTGGGCGGTCCTGTCTCGTTCACGTGCACGGACGTATGTGCATCTTCTCTCACACCTGGGCTTGCCCCTTCCCCCTACCCCTCTGCTGCTCGCGCCTGGTCCCCAGCGCGAGGGGTGCTGCCCTCAGCACGTGGGCCCTGAAACGTTCAGCCGTTCCTGCTCCGGGGCTTCAGATGTGAGCGCACGAGCAGCTGCTTAGGAACCCTTATTGCACCAAACGCCAGCACGGTTGGGCTGCAGGATTCCCCCTTCCGAGCCCAGGAACGCGGGAGGTGGGGCGGTTTCTGGCACAAGAGCTGCGTTTTGAGTGTCTGCACAGATGGGGTGCTCTTCTGAACTACACCATCGAGCTGCGGCTGAGAGGCACGTCAAATCCATGCCGCTGCTTCTCCTGACCAGCGGCTTGCTAAGTAGTTCCAGTGACTGTTCCCCAGGAGACTGTGATGGGGAATATGCAGCGAATGGTGGAATATGCCTCTACCCGTTTTACATTTTTGTTTGTAGATCAATATTAGTTAGCGTTCTCTTTAAAAAATCTGGTTTGCAGAATTTCGGATAGGTCAAGCAAAAGGATGCTAAAGCTAGCCTGATGTGACCGGAGGCACCCACTGTGTGTTTCTCGGTGATTAAGTGTTGTTACGTTGTGCGAGGTGCTTATTACAATTAAATTCTTCCTTGCCAGAGCAGCCTGCGTCATCGCAATTGTCACTGTGGGAGCACAGATGCTGTTGCAGCAATAGGCTGGGTACTCCAAGGGCACCTGCCTTTTTTTGGCCTCTTTTCTCCACGTTTCTTGCTAACAAAAGAAAGGCCCCGTGTGACCTCATGTCCAGTTTGTAATGTCTTGTCATAGCTGGAGCGTGCTTTTAACAACAGAGAAGTAACCTTGTCACATGCACCGTGTCCACTGGCTCAGAAAGCCCCTGGACCTCCAGTTTCCTGGAGGAAGAACTTCCCCCACCATCTGTAAGTTTGCATATTCGCCTAAAACCGGGATTGGTTTTGCTTGGATGCTTCAGAAGGAAAGGGCTCTAGGCACAAAAACTCCTCTCCCCACCGAGTCAATCTAAAATCCAGATTTTGCAGTCTAAGTCCAAGAAAACTCAGCACTGGCAGATTGCTCTTGGCCCCTGCCTGGCAGGGTGTTGATTAATAATTTGAACCTGCAAATCCTGTTTCAACTTCTGTGAAATCTAAATTGTCCATCTGAGGCTTGCTTCTTTCAAAACAATTCTACTGTGATTTTCACTGCTAGCATAATTCTTTGTAAAATAGATAACCCTGTCAGTGGCAAAGCTGTGCCGCGCACCTGGAAGGCAGTGCAGCTGCCTGAGTGCTGGAGTACAAATGGGGAGAGGAGGCGATAACCGGAGAAGATCAGAATTTAAACTGAGTTCAGTTCAGATATATCCAGCTATAGTCCGCTTCCTTTGCACTATACCATCTATATTTGTCTGTTTCAGGAGATTTATTTTTTTAAGGCTGAAATTTTGAGGGTAGAACATGAGAGACTGGAATCTTGATGCCTTTAGGAGTCAAGGTACCTGAGGCACTTCAGAAAACCTCAGCTTTGGGGCTCACCAGAAGATAAAGGTGCAGCCACTTAGTCACTGAATAGAAGTCACTGTTTGATCCTGCTGCTGCATTCCCCCTGTGGGCAGGAGGAGCTGGTTTGGGGGGATAAAACAACAGAGGTTTCTGTGAGATGAGTTACGGGCTTTTCCACCCCACCGGTGGGCTGCGAGGTGGGAGCACGCTGGTCCTGCTAGGCAGATGGTTTTTAGGAAGGACAGTACCAAGCGTTGACAAACATGGCCTAGTTTATGAACTTACCTTGTTACGAGATGCTTTCATGTTTTATGTTTAGCTATTCTGTTTCTATTTTGGCTTCTTTTTAAATGTTTTTTATGGTTTCAGGAAAAGGCTATCATTTTACTCTTGCATCAGTGCAAATCCATAGTAATTCTGTTAATGAAAGGAAAAAAAAAAACCTACCCTGGTTTTAGAAACCGTGAGAAAAAGAATCACCTCTGGTGTTTTTGAAAAAGGACCTTGTTTGCCCAGTAATTCAATATTGCTCTGTCATCTCAGTAATGAGAGTTCAGCTCGTAATGGCAGCACATTACAAGAAAGGCTGCACAATTTAAACATGTTGTAAATCCAACTAATAAGTATAAATTGATTTTTAAGGGGAAAAAAATGTGCACAAAACTAGTCTTTTACCATATGTTTCAACTCTACCAGAAACCTTACCTGAATGGTATTTCAATGTGCTCTACCTATTGTGTTGCAAACTTTTTCAGACTCTGTCAGTTGTACTAAAGCTTTTAAAATACAGATGGTGGTAAAATCCCCAGTGGAAAACAGACTTCTATTTCAAACTTTAGTTCTGTTTTTTTCTCCTCTAGTTCATAGCAGATTTTGACAGATCAGAAGGAATATTCACAGCTTGATGCAGCTGGATTCTTCTTTGGCATGAACAGAAACATCTGGCCTCAAAACAGTGCATTTTACCAAAGGGCCAAAATACATGCACATGCATCTGTTGTGCTAATATATTTTCCTGTGAAGTCAGATGTTAATTGTTTTGCTTTGCCAAGACAACAGTGTTGGTTCAGTGAATAAGATTGTTTCCTTTAGCCCTCTGTTAATGGTTTCCTTTAGCAGTAATATTGTTTTAAATAGGAAGCTGTCAGGTACATTGTGAATAGCAGTAAGGTAAAGTGTTTTGAGCAAGGATATTTATAGTGCAATGTTATCTAGACATGTGCTGTTATATGGAATTTGCATGTCGACTGAGACAACCGCTAGCACAAAAGCTCCACCTGAGACCAGTTTTACAGCTCTAGGAGACATGTTCAATTTTTGCATCATAATTTTAGAGGCTTTTGCCATTCCCACTTGCTACTTCTAGTGTCCTCTTGCTGCTCATCCACTGGCAGCAACAAGGGAACATTAAAGATCTGAATAATTAGTTGGTTGTCTAGCTCTACCCGTAGTTCTGCCTTGGTGAATTTTGTTATTTTGGGCTTTGTTCCGTCTCCCACGCTCGTTCTTACAGAAAGAGCTACAGTTCAGAGAAGTCCTTTTGCTGACTTTTGGTCTCTGGGTTGAGCTTTCGGTTTTGTTCCCCCTGGTTATAGCAGTTCTGGGCCCCACTGCTGCTTGTAAAGATCCCGTGGTGTGACAGGCCTTGGTCATTTCCCAAATCTGTATCCAAGGTACTTTGAGGCCTCCTGCCAGCACTCAGACACAGGTCTTTCTGCCCAAAGTAAAACCTCACTGTCCCATGTCTAAAGAGCAGTCCTGAAATCCCACTGTATCTTCCCAGGAGCGAAGGCGTGCTCCCTCACCCCTCTTCCACAAAATCTTCCCATCTGATGGCTTCATTTTTTCATGCTGTATCTCTCTGCCTCTTTTTACTAAAATATTTCCTGTGGAGGTAAGGGGTTTCCATGCAGTATCCAAAAAAGCAGCAATTCATTTTTTTAAATTTTTTTTTCCGCTTTCTCAGCAAGCTCTACTCTGTTAACATTATACTCTCTTTCTAAGAAATATTTACTTACACATCATCCAGGGAGAATGATCTTGTGGTTAAGATGCAAGATGGTTGCTATTAAAAGCTGCAGTGCTTTTAGCCATCCAGTTTTCTCTATAGCTGTAGTCCTAGCCTTATCCCAGGTCCACTGCTCGATGTTCCCAAAGTCATCTGATCTTTCCATTCCTTCTGAGGAACTGGGGTGATAATACCACCCACTGTGCATCCTTGCTGTTTAAACTTGATGGGTATTTGCAGAGCATTTGGAGATGCTCTCAGGAAATATTTGTAGGATCATTAATAAATGCATCTTGCTATTACTACGTTATCTCTAAGGTACTGTTTGTAAAACTCTAGACTTTCCCACTGAACAAGTAAAGAAAACCGATGCTTATTACTTTTAAAATACCTTTCTGCACCAAACGTGACAAGGACGATAAGTGTTTCCTGCAGCTAAGATCATTCTTAAGGGAAGGACTCCAGCAGTCTAACTTAACTGGGCTGTTACTTTAATTTTGCTTTAAAAGCTGCCTGTTCCAGTTCAAGTTAGACTGATTCATAACTTATTTACCCTGAAGAAAACTAAGGTTTGGCTTAAAGCTCGATAAGCTATATGCTATGCACCATTTACAGCAGTTTTAAATCAGCTTCAGATCAGGCTTTTAGTTGAACTAGTGGACTTGTCTGTGTTGGTGCTTGACAAGCCTTTGTGGCCTCTGTGAAACGATGCAGGCGCAATGCCTTGCGTTTCTCTGGGCCTGCCTTAGGCAGGTTTCCCCTCCTCTGAACCCAACTCATCCCCAAGCCCAGCCTGACTCCTTTCTGAAAGGCACCAGTGCAGCTTTGCTCTCCAGAATTGGCGAGGAGAGGATGTGTCACCCCACAGGGAGCAGTTCAGACCAGCTGGGTAACCTTCAGTGGGTGACGTGAGTGTCTGCCTCGTCGTAACTCCCCCGTTTGCCCTTCCAGCTGTATCAGGATGCAGTTTACACATCTGGAGGATCATGGCCTTCCGGCTGCAGGGAGAAGATTACTCTTCAGCAGAGCATGCTAGTGTGTTGGGTTTTTTTTTTTTTTTCTTTGTCTGTAACCATCACAAGAAGAATAATCTGAGCCAAACAGTTTGGGGTTGGATTTCGGAGGCATACAAGTCAGGAAGAGCACTCAGAACAAGGGCACTTGAGTTAGCTTTTCTGTCATGACAGAAATACAGCATGAAATCCAGATCCTGTTTTTTGCTCTAAGCTACAGTGTTTCGGCCAGTCCTTTTGTGTCTGAGTAATTTTAAAAACTACGGTTGTAGGGAAAATATAGTTAGTGCCAAGCCACTCTTGTGCTGCACACCATGAGAGTACAGTATAGGCCAAAAAGAAGCGTATTCCTTCACCAAAAATTGGTGCAGTCTATGTTATGTAGGAAGAAGGTAGGGCAGGCTCCCAGTCCGTCTTTACTGAGCTTTCTCTGCTTTCTTTGCCTCCTTGGATCTTTTGGTAATGCGCTGTGTCCCATGATGATAGCAAGCGTCAACCAGCTATTTCGCAGAGCTCTGGGCTCAGCCGAACAGCAGTGCTGCCTTCTAAAGAGCTGCTTCCCGTTCCCCAGCTGCGAATGTTAATCTCAAAGTTCAGTGATCATTAGCTAAAATAATTGTCACCCCTTTTTAGTTATTCAGGGCTGAAAATTACCAAAGGGCTTCACCTTAGTTGCTTCAGCTGTAATTATTCTGAGTTTTTTGTTTTCTTCAGGGTGTCGAACAGCAAACAGGATGTCCCCTGGGCATTTAGAGGAAATTGCTTCTGTGTTTCTTTGTGGAGCTGCCTGTGCTCGCTCTGGTAGTTATAACACTGTTTTCGCAAATCAAAAAACTTGCAGTGATGGTGGAGGATCTCATGGCCTTACTGAAAGTTTCCTTGACAACACTAATGTCTTGACCGATCACAACGGGTGGTCCCAACCAGGCAGCAGTGGTGTTTCAGATTGCCTCTGCTTCAAGTGCAGAGCCAGGGACCTGCTTTTCAGACCTGCAGAAGTGTAAGGTTTGCTCTGATTTTTGGTTCATCTGCTAGTGCGGGGAGCCTGAAGAAAATGGCTCTGATTCTTGTTGGGACTTAGTGAAGCAGCTATGGTTAGCTTTCCATTGCCTGTGGGTGGTGAGGGACAGTTGGCTGGCGGACAAAGACTTCTGCCAGGGAAAGGACAGATCCCGGGAAGTCTAGACGCAATGCAAGTACAGGCTTGGTGGAGTTTGAGTTAGCAGTAAAAGCAAATCGTAGGTCTGACTACAACAAGGTAGAAGTTGGAATAAAAATGTGCATGGTGGTGTGTGTGGGGGTGATCTCTGCTTTGCTAAGTTCACACCACACCACAGCTCGTGCCAACCACCCATCAGTTCCCTCTGCATTGAAGCGGTGGTTCTCTTGCCGTTAATGCCAGCTTTTCCCCAAGCTGCTGCTACTCTGGAGCCTTTCTCCTAGGTTTTACAGGGTCTTCGGAAATAACAGGGGGAGGTAATGAAGATCAGTTCAGGGTCATGATTGTGGGCTGGTTTGCAGAATGGCTGAAACCATGCGATATTAGGCCTGATCCTGTGTATGTGAAAGACTGACTGCTATCTCCTCTGATTTAAACTGTGCCACTGTAGCTTAACCTTACGCTGGTGCTGGGCAAAAAGCCTGGTCGGGTCTCAGGTTGGTGTCTGTTTCTGCTACATGCAAGATCCCTTTTAAGATGAACTGAGGCCGGGGTGCGACCGTGCTGCCGAGGGAAGGGTGCAAGCTCGCAGCTGTGGCCGCGTCTGCTCGGCGCTGAGATCTGTGACAGCAGTTTCTGTAAAACTCGTCATTCCCTGGGCAGCCTTTGTATTTATTTGTTTACTTTGTTTCTTTTCTTCTTTCACTTTAGTTTATTAATTGCACGTGCAGCTTTATCTGGAAAAAATTGCATGCAATTTATGCATGCCTACAGTAGCATATGTTTTATATATTGGGTTTATAGGGATGGTACTCATTCCTGAATTAAATTGAACAGCAAATTGTTGTTGTATCTGCACTCAGTATGTCTTTTCTTTTTTTAACATGTATTATATGACACACATCTGGTGGTGTTTTAATTGTGTTATTGTGGTGCCTCGGAGTCCTAGTAACGAATTTGAAACCCTCCTGTACTAAGCACGGGTTTTTCACATGGCACGCTTGGAGGGTTTGAGTGGATTGTTGAGCGAGAACGTCGATGCTTTTGTCCCTGCCTTGAACTACAGACGAGAACCCGCAGGGTTTGCAGGCTGCCCTCCGTCAGCACCAGGATGGCAACTTTTGTTCCCAGCTCTAAATAAGAAGAGATCTGAAGTGCATCGCACGTGGATAGTTGCTGGCAATTCCTGCTTTTTCTAATGGCAGTTTGATCGATCTCTGTGGTCTGCATAAGAAGGACTTGGAGCAATTCCAGGCGCCTATCCCAAGTTTGTACCACAGGTTAGACTGTAGCTGCCATGGGTTGTCAGTTCAGAAGAGCTTTGCCTTGCTGACTTACTGGGGAGGCTGTAGACTGAGCCAGCCTTCCAAGATCATTCCTGTCCCTGCTGTATCCAAGAAAAAGTGGCCTCTCCTCCCCCGCTCAGGGGTTGGCATAGTTCCCTTTGGTTGCAGCATTACACTGGAAGATCATATGGAGGTGCTTGTCCACTGTGACCCTCCCAGCTTTCCCCAAGCAAGTGGCTCTGTTCAGCAGCGTAGTCTCTCTTCTATAGTGGCTGCGGGCGGCCGCCCTCGTTCCTCATAATCGTAGTGCAGCCCTACTTAGGGATATATTTTTCCTAATGAGGTGTGGGGTTTGAGGAATCCAAGCTGCTGCCTAAAACTGCCTTCCCCTCTTCCTCCTTATTTATTTATAAGCAGGTGTCCTTGGCATCTATGATTTTTATCTGCAGTGGCTTTGATATTTTTTATCAGATATTGATGGAACTATTGAATAATTGCAACCCTCGTTTAAATCCTTTTACTTTCTGTAGCAAACGTGGATTATTATTTATTGACACTACTTTTTGAGAACTTAGCCGATATGTTCCCCACTTAAAATATGCTTTATTGATATTTATATAGCGCTAATTTTTATCAGAATATCTTGCAGTATGTGTGTATCAAGAATCCTAAATGTATCGCATTTATCCAGTTGCCTTTTCAATCAAACTTATCACAGAAATTAAACCAGGCTTATTCAAGAAGATTAATTTTCTGGAAAATCTTGTTGACTGAAACAATTTAATTCAGTCAATTGAATCCAATATTGGCTTTTTTAGTTCTTCTGTTCAAGCCTGGTATCATGGCAATGTGCCTGTAGCTGCCCAGCCAGTCCTGGTTGCTCCTTTGAAATATTTCTCCACTACTTGGCTTTTTTCAGTTTTCTCAGTGGCTATTCCAAGATCTATTAAAACATCTGTATGCACATGATCTCCTGTTCTAGGGCATGTGCAACTGGTCTGGACATTGTTCTTAGCAAATGTTGTTGAATGTCTTCCTTTTGTTAGCAGACTGAGGAATGAGTCTGTTTCCTTCCCAAGGACGAAGCAAAACTGCACTGGATGTTTTGCCTATCTGACATCATTAGTACTGTGTTTACCTTGCTTTTTGGGGTCTTCTCTTACTAAAATCACTTTTGAAGGTTATCATCACCTTTTGCCTTTGATTCAAAACCTTTGCTTTTGGTGGGTAATATTAGTAGAAGAGAAATACCATAGTATACAGAGAGAATTTTCTTGGTTGAATTTCCTAATACATTTTGAACCATCTCCTGCAGCTTTGGACAATTTAATATGTATATTAAATCTCCTTTTGCTTTGAACATCACAGCTGTTGATATTAGCCTTTAATAGATGGTATCTGTATGCATAGATGGCGGCAATGTTAAAGCTGTCAATTCTGATTGCCTCCTACATGGTGTTTAAAAGCATTGTGTAAACTCAGCCTAATTTAGTCCATTGGCTCCAGCTGAACACAGCTCTCTCCTCGCTAAATGGATGCTGAGTCAATCATGCCTCCGTCCTGCTTGGAGTTACTTCCCTTACAGCAATCCTTTCGATACGGTCAGCTGCACTGGTGTCGGTAACACTTGATGCATCTGTTGTAAGAGTCCTGAGCATATCTTTAGTGTATCCATTTCTTTCCCATCACCAAAAAAATGTGCAAAATCAACTTCTCATTTGATGCATATTGGATAGCATTTTATAACCCAGAATCACAAGTCTGAATCACCTTAATGTGAAACTTGAAGCTACAAATCTTTAGTAACTTGCTCAGAGGCTTTCATTTCTCTCATGCAGTATTTATGGGATGCTATTCCTTTAGAACATTGCTGAATTAAAGTGTAGTTAGGGCATCCGATTCTGGCTGAGCATTACAGCCGGTGCAGTAATTATTAGGTGCTGCTTTTTCGTTGATGGTGATTATGTCTGTCCCTTGTCCAGCCATGGCTTCATTGTCCTCTCCCAGCTTTACAGGCTGCTTCTCTTCAGTCACCAAGTTGTCTGTGTCTCTTTTGTTTGTGCTTACAGGTGCCTTCAGTTTTTTGTAAGCACAGATGTAAGGTGCCCCAATAAGTGTATTTGATTTCTCAGGGTTTTCTTCACTGAGAGAGTGTGGGGAGTCCTGACTTTTTTCTCTGGTAATTGCTTATACAGGACCTGCTAAATCATCGCTGGTGGTGGGCACCGTTTTGTTACTTGTTGTACTGGTTTTGTGCTGTACCCCATGAACTGCAAAATTGCATGTTACCCCTTTATCGCCTTGCCTGGGCAGCCCCAAGGGCCCGTAGGTGCCCTCTGCGTACCCTGTTGTGGAAGGCAGGTTTTGGCTAAATCGGTTAGGAATGCTGTTTACCCTTCACCAGTCAAAGTCTCACTCCCGCACACACGCTAGCTAGCTGTAACCTAAGCAGGTCTACACTGCCACAGTTTATCACTGACGTATGTCAAACCCAGATTTTCCCAGCTGTCTGCTACCATCTGCCAAATACGGCTGGGGGCATGCAGAGTGCAGTTTGCTATGCAGGCCTGATGGCAGCTGTAAAATCGAGCAGTTTTGCCTGCTTAAGCACCAGCTCTTTTCCAAAATAAGCATTAGCCTCTTGCATCTCAGCGAGCCTCCCGATCCTGAGAGCGCAGGCCATCGTGGGGAAGCGGGGCCGGCTCTGCTCCGCAGCCGAGGCCACCTGCCAGCTGAGAAGCTGTGAAAAAACTTCATAGCGGTTCCAGTGCATCGGCTGAGCTGCAGAAATGCCAACCCTGGTGCTCCTTACGGCCTCTCTGGCTTCTCCAGTCTCCAAGGGCACTGGCCCACTCATTTGGCCACAGCTCTCAAAAATCATGAAATCAAACATTAGGTATTTAGAAAGGCAAAACAAGTCAGCCAGGATTCAGCAGAGTCTGCACGGGCACTGCAGAAAGCTTCGGGGTGCCGTGCACCTCTCCGATCCTAGCATGAGAAGTGCTTTGCATCACTAGCGGTACGTGCGGCAGTGTAGGCAGAGATGCGAGACCAGACCTGGAGGAGTGGCTCTCCCAGAGCTAAAGCCAAGCATATTGTAGGATGTTACTCTGTCTAATAAGAGCATCATGTAGCAACTCTTCCAAAACCTGCAACGCCAGCAGACCGCACCAAATGAGTTCCATTTTTCACTTGTTTCTAAAAAATAGAAGATGACCCTCATGTCTAGCTGCAGGCATTAAGATGCAAAGCTAGGTTATTATTGAGTAGTTAATGTTGCTCAAGTACCTGGGAAACGATAGCCTTTGAGTATTTTGATTTTTCACTAACAATACTTGTTATTAAAGTAAGCTGTTGTACTTGACTTCCTGCAGCAGCTGACGGCTTCGAAGCACAAAAATCCTTTGCTAACGTTAATTCAACCTCTCTGCATCCCAGAGAGAGGGAAAAATTAACCAGCATGTTACAGACTGCTCAGCTGCAGTACAGGTTATTTAAGTAACTTATCCAGAGGAAACAGGTAAACCAGGATTAGAAACCAGAAATCTGTGTACCAGTCATATGTATAAATTCTAAGCTTCTAAAAACCATACAACTTTCTGAATTAAAGTGGGTTTTGGTTTTTTTTTTTTTCAAAGGACTAATTTCCTTCAGTATCATAATTTAATACTGCTGATGTTTTCCACTTCATCACAGTAAAAATAGAGATGTCATATTTAAAATGAATTATAGCTAAGATAGCCGATCACAACATCCACAGCAGCACCACCCAATTAGAAAAACTACTCTAATCTAACCTGATGCTACTGTCATTTTTTAAAATGAGTCCTACTTCAATCATAAAATCCTCGGACCATAACATTACTTTCTACGCCATATGTCCTTATTTAGAGGAAAAAAAAAAAGATTGCACCCTTAATTCAAAGGGAACGTTTCCCTCTGAGCCAGAACTCAATAAAATGTATCAAAAAAATTGTGGAAAGGGGCAAGCAAAGAAAATCAAATTGCAGCGTGTGAAACGATTTAAGGAGGGACCTGGGGAATACATAATCTCCAAACTGCCAAGTTAGAGCAAGTATAAAATATACAAACAAGCCTGATATTTTTCCCAGTTGATCTCATTATGAGGTATGCTTGGGATAGATAAATTTTGTTAGAATGCATTAAGGCTGGATTTTCAAGGAAACAAGTCAGAAGTAATGTGTTTAGCTGATTCCACCTTGTTTTGATACATGGGTCTTTTCAGGTTTAAAGAAGTACATTTTTAAAGCCAAATGGTTTGTTTTGTTTCAAGCATTAAAACCAGAGGCAACAGGGTGACTTCCCCCCCCCCCCCCCCCCCCCCCCCCCCTTTTTGGAAAACAGACGTTTATAATTTCAGTGTGCTCTTTAATCACTGGGGTAGAGCTCTGTGCAGTACGTTTCACTGCCGCTTATTGTTGCCTGCTTAAAATACACTGAACCAGCCTTGAGTGCAGTCCCTTAACAGACTGCTTCGTCCACAAATAGTACTTTTTCCAAGTCTCCAATATATTTTAATTAAATTGTCCATTTGTATTTATTAAGGCAGTTTACTGTCTCCTGCTGCAGAAAGCTGCTACTGCTGATAGTCTACCAAGAGAAATAGGAGCTTATCTGGGAGTTGATAATAGAATGCAAGCATATGTTAGCAAAGAAGTCTTCCCAAAATATTGTTTAAGCATCATTTTCCTGTTTGTTGGGAAGGGGACAGGCCATACAATTAGTTTTGATAAGTTTTTGGAACAGTTGCTCTTAACAGTTCTTGTAGCCGTGGGGAATCATAATCTTTGTTAGTATGAAATGTTATCTGCAGAAAATTTTCTTCCTTAGATTGACCCTATAGAAACGGTTGAAAAAGGGTCCTTTGGCAGAGCAGATGATAAAGTCATTACATACTGATGAGGTGTAAAGTGGCATTCAGCAGCATTAGTTTAGATAGATGAGCATGATAAGGTGGATTCATCACTATCTCTGGCGATCTGAAAGCTTGGACCCAAACTCTGGGACTTGGACACCTCTTGGCTGTCACCTACTTATCTCCAAGCAGCTTCTGCCAAAATAGATTTGCCATGAAGTCAATAAAATATTAAATCTGAAGGTTGTGTTTGATCTGTACTTTCTCTCAAGACAAAAGAAAGTTAATCTTCCAGAGCTCTAAAAAGGAATTAAACTTCTTTCTTGAGAAGTTAACGTGTTCCTGAAAGGAGGCAACTTGGCTCAGTGCTGCGTGGAGGTCCTTGCCCCTTCCAATCTGGAAGGGCTTCTTTGTTTTCGTGGGACCATTCCCTGCTCCCAAGTGTAGCACAAAGTAGGTGGGTGCCATTCCTGCTAGTGCCTGTCCACTGGCGGAGGTGAGAGGATGAATAGACCCATCTGAGCCACCAGAAGAGGCATCTTCTGAGATGAATATTTTAATTATGTCTCTCCCCAAGGGCGCTGCTTTATGTCTTGCCTTCAGAACAGCATGGAGAGAGGTTGTCGGGAATTTCTTTTCCCACCGTGTGTGGGAAAGCAAGACCCATTTTGTAAAAAGCAGACACAAACGCAAGCAACACTGAGAGGTTTAAAATCAGACTGCTGTGACTTTAAGAGCGCGAGAAAAAAACTGTTAAGGAAGGAAAATAAAAATCCCACAGCCTGTTGTAGCAGCTGTAGCTTCAGATCGTGTGGAAAATGAAGGCAGATGATTCAATTTGGCCTGTGCCCCGAGTACATTTCCAAATGCTTCTGTGTGTGCGCAAGATAATGAACAAATATATTGAGATGGCACAAGATCAGTCCGAGTTTGCCGCTGCACAAGCCGTGGAGCTCCCAGTAGGAGCGCACTAGCTGTGCTGGGTTAATGGGGGTGAGGGTCGGGAAGCCCAGCACCTTTCAGAACAACTTAAGAAAAGAATTTGTCTCCTTTTGCCCCAGGCTCCCCGTGGTACTCAAATGGAGCTTGTGATAAATCGAAGTGTATTTATTAATAATGAGCGGGGGCAGCATGCCCGTGATTTGAAAATAGGTGCGCCAAATAAAAATGTTCTTTCCTCTGACATCGGAAAAGCTTAAGTAAATGGAGAGCAGGCTGATCTATTATGATTAAAAAGCGGGGGCTGAGCGCCAGCGTAGTGGTAATGAAAAAGCCCTTTTAGGAAAGCAAGACCCCGTTCTGCTCATTCATGTATTCCTCCACCCCCGCCCCATAAGAAGAAATAGGGAGGGGGGGGGGTTGGATGGGAGAGATGGAAAGGCAGCAGCAGTCCAGAAAAGGAGAGCTGGACCTTAATGAGAGCTGGAGTTATTACCGGAATGAGTTATGATATTTAATCATGCTACATGATGTCCAACAGCGCGAGGTTCATAATTCTTGGCTCCAAATGTGGCTTGGGACTGTCCGCGACCACCTGCAGCATGCAAATCGTTCGCGGCTTTACAAACCCTCTGTACCTTGCCCCCGGTCGCTCCCTGCCAAGCCAGCCCGGGCTGCAGCACGCTGGCCCACTCCCACAGAGCTGGAGACGGTGTCTTTCATGTTCTCAAAGACAAATCTGTAGTTTCTGGTAAAAACTGAACTGTAGCTATTGCAGATAGCCGGGATCGCCTACTGTCAGCTTTCCTCTGCGGTGTGTAGTGTTTTCTGGTGTGTTATTTATCTCGTGGATTGGCATTGGTCTGATTTTTAAGCAGCCTTGGGTTTAATTAATGCTTTTCGAGAATCCTGTTAACTTCAGTGATGAAATAGGCCCTGCTTGAGTAGAGCTCCGGCACATACTTAAATGTTTTGGTGAATACATACTGGCATGAACGTGTTGCTGACTTAGTATTTGGATGAGGACAGGATTTGGCCTTTGGAAGAGATAAATTACCAAATAACTTCAGTCTTCTCCTTGTGCCTTTTTATTTTGTTCCACCTTAGCTGTCCTGAATTGACACAGTAGTCAACCTATGCTTAAGAAAAGATTCCCTCCCATCCCCACCAAACCTTAGGAGACGAGGCAGTGTCTCCAAGACACTCTCTTGCTAAGCTGTGGGCGTTGGGGTTATTTTGAGACTTTTTGCTTCTTGGATGATTCCTAAAATATTTTCAGCAGATCTGAAGGCAGTGCGATAAAACATACTCAAATTTGGCTCACATCTGCTTCTACCTGCTGCTGCCTGAGCTGCTGTTCCGGCTCTGTCAGGCTGACTGGAAATGGCCGTCGGGCAGGGCCTGGAGCGCAGAAGCCGTCACAGCAGAAGATGGCAGCGGGCTGGGTGGTACTTCAGACAGGCAAAGTCAGCGAGCTGGAGAGGGGGTTCCTTCCGAAACGCTGCCTGTCGGTGATTTTAATGCTTTTCTGAAACAGCAGTAGGGCAGCTTTATCCAAGTGGAAAGGCAGCTTCCCTCAGGTGGCCCTCCCCTTCTCAAGCCTACATTTAGATGGGTTATTTGGCTCTTCTGTCTGAGGTATTTAATAATGGTGGCTGGTGTTACTCTAATCTCTGTGTAAGTCTCTGGCAATGTGTTGTACAAGAGGACGTAGCATGTTTTGCGTGTGAATTTGGGGGGTTGCTTGTTTGGGTCTGTGCCGTGCTGAGGCGGCCATGATGTCCCTGGGAGAGGGCTGGGACCCCACCTCGCTGCTGGCCTACAGAGCCTGTGCAGACAAAAAAAGTAATAACCTTTTCAAAGGGAGAGGAATATTAGTTTTTATGTTAAAGCTCAATCAGGGCACACGAGCTGGAGGAATTTCTGCAACTCAAGCAAAAACACCCAGAAAAAAAAAAAAATCACTAAAAATCAAACAGCCAAGCCAGAAGCAACTTTGGGAAGGAAGCTTTTGACCAGTTTACTAATACCCAGGTCTGCAGAGAGTGCCCGTGAAACCAATGCATCCATTTAGCAGAACAACTTGTCCTCCTAGTTGGGTCCTGCATGTGGCTCATTAGGGTAATTACTGATGAATTAAGGCAGCTTGGCTCAGCACTCCGGCTGCGGGTGTGCGGGCTCCCCTGCTGGCAGGCAGCAGGTGTAAATGAACAAGATCTGTCAAAAAGGCTGATGACCCTCTTAATTCACAGCAGCAAACTGGGGACAGAGGTAGTGCAGCAAGTTTAATAATTGATATTTACTTGGAAAGGTTAATGGCAGCAGTGATGCTTCTAATTTGCTTGCCCGTGCAAGACCTTGTCAGGTCAAATTGTCTCAATTTGTTACCGTGGGTGTAGGTGTAGTTTTCCTTTAATGAAATTTGGAGAAAAGAAACAGGTGGTGTTGGGAGCTGACTGTAACTCAAGAAAAACAGCAAAAGGTTGGCGTCTGGTACCGGTTGGGTGAGTCTGTGCTAACTTTAAACAGCTGGCAGTTTAGTCCTTTTGAATAATTCTGGTGAACATTTGCGCTTGGGAAGGTGAAAGGATTTGAATGGTGTAATTTATTTTTCCTTTAATTGCAGCTGTCTAGGAGTGGTTTGGGTCAAAAGTGTAATAATTCTGACAGGCTTTGATGTGTTCCTAGGTGGGAGTGGTAAGGTTATGGATCAGAAATCAGAAAGCTGCAGAATTCAATGGGTATTTCTGTACTGTATTTAGGGAAATTGTAATTCTGTCCTGTAATAGTTAAGTGGTTCCTATTTGGGAAACCGTTGGAAGTTTGAAATTGGGGTAAATTTTACATCCAAGAGTTTCAGAAGAGCTGGCTGATGACTGGGAACCCGTGGGGTTGGATTTTGCGTAAGCGTAGGAAGATCCAGATGACAGAAGAAAGCTGGTGTGCCAGTGTTTCGAAAGGCTGTAACTAATAGGGTATTACCATTTGTCCTATTGGGTTGGCATCAATCCTAGGCAAGCTAATGGGGTAGCTGAAATCATAATTGGTTAATAAAGCCCTAAAAAAAAATAAGTGAATGACAATCATTTTGTGTATTTAGAAATTTACTTAATTATATGTGGGATTAAAAACTTGATGGATAATGGGCACAGTATTGATGTAGTACAGTTAGATTTCTGTGCTTGATGCTGTTGGCCTTTTTATCAAGGAAACAGACAACGTGGATTCAACGTGATGAATCTCAAGTGGATTATTTCCTGCCTTTATACCTGATGCTGGTAGTTGCAAATGCAAGCTCACTGTTGGTTGGAAATGCTTCTAGCAGATCCCAGCAGGGATTAACTCTTGCTGCTGTGGTGTTTGAACATTTTGACGTAGGAGCAAAGATGAAAAATTGGTCTCGATAAAAGTTTGCAGGTGGGCAACATATTGGAAAGGTGGTTTACAATGAATGAGACAGGACACCGATGCTGAGAGCAGTATTTCTAACTTTCTGGTTTGTATTTCTAACACTTTGATGCAGCTGAGTCTAAAAGTCTTATCCTGAGGAAGAAAGTCTTATTGATGAGGTATAAGGTGGCAGAAAGGCATGCAGAGTAAGGACTTTAATCGGAAATGTACTGTTGCTTGAACTTCAGCGTGCTACTTCCTCTGTGTTCTTCTATACAAGCCTATGCAGGTTGTATACTGCAGACTGGATGAGTACTGGAGCTCATTCTGCATGTAGTATCTTGAGTATTGCATTAAAATATTAACAGACTGTGGGGCACTTAGCTGGCAGCGATATCAAACGTCCATGGGAGAGTACTGATCGGTGTGCTCCTGGGGCTCCGGTTTCAGTGCCCGTGTGTGGCAGCGTGCCCACCAAGCACGGTTCCTTGTGCCACAGCGGCAGGGCTGCTGGAACGCGCTGGGCTTATATCGGAGCACCTTGAGCAAAGCCAGCTAGCTACTGAGACTGCAGCGAAATAGGACAGAAAGAAACAAGGGGATTTTATTGCCATTAAAAGTACCAATTTGTACAAGCCGACATTTTAAATAGTGTCATTTAAATGGAACCAAACTGATATGAATAGAACCTATTAATAAATTAAACACTTCTTTCCACCCAATATTTCACAAGGGAATTAGCAGAATAATTTGTTAGTAAATGAGCCCAGGAATGAAGCTGTGAATGACATATCTATCCTATCCTTCTCCTCCCCCTGTAACACCCTTCGCAGATGTAAGCGGGAAGTTGCTGTGATTTCAGACATTGGCACCTCTCGCTTACGTACAAACACAAGCAGAGCTTCAAGTGAAGGAAGAAGGATGATTTAGTGCTTAGAGACCAGCCTTAGCTGTAAGAGTTAATCATGCTCTACCTCAAATTTTGTGCGTTATCACAAGCAAGTTGTTTCAGGCTGGTACCTGTCACGGTATTTAGGCACCTGGCCGTCTTGCTGGTACCGACCTCTCAGTGCAGTCACTGGGGGTGGCCCTGCGGCACCACCTGGCCGTTGGGTCAGTCGTGGCCCGGCAGTGAGTGGCAGCACTGAAACAGCAGTGCCACAGTTGAGGTTTGCTGGCAGCAAAGAGTGAAGGGGGTTTGTCTGTCCGCTTGCCCCTCACGTCAGGCCCTCAGGACTTTGGCACGGCCTTGCTTGCTTCCAGGAGTACTAAAAGCACCCATTCCCTCTCACGTTAGCAAAAGGGAATATGGACACACATGGTCAAGCACAACGTCAGAGAAGCCCCATGCGTTCAAAAGCATCCTCTCCGTGGTGCCGCGGACGTAGGAGTGAAACATTGACTAAACCGCTGTCAGCAACCTCGGGAAGAGGTGGCAGAGCAGTGCTTGAAAATGTCCTTTTTCCCCCCTCCTTCTTCTCCCTCTAGATGAAGGTCCCTACAAGCAGAAGTGGCAGAAATAGCGAGGAAGACAGCATCAGGGAGGCCACAAGCTCTCAGCGGAGCAGCTCAAGGGACCGTCTCAGTGATGTAAGTACCATTCAGGAGAAAGCATCGCTTCATTGCAGCAATTCCCGCTGCTGACATGGCTTTTCATAAATCTTGCTGAACAAATGTTGGCATCCAGAGGTCACTGTGTAATAACTTTTTTTTATGTCATGATTGAGTGTTATGGCATAAGTGGTTGAGCTGCCTTGCAAACACTATAATCATGGTGCAAATAATATGATAAGCGAAAGATCAGAGATGGGAAAACAAAATGGAATTGTTATTCCTTAGGGAAAAATGGCTTGATGTTTTGTTTTGTTTTCTCAAAGTTGTGTTAAAAAGCTTTTTACAGTATCTTTGGGCTTAGCTACTGCACATAATCACGTAGTTTGGGTGCAAAGTCAGTTCATCTAATTTTATGCTTCCTGCCTCCAAGATATGAAAGGTTTTGGGGGGAAAGCTGTCCTTCTCTCAGGAAATTCGATGGTACGTTGAGTGAAATGTTATGATAAAACAAAAGCAAACGGTGCCTTAGTGTGTAAACACACAAATGGGCTTTTGAGTCGCCAAGAAATCGATGGCAGTGCTGGGATAATTTTATATGAAGGCTTTTTGTGTTAGCAATTAGCATTTTGCCTTCATTAAAACATGATTTTTTACTAATTAGGACCTTTCCCGTTAGGAGAGATTTAAATGAAGAACAATAATCAAACGCTGGCACGAGCATGTCTGAAATATTAAATTTGCCATTTCAATGGCAAGCCACAGAAATCCCAGAGCGAGTGGTTTTCATGTTGAGTTCTATTAATGTAAAATATGCTTCATAACTAAAACCTGTCACAGAAAACGGCTCACACCAGCTAAATTCAATTGGACAGTTAATTTAGCTTTAAAATTGAAAACACTACCTCCGCTTCAGGATGCAAAAGGAAGGGGGGGGAAAAGCCTTTGATAAGTGTAATGTATTTGCTATTAAGGCTTTCAGAGCCCATTCTACAGGAGGAGAAGGGAGAAAAAGGGGAAAAAATGGCTCCCACAAATGTGTTTAAAAGCTGAAAGTATTTATTAAAAATGTCAGCAGAAAAGTGCTTTTGGCAGATTAAAGCGGGATTCAGCTTGACAGCTCTGACAGGGAAATGTGACGGGGGAAAATTCTCTCTACATGTTTGGAGTGTGCATGGGGCGCTGTAAACAGCCGACACAGTGGGAGGAAGAAAAAAATAACGTGTCCTGTGATCTGCTTCCAGGATTGCGAACCCACGCGCCACGGTGGGGAAAGTCGGCGAGGGAGGGGCCCCTTGGACAAATCCCCTTGCTGCGGGGCGTCTTTGACTGTGTTATTAGTCAGTAATGATCGTAATTTTATATATACGTATATTCATGTGATTTTCTCCTTCCCCTCCCCTTGGCCACTCTTGACAGGTATGTGAGCAGGGGCGCCTGGTAGCATTGCTGTACCGTAACGTGGGGCTGCGGGAGAGGACTAACGTACTCAGACTTAGCAATTAGCTTAGGTCAAAGCGTTAAGTGGCCTTGGAGACTTTTCTTGTTAAGCTGATGTGCTTCCATTTTTTTCTCCTCCTTTCCCTTTGCCCCCAAAGTTGCAGGCTGAGCCTGCAAGAATTGAGTCTGAGCGCCTAATTCCGGCAAAATCTTCAAAGCTAGTTCAGAAGCCAGTGAAGTGCAGTGGGAAGTAGGCACTCTGTTCTCTTTTAGTCAACAGGGACATTTGGGCCGTGCCTGAAGGCCGGGGCACACTTCAGAGCTTTGCTGAAGCTGCTTTCGTGACCTGGCGACCTATTGCAAATGAGAATTTTTCAAATTAGTAATTAAACAGTTTGAAAAGTAAGGTTCATAAATCACAGAATGCTCTTTGTTCATTATTTGACACGTGCAATTTAGCTTTAATTACGTATAACGCTTCCTCACGTACTAGTAAATGTTCTGTAGTCTATTTAGTGACTGCCAGAGAATCTTAGAAAGTCCCGCAGGTGCCATCAGATGGTTTTCCCCATTTGCGTGCAAAAGGAATAAAGCAGCAGACTTTTTCTTTTTGTGGAGAGGGAGCAGGGAAAGGGAGAGAAGACGACAACATGCTGCTGAGTTTCGATTCCTGCAGGATTTCTCTCTGGCCGTGCCTGGTCCCGGTATGGCTCTGACGCTGTGCTTCCCAGCATGCTGTTTAAATAGATGGTGTGCAGCGGAACTGATGCAAGCCCTTACGTGTGGCACTGGGATTAAAAAGCCACAGGACAGTAAGGATGTAAAGGGAAGGCAAGGGATGGCTTTTCCTTGTGGTTAGCGGTTACAAATGGAGGCTGTAGCACATGGCTGTGCTGGCATGGCCGCCTGTCCGTGCAGACAGATGCCCTGCTGCAGGAGGCACCTGGGCTGTTTCTTGCCCTCCCCCAAGTAGCTCTCCTGCTGTTTCTTGGTGCGTTTGGCCTTCAGGACTGTTTTTCATGCTGCCTTTCCCTCCCATCTCTTCCCCCATTAACTTAAGAGAACAATGGAGTAAATGAGGCGGGAGGTGGCAGGTTTGGCTGCTGTACGGCAGCACACAGCAGGTGTGGTGGGAAATACGTGTGTGAAAGCGTCAGCTATAGCATTCAGTGTGGCCACCTTAGGAGCACTGGAGTCCTCCCTCTGGCTTCATTGTCAGTCTCCATTTAGAAGGTGCTATTATGAACAGCTTAGCTCCTCTGTGTGATTTGTTTCTTGAGGTGACTTGTTCAATGGGATGCTAGCAAGTTGTTCTTTATTTACATTAATGCATGTCATTAGTCTCTAATGGACCGTGAAGCCAAGAGGTGGCCTGGTCTGTCGTGAAATAATTGCACTCTAAAGAAAACTGAAGCAAATGATTGATTATGTCTTGCGTGCACACACAGCCATCGGTCCATCCACAACAAAACCCAGAGCGTTTTGCTGCTGCTTTACCACAATGAAACTTCTGTGGGGAGAAAGTGCGACAACTTCATAGTAAGACAGCAATTGTCTGTCTTGTATAGTACGGCTTTCCAGACATTACACTGAGTGCCATTTATTATGGGTCATTGGGGAAAAAAATGCTTATTATGATCTAGTGAAATCATCTCTGGCTGCAGAGGTTTGATTTGTTGAGGCTGGTCTCTTCCTTGGGATGATGAAACTTCGGAGCAGGAAAACAGAGAAGTTGCAGCCCAGGTTTGCACGGCCGATGGGTCAGGGGGGCGGGAGGGGGAATTTGCCACTTCCTTATGTTCCCAGTGTTAATGTAAAATTCCCTTAAAATCTGCTACAGAGCTGACATCCCTATTACGCATGTGCTCTCATGTCTTCTACAGCCAGCGCAGAGTCAACAGCCTTTTTCCAAAATGGGATTTTCCTCTGCTGTCTTTCATAGTGAGGTAATTGGAAGTTGCCAGAGAATTAAGAGCCAGATCAGCCATATTGCTATTTTGTTGTGTTGACCCAAGTAAAAGTGGAAGGCTTGGGCATTTTGTTTTGGTTTTTCCCCATGTTCCATAATTGTCCTAATCTTTTCTGATGTCCTGAACAGTCCAAAAATCCACACAGAGCCTTGTATAATGGCTTTAAAAAAAGGTTTTTATCTTTTTCTTGACCCATCAGCTTAAGAACTGCCTGCTTTTTAATGGATTTTCTCCCTCACTAAATTGAATGGATCGTCCCTCATTATCATTTAAATAGAAGCCTCACTCCCTGTGAACATGGAAAATTTGAATGTGGTAGTAGAGCTGTGATAATTTGAAATATTCGGAAGGTGGGGGCAAGGAGGGGGAGCAGGCGGCAGAGTGCAGAATTGCTGAATGTAATTGTCATGGATTCTCAATTTTGTTGCCACAAGATGGGAAAATAGACTAATAATTGTCTTCCAACCCTAGTAGAATAGTTGCCCTAGTTAGCTGAAGCTAACACTCTAATTGTCATGGGGGCACAGAGATGAATGAGGATGTATGCAGGGCACAGCCAGGGCTAAATTGAGTGATATACTAAGGCAAAGAGCAAATTGGCAATTATTGGCCCAGCTGAAAAGGTTGGCAGGTGTGCTGCTTTCTCACGAGCCCTTAGGGGGAAATTGGAAATATAAAATATCGACCATAAATACTCACTGATTAGGAAATATGTTGCAAGAGGTGCTGGCCACTTAAGAGTCAAAACTCTCCTTTTCAAGGGATTGGCTTCAGCTGTGCATAAAACCAACAAGCCTGCTACTAAGTTGTTCAGAGCTTTTTCCTCTCATCCCCCATCCTCCAGGCTATCTTTTCTAATTTTCCATCATCCTATCCTCATATGTTTGTTTGTTTTTTCTTTAAACATAATAAACGAAAAGCAGTCTTTTAGGAAATGCAGAGATTTCCCTCTCTCTAAATGTTCTTTGATAAGTGTTTAGTGTATTGCATAGACTAGATATAAAATTCTTTCTCTGGTAGATGAATGCAAAATAACTTGTGTGATTTCTAATTCAAACAGTTCACTGTGATCTGCTTTTCTTTGTGTGCCATCATAGGCACTATCTCCCCCTTCCCTCCTACTTTCTGTACCACACTAACCCTCCTGGGGCAAAGGGATTAAAGCAACAGCAGGGTACAAAGCTGCAGGTCCGTTACGTGTGCCTCAGGCTGAAGTACCTTGCCAGAAGCATGATCAAATGAGCCTCTGAAGTGAGAATTGGACCACAGTCGCACCACAGGTCCATATTTATCCACTCTGCAAACTTTGGCACGCGCGGGATGCCTGGTCTTGCCTCCGGGCAGGGTTGTGGTGGGACAGTAGCGTTTGGCGTGTCTCAAGCCAGGAACACCTCAGTGCAGTAGTCAGGGATGTTACTGGGTGCTGAAGGACTTTTTTGGAAGGCCTGGAATAGCAACATGTAGCAAACCCTTTGTGGCACATGCTGTCCGTTGTTCCCCATGTATGACACACTGGAATCTGATCCCCAGTTTGAAGAGTAGAATAAGAGCATTGCAGAGCTTAGTGAAATAAAGGTAGCGACAGGATAGTTTTAAGACCTCCTTGTCAAACCATGAGTCTTGGGAAACTGGTTTGAATACGCATGCAAGGATTATTAAATCTCTCCAGTCACATTCTTCTGGAGGCAAAAATTCACATCCCTTCAGGATGTGTTTTACTTTTATCTTTGTGTCCCTCAAAATACCAAATGCTTGCATGAAAACTGTTGCAGCAGAAATTACAAGCAAAGCTGTAATGACTTCCATGAAGCTTCAGGTAGTGAAGCATAGCTAGGAAGAAAGGAATTCTGGAGAAGGTTTTGTGAAGTTGGCTGAGGTATGGTGGTTTGAATGGCAGCAGCACTCACGCATATTCCATGCATTTCGGAAATGTGAGGTCTTTTGATAGTGTTCCTGGCTTACTGTGTGCAGTTCGTTCACTTCTGGTCAGAGCCGTCTTTCCTTCTGCTGTCTATGGCTGTAGTAATCCAAGTGTCTTGATTGGAAGCTGTTCTGTAGTTCATCAAGCCAGTTACAGATGCTTAGGCCTTGTGTAGTTTGATACCTTACTGAACTGGTTTTGCAGTATTTCCAAGCATAACCCCCTTTGTTTGTCCAACATAATAAAATAAGCGAATTAAAGAAGGAAAACATTCAAGTTTTGCATGACATCCAAAATCATTCATCGTGTATTGTGGTTTTCTTGTCAGGTCCTGGTTTCTAATCTAAGTGAACATCAGATGCACTCTGTGACCTTTGCCAAGTCAATTGAACTCACTGTATTAACAGACAGAAGTGTGACTATGGAAATTAATTACATTAGGAGACTCCATGTTAAGGCTTCGGTTATCTTCTGCCCTTGGCCCTTTTGCCCTCCTCCCCGCTTACTCCTTTCATTCCAAGACATTTGAGTTTTAGAATGGACTTGCTTGGAAAGAAAATACTCCAGTATTCAAAGCTGAACTAATATTGTGTTGTTGAATGTTCTGGAAGAGACTAACTGGACAGATAAACATGCTTGCTTCCTTGTGCCTTGGTCCTGTCTGACTGCAAAATTGGGGTAACCGAGAAATAGAAGACAGGTACAGCTAGGTGAGTTTTCATCCTGAACAAATGCTATAAAACATAATTAAAAATTAGTTCTCTCTCAAATAATTATAACTCTGGTGAGTGCTAATCAACCAAATCAGGCTTGCAGTTTGGGCCTGTCTTTCATCAAGCTAAGGTGAGGGACTAAATAGGAACTGGGAAGTCTGCCTCAGTTCCATCCTCTGCTGGGGACTCTTCAGGTGACACTTGGGCATGTCTAAGTCTTTCTCTGCCTCAGTTTCCATACTAACATCAGGGTGGCGTTAATAATAGTGCTAGGAGGCTCTTTTGGGAGACTGTCCTGTGCCCACATAGGAATAGCTATTTGCCCAAATGGCTATTTCAACAGCTGACTTGGAGGTACCTGATATACTTTTGGTTTCAGCCAACGAAAGCGGCACATTTCAGAAAAGCTGGAATGAACTCTTGACATTTCTAGAATATGTTAATTTAGGTCTTCTAGCCAAAGAGGAGGGAAGTAAATACTAAAACCAAGAGTTAATTTTGTGGCTGTGCTGCCATCACCTGCTTTTAGCTAATCCCCTTACAGTTATTTCATATAATCAAGGCTACAAAAGATCCAAGTTGAAACCTGTCTGACCCATTGAGAGTGGGGAATTGGCTTGAGGTGCCCTATTACCTTGACTATTACTGGATTTTAAAGCTCTTCCTACTCTGTTTCTAGTTCAGTAAATAACCCAGTGGCTTTAAGAAACTGAACAGAGGGTGTCTTGGTTTCTTTTGCGTGAGAACAGTGGAAGGCCATGCTTTTATTTATACAAGGGAAATAAATTTTCCTGTCAGTTTAATAGACAATCTTGGAAAACCTGCTGAAGGTTATTGGTGAGATTTTGTCATGATTTTCTTTTCTAAATTGCAGTCATGGTGTTTATCAGGAATAAAGGAAGAAATCTTTTAAATACAGTTGCAGATAGCAGCGTAACTGAAACTCTCAAGGACATCGGTGGGGGGATAGTAGAGTCTTTCAACAGTAAGATTTTGTCTTTGCTGCCAGAAAGGTGTATTTTTTTTATATCCAGTGTAATTAACACGAGAGCTATCCCAGGGTAGAAATAATTCACTCTGTGACATAACTGAAATGTCTTGGCTGTGCTGTCTGGTTTTGTTTTTAACCTTGGGCTTAAAAGGAACTAAAAATCTTTAGTTGTAAAAGAGCACATCATCTGCAAAATATTATAAGCCATTTATCTTTATGCACAAGTGCCATCTAGCACTGTAGTTCCACTTACACGTCATTAAATGCACAGACCACACTCATTTTGTCCCTAACTAGTAGCAGCCTCCCTTAGAAACCCAGGGTACTCCAGACAGTGCTGAAAAAGGTGTGAGAGGCACAAAAGCTGGTGCTCAAGCCAGGCAGAGTGGGCCTCTGCACTCCCTGAGGGTCTGCTCGGGATTGCTTCACATGGCAGCTGCAGCCAACGGGAGCAGCATCTGCAAGCTCGGCACGGATGTGTCCACCGCAGCGGCTTTGCCGGAGGGCTGGCAGACCGTTCCTGCTGGCCATTGCACGCTCTGAGCAGGCAGCACTTGGGTTGTGCGGGCACATCGCTCTCCCCATCTCCCACTTCTTCTGCAGTGTTGGGTTTTGCAGATGTGAAAGCTTTTGGAAAGGCGTGACATGGCAGCTGTTCCTGCATCTGGCTGCAGAGAGTTGGCCAGGTGAGGTCACGATCCTCTGTCTTTGAATTGCGTGTTTGGCTGCATCTTTGCACCTGCGATGCTTTCTTCAGACAGTGTTGTAGTTTGAACTGAGCCTGCTTGAGTGCCTGGGTTGAAGCTGTAAGAGCTGGTTTGGGTTTTGGTCTTGGGTGAACCAAAGCTACCAGACAAGCGCTGTGCTGGTCAGTGCGGCACTAATGTGAATGTGGCTGGCTGGGTACCGCAGTGACCATCATGCCCTGCTGCTTGAGGTACCTTCAGACAAGGAGAAAATTGACCAAAATAGCAAATATATGATTTTGAGAATAAGAATTTTATGACAGCCCTCCATATAAGTGCTCCTATCCTGTAGGTAAGAGAGTCTGTAAGTCATTCCAGCTGAAGATCTGCCCCAGTAACTGCTCTTGCCAGACAAGCACTCATTCATAGTCAAAGGAGGTTTCTTCAACTTTGGGTAGATGCCAAGTTAAACTTCCACTAAGATTTCTTGTATTTGCAGCCTCAATTGATTACTTTTCTCATTATTTGATCTTGATATAGAGACATATGGATTGAGCTATGTTTATATCAACCCCCAAAGATTTTTTTTCTTTAGGAACATCCATCACAGTTGCACGCAAACTGTTCCGCTCTGGCACTCATAGCTGATATTAGCTGGGGCTTTCAAAGTTTCTACATGTGGCAGTTGGTATGGATCCTCCTAAACAGCCCGCAGTGTTCCCAGCTAACCAAGAAAGCAATAGCGGTTTGTTAGATGTGCAGAAAAATGCATGCAAAAAGCTCTGGAGAGTGTGGGACATGGCTGTGCATAAGCCTAATTGTTGGAAAGGATTTTACGAGTTGAATCCAGAGTATTCACCAGTTACTAATTTTATACGTGCAATAAAAATTCTGAAGGGGGGGGAAACCTTTCCCTGCCCCATTTCCAGGAAATTTAATGTTAAAACTTGTAAGGGAGGAAGAAGTTCTTAGATGTGAAAAATGCCAGAGTTAATTGCCATTCAGTTTTAATTATTTCTGATGTAGCACTTCATTCAGCAACTGTTTTTATTGTTTTCTACTCAGTAGTTTTAAATCAGTGGTCTGCAGATTCCTGGGGTTTTTGGACAGCTTGGGATGCCTGAAAGTTATCTAAGAAAAGCAGGTCTGTTAGTGTGTTTGAGTTCGTTGTCCAAGGGTCTGCTCCATCCCGGGAAAATATTTTGGGCACGCACAAGACTCAAAGATTGAAAATAACTGTTGAAGTGAAAATGCTTTGGGAGGCTGTTTCCCTAGAGAGAAGCTTCTAATGAAACCTCTTGTTTCTGTTTTTGGTTATTATTTCCAATTTGTTAGACCTTATCAATCTTTGTTAAATCTGAGTTGATGGGGGGGGATTGGAGGGAGAGTGAGAACTGCCACCCATTCTCCTTTCCTCCTCCCACCTCTCCAAGCAGGTAATTTGCCCTCTTCTCATGTCTATGTGTACTTTAGGTGAACTGCCTGATCAAGCTATCCCAAGTGTCAGGCAGATAATTGTGTTCAGCTGTTCAGCATACTTGTGTAGATAGCAGGATACTGTTATTAACCTTTTTTCTATACAAGGCTGAATTCCACGAGTTGTTTGGGGTTGGGGTTTTTTTTAAGTATTTAGAGGGAGGGATAGGTTTGTCTTAATTTCTAAAAAACAGAGATAAATGCTACTGCCCTTCATTTCACCAGTCTGTAGCTTAATTTCTGGGCAGTTTATATTAAAGAGGTTTATAAACAACTCTATACTTTTTTGTAGTGTTTGAAGGCAGAGGCCAAATCAATGTGCGATATGCAAAAGGTGGAAAGATAAATGCTGTTAGCAGTTTGTTATTGCTGTCTCGGAGTTCCCTGTGAAAGCTGTCCTTTTCCTGTAGAACAGAGGTCTCCTGAGCTACAGCAGGACAGAGGTGCAGGCGTTGCATGCCAGGGATGGGGCCTGGCACACAGTCACACCTTGACGGCAGACCTGTGCGTAAGACCTGGGAAGAGCTGTGCCACAGCTTTCCTTCCATCTGGCACCCTGGTTCCTGTGCCAGCCGGTGAGAGGGTTAATGGGGACCCCTCCTTCCTCCAGCAGCACGCTCGATCAGTTGTAGGGCTTTGCTGCTGTCTCTTCTTCACTTTGGAAACTTTCCTCCACAGGCACTTGGTTGGCAAATTGCTTTTGTGGTGTCTAGGGCAGTTGCAAGACAGCGGCACAGAGTGTGCATGGGCAGACGGAAAAGACAATCGAATCTTCCATTGAGTGCAGGAGTCTGGAAAGGTTTCTGCACGTATCTAAGTATCTGCTGATCAAAAGGTTTGCAAACTGGTAGTACAAAGGAACTGTTATCTCACAGGTGGAAAATTACAAGCACTTGCAGTAGCCTGCAATCACTTTGCATCAATCTCTTTGGGTGTATTGTGCTGTTGTGGTGATTTAGTTAACACGATAACTTCTGGCACTGCTGCAAAAAGACAAACAATCCTCAAGATCAACCTGCCACAATTTGGTATTTTTGTTCAGGCTTTGGTACCCACTGGAACATCAGTTGTGGAAACAGGACTGCTAAGACTCCCTGAATCTTGTTTAATAAAATCACGTAGCGAGGGCATCATGATAATAAATCACACTTGGAAATTGGCCTGCGGAGTACTTGCTGGGTCATGTGGTGTCATATGCCACCACTGTTCCTGGCTTCTTTTTAATTTCTGAAAAGAAGGCATATAGCAGCAGCTGGAGATAGAGGTGGAATTCATTTAGCTGCTTTGAGAAAGCCACTGCCAGCGAAAAACAGCAGCTTGAGAGTCTTGGGTCGTAGAGAGGGGAAAGGGATCCAAGTGACTGGAGATGGTGTAATGAAAAGGAAAAGAACCAAATGATTTGGCAGCGTGTGAAAGAGGTAAGGATGTGGTAGGGAAAGGAGCAGGAAGAACTGAAATGAAGAGTGGGAGTAAACAATGTAATTTAACTTATTCAAAAGGGACAGAATGCTTATTAAAGCTCCGAGAGATGATAAATTAGTGCTTTGCTGCTATTGTTGTTTCGGATAGAGTTGTCATATGGTAATACTGCAGCAGTGAAGGCTGGAGGCTCACGAATTCATAGAGGGGAATGGAAAGTGGGATATATGGTTACATGATTGAAAGTTGGAGTTGATGAGGCAAAACGTGCAGCCCTGATTCAGGAGAGCATCCTTACACACGCGTGCTGTGCCTCGGAAGCTGCTGTTACGTGCTGAAGAGGGACAGTTCAAAACGCGTGCTCTGCTGCTATGAAGACATATCCCATGCTGAGAGCTCTTACCTTAGTTGGGAGGTGCTGTCGAAGCCCTGCTCTAGCTTACGAAACCCTTGTCTGAAATAGCCCCGGAGCCCTCACCTGGAAATGCTCTTTTGCTGTTACTCCTGTGGCAGCACGCAGAATGTCAGAAGATTATTTGAGGCGCTTTGGTTGTGAAGTTTTCCCCAAAGGAATACTGGGCTGGGGGAGGGAATAGCAAAATGATTCTTATCTTACATTACACAGAATCTCTTGCATTACTTACTGTGGCATATTGTTTCCTCCCACAGAGTTCTGCTCAATCGCTTTCAGGAAGAGGCTACTCCGTAAGTCATTTTACAGCTAATTCTTTCACTTCTGTTGATGTTGATTGCAGAGGTTTACACTACCTATTGCATATCCACTGACATGAAAGAAATGCAGAACATAAAAACTAGGGTTAGAGTACAGGACTGTCATGCACCTGGCAGGGGACAGCCCTGATGTGAGAGCGCATTAAGAGTCTGGGGGCTTCATCAATTTAATTTTGTACTTATAGGGAGGGTTTTTTTTGTTGGTTTATAGTGGATTTCAGCTAGCTTGCCACCTCCTGAGAATTATGACATGAGTGGGGAGAGTCTTCAACACCGGTGGGAGATACTTCCCTCCTCTCCTCCCTCCCCAGTACAGGTTTTCATTTGTGTGTTAAATACAAGAATCAAAGACAATATCACTCCATTTTAAGAAGAATTGTGACCCTCACCAGTGTGAACAAAAAAAAAGGTCAATATTCTCTTATTTACAAGCTCTGAGTTATAAAAGAAGCTCCCATGTTTTCAGAGGAGGGTGTTGCTGGTGTTTTCTTCTCAGGAGTGCCATAGGTTCTAGGGCTGGTGTCCCAGGGCCAGGACACGTCTGCATGTGTATGCAATGTAACAGTGATGTTTAACTGACCATTTCTGTTCCCATGTACCTTATCTGTATGTGCAATAATGACATTTCTTCATGTGGAGGTGGTATAATTACTTGTTTGTTTTGGGTACCTTTGCTGCTAAGCTGTCCAAAAAGGCAGGCACATACGCCTTATTGTATATATTAATAAGGAACTAGGAGAGGGTGCGAGTGGTTTAGCAATGTCAACATGAGAATTCCTGGAATTGCATTATATCTGACTCTCATAACAAACGTATGGTGTGTAAATATCTGTTACAATACCCTAGTTGTTCAGTCAATAAGTCATGTATACCCTCATTGCTAGTGCGAAGGTTGTAAATGAAGGCATGTGCTAATCTTGTATGCAAATCTGAACAAGGATGTCTCAGGCCAGCTAACAATTCCTGCCTACACTTACTGACAATAACTGCTGTTTTCAAGACCTGTGCCATGATAAAGTTTTGCCTTCTAGGTAAATAGTCCCAAACTCTGTTACTTGCCAAGAACTGTAACTGCTCACTTCTCATAGACCGGAACAGGGGTGGATTTTATATATTTCAGGAAGCTGACATGGAGACCCGGTACACATTCTTTTTGCTATAATCACATGAATTATTTTCTTTCAATTATTTATATTGTATGTTTAGAGTTGTATGATAGACCCTATGAGCTCCTACCTGGTGCTGTGCGCACAGAGAAAAAATTGCTAGGCAGCGTAGAATTTATGGTCTGATTTCACAGTGACACTGTCGCGTGCTATCATACATACTATCAGAAATTCATAGTAAAAGACTTAAGTACATTTTAATGATAAAGCCATTATAAAATAACATATGACTTGAAAAGTCTTACGGTTTTAATGAAATAATGTCACAGATTTTTAGACAGCAATGATACATGTCTTGTAAGTATTCTCCTGTCTAAATCTTTCCAGCATTCCAGGTGAGTATCATTACTTAATTCATTGAGTGATGAGGAATGTTTGCTCCAGGACCAGTCAAGCGCTGCTTCCCATACACATGAACAGTTGGATTCACCTAAGCTTCTAAAGGCAGATGCTGTATCTTCTATTTGTCTGTAAAATGCCATGCATGCCTGTGGCACCACATAAATAATAATGAATCATCTTCACAGATTTTATGACTGAGGGCATGGTTTGGGAATTAAACAATTTCCCACTGGCTATAACATAGGTTGCAAAATCTTAATGGAAAAAGGCCAAAGAATTCTTTGTAGAGTCTCAAGGCCAATAAATCATAGGACTGTTTTCCTCCATTGCTGGACGTTAAGAAATTTACTTTTGTCTGTCAGAGAAATAATTTTGAGAAAATGTCTAGCAGCTTCTCTGTGCATGTGTGGGGACAAGGTTCTTTTATTTAGCCAACCCGTAACTTCTCAAGGGAGGCAAGAGCTTTCTGCATGCCAAGGCAGTATTTTGAGATCATGAGTAGTGTGAACTGGGGTTGCTTTTCCTTATGGGTTGTCATTTTCCCTATTAAACTGCCTTCTGCCTCACCATGTACCAGCTGTTGAGGCTGACCGTCTCCCCAAAGACTCCGATGCTGCTCTAAATTGATTTAGCATAAGGCAGAGACTATCACTTCCAGCTCTGCCAGACCTCACTGGCCCAAACCTGCGTTGGAAGCTGATTCTCCCAGGTGGCAGTGAGATGTTCAAACCACCGGTTCAAGGCAACTGGCCCCAAACCAGGGTTGTCCATAATATCTTGTAACAGTTTTCATTTTCTCATGAAAGCAGCTGTATATGAAACACTAAGTCAGTATTTTGGCTCTGTCCCTGTTTACATCAAATAGGTTGTTTGCCAGACATGGTGAAAGCATGACAAAAACTAGTGCTAGCAGGAGGCACAATGGAGACACCGTTCTTGTACTGAGAGCTCCTCCTGATATCTGGGCACGGCTTGTGTTGCAGAAGACTGTCACTGGCAGAATGATGATATATATCACTACTCGGTGAAGTTCTTGTACTGGGTTTCATAAGCAGCTGTTTAAATACCACAAACTATTTTGTGTGCGTTCATTTTTAATTAGCTCGTTTCGAATCTGCAGCCTTCACCATTCACTTGCTTCATCCGTCCTTGCAGAAATGTTTGCTTTCAGAAACATTTGTAGAAAATGGATGTTTTCAGGAAATGTGCATTTGCAAAAAGAGGACTTAAAACCTGTAGTAGTAATCTTGTATGAAAAAATCCAAGTTTTAGTTCATCCAGCTGGGCTGCAGAGGGAAGGCAAGCAAGGCCTGTCTGTGCAGGCTAATGTTGAAAACCTTGGCAAACCACTCGTGTATAAGGTACAGGCTCTGGAGCTAGAGTTAAGAAGAAAACTAAATGCAAGTCTATACATAATAATTCCTGAGTGTTGAATATTCAAAAAAAAGGCCATGCTTGAAATAAATCTGTGAAATTCTGGTCTCGTTGAAGTTACCAGATAACCTCTGGTTAACTTCAGCTGCACCTAGATTTAATTTCTACACTTGAAAATTGTAGTCTCAAAAATAGCATTAACAGTGACTTGGCACGTAGTTTCACAGTCTATCTGTAGATATTGCTGACAAAATTTCTTATAAATCTTTTTCCCAAAATAAAGTTTTTAATGGCATTTACTTTTACTTGGATAACATGAGACATATCTATGTCTGTACTGTTTCTGCAAGCTTCTTATCTCATCAGTAGCATGTGTTTCATATCCTTATCTTTTTAAATGTATACTTCCGCTGTGCTGAGAAATAGAATGCTAGTTTGTTTATGGAGGCCAATATCTTATTCCCTTTATGATTCAATGGTTACATACGTGTGATAAACTGCCCTAGCTATTTGTCACACTTCCTGCACACAAAAATGAGATTAGTGATTTTAGTCAGAAAGGTCTGTCTGTCCTCTGAGCAGACAAAACAGATTTTCCTTTCGGTAACAGGATGAGAGGCCTGTCTACCTGAAAATGCACTGATTTGTTAAAAAATATGCAGAGAATTAGAAATGAGCTGTATGTTGAGGTTTCTATATATCACTGAAGTTGCCCTGTGGACCATTTTTCAAATTTATTTCTGACAGTTAAGTCAGTTTAGGACCTGACTTAGAAAGTAGTTACAGTGAACGTAAGATCAGTACATAGAGTCTGTTATTAATGGCTAAAAAGTTGCAATTGTTTATAACACTGAGCACATGGTATAGACCAACCCATGCTGCAGTTGAGCTTGACTTAGTTTTGTAGAGAGCACGGAAAGGGAGAGAACTGGGAATATGTGGTAGCTTAAAAAAATAAACAAAAGACCTCTTCCAATAAATTATGTAGTTTATTTATAGAGCATCTGTGCAGCTGTTCCTCTTCTGAAATGGAAGGGGCTAAAATATGGGAGTGAATGAAAGAATAAACGTGAAAGCATATGGCAAATGGATAGCCAGTGAACCAACCTGTCTGAGTATACCTTGGAACAAAAGTACAGGAGGCTGAGATGTCTGGTTTTATTTGTTCTTAGAAGACTTTTTTTTTTTAAAAAAAAAACAGTAACATACCCTTGGCAACAGCAGCAGCTGATTTTTATTCTGAGCTTCTGTAAAATATCAAAGTCTTTGCAGCCTAGTCAAATCCCTGGCAGCTCATCAAATTCTGTTGATTTTACATCTTCCTTGTTGAGCGCCGGAAACCAGTGTCTCAGATAACTTAGACTGCAGCTCATGGATAGAAAGAAACGTGCAAAACACCATCAGGCTTGCAGAGACGCTTGGGTCATCCAGAGTCAGCTCAGCGCTATCTGCAGCCTTCTTTCCCTCTACTTGGTGATGTAGCCTGAGGATGGTTATCTCATTACCCAGATGAAGCTGGAACCTGAGGTGGTACAGGCAAGCACGGAGTAGCCTTTGAGCACCCTGAGCCCTGCTGTACCCCAGAGTCTGCCTGTACCCCAGTCTGCACCTTCCTGACTGTTTCTCTCAAATTATATTGTTGATTTTTGGAACTGGCTTTCCAGTTGCCTAGTGATGATCTTTACAGCCTTCCAGGACTCCACTCCTGTGCTGTGCACTTGACGGGGCTGTACAGTGGGCTGTTGCCCAACACAGCTGCCTGTGACCACCCTACCCCACTCAGTTCTTTGTAGCTCACACCTGTGGGGGCACTTGCCGGGACAGCAAGTACTGAGCTGTAATTCACAGCGTGGAGGTAGTGTCCAGCCCAACCAGCTCAGTGGGAAGGAGGACAGAGATGAATGACTGCAAAGTGCTAGGTAATCATCAGCCTAGGACCTGTTGACTCTTTGCAGGTTTATATACACTCATATACCCTGTAAAGTTCTTTTCATGGCCTGTTTTAGTTTTGTGCCAGCGCAGTGCAGGTCTGTGAAACCCTGTAACAGATGGTCCCCGCTAAGGAGGCTGTTCCCATGCCAGAAGTCCTCGGTGTGTGCACAAGCAGGTTCACTGTTGCAGTGCAGTGGTTACAGAGGCTTGCTGAAGATCACGCCAGCAGCATTCCCCTGATCCGCTCTGTGCTTCAAGGATGTTCTTGTGCTCTGAGGCTGAGGACCAAATTATTGTCAGACTTGGAAAAGCACCTTAAGTGGTGTCTTTTCTGTACAGAGCTCAACTCAGTGCCACTTCCTACATGGAGCATGGTCCAAGACCCCAGGTGATGATTATACACCTTACCACCTTTGAGATGGTTATGGAGAAACTGCTGTCCTGAGAAGGATAAATTTCCACATAAAGATCCAACAAAATTATTGCCATGACGTATATAATGGCTGGGAGTTCTTGAGCGTGTTTCAGTTCATAGGTGTGGAAGCGTGCTCGGTGACCAGAGGCAGACTTGAACTGTAACTAATGAGGTTTCTCCACCTGCCGATCTGTCATACAGTAATGAAAAATCTTTCATCTGTAGGTAGGTAACATGTCTTAGTTGGGCTGGAAAATTCAATGTATTTCAGGACTTCGGATAAATTAGCATTTTTCTTTGCCAAAAATCAATATTGGAAACGGGGCTCTTGTTAGGAATCTAAAACTCCTTGAGCTGGAGCCAAAGTTAAATGATAAAAGTGAATTTAATATCTGTTTCCTACAATAGTGTGCCTGCGGACTGGCAACATGAGCAAGACTTTCTGGACAAGATTTATGAATAGGGGAGTAATAATTCCAAATAAGTATCAATCTCATTTTGCCATGATGCCAAGTATAAAAGAGGGACTATAATTGTCTTTTTCTTCTGTACAAGAGAAATAATGGCAGATAGGTCCCCTTCAGGTGGAGCAATACTCTGTCTTCTTTGAAGACAGATATTTGGTTAGAAAAAGAAAAGAAAAAGGGACTATAATAAAGTGATGTGGCCTGTTAGAGTGCTGACAGCACAAAGGATTAAAAAAAATAGAAAAATAATAATATGTAATAGAAACATAAAGAATTTTGAGTGGAATTCTCCCTCTAAGAGAGCAGGAATTTTAGAGAGCCAGGAATATAATGGTGGGTGTCATTCCAAAGCATTTAACTTCTGCTGGTTTTCTTTTCACGTGCTCTTAAATTGCCTCACTTTACAAGAACTGTCCTCATGTTTGAATTCACCTGGACAAGCTGAGTTCACTGAATAAATTGTTTGCTCTGAGCGCCGTGTGGGATGGAGCCGGGTTGCTGTAAGCCAGCCGAGGAGGTGGCCCCTTGACTCCAGAGGCTGTCCCATAACCCATGAGCTCAAATGCTGTTGAGTAATTAGTGCATATATTATTCCAGATCTGTGGGAGCTCTTGAGGGTTTTTGAAATGTCCCATGAAAAGCATAAGCAGAAGTACAAACATAAATAAACTACATACTTCAGCTTTACAAATACCGAAGTCCATGAACTTCCTTACAACACATTTTCCTTTAGAAGTTCCCTTTTCTGAAAGTCTGTTTCTTCTTAGATGACCTCTGCTTTTAATTAGGATGAAAAGTCCCATAAATTTTCACTCATCTCCACAGCCATAAGCACAAAAGGCCTTCTCTGGCAGAATTTCAGTCTGCCTGAACCAGTGGCCTTGGCGGAGGAGCTGCCTCGGAGGCTCCCGGCAGCGGTGCCCCTTTGTCCCTGCAGCCGGAGCGGGATGGGATGATGCTGATTTCCATAAACCCCCCAGCTGCAGGGGAAGTGCAGCCAGCTGACACCGCCGGCCCTTGCAAGCCCCTTGAGGGCCGGGGCATATGACTTCTGTGTGATTTTTGCCCATGTTTTTAATCTCCTCTGCCACTGCCCTCAGCTTGGCTTGGGGCGGTGGGGGGGAACAGATCTCTAATCTGACTAGAAAGGCGCTATTGTTATACACACACATCCCCCAAAATTCCCAGTGCTTCTTGGTTTTTGGGGTAGGATAACCTTGCTGTCACTGGTCTTGCATGCTAAAATGAAGAGTTGTCCTAAATCCATCTTGAATTCACCAGCCTGGAAAGGATTACATCCTGCTGAAGAGGAAAGGCAAAGGATTTTGAGACTATCTGGTCTTTATTTCTGGGCCTTTTTGATTAAGAATGTCCTGAGGCATTTGTGTCATATATATGCTGTAGCTTTCTTTGTGTAATAGGGCAAGGTATTTGCTTGTCTGTCTCAGCCATTTTCACAGTGTTATTTGCTTTCATGGCTGTCTTTCCTTACAATCCATTGCCTTCTTTTAACTTTCTTTCCTTTCCCTTTACCAATACCAACAAAAAGATGATTAAAACAGACGGTTGATTAGAATCAGGGCTACTTACTTGATGAGCACACTGAACAGGGGTTAAGTGTGGGGCCTCTTGGGGGATTTTTGATTTTTCTTTGATTCTCTAACAGTCTTGTGTAGTGAGAATTGTTGGTGCTAGGGCTTTATACCTGGAGAAAGGGTTAAAATAGGCCATTTCTGAGGGCTGCCGAAGTGTGCCGGTGTTTGTTGTGCTGGGTGCTGCGGTAGGTACCTCAGAGGAAATTCACAGGGGGGCAACGGAGGTTTATGCTCTCTTGTTTTATCTTATATCTCAATATGCCCTTACAGAAACCTGCACCCAAAACCACGGAGTGTAAGGGGAGCAGCAGAGGAAATAACAGCACCGCTAACTCAGAATGCTGTTGTAGAAATAAAAGACGAACAATGTGTTTTGTTGGCCTTCATAGTAAGTGAACAAGAGAGAACAAGGAAAAGGGATCGAGAACATCAACTTTGTGGGTGCTGTTGGCATCAGAGATCACCGTCCGCCATCTTAAAGCATTATAAGATTTAAAATATTTAATTGTGCAGCCCAGTGGAATACCCGGTTGTACTTAGGGACTGATTGCTTATCAGTCCCAAATGGTTTTCCCTGTGTTAAACTGCAATGAAATGAGCTAGTCTAGAGAGGGTAAGTTATTTGGTGATAAAACTAGTCACTGCACATCTAGAGTGTAAGGAAGGTTTCCTGTTTGGTTATGGTCTCTACTCATTTTCATCACTTGCATTTTTTCCTTGTCTCTTTTTTTTTTTTTTTTTTTTTTTTTAACTGGGATGTGTTCTTAAAGGTGCGAGAGAGAGAGCGCTTCAATTTTTCAATTTCTTCCCTGTCCTAACAGAAGACAAAGATGCAACTTTAATTTAACAAAACAACAGATGCAATCCTAAGTCAGATCTCACACCAAAAAAGGTTTGGGTAACATGCTGAAGGTGTGGTGGCTCTGCTGCGAAAACTGCAAATGGGGGGAAATCTGCTGTAGGCTGAGGTTTCTCTCTTTCTCGCTTCATGTTTCAGTCTGGCGGCACTGTAGCTGGCTGCTAAAATGTAAATACACTGGGGCATGTAGCTGTGCCTGCAGTGGAAAGGCAGCACTCCTCCATTCCCAAGGGGGGAGAGAGCAGAGCAGCAGCACCATGCTTACCTCCGTAAGAAGGTGATTCAGGGGGGACCCCAGTGTTCCTGGGCTGCCTTTCTAGAAATGGTTAAGCTCCTGCTGCAAGAGTAAAATCGTTGCTGAAGAGACTGGATTTCTCATTGCAGTGCTTGCTTCGCTGGAAGAGAAGGCATTCAGATGGAAACCCAGGCCAGGCATGTGAAATGTTACTTACACAGGGTCAGTGTTTTCACTTCCCGCCGCCTTAGTGTTTCAGTGTCGCAGTTCCTTGTGGTCAACTCCAGCCCCAGTCACCATGACTTGCTGGTGATGCTTTAGAAAGGCATTGTTTCTCCTTTTTATAGCAACTAAATAAATGAAACTGCAGGAGACAACTCCTTATATGATGCAAAAGGAACAAACGGCAATTCTGGAAAGCCAGGGAATGCAGGGCAAGGGCAGAAATACAAATGAATCCGTTGTGCGTAACTTGTGTGTGAGATACAAATCATGCAGGGGTAGGAAACCTTTGCAATACCATTTGGCAACTGGTAAGGCCAAGTACTCTGCTTTTTCCTTGGTTCTTTGTTTTATTAAATGACTTGAGGGAGGCAGTGCTGTAATTCTGAAATTCAGGCATTGCCATACCCAAAAGTTGGTCATTATAAGTCTTGTTTTAAAGCCCGTTGATCAATGAGAGTAATTTCATGGGGAAATTTTTAACTGCCAGTTCGGAATACCCAGCGTTTCAGCTTAGTTTTTAAGTGATTGTAGCTGTTCTCTCATTTTTCAGCTCATCACAGGTCAGGAATTCAAAGGCACTGAGGTTGAGTAAAACAACTGTTCATCACTCTGAGCTCTGCTTTGTTTTTGTGGGAATTGTCTGCTTCTGTAGCACCTTCGGTTTCATTACTTTTTTTAAAGTTTGGTTTACTAACCTGCTCTTGGAACAGATACAACCACCAAAGCCGCTTTTTAATTAGCCCTGTGGTCCATCCGGTGTGTATGTGCTAACATCTTGGCTGTACAATGTACTTCCAATGAAAGGGAACAGTCTGCCATAGAGTCTTGTAACCTTGAGGTCAGTTTTGAGCTCAAAATTGCTTTTGATTATGGTGTTAGAATGTGTCTGAAAAAATAATAAAAAATCCAGCAAGCAGTGGTGGTCCTTACATGGTGCTGCTGAGTTACACGTTCAAATGGTATCACATCTAGATTTTAACAGAATTAACTGCTTTATTTACAGATTCTTTCCAGCTGCACTACTGTGCTAACTGGTTGTGAATATTCAGAGTTTTGCAACCAGAGTGATGGAAAATTGGCATACGGTTACATCATCGTGGACATGTCTGCAGTGGTTTCTACAGGAATGTAGCCTGATTCATACCTTTACTGCCTGCATTTCATCTCTGTGCTATATGATGGATAAGACTTTGTGTACCTTAACACAGCCTAGATCCGTAGTATCCTGAGGAATTTTCTTGATTGATTAATTCACCACAGGTGTTCTCCAGAAAGCATCGTGACACTGGCAGTCTTTGAGTAACATGTTAGGACTGTGTAAATGCTAGGTGTTTGCAAAGCTCAGTTCAATTTTTTTAGACTGGTAGTTTGCTATCTGTAAGCAAAAAGAAGTTTGGGGGTCGATCCAGAAGCTACTGTGTGTGGTTCTCAGGTTTTCTGGACATGGTCATAGTAGATGTTTGGATGGTTCATGCTACCCTTGAAATCAGCTAAGCAAAGCAGGACAATTTTTGGTCGTATTGTAGCAATTAGAGTGCTGTAGGTGAAGAATGGTATAGACTGCATAACGTGCTTTTAACTCATGCAGGATCATACTCAGGCCAGTTGGTAATTACCAAAGGAAAACATTGGTACATTGAGGTGGGTAAAACCTGTTTTAATAGATTGATGAGACTGCCATCAACTGCAGAGGTTAACTGCTTTCTTTGCCTTGTATCACAATACACTCTACAAATAGCTAGAGCGGAGCAAGTGAAAACATAACTGTTCTCTGTGGGCTTTCACCCTACCTTCAATTGCAGAATGTGGTTTAATATTTTCTTCAAAATTATTCTTGGTGAACTTATTTCCCTATATCATCAGATCATTGTGACAGCTATAAGAACTCCAAAAGTGATGTCCCACTGTGTGACCAAAGCCATGTGCCCTTCTTTCTGCCACCTAGTTAAGGACACCATATGGTGTCAGTGGGGAAATTTCTTACTGACTTCACTAGGTGAGGACTAGGACCTTCAGACTCTGGGCAGCAACAGCTGAAAAGTTAAACTTAATGGGATACTTGCAAGGAACCAAAGATTCAAAAACTGTTTTCAAAATCACTTCTTTAAAAATACTTTTCTCTGTGGGCATTCTTCTTGGCAGAATACAAGCAGGTGTTGACACAAGCGTGATTGTAAGGCTCACAATCAAAGTTAGATCAAACCTCCTCTTCCAGTTCACAGAACACATTTTCCCCACTGTATTCACATTGCTCTTCCAAAGCTGCTTAATAGCATCTAGGCCAAGTAGCACACTGGTTTAAGAGAAAAGAGCTTGAAGCATGAAGATTAGGATATCACAGTGATGATGCCCGAGGCCACTAAGCACTGTGTAACTGGCAGGCATCGAGTTGTAACGGGTGGAGGGTGGTCACAGATGACTTCTAAGCATCCTTCCCTCCCCCTAAGGACTTGCTGTTCTCTGAAGAGCCCTAATTCTGTTCATTTGTAGAGAGACGGGGAGGAGGGCGGGAGAGAGTAATAAATGGTCCCTTGAAAACACGAGTCAGTAATACAGGCCACATGACGACCTAGACAGCCTATTTAACTGCAGCCAGTTTCCTGCTGAAGATTCATTTCTAAGAGATTGTGAGAGCACTCAAACAGGAAGCTGCAACTTCACCGAACGGTTTCGGTATCAGTGTGTTATCTGTGGTCATTCCCCTCTACAGCTTGCGGCCAGCTTCTGGTTAGCAGAGAAAGACACTTTGAGCTGAGCTGGCATCAGTTCCCACCTACTTAATCAGTTAAGTTGTGAGCCGTGTGGTTAGCTCAAGTCCTCTGGTTGTCTTGTGGATTGCCAGTGGCAGGAAGGTGGAGATGCATTGAGTGGTTCAGACAGGAATAGCTTGGTTATCTGATGGTCACCCCAGAGACTGATAAAATTATGTGAGCTCTTTTCTGAGAAGACATCAAAAAAGCAGAAACTGTTGTCTCTAACCACCTGAAGAGTTTACAACGTCAAGGGAAATTTTGCTTATCTTAAAAGCCTCAAAACTGTTAACCCGTCTTCACTGCTGCAGACCACAGACCACTCTGTGCACGGAATGAAGCTAGCAGACCGTCACATGCAAAGCTGTAAAATCTTATTGAGGAAACGTTATGGTTCAGATCTTCCAAAATTACTTTGGCACTTCAAAATCGGAGGTGAACAACTTGAAACGTATGAGAGGAACCAGTCTTTTCCAAGGGAATGTGCTCTGTATTTTTAGAAAACTGGGCCTCTTTGAGGCTGTCATGTGGTCAGGAATTTGGGCATGCAAAGTGTTGAGTCACTTCTTGAAATGTAGCCTGTTTGATGAGCCTGGACTTATCTGAAGCCAAAATGATGGTGGCTGTGACATGGGCTTGCAAAGGTTAAAATAGAGAAGGTGGTCGTATCCTTGGGACCACTTAAGGCACTTGGTTTGCTTTTGTCATTCATTTTCTGAACAAACAGGATTAGAATGGACAAGCTTCAGAGAGAGACCTTGAGCAAATGAGGTTTTAAATTAGTACTTTCAAAGAGGCCTTGGGCAGGTTGCTCTGAGCCTCAGTGCCTGAGTTTCTCTAGCCTTAAAATGGGGTAGTAGTACTCGTCTGCTTTGTATGCTGAGATGTACAGATGGAGAGTGGTTTACTGAGCATTTACTAAAATAGGTATGGTAGTTCTGAACAGAACTTAATTTTTGTCTTGTGCCTAGGGTATAAGGAGCTCTGTGCTGTCTGTCCCATCTCCCTGTCTGACCATCCCTCTCCTCCAACCAGGCCCCTCAGCTTCTGTCCCCCAGCCACAGTTTGCAGCCCAGCTCCCCATGCTGCAGGTGCCCATCCTGGCAGTGGCTGATGTTCTGGAAGTGCTACCAAGCGACGGAAAGGCAGGGCCTCCCACTGGAGCAAGGGGCTGGGATGTCTTAGATCCGTGGGGGAGAGGCTCCCATGGCCAGTCCAGAGCCCTCACACCCATCGGGGCCATCCCGCTCGCACTGAGGGCTCTAGCCCCATCCTTGCTGCTGGCCTTGGAATAAAAGCAAAGGTAGGCTCGGCAGCAGGGCTCCAGCAGCACAGCCTCACCCTGTATATGCACGTCATCAAAACTTCATACTGAATTCACACAATCTGATGTGTGATTTGTAGCTGTAACGATCACCGTAATGAAATCCTGCTTGTCTGTTGGTTTTGTACAGGTTTTGAAATAAAGCCTACGTGTTTGTAAGGGCATGTGTCTGTACAGGATGCATGTAAGATGCTTTGTCTGCTTATGTTGCTTGGCTCAGCCTCTGTCAATGACAACCATAACAATCAGTGCGTTTTTGACTCAAAGCTATTTCCTTTCCGGTGCAGATTATGTCTGGTATGCATTTAATTTAAAAAGCAGTTCTTTTGATACAGCTTTAATTTTTTAAAAGGGGAAAGTTTTACAGGAAAATATTCTGGTTTTGCTTTAAGCCGATGTTGAATTCTTCCTTCTGGCACTTGTGCAAATGGAAACTGTGCTATTGCAAAGCATCCATTTGAAACCTTGAAATATTTATTGAGGCTGCATTGAATACTGAAGCAGGAATCTTCCTGTAGGCTTGTTGATGTCTGTCATACGCATATATTTTGTAATTAAATGTCTGGAAGCTTGTGTGTGTGTGTGGTTGGTTTCTTGTGTTTTGGTTTTTTGCAGGTTTTGTTGTTGTTACACTGTTTTTCCTCAGAAATGTATTTAACACATCCCTTTTAAGAGTTGCTATGAAATCTTATCCAAGGCAAGACCACATCTTTGATGTATAGCAATGAAGCTCCTACTAATTGTTGTGCAGAACACTGAGGAGGTGGCTAAATTGCTGCCCTTCCTAGAATGCCAGACCCTGTGAAGATCATTCCTGCGGCATAATGTGCCTGTTTGGAGGATGTGGGATGGAGAGCACCTGAAGTGCTTAAAACACTACCCACAAACTGAACAATTTTATATATGAAACTTTTTTCTTTCCCTCTCTTGCCCCTTCTTCCCAGCCCTTTGTCTTGGATAATATCAGGTCAGTGACTTTTCTTGTTAGTATCACCTGGAAGCGACACGGACTGACCATATCCAAAACTCTGTGCTGGTCGAGGAGAGCGTGCGACCCAGAGTGTGCTTCAGGGAATGTGGCTGTGTGGAGCAGAAGCTGAAACTCAAAGGGCAAAGCAGCGTAGCACTGGCATTAGACAGGACTAGGAGTCATCAGCTCCAGTGACAACAGAACATGCCGCCGAGAAGCTGCGGAACTAAATGACTGATGGCATCTCCCTTGTGCCCTGGTCTCTGGTATCCTGGTCATACTCTCAAAGTACTAGCCACTTCTCAGTCTGGCCACAGGCGTGTCCTGACTTGGAAGAGTCTCACCCACCTGGAAGTTGTGTGATGACCAGAACAACTGGAGTATCAGATACCTAATTTACATTAACCTGGAGCCTGCAGTAGCATGAGTTATTGCTCAGATTTGCAAAGAAGCATGGTAGTATGAAGATCTCTGCAACCACATCTAAATCTACCCATTAGTGGGGAAAGTAAAGCTTCTTTTACTGGATGGCAAGCGTAATCTCCGAACCTGTGACGACCCAGCAGGCTGGGGCTGGGGTAGGCAGCTTCTCTGCCTTCAGAATGTGCTGAGAGTCTGAAATATTCTCTGCTGCCAAAGTGCCAAGGAAGCCACCTGGCCCACTTTGAAACCAAATGATGCAGTCTCATGTGTTTATCACTTTCGTTGTTTTCTTTCTTTTTCTGTTTCCAACCAACTTCTTTGGATTAGTCCTACTGCTAGATAATTATGACTTTCATGTCTACATCTTTTTCTCAAGCTTGGCTGCATTATTTTTGGGCCACTATTTAAGACTTTTATTCTTTTAAAAAACATATTGTGTCCTTATTTGCATATTTGCATTTCAGAACAAACAGTGATATTTCTCACAGTGCATCATTCTTCAAATATTTTTCTTAACAAGTAGAACTTTTTCAGGCATGCCAGAATCAGCTTCATTATGTGAATCCTATTTATGGATCCTATTTAGAGCATTGGAAGGGAGGGAATTAAAGGGGCTGTTTCTACAAACACTGTATCTGGTGCCATGTGAGAAGGTAGGGTAAGAACTGGTTAATATGTCGAGGAAATTACAATAGATCCCTCGAAAAAAGGCCTTTCTTTCTCTCTTTCTTTCTTCTCAGTGTTTCTTCTTAAATTCTTTGTGTTATTTCCTTCATCAGACACTGGAACAGAGACCAGACCTAAGCAGAAGGGCAGAAGGCCTGGGGAGCTGGGCTAGGTCTGCAGGATGAGGGGCACTGTAGAGAAATCCTTAGTAGACATCAGACAAGATGAACACACAAACCTCATGTTGCTGCAGTATGACGGCCTCTTACACATATATGGAAAAAAATGGGCATTTATGGGGGAAATAAAAGCCAAGGCATTCATTATCAAAACCAAAAGAAATTGATTCTGCAACAGTGTTTTATTTCAGTGACTTTATTTGTATAATGGCCAATGGTCAATGTAAAGTTAAGCATTTTATCTGAAGGACGTTAGCACAAGCTGACAGGCTGTGCATCGCTGCTGGGCTCCGCTGTGGTTGGCGCAGAGCACAAGTATTGTGGGCAGCGTAGCCTGTCAGACCCCACTTCATCCCTAAACTCCATAGGTTTTGAGGCACCCTGAGGGAAGAGAGGAACAGCAAACAACCCAAAGGGGTTTGGAAAGTGTTTCTGTTGAGTTCCTGAGTAGAATGATGGCCAATGAGCTGCTAGGTTGGCGGGATTGATGTGATAGTTGCCTTTGGAACTGAATGCTAAAATTTGAATAGTATTGCAAATATAAAGGAAATGAGTTCCTCAAAAGCTTCCAGTACTACTGCAGCACTGAATGAGAAAAACAGTGGAAGTTGTTTTAGGCAATGTAGGTTAAATTAAGTGTGTATGTTCAAACATGCATGAAGAGCAATGCAAATGAACTTTAGATTAATCTGGTATTTAGGAAGAAGGGGTTTGGCATGTTTTTAACTAAAGTGTCCACACGCTACCCATCTTGTTGGCCCAAAGTGCAATGACACACTGCGCATCGGCAACTCAGGCTTTAAAGTTTCTGTTCAGGTGGTTGGGTCAGCAATCAAAACAGGCTCATTGGGAAGATCAAAGGGGAGGGCAGGTTCTCAAAAGAGAAAGAAGAATTAGAAGGGCAGTTTGCAGTTTCACATTAATTTTCTTCATTGCTCTACTGGGCAGCCAGGGAAAGTGAGTAGAGGATGATAGCGTGAAGGGATTGAGTAATGTTGAAGTGTGCAGAAACAAAGGTGCTGCGGGGGCTGGCGGGGACGGATCATAATCTTCGAGGTGTGCAAATGGTTCAGTGTCTGAACAGCATATTTGGCACCTACTGGTTTTAGGCAGATTTTTTCAGGGGTAAGGAAGGAACCTTTGGAGTTTTTTGCTCTGTTTTATTTGAGGAATGGAGTGTGAAAGAAAAATCCTCAGTGGGCCTGCTTCCTGCTTTACCTTATGGATGGTTTACACCTGATCTGATCAAAACCTTATCTCTGATCTGTCTTTGCCTTGGGCAAACATCCTTGTGCGGATTCTGTTCAGGTAGCTCTTTACCTCACCGGCCTTGGACAATGAGTGGGAGAACAGTAGGGTTTTTTTCCTTTCTGTCAATGACAGCAGTAGAAGTTGCAGGAATCCCAGGAAAGCCCAATATAACTAGAGAGAGGGTCTTTGCTGGCTAAGCAGGACCACAGCATGGCTTGCGGCTTTACTGAGCATGGTGTTTTTCACTCACCAGTACCTTCTCAAGTTGATTGATTTTGTCAGGATTTACTTTAAAAGAAATGAATTCTTATCAGTGGTTGTGAAACCTAAGGCAAACGTGTAATTGAAAATAAGCTTACAATGGTTTGATAAAGATCTCATGAACTGGGGTTTTCGGACATTTAAATGTGTTCAATTGCTGTAAAGCACAGGTAGGAAGGATGCCTCAGTAAAGTTGCAGAGCCAGATTTGGAACTCCATGGAGCCTTGCTTTTGGCATTTTCTGATTTCAGACTTGTAGTAATGTGCTTTTAGTATTTTTTGGGTTTCAATTTGGTCCAAGTCTGTTGCCCTTTTACCCAAAACTCCTTTCTAATGGTAGGTTTCTCTCATACCTCACTTAAGAGTCTTGCTAGTGGTTTTCAACCTCTTCCAATTTGCAGACACCCTAAGAGAAACACGACTAAAGTTGCAGAGCCCTGTATTTTGAATTTGAGGCCATCTTGACCACAGGCTTGCTTTTTCTTAGCTACCTTTTTACAGCTCATTTAAGAAGTACTCAGCAAAGCTGGAGGTCTGACGTCCCAGGGCTGAAAACCAGTAGCTTGATGCCGTGGGGCCCTGTTTCTGGCTCCTGCCTTTGCGCACTGCTGTAGCACAAATACCAACTGTACAAACTAAGTTTTGCAGAAATTTTGTTTGATAAAAGTGTGTACCTTCAGCGTCGGTGCAGACTTGGTGTGTCTATCCTAGTGGGCTTTCTTCCTTCTGACTGGAGTTGGGGTCGGATTCATTTGGATATTGTGGTGGTCTCTGACACCTATTTCATTCTGTGGGAGTGGTATTTTTGTGACACCACAGTGCTGTGAGAGTTGTAAATGATCCCGTTACTCGAGCAGACTTTATAATTTTGTTGGAAAAATTGCTTTCCAGTGAAACTCAGCCTGAAAGTTAACGTGTTCATTAGTCACTGAAGTGGCCTACAGTAGTACGACTTGCGGATTATTTTACAATGCGTACTTTTCTGGTTGCTTGCACAAATGTAATACAAAAGTTGCTTTTATATTAATCTTTAAAGTCGCAGCCTTGAATGCTTATAATTTCGGCATCCTGAATGTTAACCAACAAAGGAAGCATGGTTTTGTGTTCAAAGCCAGGAGGAGGAGACAGAAGGTCTGTGTTGTATTCCCAGCACTCCTATAATCTTGCTCTGCGATCTCGGGCATGCTGTTTACTGTGCCTTGGTTAACTCATGAGTGGGGCGGGCAGACCTTCAGGGTGCATTGACAGGCCCAGTTGTGTGAAGGCTTTCATGCTCTATGGGATCTGCTGGTGGAAAAAAATGTAATGTTGTTCAGAGTGCAGGAATCCGTGGGTTTCAGAAGTTCCCCCAACGGTTAAAATGGCATTTCTTCCACTTCTACCCAGGGCTGGCATCTGCCGTGAACACCTTCAATATTACTTTCCTCCTGTTATATTTTTATATTTTGCACATAGGGGCTCAAGGAGGCAGGGAATTTCGAAATCGGTACAAGCACAGGCAATGGTTTGTCCTTGAATCCTGCCTGTTCCTCTTGGGTATCCCAAAGTGTAAGGTTACCTCTTCCCAAAAAGTTCCTGCAGAAGCCTGGCATGTTGTGTTACAGATGGCCCCTTATTAACTCTGAATTTCCCCAGTTTCTTTGCTTTTCCAGGTTTGAGTTAGACAGCTTGATGTTACTTCAGAGCCCTCCTTTTGATGGCTGGAAACGATAATAGCCTGTGTCATCTGCCCTTTAGATGGAAGGGTTATGCCTCGTCCTTTATTCCTCGGCTCTCCCTACAAAACCCATCCCACAATGCACCCGAGCCGCTCGCAGGTGTTCCCGTGGATCTGCCCTCTCACATGCACCGCAAATTAGTAACAGAAGCTAATGGCCCAGCATGCGGCCATCAAAGGGCTGACAATTCCAGCCTTTCCAAAGGGCCCTTTATGTCAAAGCCCCCCACGAGACCTGTCCGGCTGAAAAGACTATTTGTCTGTCCCTGTGTGCGGGCCTGCTGCAGCACCGCGGCCGGCTGCTGGCCTCACGCTGCGCCCCTGACTGTTGCTGCTAGCAACAGCTAAAAATCACTGTTAACCACAGCGGGGCCCACAGCACATCAATCATCTGGCCCAGATAAAGGCCTCGGGCCTTTGGCCCTATCCTTCGGTTGTTTCTAAATAATTTCCAGTGGCTGAGCATGCTATGGTGTAGGCTGGGTAATTCAGTCCAGAAAACTTCATTTCACTAAAAATGCTTTGATTCTTTTTTTTTTTTTTTTTTTAAAGACTGTTTTTGTTCAAATAGATGTTTGTTTCGAAAGGGGGAATTTAACTGATGAAAGGGATGCCGTGAAAGTTCAGAGTGAGAATAATAAATAAAACTGTGTGGTTAAATGTAAAGTACAACCAAACGGGCAGCGAAAAGAATTAGCATTTACCAGGAGCAACAAAGCAACTTCACACTTTAGAAGAAGCCTGTCTCGGCTTCAGCATCGTTCAGCTTCCTGAATTTATCTATATTTAAATAGAAATTAATCTTTATATATGGATAACATAATTTCCACCACACCTTTATTAAAGAGATTTATAGCTGGGTATCAAATTACACTTTTAATACAGCCTAGTTGATTTTTTGGTAGCAGCAAATCATATTTGTAACTCAGAATAACTAAACAAATTTGACAGTAGCAAATTTTCTCCTTGACACAGCTAATTCTTCATCCTGTCTTAATGTTCTGCTGTAAAGCCATAAGAAATTGTGATGCTTAGAGCCTGACAGTCATAGGTTTTGTTCTTGCCACTTAGCAATCCTTCAAAGAAGGAACCATTGCAATTTAAATTGAGGGACATCACAGGCTCGACAGCAAGGAAACGCACTCTGTACATAAGCCCTGGTTTGCAATCTTGGTGGCTTGTGCTGTAAGGATAGGGTAGGTAGGATATACCGGAATATTGAAGGTAATATCAAGCGTTAGGTCGCAAATAAAATCTCCGTGGAAACCCTAAAAATTAAATCTCAGTCAGCCTGCCTTCTGCACAAGCATCTTTGCATACTAATTGCATGGGCCTTTGTATTATTGTAGATACTAATTACCACTAGTTCTCAGTGGGAATTGGACACCTAATTCTCTAATGCTGCTTTTAACCTCCCAGCTTACAAGCCTTGCATTTCAAGGCACCTTGATCCTGCTGGTATCTTCCAAGTACAGGCTTGATCCAGCACATGTGCGCTGCTGCTGTTTAGGTGGTGAAGAATCTTACAAAATTTTGCAGTGTAGGCAACATTTCTTGGTTAGATACGATCATGAACTTCAACAACAGCTGGAAAGGCTGGCCGAACAGCGATTCCTCGGGTCTGCTGGAGTCATAACACAGAAGTGGGTTTGCTTTACCTTCTTACTGCTCATATGGCTATGCTTAAGCTACAAGGGAAATTAAAAAGGGTTAAATTCTCACCTGACTGGTATTAATGGGAGCTGAGCCTTTCCTTTCAGCTGGACAGGACTTTGTCCAAAGTGCCCTAACAAAGCCCTGAGCTTCTGAAATATGACTTGCTGCTTTGTGGAACCTGGTATGTATTTCATACTTCACTGGGTGAATATGATACACTTGAAGAATTTTAGAAGTTTTCTGTAGAAACAAGGGAGACATTACCCTGACAAGATATACCTGTGCAGTATGTCCTTCGGTATCTTCTCTGAAAACAAACCAAATTTTAAGATTGATCCTGATAGATTTTGAAATAGGCAACAATAAAATATTTTTCAGCCAGCAAGGTCACTGTAAATGTTGGCATTGGATCTGGATGTTGTGCCACTACCCTGTTTCCCCGTCTGCCTTTTTTTTTTAAACTCCTATATAATGTTGCCTAAGAAATAACGCAGGGAATGACAGAGAAGGGTAGGCTTAAATAACCCTGCGGGTGCTTATCTTCCTTGGCATTAACTTCATATCCACATTCATTATATGAATGGGCCAAGGAAACTGTTTCTGTGACAAATTGGAGTGCAGGGTAGGTTGAACAGACTCAGTTCAATTTTAGGTAATGGTATACAGTCATCTATATGGCGATGCGCAACGCATGGTGTAGTCCCTCATTTAGAGAAGTTTGAATGCATAAAGCCCTATAAGAAACACTGTGATAACTCAGTTTCTTATTTTTAGGAAGAGTTGCAGCGCATACAATTAGCTCCTCCATTCTCTCCCCTCCCTTCCTTTAATAACACAAGTAGAGCTTCCCTCCATCTCTAATGCTGCCTTGTCAGAGTTGAACTTTCAACGTAGCTGCAGTTGCAAGGAGGATGGGGAGGGCGAGAGACATCCTCAGGTGGGAGATCGACTGGCACGGTGACATAGCCATTATTCCATGGCAGACAGGATGGGTTACTCTTACATCGCACCATTGCGTGCATATATCAGACAAAAGACAGTTTCAATTTGAATGGGAGGATGAGTGGAGTTGGTACTTTGCTGCAAGCCGCATGATGCTTAGGCAGAGGGGCCTCCAGAATCTTAACTAACACGTCTGATCCTTGCTATACAGCATGGCTAGTATTTGCTGAAAGGTTGCTTGTGGAAAATGTAATGGCACTTGTTGATAAATGTTCTTCGTGCTAATTGACCACCGTATTTGCAGACAGATGCGCTGACCTAGAGCTTCCCACGTGCTCGTGCAAATCCCTAAGATGGGCTAATTAACTTCTCCATCTTAATTTCCATGGCAAAACCCTCTAAACAGAGTTATGCAAAACAAGTGAAAGAAAACATTGGGCCACAAGGAGGAGGAGACCCAAGTTGCATATAATTTGTGTGTTAAGAAATAGCCAATACTGGATACCTTCCTTCAGTGGGAAGACACAAAATTTCCTCTTTAATGGGTAGATGAGAGTGCAATAAACAGTGAAGAATGATCAGAAAGTCAAGATGTTGTTTCCCCTACCAATTTTTAGATGATGTAATTTTATGGAAACGAGGCTCTCAATTCTTTAGTAGTAAATGGCATTTTTAAAATTTTATTTGCCCTCAGTAAACTGATAGCAGTAGTTTTAATCTGGACTTAGCGTGGGGTCTTTTTCAGGCTAAATCTAGCAGATGTTAATCTTGGAAATAGTTCCTCTGAAGCTGAACAAATCACTCAGGTGAGCAAACGGAGTAAACGCTCACCTGAACTCAGGAAGCTGTCATGCCTTGCTATCTAAAGGCATCTTCCAGTTGCTCGTTGCAGGCCACGCAGGCTCTTCACTTCACAGGGGTTTGGATCACATCTGAGGTCTGCAACTGTAAACAGTCATGAGGTGTTGAACAAATGGCATTTCCTGTTCAAGTCTGAGCTAATAAGCAAGACAAATGCTCTGGAAAAAACCATGTTATCCTTGTGCCTTAATAGGATGCCATTCCTTGGGATGGAAGAAATGCCCTTTTTGTAGAACTCAGAAAATATAAGACACTTTCTATGCAAACCAGGCTGTGACTTTTGAACAGCACTGTGAGTTATAAACAGCAGCTAACATGCTGGCATCATCTGTTACTCACAGACCTGTTGTAGGTGCCCCTCAAAAGTCTGCTCTGACACCCGCCCCGTATCGGTTCTGTTTATTTTTCATGTACGTTGTACTCTCAAAAGGGAGTCCAGAGCCAGTCCCCTTCAGGGATCCCTCTGAAAGCCGCTTCTAGACATCAGCAAAACCAGAAAGCTTCACCCTGCTTGTTAGGGCTTGTCTGATAGGGACATTATGGGAGTAATTTTAATCACAGTGACCACTGTTAGGCAGGGGGAGGTTTACTTTAATTTTTTTAATTAGATACAGATCTGCTGGCAACATTTTCTTCCATTTGTGTTAGATTGATGCCTGACTTGACCTAAACGGTTCATAACTGTCATAACTTTCCGGTGTTACTGCCTTAGTTTAATGGTGTCCACTGGTTATTGTATGCCGTGCATCACCCTATCGATCACCATCCTGCTCGGTGTTTCTAATTACATGAGAGGATGAGACGACGTTGTTGTACCTGGCATCCTTCCAATACGGGTGTGCTAACGTTGCAGCCTGTCTTGCCGTTTCTTGAATGTGGCGTTGATCCCACCACCTTGTGTGTTTAAATTATTGCTAAATTGCAGTGTTTTGAAGCCACGGGAATATTGCTTAAAGAACTCTTCTCATAAAACAGCTCATTAATATGTGTGCTATTCAGGGTTTGCCAAAAGTTTTGTGGTCTGTCTTGCCTCCTCCGCTCTTCACTCCTCTCTGCCATCAAAATGTCTGCAGGAAAGTGTGGGCAAAATTGATTCCCCTGTGGCTGTTTCAAACTACACAGTTCGGGCTCATCCTTTGATCCCTCCTCATGACTTTATTTCATTATCCCTTAAGTATAAGGAGGAAAGTTAATGACATCATAAAAACTAGAACTCTATAAAAGATGTTTCTGCTGATTTACTGCCAATGTACTAGCAGCATGTCATATAACTGCCCATTAAAGATGGTGAGTTGCTCTCCTGCCTGCAGCTTTCCTTATCACCAGCCCTTTTATTTATGACCAGATTATAGGGATTGGGTGTGCACAGTAAAACATAAAACTTATTTTTATCATGCATATAATTAACCCTTTAATTATGGAATTAAGTTGCATCCATCCTCCTTTTTTATTTAAAAAAGTATTACAAATATTCCTGTTTGTCTTCAAAGACGTTAATGTGTTGCTGAGAGAATGCAGCTTGTGGTTTCTGGTTATACCATATCTGTCTTTCCCTTTCCAAGTGTTACCTAAACAATTCTGGTCAGTGGAGAGACCGAGAGAGAAAGTAGAAGCTTCCTTACTTAGATAAACAAAATCAAATTTTTCCTGTTCAAGGAATTTGGTCTGTGGAAATGCTGATGTTCTTGCTTGCCTGCTTACACTTCTGGCTCTTTATACATCCTTGCTCCAGCCCCTTAGGATACACAGTCAGCTTGGGAAGTAATTATTTGAGACCACATTTCCCATCACAGAATCCATCACCGCTCTCACTGTAATGGCCAATTTGTCTGGTTGTGCGACTTTTGGCTCTTGCTTTGTGCAGGGTAACGTGTATACTTCTGCAATACCTCCCCACTGGACTCGGTGCCTGCTGTTTGCCAAAAAAGCTTGTCATTTTGGCTACCAGTAATGACTGTGAATGCCAAACACCCCCTCCCTCTCACCTTCAACTCTAGATGCTTCAAGAAAGCTTCCCGTTCTGAAAGCAAGCCTTCTCTTAAAGTATCCTGTGTTCTAGACAGGGGGGGGTGGGGGGGGGGAAGGCTGGGTGTTCAAAGTGATTCATTGCTCCTGAGAACCTTGGCCAGTGAAGATACTTGTTTAAAATTAATCATGTTCCTTGTGCATCAGGCATCTTCTATTAACGCAATCATAATGGTTTGTTTGCTTGATACTGGCATTGGATCTCAGTCTTGGGAATGCACTATGATCAACTTTATACATTATTAAAAGCTGTTTGTCTTTTTGTCTTTTATCCAGTTGGTTGTTCTGATTTCATTTTGCTGATCATGAATTGCTGACAAAGAATAGGCATTCCTCAAGTGAAAAGCAAGAACAAAGCTTTCTGTTCATACCATTTCTATTAGCCAGGCTTTATATTAATACCTATGTTGTTCTTGAGAATGTCTAAGAAAAAAATGTTCTTTTAATAGCTGTTTTCCTGGGGGTTTCCGTGGCTGTAGTATGAATTTAGGATTCCCATGTGCAGTGCTGATAGGCTGTCCTAGGGAGACGATAGCAAGAGGGATGCTGTGCCGGCTACGCATTTGTCACTTGTCACAACTGGGAAAATCTCTCTGATGGTTTCAATTGTTTTGAGCTGGTTTTCTCCCCCTCCTTCCAGGAAAGAGAGGGAAATGTGATGTATGATTGCATAAGCTTGTTTTTACTTCTGTGAGTGATGGAATAGGAGAAGTTCCAAATGAGGAAGTCATAAAGAAAAATAATAAAGGAAGGAAGCAATCAATTAAACTCCTAGTGCTTTGTTGTATGGCTGTGATTTATAAAGAGGTATTTATTTATTTCTTACAGAAGGAATTCGATCTCTGCATAGAGTAAGACAAATAATAATGTTTAAAAATAAAGTATTGTAGTGTCCATACTGGACCCTGGCTGCCTGTGATCAGCTCACATTCATTTTATTTAAGATACAGTAGATGTCTCTACACTGACAAGAGCACTGATGCTGAGAGTCTAGGCAATAGACAATGGGGTTTGGTATTTTGGTATTTTTGGTATGTCCCCATTTTATGAGGAGTAAAGAATAGCAACTGTTATGAGGGAAAGGTATTGAGCATGAAATAAATTCTTAATTACAAAACTGTTTTAGTTTATCTGATGGCTTTAAATGATGCACTACAACCCACTTGCCTTTGAGGCAAACCTTGGTACTTGTGTAGCTCCTTAATAGGTGGGTGTTCAAATTGAACGGAGACTTCCCAGGTCCCTGGATGTCTAAGCCTGGGATTCAGAACCAGCTGAACAGGTGAAGGAAGCCTTTTGCATGAACCTGTCTTTACATACTGGTTTTAAGGGTGATAGTATCTCAGTTTGTTGGCTTAATAAGAAAAGGCCTTCTACCATCATGAAGGTTAGATATTCCATGTATGCGTTGGACCAGGTATTCCAGGAGCTCCCCTCCCCCTTGTCTGGGCTTCCAAAGATCCTGTGCTCTATGAAAGCTTAATTAATTAATGAGTAATCAGTTCTCAGCTCTAGGGTATCAATTTGAAGGAAAAATTGATTTTCAAACGCAAATGTCTTAGACTATTTATATTCTGAAACTACTGTGCATGTCATAGTCCTATTTAGAAAAGTGTCCAACTCCACTCAAGGGCAGGCAGCCTGAGGAATAAATTAATTCTTACCCATCAGAGGATGAGTATTACAGAGAAGCTTCGAATATCAGTGTGCTAGTGAGAAGGAAGCTTGTGATTCTCATACCTGAATCAAAATTGGCCAAGTATTTAAAATGCACATTTCATTGCTGCCAGACATTTACCTAGCATGAACATTAATAGGATGAGAGGGAAAAAAATTAGAGGTTCAACAATAATTCGAAGTTCTCTGTTTATAACGTGAGAAATCATCAATTAATTCCATACCTGGAATAAAACATGCCCTAAGGCCTACCATCTGCCCACATTTAAACCTGAAGATAATAGATTTGGAAGAGAAGTTTGTAATTATTTGCTAGGTGGTTCTGATTAATTTACAAGGAAAATTGCTAATACCAATAGTGTATTACCCTGGGGCCAAGTGGAAATCACAATATTGCAGAAAGGGATAACATGTAAATGATGGCTTGTGTGTTATCTGTTAGGCTGATTGGACAGTCTGATTATTTTTCTTAAGCCACTAATGGATGCATATGAGATTAGAGTGTGCTTTGGACAACATGACTATAATTCTCACCTAACAGGCTGTAGAAAATAGGAAGTAAATATACCCCAGTGGCATTCTTAGAAATTAAAAATGCTAAAGGCTAGATTATGAAATTATAGTAGATTTACACCAGCATGACTGAGATCAGAATCTTGCCTGGAGCACTGGAAAATACATTTATGGAGTGATCTATACTAGAAGCCTTGGAAATTATCATATAGGGAATGCACGTGAACAGTCGTCTTTGGCAAATACCCTGTGTGCTTTAAAGACATGCTGAAAAAGCCAGTGTAGAGTCTTGCATTAAATTCAAGCCAAAACAGACTTTACTGGTCTATAGCCCAGTGAGTATGGAAGAAGATAATTATCTGGAACTCTGAAATATTTGGGTTTGGTTGCTATTTACTTGCATTGGAGAACACTGTGGGCCTTCTGTGCACCATTGCAGTTAAGGGCTGCACAGCTGCATGATTAAAGACTGACCTTTAAAAAGAGTGAGGGTTCTACATTGCCAAGGTACAACTGGTGGAGCAAACAGCATGTGTAATGTATGTAGTCCTACGATAGCAGCAGAAAATGGTAAGGTGAAACAGAAAACTCTGTCTCCATGGCTGCTGGCTAGCGTCACTCCCATTGCCTTTGCTGCTTCTCCAGTTCTCTTCTGCTCCTATGTGGTTCACTCAGTGGTAGCAAAAGCCACTGGAAAAGGATCCCTAAAGGATTATAGGTGGGTTTTTAAATTTGGGTAAAACTGCCTGCCTCATCCATTTAAAAGAGCAACAACCATCCAAACAGCACCTCCTTCCCTGTGATAAGCTCTCTGCCCATGTGGATTTACCAAGAACGTGTCTCCCTGCAGCTCTTCATCCCCTGTTGTCTGTGTGTCCTCCACCTCCTCCCCTCCCAAATAAAATCTCAGCACAGCACTCCATATAAAAAAAAAATGAAGAAACATAAGCAAATCATTACCAGTAAGGTGTTGGTTGCTTGGGGGCGGAGGTTGTAAGCAGTAGGCTTGCTATTTCTTTTCTATGATCTTTGTGCTGGCTCATACTTAAATGCTCTAGGGATCATTAGCCTTAGATGTTATCAGTTGATGCCTAACAACTGTATCTCATATATCGTTTCAGAGACTGTAAATTTTCACTTAATGGAAAAAAATGTCACACGTATGTATAACAGAAGGTTTGAGGCTTTATGCTGGTATCGAGCAAATAGGTCTGAGGTTCACCTTCATGTGATAGTTAAACCATTCCTCTCCCTCTCTGAAACATGATGTAATTTGATGCAGCCAGTGAGACACCCACGTTCAGAGCGCGGGATGGCTGGACATAGATCACAACAATGGTTAGAAGCAGATTCCAGTCTTCTCCAAATCTCCCTTTAAATGCAGTCATGAGACTTCTGCACCATGGTAGGGTGAAATCACACCTGCCAGATGAGGTGTGCATTAGATTTTGAAATTCCCCTGTTAAAAACCTAATGGTTTTTGTTTTCATTTACACAGAATGTTCTTGTATTCTGAAATGCAAAACCTTTGTGACCTGTTTTCAGTAAATAACAGCTCTTGTGCAGAAGCTCCTGCCATATTCAGGAGAAATAATATTACTCTGAGCAACATTTTTGCTGGATATAAAAATTACCAGCTTCGAAGGAACACAGTAAAAATGTAAGGCCTTGGTGCTCATTTTCAAAGTGACATCTTGTCCCATACCTTCAAGATCATACGGCATTCAAATAAAATAATAAACATACCCAGTGTGTTCAGTAAAAATACAAAATAAATGTTTCCTTCAGCAATGGAGCACTTTGCTAATTTTTTATTGTAAGTGATAATTGTAATTCTCATGTTATCCTAGAAGATACAAGCAATTATTGTCTTAATATAAAATACAGGTCCTTGTACATCACTGAGACAATCTCATGTAGCTGGGGCTGAGCTGGGAAGCAGAGCATGTTGGATCCTTATGCTCAGCAGCTTGTATGCATACCCTTGTGGCTGGCGACTTACACAGCATCTCCCTCGATTTCATCAGACCAAATAAGTTACGAGTCCTAAGCCTCCAACAGCCTGCTGCTTTTTTAGAGGGAAGAGGTATCAGTCGTAACAGAGGAAACAACAGATTGGAATAGGTTCTTGTTTTCCTTTTCTGTTTCCCCATCTTGTGTTTTCTCTCTCATTGTCGAACTTTCCCTTACCTCATCCCTTCTGCTGTGAGCTCTCCTAGCTGCCACTCATCTTTAAATAGTCTTGATAACTTGCAATATCATTTTTGTGCTGGTGGATTGTTGCCATACGCCAATGCAAGTTGTCAGCGAGCATCTGAAGGCGTCAGTTGATCCACTCTTCCCTGTGTCCTGCTTCTGTGTGAGCCAGAAAGCCTGCCTGGCTGCCCCTGCCTTCCCCCGGGACGAAGCTTTCCCCAGGCTGAGCATGTTCTTGGGATGTAGCTGGTGGGCAGGGACAACCGTGCTGGTATCAGACCTTGCAGCGATGCTGGCAGGGATCTGGGCAAGAATTTATCTCCCTGGTCAAGCGCCTAATTTAGAGGAGAGCCAGTGAACCAGCAAGAGGAGAGGCCTTGGCAGTGTGCAGAGACAGGCTCCAGGGTGCAGGGTTGTCCCCGTGCTGTGGGTAGGGCCATCAGCTCTCCAGGCTCCTCCTCACTCCCCATCACGGCTGCAGTGCAAGGGAATTGCATCTGCCTGGCGAAATGCTTGGAAGATGAGTGCTGCGAGAGGGCGTCACGTCTGTCTCATTTTGCATGAAGTTCGGCAGTGGGTTGGGTAATGATTTCCCCTGATCTAATTGTTCAGACAACTGTCTCCTTACCATCAGGATTTACCAAGTTTTTATTGAAGCTAAGCAGGCATATGCTCTTTGCCACTGTCACGGTATCAGGAAACTTGCAGACACTTCATTTCCAACACTTCCTTTTATTGTCCAAAAACTGTTCTGGAGAAACTGGAAAGGGCTACCTGCCAGTTGCATTGTCTTGCCTGGATCCACTTAGTTACGCTTCAGCCCTTCATTTTCAGAGAGTTTTATCTGAGCATAATGTAAATTTTTTTTTTCCTCTGGTTACTTTTTAATTAATATCCTATAACTGCTTCAAACTGGAAAGTGGTTTTTGATTTCTCTTTTATTGGGTAATTTTAATTATTCACACCATTGACTTCATTAAGTTAAAACACCTTAATATTATGTGTGAAACCATGATCTTTGGAACAAGAGAAAAATTCTTCCCATTTTTTTGGAAGCAAAATTACTAAAGAGCCACCAAAGCCAAGCATCCCTGCTGCTAAGTTACCCTGTGCTCTGCCGTGTCCTGATGGGTGATGCAGTCTTCCCTCCTCTGCACTGACCTGGAGGATTAAATACAAATTGACATGACATTAGTTGCTGCTTCTGTTTGTACTTTTTCATTTCTGTTCCATAGCTATGAGACTAAAATAAGGTGTTGATAGACACAAGAGGAGATATCAGAAGCCGTGTGGTGAGTTGCTGCGTGATTATTGATGTCCATCATCCCATGGCATCCTGAAATGCCAGTCACTGAAAGATCTTTGCTTTAGCAAAACACTTCCAGCTTTCAAACTCAGGCATCTTTTTCTTAATACAGAAAGTTTGTGTCTCTGTTATGTCTCACAGTGTCAAAAATGCAAATCTTCTGACTAGCAGAATCATAACCTCCTGCGTCTTGTTGTGAAAGTCACATTGTTGGCAATATTGCAAATGAAAACAGGAAAATATGATATGAAGGAGCATTGTTCCAGCAACTTCAGTGCTTCTTCAGTTGGATTTATTTAGACTTTGCCTGTGGATTTGGTTGTTTTCAAGTTCCTGTTGTTTTTAGTAATTACGTTTATTGTGACAGTCTGGAAGGATCGCACTTGCATTAAGTGCTGAGCCCTGTGTTGTTTAGGACTGTGTTGTCCTATTCAGTTCTGCTTAACTTCAGCCACTGGTTGTCCTGTTGTTTTTCAAACTGGCTGCCAAAGCCATTAGCAACTTTAAATAATTGTTTGTATAGGTGCTTATCATTATAGAAGTACCAGCATCTCCTCTTTTTGTGCCAGTGCAGATGGGGCACAGATGAGATGTTAAAATCTGTGTCATCCAGGAACCAAATAACCTCTGGTCCACGCCAAATCCAGTGCAGAAGCGATGGCCCAGCGCAGTTGGGCGCATCTAGGTGGATGTGCACCAAGCGGACAGCTTCATTTCTGCCAGCAGAGGAAGGGCTGAAGCCAACGGTTGTGGACGAGGTGCATGGTGGTGGCAGGGCTCTCCTGCAGGCAGGAGAGCAGAGGGTCACGGTCCCACGTCTACCAGGCGAGCTGCCCTTCTCCCTCAGTCATCTAGGGGCCCTCTCCGAGAGCCATGTGCGCTATTTTGGAAATGGGCATCTTAGTTTAACTGCAGCGCTGTGTCGGTAGATAATCATCCTGTAGCACAGCTATATATTCTCACAGTTATCTATTCTGACTAAGTAGATTAAAATGTTTTTTCAAAAGTGATGGTGGGAGCGCCTGTCTTCAGTAGATGGGTTTTGTCTTTTGAAGTGAAATAAAACTGAGAGCTGCAAATTGCCTGTTAGTCATATAACAGGTCTGGTGCTAGGTCCTGCGCCCTGAAATCCTTTATCAACCAGGACAAGAAAATTAGACTTCCGAGCTAATTTGACATTTAAAAATACATATAAACAGCCAAGAAAGTATGTCCAAATCAATCCTTGAAAAGTGTGTTTTGAACTACAGAACATTTCTGTCCTCGCAGAATGATAGTTAAAACATCGCTGTTAAAGCAGTAAACGGAAATTTCAGTCGCCTGTCAAAACAAGCAGCACTTTCCTTCTGCTGAGTGTAAGATGCCGAACAATAGGCAGCACCTTTCACAACGGCTTCTTCATTATACAGTCAGGTTTCTAATGTAATCTTTTCATCCACGAATAGTGTATTATTTCTCCATAATACTTTATAATAAGTGGACATTAAATTAATGCTACATGACAGTGGAATTCCTGCGGAGTTATGTACTACCCTGAGATGAGTGCCGAAGGAATTTGGTATGATTAAAAGGAGCCAGTGGAAGTGGAAGGAGGGGGGTACCGATGGCGTATTGCAGGCGCCTGAACTGAGCTGAGAATAACAGGACTGTTCGAGGGTTGCAAGCCTGAGGGAGGGCTAAGAAAATCCACAAGCCCAAACCTGAACTCAAACCATGAATGTTAGGACTTGTTTTCTGGCTCAGGTTATTGGAAAAATTATTAATATTCTTTGTTACATTCTTGCGACATTAATCATTAAAATACCTCTTTGTCTTAACTGCGAGCAGGATGCTCATGTGAATTTGGCTCTGTGGATCAGAGCTGTGGGAATCTGTAGCTGAGGGGAGAATTTGGTCCTGTGTGCCATGTCACCTGGGCACCATTGCCATGACAGGTGACTTCAGTGCCCTTCAGTGCTAGTGCCTGGCCTTGTTCCACTATGTTATCCCGGTGTGCCCCATCCCGCCGAGCAATCCCACCCAGGGCCTGGTGTGGGCAGTGCACAGCCTCGGCTCTGTGCGATGGAAATGCCACCTTGGTAGGCTGCAGCACCGCTCTTTGATTTTCATGCACTTTGAACCAAAAAGGACAGGAGAAAATCGTAGTTGTCTGATGTTCGTAGGGAGATCGCATTAATTCCTTAGGAGATCTGTGATGGGACTGCACATAAAACCTTTGCTGGCAAGAGATCTGCTTTCCTCCCTTTCCTCCTATCCAGGGTGCTGAGTTGCAGCATCCTGATGAAATGTATTTTTAAGAGGAAATAATAACCAGGCATGAAGAAGAAAGAGCAGCAGCATTTGCTGTCATCTTGAACATGATGGAGTCCCTTGGGCTTTATGGCTGGAGAGGATAGGAGGAAAAACTTGTGTTTGTCTCTTCGAGGCAAAGCTGAATTACAAGTAATGGAGAGTCCTGTCTCTCTCCATTCCCATTGCCCATCCCATTGTGCTGCCTCTGAAAGTACCAATTTTAATCCAAGTGAGGACTCAAGAGCAGCATATTCATGAAAAAAATAATAGATGTCTTTGTCATGAGTATTATTAACAGTCAGTGGCAGTCAGTAGACGTTTTTCTTGTATGCTACAAAGCAGTAGCAGATAGTTAACAGAGCAAGCATGCTGTATCATCATCCCTGCAGAGAACAGAAGTAGCAGACAGTTTCCTCCCTTCATGGCAAACAGCCTGTAAATGAAATCTTCTCTCTGAAGACATAGGAGAGGCCAGATGGGAGAGGAAACCTAACCTGGAGTGTAAAAGCGGCATCCTGCTGCTGACTTCTTGGAAGACAACAAACAGTCAGAGGCAGCCTTTGACCAGCTCGGTTGGTGGTAGGGGCTGATGAATAATTGGGCAAAAGGCAGTGAGTGCTGCTGTTTCATGCCACCAAGACATATTTCAGTCTGAAGCAGGAGCCATTTTCTCCTTGGTGCAGCAAGAGCCATGTATTCCAGTGAGCATCCTTTTCTCTCCTGGGGCTGCAGTGCCACTGGCCCCAGGGGAAGCTGCAAGGCTCATCCTTTCCACTGAAGAAAGCAAGAGTTGAATAGTTCAGTCCAGGGAACTGCAGCCCTATTTGTCTAAAGACATGGTGATTTCTGTTCCCAGATCTGATTTATCCCCCAGCCTTACAAGAAGGAACTGGCATTGTACTTCTGTGTAGCCTGAGTGCAAGCAGCGGGAGCGGGTGCATAATTGGTTCCCCCTTTTGCTGAGCTTGTGACCTTCCAGAAAGAGTCCCTGTGTCTGTGCAGCATTTGGTAATAGTTCTCAAACGGAATCCCAAAATCTCACCTTGGTTTGGAGTAATCATAAAAATGAGTTTCTTTAAAAATAAATAAATAAAGCTTATCCTCGTTAGCAAGTGCTACCCGAGGCTGTCAAATAGCCGCGCTGACAGGATGTTCTGTTCCCACAAAGCTCTCTGTATTCGGGAGGGTATAATGTGCAATTCCCAGGCTTGGCTGCTGCTTTCCACCGTTTCCGAAAAGAGATGCAGTCTCCTGTTACTAAATCAGTCTACCCCGAACCCTTTATAAAGTCTTTTCAAGTAACTCATCCTTCTCTCTCCTGTTTGATGCTCTGAAATACTTTTTTTAAACACCCGCATTCAGCCAAGAAATACTACAAATTATTTAAATAGCATAGAGCTCTTTCTTCTTTGTACCTTAAAGTTAATAATGCCTGCCAGTGGTGTATTCATGGCAAATAAATATCAAAAATAGGAGAGTCTAAAAGGATGTCTCAGAAAAGGAAATAGAGATAGCCAGAGATACAAAGATAAGTAGGTACAAAGAAACATCATGAGCTAATTATTCTCAGTGCATTATCAGAGATGAATCGCACATACGTCACGTACAGTTACCTTCCTGTGAACCAGAAAGTATAGATTAGTAGCAGACATATCTGGAAAGTCTTGATGGTCCGTTGGGCTGATCAATAACATCAAGTCCTATCTTCCTTTTCTCTAGATTAAACTAAAAATGTCTTGTATTTTGGCAGGCACCCAGGCTGGTGTGAGAGCAGGGGCAGGGTTCTGGGCCAGCCTCCATGGGGACTGTTAAACACTTTCCGTGAGAAGTTTGCCTAACTTCTGTAGCAAAGTATTACTGGACAAATAGTAACAGCAGGAAACATAACAAACATTACTTGAAAGGGTTTGGATCAGCAGGGTTTTTGTTTTTAACTGCATGGTAGTAAATGCAACATATTGTGAAGGAAAAACCAGCAGTAGTTATTACATCTCTGCTAGCAGATATTTGCTGTATAATCTCCTAAAAGGACAGTATGCTTCTGTTTAGGGTTGCAAGAAAAGTTCCTTCTTCCCAATGTTTTCCTCAGGAAGTACCTTTGCCTTTCATGCTAAATTATAATATTTTTAGTTTATGCTGAAGTCTGAGCTATGTCTGTGGAATTTTCCAAGCCTTCCTCCCTCCCCATGCGGCTCAGCCCTGAGCCCGGGTTGGCATTAGGGCTGTATGCAAAGCAAAGCCTGGGGCAGTCTCCGAGTCATGTGCTTGGCCGGTGCCTTCTCTGCCTGTGGTCCACGTTACCATCAGTGAAGAAGGTGCCATTCACAGCTTGGTTTGTCTTTTCCATCAAAATGCAGGTGCTTCTCATGCTGGTAGTCGATTTTCTTTCCCTGTACCCGCTCTTTCATTTTCTGACGTTCCCATGTCCTGGCATTCTAGTAGGATGCTTTTACAACTTATGATGCTGAATTGGGGTTGACAATGCATGGGTTCAGTTTCTGGCTGTTCAGTGAAATATTTTGATTAATTGTAGACATGTCAATTAACTTTTCTGGTCTAGATCCACAAGACACTGCACTGATAAATCCCCATTGGTTGTACTTACTTGTCCACTCATGAAATGGGTTGAACTTCCCTATTTGAACAGGTGACATTGGGATAAATTCTTAGTAGATGCTAAGGACTTTTGAGGAAGGGAATCATGAAAAGGTAGAGATAGGTGAGCTAGGAAGAGGGCAGGGACTGGGAATCTGTGGTGTACGTTGTGTTTCTAGCTCTGCTGCTATTTTGCTAAGATGACTTGGTGACCAGGTTTTGTAAAACTGAGATTCTGACCTTTATAAAGTGAGGTCTTTGAATTGGACTGGGTGATGAACAGTAACATTAACACTGAAGTGATACGGAACATTGTACCTATATAGCTCCTAATTTGTTGCACAAACTGCATATCTACATAGCAAATCTGATCGTGGTTTGCTAATTATTCTTCCACCCCGTCGTGGTTTAAACCCAGCCAGCAACCAAGCACCACTCAGCCACTCACTCACTCCCCCCCAGTGGGATGGGGGAGAGAAGCAGAAGAGTAAAAGTGAGAAAATTCGTGGGTTGAGATAAAGCATGAGATGAAGAAAATTAACTCTATCCTAGCCAAAACCAGCACATTCTCCACCCCTTTTTCCGTACCATTTACGTCATGCTCAGGTCTCACATTATCCAATATGTTCTCGTTACCTACCACCACCCTTCCCATCCTTTGTTATGATATACAGATATCATTCCCTTAGTCTGTGGACCACCCCTGTGAAATATTTGTAAAATCTCCAGAAACGTCCACAAAATGTCCACTGAGTTCATTTAGTCCATGACTTTGGGCTCCATCTGTTACGGTGGTCACTCAGGACAGGAGAGGGGGTGTGCCCAGGCGCATGGCCATTGCTGTTATCAAAATGCTCCCAGGCACAGCAGTGAGATGATCAGCAGTACAGCAAGCAGGCAAAGCAAAAAGCAGCCACTAACGAGCACTGGACTCTAATGTACAGTAAGGCAAGCAAGCTCCATGGCAAGCACAGAAGCCTGCCAATTAATAGCTAAACAGCAATAACAGCTATAAATTTGATCTAGCATATTCCAATCAATTCTGTTGTTATCTTGAACCCTTCGAGCCCCACACTGGGCACCAAAAAGGACTGTTGTGATTTAACCCAAGACGGCAACTAAGCCCCACACAGTCGCTCATTCATCCCCCCCCAGTGGAATGGGGGAGAGAATCAGAAGGGTAAAAGTGAGAAAACTCGTGGGTTGAGGTAAAGGCAGTTTAACAGGGAAAGCAGAAGTCGCACACACAAGCAAAGCAAACCAAGGAATTCATTCCCTCCTTCCCATGGGCGGGCGGGTGCTCAGCCATCCCCAGGACAGCAGGGCTCCATCACACATAATGGTGACTTGGGAAGACAAACATCATCGCTCCGAACATCCCCCCCCCTTCCTTTTTCTTCCCCCAGCTTTATGTGCTGAGCATGATGTCATACGGTGTGGGATATCCCTGGGGGCAGCTGTCCCGACCATGTCCCCTCCCAGCTCCTTGTGCCCCCCTCAGCCCCTCACTGGTGGGGGGGTGTGTAGCAGGAAAGGCTTTGGCTCTGTGTAAGCCCTGCTCAGCAGCGACTAAAGCCATCCCTGTGTTATCAACGCTGTTTCCAGCACAAATCCCAAACACAGCCCCACAGAAGCTACTGTGAAGAAAATTAAGTCTATCCCAGGCAAAACCGGCACACACCCCTGATAGGAAATAGAGGTAAAGTAAATGAAGAGCACAGCTTCTTCCCCATTGCCTTGTTCTGTGCTGTGTTCTCTGGTCTGTGACTTGAGAAGTGAAGGTCAGGATGGTTCATTGCTTCTCGCAGTCTTTTTTGCTTGTAAATTTATGCTTTCTTCCTCCAATTCTGCATGAATTTCAAAAACCAATGGGCCAGACCTTTAGCTGGAGTAAATTGTCATAGCTCCATTGATTTCAACTGAGTATGTCAGCTTTCACCAGTGAAAAATCTGTCCTGTAAGCTGAAATGATTAACTTACAAAAACATTTGATTATCACATTTGTAGTTTTCTATTGTTTTAATGTACTGTGACAAAGTCTTTAGAAGGATGATAACTCATGATTGAATTATCTTTTTGTCCTTCTTATTTTATTATTTTTTGTTCTCTTAAGGAGAGACATCTCTTTCTCCGTGTTCAGAATACTTGCTTCGTAGTGATGATGCTTCACAAATGCTGGCGAAATCCTGGCTCTGTGGGAGTCGAACAGGCCCTTCTCCTTTATACTTACTGCTTTAAACTTCTACCCATAATGACTGGGTTATGATTTGTACTGCACCCGTGCCTTATCTGCAAGTAATGCACAGTGATGTGGGAATGCTTGTGAGTTTTGGGGTTTCGTACAGTAGACCAGGTTAGCAGCTGGGATAACTGGGCTAGGTTGTCTTTATTTCACACCAATTAAGAATCTGGACCAACCTATAAGAATTATTGTGGAAAAAATTTCGATGTAACGTAATCCTACCTCCATGTCAAAAGCAATTGGGCTGATTTGATGAAGACTTATTACAGAGCACTGTGTAATGGTAGTGAGCATGTTGCTAAAGGAGGCTGTGTCTCCTGTTGCACTGTGCCATGTGCAGCTCCAGCCATTTCCCTCCAGAGATGAGTTTGAGTCAGGAATGACAAAGAAAGATTTGCTAATTTTATGCTTGAGTTTCTTGTACACAAAGAAGTAGTCTTGCTTAGTACCTGGAGGAAGTAATTATTCTGGTTTTATGCAATACCTTTCCCCACACCGAGTGACACAGGGCATTCGTCATTTGCCGTTTGACCTGGTTTTTATAGAACATACTTAAATGCAGTTTAATTTCATCAAGATTTATTCACAGTAAATTTCCAATTATTACTCATGTCTTAACGGCTTCATCCAGAAAGCTTGAAGCTTTTCCCCAGCATATCATCAGATGTTCTTTAGCACTATAAAATTAGTTAGAAAGTAATTTTCTTAATTTGGTTTCTTGCAACCAAATAAATGAAAATCCATCTCCAGCTGAAGCTGCGGGATTTAGGGTTTTCCTTTATTAAAGAGAAATGATAATCTATAAAGTAGGGATGTGGCTGGGGACGAATATTAACTACTAAAAGGCTTATCTGCCATAATATCTTAGAGATGCTTCGGCAACTAGCGATTCCCCATTGACATTTTTTTATATATTTTGCTTGCAGCAGGAAATAGGACAGCTCTTCTGTATCCTAAGGAAAAAATGGAAGATTTGGTTAAACACCATCTCTTCTGCATGACTCACGACATGCTGGAATAAAAACAGCAAAGACCCTGATTTAATATAAGTTTGACACCAATTCAGGGAAGCATTTAAGCATTTGCTTAAGTACATTCTTGTTCAACAAAGCACTTAAAACATGCTTAGCTCCAGGCACTTTCTTTAAGTCCTGTTAATTTTAATGAAATTTAAGCATATGCCTAACTTTAAATAGATGCTTAACAGCTTGGCTGAGTGAAGTGCTACATTTTAGGTAGGTGACACTGGTGTTCTTTTTCTGGTGAAAAGAGAAACAATAATTCCCCGTGGATACGATTACTAAAAGACATTGAGACGTGCCGTGATTGACTGCGGATAGAGGGAGCAAAATGACATACCACAGGTGTTGCTGACAGAAGCTGAAGTGAAATTAGACTCCACCTTTCAATCTGCTTATGAAGATCCCTTGCCATTTGCATCCTAAGGCAGATAAAATTGTGATAGGTAGATATGATACTAAACATACACCAAACATAGAGCTGTGCTGGAAGATTTTGTCTAAAAATCAGTTACTGGTCCTTTCTTTGTTGGCTAGTCCAAGCCAAGACTTTGGGAAGCCTTTAGCCATGACAGTGAGCAGTCTAAGTCTCTAGACAAGAAACTAGAGAAACCTTAGGGTTCCTCCTTATTTGAGACATGTGACTTCTGTTTTTACTGGAGGATACTCACTGGTCACTAGGATTACTGCAGTGACAAAAGTATGAGCTCGTTGAAGCCTGACCCCAGACCTGAAATCCCAACCTCCTCCGAAGCCTTGGGCGTCTTCTGTCTGAGCAAGGCTCAATTTTGAACTCTCAGGCTCTCTCCCAATGCCAGTATTCACAGTGTAAACCCTATTCCTATGGAATAAGGTACCATCACTTTGCTCCATCATCTCTTTGTCCAATTTTCCATGTTTTGTTGATTGACAGCGTTGTGTAAGCTGACCTCAAGCCATTTCCAGAAACACAGATGATAATCAGGGCACCCAGCAGCCAACGTTAACCATGCCAGCTCCCTGTCTTCTGCAAAGAAATACATAAAATGTGATAATGAGTAAATGAAGTGTGAAGGCTTTCCTTCCTCTGATTTATGTGCAGAAGTGTTTCTAATTTTCCTGATGTTATCTCCCTTTACAGGATATAATTACCTGATTTACTTGATTGCCTTCTGGGAATATTTTTTATAAATTGACTTAAAATTGTTTATACTGTTACAAACTGATAATTTCATAAAGTGCCTGCTAATCTGCTTGAGTTGTTTGTTGTATTTTATTTTGTATTTTTCCTCTTTGCCCTTCATTACTTCCATTTGTAGTTGTTATGGGAAGTTAATATCATGCTTTGGACTAAGCTGAAAGTAGAATAGCTTGTCAAGACTTCCATGTCGTTGTCTCAACATGTTACTAAGAAAAGACTCCATTACTTCACTTTACCAAACAAAAACAGGGCTTTAACTTCTCATATACTTAACAGCACCTCAGAAGGTCTCAAGAAAAGGTCTCCATGTGAAATGTGGTGCATAAGATCCCTTGTATCATTAGTTTAGTTATATTCAAAGAGATGTTGGTGGCAAGTCCTCTGGCTTCACCTGTCTCCAGTTCCTAAAATCTGAAGGCTGGGACTGAGCAAGAAAACATGTTTTCACTATCCTCGAAGACATTGAAGAAGGGAACTTCAGGAGCAACTCTTGGGATTCCTTGAAGTTCCTGACTAGACAGTAATCCTGGGCTTTTTTATTTCCAGTCATTACATGGACATAGGGTAGCAGTTTATGCTTAGAAATACATTAAGCCATATTTGGGAACAAACAAACAAGCATGTTGAAAAGCATCAAGTATTGGGTTTGTATTTTCCATTTCTAAATGGCTTGTAGATGTAGTCCTGGTGGATACCTCAAAGGTCTTTGTATTTTCAGAAAGGAAAGCAGTTTGTGGAGATATTTTGTGTGCACTTTGTTATGCTGCCAAGAACTGTGTGTTTCTCCTCGGTGGTAGCAATGCCTCCCTGGTACCGTGGCAAATTGGTCATTTGGCTCAGTATTTCATCTCGGCCTGGCTGGCTTCTGTTCTGGGTGGTTTCACCTCTTCACCTCTCACACTAAAACTCTGGCTCACATTTTTGTATTTCATCCTATTCCGTGCTGTGCCCGTCACCCTGGCGTGAATGCACCTGCGCTAAGGAGGTGCCAGAAATGGAGACGCTTTCCACTCTCTCAGGGTGAGGCTTATGTGAGGAGCCCCACGGCGAACGAGTAGATGGACATCATTGATTTTGGTAGTGTTTCAGTAGCTTTTAGTGCTTTTATTTTGGGCTTGCGACTTCAGATGCGTTACAGTTAGGGAAGAGCTAACAACTGCTTGGGGTTGTTAAAGAGAGGCGTAATTATGATTTTATTTAATAGCTCCTCTAACATGCTGCTCTATCTTATTACCATAAACTGAGCGCCAAGCGAAGTGAGGAAGCCTCTTCCTTCTTCCACTCGCTGTGTTTATTGTTATTGTGCACATACCCCCCTGCCGGAGATGCCTTCCGGTTGATAGTTGCATTTGTTCAATGATACTTTACCTCCAGCACTCCCAAAATGGCATCTGTTGCCCGGAGGCCACATGCTCCTCCCGTACAGGCAATTGTGCGATCTGTAAATAGCTATTAGACTGGCATGGCCTAAATTAACTGCAAATTGACAACTCAATTGTAAAACAAAAAATGACCTAGTAATTAACAGGATATTTCCATAAAGGCATAATTACCATTTAGCAGGGCGCTATTTGTACTTCCCTTTATTCTAATAAACCCTTACTCCTTTTTTTCACTCTTCTGCCACAGAAAATATTATTCTTCCCATCTTTATCAATTTTTCAAGCTGACTTTAGAAAAATAAATGAGGATGAGTGAGTAGTCGATCTCTGTCCTCCCCTTCCCTCTCCTGTAGGGAAGAGACAAGTTTGTTTGTACTGAACAACCTTTCCCTAGCAGGGGTTTGGTTTCTTTGTTTTAACTTGGCGATAGCATCTTAACTCTGCTCCTCAAAGTTAAAGGCCTTCCTCCTTTTGTCACTTACAATCAGTGGTGTGTTTGGCTCTCTTCCCCACCCCCTCGTCCCTTCTCCTCCTCCAGCCCAGGGAAATAATGGCACTGATGAGCTCTTATCTTTTTGTCACACTCCTGCCAGCAGAGGAGACAAATTGATTTATGTATGTGGCATCCTACTCCTGATAGCGCCATAATTTACCACTAAATATTGCTTTGACACAATAGTTTTGTAACAAATACATAATGCATATTGCTCTACTTTCCCTCCACCTCAATCGGTTTTTGAATTAATGGAGTGAGACTCCCTCAATTCAGAGGAATCTCATGTCCAACGCCTGCGTGGAGCCTCGCAGAATACCAATCTGCCGCCTCTCCTCTTTCTCTGCTTAGTGTCACCTTGAAATGAAGCTGGCTCCCCCATTAGGTTTTTTTCCCCTTCCTTGCACTGTCAAATGAGGCGGTTCTTCACTCCTTCACAAGGAGCGATGCTTTACTCAAAAAGGCCTGACTTGATTTATTAGATAAAGAAATAAATTGTGTAGAAGGCTGGAAGGCTTTGCATGTCCTTGCACAGAGCCGAAGAGTTACATGGGAGCTCGCAATCGCTGGTTTCATTAAACTGGAGCAACACACTTGGAAATGCAAAATCCTTTTTGAATAAAAAGGACAGGCTCTTTCTGTCTGGCTTGATTGATACACTGTTTCTGCCTCCCGTCCTCACTGCCACAGAAGAATATATCCCACGAAGGGGATTCTGCGTCCTCTGTAATTATTCGGGCAAGTGAACAGTTGAGCGCTGATTTTTTTTTTTTTTCTTTAACAATACCATCCATAATGATTATATCACCAAAATCATCCTCGTCTTTTCTCAGCACTTGGTTTAAGAACAAAGCAACAGAAGCAAAGGTGAAATTGGGAGGTGGAGGGGTTGGAGGCTTTTCAGAATGTGTGGTATGAAATGCAGGCTTAAGCTGGAAGTGAGACAAACTGAGCCTGGTTGACAAGCAGGAGGGGTATGATGACTTTGTCTCTTTTTTTTTTCCCCCCACTTCTTTTGCTAGTGTACATCAGACTTACGTACAGTTTTCTTCAGTTAATCTTATGAGTACTTTAAAAAAAAGGGGGAAGGAGAGAGATATTTCTTTTTCTGTATTATTCTGTAAATATTTGGAAATGCAAGGAAGACTGTGCCCCCATGACAACATTTGAAATTATTCTGCATTTGTACGATGAGCGGTCTGCTCAGGCTAACAGCAACCCTGTAGCTTTGCCCTCCAGAGCGGTCTGTAAGTTGCTGTGATTCCCCAAGCCTGCAGAGATGACAAAAGCCCTGGCATTTGTATGTTTGCTGGTTTTCTGTCTTGCCCCTTTTCTCTCTTTCTTACTTGATGTTTCTTCGTTACTAGCCTGGGGGTAGACAACCTTGAGAAGTGTGAGGAGCAGCTGCTTACCAAATCCATTGGTAACACAGGGCAAGCCTGGCAGGGGCTGAGATGTCGTATTTAAAGCTAAGCATTTTTGCGTTGGTTACTGAATTCAGGTGTCCTACCCCACCTCCCTCATCCTTTCTTGCAGTTCAAAGCAGCCATGCACCTGCTTTGTGGCAATTACCCTACACTTATGTGCTACTAATAATGGATGTTTGCTCCCTGCAGGTCTCATATTAATTTTCAGTCAAGCTACACTATTGAAAGAGAGGAACTTCTGAAATGATTATGGGTTGTAAACTCTATCTGGCAAATTACTACATATTTCTAGCACAGTTTCAGTTGTCAGATATACTTCTCAGCCTGTATGCTTCCAAACAGTCCTATCAATTATGTTTCTTTTGACGTTTGAGTGGAGCTACTGTCAGCTTGCTTTGCAGCGGTTTCTCTTTGCTTTTGCAGCTTGCTTGTGTAACCAAGTACAAGAATCCCAGGGGAGTCTGAATCCTAAAACAGTCATAAATGAAAAGTTCTGTTTTGTATGATATTTTATTTTCTAGCTGCGAGAGAGGTTATTTACAGGCAGGGCAGATTTGAATTTCAAATGATCGTGGAAAATAGAGATGAAAAAGACACTTTGTCCAAGTTCATCCCCTCGCAGATAATCAGACTGTGCCCTACCATGCATGTGCAGCCTGGCTGCCCACGGCCAAAGCAGCAGCAGCCATTCTGGGTGTCCCTGGGAAGGTTGCTGAACTGTTGCAGTCACTCTAAATTGTCCTTTATTTAACAAACCTCCTTATTTTTCTGTTACACACAAGCCAAAACCAACAGCCTTAATATTTCCCCTTTTTAGATGTCTATATTATTCAATAGATTGTTAATTTTAGTTTTTCTCGGCATTGTTTTAACGTCAACATACTTCCACTCCAGCGCTGCATTCTTGCGTGGCTATTGCTGTCAAGGCCTTCTTGTTCAATCCATTCTGTGATAAGTCATGAGCAGATTACTTTGGTTCCCTAATTATTTTTGCTGTTTGAGTCTCTCCAGTTGAGTAACATCATTGTAATTCAGGAAGGTCTGTTGCTGACTGTGGTCTTCAAGCAGTGTCAAAGCTGTTAGACACAGAATGATGGATTCTCCTCTTCTCTGTCATGTAGTGCCTGGTCATACGTCACAGCGAAGCATCATTACTGGAAGTTTTTTAAGTCAGTGTATTGAAGTGAAAATGTATGACCCAACCAGCTAGTCTTAGCTAAGACTGATATTAATGTCTGTGATTTGGAAACAGAAGGCAGCAATATTGCAGTTTTACGCGTATATGTCAAACAAGTTATTTGTTCTGGATGAGCGAAGGAACAGAATTTGGGGAGGCTACCACAGGTGTATGCTGAGAATGTGGTACTGAGCACAAACCTTTTGATGTTTTAACCAGCCTTTACTGCTGTCCATTTCATGGTTTTATTGTCTTTTTTCTTATGGGGATAGGTCTATTGCAGCATCTTGGGTTTGTACCATTTTATTACTTGACCCCAGGAATTGTCATGTCAGATGCTCGTACATTTTGGGAGAGACGCTGTTAGATATGATTCCTTCAACAAACTCAGGAGCTGGTAATCTGTCATTACATTTGCCAAGAAAACTGCTTACCTGAGCCCAACAGCATTTACAGATGTGGGATATTAATATTTCTTTCAACTTCATTTATGAAATGCAGAAAGCAGTGCTGATGAGAATTGCGTACAGTATTTAACAAAGACAAGACTGTCAAGTACTGGATCACTGCAGTCTTCTTAAATCTCTTTTCTCCTTGAAAATCATAGCATCAATTTACTATAAACATTGCCTAAGTAACCAACACTGAGCCAACTCCTTCCATTCCTCTCTTGTCTGAGAAATGCCTCCTTAAATTGCTTGCTAAAATTATAGCATTTAGGGAGAGGGAAATAGCTCACAGTCATCAACATTATCTTTTCAATCTTAAGAATACCAGTGTCTTATCACTCAGGCAGTTGTTGAGCAATTCATTTCTCTGCCTCTATGCAAGAGGAAACAAAACAGCTGGGTGCCTATGAGAAACATTCATTATAATGCCAGAGTAATTAAGAGGTTCTCTTAAATGATAACTTTGCTGAGCTTTCAGATGTTCCTGAAGTAGGATGCCTGCTAAGGTTGCGATGTACAGGCTACGTTATTGTCAGAGTCGGTTAATTACTGTCCCACAAATCATTAAAGTTTAAAAGAGGAGCAGTGCTGCTTGCTACTGGTTTTGTGTGTGTTTAGAAGTACAAGATCATGGAAGAGAGCAGCAATGAAGGCAGCGAACTTTTTGTACATTTGAGGCATTTGATAGGTCCTACACTTCTCACAAAGAAAACTATGAACTGGTTGCTTTAAACCTTGTATTTGTCTGTATCTCCTCCTCCAGTTACATTTCAGGAACTATGATCGAGATTTGATTTTGCCACAGAGAAAAGTGGCAAAGTTGGAAACTGTTGTTTATTAAGTGACTGGTTCTAACTCACAGGATTACTGCGTGTGAGTGCAGGTAATCCCCAGTGAAGCTTTTAGTTGAGCTTGTCAACTAGATCCTTAGTTGTCCCCAGGAGGGGAATATGGATGACATTTACTTTTGTCTTTAGAGTTAAGGATACATACATATGCTAGTCTGTCTACTTTCTTCAGTTTCATCACTTTTTGCTGCAGAAGGGAAGTCTAGAAGATGTTTTCCTACCCACATGGTTGTGTGAAATGGTAATCCAGATCACAAGAATTGGAATTCTAATCAGCATCTTTTCAAATGAATAGCTTTCTGAAACCAGCCTTTCCCATTTCTCACAGTAAAGGTCTCCTTCCTTTGGTATAGGTAAGGTTCTTGTTCCTCACAAAACTATCCAGAGTTTGACACGTGTCAGGAAACTACCATGCCTTCAAAGTCCGGACAAGCAACAGCTAAGGTATTTGTGCTGTGGTTCACGGCCACCTTAATATTTCCAATCAGGGGTACTGACAGTTCAAGTACAATGCAGCCAAGTGCACTGTCTAATAAGGTTGTATAATTTTGATATAACAGCCTAGCTCTGTTGTACTATTAAAGCTTTAAAATATTAATGCTCGTTAATGGTGTCACTCAGCCATTTTATATGATTAGTTTTAAGTCTCTCTTGGGTAGGCAAGAAGGGGAATTTTTAATGAAATGTTCCCTGCTCATCTGACCTGCTGTATTACTGCATGAATGCCATTTTTATGAGGCAGGTTTATGACGTTCATTACTCTGCTCCTTGAGCCACTTCATGGCTGCTGTAATTTTTAAAGAAGAGATAAAAATAAGTCAGTTCTTTCTTTGCAGTCAAGAAGCTCTGCATTCTAGCTTTGACCTTTAAGCTGTCATGCATGGATTAATCACATTTCAGCTGGAGATTGTTTTAGACTTAATACTAGCGGTGGACTGATTAGCTTACTTCCCTTACTGGCTACTTCTTAAGGAGGTTTGTCAATGATTTAGACACAAAAGGCGTATTCCAAATAGTTCTCTCTTTCTAACCTGCCAGCTTTGTGTCTGTATGTGTGTTCACATAGGTATACTTGCTACATGTCAAATCTACGTGGTAATGCATATATTTTGTATGTAGATAGCCTTAGTACTGCAACCATAGGTTATTAGCACAGAAAATAGTGAGTTGAGCAGTGCTGGAACAGGAACCAGAATTCCTGACTCCTGCTTCAGCGCTGGAACAGGAACCAGAATTCCTGACTCCTGCTTCAGCGCTGTAACTAAAGAAGTTTCTTCTTTGGGGGAAAAAAAAAAAGTTACCCCAAAGCATCAGCACTTGCACAGCTGCTTTCAGGTGAAATGGCATCATGTTGTTATCTTTTCTAACTGGGATCAGAAGTTTAGCTGCAACCAGCAGCTGCCTACAGAAAACAATATCACGGGGCTGCTGCTGTTATTAGCAGCAGTGTAAGGTTTGTGACCTTTGATAAGCAAATGTGGTGGGAACACTCCAGTGAAGTTACCCAGGACTGGCAAAACCAGGGTATTTCATGATTCAGTGATCATTTAAAGAAAGTTCTTGAAGCAGAAAAAGAAAAAAGTGATGCCTCGTTCAGAATCGCAGGGTGGGAGAGGGAACTCTGCCTTTGGAAGATGCAAAGACGTAGTGAAAGCCTTGAACGTGCTAAGTGAGAAGTTGAAAAATCTGGGGAGTCCTTAACTTACAGTGAACAGTTGTTTTCCTTTTGGTATCAGAACACTCCTCTATGCACTGGAAAGTACACTTGCTTCCTAAACCAGATGTTTTGAGGATGTAGAAACCACATAGAGCTGTGGTGTTACACAGTAAGTAAAGGTTTTAGCCAGTATGTAAGGTTTGCATGAGTTTTCTTATTAAAAAGATCCCGCACCTGTGTGTAACGTGGCTCTTTATTAGCCAGCTGGGTAAAGACCATGACTTAGGTTATCAGCAACTGTTGGCAAAAGACCAGAAGGGTGAAGTCATTTGGTGACCCTCCTGCTGCCACTGTGCAAGGCGTCAGAGAACTGATAGCATGGCAAGTGTTCAGGTGGAGAAATATAGAAATGAGAACGCTGGAAGAGACTAGGGAGTCACAAAGCTCAGCCTGGGTCTCCTGCACAGAGCAACAACGCAACACCCTTGCGATGTGCTGTAGTGTGAAATAAATAGAGACCATAGCTTGTCAAACTGCAGATAAAAGGCTCCCTTTTACTGGGGGGTACGGGGTGATAAAATAAATCATGACAGTAGAGTCAAAGTGGTTTGTGCATTCAGCTAGAAGAACCCCTGTGATAAAAATAAAGCTGCATAATACATATTATGTAGATGTACTTCGCTGTTTGATACTTGTATATCAATGAAAGGTGAAGATACTTTATTTTGGCTTCTAAAATTTCTATTTGCAAATGGCTGGGTGTGCTTTCTTCGTGATGCCACTGCATTTGTATGACCTTCTGTGAGCTCCTTTCTCTCCCCAGTGCCCTGCTGCCTCCTTCATATCGTAATGATTTGGGGTGGGGATTTGAAGAAATACTGCTGTAATACGGTAGCTGATTTTTTCTTAAATATTTAAGAACCCCAGTTTTCATTTGTGACAGCAATTTGAGTAACATTACAGTGTATTATTGCAGTACCTGGTATTGCTTAGTGAAATACAAGGCTCTAAAACGCATTATTTTAGTGTCCTGGTTGAGAAACAAACCTATTATGTGCACATACGTCTGCTTTTACTGTAGTGACAGGTACTAACTGTGCTGCTCTCCTCTTCCATTCACCTTGTTAATATGATTATCTGACTGTTTCAACAGAGCATAATTCGAAGAATGGATTATATACTGAGCATTCTTAGGAAGACATGATAAAAGAGCAATTCATTTACTCCTCCCCTAAGTTTCATATGAGCTGTGTGAAATTTCTGCTGGTGCTTCTTTTGTAGGGGAAAAAAAAAATCATCAGTAGTGGGAATTGGTCTCCAGCATCCTGGTTTCTTTCTTACCTTTATAGGTAATGAGAGAAAGCATTTTACAAATGTTAGCACATTAATTAGATTCAAAGGAGCGCTGGTAAGATTCATCCTGTTTTATGGACAAATTGAGTTGTTTGTACGTGGAGCCCATTATTGTAGAAGATGAAGTTAAAATAGGAGACCTGAAATTCCCTTACGTTGGCCCCTTTTCCCTAAGGAAGATGTTCAGTGCAGCAGGGACGGCCTTGGTGCCGCTGAGGATGAGGTCAGGAATATGATACTTCTCCACTCAGAGCACAGACCATCCTACCCGTCATCGTCCCTTGATGATAATGTTTAACCACATCAACGCTTGCATTTGAAGCCCTGCTAGCTTAATCTTGACCTTTTTTTTTTTTTGCTGAAAACGATGGTGCAATGATTTCCTCTAAAAGTCAGCAGCTGTAGCTTTATCCTTTTCTCACTTTACATACCATTGAGATCTCAGTAAAAAGCTTTCTCGGGAAAGGTTATGGAAGAGGTGAGGTACCTAGACAATCTTTTATTGGACAAACTGCTGTAGCTGGAGAAAACAGACAAGCCCTTCTTTAGGTCTGGAGCAGAAGTGTCAGACTTCATGCTGAGTGCAGCTTGGGAACAGGTGAATGGGATGAGCTTATTGTGTTCTTCAAGCACCTCTAGTCTTATTTTTAAAAAAAAATAGTATGGGGAAGCAAAAGCAAATCCAGCTTAATTCATCGTGTGGAGGCTCACAATATGGCATGTTTTTCTCTTGCTAGGTGGTTATATGTTCTTGGAAGCTATTAGGTATTTCAGGCAAACGCTAGGCAAAACGTGTGCCACATTGTTCAAAGCTCTCAACTCAGCCTCAATCTGTGAGGGATCAGCTCTTCATGAAAACAGAATAATTATCTTAGCATGGACAGGGAAGTGGCTTAGTGTTAAGTGACACAGAAAGTACCTGCTTTGCATGCTGAAATATCTATTTTCCCCACAAAAATGCCTTTCAACCACACACATCCCTGGCCGTGATAGCTTCTCCTCCCCTGACCAGCGGTGCAGGAAGCATTACAATGCACTTAAAGGTATATGGTTAGATACATAACAGAATATCGATTTAATGGAATTATGAAATCAGTAAAGTAAAGTTGGACATGCAATCTAGTCGGACACGCAGTCCTGCATACACAGTCTTTATCTACACCTTTGCTTCGGTGTTTCCCCTGTTGCAAACATTGTAAAATCTTCGCAGGGTGACCTCAGACAGGGTACTTGCCATCTGTGCCTGGCTACCTCCTGTACAAATGCAAATACTGCCAGTATTTGCAAAATGGTTTTTTGATTCTGGTTGAGAACTTTACAAGGGCAACTTTCTAACAATTAATTATTTTATGTGATCTACCTGCTTTTATTTGTACATCGTGCTCTTATCGTGGTTGTGAAGGCTCCTAAACACCTTGCGTCACATTGTAGTCCCTCTGCAGGCCCCAGAAAAGAAATGTGTGTCTGTTCTGTGTTGTGTATGACCCTCCCACGAGAGTGGGGCAGTGCGGGGCTTTGCAGTATCATAGACAATACAAGAAAAGAGTGGTAGTCCTGCAGCAGCAAAATACGGTTTTAGAAGGGCAAGTGCTGTACTGCAGTCCATCCCTTGTCTGGATTCTGGAGTCAGGTTCTCCAAGGGACCCTCCCTCCACAAATGAGTTGCCTGTATGTGTATGTGTACCTTACGCTTACATACGCTCAAAATGATTCTAAAGACAGACTTTGTTCTCTGTTACTTCCCACTTTCTAAACAGCGCCTATCACACCCTTCCTCCAATAAAATAATCCTGGAAGCCAGGCTAATTGTGGTGGCCTTCCTGTTGAACTGTATATCACGCAGCTGTCTCTGAGACAGCTATAAATTCCAGCATTGATGTACCCTGAGCTTCTAAGTATCTTTAACTTTTATTGAAAAAGACAACATTAAATTACCCAGCCTGAGTAGATCTCCTCCTCTCCTCCCATCTGGCAAGAGGCTGCCCTGCGTTTCCACATTGTGTGCTGTGGGCAAAGCTTGCATGGACCTTTGATGAATACACAGTCTGCCTCCGAGGTGACATTTTCTTCCATGATATCCAGCATTTATCAGCATGCAGGACCTTCATTTACATCTACCCTGTTGTTCCTCGCATAAATGCGCCCCGTATCAGTACCTCTCTTTGAAGGACCGGTAGGAAGCGTAGTGCTCTGGTGCAGTAGATGAGCTCTTACGCTAAGGCACAAGAAGCAGAAGCGTTGTCTTTGTGGTGCCGGCACCTATCAGCATATTAACTCGACGTTATTTATACCTCGCTTCTTGAAGTCTGGAACACAACCCTTCCATTTTAATTTGAAGCCTAATCTTGAAGCTGAAAGATAAAACCCAAACATTACATTTGCATGTAAATATCTGTTAGGAAACAATTTGGGCAACAGTTAAGATACAATAAGAGGCAGGAACATTCCTCATGCAGTGTGTCTTTAAGGAAGCACCAGAAGATAATTTCTTTCAAACTTACAGAAATTTTCTGGGCACTCTGTAGCTGAAACAGCAAAGAGATGTGGCAAGCAGCTAGGGCTCATTTCATCAGTGTTTTACTGAAGTCTGTACCACTGTGGTCTTTCATGGCTTTCCTGCTCTGGCCAAGCACTGTATATTTTGGATTAAAAATTACTTCAGTGTCTATCTGGCAGTGTCTAGGAAGAAATTGGGCTCTATGGACCGAACGGCTGGAAAATCATGCTCATGCTTCCACCAGTTATCATTTACTGAAGGCTCCTCGTAGCTAGGGCTTCCATGTACTGGAAATCTTTACACCAGTTTTTGCCAGCAGGCCGTTCTCTACTGTATGAATGTCAAGAGAGACCTTGGAGACATCCATATGTGCCTCGTGGGCCAGTACCTTGTGTAGCTCAGCGTTTGGGGACTCTCTCCCTGTCATTTGCCCAGTGACTGCCACGTTTTGTAATGTGAAATTCTGCACTCCATGTGCAAATAAAGAATTTGCAGCCGCTGCTTATTAGTAATTATCGTCACTCCATATCCTGTGTTCTCTCTAAGCGTTATATCCTTGCTTCTCATTATATTTCACCACTCAGAAAAATGGATGGACAGAGGAGTCAGAAAATCCTCCTTATCTTCTTTCCCAAATGATATTTTAAAACTAAAAATTGTAAGTTAAACTGCGTCTTCAGCTTGCATTACTGTTCTCCTATCGTGTATGCCGAAGATGGATCTTTTATTTAAAGGGGTTATAGACAGGTTAACTGACTTCTGACTTAGTAAAAATGCGTATTTCTCTTGGAAGTCCTAGATTCTAAAACTGATTCAATTGTTCTAAATTTGGAGGGAGCTGCGCTCTGTTTTCCCTTTAGAGCTCTCCCATATGTTAATGCTTATTTTATATCATAAATATGCAGCGACAGCACTCGTGGGTTTTCTCTTTTTTCACACCATACATTATGTTACATGTTTGAGAGCAGAATTCATCATTTACACTCTGAGCGACTGGAAGGATGCTCAGTGCCATGCACAAGTTGTTTGGGTTGTCCCTGTCAGATACTGGTGGCAAATGCCTGCACGGGTTGGAGGCAAAGGCTGGCTGTGTGGCTCTTGGAGGATCTACTTTATTTCTGGTTTATGTTTTCTGACTAGATTTTAAATGTATTTCAGTGATTACATGTTCTCCATTAAAAAAGCAGGGGAAAAAAAACCAACCAAAGCAATAAACCCTGCAGCATGAAATGAGAGCTTGGTCTAGAAAGTCACACCAGGAGGCAGGGAGAAGGAGAAGAAATGGGAATGGCCAATCTGAGCAGTTTGCTGTAGCTTCCCTTTGACTTCCAGTACAACAAGCCGTAGGTCTTCCTTCCAAAGCACTTGTTTAATTACAGCTTCAGAAACATAAAGCCTGTTATTATTTTAATGGAAGGAGCCGAGTCAGAAATAAAACTGAGCTGGGCCCATGTCTTTTCCTGGCAACTTGTAATTTCATGGATGGAAAAAACACCTGTTCAGTGGGGAATCCTTATCATTATGTTTTAGATTTCCCCATTAATTTATTTTACAGTCTTTAAGCACATATACAGATGGAAAGCAATCACGTTTAAAGCCTCTCATCACTCTCTGCCTAGGAATTATGGTGGGGATGTCACTTCTTCATTAATTTACCACAGGCAGGCTCAGGATTTACCTGTGCAGCGAGCGCTCGCTTGGGAGCCGGGGGACGCAGAAGCAGGCTCTGGGAGGGCACTGGGCACAAGTGATCTCCATCCATGGGAGGAGGTCACCTGCAGCTCAGGGACTGATAGTGCCCTGGGGCTCTGCACCCTCATCAAGATTAAAATCTTAATTTTCAGCTAGAGCCACCCGCCTAGAAGTTATAAAACCTGGGCTTTTGGCTGAAATAGTTCAAAAAAGTTAAATTCAGAAAAGGACGTTTGTGTCCTTGTAGGCTGAATTAAGCAGCGTTTGGTTTTTTAGGTGGCTGCCTTTAGATCCAAACCCCAGGGCAGGGTTTGAGGACGCGATGTTCCCCTGTTGCTGGCAGTAGCAGCAGGCAGTGTCAGCCGCAGCACGAAGGTGAGCTTACCCCCCGCAGCTGCACAAAGTGTGAGACCTGGAGCGTAAACAAGAGAATTTCCTGGAGCTAGCGGTTGGAGTCGCAGCCATTAGGCTGGATTTGAATGAAAGCAGCAAATATGAAGTGCTGGAAATGGGGGGATTGGTTCTTTGGTCTTTTTTCTATAGAGGAATAAATGGTTATATTTTTTATGCTGTAGAAGCAGAAGAAGGCATGAACATTGAACTGGAGTGACCCTGTGCAGGATGCAGACAGCATCTGGAGATGAAGGCTGAACCCAGTTTGGCTTGGAGTGATTAGCTTGTATTACAAATCACAAAATGAGATAAGATGATCCTGGGGTCTCCCCAGCTCAGGGAACTGCTAATGGGATGCAGAGATTTCCACTTTCACTGGCCGGCTTAAATCAGTATCAGTTAAGAATTGTAGCTACCCGATGGCTGTCGAATACACAGAACGAAATGCACTGGGTGATGGCACACGGTGTCCCAGCAGTTGGGTGGTTGTCATTATCCAGAAACCTCAGAGTGGGGCTGGCCCCGTGGCAGCATGCATCTTCACTTGGGCCAGAGTGGGGAGAACATCAGCAAGGAGCAGCTACGGTAGTCCTGAGCTAGTCTGCGTGCACGTGACACATGGCAGCAAGGGCTCTGCGAGCATAGCACGAGCCCCCGTGGTGTGTAGTGAATTTTGTGCCATTTCTCCAACTTTTGGCACCAGCAACGTTAAAGGTACTGTGTGGGCAATATGTTGTGGTGCAGTCGTGCTGGTGGTACCCTTCTCCAAGCAGGGTTTGGTAAGGCAAGGGATCGGGCTGGTGTAGGATAAACTGGAGTGCTGCTGTTCCAGCAACTTGCTGTTAATAAATATGCATAAAAATTGAAACAAAAGAGTTTCAATGCTACCTGATGATCATTTGACTCCGCATAAAATCTCTGACAAGGAGGAAGGTAATCTGTTGTGGGGGGAGAGCAGGGAGGCTTCTCTTATTTCGCCCTCCCCTCCTTCATTCCTCTTTTAATAAAGAAAATCACTTTTCTTTGTCACCATTTTAATGATTCCCAGGGCGCTTCACAGCACAGACATAAATCTGGAAATCAGCTCTCAGAAAGAATGAGAGATTTCTCTTCTCTAAATCACAAAAGTATGCTGAGCTCTTTGTAAATCCCCACAACAATGTAATTGCGGTTCTCCCATCATTATGTGGAATGTTTTTGGTGGCTTGTTTACAAGCTAAATAAATAGCTGCACAAAACATCTGGAACCACAGTATGTCTTAAAAGGCTGCTTTTAGCAGAGCTTAGAATCTCAGTTATTACTGGTCTTGAGTCTTTCTGATCTGATTGGGATATATTAATAGACTGTATGGAAATATTTGCCTGAAATATGATTAATGCTCTTAATTATTCATAGTGAGAGTTAGAATTATTAGTGCTTTATGGAAAAACTGCATTGATCTTCCTGTATATTTAAAAAAACCCACACTAAACCAAGGCGTAACTTCCTTGTGCCTGGGTGGCTCCACTGTCCAGTTGATGTCACCTACAGGTACGGGGGGTTGCGGGGAACCAGGAGTATGAGATGTTTAGGAACATTTGTCAAAATCTTAGGAGGTGCCTGCATCTGCTAAACACTTGGGATCCCAGTGGTTTTTGCCCGATAGGCTTTGTACTGTGGAGCAGTGGGGTTTTTTTAAACCCTGCAAATACATATATAAAGAAGAGAATCTAAAATTTTTAAAATTCAAGCTAGTCCATTGAAGCTTAGAAGATTGGGTTTTGTAATAGTAAATAATAATAGGCTACGGCAGGCAGCTTAGTCTCTCCTGAAGTCTTGGCTGAAGCATCATGACTAACCCTCAGCTGCATCCATCAGCTCACAGTAATTGAGTGTTTCTCAGCTACAAAAGCTTCAATACTGATTTTGAACTTCGCACATTTATGGTTTTAAACCCAGTTGTTTCACATCCCCTGAACGTTTCTGCAAGCCTAGCGGAGCAATCCCATTTCAGCAAATTTTTTAAGCTAGGTGGGAAAGCACATAACTAGGTAAACATTTTCCTTTGTTCTAGAAGGAACGTGCTAATTTTTCTCAGTCTGTGATTAACTCGATTGCTTTTTATGGTCCTATATGTTACATGCTGTTGGGTGGGCATTTTCGATCGGTAGGAGATAGGGTCGGGAATGGAGTGGCTTCTAGGGCTGTGCCCATGGTCTGGCTCAGCTGGAGACCTGGCCCTGCCCTGGGGATGCCCCTGTGCTCTGAGTAGATCAAAGCAATTATCATTTGAGTTCTGCAACATCCAATGGAAGTTTTAGTTCCAGCGCTCATGTAAGGACTTAGTAAATCAACGTGAAATGTATGATAGTTACTGTACCGGTAAATCATGTTGCCTGGGTCATTGCCCGCATTAGCCTAACACAGTAGCTCTTGTGATTTGTATGGGGTTGTCAGTGCAGTGCTGTGGCTGGTACAGGTCTGTGCGTTGTTTTCAGACCCAAAAAGAAATCATGAATAGGCTGCCCAGAGCAAAAATGCTCCCATGTGTTTTGGGAATGGTTGTATTCATCTAAAATGACCATTCAAACCCAGAGGCAAAACAGAGTGCAAAAATACATGAGGACACTATGAAAAACTTTCCAGAGGTAAGGGCAGAGAGGTGCTGGGGTAGATCACCATTCTTCCAGCAAAGAGCAGCTGGTAGTTGATCCTGTTGAGAGGAAGGAGGGACTAGATGATCCCATCCAGAGCTGTGATGCTGCAAACACTGTGAGGTGATGAAGTTCTTCCCAAAAATCCCAGTTTAACTAGTCAAAAGCCAAAGCTGGGTAGCAGGGTCCAGAGGCTGCTACTTCTTACTGAGTGTTTGCCTCATTTTCCTTATTTCCCAGGGCTTCAGAAAACATCTGGGATTCTCATCAAAGGTTGGACAGTTCTCTACTGTACTCCTCTTTTTTTAAAAAAAAAATGAGGTTTTTGTCATTACAGCTGTTTGGGGGTTTCTTTTTCCCCTAATACACAACGGGGATGATGGCTTCTGAGAGCAAGTTCTGCAACAGCCAGGAACCTTTGAGACGATAGACCAATCTTCAGAAGACTTTGTGTAGCTGTGGGCCATTTGCTGGGGTTACCAAAATGTTGAGAGAGGGGAAAATTGGCAGATTCCTGTCCTCGTCACATGCAGGGAAAAAGGACTGACCCAGAAACGAGTATTTTTCTCTATCAGGTATTTGGGAACTGATGTAGCCTGCTCATGTCCCTATGAAAAAAATTAATAAACTGAATAAAAACAAAACTACTGAGATTAATATGTGATTAAAACAAGCTTTTCTAGGCTTAGCGCTAGTTCTTGTGCTGGTTATTGAATACAATGGAAATTGCACCGTAAATTTTACATGCAACATTGAGAAAATAATACTAACAGTGTGTTTGATGGTCTTTTACACTGCAATTAACAGGGAAAGATTGCTTTGGGGAAGGGTTTTCCCTTTTAAATACAGTATTTCAGGATGGAATAAGACTTTGTTTACTAGTCTAGTATTGAAATGATTACTTTTAAAGCGTGACTTGAGCAATCACGATTGCCTCCTGCGATGAACGGGGAGAGAATGAAATTCCCATTTCTAGCAGAGGAAAGTCTCTTTCCTTGAGTCTCTTGAAGGATCTGTTGTGCTCAGCCACATTAATTGAGTCCTACAGACTTCAAAAGTTTTGCTTTTTAAACTTGAGAAGAGCTGCACCAGTTGTAAGTTTTATGAGGAAAAATCTGTTATAGACTAGGCCTAAAAGGGAAAAGAAAACACGTCTGTCCAGGCTGGCCAACTGGCACAGGCCTTCGTAGTAGTAAAGCGGGTAATTTTCTGCCACATGGGCCAGGGAAGATCCAGAGCTGGGCTTTTTTCCTTCCTTCTTTCAGAAGACTTTGGAGACTTCTAAAATAAGCCACGGTTCAGTCCAAAAAAATAGCCACTCGAAAATCATTTCCATCCGTGGCCGGGGGTATGTCATGCTCAGGTTTACTGGAGCTCTGTGGAAAGCCTATGCACTTGTCAAAAAAAAAAAACCAACAAAAAAAAGAGGGGGGGCAAATCTACCTCGTCTCCTCTTTCTTCAAACCACCCCTTCTTTCATGCGCCTTCCCAAATCTGTCATAAAAGGTATCCCAAGGTGGTTGTTAGTGAGCTCCCCTCATGAGAGATGATTAAAGCCAGATGAGACGGAGCCCCGAAACACAGTCCCTTTGTTAGAGAAAACAAAGGCCTGGGTAATTGGATTCACATTGAGTGAGGCACTTAAAACAGCAAAGTAACAAGAAAAATCTGCCGGGTTATGTCGTAACTGCCAGGGTGGGTGTTTTGTTATTTTAAAAGAGCATGACCGTCTCATTTTTTTACTAGCTTAGTCTGGTATATTGAAGTGGAAGATTAAAAAAAATAATAATATCCCCAATTGTAACATATTTTATCCAACCAACAGAGAGAGTTTGGGACACAGAAAGCAATGGGATTCGAAGCAGGTCACCATGCCGGTGCAATAGCTATAAAGCAAGAAGCTATTTTTACCTCTTTGCCAACATTGCAACCCGCTGCATAGGATATACCCTCCGCGAGCCTTCGGCAGGGGCAAAGAGTCAATCCCAGCGTATCAGTCATCCTTAAACCTCATTTGTTTGGCTCATGTATAAACTATTCAGCTTCCAGTTGGCCTGTGGAATCATTTTCCATAGCTCGGGAGCAGGCATGTACAGATGGGAACTAGTTGTCACCATCTTCTGCTGTGTTTGGGGAAAAAACTAATAAATACCAAATTGAAGGGAGACCTGAGCTGTCTTACGGATTTACTGCAGAAGTGCGTGTCTTCCAGACCTTTTATCATCGATTTTGCTCTGAGCACTAACGGTACAAGGAACAGCTGAATGTGCCAGGTTATTGGGTCTCCAAAAAAACAGGTTGGTGTTACTTACAGAGGTGCTAGTGAGATCTTGCAGGAAGGATGTGAAGTGGCTTTCAAGAATTGCTTTTCACTGTGTCATGGCAAACAATTTTAGATTTAATATGCAAATGTCTGCCAAAGAAAAGTATCTGGTTTGGCAAAGACTGATTTATTCCATCATAGGCTCCAGGGTAAAAATAAAAACAACTACAGAAAAAAAATCTGCTCTGAAGATCCCAGTGCCTATAAAAGATTAGTCTTAAGAAGAGTTAGCAGAGTGTTGAAAAATGTCATGTCTTGTTTTCCATTGAAACTTGGCTGGCAGTCTTGAACGGAAAACCCAGAATCACATAGTCTAACACCCGCAAAGCTCAGCGCTTTTCAGCTCGGATTAAAACACTTGTAGTCGTCTGCTTTCGTGTAGCAAAGGTGTGATACACACAGCTCCTGGGAAGAGTGAACATTTGATTGCCAGGTCAGTCATTAGGTATGGGGTAATACTCATTCCCCACTTCAGAGATGGTGAAGATCTTTTTTATTAAAATTTTTCAAAGCCTCTGGGGATTAAGGCACCCAGTTTCCATTAATTTGAATTAAGCATCCAGATCCTGCTGGTAGCTTTGTAAAAACACAGCTTTCCTGCCTCACAGTTAAAGTACCTGTAGTTCAGAGGTTTTGATCTGGATCCCAACATCCCCAGCAGGAGTTGTAGCTCCTGAGCCAGAGAGGAGAGATTCAGCATGAGGCCTCAGCAGGTCTTCCAGGTGTAGTCAAACTCATTCACTTTATCAGGCCACCGAGGTGATGGGGAGCTGAATTACAGGGTTCAGGGGTTTTTTTCCCCTTTTTTCTTTGTGTAGGGTTACTCTCCCTTGAAGTAGCTGAATGAGCTGCAGCTTCTGTGCTTCATGGGGTGTCTGTCTGTCTCTCCTCAGCAGCATGGTCACTTGTCTGAGCTCTTGGTGCTTCTCCATCATCTCTGTTCAGACCAGAGTTCTTCTGGACATTTATCAGCAGCAGCCTCTCCCTGTGCTGGGCTCTCTTGGTTCTCATTCAGCCTCTGGGTTTAAGCTCCCAAGAAAAGAAAGAAAAGATATCTTTGTAAGTTTAAAGAGTTCCCACTTCATTCTTCACTTAGGTGGGAAAGCACCAAAGGGATTTAAATCTTCTCTCCTTGCCCTTGCTGACTCTGAGAATGGAGGGAGAAAACTACCAAAGCTGCTGTTCAGCTGAGTTGTTCCAGGATTTAGAGCCTAAAGCCATGTCTCATTTCTATAAGGCCCTCATGCTCTGTTGATAATCTCTGAACTGTTTCTTCAGGGATGAACAAACCTCAGTCACTGAGTGTGAACTAGAAAAAAAAAAAAGTATGAGGCTGGTGCTGATTTTGCTGGAGCTGTGAAAGGAGGCTGGTGTATTCCACCAGGGTATAGAGGTATTTCCCTCCTGCACACGCGTAGTTAGGTCTCTGCTCTTGGTCCAGCACAAGCATAATTTCCCAAGACTCTTCTGGAGGGAACAATTGTGAATACAAGTCCTAAGTGAGCCCTTGTATCTTAGGTCTTGATAGGGTTAGTACGATACAAATTAAGCCTAACCTGTAAATCAATTTGACAACTGCTCAAAATTGGCTGGGGATAGCAGTTGGAACCCACTGTTACAATGGCTGCAAATGACGGACTTGCAGAAGCTCATGCACTTGGGGAGCATCCAGGGCAGTGCAGGGAGATCGATGGACTCTCATCTGAGAGAGACAGTTGGAAGGGCAGAACCAAGCGTCAGAGCCTTTGGACAGTCTTCCCGGCCTCATCCCCTGTGATTCAGGTGTATCAGGCAACCCCTCAGTATGTTGAAAGTGGAGAAAGCACAACACATTTCCATACCGGCCCCAATTAGAAATACCAATAGCAGGATAATAAGCAGTTCAGCTTCTAGAATCGTTCTGGGGAGGAGGGAGCCACAGTGCTTCTCATTGCTTCAAACCCCTTCCACATTTGTCTCCAGTCGGGCTTATTGCTCACAGAAACCTGAACTGCCTGTAATGCACCAGATGTGCAAAAAGAGCAGCCATTCCTCTTGCTATCATAGGCAGCCACACTTACAACAACAGCGACTTGTGCTTTGATTGCTTGTCTAAAACTAAAATTCAATTATGCAGTGCAGGCAGGCTTTGCTGTGACACAGAGGGTTAGAAATTAATGTTAACACTGTTTCTGGTTAAGACTTTTTGTGTTGATAAATAATTCATAAGGCAGTTAGCTCTTTGAGTCTGACAACACAAGAATATATTAATACAGTAGACTCAGCTAAAGGTCAGCCCTGAACAGTGAAGCATCTGAGCCATCTTTTATTCATTTTCTGACACAGACTCATTAATTATTACCGCATTTGAAGGTCTGCACGGGAAAAGTGCTAATGAGAAAAAGGATATTGGGTTTGATATCTGACGCTCAGTCTTTGAAATTACTTTAGATTAAAAAAAAGAGAGTGGAGAGAACAATACAAAACAGGCCAGGTAAGACCTTTTCTTTAATAAAAACTAGAATTAAAAAATGAAAGACTAAAGATAGAGTTGGGAGACACTGTTCAATCAAAAACAGGCGTTGCTGGGTTGCAAGTTTGAGTGGCTGGTGGGTGATGAAGTTTCTAAGAAAGCATTAATATGATTAAAAGATGTCCCTTTTTAGGTGAGATGGAGTTGCTTTGAATCTTGTTTGTTGCCTTCAGGTTTGTTTTTCACATTTTTCATCTTGGCTGACCGTTTATCTCCCTACACTGTTTACAGTCTCCAGATGAGGATTGCTCTGGCTTTGTGCTGTTGTCACCTGATGTTTTTCCATACCTTTTCTGTGCCATGCTGCTTTTAAATACCTTACAAAACCTATCTTGATACACTCATCCATGCAGCCATCTACCCCAAAAGGAGATTGCTAGGTTTCTCCTTTAGCCTAGACATATGCAGACGCATGTCCTTCTGTGTCTGTCTCTGCTTCCCCCATTCTAATTAGTTTTTTAAGCCTATCAGTGAGTTGGTCCATCAAATTTGATGGAACAATAAACATCTCCAAACCAGTAAATTCTTGCAGTGTTTGGGGGGAGTGCGTTAAAAAAAAGAATTTGTCTTCAATATTCCCACTAGAGAAAATGTTGCAGCTTAAGCTTATGCCTTATTAGATATCAGAGAATTTGCACAAGAAGGAACTCTGAGCACAGGCCAAAGGCAACGGGGCCTCATTAGCAATTCTGCTTGGGGAAGTGCCCGTAAGGCTCGGGGTGAGCAGAACTCTGTTTATCCATAAGACAAATGAGATAGCCTCATGCTTTCGAATTCATTAACACAGGTGTGTCTTTATATTTATTAACAAACGTGCAGGAACCAGACCTTTAGTGACTGCTATAAATCAGTGCGGTTCATGGACTTCAGCAGGACTGTGATGATGCCGGCTTGAAGGTTTGATGTGTGTATGCAGCTTGAAAAAATAGATACTTCCAGCTCCTGGACTTCCAAATAATGGCTTATCTTTAACATCAAGTTAGAGTCAGGCCACCAATATACCCGGTAATCTTTACTGCTTACTGCGCTTTTCTGTGGAGCTACTCGGGAAATACAGCAGGCTTGCAGAACTGTGCTGCTGACATTATTTTGGTCTATGAAACATTTCTTATTTACATATTGCAGTGTGTTTTTAAGCCATACTATGCCTGTGAAAGAGGTGATCTAACGTTTTATGTGTGCTAGTAGATAAATGGAAACCTGTCTTGTATGGGCAGAAATAAATAATGTATCTATTTTGAGTTTCAATTAGTCTCGCTCAGAAAAAATACATTTTCTTTAACTAAGATGAAATGGATGCTTTAAAAATAAAGCTTTTCTCCATGCAATCAAAATTGCCCTAAAAGATACACCCATTATTGATGTGAAAATTGAACCACACTGAAATACAGTTATAATACCATGGGTTTGATGTAATCATTGAAGAGAAGAGAGCTCAGGTGTTGAGACCAAAACTGTGCCTTTAGCTTTCACACCACTGTGTCTTGGTACTGCTCAGAAGGGGAGAGCCCACTTCTAATACCAGACAATAATTCAGGGACGTCATGCTTCATCACAGGTAGTCCCATCTGCCTAGAGGAGTTCACAGAAATGTCTGTCCCTTTACACAGTATAGCATCCTCACCTTCGCCACCTGATTGCACACCTAAAAATTCCCATACAATGTCACCTGCTGCAGAGCGCGTCTTAGCCTCCTTTAAAAAAGTACATTTATGTGTTGAAAATGACTGGACTGTGATTTCTTCCTAAATTAAGGCAAAATGCAAAAGTTTTAAGGTAAATGTTACTCACCCTGGTTAAAAGTCACCTGATTTTTCAAGGCAGCTTTGAAATACAGAGCCCCACTTCTCTTCTACCCCTGGGTAATAGCTGTTGGTAAAATGCGAGAGACCTTCCCTTTGTCAGACCTCGGCTGAGCAAACTGGCAAACTCTATTCACTAAACCAGTGAATGATGTTTCAAGGCTGTGAAAATATTAGCATGTAATGTAACATCTCTGGAAATGTAATGTTTGCTACAGCTGTGTATAAATTTGTTTAATGGGTCTCTAACTCACCATCAGACTCATAAAGGCAGCCACTGTACAGGCTATTAGGCTGCAGTAACTTAATTGCTCGTTAATTGGGTAATTAGTGCTTTGTTTTGCTTTAAAGCCTAAACACTCATAAAAAGTGAATTAGCTGAGTAAACAAGAATGGAATTTTCATGATATGCTGTCCCAGTTATTGCACATAATTAATCAACCTTTTATTATCATTCCTTCTTTTTTTTTTTCCCCTCCTGGTGACTGCCTCAGGTAGGTTGGTAAACATCCCAGTTCAAACCCCAAGGAAAGCGCCCCACGTTATCTCCCATTAAGGTGAGGCTGGTACCTGTATGCCACGGGAGAGGGTGGTTTGTGTACAGCCCCAGCCCACTGAGCCGGTGTGCTCACCCCAGCACTGCTCTCACCTCTCTCCCCCCAAAGCAGAGAGGGTCATGGGCAACTCAGGTGGCTGGGACCTGGTGGAGCCAGGTGGCTCTTCGGTAGGAAGTTGTACAGAAAGGACTAATTTACCTCTTCCCATCTCCCAGCATACATGGTGTTCAGTTCCATAGCTCAGGCTAATCTAGCAGAAATGTAAATGAAAACCTAGCAGCCTGGAAAACTGGTTTATTTAACCAAGATGTGCATTAACATGAAACTGTTGCTGTACTATAGGTATTTGGGCAAGAGATGGGCCTGCAAATGAATGCACTTAGCAGAAAACGTTCGTCCCAGCTTTAACACAGGTAGTTAAACTAAATATTGGGAGATGAAAAAGTAAATGGAAAGCCTGTTTGCACCCAACTATCAGAGGCTTTATTTGCACTCCCAAACAGGATCACAGCCCCCTCATCCCTGCCAGGGGCACACAGAGTCTTGAGTGCCGGAAGGATTCCAATTGCTTGCACTGCTTAAACAGGGAGCGTCCTTAATTGGGATTATGGCCTTTGCTCTAACGAGCGGTTGCAGTAGTGCTGTAGGTTCTCCATGGTGCTCTGTCTTACATTGCTGGGCCTGACTGTTTAACGGTGTCTTAATTGGCTTTAAGAACTCTTCAAGAGGAGGAGAGCAGGAGAGAAAGGAATTGGTGCATATTTTTTTATATTTATTCTTGCTTTAGAGAAACTTTTAAAAGGAGGACAACTGACGTAGAGTATTACTCTTGTAGTGTAATATTACGTGTAGAATTTTACATGTGAAGGATGTTTCGTTCCAATCTAAAGCGGTGGAAGGTAATGCTGGATTTCCACATGGAAGGGAGGTTAAGGATTTACTGGTAGAGGCTAATGTCATAGTTGCCTGAGCATGCATTGAGTAAGGCTGAAGGATTTGGCTCACAAAGAGAGCACAAATGCAATTAAAGCGAGTCCCAGTAACTTTTATATTTGGCACTTGTGGTCAGATGTTGATACTAAATATAAGCAGAACTTTACTGTAAAAATTAGACCTCTTTTATTGCAGAGCAATTGAGGTTTTACGAAGAATGGCACTGATCCATGGAGACTTTTTCCTAGCAAGCTGATAAAGGGAACAGCTGTGAAGTTAGACATGTTGAAAGTTTAAGTTAGAAATCTTTGATCTGGTTGAATACATGGAGTTAACCACGTCTTTCATGCAGCACGCTTTCCAGATTCAGCACTGTCTATGGTTGCTTTCTTGGCTGTGCTCATGTACAGTCATCAGTTAATGAAGGTATGATGGCCTGCGAACGAGAGCACCAGGCTGTTCCCTCCAACGTCGTAGGTCGGCTGTGGACGGCCTCCTGGGAGCAGAGGTTCTCAGAGATCTGGTTTGGTGTGTGCTCTCATTTAAAACCCATCTGTCTACAATGTGCAGAAGTTTGCCACGTAGATATTACTGTATTATAAGAGTTTAGAGCATGGTAATGGTTAACTGGTGGTGCGACTGTGGTTTTCTAGTGTTCAAAATGTCAGTTGAATATGGTGTAGTTGTTTCATTGGTCGTGAGTACGGCTGAAGCAAAAGGAAGGACTGGCCAGATTAAGGACCGGGCGCCTGCAGTTACATTGGCTGGATGAATCCTGTGTTGATTGTCTCTTACAGACCTGGCATTTCTTGAAGTCACTAATTAAGGAATAAATGCTCCTTTTTTATTGGCTGCAGTAAGTCCACTAGACCATCACTTATTGTTTTTACTTCTTGAGACATTTGACCATACAAAACTTATAAAAACTCAGGAAAGAGACTGGCTGCTGTTATGAAAAGATTTGGAGGAAAATTGAATGAGCAATCTTAATGAAAAAATTGAGGCTATTTGAAATAGCTTGTCTCTCTGCTGCACTTTTATTATGTATGCTGCAAAATTCCTACAAAAATGCTGACTTTAAAAAACATGTGAAAGGTGTGTAAATTTTTCCACGTAATCTTATACCTTACCATTTTTTTTTAAGTAGCATTCCAGGTAAGTTTTGGAGAATTGCAGAAAATGTATTCTGTAATTTGTACTATTCGTGCTCTTTGAGGGTTATTTTTCCCTTTTGCAGAGATTTTTCCAGTCTACAATGAAATACCGGCTCCTCCAAAACTGTACTGGAATTTTTGAAATTGGCCGAAGGATTAACAAGTTTCAGTCTTTTTTATGAACATATATTAAGCTATGTGTAAAATATATATTTCTACCAAATAGCGATTTATTGTCTATTAATATGCACATGCTGCAGTGAGTAGATGGCAGGGCTCCCGTTAACCGCTGCTTGCCTCTGCGTGTGAAATACATACATCCACGTTCATCCCAAACGGGGTGCAAATTTGTAAAGCAGACTACTGCCGAAGTGAGGCAAACTTGATTTATTGTTTCACACTTGTGTAAGTTCTGCTTGTGTTTTGGAAACTTCACTTGCTCGGTAGCTGTTGAGAAGGAGACAGGGAAAGGAGGAGACAACCTGGGAAGCACCAGTGCTCAGCGAGTTGTGTGCTTTCTGTCTCTCTTGATGTGATAGTCTATTAGTAGCAGTCAGCATCCAAACTGGAACCCCTCCAGGGAAGACAGCCTTCAAAACTGAAGCTTTCTGTGGTTTTTTGCCTTTGACAAAGCATAGAAATACACACGCTCACACACATATCTAACCAAGTGACAGGTTTCAGGTTTAACCTGTAATCTATTGGCCAAATGGAAAACCCTCTCACTTTTGCTCAGGAGCTTTGTTGCTACTCCATTTTCCCTGTTTTTCAGAATTATATTTTCCCTTTTTCATTTGTGAATCACTCTCCTTGAAAGCACAGTTCGTAGTGGAAAAACTTTCTAGCTGGATGCCACGTGTTCCTTACCAAAACTGAACTTGAGAAAAAAAGTAAGCATTGATAGAGCTGGGGGCGGGGGGGGGGGGGTTGTTACCTAGAAGCTGGCAATAACTTTTTGTTGACTAAGTGCTCTAACAGGGATCAGTGGCATTCCTGGCAGGCTTGTATTAGATGTGGCCACCTAGTAACGAAACCAGAGAGATCGCAATGGGAAGCAGCATTACCGTGGAAGAGTTGTCAGTGAATCCCCCAGATGTCACGCAAATGATGGGGTGGGATTCTTGTTTTCCAAGCATCCTTCTCTCAAGCCTTTGAACTAAACCAAGGAAGCCAAAAAAGTCAAGCATGCAGACATTTCCTTTTCCTCCCAGCTCTTCTGGTGTGGTAGAGTGGTTCAGCTTGATGTTCTCATCTTTATTATTGCTAGAATAGCAATAAGGGGGGGCAGTCTTGGCATGGGGGTGCTCTCTGCAGAGAATCCCACCCTTGGAAGGCTGTGACATCGTTTGGCAGCTGCCTCAGTCTCTCTGTTTCAGGGAGTTTTCAGAAGAACTGTAAGGGATGATAAAGGCTGACGGAGAAGACCAAGCTGATGATACATAGTTGGAAAAATTTCACATACAAAACCCAGAAAATCTGAAAACTGAGCCACAGGAACAGAGAGATTTATGTATTATGTATTGAAAAATACAAGCATGGGATGCTTTGTAAATGCTGGATTGCCAGCTCTCCTGAGCTGGGCTTTACAGTCTATTAAATTACTCTGGGCCGCAATCTGTTATAATAAATCATTTGCATAGCACCTTTGGAGCACACTGCCAAGCAGAAAAAAAGAGATGGCTTTTCCTCTGAAATGCCTGACCAGTGAAGAGTCACAAATGGGGCAGTGGTTCAGGAGAGAGGAGGCGGAAAAATTGTTAGGAAGTGGGAGCGGCAAAGAAAGCTTTCCTGGGGGCCGGGGGTGGGGTGGGGTGGGGTGGTTTCTATAGTGGCTGTGTTAAAGGACAAGAGTTGGGGCTGTTGGGGTAACTGAAAGATGAGGAGGGAAGAAGATGCTGGAACCTATTAAGGAAAAAAAAAAGAGAACAGGAGGGAATTTCTGTCTTTTCAACTGCATGGGATCAAATGCATTACTACTCTGAATAATGCCCTCATTTAGCTCCGTTGTGTGATGGATTTGAAGCTTCAAAACATAAATGAAACTAAGGGCCTAGATAGCCTAATGCTGTTATAAATTTTGAAGACCTGGTTTCAAATATGATTCAGGGGCCTTAGTGAAATGCGTTTGGGGATCTGAGCTCCATCCCTGTTGGGTAATTGCGCACATCACAGAAACATCACATCTTGGCATGATGCTGGTGCTCTGCCAAATGGAGGCTCCAAGGCTGCAATAGCAAGGGCAGCTGCAAGTTGTGATTTAGGAATGTTGGCTGGGAGACGTGGAGGCAGAGTCTACAAAGTTTCTGCCTAGAAAGCATTTAAAAAAAGGAAAGAAAAAAAAAAAAGTCTTCCCAAGTTAATTCTCTCTTATGGAAAAAAAACATGTTGGAACAGAGGCGAGTACTTTGTGAAATTGCCAATGCCCCATTTTCCTGGGTTATAAAACTTCTTGCAAATACATCAGCTGTATTCCCCTCCCCTTTCAGATTACATGTGGTGTGTTTGAAATACTTTTTTTAACATTCTCCAAATCACAGCATTAAAAAGGAGGAAAAAAGTCTGAATAAAATCTACTAGGTCAAAGATGAAAAGCTGGCCTAATGCATAGCAAAAGTAGCTGCATCCATTAATGTTGCTATTCTGAAACTCATGGGCACTGCCTGATTGTGTCCACCACTTGGGATTACTGACATTTTTCTCTGTCATCCAAAAATACAGAAAAACTTAGGCTGCAAACATCCTCAACTCTGTTTGAGTAGCTCTAATTTACATGACTTAGGTAGGCGTAAAAGATGAGAAATGACCTTTTCAACATGACTTCAGATATTAAAACGATCTTACAATCTTATTATCATGAGAACATTTCGCAGAGTATTAAGCTCAATAAATTACCTTTTCCCCAAGCTGCTAACCCTCGATCCCTCAGGGGCAGCTGCAGCAACGATGTTGGTTCACGGCCTTCTTATTTTAGCTGAATTGCTTAATTGGTATGTGTTCTACATCCCCGATTGAGTATTTGGAGCACAAATGAAGGTTAGAACCTTTGCGCTAGTTATCGACTGGAAGAAAATTGATTCACGCTCAGGAGTGCAGTTGGGAGACGATTCACAATCCTCCCTAGGAAGGAAAGATCCTGCTCTTTTTCCCTAGATTTCTTGCAAAGGTCACTCCAACTGAACATTGTCGTATTTTTGGTTTGTTGGTTGCTTTTTTTTTGACACAGCAGATCACTGTTTGAGAACCTGAGTTTTAGTTTCCCAGATGTGTTCGTAGCTGAACTTGAAATTGCGGTACTGTGGGTGCTGTCCTTTCCTCTCTTCGCCTCCCCTGGTCTTTGCAGACCTGCGTTTGTCGTTCTCCAGGAGACCCTGCTTCCTGGGACATCCTGTGGCAAAACGAGTTATCATTCCCCAAGCATTCTTCGCCTTTGTTGGATCCAAGAGAGGAAAAAAAAAAAAGGGCTGTCAAAGAACAGCACTGTTTCAGCTCCCAACCTCAAGATGTATCCCATAAGGTGACTTCCCAAGGATGTGCTTCCATTGTGCTGAACATCTTTAGTTCAGTGAGTGAAAATAAATCCTTAAGTAAAGGTCATTCAAGAGGAAGTTCAGGAATTCCAGAAAGTGACAGCAAAATTTACCAAATTGCTGTGCTGAACAAATTTAAACTAAATGCGCGAGCCTTGTATTGCCTAATAATTGCTCTTTTCTTCGCAATATGATCAAGCCCTTCTGTGTATCAACTGCTACAAATGCCTTTGGTTTTCTGTGATCTTTGTAGGAGGAACCTGAGCTTTCTTGTGGCCTGTATTAATAGAAACATCAAAATGGCATAGATTCTGCTTTCTTTTTAATGTTCATTAAAGGGCAAACATGTGACTTAGCCAGTCTCAGCAAGATTCCCTCTGGCTCCGTGAGCATGCCAAAAAGAGAGACAAGGCAGCCAAAGCAAGAGGCATTCCTGGACTACAGTGCATGTTACACATAATCCAGAAGGGAAACGGGGGAAAAAAAAAAAGCTTAAAAGTCAGACAGACACGGAGGGGGCAGCAGGATGTCAGCTCAGCATGTTGACATGCCACAATCTGTTAGCTCAGTCTCATTAATATGGAGGCCAATGAGAAAGGAGATAGACAGGATTGGAGGAGGAAATTTGGCAGCGGCAAATAAACCCAGATACAGGCACTGAGATACCGTAAGATGCTTTGTCTGAGGAATGCTGTAAAATAGAGCTCAGTAGAGCTCAACTGTTGAATTCATGCGCGAGGAGTGTGCAACCTTGAGTGTTTTGTTCAGTGGGTGGTAACTAATTTGAGAATTGGTAGGTTTTCGCCATGGCACCGAGGGGCAAAAATACAGTAGGAATTATGATTTTTGTGTAATACGTGCCCAGGTACTATGGGAGAGTGTATTTGCTGTGACAGGTCTTGCCACCGTAATCTGTTCAACCCATGGGCTCTGCAGAGTTTGATGGGGTTTTGGATACCATCCAAGAGTCGGTGGCTTTCCCAGGCGCTGCATAGATTGAATGTTTGTAGAGGCTTGAGCGAGTGAGACTGCTGATACCTTAAAGGTGATTTCAGCGTTGGCCGTTGTCTGAAGGTATGTAATTGCCATAGTCTGAAGGGGCATATGGGAAGGCTGGAATTTTTTTCATTTGGCCACTTGCCTTTATTTCTTGTATTTCATATCACCCTAATGCTTTGATTGAAAGCCTTTGATGTCATTGAGAGTCTTAAAACTCGTGATAAGCATCATGATAGTTTAAATACATAAATTCAGATTTCTTCTTCTGGTAAAAGAGTAAGTGGTTTAGGTACTTGCATAGAAAGTCCTGTAGAAATCTAACAGAAAATGATCTCCTGCATGGAATGTAATACAGAAGGATATCACTGTCCTAGAAATCTGTGAGGTAAAAATATTAAAAAATGAAATACAGATTTCTGTCAGCACTCATAGAGGGCAACAGTCTTCAGTTCTCTTCAAGTACTGTGGATCTCAGTTTGTCTGTGGATTTACCCTAAGTGAGTTGTGTATTATCTTTATTTTAACACAGCTAAGATTTCAGAGCCAAAGTCAAATATCAGCATGATCAGTGACTGACCATAAAAATAACTAAATGGAGCACTCCCCTGATCTTTGGCACTTCTGAAATGTTTTTTCTTGCTATTGTTTGGAAGAGTCTCTTGGGAGCTTCAAAATGAGAATGTTTCCTTATGTTTTCTCTTCCCTTAAGCCTGGCACTGAACTGGAGGGTTACTCTTGACTGTCAGACTGCTAGTGTTTGGGTTTTTTTGTTTTGCGTTTTTTTTTGAGAAAAGAAAAAAGCTTTAAATCATTTAAATTCTCTTGCATCCCACACACATTCAGTTAAAACAAGATTGTAAGGCAGATCATGGCTTAAGCAGAAGAAGCCGTATTTGCTTCATATCTTGCACTGCTTATCCAACCTTGGCTTGTAGTACCATGCTGAGCCAATAGAAACAGCACATAGCTAAGCAAATGCTTTCTTTCTAATATGACCACGTGTGGGGACACAAAGTGCCCACATGTCTGCATTGTAGGTTGGTCCAGATCTCCTGTGCTTGCAGGAGGTACAAATTTCACCATTCTCAGTGGAGGAGACACCCATTCCAGTGAGCAGTTGGCACAAGGGCCAGCCATGCTTCCCCAGGGTTTTCCCAAAGGAAATCCTTCAAAAGTGAGTATGTTAGGAAGCGCAGGAGAATTGCAGTTGTTTCATGCTGGAAGCGCAGACGGTGAATTGCCCCATCGCCATGTTCCCAGCACATGACCCTCCTGATGGACCATGTGCCCTCCTGGGTTGGCTTGGTGACAGGAAAGAAAATTCAGCTCTGATCTTGGGCCTTGGAAACTTATTGTCAGATTTTTCTCCTTCCAAAAGGAAAAAATACATGCACACATGGATTTTCTGTGGTCTAAACATATTTATAACTCTTCTAATAACCTGTAGGGTTATCCTGACTGGGTCTGTGCTACGACGTGGCTGCGGTTCATTTTGCTGTTCTGATAAAACCAGCATAGTCCTTAAGCCACTTGAGATCTCTCTTCCCAGAAAAGAAATATGTTTGTTATTAGGCAGTGTAAGGGAACATAAATAATTGTATTGGGAGTGAGATAATATTTGTAGCTTTTATTTATATTGTGAATGCTTGCAGAGAAAGGTCTAAGGAGCAAATGAGCAAATACCTTTTTTTCCAGTGTCTGTATCATGCACATTGTCCGCGGATACCAGGCATCGATTCTATAACTTACAAGTTATAGAGAAGCTAACTGTAAATATGTCAACATTTTCTTTGTCGTCCCAGAACACTCAATAATCTCTGAGATAACTTGGATGTAAGCCGGGGAGTGCCGTAGCAATAAGGTCCAAGGCTTTGAACTTGATTCAAAATTATATGGAAACTTACTGTCGAACGCGAAGATTTTTATGTTCTTACAGCAAGTTCTCTTGCCAAAGGGACAAATTCCAGTATCTGATATTACTTAAGGTTTTTTGAGTGCTGTACTTTTCATGCCTGACGTGCCATCGGTTCTGTGACCTACACAGCAGCATTGCAACTGCAGTCCACGTTACCTTCCCTCCTGACTGCCCTTTGGCACTGCCTCAGTTTCCCCCCAGGTTTTTACCTTTTGTACGTAGATCTTTCATATCAAGAGAAAGTCATTCATGTATGAAGTTTCCACGAATTCTGTGTCAGCGAAAACAGAAGTTTTGGTGGTGGTGGCAACTTGAAGGTCAAGTGATGGAGGCATGTGACAGTTTTGGGACCTTCTGGGTTTATTTCCACCTTCTTGAAACTTAGCTCATTCAATGGTGATGAGTCTCCAACTGCCTCTTCAGGGCAAGAGCCATCGTCATTAACTTAAGTGTATTAGTGGAGGAATGAGGACATCTCCTGTCTTTCCTGAACAGATTTTTCCCTTGTGCCTCGTGGTTTATGTGCCACTGTTGTTGAAAGGAATAGCCAAGTTCCTAAAAGACAGAGTCCCGGTTGTTCTCCGAGGGGAAGCAGGGAAGCAGAGACACCACAGCTTCTCGATGCCTTTGCAGCGGTGCCCAGGCTGAGCTGGGGACACGAGCTCCCCAGGGAGATGGGGAGAAGCATCCAATTCTCACCCCGCCAGCTCCAGGCTGGCAAACCTCCCTGCTGGCAGCCAAGCCACTGGGGGCGGCCTCCGATTGAATTTCCCAGCCTGGAAAATCTTCTAAGAAAGGAAAAAAAGAGTTAAAACAAAAATAGTGAAAACATGCCAAATGGCAGCCAGGAAGCAGAGTGCAGCTTCTAGGCCAGAGGCCAGCCAAGTCTGAGCACAGCAGCCTGACACACAGCAATGAACCGTTACGGGGAAAGAGCCCTCTACCTTGCAAAGGAGCAGCAGAAGTCAGCCAGTGTTGGTGGAGTGGGGTTTTTCAAAAGGAGAGAGCCCTCCGAGTCCTCTTCTAGGAAGAGCGTGCTCGCAGGGCAGAAGGGATGACTTCTTAGGAAAAACAAGGCAAGTCAACATGGAATTGGCAAGTGCAAAATTCTGGTTCCTCAAACCATTTTGTCCTTTTTAATGATTTCTTTTTATCCTTCTTTCATGTCCTGTTTTCTCAAAAAAACGTTTACATTTCAGGATAAAAGTGGTCTTTGTGACACAGAGAGCAGAGGTGGAGGTGTGAAACGGGAGGTGTGTGGGCACGAGAGCAGGCTGAGCGTGGGGGGTGCGTTTGGATGAGCAATGCCGAGCAGCCACCTCGCAGTCAGACTGCAGGTGATCAAATACATGTGGCTAAAAAGCCAACATCGCAAAGTTCAGAACATTCTTTCAAAAAAAGTAGTTTTTAGGGCAAGGTGGAACCAGTTCCATCAGCTACACCTTACGTATAACACAAGCGAGGTAATTGTATTCTTTCGGTCTTGTAGTGAGCCCAGTAGCTTGTGTTTGAGCAGCTCACACCATCCATCAGGTCACCTAGCCTGGATCAGAAGACTTTGAGCAGCGATGTACCGTAGCAGCTAGGCCGGTGGCTGGGGCAGGGAGTGCTCTGAGTGACACCTTTGGGGGAATAGCTGGGCAGAGGTCTCTTGGCCTCCTTTCCCACACATACTGCGTATCACCGCTGCATCGAGCCTTGCTTCAGGACACTGCAAATCCACCATTTTTCTTTGTCCTTTTTTCGCATTTCATCCGCAGCGGTGACTCAACATCTTGCACCAGATTTCTGAATTTGTCCAGCTTTACCATCCTGCTGTTTCCTCTTACTGAGTTCTCTGTTTGTGACTAGGAATAAAAACAATTATATGACCAGTAAGTCCTTTCAAATCCAGTGAAGGAAATTTTGGAACAACAGAGACTGGCTTCTAATTGTTGTGGCCCTAGCTTTGGCTTAAAGCAAAAAAGCTGTTGGGGCCAGCAGATGAAAAGATAGGTAATTCTAGTTTCTGTCTTCTGAATCATCAGTAGGGATTCCACTCAAATTTGGAGGGCAAGTATGAACTCAAAACCGGTGGGGTTCTTGGATCTCTCTTTTCCTGGGAAGGGTGGGAGCAAAAAGAAGGCACAGAATGTTCTCGTAAGCTTTTCCTGGGAAAATGGTAACAGTAACATGGAGAAAACACACATGTGGAAGGAATGTACTCTTAAGATCAAGGCACTAGAGAGGGAACTCTTGGGTACAAGATGTGTTTTCCCGGTGCACTTGTGACAGAGGAAAAAAGGGGAATGAGTATGAGCAAGGCGTGTTTATGTCTTCTCTGCTGTACTCTCCTGGTGTGCCTGTTCTGGTGGGTTCCTCAGCTCAGACCATCACTCCAGCAGTAGGAGTGTTGTGCTTTGAAACTGCCTGGTTTACATCATCACCCAGGCTTCGGTGGGGTGGTTGTGTCACCAGTTTTCTCATGAAGTTACAGTTACGCAAAAGCCATTGCAGTGAGTTGAGCAAGTTTCCTCCTCCAGTTTCTTAGAAGGATAACGAGAAGCAGGCGATCAGGTTGAAGCAGGAACCGAGAAATGTTTATTAATGCTTGCTTTGAATGTGTTTTACTGCAAAGAAGCTAAAGAATCAATGTATATTTTAATTGCTACCAAGGAGGAAAGGGTGACTCACTGACAAAACTCCAGTCCATGGTGGGTGGAGTTTGGGGGGGGGGGTGTGTGTGTGTCTGTTTGTTGACATTTAATATCTTTTAAATTGCCAGCTTTAATTAAACACTCTGATGCTAGTCAGAAATTTTGTTTCTTTAATGCAAAAGAAGACAAATTTTGCCAAACTGTCTTACCCACTAAGATCAGGATGCGAGTTTATCAGATTAAAGGAGAAACACACCTTTCTTTGTTCTTAAATGGAGTGTTGGTTGTTTTGAGCACGTAGCCATCCCAGGTCACTCAACCGCAGAAGTCTGTTCAAAGGTATTTAAATTGACAACCCAGCCTAACACAAGGAACTTGCTTTTGTCTCTGTTTTCATGACAAAGAATTACATTAAATGGGGAAGGTTCTCAGGCTGAATCTTTGTTATCCTAAACTTCTGTTTGCAATAGAATAAATTACAGGATCCGGTTCTTTTCTAGTCATTGCTGGATTTGGTGATTGTGGAACTGAATATGAAATCATGACCTGGTTTTTTGAAAGTGGTAGAATACACAAATACAACCAAAGATTTCTTTGATGTGGTCCTTTTTTGCAGTCATAGTTTTTAAACACACGACCAAGTTTTTTCTAAAAACCTGTGAGACAAAGGTGAGGATGAGGAATCAAAACAACCTTGAAAGAATATTTGAGACCCAGATTTGCTTGTGTTGAGGAGATTCGGATAAGGGGGAATATTTGGTGATAGCTTTTGCTTCTTATGAAGTACATACCTGAATGGCAAAAGATGCCACATTCATATAGTGTAAATTAGAGTGAAAGAGGGGGCTGTAGTCTCCGTTACAGCTGGGGTCTCATTCCTCTGTCAGACTCCATGTTTTTTAAATAGTTGCATTGATTTCTCATGTTTGGGGTGTTATTTGATACCTGGACGATAAGATTTTTCGGGTGTGAGGACTGTGTTTACTCTAAATGAGCTTAAAGTGGCCAAGAAAGAGAGGAAGAGAGTAAACAGTTAATGTGTTCAGGAAACAGACTTCAAAGTTTGTTGTGAGAGTAACATTCTTCCTCCCTGAAAGTTCAAAATGCCAGAGTCTAAAAGCCACTCAGTACTTCAAAAGCAAATGTATTGCAGCAATGCATAACCTTCTAGATAAGGTGTCTCCTCCCAGCAGGAAAAAAGAAAGTAAGAGCAAGTGTGTGTGAGACAGGGACAGAGAGATGCAAGGTGCGGTGGGCAGGATCTGGGCTACAGCTGCAGAGATGGTTTTCCTCCTGAAGCAGGGCTGGGGGGGAGCCAAGAGCTCCTGGGGGATGCTTGGCTTCATCGGCTGCATCCCTTCTCTCCATATTCCTCCTGGCAGGAGCTGCGACAGAGTGGGAAGCAGTTACACCCGCTGTATGGCTGCTTCTGGTCAGTCCAGCAGCATGAAAATTGTTCTTAGCTACATCAGAGACCGTATGTGCTCTGTGTCCTCCACATCTCTCAGGATTTGCAGTCCTGTGTCACAAAACTGTGTCTGCAGCCGTTTCAAGAGCCGTTCCCCAAGAGCACACAAGGAGCATTTGGCAAGTGTATTGCTGCATGCAGACTTTTTTGGAAAGCAAGTCAAAGTGGGAGTAATCACTTTCATGAATCATTGTGGTAATAGAGAAATTCTCTTCTTTATTGACCTGTGCAGCATGGCACTGATATCAATCAGTACCCTGTGCAGCTATGGGAAGCCTTATGAACATCATTCATTCAAGCAATAAACACAAAAAAAAATCATCTAGGCTGCATTTTGTTCCAGTCGCAGCCTTCTTGGCAAAGGACTGTCTCTAATCCATTGCAACTGTTTAAAGTTTCATGCACGCATTCATTATTATTCCCCAATCACAGCAAAGACATTTTAAATGTTATTTTCCCTATTAAATGCATCGTACCCCTCCTACAAAGAGAATACGGTGTATTACCAGCAACTGGCTGATGGTCGAGCACTAGCTGTGCGACAGCAAACCCTGTACGTTGGCTCTACGGTGGGAGAGTAATTTCAGAGACCTTTGCTGTGAGGTTGAAGGCAGTTTTGCCCCCTGATGCTGCTTTATATCCAGATGCTTAGTACACCAGGGGGTTAAGCTTCCTTCCACCTCTCTGCAGCTGATTGCATCGTCCCACAGAGAATAAACGTGTGGCTCCGAAGCGCCAAGCGTGAGCCTCGGGCCCAAAGTGGCAGCAGTGATGGCCAACATGGGGTCTGTTAGAAGAGCAGAACTTTGCCTTCAACTCCACATCCAAAGTTGCTGCAGCGCTGCATGGGGCGCTTCCTTGCTGCTTGTTTAGCTTTGGAGCAGCAAAAATCTCTTGAGATGTTGGTACGGCACCTAGCCAAAGCCTGGGGAAGGGCAAATGATGGAGAACTTTTTTTTCCTGCTGTATCACCAGATAGGTAGATAGGTAGGTAGGCAGATAGATGGATAAGGGGGAAACTAAAAATTTTTCCTCTGTCTCAAGCTGTAGCAATTAGACAGCGCTTCCCCACTGATGCGTATCAGATAGATGCATAAAACCATACAGCTGCTTTTTTCCTCAAAGGCCAATGTACACTTGAATATTGTGTACTGTTTTCAACAGCAGTACAGCTGCACCAGGGCTAGCAAAAATCAAATGCTCATGTAGACAAGGCCTATTTTATCAGTGCACTTGCAGGTTTTTTTCATGACATTGTAGTAAAAACACCTGAGCCCTGTCTATTTTCAGATACACGGCTGTTGAAAAATGAGTATGTTTTGTAGTCTACCAGAGACTGCAGAGACCGAGCTTCTTGGTCTATAACAAATACCACTGGAGAACATTAAGCAGCAATTCGCTGTTTCATTGGCAGGAAATAGGATGTTTTTGAAGTGTGACAACGTGTCTGTTTAAATTTTGATGAGACACAGGTTCACAAAAGGTAATAAGGGTTTGGTATCCATCCTGGAGTGCTTGCTGCAAAGGCAGGTGTCTGTTTTCAGTGTCAGCTGATGGGAAAGGACATTTGTCAACCAGCGCTGCGACACATTGCTCATTCATTGTATCTGTTCCCCACGTACTAAGGAGGGGGACAGAGAATTGTCACTGGCCACTGAGCATTTCTCATGGCTGACCGCTATGTCAAAAATAAGCTATTCAAACCTGCTTGTGGTATGCACTGGAAAGAGCCCTTAATTAAAACTCAGTTGGAATTAGAGCTTAATATGGGCCAGGTAGCTGAACAGCACTGCAGGGAGGGGAGACTTCTGGCATTTTATATGTTAATTTGTTATAAATGCTATAGGGCAAGCCCTGTCCTTTCCTAGTTGCCAGGGCCAATGCTGTTACAATCTGGCATGGGCTTTCTGTGCACTAATTTCCACCTCCCTTTGTAAGGCCGCTATCCCAGTGTTCGAATGGTCCCTTTGGAGCAGATCTGTGCTTCAAGAGTGCTGTGGGATTCTCGGAGTCTTGCTGGGTCATCTCGTGCTCTTATTTTCGCAAGGTAGAAAGCAAGTTAATAAGGTAGCTCCGTTTCAAAGCCTAGGTGTCTTTATCTGCTTCTTCTCTTCTGCTGGGAACTGTTAGCAACATTTACCTTCTTTTTCTCAGATGTCTGAGATGTACTTTGGACTGTTCCACATTTTTTGTTTGTGTAAAAATACAGTAAAAACTGCAAACAGGAAGGATGTATGTGATTGCCTGCTGGTTATGAAAGCTCCCGTAAGCGCCAGCTTGGAACAAAGGAAGCACTGAAAAAGGCAACTGTAAAGAAGCACAGGATTAATTTTAATGCAGTTTAGAAATTCCAGCAACTTTTTTCTGAGTGTAGAATAAACATTTTAGTGAATCGAGTGAAACAATCTGGAGGAAACAGGGATTTGTGTTCTTCTTGATGGAGTTGGTCCAATTTTTAGTGGAAATTATCCTTCAAAGCTTCACTGAGGCCCAGATTCAAAAAAAGCAGCCCTTCATATCAAGCCTGTTCAGATGAATCATTGTTCATTATTTGTGTTATACATTAATGCCTAGTTGCTTCAATCAAGATAGATGTTCTGCCATATGCAAGCACATATTAGAGACAGTCTTTGCCAAGAGCCTTCTAGATAGCTGAAGTGGGGAAGGAGTATGGGAGAGGAGGAGGAAGCGAGGTTGGATGACGAACTGAGCACCAACAGAGAATGTGATTTCCAAAAAAACCTCTGCTGAAAGTCTGCGGCAGAGCCAGTGTAAAACCAAGGTTGCCTGCCCACACATCTTCCTCTAATAGCCCATCATCCATGGACTCCCGAGACATTTGATTGCACCTACGTCTTCCTTGTATGCATTTCCTTAGCTGGGAAATCACACTGTCTCAGCGTGATTTATTAAGGTTCAAATTGAAATGTCATAAATAATGGGATCTGACTTGGTATCTGACTTGGTGGAGCTGTGCTGCTGTCCAGAGCGCCAGCATAAAGAAGGTCGCAGCACATGCCAAAGAGTGTCACCTTCACAGCTCGGTTTCTTAGCCATTATTCCTGGACTTAGCAATAGGCTTAGGAGGAGAACTAATAAAAACATCACGGCAGTAGTTGGATATACAGAAGCCCAAGTGCACCAACTCTTCGTTTGATTCAGCATAAAATACAGTCTACAATTCTTATCTACATCCTCAAAGCAAAAATAAATAAATAAGACAGATTTTCCCACCTGTTATGCATTACTATACTTATCCTGTGCAATTGAATCAGAGAGAGATGAAAAGAGGGTTAATTACCATATGTCAGTGTTTCAGATTCCACAGATTCTGGGAATTATGGCACTATTCAAAAATTGCCGAAGATTCAGAGATAAATATTTGGCTTCTCATCAACAAGAAAGTTCACTGTCTGGAAACGTCCCATCCCTCCAGCACGTGAGATGCTGTACCGAAGCAGTGGCTGTGTCTTGCACCATACCCTTGGGTGGGAAAGAAAGCATCTGAGAACAGTCATTCCTGTAGGCGTATTCCATTTCATAGATTCAATGGGCCAAGCTCGTCACTGGATGTTTTGCAATTAAGGAATTAAGACAGCAGAGGTTTTGGCCTATCTCTTCAGAAGTGAGAATCATTTATCATGACTCCATTGCCTGGTTCCTAATGTGCCCCAGGGGCGACTGCACTCAGCCAAACGTGAAGGTGTGTTGGAGCACTAGAGAGAGTTTGCCTTTCACTAGAACACCCGATCTTGATTTTCAAGTGTTTCAAGGCATTACGGTGTTAATGATGGACTGCCACATTCAGACACTTGCCTTCTGAGTTTGGCAAGAGGATATGTCTGCCACATCATCTAGCCTTTCCTTCTTTGTACTTATATTAATCATTTAAGTTATTCCCTATTTTCTATAGGTAGTTATAAATAACGGCGTCATTTTTTCTCTCCATTTTTGCTACTTATAATTATGTGTTCCAGTGACTTTATATTATTGTTCTTAAAACTCCAGGAAGACAAAACCCACTGAAATAATAGCTTTCATTTCTGTAACATTTTCATTCCAATTTCAGAAAACACAGCAGTGGTGAATGAACTGAAACTCCCTCACTCCACCAACGGGGAAACTGAGGCACAGCTGAACTAGGTGATTTGCTCAAGAGCCAAGCTGTCTGTGGCTTGGTTAGGGGCAGAGGTCTCACCTCTGGACCTCAGGATCTCTCAGACAAACTGGGAACCTGTTAGGTACTGAGGGTCCCCTCAGGTTTTCAAATCTTCCTTTTACCTGTCTCTCCTGTGCAGAAAGGTGTAAAATAGGATTGCTTTCACGAGATGTGCATAAAGAAGGCAGCTGTTACCAAGCTCTGAATAGACCTGATTAATCAGATGTATCCACACTGGGATGTTGTGTGCCTTGTGTATAATTTGGAGTTGTATGTTTTTAACTCTAGCACACCTTAGAAACCTCTCTGGATAATTCTCTGTAAGTCTTCTCCATCGATCATATGGAATTTTTCAGCTGAAATCTGCTTTCCATTTACTTTTCACCTTCAAATTGCAGTTCCCCAAGGTCCTTTATAGAGAACTATAAATTGTAGATAGACGTTTTTGATTCTTTTTATTCAAGCTTAATATCTTGCTCAGTTAGTGAACCCTTAGGAATTGCCGTGTGGCCCCTTATAACCGGGGTGGTAATAAAGTGGCGGATTTGCAGAAACCCTATAAAAATGTGTGCAACGGTAAATTGTATTTAGGCTACTACTGGGGAGAGAGGCATGAATGTACAATTATGAGAAGGATGTCCCTGAAGAGAGATTTCAATCCGTTGCCATAGTCTAAATCCTCTATCTTGTGGTGCACAAGGTAATTCAGGCATAGAGCAGAGGATTTTTTTTTTCTAAAGAGATTATATTACCCATCTCCTCTGTTGATGGATTTTATTGCACAGGTTCACTGAGAGTTTTATTATTGCATTACTTAATCTGTTTTTGAGGTTCCTGAAACATTTTAAATATAATAATGAGTTCAGCTGTATGCCTGCTCTTGGCTCCTCTCAATCTGTTACCAAGGCAGAGCCTGCGACCCCGGCTGAGCCAGCCAGCCCGGGACCCTGCGACCGGCAGCGCTGAGCAAAGCCAACTGCTGTGGTGGATCCCTTAGCGCTAATTCCCTGCAGAACGGCATGAATGTTAAACAGACTTGTCGGATATCGTCTAAATAACAGATTCCAGTCCTTTGCCTTCTTCCAAAATAGGGCAAGGGCGAGTTATGACAAAGATGGAGAGATGGCTGCGGGACGCTCCCGTGATTGGCAGCCTGCTTCTGCCTCTGAAGTTTCTTGTGCCACATCTCGTTTCAAAAGCCAGCTGCTCAGATAACGAAGTGTCATTAAGAGACATGACACTTGTCATACCATTTTAAAGAAGTGTTGTGGTGTTATAAAAAAAAAAACAACAAAGCAGTCCCATGTGGAAATCATGGCATAACATCCTTCTTAACAGTGTGATAATGGGGAGGACAGTCTTATTTCTCTTCAAATAGGTAAGAACTTTTTCCTAACTGACAAGAGTTTTTATAGGGTGTTGGTAGGCCTGATTTTTAAATTGGACTTAATCCAGACCTTTAAAAATACGTTTTTTCATGACAGTTTATTTTTTTATATAAAAACATGGGATTTTGCCTGCCCGACTGCATAATTTTTTTTCGTTGTTCTCAGAAGGGCAGGAGTGGTAGATATATCTGTTGTAATAGTTCAGCATTCATGCATTCTGTTTGCTAAACCAATCTGAAAGCAGTGTGGGAATATAGATCACTATTACAGTGAATTCCCATACTGCTAACGTCAGAAATGATACAGTGCTTTAGTAAAAGAGCTACTTCCACTACGAGCAGTTGCAGGTTTGTGATGCCAGTTAGAGCATAAGACAAAAATGAACAAAAATGCCCTTCATTTTGAACTTCAGTTCATAGTTCAGACATGGCTACAAGTGCTTTTCCCAGCAAACTTCCTCTCCTCTTCACAAGATCAAGGCAGATTGCATTTATCTGATAGATATATATGTGTGTGTGTATAATAGAAACTTAATAGAAATATTTTGGCTTTGAAATAGGCCAGAAAGTTTGAAAATTGCATGAGTTCAGTGAGTCCTAACATTAGGTGGTTATGGAAAACCTGGGATGAGGCACCAAGTCTCAAGCTTTGGAGAGCTCTTTGTTACTGCTGGGCTCTACCGGTGCTTTAGGTTCATGCGTTGCGATGGCAGCCAGCGTCGATGCCTTTGGTCATCCACCACCAATACCCATTGCTCTCCGTGGGGAATGTCCCCCTAACCGCAGCCTCCAAACGGCACCTCACTTGGATGCTTGCACTGACAGTACGATGTCTACTCTGAGAGGAGCACGGTGACGTCCTGGGCTTCATCAGCTCTCTGCTTGTCACTGTTACTTGCTGGAAACAATAAATATCTCAGTGTGAGAACAGCTGTGGACTAGGGTGAGGAGGAGGAGGAGGATGTTGAAGTGTGAGAGGAGGCAATTGTAGCCTGGTATCCTCTTCTGGGGTTAATACTTCAGTATAGTGGCTTGAGAACTTGGCTGAAATGCCTACAGAGAATCCCAGATGAGTGCATTTTTACTTTGAGGTTGAGAAGATACTTTTTTTTTAATCAAGAGCTCATGAAAGTACCAAGCTAAGTCCTGATGGCAAAGACCCATCCCAGGCAGCAGTCAGCCCCAGTGCTTTACCAGAGGGTCTCAGTTAATGTGACCATCTCTAGAAAAGAGGTGATAACTCCTCAGGCTTTTACCTGCCTCTTATTTTTCACTGAAACTCATATTCAACACACCAGTTATGAAGGTGTTTATTAACTCCTAACATCTATGCCTTAGGAAGAATTGAGACCCTCAATTCGTTGCAGGTAGGCAGGTTACCCAACAAACTATAAAAACATCCTTGAGTTGATGGTTGGAGTGCTGCAGGAGGAGTGATTGAACCATCCCAGGTGAACTCTCACAGGGTTTTCCTTGGTCGCTGCCAGACTGCGGAACAGATCCTGAAGAGTTCTGCCATGGCCAAGACAAGCATCTGAGCAATAGCGTTCGATTACTTCTTTGGCTTAATTTTGTTTTCCCAAAGGGATACAGGGTTACCTGCAGCAGCACAAAGTTCTCTTAAAAAGAAGAGTTTTCTGCACGCTACAGGGCTTAATGGATCCAATTTGCAGCCATTTTTTCATTAATGGAAGTCTGTAGTAATTAAGTAGAATGCATGCAGGTACAGACTCTTAACAGCTTGCTTTATTTTCTAGTAAACCCTCAAATGAGTTTACTTGAAAGTTTGTATTCATGGCTAACAAAGTAGTGTTTACCATGAGTAAGGCAGTAACTCTGGGTAGTATCTCCAATGCAAGTCTTTCTTCCTGTCTTTTCCTGTTCCCAACACAGTGAATGACCTGGATCTAGGGTTTAGGATCTGACATCTGAATCTGGGGGCGAACCGAAACCATTTATCCTACTACGAAGATGATCTAGCAGCTGGATTTTAAAGGAACCGTGTCTCTAAACTCTCTAAAGTCACTTTATTTGGCAGTACATTGCAAATAAATCTGCTTTGTTCTTAGAATCTTTTTTCTTTTCTCTTATCACCAAGATACAGCTTGATTCTTGTGTTACCTGTGCCTTGCAATGTTTCTGATGCTGGTGAAATAGCAAATATCAGACTTACATGTTCAAAAATTCCTTAGGCATTACATTCAGTACAACCAAGGCAGCCCGCCTCTGTCTAGTAATCTCTGTGCTATAAGCCACATCCATGAATTAAAAAAACCCTGGATAGCCAGCTGGAGACAAGGAAAATGTTCTACTGTTGCATGGCTGAGGACAGTTACTCTGGCAGCCTTCGTTAGTCGATGCTTAGCTGATAATGAGTCTCAGCAAATGGCCTGCATTCAATATAAACTCCTTTGTGTGTTTGAATGTTTCACCAGTCCACAATATCGTTTAAACTTTATGCTTCTAATTTTACTCAATGGAAACCAGATGAAATGAAAACAGGAATAGTCAAAAGAAAACACTGTGTTTGAAATATAGGCCTGTGAGCAAGGAAAAACCCTGAATTTTTTCTAAACCCAGATGAGTCACTAACCCACTGTAAGACATGCCTAAATCACTTGAGTACTCTCCATCTTTTATTAAGCTCAGCAGGAAAAGAGCTTAAGCCGTAATAAAGCTGACCCTGCACCTGCATTATTTTCTTGGGTAAATAAGCGTCGCATGGAGGACACCGTGATTTCAAGATCAAAATGGTGGAGATTTGCCATGGCCCCATTTCACACAGCGGGTTAGTCGCTCTTCTGGCAGCGTTGCCTGGGTTATATTCCCCCCGCTTACCCATCGGCCGCGATCAATTCGGCTGTATCTACAGAGAGTTTCCTCTTTGTGGTGAACGTGTAGGAGGCTGAATTTGAGTTCTCATGAAAGCGAGAGAATGAACGGTAGCCAAGCACGGTGCGTGCAGGTGCTGCGCGAGCCATCCAGTCATAACTCCGCTCTGCGCCTCAACTCGGACCTGAAACTGCCCCTGCTATTTAAGGTCTGACTGCACCCACCGCGGCTTCAGCAGTCCCGAGGTGTCTCGTGTTTGGGGGACATTGACACGCTTCCACACAGACAAATCCGTGATCATGTTATTTGCATTACAAGTGGAGGTGGATCATTTTTTAAACCTAGATCTTTAAAATGTCAGGATTCAGTATTAGCGCAGTTTAAACCTATTAGCAATACCTAAGGTAAATGTACATTTTAAGCGGCAAATGATAGACCGGCTTTAAGTTCCTTGTTTACTTTTTGATACTGGGACATTTCATTTTTTTGCAAAGCCATTTCCAGCACTGTTCCAGCCCAAACTCCAATTCCATGAGTGTCTGGGAAAAAACAGGAGACACCCACTGTCTGAATATGTAAGTTACGCACAGTAATTAGGCCTATCCTCTCCCTTGGAGGCTTAGTTACAGGATTTCTGGTAAAATGGAAGCCAAATTGGTCATGCTGGTAGTACTGGTGACTCACACATAGGCACTTTCATACTTAAAACTGGAGCAAAGTGGTGCAGTTTGCTGCGTCTGCAGCTCCAGCATGATAAATGTTTTGGGCCAGAAAGAATGGACAAAACCTGCCCTGATTGACCCCCTAATGTTCTCAGTGAGGAGCTCCAGGGCACAAACCAAGCTACAAATTGGTCAACCTGAGATACTGATATGAAAATCTCCAGGGCACTTGTCTTTAGTCAAAACTTCTCCTTGGCTGCATTAGCTGCTCTGTGGTCTAACAGATTTCACCTGCAACTTTGCAGTCATCTGAAATGAAAGACAAGCGCTTCTGACCATGGCAGGAACAAAAAGGATTGCAAGGGGAGAGCAGGCAGGGGAAGAGACAGCTTTGTTTGATTTAAAACAAACAAAATAAGAAGGCACTTGGCAGGAGTGAAAACTCTGAAAAAAATGGTTTGCGAAGGATTCATGCTAGCTGATACCGAAAGCGAGCGGTGGAGCCCAGACACTCATTTCGGAAGGAAGCTGGTCAGGATCGCAGTAACCCCGGTGGGAGTCCGTACCAGCAGGAGGAAGCTCAGCATCACTGCAGGATTGACTCTTGGACTCTGCTCTGTTGTTCCCAAATGCAGAGTCAGAAATTCTTACCGAGGTATATAATTTTTTTTCTTTCATATTGGGGTCACCACCATGTTGTGTGATGAAGAGCTGCAAACTGAGTTCACAGGAGCAGGAAATGGCTTTTGAATTCTTCTGCTTTTTTATCAGGTGGTTTCTTAGGAATCACAAAGTCTTGTTCTGCTTGGGTCATGCCGGAATCAGGCTCAGTCTGGGACCAGAAATCCGACTTCCAAAATGCTCCACACCCACTGCTGAATTCTCTGATGGGTCCGCCAAGCACTGAAACAGCCATTTGTGGATGAGGTTTGCCAGTGTAGTGTGTCCAAAAGATATGGTGAGCACAGTGTCGGCCTTAGGAAAGTAAAAATAGTAATTTTACATCAGCCAGCTATCCCCACTCACTGCTCCCAGCAGATTTAGAGTGCAGCTGAGAATCCATCCTGACAATTTTGCCGGTAAGGCAACTCTCTGAAAGATATTTCCTGCCACAGAAATATGTGTCCCAAGTAGGAGAAGATTGTTTGCTCAGAGAAGTGCAGGGAGCGAAGCGTGGTGAAGAACAGCTGGGAAGAGCAATATTGTACCTTGTTGCACCCAGAAGAGCTGAGCGGGGCTGGCTGAGACAGCGGCGCTGGACGGCTGCGTGCCTCGGCGCTGTGCTGCGAGAGCCCGGTGCGGTAGCTGAGAGCATGCAGCGGTCACGAGCACTCAGAATAGTGTGGGTGCTTCAGAGAAGCATGGTGAAGTTAAATGCACTCCATCTTTCTTTTATCACTAGTCTAAGATACAGCGTTGATGAAACCAATGTGCTTATTTACTTCTCCTGTGACTTTTCATCTCTTGTTTACCATGTTTCCTCTAAACATCAGCAGATATCTCTCAAAGACCAGGATGGTATTCATCAGCAACAGCTTATAAAAGAAGAGAAAGAAGCTGCTGGCATTCTTTCCTGTCACTTGATTGTAAAACAAAAACTTACTATTCTTAATAGCTTTTTGCTTTTAGAGGAGAAGTTAAATCCCATTGCTCTTCTAGGCAGGGAAGTGGTGACAACAGTTGAGTGAAATCTCAGCAGATGTGAAGGGGAAAGTATTTTGACTGGGGGTTTTGCTGCTTGTAAGGGTTTGTAGTTGTCAGGAACTTAGAACTTCTTGATTTTGGTGGCGAACTCTTTGGGGAAAAAGAGCCCTAGTTACAAATTTGTCCCTACATCTGAGAGTGATGTGAGTGTTCAGAGTCTCCTGCTTTAACTGGTGGGCTGCATCTTTACTCTTAAAGGCATAGTAGTGGGAAACATAATCAAATGTTGCCTTCCAATTCCAGTGTCCTTATTAGAAAATACTGGTAAGTACCTCTGTGACTGCCAAAGCCCTTTTGGGTCCAGTGGTACCAGTACTAGCAAGAGAAATACCTCCCAGGTTCTTGAGTCACAAGCAGCGACATGGTTTTTCATGTGAAAATAAGCTATAGGAGCTAAGCACAGGTATGAGAAACACTTGCAAATCATTCAGTCTAGGAAATTTTGGTTCTAAAGAAGAGTCTAATTTCAAAAGAGTACTTTGGGAGAGAATCAGTGTGCCAGCGTGAACTTTTGGCTCCACTGAGGTCTTAAACACTGACATGATTATGAGAGGCTTTTCCTTGTTTGTTAATATTTTTAGCTGAAGGTTCTTGCCTAACTTCAGAGACTTAAGCATATGCTAAACCTGCCTTCTTGCCAAAAAGGCTTTCTGGGAAGGGAGATTAATTAAAAATTGCCTCCAATTCACAATTCAGGCTTCTGATCTTGCAGCATGCTCTGTGCTACTGAGTTGTCGTGTTTGAGTGAAGATGGGTCCAGACAGCACACAGACTGTGCATGCGACTATTATCTTCTCTTTGTCCCGTAGTCTGTATTCTAGAAGAGGTGGCACGCTGAGAATTTTGATGCAGAATAATTTTTAAAAGCGTGGGGCCATGGATTAGGGAAGTTTTTGATTTGAAGAATGATTCTTAGTGACTCACCTGAGGGATTTCTCTTTATTAAACTAACAAGGAAAGAAAACATTGAGCGGTTCAGACTTCGAAGACCTCATCAAATTCCTGCTTCTGCAATGGTGAATTTGATTAGGTAAGGGAAGGAGTTCCACATGATCCCAAAAGCTTTTGTGTTATACTTGTTTCTTGTTAGTCCACTAAATGGCCTTATCCTCCTCACACTTGATCTGTGCCTGACCTACATGTCAGCAAACAGCAACTCCTTTTTGTAACCTTTAAAAAAACCCTCAGCTGAGTTTTAATAAAGGTACAGCTAACTTGCAAAACGTCCGCATGTCTAAAGCCAGTTACTTGAAAGGAGATTTTAGATCTTCTTAGAAGCCAGGCCAAACATAGTGGGATCTTTCTTCCCAGTTAAAGGGTGACATTTTGGACTGCACAGAGTCCTGATAAAATATCTGTGACTGGCGAAGTTTCCCTGGAGCCCAGTGTCTGACTGTCAGCACAAAGGTATATTTGGACTGATTTGGGAGGGACATGTGGACATCAGCATTTCTTGACATCAGATGAACCATCTTAGTTCCTGTGACGGACAGATTGGTGTTGCAAGTGCTCTGTCCTTAGGAGGACAGGCATTTTAGTGTTCGGTTGTTATGGTAAACTGGGTGAATGATGCTGGAAGACACTGTTGGCCAGTGAAAATATATTGACAAGGTCACATGTAGCCTATAAAATTCCTGTTGCTTTTAGATCCAGCTGACAGGCATCCTTTAGACTTGAATATTGCTGTGTAACCTTCCCAAGGACCTCCAGAGCTGAAATATTTGACAAGAAAACTGAAGCTCAACACCCAAGGTCTTCCCTGCTCATGAATTTTTCATGTCTTTGTTTGAAAAATGCTAGGCAGTAAAACCCTCTCCTTATCTCTGCTGTAAGGCACAGTAATTAACATTCACACTGGGAAAAACCCCCAAAACAAAACAAAACAAAAAGAACTGTCTTGTTTCTGTTGAAGCTTAATTGCTTTGTTGATTTTTATCTTTTGGGCTTGTGTGTGTTAGTGAATTGCCCCCACTCCCACTCTCTTCTTTCTCTTCCTTCTTCCTCGCTCACCCTTTCTATTACAGATCCCAACATCAGTCTGGTGGAAGTCAACAAAATGTAGGCCATTGGCTATGGTCAGGTCAGGATTCAGCCTTGAATCCTACATCTTCCATGAAACAAGATCAGATAGTTGGTATTATTAATGCTCTCCTTTGCATTTAGGTGCTGATAAACTATTTGTCATGATCGGTTTAATAAAAGTGATGATATCTTACACTTGGCAGCCAAGGCTGATACAATCCTGTGCAGTAACGGCTCCATCCTGCTGTGCTTTTCCATCCTGAGTTTGTATGGAATTGATACCCCGTGTCACAGTTCTGTTAAAATCTTCATATTTGGTGTTACAGTCAGAACAAATCTTGTGTCAGAGAAGGGTAGAATAGATTGATACACGCTGGCGCGTATCCAGACATGCCTAGATCTCACACTGGTATCCCAATAAAATATTGCCAGCCTGAAAACATATCTTGGGAAATTGTCTAAAGTTTATCTAAAAGCCCTTAAAATATTCAGGAGCATTCCCTGTCCTTAAAGGGAATCACCTTTATCCAATGTGAGCCTTGGCATGTTCCAGGTGTTGCTTTTCTCAGGAAACGAGACCTTATTCTTCCCAGGGCTGCGCTTTCCAGTTCCTTCTCTGATCTCCTTAATAAATCTGACCAGAGAGAAGGCACATAGGATCTGTATTTCTCAGACTTACTACAGTAGCTGAAATGAACTTTGCATCTTGTTAACATTCCTCATAGCCTGTGACAGTGGCTTTGAGTCACTATTACAAGTTTTGGTAGAGGATTATGAAGATCAAAACCTTTGTGCAGCTGTTGCCCACTCCCGCCAAGCCCACCATCTCTTCGTGTTGAGCAAGAGGGCAATCGAGCTGAAACCAGGTAACAGATAAATAAGCTGCTTTTCAGTATTTATTGTTGTATAGTTACTATGACTTATTGAAGAGAGGGATGTGCGGATCAGCACAGAACAGTAGTTCTAGACTATTACCCAAAATTAAGCACAGTTTCCCTGCTCACTGGTGGGACTTCATTGGCTTAGGTGGTGAGGGAATGTGCATGAAGCAACTCTTCAAAGTCCTAAAGACCAGGAACCCACCCTGCCATCCTCCTCCCCACTGACCCAGGACCATTCTTATCCCACACTCTAACTTCACTCCCCACACTAGGCTGTAGTTTCCCAACAAGTTTTTAAATTTCTCTGTGCTGGGAGTTGCTTTTCAAATGCGCCATAAAAATCGCAGTGACTCAGGTGAATTGGAGCCTGAGACACCATCTCTCCCCTGATGAACAGACGTGGTGTGTGCTATATGGATAAGCTCATGCTGCTCTCCAAGTGGCGGTATCCATTTTATGCACTGTGGGCAAATGCATGATTGCAGGTGTTAATGGAAAGGTAACTGTATAGCTTGACTTGGCTTTTTTGGTGCAAAAAGCTGTGTATTGTACACAAATGACAAATTGTGCATTGGGAAGTAACACAGTGGCTTTAATGCACTCCTCCTTACGATAGCAGGAGTGTAGGAACAGGTTAACCACTATTCAGCTCTCTGGCAAACTTCTCTAACCCCTAATTATTAGCTGCCTTATCAATGAATATCTGAGCAATCCTTTTTTTTTTTTTTTTCCCTAAATGGAAAATCCTGAATCTAGTCCTTATTGCTGCTGAAAGGAAAATGAGTATGCTGATTACCTACGTGCCAGTTGCTCCATCAATTCAATGTAGGAAAACAATTATGGTTTGGAAAATTTGCAGTTCATTTGCATTAAGAGAAAAAAAATCTTTATTCAAAGATAATTATTGCTTAAGAACTTGCTACAAAAATACCAATGGATTTTTTCTTTTAAAATATTGTTTAATATTCATAATATGTTACACCGAAGAAAAGTACATATACCTGCCTATCTGTCAAAGGTAGGACTCGTGAACAATAGATACTGTTCTCCATGGGAAGTGCAAAAAGCTTTAGCTAGGATAAGGGTCATTATCGTCATTAGTATTATCATTTTACTCCTCCTTAAACTCTGAAATAAATTGAACTAAGACTTTTCAACAGTTAAGAATCTGAGGGAGTTCAATTAACCCGTTAAAGAAAATTCCACTACAGAGTTTAAGACCGATGAGGAAAAATTTGGCTTAATGTATTTTAGTTGGTCAAAGCACAAGCCATGAAACAAAGCTTCTGAACATAATTTTTTTAGCCTCCCCTAGATGTTGAAGACCATTAAGCCTTTAAAAATTGCCATTAATGTATGTCAACTCCTGCGGTTTCATTTTCTACTGACTTCGAGCAGATGTAGTTCACATTTATAACCAGCATGATCTTCACCATCTGAACATTCATGATTTTATGAAATAAGACCCTTGAGACATAATGTTTTATTCCCTCAGGGTGAGATGTACCCATGAAGTGACTCAGATGGAAAGCTTGTAGCTGTTACACTGACTAAACTTTCTCTCTGTGGTGGCACCAAGACTGTCAAATCAGTGGGCGGCGCGGTTTGATTGGCAGTACCGGTTTGAAGGTCGTTTTGCTCAATGTATTCAAAGTGAGACAGATACGGCTTTTTTTTTTTTTTTTTTCAGTTCTTCCTCTGATTAATTGCCTCATTCAATTTCAACTCTATTGCAGTTAAACATTAATTCAGTAGGACTTAATAATGTATTCATTTATGATCTTGCTTGTGCATTAATGACAATGATTTGCTGTTTTTTTAATTATAGGGATCTATGCAATGCGTATTTTACATCCACTTACAGGAAAATGCTATACGCTCTTGTTCTTTTATGTCAGATAAATTAAACACTCAAAGAAGTGCTGAAGTACTTTATGAAATATTTCATTCTAAATATTTGCTGCAAAATAAGTATTGCTACAGACGCCAGCTTTAAAAACCCTTGGAGCAGATTTGTATATAGCTAGGGATTACATCTTTTCATACCGTATGTGAGTGATAGTCCTGGAACTCTACAAGAGCACACTACAGAAAAATGTGCATCCTGCTTAATAAGACAGTGTCTTTGTTTCATTTTAACACTAATTAAGAGGATGGCTTTGGTTTGGCTTTCTTCTGTTTCAGATCTTTCCAGTAATTCAGGCACTGGAGGAGGAGTGGTTTAATGTGGTTTCTGCACCATGACAATATGGCTTCTAACCGCTGGGCATCTCCAGCGGACCCCACTTTTCTTGTCCCCCAAATACTCTTTTTGAAATCAGCTCACAAAGAATTTGCTAAGCTTGAAGTGCAACTGCATTGCACCAGTAGTGGCTTTAAGTCTACACAGTTTTTGTATTACTGGGACTTTCCTTGGTCACGTTTCTTATTCCATAAACCATACCGTAGTACCAAACCAATTTTTGTTCTCTAGGCCTCCACATCTATTTCTGCATCATAATGGAGATAAAAATAAATATTCACGTGCAGACTGTTTCATTGGTTTGTGCCTACTCTTTTGGTACCTTTCATCTTTAGTGTTATTTCAAACCAAAGGGTAAATAACCATTACATGCAGTCTCTGCTCCCGCAGACGTGGTTATCCAATCTGACTTAGCACTTACACAGAATTACAGCCACACATCTTCTCTGCGTGGCGCTGGGCACAGCTACCTCCTGGGACTTTTGTCTCGATTCAGACATGGCTGGAGCTGAAACTACTGGTTTGCCTGGTAATCCTTAGCTGGTTACCAGGCTGTGCGTTAACGGTGCTCCTGACTGCACGTATGTGGTTTTCCTGTGGTCGCATTAATACTACACATGGCTCCTGCTAGCATAATTACTTAGTGTAGCTGGAAAGGTCTGATCACCTACTGCTAAAATGACACTTTAATGGGGATTACAGTTTTCCAGCTCAAGTGTTCAGTAGCTTTAATTAAGCAGGAAAAGGCCAGATCAGTAGCAGAGTCAACATCTCTCAGTTGGATGGCATTCTGTTTTGATCCCAAGCTGTATATTGGTCCCATGTGAGTGATGTATTGGGATGGTCTTTTTGCTGTAAATTATTTTACGTATTCTGCTCGCTAACAAAAAAGAATTTGGATGCTGTGAGCCACGTACTGTTCATCTGCTGCAGGTTTCAGTCTTTCCCCCCATCCTGAAGTCCAGTTTCAAAATTTCTCATGAAAGCTAGAGAGGAACTTCCTATTTTTCTTTCTTTTTCCACTCTCCAGTTTGCGGATACATGTTTTTTTTTTTCCCTTGTTCATGACAAACTAAATAATTTTTTTCATTCTCATTACTGAAGAACTACTCTTGGGAAGATATCTATTTATGTTCCACTAAGGTCATTAGATTTTAAGGTTTTGGTTCAGCAAATATTTATGGGTTCCTGAGCTGAGATATCTCTAAATCTCATGAGTCAGTGGGATTATTTCTGGTGATGGTAGAGGGAGGTGAACCAGTGTTTTTCAAATAACTACCAGCTATATCTTTATATCTTAAATATCTTCATCTGTCTGTCTTAAATGCCTTCACTGGGGCATTGAATTCTCCTTCTCTCTTTTATACATTTGTTTATCCACTTGAAATTTAAAGCATTTCTTAGTGTCTCATGGGTTCTTCATTCTTTGGGCAGTTGGTTTAAACTTCTGCACAGTTTTTTATTTACTGATCTGGATTGCATTGGGGCATCAACCAGCCTAATCCAGAAATTCTAATTAGCACTTCACATCTTCAAAGAACTAATCATATATTAATCATGCTGAATTTTATGTTGGCTTATGTATTCTCTCTCATGTGCAGTGCATTACAACCTGTCATATTATGAGCCATAGTATTTGAGAGATGAATCCAAGCTCTTCAGCTTTGTGTTCTTCAGAAGAAAGGCGATCGTCTAAAAATAGCTCCTACTCCTTTTCTTCCTTGTCATTAACATTTGGTACTATCATTAGTCATTTGAAAAATCACTATGCTTACTTCTATGGATTGTCCAACGATGATTGCCCTAATCTGTTTACTCTGATTTCTCCGTATTCTGATTGTTGATTCACTGAGCTGTTTTCTGTCATTATGTGGGTTCTGGAGTTGCTAAATAACATGGAGTATTGGTTTCATTTAAAAAAAATCATGTGTAGCGTTCGTGCCAAAATGGATGATTTTTCTTCACTAAGCCCATTTAATTAATTTGGAATCTCCCTCTCTCTCCTTGCTATTTGTTTCTGAATAAAATAGTGAGAAGTTGTTCGGATACCAGCAGTGGGTCGTTCAGTGAGCGCATTAGCGCTATCCAGGGCTGTCTGTTGCAAATGCGACTCTGTTGCTAGTGCAGTGGTTCTGAGTCACTTCTTGTCAGGCGTGACCTAACTACTGGATCGACTAAAACTAAAACCACTGTAGGTTTTTTTTTTAATAGTCACTCTTTGAGGAAAAGAAGCAAATTTAATTGTGAGGAAAATTAGCAAGAGAGCATCTAATAAAGTGTCCTGCTCCCACACTGCAGGTAAAGATTTAGAACATGGTCCTATGGGCTGTGAGCTCCATCATTTCCCACCTTCTACAGCTCAGTGCAAAAGCTGTGCCCCAGTGATTTCCAAACACCAGACGGATCCTGGTGGAGCAGTGGTACCACCATAGGTCAGTAATGAGCTGTAGAGAATCTGAGGTGCCAGGGTGTTGGTAGGTGCTTCGGGATCCTGCAGGTTTTTGGGTTGCTGAGCATTATAGAAACTTGTAATTCACACTCGTGATGCTCAGAGGATTATTCCTGATCTGAACCTCTATTAACCTCTATTAACTCTAGCATGATGTAATTTGCTTAGACATTACCATGCTAATTACACGTTAACTTTCCATACTTACCATGTACTATACCTCCCAGAGGAAAATACAGTATTCAGAACAAAAAGAGATTTAGAGTTCATACACTTAAAAGAATGCATAAAACTTTGGCAGAAACAGAATGTTGAAGTGATATATCTTCCTAATGACCACAATAAGCAGTACTGTGTTGTTGCTGTAGGAATTTTTCAGTCAGCCTTGGTTAGTTATTTGAAATATGTTCAGGTGATGGTTCTCACTCAGGTATTTTGTTTGGTTTTTTGGAATAGAGAACTGCTGAGAAGAGATTGTGCTGAAAATTTTTGTGAACTAATGGCAGAAAGTACAAAAACGTGTGTGTGGAGTAAAGTTTCAAATGCACTTAAGCTTTAGAGCAAAATACGCTTTTTGTTGGTATTTAATGGCTTAGTACTGCATTTCTTGGCGTTACATTAAATCAGATCAATACAGTAAATGAGGAAATACAGCACACTGTGCATTTATCATGCACGTCGTTGTCCTTAGAGGTCATCAGATAAGCAAATAAGAAAGTGATTTCTCATTTCTTATTTTCAATGAGCAATTACTAGTAATGTTGAGGTATATTATGCATCATTACTTGTTCGGTGTCCTTTAGTAAAAAAGGAGAAGTGTAGAGGTTTAATGAAAGTTTTTTAGCTAACCAGAAAGTTGTAGAAATAGGGGGAACTCATTCAAGCAAATTTTTTAGGAAAAGCAAATATTATTACACATTTTCTTCATCAGTTCTCAGCAGTGTGTTCTCAAAACAGGACTGTGTGATGAAAGATGCATCATTACTATCCTTCAAGAGTCAAGAAAATCGAGGCACAGAGTCATGCAGCAAATTGTTGTTCAAGTTAGGAAGTAAACTCAGTCCTTGCTTGCACTCTTGTCTTCTAACCACCTCACTGCTTTCAAAACCTTCCTCTATGAGCAGCAGAAAGAAAGAAGTGAATGTTACCAGTAACATTTGTAATAAAATTAATAGGAACTATTTTATTAACTTCTGGTGCAGTACAGGAGCACCTTTATACTGTCGCTGGTAAGGGAACAGCCAGGGTACAGAGGCAAACATCTAGCAAAGGTAGCTTATGTGCAGAGCAATGTCTCCTGTTCTGCTTCACTAATGGTAGCTATGGCAACCTCAGGACATTAACTTATGCAGTGATTGCAAGCCGTGAGCATCAAAGCAAGTAATTAGGGAGACAAATGGGAAGTCTTGATGGATTCTTCCATCGAGATCAAAGCTTCATGTAAGTTTTTCATTAATTTGGGAACAAGCGCTGAGATTATTTGTATGTTCTGTTAGGCTATCAATGAAAATTGGGACCAAACCTAGATTGTTTTGTAATTTTTCAAGGAAGGGCAACTCAACCCAGTCAAAAACCTTTTTAATAGCAGTGATAGTAAATCAGGAGTGCACTAGTTGAATCAGGCCATTGGAGTATTCCTAGATGTTTTCAGCAGAAATATAATTGTACTAAACTTATGTTGTCCTCATCATTAACAGGAACTGTAACTCAAAAATTTTAAGAATGCAGTATTTAATCCATGATGTGTGCTTCTAAGGATTCACAGGATTAGGTGATTCAGTCTTAGTATCTTCAAATCAAGAACAGAGAGTTGTTGGTTGAAATGTAATGACCTGTGCTGTATAGATGCTCTGAGCTGATGGTCTGTGGTCCCGTCTGGCTTTGTACTCTAACCTGTCTTTGTTAAGGAAAGAGACTGGGCAGTGTAAACCCTGTGGACAGCATGAAGTCCTCAAATAATAGGGCAGATGATAAATTGTCTGAAGCAACAATGAGTAATTGTAATGTAAATCTTCATGCAAACCTTTGGATGGGCAAGTTCTCTCTGTATAGGGAGCTTAGAGTGAATTTGCAAATACCATTTTTCCTGTCTTCCCCCATCTGCGAGCGTTTCAATAACCATATGCTGTATTTCCCTGTTTCCAAGATTTGCTTTTCTGAAAGGTAACTTACCTAAATCAGGCAGGGGTTTTCCAAATCAGTGAAACTTCCACAGCACTTCACTGAGTATAGAGCTTCGTGTGGGATGCAGCAATAGTCCCTAGAGCATCAATAACTTCATTTTGTTGGGATTTTGAGGCAGACATTAATATTTGGGTTGGGCTTTCATTTTTAATTGATGAGGGAAAAGACTATCTGCCTTTCTTTCCTTCTTGATAACGCAAGCTTCTCTTTAGTAACTTCAAACACCCCAATTCTTCAGTTAAAGGCGAATTAAGTTTTCCTATATTTCAAATTAGCTCTCTGAGGGTGGCATCAGCTCTGTTTCTTTTATGTTTAAGTCCCAGTTCTTTAATCTGTTTCTAATACATTCTGTTCAGCAATTTTGCATTTCTGTTTTAGTGGAAGCAATGCTGATTAATTCCTTCTTATGACATCTGTGGCTGCATCCTAGATTAAACCTACTCTAATACAGAACCTATCATTAAGTGTTAAATATTCTTGCAAGGCTACTTAAATTAGATTCAACATCTGGATCATTTAGTAGAGAGTCGTAATTTCACTTTGGCAAGGCCACATTCTGGTGATGCTTTTAATCACAAGATTATTGAGGTATGATTTGAAAGGGATATGCTGCCCATATTTTGCCTTTGGGCAAATTATGAAAGGTCAAGTTGCCAAGGAAACAAAACTAAGATAACATTACTAATTCCTGAGTCCAAGAGTTGTCTTTCCTGATCATATCATTTGCTCAGCATACATGCTTAGAAAAGACACCAGCTAACAATATCTCTGCCATTTAGTTCCACAGAAAATGGCTTTATAATTCTTGCTCTTCTAGATAGTGTTCGTGGTGATGACAAGGCTCACCAGAACACTTGGCCTCTGTAGAACTCACAGATTAGTTTGTTTGATGGTTTACGGATATGGTAAACATTATTCCTAATTTAGAGAAGGAAAAAGAAGGAAGGGAAGGGTTAGGATTTACATATTCAAAGGTAGCTGCAAACCTAAGATTTTACCAGTTTTGACAGTCTAATCTACAGCTCTTTAGAGAATCCTGATGTTCATAAAGTGAAGAGCACTTGATAACACAACTTTATTAAGGCACCTCAAGTTAAATGCTCAGAATCTCAAAGCCCTGAAATTTTTCTTCTGGTCATAAGTCCAGCCAGTGGCAGAGCCAGAAAGAGCTATCCAGTATTTACTGCTATCCAGACTGCTGTGCGTCCTCTTTTTCTGTTGTTTTCTTTTTTCATTTCCTATTCCAGATGCAAAGCAGTAGTATAGGATTGGCTCCAGTGCAGGAAAACCTGTATGAAGTGGTAGCATGCTTGATGAGTCTTTCCTGCCTCTTTCTCCCTTCCATCCATAGATGTATGCGTGTATAATTTGTGCATGTGGCTTTGTGTCCAATTCCTTGTCCTTCCTTTGGACAACTGATGAAAAAGGAATCATTTTATTCCCTGAAGTATCAGCATCTGAGAGTGTAGATTCTGTCCTTAAATTTCCCGTCTGAACTGCGCTGTGTCGTAGGGCACTGCATAATGAATACGACCCTGCCAATCAAGACACTCTGTTTTATATCACTTATTACTAAATTGAAAATGGTGTTTTACTACAGCAATAAAGGGCTGGTACAGCATGAGGTACATTTTTATACAACTCTATGAACTTTGTCTTTGAAAACATTATAGCCTTGAATTTGAGAGCACAGTGGAAGGCAATATAATTTGATTACCTATATTAATCAAGTAGAGTACAACATATAAAACCAGTAATGCATAAGTCTGACTGGAGCCAGATAACCCTCTTGTGCATCTTAGAAAGATTTATTTTCAGTAATATAATTCATTTGACATGAAAGTATCATAATTGCAGTTGCTAGGAAGGATTTCTTTCTTTCCTTTTTTAGGGAAAAAAAACTATCATGCTTTCAAGAGCAGCTTGCTTGTTTTTTTTAGAGCTCTGCTTACTGAAAATTGAAAACAAAGATTTGTTTTTGTAATTGTGGCAATTTTTCATTAGATAGCAGAGCTAGCGAAGTGGTTTGTTTTGAATGCTGTTCCTGCTTTATAAACTGAAGTGTGTTAGGTGTGAATTCAAAAGAATTTTTTTTTAATGAGCATTGATTAGCATGAGACCCTGTCATTCTCGACCTGTGCTGCTAAAAGCTGGCCAGAAGCTCTTGAGTTTTTAGTTATCTGGGCAAGTACTTTGCATAAACGCTGAGGAGAACCGTCCCACACTCTAGGTCCATGGAAAGGCTTTAAAGCATATTTAAAGACATCTAATTACACTGCAGTCCATGAAAACCCCTCTCGTTATTATATGTGCAGTAGTGACACACAGTAATAATAGCATTATCATGAGTTGCTATTTATGCACTTTATTGCTGCATGTGGCTGCAAACCACACGTGGGTTGGTTGGTGCATCAAAGCTGATACAGCAAAAATCACCAGTGAAAAGAAGAACTACTGGCTGTGCCACACCTCCCGTTGGAGCAGGGAGACCTGTCCACTTCACAGGGCCAGTGCACACAAGCTGAGAGGAGTTAAAACATCATGCTCAAGTTATTTTCAGTTTTTCAAACAGTTTTCACATTCACCTTTGTTCATAATGACCTATTGGAAAATGAAAAGTTTCTATAATTCAATGTACTCTCACTCCATGACAAATACATCATCGTTTGTTCCATCTAATTATCAGCAGTTTTATCATCGTCCTAATAATAATGGTTACTGATTAAAGGCGATAAAGAGTTCATTCCCAAGCAGACAGTGGTTATAGTCCCATCTCATTACTGGTCCACAGTGTAGTAAGTTGTTTTTTCCATTTTTGCTCTTCAGTCTTCTGTTCTTTTTCTCTTATTTCCCCTCCTGTTGAGATGTTTCCTCCTTCTTTTATTCTCTAATCGCTCCGGTCTGGATTAGCCATACAGGGGGCTGTCACTACTGAGGAGAGACTTTGACATGTTGGAGCTTCTATTCATAAATGACATCTATCCACACAACTGAGCATTTCCACATCAGTCCTGGAAGAAAGATACAAATAAAAAAAAAAACTGTAGTGACAACAGAAAAGCTAAATGTCCTCAAGCCTGTTCAGAAAGTTTTGGGATAGTTTAGCTAAGGATACTTGCATTCCCATCTTTCAACACGTACTGCCAGCCCTCGTCTTGATCTTTGAGGTCAGTGCTGCTCAAACTACCTTTGCAGTCTGAAAGCAAAAGAGTGAGGTAGGAGGCTCCATCTTGTAAACCATTACATTTACATCAATCATTGACATTTTGGAGGCTGACAAGAACAAATTATTATCTAGGGGGGTCAGAAGAGAGTAGCAGATATACTAAGGTAGTGGGGAGCCTTTACAATTACACCTGGAATAGGAAATACATTTTTTTTAAATTGCTTAGTGTTTAAATGTTTGTCATTTAGTGGTCCAAAGGAGTATTTTCCAGATAATGGCATAGACAAAGCTTTTATATTTAGCTTTGTCAAGGCATAATTCTGTAAGAGTGAATAACCAACTACGTTACTTTCTTATTGAATTAGCTTGCAGCCTCTTCTGTATTCCTTAGATTATATTGAAGACACCCAAATGTATGCCCTAGGCAATGCTTGTCCTTCACGTCCAAGATTTACCTGCTTTAATATTTTTAAGATCTAAATAGAACAAAAGGAAAAAAAAAGATTTAATTTGCATTGTATTAATGTTAATCACTACTGCTGGAGATTTTCAGGGGCGGGGGGGGAGTGTGTTTTTACTTTCTGTATTTTAAATGTTTTTATTTCTATCTTGGTGAAATTCTTTGTTCCAGGCTAGCTTGCCTGTGGCAGGTGGGACATCCATCTCTCAAGGTATACTTTAAAAGCAGTGGTTGACATCTACAAGCACATGCTCTGAGAGTTTTCTTGGAGGAATAGGTTTTCTGTAGATGTCTCAATTATTGTGCTAAATCTTTTGCAGATTGGAATTTTAACGTTCAATAACACAAACATTAATGGTAGCTATTCCAAGCTTTATATTTTTTAGCCACAACAACATAAACCTTGATAGGAGTTAAATAGCAGTGGAATTAAGTAACGTTATTATATTAATTATATATAAGTATTGTAAATCTTGTCCCTGACAGCAACAGGGACTTCCCTTCTTAGTGGCTAAAGGCATCCAACAAAACAAAGCAGCTGATTCACATAACCTTCCTCTATTCATTAAGGTAGAAATGAACTGTACTTCATTTTACTCAATTAATGCAGGCTGAGAACGCAGTAGGTGCTTTAGATTGTTTTCCAAGTCCAAAGTTCCTAATTGCATAGCATGCTAAAACATTACATACAGCATCATAGTGGTACATTTCAGGGTGTGTAGCCTATCACCCCAGCTTCACCCCAGCTGAATTCCAGCGGGCTTCAGCACACTCATCCTGCAGGGTCCAGAATAAATGGTTACAAGGTACAGTGGAGATTTGCCTTCATACCAAAATGATTCCAGCTCCAATTCAGAAATTAATCCCCACTTCTTAGTGTTCATGCTGGAATTTTTTGCATGTCCAGCTTGCATTTGAATGGAAAAATCTGCGATATATTTCGGGGGGACTTCAGAGTCATCAGGTGGATGTCTTCCTGCATAGCCTGGTATGTTCTTTTGTCGCTGCACCACTTGGACTTAGAGGGAGAAGTAAGGAAGGAGGAAGTTGGCAGCATGAGAAATTTTGTGTGTGTGTGTGTAAAAAAAAGAAATAAACCAAACATTTCTGTGAATCAGGTCTAACAAACCACAGCAAGTTTCATAACCAGAAATCATCACCCTCATCCTGGAGGGTGACTGTTATTAAGCAGGATACTAAGATATTAAGAAATGCCTTTCCTCCTGAGTTCCATGGTGAAATCCTCTCTTAACAGCTTCCTGCAGCTAATAATGGTTCTGCAAGGAGAGAAGAAAGCTGTGTGTGTTCTTCACTAAATAAATATGTAAATGAAACTTCCAAGCAGAGTCGCGTACCATGGAGTCAGAGAGCTGAGAATCACTAAATGCTTTCCATTAGAGTGGGGGTACTTTAACAAATCCTGTTGTTTTGTAGTGGCCGAGTACTTTTTGGTGACTCCATAAAGATGTGGACATGGTGTAGTAACAGACTAGATTTGCAGTCCAAATAGGAGAAGAAAACTGATGTTTATAGCAAGTGAGGAATTACTAGACAGATCATTATGGTTAAAGTGTCTTTTGGCTATATTCATATTGAGTCCTAAACTCCTCCTTAACGTTAAGGAAAGCTTGTAACACACACATACACACACACCCCCAAACTGCAGCAGCCCCTAATTGTTGTAAATAGTGGCTTTAAGCCACTTTCGTTCGTGGCATAGCCTGTCTAGGCATACTTGGGTTAAACAAAATTGGAGTTGCTCTGCACTGTGAGTCACTGCAAATCTTCTCTTGGTTCCTGCTCCTCCCTGGAGAGCGTGAGGGACAAAAGCAGCTGGGGCAGGGGATCCAGGTAACTCCAAGCCAGGAGGTTTGTGGTAAAGGGGAGGCAGCAAGGCAATGTGTCTCTTGCAAGTGAAGGGTGTTAGTCGTAGCTTAAAACTGTAGAATAAAAAAGTAATGGATGTTTCTCTGGTTCTTTAGTGAAAGCCCATATACAGCACTGAAGCTGTAATGTCTCCAAGAGTGTCTGTCTAATGAAAGGAAAATGAGTGACGGGTGACACAATGCCCAAGCAAGGGGAGAATGAAAAGAACTTGGGAGCATTTCAGAAGAGAAGCCAACTGCATCTCTTCTTGTCAGAGTCTCCTCCATTTCGTAAATTGGTGAAATGCAGTGTCAGCCATTCAACTTTGCGTGCACTGTCCTTTCAATTACCCAAGCATGGCTGTAGGATCGCACCACTGGAGCTTGTGTGGAAATGATTTGAAATAGGAAAGAAGTGAAAAAGTTTCAGTTCCATTATTTGTGTGGTCCTTGCAAATGCTGGGCTAAATTTGTCCCATAATTCCCATTACCCCTTGGTGTCATCACAGGTGTTACAAGTGAAAATGACCTCCTGCATTGTCCGAGCTCTCTTTCTTGGCAAGTATGGGCTGAAATTAAGCGTAAGATTGCATGTAGGCAGCTGTCTTTGGGCTTCCCAAAGCAACCGTCCCAAGGGTACCGAAATTCTGCAACTATGGATGTAATGAGTCAATCACAATCAGTAAATTGACTCCAAGGCAGCTATATCAACCTACCATTAAATGCTTAGAATGAGTCCAAACAGTGCCGGGGGGGGGGAGGGAGAGATTATATATTGAAAGAGACACATGGAATACATAGATCGATCTACTTTTTTTCTAACCGTAGAATAAAATAGATTGATTCTCAAAAAGGCCTCATTAAATCACCCAAAAATTATGGAAAAGCATTATACTGGTATATTAAGGCCTAAAATAGGAGGTGTAATATGGTAAACCAGTCAGAAAGGCTCTTAAATGTGGTACAAACATTGCTGTGTAGATGGCATTGGATGCTGACTTTCCTGTTTTTAATCAACGTGTCTTTATTAAATGCTTATGTAGCAACATTCATCTGTGTAGGCTTCAGTAAAAGATTGCATTATGGAAAGATGTTTCTACCTTTCCTATGGGGGGGAAGGGCAGGGATGTGAGAAGCCAAGAGAAATCTGGTGGCTCTTACGGCTTTTTCAAGATGGGTCGGTCGCTCTCGCCCATGAACTAGGTCATCTTTAGACGTGGCTTGAAAGTAGGCAGCTGTAGATCTTACCCTGTAGATCTCAAGGAATAATTTGTGATTATCCCTCTTTTCCTAAAAGTGCTTTCCTGTATATAGGTGTAATAATAAAGAAACCGTTTCCAGCATAAAAGATGTGCTTGTCAAACCACAGCAATGATTTTCCAGTTGCTGGCTTTTTCAGTTGTGCAGCCTTCTAATATTTCTGCTTGAATTCTTTCACGACAGAAGCAAATGAAAATTACACCGTGGTTTTTAGGTCTCTGTTCCCTGTTTTTTGCTTGTCATGTCATGAACTTCTTCGAAGCAGTGAAATGGCAGCCCATCTCCCTGAGAGCTCCAGACAGATTTCTAAAGTTGTCTTGTTAACAGCTTGTCAGAAACCTACATTTCAGTCTCGCTGAGTTTATATCATGCAAAAAAAAAAAAAAAAAAGTTGCTGGAAATTATGATTTTTACAGGTTCTGACATTTTTCTAAAGAACTGAAATGCTCAAGGCTGCTGTCTTCCCTTAACAGGCTGTGCTGTTTTGGGTAATATTCTGCGTTGCATCAACTGAACATCAGAGCAACATTCAGTTTCTTCCCTTTAACGTGTTCTTTGAATTATTTAAGGTGTTTTGATGTTGGCTAGAATTTGTAACAAAGTCCTCCAGCTTTTATCCTAAAATATCAAAAAGGTTGAGATTTTTTTCTCCCTCTCCCCCCTTTTTCTCCCTCTTCCCTAACACTTCCTCCCTCCCCCCTCCTGCTTTTAATAGATCCTTGCATGGATCATCAGGGGACTTTCTTTTATGTTGTACAGCATGAAATGACTTAGTCAGGGTCCTCCTGATTAATTTATGAGTGCTAAGGAAAAGGGAAGGGGGGAAAAAACAGTCCTTGAGGGATTGACCCTAAGCTACAGCAGATCAACTCAATTTTATGGAATGAAAAGAGACTTAAACAGCATTTTTAGTGTCAGTTCCTCGACCCGCAGAGGTAGGGAAGCGCCCTGCGTCTGGCAGGCTGAAGCAGGATGAGAGGTACCCATCTCTCCAGGCGGCTGATGGAGTGTAGTTCGGCTCTTCGGAAGCACCGAGCAGTTTTAGAGTTAAAGCTGTGGCAGATCGGTGGATTAATGTGCTCTGCCTCCAAGGGACAAATGCTCTTTTTTTTTTTTTTTTTTTTTTTTCCCCCACCCCCCCCCCTTGCTCCCTCCTTCCCTTCTCTGGGCTTGCGGATGACAGCTGTTGGTCACTTAACAAAATGTCCTCTTGATTGCTGCTTCACAACAGGGGCCCCCTCAGACCAAACAGCACATAGCCTGTACAATGCATCGCTGCCCCTCAAAATTAGTTATAGTGCTCCGGGCTATTCTCTACTGCCATAGCTAATACTCTCTTGCTGTTCTTCTCTCCCTCCCTCGCCCTCCCCCTCCGCAGACAAAGGCTCAGCCCATGCATCTGTAGTGCTCATAACCTCCCCCTTCCCCCAGCCAAGTGCTGAGGAGAGAAAGGGAAAAAAAAAAAAAAAAAAAAAAAAATTGCTGCCCTGAGGCTCAATCTGTTTCTTACAGCTCTACCCCGGCACTTGGAAGCCTGAGCTGGTCTAGCCATGGGGAGGCCCTGACTCATTTCATCAAACTGTCAGGGAGGCAGTGGAGCTAAGAGGACTCTGCTGCCTGGGGCAAGTTCAAGTCAACATTCGATTTCCGTCCTCCCCCCGGCCCCCGCCTTTCGCTTGGACACTTTCTGCGCTCTGGATCTAAACTTCTCCCCGAGCTGCAGCAGCTCACAGCTTCTTGCCAGGAGGAAGGACTTGTGGGACCTTATAAAGGACACAGTGGCAAAATTGCTGCAATAAATCAGTGGCCCTCTGACACTTGGCGGTAGCTTAATGTTTTGGCACTTTCTTTCCTGTGTATGCCTCAAGTCCCATTAGCAGGCTTTTCTGTCAGTCTGGCTCATGATAAAACTCTCTCTTCCTATCATCTTAAGCAAGCCCCTGCAGACATGAATCCGATGCCAGACTTAATAGGAAAGAACACCCTCCCCTTGCACACAGAAGCGCGCATCCATACGCGCTGCTGCTGCGAGCTGCTCCCGGGAAGTTAGCTTAGAGGATGGGGAGAGGGGGAGGGCTCTTAAAAATAGGCTTGATTTTACTTCTTCCTTTAAAAGAAACATTAACAAACTGGGTTTTAAGCCTAATGCTTCCCCGAGCCTTGCTATTAAAAGAAAATTCAGTAACTAAATATGGTTGGAAATAATAAGATAGCAGTAACACGGCCATCCTCAGGGACTGTGTGAGTGGATGTGCAAGGTCCATAGGTATCTACACTGTTCATACATTCTGTGCAACTTTTTACATATATATTCTACCCTACCAGCTTGCACTGTATTATTATAGACAGTATATTTAATATTTTTGCCTCCTCTCATCCTTACACTTCCGCAGACAATCTTAGTTGCAGGTAGACTGGTTAGATTACATGTCCCTCTGGGCTGGGATCTGGATTTTCACATGGCTTGCTTAGATGTCTATCACTCTCTGCTTAATCATAATATAAATAATATCTGTAGGTATGTGTGTTTGTGTGCAAAGAAAAAAACAAGCCTCTCTGTCAGCTGTTTGGGCAGGAACCTGTAATTTCTGTGCTGTATAGTGTCTGGCTCAATGGGGCCCTGTAGCCTTGAGGCTGTGTAGGCATGGCCTAGATTATAAACTTCTGGTTAGGGTGGAATAGGAGATACCACATTTATGTGAATAAGCTGAGGTGACTTCTGTGCAATTCTCAAAAGCTTGGAGGATGTGGCCCCGTTTCAGATAAGAGAGTGTTTCTCTGCACCTAACCGATGACATAAAAGCCGAGTGTTGCCAATCTTGTTGCAGTCTTGCGAGACTCGGGTTGTTTTTGTTTTCGTTTCTTGGAGCTCTCACTCCTGGCATGAGACAGTTTATGTGAGTATCTGATTTCATGTTAATCAATATATCGCTTTTATTATGTGAAGAAAAACTGGATGATCTGGAAGTTAAAATATTGGGGGTAAGAAAAGAGTCAAAGGATGTTTTTATGGTTCTTAAACTCACCGGAAAACATCCAGAATCACAATACAAGCAATTTTAATATCGATTGGAAGGAGCTGGGTGCCAGTGGAGGTGTCCTGGAGCACAGAGCCTATGTGCTGCTTCTGCGGATGCTGATTTTTTTGAAAAATCTCTGCATAGCTCATTCCAGGCCCAGTCCCCTTCTGCACTCAAAAACCCCTAAACTTACATAGCTAAAACACTGCAGCTGTGCTAATTGCCTGAATGCTGTGCTAGAGCCAGCAGTGACCCTACTGACCACCTCTGACTCTAGGTCCACCAGAAAAGCTTTGCAGTGGAGATCCACCTTCATTTGCAGTGGCACAGACCTCTGCAGTATCCATCACTGTCACGTGTAGTGGTCTGATTTATGCTTGTATGTCATGTGAACCGTGTTGGGGAATGTTCATATTTCCCATTTCAACCTTAGCTTGTTTGGGATGAAGGAGGGACTAAGGGGTTTATTTTCAGTTCAGTGCAGGCAGGTGTGCTGCTGGTGGCATCTCCATCTCCACAGAAGGAGAAGGCCCTTCTCCAAATATGCCATTGCCTGTGTTTTACAGCAGCCACAAGCCCATCTTTCTTCCCTGTTGAGATGATTTGTACACACAAGTGCTGGAACACGTTGTAACTCCTTGCCTGGTGGGAAAGGCAGGATAGAGGGGGGTCTTGAAATGTGAATTTCCACCTCAGCCATCAGAAAAAAAAAAAAAGAAGACGACACAGGACCTGGTCTACACATATGGGAGCTCTGTCTCTGATTCCTCAGAGATGGATGCAGCAGGGGAACAGCAGGGACGGAGGGGATGGTGGAGTCGCTGCAGTTGCTTAGGTGGAGATTAGGAAAGCACCAGCTTTTCTTACCGTTTCACTCCCTACTTCATCCAGCACCTGAACCTTCATCCGGAGCGCGGTCCTGTGGCAGCAGCCGCCAGATTGTGCCCTTTGCTGGTGAAGTTTGGCAGACTCATTTTGGCACTGGCTCTTGGTGGGTGGAGGGCCGACCTCTGCAAGATGCACATCCTCCTCCGTGGGGCAGAAGGGGGTAGAAGGAGGGAGGGACAAGGCCTTTTTGTGGAGCACTGAGCCGATTCTACCTGAATTATGTGTTGTTTCTTCTTAACTTTACCTCAGGGGAGGCTTTTTCTGACTGGAATCTGTCACTGCAAGAAATTGTTTCCAAAAAGCAGCACAATTAGGGGTCAGCTTTGCAAACATTCTTGGTGGAATTGAGAGGCAATTGGCACAACCCAGTGAATAATCCTTTTAGGAGCCTTTATGAACCCAGCACAATGGCTGTTTACAGTTTCGCTTATAGACCAGGAGTGTTAACAGGCCTTTAGAAAAATCCAGGTAATTGAAGCTTTTGTCTTTCAATGAGCCCCCGTAGCTGTCAACAGTTGCCATTCTCCACATTTTCTTTAACTTTTTTGTTTTGACAAGGGCTTTTCTCCCCCGACAACAGCTGCGTGGGAGGTGAGGGCCGCTGGGTGGCTGGGAAGCCGGCGCAGCCTTGGCCTGTTCGGCCTTCGCAGGGGAGCGCCACTGGCCTCCTCCTCCCCAGGCCAGAGTAAGTTGTCTTTTAAGACACAGAAAATCGTCTGGGTCAAACCAAAGTTTCTCTTTTGACTTCATTATTCATTTAAACACCCAGGCGATGGTAAGGCACCAGCTTCGGTCTCTCTTTGTTGACCCAGGGCTTTGCAGGGGTGGGCGGCGGAGGCGAGGAGGCTGGAGAAGAGCGGGTGTGCAGAGACTGAAGGCTGTTTGTTACCACAGAAACTGAACCAGCCCACTGAAATCATGTTTTTTAACACTCCCCCGAAGGGAAAGGGTCAACAGCGGTTCTGTTTTTCGCAGATCTCTCCGGGCGGGTTTGGTTTTGCTGTCGTCGTTTTTTTCGGTGCCATTGCATGTTCAGCAGCCTGTGGGTTCCTGTTTCTCGATGCAAATGTGGGAGTCTGTTTCTTTAAAATAAAAAGAACAAAACCTAAGTGAATTCTGAAGCTTGGGGTTTTTTTCCACCGAAGCTGGCTGTATTTTCTTCAGGAGTCGGTGGGAGATTAACATGGGTTGGTAGCCATGAGTCTCAAGCTCTCCATTTTCCAGGATGCTGTATGTTAAGCAGAAGACCAAATTTTATAAGTAATGGTGTGTTAGTTCTTCCCCCATGAACTCGTATCATATAGACTGCTTAGTAGCTTTGTGTCGGTTTGGGACTTCATTCTCACATAGATTAAGATGTGGTATTTTGGTGGTTTAAAAGCCACGCAGTAGGAATCAATACGGGGCCATTTTGTGTGCGTGAGTGAGTCCTACGTGGCTGGGAGAGGACAGCTATTTCGTAAGGCAAACAAGGAATTATGCAACTTGCTGTCAGAAATTCGGGTTTTAAAGCTCCCGTCTTGCAGTCGCAGCTGCACTGTGGGCTTCGCGTCCGCACAGAGCCACGTGCGTGTGTGGATCTTCATCCACAGCCCCGCTGGCTTTTTCAGTTGCAGGACCGATTCAGTCATGATTAAAAGTAAGGAAGATGTAAGCTAAAATGAAACAAAATTCTTTGCTGTCCTTTCCATTTTAAAAACAATTAATTATGGAGCATTTACAGATCCTGAATGGGGAAGAATGTATCCTCAGAGAGCAGATGTTTGCTTCGTTCGTAGGTCTGTTTATAAAATTTAGCATGTGGATTTGATGGTTCGCTGGCTTTTTGCAACTTTCACTTATCTACATGAGACAAAGTTGCATATCGGTGCAAAGCAAAATTAGGCATCTACATAAATCAGTTCTGCACCTTTCAGTAATGAAGCCCATCTGTAATAGGTTTTTATACTCATTTATAGGCATACAAATTTTTGAGGTCAAATCTGTTTTCAACAAGAAAAAGACTGTCCTCTTTTTTTTAAATAGGAAGATAAACTTTGCTACAGTTAAAAACAGAAAGCAAGACTAAAATACTACATTGTATTTATATAATAAGGGTTACTAAAGTTCCCCAAAATTGTTTACATATGCTCTCAAATATTTTTAAGTGAAATTTATTAGTGTTTGCAGTACTGTGGTTTTAGTAAACCAGGACTCGTAGGCAAAAGTGTCTGATAATTTTGAATGTTTTCTAGTCAATATATTTTTGAGTTTAATTTATTTGATTTTTGTATTACTTCAGTTCTTTAAGTCCCTGTAAGAATTAAAATTTATATTGGTGTTGCCTAAGCATACAATTTTAAGCAACACAGGGCTGAGTGTCCTGTTTTAAGCCATTTTTCTGATAGGTGTAATTCCACTGTAACGTGCTTTTAGTCTGAACTATGCGGGTTGAATCAACGTCATCAAAACATTCTGCCTCTAAAATATGAGTGTGCAGGTTGAATGAGCACAATGAGTTAAAATGGTAACTTAGGATACGTTAGCATAGACCAGGTTTAAAGGGTAAAATAAGGTGGTCTTCGTGACCCACTGCATTACGCCAGTGATCTGGGGGAATGCACAATCCCTGTAGCTTTCTGACTTGATTTCAGCCCCCTGGGTGGAGATGAACGGCTTCCCTTGAGTCAGCTGGCGTTTCTCAGGAGCATGCAAATAATATCGAGTGTACTGCTGTGGCTGCATCTTCCCCCACCCCCACCTTGGATTTGATGAAGGTGGTGCTTTGTCAGCGTGAATTAGCACTGCCTTGAGCAAGCACAACTGCAGCAGGTACTGGGGCAGCCTTCGCCCAGCCAGCCTGTTTCAGCGTGTCTCAGTGGTGATGGACAGTCAGTCCTCTTCCAGGCCCAGAGCAGAAGCTTCTGATTGTTCGTGGTTACTTGGCATGGGTTTGGGAGAGTCAGCAAATAGCTGATGATGATGATTTATCAGGACTGATTTTACTTTTGATCCTGAATGCCTGGTTTGTGAAAAAACAGAAACTGTTCTTCCTATATATTAATTTTCACAAAGCTCCGTGACAGAAGTCCCTAAAAAAGGCACAAACTGCTTACAGGATGGTGTTTGCTAAAGACATGACTATTTGACATTCTTGCCTTCCATGCACAAAATAATTGGCTAGGGCTTAATGCAGTCTGCTGCCATTAACACTGGTTATTCCCACAGGACTTGCCCACCCACTGCTCTGCGGCCCCTGCAGAGCAGTGTCCTGCCTTCCTGTAATTTCTTCCATTTTTGCTTCAGATTCTTTTTTTCCCCAAATGGTTACAGATACAATTAGGTCTGTGTACATCCTTCTAAACAGTTGGATTTCTCTATGAAAAATGTGCTGTGGATCAGGTGGGGCAGTGTAAAACAGTTTCATTTTGAAAGAAAGAGACTTCTGCTTAGTCAAGACTGTAGAAAAACAGGTTCCTTAAACCAAGTGTTTCCACTGCAGTTAAATGGGGGGAATTATTAGTGAGTTGGGAAGCTGAGCAGTCTTCACTGCAGAATCACCGTGGGAGACCCCTCCACTGTATTGGGGTTCTTCATGTGCTCGGTGTGTTTCAGAGAATTTAAGAGTGAAAGGTTCCTCAGGTGTTTGAGGTCAATCGTTTCATCTGCCAAACAGAAGAAGAAGAGATTAAATAGTCTCTCAAAAATCTGCAGGAAGCTAAGAATGTAACAGCTGACATTTCTGCTTTGTAACTTTGGGATGAAAGGATGTGACAGGGAAGATCCCCCCCTTCCCGCTCCGTGAGGAGCAGGAGCTGGACAAAATGACCAAACAGATCTATTCCTTCTTCTACATTCATGACACTGAAGCACGTCCATTCTCATGGACCGTTTCCACATCTGTAGCTTGTCATTGCTGGCCTGCAGAGTCCCCTCTTGTTGAATCAGCGAACCCGACAGGGTGCCGCCAGTTACAGAAACCCACACGGAGTATCCCCATCAGTGGCTGGCTGAGGGAGAAAATTCCCGTTGGGCACAAAAGCTACAAAACGCACTGGCCACTTTCTGTCAGTATAACAGACGGTGAGAGATTTATTTTTATTCCCGATTGTAAATTGTTCTCAGCTCCAGCCGACAAGATGTGCATGTCCTGAAGTGGTCAGTGCTCAAGTTGTCTTTCCATCATTTGTGCTGTGAAAATAGAGCATTTCATTTTCAGAGGCTGTAAGAGATTACTCTCTCAAACTCTTTAAGTAAACACTTCCTCCTGAGATCATGATCTCATTCAAACTAAAAAAATGTACCAGAATTTATGATGTATTTTAATTACTATTCTTGGTACCACTCATTAAATTAGAAATTGATTGCCAGTTTCACAGTTTCCTTGTTAGATGACAAAGTGCTTATCAAGGTGAAGCAATGCAAAACTGTTACTATATATTCCACAATTTAGGATGATAAAAAGGCATGCTTTTTGTTGTGGTATTCATGGTACAGTTGTTACTATAATGCATCGCTGATTGTCTTACTTGTTTAAAGTTTGCTTTCCCCCATCCAAGTAAGAGTGTACCATGGTTTTGTAGAAGAAGAGAGAAATGGGCTTTGTCTGGTTTATGCTAGCAATCTTAAAGGCATTACTGCAAACATCAAAAGTGTGTTTCATTGAACTGAGAACATCATAAACAGCTATCCTAAAGATTTAAGAGGATGATGCAAAAGATCCCTATACATAAAGGTGTTTCTCAAAATCTTTTTTTCTCTCTCTAATCCACAGTGTGACAGCGAGAGCGATATTGACGATAAGGTAAGGCTGAATTTTCTTCTTTCATGTGCTTTACTAGCTTGGAAATTCCCACATCATAAAAATAAGAATGAATTTGAAAATAATATTTTTCCTCCAGTCTTCATGTCAAATTTTAAGATATCTGTAACTGAGTGAAACAACATTGGATCAGGAACTCTGTGGTCTTCACTAGTTTTTGTTTACAGAAAAGAAACTTCCATTAGCATAATAGATTAATATGTGAGCATTTGGTGAGACCCAAATCATAGCATTAGTGCTGTTTCAGAGGAAGTCTCCTCTGATAACTTGTCAGGAGCCCATATTTTATTTATAGTAACCTTTGAAGATGTCAATTTTGTAATCAGTTTAGAAGATGGGACAACTGGTAGCTACCCTCAAAGGCAGTGTGGTAACTGTCAAGGAGTGTTTTGTCATGTTGCATGCATATTTATCACAGAGCAATGATTTTCCTGACCTTTTGGATACAGAGGTTGGTCATTGAAAGGTTGTAGTTTTGTGGTTTTGTATAGGGATTTCTTGTTTCACCTTTGCAAGGAAAACAGAGGAGTCCCACTACATAGCAACAGTTGCGCCATGCTTTTGAGCATCAAATGTATAAAACACTTGAGTATCCCTTGCTGACTTCTCTTCTGGCAGATCAAACTTGGCAGTCTCAGGTTAGATCTTCATCAAACTTTTATTATATTTTGGCTGTCCAGTCTCTTGCATTCATTCATGAGAAGCTGTGGCACAGAGGTTTCTACTGGATCAGCGTTACAAAAGTAAAGGCCGACTTCAGATAGCCCTGTCTCCTTGGCAGCACACTTGGCTGCAGCCATACATTGGAGGTTACCATGAGTTCAAGAGACTAAAAGCTTCCTCTGATTAAGTCTTTTTCTTTTTTTAAAATGTTGTTAGAGCTTGGGAAGCACTAAGTTTTCTTCAACAACTTGTTTTAAAAATCCCATCAGATACCAAATATCCCTGAGATGAGATGAAGGCTTGATTGAAGAGAAACATTTAAATCATATATGTTGAATGAAAGATACTGTGCATATTTTATTTTATTTTATTTATGTGCATATATATAAAGCCACTCCTTGAAACCACCACCACCACCAGAGTTCTGTTTCTTACAAGGTTACACCACGGCAGATCTGATAGCAGGGGTGCTGAGGATGAAAAATTATTCCCTAAAAGCTTAGATACCATGGGGTTAAAACATTTCTTAGACTGCCCAATCAAAGAAAGTAAAAGCAATCACTTAGAAAACTGTTTAAAGATCTGCCAGTCAAACCTCAGATGAAGTTGTAAGTGACATGTAGTTTTATTATACAGCTATGCTATTAATGATTATCTAAATTACACTGGTAGACCCAGCTAGCGGCATTACATCTGAGACTGACGTTTGTTAGATTAGGTTTGACTTCACCTTGTAGAGAAGAAATTGAAATCTGAACAACATTGATTAGCTTTCAGAATGTGGGATCTGAGGTTACCTTCAGAGGAAGCTGCATTGTGTTTGGCTGGTAACTTACTGTCCTTTACAGCAAATGAAAGGCTATTATAGCATTCCTTACCATTAATATGGCATTTCTTTACATATCTGAAACTGTAATTTGACCTTCTAGGTTCACATATTTCCCAGCTACCTTCTCCTTAAGGTGACTCCACCTTAATAATAACATTTCTTTTCTTCATAAAGAGAGCAGCACAAGATCATCATCTTTCTATCTCTTGCCTGATCTGTAGAGACATGAGACATGACATCGGTTCTATTAAATAGGTCTCCAGAATTAAGTAGGGTTGCTTTCTTGTCAGCAAAGACATGTGCACACGCATGTAAACTCACCAAGGTTGAAGTGAGGAGGCTTCAAACCTTTCATGGGGCTAATGTAAATGCAACGTTGCCTTCCAGTTGGGGAGCACAAGGGCAGCCTGGCACTCTCTGTTGATACCTGACATACTATACTCCCCTGGAAACACATTCAGTATTTGTCTAAAACTTAACCTGGCTGATGCAACAAGGAGGTATAAAAACATTGGCATGAATGTCCTGAGGGATTACACTGAAGAGTGTTTTTTTTCCCCCTTCCATGTGTTGGAAAAATGTATCTTCTAATAATGCTCTCTGGCTATTGCAGCCAGATGGAGTATTCGACATACTGTCTAGCCCCACATCAGGCTTCCCAAATTACATGACGGGTTGGCTTCATTTCACAGCGCTGCAGAACAATCCTGCTTTCCTGCTTGGTCAGCAAGAAGCAGCTTTCTCTAGGTACACCTACGCGCACTGGCACTAATGAAGGGCAGGGCAGGAATTACTAATGTACTTTTGATTTGCATAACACTTTTTGTTAGTCATAAACAGCGGATCACTGTCGTCTCTATATAACTCATGAGGAAAGCAGACAAAAAAAGAAGTTCGTGTACAAGTACAAACTGAGTCAGTGATAGAGCTAGAAGCAAAACTGAAATTTTCCACCTCCTACTTCTCTCTCTGTACCATGCTACTAATTATCCACTATTTATTTAGTTCATAGGTATATGGGGTAATGAGCTCTTAATGTTTTAAAACATAGACATTTGAGTAAAATTAAGACTATACCCTCACTGCATTGAAAAATAGAAACACACTCCTCATGATTTTGTTTTCTTTTTCCTTGTGTAGTTTTGTGCAGGACTCCAGGGGAGAAAAGTAATTGAGCATAGTCAGTCATACGTACAGTATATCAGAATCGAGGAGCCATTACTTTAGTGCAAGGTACAGTTTCACAGCAGATTGTGAGAGTGTTCCCGAACAGTGTGCTGCTGTTTTTAATAATCAAAGAGCAGGAGCTCAAGGCTGGGGACTTGTCCATCCCATCTACTTTCTGAGAAGTGTCTCTGGCCAAGTATAGCCTTTCACTTCTGCATCACTGCTGAAATCTCAAAGGAAGTAAGTGGGATGATACTTTCTCACACCTATCATTCTGTCACCTCTTGCTTCTCAAAGAACTGTTCAAAATAGCCAGACTAATAAAGTGAGCTGTCCAGCCATTTAACCAAGCGAGAAACTTAGCAAATCATGCGTTCCCAGAGATGCAAATGCAAATCCTGTTTCTGTTACTGTATGTTCATTGAAGTACATCGGTTTGGACTCTGCAACTGTTAGGAGAATTGCAGGGCAGTTTGCTGAAGCTGTGGAGATGATACCGTGCTTTTTGTGAGGGAGGAGGGAGAGAAAGGGAGTTAGTCTGATAATCGTATTACACTATCTCTGCACTGTGCAATAGCTGCGATGTGAGGCTCACGGTCCATAAACACTGTTACTGAAAATATATACTTCCTTTAATAGCAACAACAGCATTAACAGATAGCAATTACCCTTCATTTTCAGGAACTATAAAGTCTCCATTAATTCAAGATTTATGTAGTTATAGCATTTAGCACAGGAATAACACCACAGAGAATTGGTTTATACACATGTAATGAGAGAGCTTATGGCATACTTTAGTGAACATTAACATAATAGAGTAATATAAACCATCAACAGTTCCACTTATTGTCTCTTACCTGCTTTAGCATCACAGTGAAAAGTGGCTAGCAGCTTGGTAATGTGCTCTGTTAAATGGTGTTCTGCAGAAAGCCAAAAGTCAACTTGTGTAAAACAAGGGAATGAGTAATCTCTGCTCGTTACTCCAAAATGTTGCTTTCATTTTTTTTTTTAATAACAGTGTTCAAGATTGCATTAAAAAAAAGCCTATTTCTTTCTTTCTAAGTAATTCGGTGTTCATGTTCTTTCAGTCTTGGACTTCTGTCTGCTGTGCGCGAAATTGTGGGTTGTCAACTTAATTACATGGCCCCGCAGTGTAAGTGAGCTCTCCAAATCAGGGGTTAGATATCAGGCATTCCTTCATTTAATGTGGTGCTAAGTTGGATGTACAAAAAATGACACCATATTTCTAAGTTGAATCATTATTTACCATACATTTGTTCTGGAGTTTGTGTTTGTGTTTTAGCTATGGCAAGCAACCTTTGAGACTGGTAAAGCTGTATCCAAGGTGGAAGCAAAAAGTTTTGAAGTCAGGTTTCTGAAACGGTCTTTTCACACTACTTTCTGCAGCAGCACAGTGAGTTTATTAGGCCCTGCTTGCGGCAATGTGAATTCGTTCAGCCTTGCCATGCTGTTGTTTGCTCTGCTAATTTCTGAGTCCCAGTAGGTGCCTGGAAGCGTGCAGCAGTGCACGAGCAAGTGCAGTTCAGCAGTTGATACATGGGAGAAGAGGAGCACGGTAGTGCTATGGTCGCTCCAACACGGGCTGGGTTCCCATCCTGCTATGTGCCATGCACATGCAGAACAGCCTGTGGCTTAGGGATGAGATTAGAGAGAGTGAAGGGACTCAGATAAACGGTGGGGGGCACAGCGTTAACAGCAGCACAGTTTCAGTATGTCAGCAGCCTGTTGTTGTCCAGTTTGGGGTTTGTAGGTATTAAGGTAAAGGGGAAGTTTTTAGGAGGCATCTGAGAGGAAAAATCAGGTAACTTTATGACCGTGAATGGGAAGTTACTCTCTGTAGCGAAAGGCAGAGGTGTAAGTAGTCAGGAGGTGCTTATTTGAAAGTTTAACAAGGGGGTGATCAAGTCAGACCAGTGAGAGATGAGTTTGCATCGATAATGTCAGTGTTGGGAAGAAGCGGTAAGCTGTGAAAGAGTCAAAACAGGAAGAGTGATAGTTTGCAATTCAGGAAGTGGGAAGCTGCGTAGGGAGCAAAGCCATGGACTAGGAAAATGATCTTGCGACAGCTTTTTCCTTGGCACAAGCACACAGTTACATCTGCCATCACCAGAGAAGAGGATAAAATGATAAATGAAAGGTGAGGTAGTGAGAGCTCAACAAAGAACTTAGTTGTGTGGATGAGCAGAGGATGCTCATTATGTTATAGAGAAAAAGGATATACAGGACTTAAACATAGGTTGGTTGTTAAGATGTAGGGAGTGGTGTGAGTCAAAGAGAGCGCTGAGAACTACGGGCTTGAGTGAGAGGTGGAAGTGATAAGAGTGGAAGCAATGAGGAGAGTAAACGGTGTGGAAGATCTGGGGATGAAATTATCACTTCTGTTTCAGCTGCGTTGACCTTGAAAGGGTGTCTACAAGCCCTCAGGAAAAATCATAGTTTAGGCAGCAGGAGAAAGGGATGTAACAGTGAAGAGAGATCCAGGAGCTGCTCTAGTGGAAGCAGTCACTCTGTGTATGGAGGTTGTGTATGACGTTACCCAGAAAGAAGATAAAGCCTCATGACACCAGATGGAAAAGTTCAGGAAACACGGTCTTAACGATGCTCAGAATTACAGCGGTGGTTACAGAGGCAGGAGCAGAGCAGACAGGAGCTGCTGAAGCCCAGGGAGGGAAGAGCTGTGTGAGGTAGCTGGCGGTCAGGAAAGGTGAGGTCTAGGGAGGGGGATTGTGAAAGACTTGGGAAGTTGAGGTGCAGTTCAGTGGGGGAGAGGAAACCAAACTGTCTGTTCCCAAAGATCCTACATTGATCCAAATTTCTGTGGTTTGTTGCATCTTTACACTCCTGCTCTCATGGCCCCATTTGTCAATGCACCAGTTCAACATCAGTGTGTTGTCTTGTGCGGCTGGAAGAAGCCTGAGTCCCTGGACTCCTCAGTGCCACTCATTTGAAGTCCACAGGGACTGTTAGTGGTAGCACTACTGCTGGAGGCTTCTTTCCCCCTGCTCCTCACATTTTATCTAGCAATGGAAAAAGTGGGTTCCATCTGGTAAGTCTGCTGTTTCTATGAGGCTGGAGGATTAGTTCCCACTTCCGGTAATCTGTTATTTGCTATTTTTGAAGCCTGCCCAGGCCAAGGTACCCAAATTGGTTTCGTCCATCGTTAGATTGTCCCTTTCTCTGAGAAATGAAAATGTGGTGCTTTTCCAGTTATCTCAATTCTTACTGGTTGCAGCAGAAGGGGGAGATCAAACATGGAATTGAACTGAGGGCTTTCACATGGCAGTATTTGCACTTCTGTTAGCGTTACACTTCAATCTATGACAGTTTTCAGCTGTGGCTAATAACGAGAAGTCTCCATTTGTCAGTACTTCCCAGCTGGGTTTTCAGACAGTATTTAAGCGGTCCTTTTACCGTACCGTGCTCTTGCTTACTGACAGCAACGCTGAATGTGGTTGCAGAGCATGTGCCTGGGCTGTGTTGCAGGCTTAGCAGCATGCAGTAGTATAACATATACACATGTGTATGCACATATGTGCACAGAATCAGTGTTTCCTCTAAGGTTTAATTCAGACAGACTGAAAACTCAGTGATGTGGAGGGAAAACCAGTGAGAAATGTGACTCCCATACAATAATAACTGGGTAAAGGTGGTTAGTCCTCTTAAGGGAAGAAAGAACTGTTTGATAGGTGAGCTGCATGTTGTTATTAAAAACAGATCTGCTTTTTAAACAATATGAAAATACTGAATTTAAAATAACCTTGTAGCCCTTGAAAGATCTGGGTGCTATAAACAGGCAAACGTAATGTTGTTGCCAGTACAGGAAGACAGAAATTCACCACTGAGTGAATTTATTTTATTTTGTCGTCCTCCATGAACAGATTTACCAGCAAAATAGCATCTTGCCAGCCCACTGCATACCCAGTTCACTGATTTGCTCTTTGCGAAGTGCCAGATGGGGGAGAGACTTGGCATGTTCCACCCACCGTGTGCACGGAGCAGACACAAACGTTCCCCCTGAGGCTTGGGGCAATTGAGTTAGGACCTGTAAACCCTTCTAGAGGGAAAGGAGCCCTCCAAGTTGTCCTTCCCAACAAGGGGGTCTGCAACTCCAGTAAAAAGTATTAGTAATAATGGCCCTTCTCGATCTTTGTATTTAAGTAAAGCAAGAATGCAACTGAAAAAAATTAAACAGACTCAAAGCTTCAGCACCAATGTTCTCCACTCCTACTGAGATTTTGGTTTTTTCTTTTATCCAGACAAAACCATAAATTTTAAGTACATTGGTCTGTATATAACAAGCTGAGTCATCACAGTCTGTGGTGTCCATATTCATTCTTGAAAATGTAGAAGAAAAAACATTTTCAGAGCAAACAATGAGAAAAGCCTTCTAGTTTGCTGACAAAAGTCCATCATTAACTCACATAAAAGGACTGAAGAGATCTTATGGAGAGCTCTTGGGCAAGGCAGGATAATACCAGTTCTGTCGCTGGCAGTTGTCATGTCCCTAGCTCTCTGCTTTCTCTGTTGTTTAGCATCTCCCTGTTCCAGTTCCCCATCCACGAGCATTTTCATATCTTACCAGGACCTTGTGAAGAAACTTTTAAGATCTGAGGCAAAGAGAGCAATCTTGTACAGCTGTCTTCCCACATCAAGAAACACCATAATAACATAGCCATAAATCCAAAGGGCTACCTGTGCAATGGCAGTAAGTCCTTGGAAGGTGACCAGATAGACCATAACGTAGTAGGCAGGTGATAGGAACTGGCAATTGAGTTAAGCAATTCAATTAATTAAATTGAATGATTTAATTAACCATAAAGATGCCAAGGAGATGAGAATCGTGGAGGATGTATACTCCAATAGCTGCAATTGCAGGCCCTGATTTGGCTTGCAAAGTTTCTCATTACTGTATTCCAAAATTGTTTTACCAGGTTAAATAATACAGAAGAGCATAGCATGCAGCACTGTCTGTCCTATGCAGGCATAAAGGATACAACTCAAGGATGGCCCAAGAGTCAGCTCTGGGTTTTGTAGCTTTCCAAGGGTTCTTGCTTCTGGGTCCAGCTTGCAATAAAATCCAAACTAGGTTTCACTACAGGAGTTTTCCAGATACGTAAGAGGCAACAACAACATTTGGATCAGTAGTAAAGACTAAAAGAAATGGCTGCCTGACCTTGCTTGGGAATTCACCCTTACCTAAAGCATCATGACTGAAATGGGTATTATTTTGCCTAGGTGAATCTCCTAACACTTACCAGCTGCTTATCAACTGCTGCTTTTCTCTGCAAAATCAGTCAGGGGCTTTCCATGGAACCCTGAGTCAGGGGAAATGTTTCAGCTGGTGCTGCCCAGCCTTTGCTGGGCACCCTCAGGAGTCCATAAGAGCTAAAGTCCCAGCCTTCCACAAACCAAAGTGAGGTCCTTTTCAAACAGGGGAAACTCAAAGCGAGAGAGATTAAAATAAGTATAAATAAGCCTCCCTCTGCGCCCTGCAGGGTCACCCCTTGGTTCTAGTGCTGGCTGTGGTACCGACACACCAGCTCCACGCAGTCCTTCCCAGGCAGCCAGGAAAAGTCTTTGTCTTTCATTCATCTGTGAGCCTTCAACTCCTTCAACTTCACTCTAGGAGTGAGCCAGTCATTTTTCATGGTGTAGGCTGGCTTTCTCCCACTCCCTCCTCATCCCTGCAGCTCTGCAGAAGCCTTTGCCAGCAGAGCGGGCCCTAATCCTCCCCTCGCTGCACCTGGGATGGGAAAATGAACCTTCCTCTGCTCTGCCCACCTTTGATGCTCAAAGCAGTACATAGCACGTGTTACCTGCAAACATGGTAATTTTCCCTCATCACGAAGCTCCAGCTAGAATATCACTTGTGATTCCATATCAGTGATAATTAATTTCTCTATATGTACTGTAAAGCTTGTGTAATTCTAGTTAGTATTTTATACTTTTTAACATTCCTTGGTGGTCTTTAATACCAAGTTCTACCCTACTGCATTTTTCTTGAGAAGGTGTTCTCCTTAGCAAATGGTTCACATTTGATTTTGTAGTGCCTGAAAATTTAATCTGAAACTTTTGCTGGATTTCCTTCTTGGCTTTTAAATAGTCTTCCGTAGTTTCTGCATTTTGATGCCGATATCTGTATGATTATCTGAGGAATGTGATTTTACATTTTAGTCAAAGCTGTGCATAAGTTCAAAACAGAGCAGTGGCTTGAATGAAGCTTTTATGAGTTCTTGTCTGCATAAGGCAAGATGATGAGTCCTGGCAGGATGAGGGCAGGTTAAAGCAAAGGTAAGCTCTGTGGTTTGGGCTCTGCGGTGCATGCCGCTGCACGGCTCCCATCAACGCTGTGTCCGGGGCATCAGAAGCACCAGCAGTTCTGTTCGATCGTATCCACTGATGCCCAGTCCTCCACTCTTCGATGGGCCAGATTGAAATATCTCAAACACACACAAAAGGCTTGGTTTCCAACGCATACAGGCCGACTCACAGCCTCTATTTCCTTGGCCTTTCCCACACCTGTGTCAAAATTAGTTGGAAATCTTTGCCTAAATCTTTGGCAGCAGCTGACTTAATTTGTGGTTTACTACTCCTGACAGTTTATTGGGGAAGCAAAGCGCGCCTTCATCTCCAATAATAAACAGCCCACCCGCCGACGCTTTGACAGACTTAATGGTTTTTTATACAAAAATGGACAGACTTAATGTTTCGACTGTAGTGATCATCTGTCCTGATCTCCTTAATGAAATTAGATTAAGTGCACCTGGGAAAATGCTGAGACGGCACATTGCCTTCATCACCTTCCTTAATTTAAAACCAATTTGCGGGGAAAATATCCTCTGAAGCTGAGGGAGGCAGAGAGAAGGGGGAGAGAAGGGGATTTTAAAATCTATCTGGATAGCTACTGGCAGTTTTAATTCCTTTCCCTGCTGGCAGTGTGAAATATTAACAGCCTTAAGAACTGAGAGTTTAAAGACTTACTAACCTTTTTGCCTTTCTTAGGGGAAAAAGAAACAAACCAAAATCTTTGCCATCAAGGTCGCAGAGAGGGACAAAGTCCAGCACATGCTGGGGCTCGGAGGTGGGGCTGGGCAGGGAAGAGAGATCTGGCTGAAATAGGAAAGTTTCTTCTTCCAAGAGCTAGACCGTGTTTTCCTAAAATGCATTGTGACCTAAAATGCTAGATGTTGGTGATGCTTACTGTCTGCTTTTACCTTGATAATGATTTAGTTGTGCAGAGAAACAGTAATTTGCCCACATAGCTGTGAAATCAGCTGCAATATGTACGATATAATGTGACCTGAGAATGATTACAAATGTTCCTTGGGCTCATTCTGAAGAGAGCAAGAAACACGTCTTTTTAATTAAAATACAATGCTGCAAAGAATAACCATAGCTTTTTTTTTTCCATGAAGGATGATTCCTGTTCTCTCACTCCGACTCCACTGATTGAAAACACGTTAACAGTTAGCTCAAGGTCTTCCACCAGTGAGGTGGTCGGAGAGCAGAGCAGCAGTCTGTGATAGGCTGGAAAGTCTCTTTATAGCAGAGTTTTAAATGTTTACAGCCTTTGTCATTTGGACTATTACAGTCCAAATTCAACAGTGCAGTTGATTTATCCATCTCCTGTCTCAGACTTCAGTGTTGCTGGAACAGTAGGATTCATACCACTACATATGGGTGGTTTCTCCTGCTCGCAGATCCTTTTCTTCATTTGCTTAGAGTCAGCTTTGCTCTTCATGAAAGCTTTCATAGCCCAGGTTCTGCAGAGCTGTCCACCTTGTGTCTGGCCACCGTCAGGAGCACCCTGAACCCACACCAAAAAGGAAAGTCCCACGTAACTCAGTGCTCTCAAAACGTCTTGCAGCAGGCTTGGGTCTTGTTATAGTCATCAGTGCACAATCACTCATAGTCCTTCAGCTGCCAGTGCTCACCGCTCAGAACCTCAGTCACGGTAACCTTTGAAGAAAATGTCATTCAGAATAACCATGTTGAAAGTCCCAGTTAAATGGTATTTATTAGTGAAGATGGGGCCCTATTTTCAAAAGTACCCCTCACCCTAATCAAAGTTAGCGGTATCTGTGGATGCTCAGTTCATCCCAAAATCTGTTCAGCCATCTTCATCCACTTCACTGGTCCTATCACTGGGACTCCTTATGTAAGTGGGAGTTTGCATGAGTAGCCCAATTGCTGTCAATGAATAATTTAAATGATTTAAGCCTCAGACATGCTGCTTAATAATGAGAGAAATCAGCCCCATATGTCCTTGTCCATAAATACTAGAAGATGGGGACAAGTCACTTTTAAATGGGATTCATTTATTTTTAAATGGAATCGTGATAAGTGTTTTAAAGGTAATCAAGCATGTGTAGCTATCCTGAATACTATAAATATAAAAGAACATTAGCCTAAAATTGAAAGGGATCCTATTCATATATAAACTGAGTTAAGGGTATCATGCGAGGAGAAAAGTGCAGGGTAACCTTTGATAACTGATAAAGATTTTAAAGTGTCTGTTCTTTTTATTAATTGCCACAAAGGTGGCTGAAGTGACCAATGTGCATTATACATCTCACTATATATTATGGACACTGAGATCCTGGTTACTGAGTGACTGCAGTCACTTTTCCCCTCTTTAAATCTTTAGATAACCTCACCCTACCCACAGAAGGCGAAGTTGAAGAAAGTAAAATTTCTTTTATTGTGGTTATTGAGCTTGTCCCCATAAAAAGACATTGTATATCCCACCAGAAAGATTTCCTTCCCATCCTTGTATTTTTTGTCATCCTTTTTTGTGAAATGTGAGTTTCTTGTTCTACTCTTCAAGATCCTGCACCACACTACCTTTTCCCATCTCTTCATTTTTGTCTGACAGCGTCACTTGCACCTCCTCTGCTTTGCCCATGCTGCTGGCCTCTGGGCTGTAAGCCGGCAATCTCTCATTAGTGGTTTTCTCCACAAGATAGGCTGCCTACACGGACTAATCTGCGGTTCTTCCCCACAAAGCCTACCAAATACTATACATAGGATGGTGTGCATTCAGTGGTAGTTTGTATTTACTGCAAATGTTACATTTCAGGATCTATAAGACAGAGAGTGTGTCCTCCCATGAAGGAGATTACCTAGGAGTGGGTTACACGGTGCTTGCGGCAGTGTAGGAGCAGGCATGCAGGCTGCTGCTGAGGAGCAGTTGAATTTACTTTGTCGCAGCGTGTTCATTTCGTACATGCGTGTGGGAATGGCAACATAGGCTACAGCTAGATAAATGTATGGGGGTGGGTTTTGCACCAAATAAATTACTTGTAGGAGAGAAATCCCAGTGATGAGCGGTTCTGCTACTGGCTCTGGACAGTTGCTCACGGTTGGCCCCATGGAGGAAAAAGTGGCACAGGGACTAGAAAACTGCTCTGGGTGAGAAAAAGGCTGATGCCACTTGCACCGAGGTGCTTCTAGTGTTCCCTGTCCATATTGAGACATGGGGAATGGGAGAAGCATGCCTGCCAGCTAGATGAATAGTTATTTTTAGTAGCACTGTAAAGTCAATTAGAACTAAAGCAGATCTGTATTAAAAGTTAATTCATATTAAGAATGGCACTGCACTAGCTACCACATTCATCTGGAAACAGGTGCAAGTCCATCTGCATTGCTTGCTTTTAATGTGGTCTGGTGCAAAAAAGGATATTTTTAAGCCATCTTATTAGCTTCAAAAGTTATTATATCCCATCTTCTTAGCAAGCCTGTAGCATCACTGGTGTTGAATTGATTTGTCAGTGCTGCCAGTTTGTGTTGCCGTGGAGGTAAAGGAGGCAGAAGTAAGTACAGTTCTTGCCTGGGCAGTCTTACAGGTTCCAACTACAAATCTCGGCTGTTCGGCTGGTGAATATATCCTGTATAATAGCTGTGCTTGAAAACATTTCAGACAGGACTGTAAGCCCCGGTGTTCGTTAGACTCATTCTGGATGTTAATGTCAAACTTTCCTCCTCCCACCCTGCCCTATCTCCTTTCTCCCTCTGCCCCGTGGTTGCCTTTCAAATCAATACTGCTCAATGCGGATAAACAACGTAAAATGGATTGAATGAAGGTGCAAAAGGTGACGTTGTTACTTACCTCTCGATGCAGCACTCTTCTTCCCTCTGTTCAGCAGAATGACTGAGTAATGCTAAAGTCTAATTATGTACCTAAGTCTCCTCTGCATCTGGTTAAATACATGCCGAAGTGCTGTGGGACAGCAGATTAAATGTGCCCCAGTGCCCTGCTAAAACGAGACCTCAGTTTTCACTCGTTCCCAAACAGACAAAGCCCACCAGCATTCGGAGCATGTTTGGAGTCCAGGGTGTAGCGGCACAAGCAACCATTTCTTGTGGCTGATTGCTGAAACGTGCTGTTCTGTGCCCTTCAGTTGTGGCCGTGTCTCAGGCTGGTACCTTAGGCAAAATTCACATTCTTCCTGCCACTATAAAGAGCAAACATTTGGGGGGCAAAATAACTCTGTGGTGAGAATCGGATAATGTAGTTCAAGTCCATGGCCTAATTCCTCTGATGATGTTGTTTAAAACATTATTTTCTCATTACCCTTTGTGAGCTGAGCTTCAGAGCTCTCCATTAAAAATAACATCAGCGACTTGAATTAATTGGTTAGAAAACATTTCTTCTCTCAACCATGTTCCACAACAAAACCTGGGGAAGCCAAGAAAAATGCTGGCCCAAATTTGGACTAAGTTTTGTTTCAAGGGCCTGAAGCCTACATGTTGCTCTGCAGACAAGCGCACGCATACGTGGGGCTGTTGTAACTGCCTTGGTTTGACAGGAAAAGCAGCCAGCCAGGCTGCAGGGCTCAGAAACAGTTGCTCGCCAGATTCTGATTTATTTCACAGCCTCCATAATAAAGTAACTATTTGTCTAACTCTTCCTGATTAGTCTGAAGAGGTCTGCCAATCTGAAGAGGATTGACTAGTCAGGAAACCACTGGTATTTTGGCTTTTTTTTTTTTTTTTCCTTAAGGGTTGTGATATTATTTGGAATAATTTCTCGTTTATTAAGTTTGGCATTTCAAAATAATTCACTGCTGCAATGTGAACATTTTCCACATCAACAATAAGTCTATTACGGAGAAATTTACAAAAACAAAATGACTTCATATTGCTTGCAGATGTATTCTGTAAAAATAATTGTTTTTCACTAGATTTTAATGTTTCTAGGCCTTTGTAAACATAATGCCTAAATACTTTTATTCAGTAAACGAGACCCATTCAGTAATTGCTTGCACATTTGAAGTCCAGTAAATAAGGAGCAGATTTCAACCAAAATCTGTGTATCATTTAAGCTGCTTAGGTCACAGCCCTAGGGCGGAAAAGAACTGGTGAGAAACTTGTGTTTTCAGAAGTGGAGAACTGTGACTTCAGAAACCAAGACAAATAAGCCCCATTTCTCTTTAATTAGTGGATTCCTGCTTATGGGCCAGGCTTTCTTTATTCTTGGTTCAGTAAAGCTGGGAATTCAAAGGAGGCTGGAGATGTTAAGCATTCTGTTCTCTGGACTTTCTTTATAGTCTGGGAATACCAAAGTCCTTCAGGCTCCATTGGAAATCCCATCACACAAACTCGTATTTTTTCCTTGAGTGCATTGTTTCAGGTTGGGAACGCCATTGTGCACAGATAGAGAAAAAGCACACATGCATGTGGAGGGGAAATGGTGGCTCATATCACTGTGTGTCTTGGGTTTATGTGTATTAGGTGTAGAATGTACTGTTTTTACAAGCCAGCAGTACGGCAGACCTTGCTGAAGCTAGGAGGACTGCTCTAGTAAACATCTTGTGGTCTTAAGCTTGGGCAAAATGTCAAAACAAAAAAGGCAGTGCATGAATAATTGGATATTGCTTGTCATGCAAGAAAAATAACTTACAAAGCAAAGTAGAATCCAGAAATAAAATTGAAATAAAAACAAAAACAAACAAATACCACATGTATCGTAATTCCTGTGTGAGACATGTTTGGTGGAGTCCTTAAATCAACCAGCTTACAGACTGCATTGATGAGCTCTCATCGTGCCTTATGAAAGTTAATACCAAGTGAAGTATTCTCTGTGGTGGTTTGTTTTCCTCTACAGAAATTTTGCAAGGCACGGAGACCTTTTAATGGAATCAAGGAGGGCAAAATGTCTCAGACAAGGTGGTTTAAAAGATAATGTGGAGTTTTTCCTTGGACCTTCTGTTCTCCAGACACTGTATTCTCATGGGTGAAACTCTGGCCCATTTGAAGGCAGTAATAAAGCTCTCTGTAATTTAAATATGACCAAGATTTCAACTAATACCAGCAAGCATACACCTCAGTTCCCCCTAGGCCACCATGGTCTCTTAACATGGAAGTACAGGTAAATAGTGGCAAAGTAGCCTTTTCATTTGATAAAAGGTGGGTGCAGGAAATGAGCGGTCGTCTCTCATGGCACTAAGAGTGTGGGAGACTCAGTGGGTGACACTGACCCCGTTCCAGGTGACAAGTCAGGAAAAGCAAACCCTTTGAGAAAAAACATCTTTGTATATATCAGTCCTTAATCTTTTGCTCATGCGTATGACAGTGTGCTTCCCTGCCATCACAGGTCATCCCCGGCCAGCTCGTTCCTTGTCTAATTCCTTCTCCTTTGCCCCCTCCCATCCAAAGAACAACAACCCTGAAACCCCATAAAGCTTTGCAGCTGTTTTCGCACATAATTAAATTGTCCTAGGTAATCCTTGCCTGGTGGCCTTTCATACATTGGGGGGGGAATAGCATTGAAGCCACCACCATGATTTGATTACTGGGATTCCTCTGCAGATCAGCTGCTCCACGAAGGCAGCTGTGATGTTTCCAGGGCTCAGTAAAGCTTCGCACAGGAAAGAGCCGATCCTCGGAGCAGCTGCCTCTGCCTGCATGGGGTGATGGAGGCACACAGCAGGGAGAATGGCTTTGGGCTCTGTACCTGGCTGGTGCCTATGGCTTGGATGATGTCTGGCTTGTAGCAGACCCTACACCCATCAGGCACGGAGAAGGTAGACAGTAGTTTCTGCTTCTGTAGAAGCTACCTGGGATGGACTTTCTCATGGGCAGAGCTTTATGTGCATCTTTGACCTGGGCAAAGATTGGAAGTAAGACATTAAAACATAGCAAGGTGAAAGATGTAAAGTTATACACCTAGAAATAAGCCCAAGCCCAAAGGTGTAATCTTATTTGTGTTCAATTAGAAGAAAGGAGTATAAAACCAGGCAGATTTGGTCAGAAGCATGTCAAAAACTCCGTGTATTACAAGCACTATGGCATTTCCTCTACCCGTAGCTGATCAAAAGCTTTAGCTGATGAAGCAAGCCACTTACATTTTGCACAGCTTTGTATTTTGCATAGGGAATTGTGTCTATCTGAAGTGAACCCTGCCTTGGATACCTATTTCTTACTAAAATAGCACAATTTCCTGATTTGCAAACTTCATTGGGGTATTAAGCAGCAGGGATTACCGAGTTACTTATTTTGCACCAGAAAGGCCCAAAGGTTTTGGGGTAGCACAGGCTGACAAAGTGTCTGTCCCTCAAAAATTTGGCTCCTACACAAATTTTATGGGCTGTGTCGCAATGCATAACAGTGCCAAAAAAATGCTAAAAGCTGATTGTTTTAATGAGAACCCTTGCCTGTGAACCCTTGCCTGATAAAACTGTGGACAGTCTGCTGTGATCCTTTGCATTTAGAAACTCCCTTACTGATTTTGATTTTATTGAGAATTTTCACATGGCCATAGATGCGCCTGCTCTTACACCTGCACATTTACCTCTCCTGTGCCCCAGCTTTTGGGTCTTATTTTATAAGATGCTTCATGTCAAAGCAGTGCGAAAAACATTGAAGAGAAGAAAATAAGGGGTGTTTAGAAGTGACCCTTGAGCATCAGGAACTGCGAGTTTCTTTGTGAGTCTGCAGAGGCTGTAGCACTTTTCTGAGCTGGAGAAAGTATACTGGATATATACTGATGCTGGAAAGTGTTCTTTACTCTGGGACAGTCAGGAAAATCCATGTAACAAACAGGAGCATACTAAAGCGTTTTTTTTCTCACTGAGTAATCTCTCCAGGGAATTTTATATGCTGAGTATTGCCATGATACATGCTCTTTATTATGTCTCTCAGCACACAATACCACTGCTGAAAGCACTTCCATTCACTTGTTATCTAATCTCTGTCACCAGAGGTCAACGGATACAGGCCGGGGTCCTCCCTCAGCATCTTCCCAAGCAAAATCCCTGCACCCCTTGAAAGAGCCTGTTTCAAATGGAGTATAAGCTGGGATTTGCCCCACACATTGGCTAGGAATCCAAGTTCTTCAAAGTTTCTTTCATGGGTCTATTTGCAAAAGATTTCTGAACCCTTGCTGCAGAAGAGGCCGTGGCATAGATGCATTGATAGTCAGTCTTGCAATTTTGTCATTGGTTTCCAAAGAAAGCTTTATTGGGTGATGCTGGGAATCACCCTTCTATTATTTGCTGTATCAAAGCCCCCAGCAGCTCCCGCCAAGGACTTTATCCACACTAGACTATGTACTTCACGAAGAGGCTGTCCACCCTCCAGGGAGCTCATGTTCCAGAGGAGAAGCAAGAGAGAGGATGTGAGTGCTCTGAAGAGGTCCCGTAAGCCAACACAGTGAGCAGTGGCCTCAGCATACCCGAGCGGCCAAACTGCTGTCAACAGCATTGCTGCAAAGGAAAATTTTGAGGAGACTAATGAGACAGCTCTGTAGATATTAATGGGGAGCTCCTCCTGGGTGCGAGGGGAGGCCTGGAAGAAAGCACGGTGCAAGAAGTGGGTGCGGGAGACTGGTCTCAACCTGTTCTCCTTTGCGGTTGGGCATGTAATTGCTCTCCAAACAACTGGAAAACAATGAGAGAAGGGGAGATGCAAAGGAGATGCAATGTTTTGTGCAGTAGCTGTGTTTCGTAATAACCTCTGTTATTAAAGGAACAGAGGTTTGCATCGTAAGAAAAACACCCAGGTTGATAGGCTATCCCTGTAGTCTGACTAGAGATAAATGCATGGAGTAAGGTCACTTCAGAGTAATTGGATTACCTAATAAATAGCTGGATGTGGGTCTGTTACAGACAGGGAAGGCTTGCAGAGCGCTCCCACTTCTTTAATTGCAGCTTTAGCCAGCTGGTAGGAATGGGGAGGTGTTGGGAAATGACATTTACAATAGCAGGTTCAGAGGTACTGCTCACAAATCAGTGTTGCAGTGCATCCTCTGCTCCAGTCTGTGTCATGCAGCGAGGGGGTTTTATGAGTATTTTGTTTGTTCCTATGATTTATTCCTAGCGTTCTTCTGAAACTGCCAGGGCAAGGTAAAAGATGCTTGTCTCTCAGTGTGTTTTTATAAGTGTAAAGTTCAGGGTTATTTTCTAAAAGCAAGATGAGTATGGAAAATCTTGTCTGATCTCAGCACAATTTTTTTCCTTGAAATGGCATTTGTCTCTGTCATGTGCAGCTGACTTCATTCTCTGCTAGAAGCTTCTCACTGACAAACTTTACTGTCATCCTGGATACACAGATTATCCTTGTTTATTTTGAGGGAGCTTGAGAGACGTGTTCTCTTCATTCTTCTCAAAGTCACAAAACATAGAGGTCTTTCCCACCCTCCTGTAAATGGGACAGGAAGGAAAGCCAGATGTTAAGGTTGTCTTACAATTTACAAATCTTACAAGCTTTCACGTGCTTACAATCTGGCCAGGCTTTGTCATAGTGATTTTCTTTGTTGAGAATCTTCTTTAGACTGAATTATTTGGGTGAATTTCAGCTGAAACACATCAGCACAGGGAGCTCTTCCACTTATTTTCCTGCCAGCAAAGTTCTGGAGCAGAGAAGATGGTAGAAGGCAAAAGCATGTCCCGTTTATGCCTATAGCTTTTCGTGTTGGCGTCCAGCAGTGTGGAGGAAGATGGGAGCTGCTGCATGGTGGAGGTGTGGGCCTGATGGGGTGATCGGGGAACCAGAGCCTGTGATGGGATTGCTGTAGGGGACCAAGGAAACAGGGGAGCCAGATTTTGAAAATAAAAAGGGTTTTACTACACAACTAAAGCATGCATGCAAAAGGAGAGCTAAATTAAGGTTGTGTGGACAACCCTAAGTATTTTTCCCAAAATTTTTTTAAATGCTTTACTTTGCATTCTTAAGTATTTATTTTTTCATGCCTGGCTGTATGGCATTTGAAATGGGTGAGACTATATAAAAAGTAGCGTTAAATTTTGTGTCAGCCAAAGAGCCATCCTAAAGTGAGAAGAAAGAAAGTGTTTGTCAAACACCTCTGTATGTTTTAGGGTGCAAACAGATGTTCTCTATGTGAAACTTGGATAGAAATACAGTTTAGCAAAGCCTTCCCTCCCCTTTTGCTGCTGCTTTTAGGGATGTATCAGCCTTTCAGAGATCAGGTTCTGCAGATCTCACAAACCATTGTTTTTTGTTAACAAGGTTTGCCAAGCTCGTCCCTGGTTGTAAACCTTTATTTCCTGTAATTTAAACAAATGATGCATTTCAGAAGTGACTCAGTTCCTTAAAATAAAGATGTATTTCTGCTAGCTGACTAAATGGAAGCCTGGCTTATCTATACGGCTTACTTTCCCAAAGCCTACTGCATGGCCCATAGAGCTGAATTCAGTTCTTCCCTCAACTTTTCTCTGAATACTTCTACAATCTCTTTTAAGTGCAACTTGAATCTGAAGAAAGTGTATAGACAAGTTTTCAAAGCACTGATATTTGAGTGGAAAAAATGAAAGCAGTGTTTTCTAGTAACGATGCTGCTTTCCAGAGATGATCTCTGGGTTTGCGTCTGTACCAGGGTACTTGGAAAAATTAAGGAGAGTCAACTAAAATGATAAAGCCAAAAGCCAAGACAAAGTATATCCTCATGGAGGTTGCTTTTCAAGCATAAGTGGTATTTCATTGCTGAACTGGACTATAAAGATCTAAAGTTGGTTTGTGTCGTAGAACTATTTTAACTAATCTGCTTTGTCTTTGAACTTTTCCTTGCCTTCTCTTACCTTTCCTTACTGTTCCTGCATTTTGGGTATCAATACCAGTCTGAAGCTCAGAAACCTCCGACTGTTGCCTCTAGTTAACATTCATTCTTCCGTCTAACCTGCCTAACTTGCTGTCTGATGACCCATTTTGCAATTGTTTTTAATTAGCAAGCATTTGCAATGCAAGGATTAAAAAAACCAAAACAAATTCAGCTTCTGAAAAGCGTAGGTTAAATGATTTATGATACTACTTGTAAACTTCTTGAGTGTATTTATTAAAGGCAGCAAAGTTTTGAAACTGGCAGCCTCCTTGTCTTGTACTGTAGTGTCTTTGGTAAGCAGTGAGAAAGAAGATGATGTTTGCTTTTGTTTGAAAAATCCCAGGTTGGGCAAATTACTGGCTAGAACAGAGAGTTCATCAGATACTTGTGGTCAGCCAGAGAGATCTGCACAGGCCTCAGACACCTGCATGAGAAGAGTTGCAAAACCTGTTGGTGGAATGAATGACATGCAGGGACTCTACCAAAACTCTCCTTAGGTTTCAGCATAAGTGAAAACAAATGTTCTGCTGTAAATATCCCCCAGGTGAATACGTTTATTCTCTTCACAGCTTTGAAACACGCTTCAGGCTAGAGAGGCTCCCTGGAGAGGGAATTTAGCGCTCTGAGCCAAAGGTCAGGGTCAGGTCACTCTGCTCCATTTGAAATTTGGCACCTAGGTACATATGGCAACTGCATCATCCCAGGGGCTAATTTGCCAAATCAGATTGCATCCTCTTTCATTGCTGTGTGCCAAGCTCTTATGTCAGTCTTCTCCCTGCAAAGCTGAATGCCGAGCATCCAAGACCTGCTTCTAATACCAACCACTTTCAGCAGCTGAGCTCTCCTGGAAGAAACCCAGAGCACACCTACCTGATAATAAGAACAACATTTACATAGTGCTTTTGATTTCAAAACTTTATTAAGCATCAAAGGCAAAGTTGTGCTTGACCCTTGGAGGCATTTACAAGGAACTCTTTTCCTTGCTAATACACAAGCGCAGTGGGATGAGTGGATGGAAATTGTAGCCTCCGTAGAGGCCAGTGCAGACCCTGACTCGCAGCCTCTCTGGGGAAGCCAGCACCTCCCAGGAGATCCCCGACAGCTTATAATCAAAGCACAGATGTGTGAGAGAAGGAAGTGGAGACGCTGGAGAAAGTAAACGGTAAGAAAAGAGGTATCCAAGTACGCTTGTTTAGCTGAGTGAAGAATCCACGATGCTCTCAGCGTTATCGCACTTGAGTCAGTCAGGTTATTACAAAGCCCCATGTGGGATGCCACGGTTATCTTTACACTACAGGTTCTAGCAGCTTAATTAGGTTGGTCTGGGGCAGGAAGAGATTGGCAAAAAACCCTGATGCACATACAGTTGTGCTGAAAAACTAGTTTTTCCCAGTATAGCTTTGCTTTTGTAGGTTTTGTTACTAGGATGAGTTGCATGCGGTGTTTCGCCGATGTTGGTATTGATACAAATATGTTGTTAACTGCTCCTAAATCTCGATGTTCTTTGTCCTTTCTTAAAGATGGAAAAAATGAGGCACAGAAATTAAACAGTGGAAGAACTGCAGTGAGTTTCTGCCTGTGATTGTACTGAGATTTGGGATGGTTTATTTCCTGCTCCTCTACCCAGGCAGCTATAAAAGGCATCTCTGTTGTGTCAGTTAGCTGGATGTGCTTGCTTTTGCAAGGGCTGGGGCAGGGAGGCCGCAGGGGACGGCAGAGGAAATGCTGAGATAGAGAGGAAAACTTCGGAGAACCTAGAAGGTGCTGGAGGATTCAGCTTGCTTCAATTAGTGGAAGTCAGTGTGTACCTCCTTCCCTCGCTGCCTACCTTTGATGTTTCTTATAGGTGTAATGCTAGAAACACATTTAATCATGATACAAAATACCTAGGAAATGCAGTCTGTAGCTTTTATGATTCTTCTCCAAAAAGGACCTTGGAGATTTTAGCTTTTCTTCTGGCCTTGGAGATAGACATGTTCATATAACCCTGCTGTTCTATCATTCATATCAGTAACACGCTTGCTGCCAAGATCTGGCATTTCCTGATACAGAATCCATGCCTAAAAACTGCTAGCTCTGAGGGGTTTTCGAATGTGATGATCGTTTTCTCTGCAGACACCGGGTGTGAACAGTGGTTCTGGATAGGGTGTTCCCGCCGGATAATGGTGCGCACACTGTTTGCCCTGTTTCTGCTGAGCATTCGGCTGGCCTGATTTGCAGTGCTTTCCTCTGCCTGTGCTCTTTTTTCCTGCCCTTTTTCCCGTTTTTTAACATGACAAAAGGTTCATGTGTTTAACCTTTAGAGGCATTGCTGTTGGTCTCTGTTCCCCTTGCCAAGAGGATGGCGGTGTTTCTGAGTAATGAAGTTGGGGAGCGGGGTGGGACTTCAGACCAGAAGGTTGTGTTTATCTGCTGTGGCGTCCTCACCGCAATCGTACAGTTGGAAGGAGAGATAATCTTGTATTTTCAGTGACTGAAGCCTCCTAACAGGAGATAGAAATACCTCTCAAAAGAATAGCTGACTAAATGCCCGTTGGCATTATGCTGTGCCCAAAAGTCAGTGAAGAATTTTTAGCCCATCAAGCTACTGAGAGCAAATGTGGGCTGTGTTTTACCCTAATTCAGTAAAATAAAAACCAAGCCAAAATGTTTTGTAAAAATTAGGCTTTGATCTTTCCTAATGCGCAGCCTGTGTTAGTGGTCACAGCTGTCCAATTCTCTCAGCCTGTTTCTGTTCTCCCTGATGCCATTTTTACATTGGTGCAGTTTCAGTGACGTCAGTGGAGCGGTTCCAGATTTATACGAGCAGTTTGGCAACCCCCGAATGTTTAAAAAATCATGAGTCAGGCTCCAGAAAATAATGCAATTTTTCTTAAAAAACCTTTATTCAGAACAGCACATTGAATTAGGGGTATGGTTTTTAATCTACCTTTTAATGTTTCTGCTGATGGGTGCTTTTCAGGCTTTTTTTAGCATACCTGTGAGGGCTGGAAGATTAGTTTGTGGTTGCCGGTGAAAGCTGTGACTCCTGCTCAAGCACAGGGCTCTTTCAAAACTCTCAAACTTGGAACTTTGAAAGCACAATTTTTGTCAAATATTCTGCTGTCCCTCTGGGCAGCACTTGGAGGGAAGTCTCTTTTCTGGCCCCGGCTCTGAACACCTATGTGTATGTAAAATGCAATAATCGTCAACACAATCAATAACCACAATTTTAATCAACATAATCATCAATATAGCAATCATCTACATTTTGTATTAAAATCCTGAGTGGTGTCAGCATTGTATCTGGGTAAGAACAGAGTGCCATTGATTTACCTCTTTGACTTATTTTTACCAAGTCTGTAGGCAGAACACAAAACTTCCTACCCTAAGTGGGTTTGGGTTTAGGTTGAAACCGTGATACCAAGAAGGTAGCCAAGTGTTCAAGCTCACAGTGAGCTAATATTTTATACTCGTGGTTGGATTAGTTAAACTGCTCGGCAGGAAAGCCTGTGTATGTATGTGCTTGCACAGATCTAAACAATGCTTCCTCATATACATACAGGAAGCCAGCCAGCGGCTCCAGTGATTACGGTTTTGTCTTTCTGTTGCCCATGCCTGTGCCTTTTATCATTTATTTGGAAAGTTAATGAAAACAAGCTTAGTACAAGGAAAAGCACCCAGCAGAGCAGCCATCAATGCTGCAGAAGTTTCTTCTTGCCTGCTTATAATTAATGCCTCTTCCAGCAGAGAGAGACTTCATGCGGCAAAGCCAGCCAGCATATGCAGCAGACCGCTGGAACTGTGATTATTGATAATGGCTGGGAGGGAAGGCTGCCTTAGGTGGAGAGAAGCCAGCATGTCTTACCTTGTATCAAGGGAAGTGTGAAAGCCATCATTTTTTTGAAAATAATTTTAAAAAATGAGTATTTCTGCTTTACCTTCCTCTGTCACATCCACACGAGCCACTCTGAGTGGTGTTGGCTATGCTGTACCGCTGTTCTGAAAGACATCACATGTATTAGAAGTCCAGCCTGGCATGCTTGTGCACGAAGGCCACCTGTGTTGCTTAAAAACAGTGAGCAAATGTATTTCGGAAGTGAAAGATGAACTGAATATGGTGTTTGTGCTCAGTGTAAAGCATGGACTGTGCGAACTGGAATTAAACATGTGCTGAGCTTAATGAGGAAAGTTGTAAGCAAAGTAGAGGAGTGATGGATGGTGATCTCCACTGAGGTGGTCATGCAGGTCTTCTGGAATAACCGTGGTACCATTCATACTGGTTTATGGCACCAGACTCACTGCAAACTCCAGCAGGTCTTGGCCTTGGGCTTTGGAGACACTGCCCCACCCATAAGTGTCTTCAGCCGCACTCAGACCAGGGTTTTTCTGCTGTGGGATTTTTAGAATTTCTGTGTAAATGGTGAGTTAATGACCCACAAAATGAATTGCTTCATGAGGCTGCATTAATAACAGACGTTCTCTTACCCTATTTCATATTATATACAAATTCCCCACTCAGCATCTGCAACTAAACTGGGCAAAATTACAAAACTGCACATTCCCTCACTGAGCATGCTGCTCTGACGTTATGGGGCGAGGATTCAGTTACTATTTTTAGTGCTGTACCGACGATGTAAATTATATCAATAGCATCAACAGCAACTGAAGTCGCTGGAAAACTTTTTGTCCAATGACTGAGAACACTGGTTGATAATGATGAGGCCAATGGGTAATGAGGGGGCTTATGCTTTTTTTACAAAAAGCACATTATAGTTGATACCTACCTGGTGTCTGGAGCAAAGAGCGTTAAAAGCTCTGACTTAAATCCACATCATCAAGAGAACACATTTGACTGAGTAACCGTATCTACACAGACTATTGCTGGTTGTGTGACTTTGTTTTCTTGCTACACATTTCTTATTCTTGCAGCTCTGCCTTTGGGACCCCTGATAACAAATCACTCTGTCACTTAATTGTCTGGGACTTTTTCCTTTTTGCAGATTATTAAATGAGGTGGTTTAAACATGGAGTGCAGGATACCACTGATGGACCTCTGTTAAGCTACTGCACTACTGGGAGAGGTACCTAGAGATATAGATATATCTCTTTTCAAGAAGAAACACTTCTAGGAGGAGTTAGATGTAATAGTGACTGGTGTTTAACCTGGTGTGAGGTCTGATGGCAAATGAGGCTGATCTAAGCTGGTGCTGCTGCAGCCCACAGTCTTGGCCACGTGTTCCCCCTGGCACGACCACCACACTGTTTGTGCAGTGAGCTGGTCCAGTAAACTCATCTAGCTGAAAAGTTGGGGCTTTGGGGGTGCTTTTGTATGGCTTCTCTTCAGCTGGGTCTGCTCTGGATTTCTGTGTTACTTCATGAATACTAGTGCGGCACTGAGGAGGAGGTGGGAACGTGCAACCAGGGAGCCCACACTGTTTTAAGCTCCTGTGGCAGAGCACCTAGGTATCAAAGATGGAGGAAGTTTATTTCTAATCAACCGGTCTTACATTTCAATCAGAGAGTTTAAATTTATACACATAAATAATTCATGCACTTATTATGCTACACATTCAGAATGCGGAATGCACATTAACTTGTCCTTGTCCCACTCTAACAGCTCTGCAAGTGTGATCATCCCTGTTTTATTAGGGGAAAATGATACCAAAGGTGAGATCCTGGTGCATTAAAATTGACAGCAAAATTCTTACAGACCCCAATGCAACTAGATTTTCCCTTGAAATAACTGAGAGCACTGGCTGTTGCTCTTAAAGTAGTAGTGGCACTCTTTCTAGCTCCAGTGCAATGATTGTGTCACAGGAAGGATATTAAGGCAGTTATGTAGCAGAAATGAGTGAGTGTGGCACTGCCTCCGTGCTCCCAGGATTTAATAACGCAGCATACCTGCAAGGCCTTTTTTAGTCCATAGGGCAATGCCACCTCTCATCTGAAAAAGAGAGATCATGTGATCACTAATGCTTTATGCTAACAAATATATCCTTGCCACTTACTGAAGGATAAAATGTAATAATAAGCTTGATTGTGTTCAATTAAAAAAAAAAAAAAATCTTTGGCTAGTTCCTGAAAGAATATTTTATACAATATACATGAGTAAGGCTTTGACTTAGGGGAAAGTGTTGTGCCTTTCCAGTTGCTGCTCAGTTTTGTGCTGTTCTAATTCATTTTCTTTGTTTGATTTTTATCTTGGCGAGGTCTTGACTTGTTATTTTGCAGTTAGAGGAATTTCCATTTCCTTTTGATTCAAGATATAATTTAACATTATATGTAAAAATTGTATTGCAGCAAGTGTCACCAAGGTGTCTAAAGCAGACTCCAAATCTGTATGAGTAATGGGTAAGTCTTTCACGTCTTGCAGAGTAGCCGTGGTTGATCCGTCTTCCCTCGCTATATAGCTCCCCGGTCGTGTGGCTGTGCCTTCGTACACTTCAGCCTCTACCTTGTTAGCAATCCACTCGCACACCGCAAATCACTTCTCCTGACTCCTTAAAAATAGCTGCCTGGGAGAGGGCGTGGTCCTGACACAGTGTCCCCGCATTCCTGGCCAGGCTGCAGGTGGAGCTGGAAGCCCTGCCCAATGTTGGGATTGTCTGGCACTTCCCTTTACAGGGCCGTTGTCAAGCCCTCGTAGCTTTGCCAAACTTAAGCTGTTGGAGCTGACATTTTCCATGTCGGGTGTCCGCCTGCAGCTGATTTCCTTTTCTTTGAAAGTTCAAATAAAAATATTTGGGTCCTTCAAAAAATAAGGGGGGGGGGGGCGGGAATAAATTGGTTTGGTCATATTGCAAGCACTTGCAAGTACTTTGCTAGGAAACTTGCACGCTTCTATACTTCAGAGCAGCAGCGTGAAATTTGGCAGGGGTTTAGCCTTGTGTAAGACAGGCACCTTTTGCTATCTCTACAAAAGTTGCTCCAGCCAAGTCTGAATACTCCTAGAAGTACCAGTTTGGACATTTTAAGGGCTTCAGAAAAACAAAGTCCTCATGGTTGCACAGGTAGGCTTTTGAAAGGAAAATACTATTTCCTAAGTAGGTTGCTGGATATTCTATATGAGGGATTTCCCAAAAGGCAACCCCATAAAGACAGACATGTCTTCCATCAGGAAAAAAATGAATGCTCAGAATTGCTTAGCAGTCAAGATCACAAGAAACCCCAAGTGTACTTAAAGGGCACCTGATAAGATCAGTGAAAAAATACCCATTGCCGCCCCTTGCCTCTGGAATGTCATGTAAATCTGTCTGCGCTTGCCTTTCACACTTTTAATTGAAAACATAAAGGGGTGGGGGGAGTGTTTGAGCAGATTAGCTAATTGATTGATTGATTATTTACAAGGAATCAAAATTGGAGGGACAATGATGTCTTTTTAGAGAGGCGTCAGGGCAAATTATATGATTATCAGGTTACCCATTTGCACAGTTTGACATGCGCAACACCACTGCATCCATTTGTACGCAAATCATGCATCAGCGTTTTTTCCTAACACATTTTAAGAGAATTTAACATGCCTTTCTCAAAACCACAAAAGCAAAGCTATAGTGCGTTAAGAATGAAATATTTGACTACGGCAGCAAGCTCTTGTCTAGCTCATGGATGCCAGTAGGGGTTTCAGTACAGTATGACGATGGTTTTGCTGAATGTACTGGGGCCAAATCCCTCTCCTGCTTATGTGAGGGCCCGAGCCAGGCACATGAAGAATGTGTGTTAATGTGCACCATATTCTCAGCCATCTGTTGACCCCATCTGACTCGCTCTTGCCTGTGCCTGTGGGACTGCTCTCTGGGGAGAGCCAGTGAAGGTCAGGAGGGCACCGAAGCCTTGTTGGGAGCTGCCGAGTGGCAGTACCATCTGTAAGACTTTCTTCTTCTGCTTCTGTTCCAAATCTACCGTATTTAGGGCGGTAGGCAAGTATGCTGATACAATTAGTTTGTCCTGAAAAGCCAGCCCCCGCCCCCAGCAGTCCCATCCCAGCTGGAGCAGACCCACCAAAGGGAGGGACCCACAAGTTCATTCCGGCTGTGTTGTTTGCTGACAGCCCTCGAAGCCCATGGGGATAGGTTGGCCGAAGTGATTTCTTGCAATGAATGGTGTGATTTGTGCCAAATGTTATGAGACCATCTTTTTTTTTTTTTTTTTTTAATATTCACATATTTAAGTCCTGCAAGTATGATTGCCCATACTTCTGTCTGGGGATGAGTAGCTTACCTTTTGGGTATTTTGAAATTTAAGCACCTTTCTTAGTAGCAAAGGCAAGTTTTCAAATGCTTCCCCTGGTAACATTCACTCTGGGATGACTGTTACAATCTTGGCAAGCAAAGATGAAGGATCAAGCACAGAATCTGGCCTCCTCTCCAAATTGCCTTGATTTCTTATCTCCAAAGCAGAATTATTTTGCACAGATCTTGCTGTTTCATATGTTTCCCTTTGCTTTCATGGTACTATTTCAATTAATGCCATCCTGGGGACACATGAGCCTGGTGTAAAACGTCATCACAATGTTTGAGAGTGGTTTTGAGAGTCTGTTCTGCGCATATAAAAAACTGTGTCAATACATAGTCAGGCTTTTAAAAGTCGTGTTTATAGCACCATAATCACCCTGTATCTAGGTCTTGAATCAGAACAGGGTGGGGACCCTTTACAATGTGAATACAATAACGTGTATTAAATAACAGTAAGAAGTTACTGCCAGTACACAGTAGCCAATTTTCCAATGTTAATACCTGAGAACAACAAATAGCAAGCGAGGCTGGCCAGGCTGGTGGCCTCTGGCCAGCTTTTCCCAAAGCAGGTTTCTGAAGCTGGCCTGGCTCAAGGTGAGTTTGTGCGTGGTGGGGCTGAACCTTCGCAGCAACCAGCACCCATTTCTTCCCTCTCTAAAAGCAGGAACCGTGCATGGCTGGGCCGTCTCTGTGCAGCACCCAGGGGAGCTTGACCTGCTTCCCTTGGGTGGCTGGATGGGCAGCCAGAGTTTAGAGACCCTGGTGTGAAAGTGTTGATCTGGATCCCCAGGAAATCCTGTTAAGCAGGAACGGAAGTGCCTGGGGCAGGGGAAAAAAAAAAAATCTGTCTGCTCGAAGCTGTGGCCCTCTCATTTGCATGCAACAGATGTCCTGTTTGTTTGCATGTCAAAATAACCCTGCCCCAATTGCCTCAAGCAAAAAGATTAGATCTGGGGAGGAGGCTTACACCACGACAACTTTTAGCACAACAAGGAAATTCTAAAAGAGTAAAGATAATTAAAATCAAGAGATGAAAGCCAGCTCAGTCCGCTTGCTTGACATAGCCAAGTATCTCCCAATAATTCAAGAAACCTCTCAGTATCCAGAACTGTCCATCATCCACCCTGTTTTCCCTTGCCAGCACGACTTGGCATTTTAAAATTAAAATTGTTGTGCTTGTCGTGCTGACTCATATGTTGTGCATCTCTCTTCTGTCCGGACTGGGGATGAAATCTTGGCCCTGTGCTCTAAGCCCATGTTATGCAGGAGGTCAGAGCAGTTAATCAAAATGGATCATTCTAGCTTTATAGCATAAAAGTCAGTTAAGTCATTGGCAAAATTCCTGCTGGTGCCTATAAACGCAGAATTTGAAGTATATAACCCCAAGACGTCCAAATGGCTGGCTGTATGATTCTCTCTCTGACTCCAGCTCTTCTGTTTACAAGTCCAGAGCTGCTCTGCGTATTTACTTCCCTTTTTTCTGCTTGCATCCCATGGATTTGAAGTGCTGAGCTTTTCTAATGACAAGAGTGAAGCCTTATTTCTTAGGAAGAAAATGTGGCTTAAATTTATTAATTTTTTGTGTGAAAATGAATGACTTGAAAATACCCCTGATCCATTTGTTACCTTTTTTGCTGTGAGTTTTCTTTTACCTTTGCAATAAAGGGAATTCATTTTTAATAGGATCGAGGGGAAAAATTCGAGGATGTTTGCACCATATTTCTGCCTACAGCTAAAAAATCTAAACCATAAACCCTTAAAAATAGTGAGGAGGAAAGGATCATTAATAACCCTAAAACTAGTTTTGAGACTCGCCATAAGAACATTATCTGTAAAGGCAACATGTTGGTTGCACTGACTTAGTAATAATAAGCAATAAAAATAAAACACACTCCAGGGCTGAAACAAGCGTGAACGCCTAAAATGTGAATTTTAGGATGTTCTGTAACGACGTGGCTGTCCAGGGCACAAAAGGCGGCTGCATTCAGGGTTTCTGAATGAAGCTACACCTGCTGCTTAGCACCTCACCCCAGTGCTTCCTTCGGAAACTCTTGCTCCCGCTCTTCGTCAGCCCCGTCACTAGAAAATGCAGTCGGGCTGCAGAGCTCGCTGCAGCGCTGAGGACGTAGCCATCGATGTAAAACACGGGGCGGTTTGCCGTATGCAGGTAACCTACCAGACCTTCGATTTAGATAAGTCCTAAATAAAACGAAAAGTAGCCTTGGATCAAATGCCCAATTATCTTTGTGTCTTCTCTGCGGGCTGGGAACTCTCCACGGGACAGACGGAGAGAGAGCTCGAGTAAGTTATGCAAACGCTATTGTGTTAGGCTTGTGTAAGGGCTAAATCATTTTAGCCTCTGGGCTAAATAATTTGATTGGATGGAAACCATTTAAGATGAGACTGTTTCTTTTCTTGAAATAGTTTATTCCCTGACCACATTTAAGTAGCTAAAATGTTTTGCTTGGTGGAGTGTGTGACTGTGGGGGGTGGAGAGCAAGGGAAAGGGAATTGGGACTCATTTTTGTGGATATCCCAAAATAACCCAAATGAAGACAACCCAACCCAAAATGTAAGAATTCCCAGAGGCTGCTTGGTCACAGGATATATTTCCACATTGTATTAGAGCAATTCCCTGAACTGGAGAAGACAGAGGCAGTACTGGCTGACTTGTAGTTTTACTGCCCAGTTGTTTATTAGCAATCCTGCTGTGCAAAAGCATTGAAGAAATGGAAGTTATTCAGAGGCGACTCCAAGCCAGACTTGATTGTTAGCAGCTTTAGGGATTTGGCTATTAGCTGGTGCGTTCTGTGGTAATGGAATATTGTAAAAATGTTTATATAAAAAAGTGCAAATGTCAAGGCAGTGTGTGTGTATGTGAATACCTCTTCATACAGTAATGGTTCTTAGAAGCAAAATTTACCAGATGTATAATAGGACAAAAAGTTGCTCTAGCAGATTTGCTTGGGTTTTAATTTACTTTGCTATAAAACAAGGTCCTTTACCCTACACTGCACACCAGGCCCAAATTACAGAGTTTGGAACCCCAGAACTGTCTGACCTGACTACTGATGCTCAAGTCAATTCTTTTTATTATTGCCATGAGGTTTGCAGCGGGCTGCAGGATTGTGCATTGAAAGTACATCAGTGCTTTTAGGGTGAACTGGTGTTTTAGGTCAATCGGTAGGAGATAAATTGGAGCTTTCAGCACCCACTAAAGAGATGGAGGTAATTTTTTTTCTCTTTTTCGTCAGCAATTTGCACAGCCATTTCCAGTAATGGGGATAGGACAGATCACAGTTTGGGGGCCAAGGGTGACTTCAACAGCAGAGCGTGAATGTGGAGCCCTTTATCTCCATCACACCAACTCTCAGCTTCACCTGACTGCTCTGCTGCTCCCGTCCCCCGAAACTGCCACCCTTTTTGGACAGTCATAGAAGCATACATTAATTAAAGCTATCGTTACACAGTCAGACAGTTGTATTCATCTCCAGCCTGTGCTTGGTAGGTTTCTGAATAAATGCCCACTCGTGCTGTCTTGGGGTCCCTGTTTCTGCCTGTTTCCAGGCTTGGAAAGCTGTGGTTACGTCAGCTTGCGCTTTGAAGGTTATCTACCCAACCAGTGGGATTACAAGGGCAATATATTTCTTAATGAAAATGTTGATTCTGGAGTACAGTTATAGGGTCATTTACATTATTATGCACATAATCTCCACCATAATCTCTTTCAGAGCAGGGGGTCTAGAATGACCTTTTACGGTCCCTTTCCTGTACTGCATTTCTATGATTCTATGAAGTCCTTGCTGAAAACAAATAAATGTTATCAACATTCCTATAAATTATTCATTTTTTAAATCCACTGGTCATTATAAGATGATTGGCATAAGTAATAATCTGTGTTAGGGATGCGAAGGAAAGCAAAATGATAAAAAGCCTCCTTGATGTTCTGCTGCTGTTTGTCATCTTTTCGGAGAGAAAGAGGGGTCTGACAGACTTCCAGCTTTGCCCTCAGAGGACCTGGGCTCCAGGCCCTGCACTTCCACTGCTTCTTTTGTGGTCTTGACAAGTCATTAGGGAGAGACTGAAACACTGTTTTCAGAGCATCTTAACTGCACTTCAGCTGGCAGCCCTCCTGCTCCCATCCCCCAGACTGCCCAGACTTGCAGACCACATTAATCAAAACTATCCGTAGGCATTCAGCCAATTGTATCCATCTCCAGCCTATCCTGCTTCTGTTTGGCCCATAAATAGTTTTTAAATGTGCTTCTTAGCTATATTTTGATTTTTCTAGGTTTCTAAAGGACCTTTGCTTTGCATTTCTGGTTTCAAAAATCGATTGTAAAAAATAGTTATTCCACGCATAAATTCTGTGCTCCGAAATCAGCTTTCTTCTCCCTCTGCTCGCCATCATCTTCCAGTGGCAAAGAGGCGAGTTGAGCTGCTCTCAAGTAAGCTTCCCCATGGCTCGGACACGTCTAAGCAGATACTTGGGGCTGCAGCTTCATTCCGCAGTGCTCGGGTCAGTGGAGTAACCACAAATATGGGGCTCCATTACTGCCCGGCTAACCAAACTGCTGTGTGGGGGCAACAGTAAAAGCAAAGAATAAGAAATAAAGCTGCTCATATTCATTTGGCTGCAATAAATGGGTTTAAACCATAATTCTTTGGTTTCCTTTGCAGACACTTTTGAATGCTATCCTTATAGTTATTATTTTCAATCCCTGTGAACTCACAGCGTGGGCCGGACGTTGGTGACCGTGGTGGCGTGGGTTACACAGCTCTTCAAAATGTTGATTTTGAATCTCACTTTAACTTAACCAAATTTTGCTGGTGGGCTCAGATACGTACAATTAGCTCACTTAAAATGATGCCTCCGGTGTGCTAAGACACTTAAAATTAGGACCAGAAGTTAGGCAGTTAATCTGTAAAGCTCAATAAAGCCCCCTGTTTCATCCAAGGGTTGTCAGAAAATTCGTTCCACATCTGTACAGAAAAAAGCGAGGTGTAAACTGCCAAGAACCATTTTAATGATGGCTGGAGAAAAAAGCAGCCAGATGGCAGGCTCTGCTGTGGCTGCGGTTGGTATTTAACTGCTTTTTTATTGGAAAAATATGGGGTGAAAAATTGTGTGGGACTCATTAGGCAGCCTGCTGCGATTCTGATCAGCTTGCCAATCTGTTCAGTGTGGCAAAGATCCAAACAGCCATAAATTTTTAGCAGCGGCTTATAATCTATGACTTGGAGCTTGTTAAACCTTCTCTACTCCCCCCACTTTTGTACACTGCTTGGTTTGGGGCTTTTTTCCCTTTTTTATTTTTTTAATAAAAGCTTCAGGGCTCAAGCTGTGCTGGAAAAAAAAAAAAAAAAAGCAGGGGGGATAAAGTCTCTCACAAAAAGCTCCAGTGAATAGCACATCTCTTTGCTCCTTCTAAAAGTAAGACCCCAGAACACAAGTTTAATTTTCCTGATCCCGCATATTAACTAAAAAATTGGGTGTGCAGCAACATCTAAGCGAGAGTGTGAGTGGTGTTATCTTTTCATTGGCATGGAGGAGCAGTGGAAATCCTCCTCCTCCTCATTTGTCATCTTCAGAGGGAGGCAGGTTGTCCGAGGAGAGGGTTATTTTTGTGGGCAAGCAGCTCTGCAGTGTTTTACCTTTTTGCTGAAACAATCCCAAAGTGAAGGATATGCAAATTTCAGAATTTCATAGCTTGGAGCAAAGTGTTAGGATCACAGCGCAACTGGCGCTCAGGGGAGACAGTAAACTGCTGGCAGGGGTTTAATTTTCCATCGTAGTGGTGTCTGGATTCTGAAGGATTCACAAAGGATCCTAAGAGGAAACTTAAAGCTTCCTTTTTCTTAATATTTGCATATTACAGAAATCGATTTCAGACAAAGGAAAAAGAGGTTTTAGAGGCTGCTGTGACATGTTTCCAAGTAACATACACAGAACTATTGATCTGACCACTTTTACGGAGATGGAAAATAAGCAGCCAGCACTCCTTCATGGGAGTATAAATATTGGTTTTGAAAGATTTATGGAAACCAGCGGCCAGCAGCGGTATATATGGTCTCTCGTATATGTGCTGTTAAAAATACTACAGTATTTCTCAGAAATTGCCCCAAGTAGTGATGTAAAATTATAAGCTATGGAGTTTTGATGCTTAACTGAAGCATTACTATACTGTAATATTTTTATAATGGTAACGCTGAACTCACGCATGCATTTATATCTGTGCATGTACACTGCACGTGTGCTGTAGGTTCAAGGTTATTTCAAGGAGATGTTTAAACAGGGCGGCGGGCCCATTACAAAAGCGCGTATGCAGATAGATAGGTGTGCACAACTGCCGTAGAGCTGTATCCAAGGTAGGTTGCTGTCACCTAAGCCATCATCTTTCTTGTTTGGCCAAGGCAAAGGTGTTAACTTGACTCCTGCAGAAAGTGAGTGGGACTTCAGCTGATTAACTCTGATTTTATGTGCAATTTTGGGTATGGCAGGTACATGAAAAACAGCATCTGTATAACCCAAGTGTCAATGATTTAGGTTTCTTTTTATCTGAAGTAGCATTTCCAATAGCGCGTCCCTTCTCATTATAATTTGGGACAACAGTGCAGCAGAAATAAAGAGAAGAGTTAGCAGACTGCCTTGCAAATGCCATTCAGTTTATTTTAATGCTGGCCAAGACTTCTGTAGCTAATAATCTGCACCAAAATCAGAGCCCACGTGGATGCGTCTCAGGTTATGGCCAAGCCTTGTCTCTATACAGGTACCTGTTTCCCCCACCTTCTACTAAGTACCATGGCATTTCTAGCTACTAGCCGATTTCTTCTAGCTGTTATCTTTGTGTAGAGCACATATGTAAATAGGCAAGATAAAAGGTTACTTCTTTCCTTTCACAGAATTTATTGAAAAGAACAGTGTGAAAAAGCCTAGGGAGGTTGTCTTGTATTTTCTATAAATATAATACAATCAGGAAGCCTTTATGTTGTGAGAAGAGAATAAATGAGCAGATAGTGGTAACAAAATCCAAGAGTGCAGTGATCTGCTTGAAGTCTTCCTTCCCTTTTTTGTTCTGCCAGGGGGAATATTTGTATATTACTGTTCAAAGAAAAACTGCCTGTTTTCTTCCTGAAGTAATCATTTATGATCTATGAAGGACACTTTTTATTCATATTGACTAATACATGTTTAAGAAAGTTGGGTTTTTCATTCTCCTCGTACAGGACTTAGGGGTTTGGGGCTGGGGGTGGTTGTGGGTTTTTTGGACATTTCTGCTACTTGGAGTGGGTTTTCTTTAAACATAAAGTTGAATCACGCCTCTGTCTTCCCAGCTGGCCTCAGACTTTGCAAAGACAGCCAATTTTTCTTCACTTCCAGGAAACTGGTTTATTCCTGCCCCTCCCCACCTCGAAATATTTATATTCATAACACAGCTCCTCCCCATAAAAAAGCTCTTCTCGCCCTCCAGCACACAGCATCTCCTTAAAGGTGTTGAGAGGACTCTACTCTCCATTGCCACCTTCTTTCTTGTTTCTCTTTCTGCCTGTCTGTGGGGTGTATAGCCATGAAAACAGCCTTATCACAGCCTGTCTAGCAATAAGATCCATGAATACTTTGGCTGTTCCCCAGGATGGTGTGAGCACGGCATGCCTGTCACTCACAGCCAAGCTGGGAGGAGAGCGGCAGGGTGGCAGCCGAGCCGCTGAATCTTATTTGATATGGGAGGAGGAGGCTGAAGAGGGACTATGGTAGTGTCACAGAATCTTGCAATTTTACTGCAAAATGTTTCCTTAAAGGCGCAGTTCCTGGAGTTCTGCAATGAGATAAGGAATTTTGACTTTCATGTGAAAGAAAAATTAACCCATGCAGTCACTGAGGAGACTTGGCAAATAGGAGCCACCCCAAGGCAAAGTCAGCAAGCAAATTAAAGGAATGCACGCTGTATTTATTTAATTAGGTTTCCATCTTAGTGTTTAGAAGATGATTTTATGATTTGGTGGAGGGAGAGTGGGAGGAAGAGAAATAGGAAAAGCTTGGTTTGGGTTTTCTACCCTTTGACGGTCCACTGGAAACAAGAATTGCCAATGCATATGACTCCAGTAGGTTCCACTGGGAAGAGCTTTTCCTCCTTGTTTTGAAAAAGTAAAAACATGGGATGGGATATGATCTTCCCAGACACCACAAATCTTGCCCCTGTCTCCAGAGGCTTCCAGAAAGGCCAGCTGTGATTTTGAGGTGAACACTACATTTGGGGCAGATTCAGCCTCTAGGTTGTAGAGGCTGAACTCAATTTGGGTCAGTAACCTGGAAAGGAAGGACTAAGTCCACTGCTAGGTCTCCAAACTGTTTTTTCTTATGGCACTGTATAAAGCGAAGCGTCCTCCTAGCCAGCCTCATCAGAGCAGGATGGTGTCTGGAGGCGGCTGCTCCTCAGCTCTGTGGCCGGTGCTGCCGATCAGAGTGGTGAGCTGCCGAGCCCCATGCTGGGAGGGGGAGCCTGTGCCAGTGCAGAGTGGGTCCCAGCTTGGCACAACCAGGTGCTCACCAGGGTCAGCATCTGCTACATGGGCTGTGGGTGAGCAGTGCTGCTCTCCAGCAGCATCTCCAGGACGAAGTCTTTGGGTTAACAGAGGGACAGGGAAGATTTGTCTGTAGTTGCTATTATTTAAATTGCAACGTAGATACCAGCTGGCTGTGTTTAGTCAGTATCATTTTTTTCTGTGCATCATCAATATATAGAAAATGTTTGCCTTATTTTCAATGCCTTGTTTCTATACACAGCAGCTTTGTGGGGATTACAGTGCCCTCACCAATGCTGGGGTCGGCAGCCCCTTCCCCGTACCACCTGCATGAACAGACTGCTGTAACAGCCTCGCTTTATAAGATGCTCTTTTAAATAAATAAAGACAACTCCCAGCTGATACTAGCCCTTTACTTGCTAATAACACTCAAGTCCTTTTGGCTCTCCAGAACATCCCTTAAGAGAGGGGATTCTGCATTAAGCAACTTGTTCTGTCAGGAGCGATTCGCTCTGCGACAGGTCTGGCCCGCCAAGAGATGGTCGTCGTCTGTGCAGGCTCTGCCTGGGGAGGAGGAGACACGATAAATGAAACAGATTAGTCATCTATAGGAGGACTTGATCGTCTGTCTTCCCAGATCTCTAAGCTTCCAATGGAAGATCTAATTTTTCAATAAAGATAATTCAATTAGGAGGTTTTAATTAGGGAGCTGAAGCTACTTCCCCCCTACCCCTTCCTGTAGCTGTCAGCCTCTTCACAGAAGCATCCGTGTGCCTCCATTCCCGCTTCTCTTTTATTTATTTTTTTTTAATTCCTAATCAACCTGGTGGAAGAAAGCAGGGAAGGAGAAAGACGATGAAGGGAGAACAGGGACATAAAAAAATAAAATAAAATAAAAAAACCCCACAGCATGTTGTGTCATTAAAAAGTGCCTTGTATTACCCGGGAGCTTCTCCATCTGCTTTCGGTGGGCATCCCAGGAGGACTTGGCGATTATGAAGGAATTCTCGGAGGCCATTACTGGGAAGAGGAAAAAAGGCTTGCTGCAGACAGCTTAATGGACTAATTTGTAACTGTGAGAGCAGGAGAAATGAGTTGTTGGCCACGTTTTAATTTGACAGCGAGTGGCAGAACGAATGCGAAATGTGATGAGTGAGCAGGCGCGTTCATTTTCGCAGTGCACTTTGCAAGGGCCTCTTGGCTTTCCCGTGGGGGCTGTCACTATTATTTTTTGCCTTCCCCACCCAAGTGAGGATGGTGGGGGTGAAGGAGTGGGGAGGTGCAGGGGGCGAGCACAGGTTGGAGGAGGGGAAGCATGATCAAGCAAACAAGGCTCAGGATCCAATTTTATGCCAGCACTAGGAAGACAGGAGGGGACAGGCTAAAGAAATTAGCAGTGTGTCTTAACTCTTTGTGTGGTGAATGGGAGGAAGACGCTTTATGAAGAGCATTTTTTCCGTACATAGTGACTTTGCTGTCATCTGACGTACATACAGCCCCACCTTTTGCAGTCCACTTGACCAGAGGTCATAGGTGGTAGATCACCAGCCAAAGCAACATTTGGCAGTCTTGCCAGGAGAAGCTGGAGCTCCTAAATAGGCTCAGAAAGCTGACGTTCAGTTGTTGACCCGTATCCAAAATCTGGGTCCTCGCTATAGCCGCTCAGAGGCTGTTGCCCTCCAGTGCCAGTGCTTCTACAGACACGCTGCACCCCAGAGACAACCTGTCCACCCTGATGCTGCCTGGTCCTATCTGTGCTCATTGGGCCATGACATGAATTCATGTGGTATCCAACATGGAGCTAGGCAAGTGTGGAAATTGCCACCCCCGTTTGCTGCCCCCTCATTTAAACCCTGGTAGCGATCTGAGGGCAGGCTTCAGTGGCCAGCAGCCTCCCCTTGCCCTCAGGTGCCTCTGGGCTCATCTCTTACCCTTTGGACTAAGGCTCCTGCCCGAGGGCAAGGGCAGTGTGCTGTCTTCCCTGCATCAGGAGGGCTCTGTTCCACACTGACATTTTGTCAGATTGGTTGTTCTTCAGCTTGTGATGTTTAAAAATCGATACTTCCCCACCCAGAGGCTATAATAGAGCAGCTTGTATGAACTGAAGGATAGATAAATAAGTGTGGTTCTGTTGATGCTACCTTCTTGGCAGCCAGTGCTCACCATCATTCCCCATCATACACTGTATTTTTTTCCATTGTGTCTTCTTTACGGAAGCTCACATAAGAGGAAGAAAATCTTAATTGGCTGCTGTGTTTTCCAGTGGGTTCTCTTCAATGGCCGGTTGTTAAGTTGTATGATTAAAACGAGAAAAGACTAATTCTGCCAGAAAACACACACGGATTGGTAATAGAATAAATTGATATATATGAGCTGAGATGATTATTTATGGCTCTTTTCCCAGGCTGCAGTACCAAGGTATGATCGTGCCATAAATTGCGTGACAGTTTCTTGCAAGACAGCAGACGAGATATCATTTCACACCCGTGATCAGTTACAGGGGTGGTTTCGGGGAGACTGCTCAAGGATCAGACAAAATTCCAGTTCCCTCACTTGGACTGTTGTTCCTTGTGGCTCCACGCTGTACTGGGGGCGCCCGTATGGGGTGGAGGATCCACTACACAGCCCCTCTGTGTCGTGTCCTGGCAGAGGGACCACCTTTCACAGCCTGTGAAACCTAACAGCTACAGTTCAGAGGAGCCATAAACCTTCCATGTAGGTTTTACAAAGCATCTAGAAGGAAAATGTTTTGTTTTCTGGATTATGGGAATAGCAGATGAGGAAGAGGAAGGTGAAAGGACCTTTCCTGTTTTCTGCAAGTAGGTTAGCAGGGACGAGAACATGGGGTATGAAGAGGTGCATGTAGGCAGTGGTTTTTCTGTGCAAATGCTTGAGCGTTTAGCCTGTCAAGGGGTGGGTTGTCTTCCTGGAGAGCGTAGGCTGAAGCAAACTGCTGTCAGCACTGCATCTCCCAACACTGTGCCGGAGGACAAGGGATCCTGCTGGATCCCAGCTCCAGGCATTGTGGGATCAGGCTAGGAACAGTTGCCCATTGTTATTTCAGCCCAGGAGAGGGTATGCTGAGCCTAGTCCAGACACGACACGTCAGCAGGAAGAGTCCCACTGGCTTCGGTAGGTTTTCCTTCAAAATTTGTATTAGATCTGAAGATTTCAGTGAAAAGCAGCATGGATAAGGCACTGAACTGGGATGTAGATGACTGATTCTCTCGTGCTGTAGACTTGCATGGGAATCCTTGTGCAAGTCTCTCTTCATTTCTTGCTAGTCTTCATTCCTGGATTTGTTTTTGTCCTTCTGAAACCTATGTTCTACCACTTGCAGGAGGGGAGAATGGGGAACAGCATTGCCATGTGTCGTGTTTGCATTCGTGTTGCTGGTTATCTCATTGAGGCACTGCCATATTATTTTCAGCAAGTGGCCTGAGCACAGCAACGAGGAAGAGCTCTGAGTTGCCAACTCCTTTCCTCCTGTTGACTCCCTCTGTAGCTTCAGATAGATTACTCATGTGCCCTTCTTACCTTTCTCATTGGAAAAATAGGACTGGGATTTAGTGTGAATAGGTGTTACGCAGTAAGTGGCAAGTAACATCCTTTCAAAATATGAAGTACCGCACTTATCCTGGCTATGAGCAGCACAGCTCTCATTCGAGTGTGGGCATTGCACACAGGCTCTGCCGTCCCCAGTGCATGGTGGAGCTGCGTTCATGCCTGTGGGTATGAACCTCTGCCCTGTGGGCTCTGGGTATTGCAGATGGGCGATGGCTGGTAGCTGAGAGATGCTACTTTGACCAATTTTATCAACATACTGAAATATGATCTTTTCCTTTAAGTGTGTGTAGATACAATATGTGTTCAGTGTACGTACTTCCCAAATTCGGTAGGTGTGTATGAGCCTGCACGCACCCAATGTGAATTCTGATTTCATGGATGCTGATTTTTTACTGATGTAACTCGATGAGACTTGAAGAGGAAGATGAAGTTGAATTTCATTGTGATCATTGTATATAATTTCAGAAAGTCAATATCCAGCAATTAACTCATGAGCTTGTAACTGTGGCTAATATTTTTTTCTTTTGTTTTTTAACAAAAGCACAAGTTACATTGAAACTCTTCTTCTTATGGCTTTCTTTCTTCCCCTTTGATCTTTCTTACTATAAGAAATATTCTTTGAAAAAGCTTTCTGCTTTTATTTTTTTCTAATGGAAAATAATTGCATTTGACTTTAGAAATGTACACCTGCAGTACTGGACTGTTTTTCTGTTTGTTAGTTGTGGCATTTTTTAAAGGACGTTTGCAAATTATACATGCACTCCTCATGTATAGAAATCTTACCAGCAGGTTTAATTGTACTGGTTTGCCCTGCAAGATACAAAGGTTCGTCATCCCCCAGTGTGGGCATCTGCCTTGAGAGCCCCTTGAGTAACTTTGACACTACCCGAGTTGGATTACAAGAATGTGTTTTTATTACTGCTGATGATGGATACGCAACATCTAACTGCCCTGGATTTTCTAAATGTTTCTTTAAAGTTAGATTACCCTTGTTTTAAAGCTTTTCATTACTCACCGTAATTATATGTAACACTGTGCTTTTAAAATGGGGTGGGAGAAGACCCAAGGAGATGTAAGCATGCACTTGGCCATGGCTTGGAGAGAGGATTACAAAGAAGAGGGAGACAATTTTCCCAATCAGAACAAAACATTGGCCTTGTGCCTCCTTAACTCATTAAGCCTCGGCTCTTGCTTTGGTGTTTTGATAGAGGGCGACAGGCAAAGGACCATTTCAGTGCTTATGTTCATCTCACCTACTTGCCCGTTTCATCTCTATCTCTGAACACTGATCTCCAGAAGAGAAAGCATTGGGATTTCTCCAACCTGTCACCCAGCCCCAGGATGTGATCAGTCTAGGGCAACAAGGAAACTAAATATAAGGAAGACAGGGTGTGTATGGCTGTATCTATCAAGACGACTAAGTGAATGAAGTCCATGCTGCCTCCAGGACTTCTGTTCACACCTCAACCTGTCCCTTTTGAATCTAGAAACACAGCCCTCTGGTTTCAATCCTGAACGCACAGACATGTGAATGGAAACTGAAATTCCTAGATAGCAGCAGGCAAGACTGTTCATTTACCCAAGATGGGATCTTACATCGGGAGTCCCACTCGCTCTGGGCCGTGAAGTCCACTGCAAGCAGGTTTGCAGGTCTGGAGAGTTGGGATTTGGGAAGCTTCAAGCTGTTTCATTCCCAGGTAAAATTTTTCTTTTAAGGCTCATGTAGACTTTTGGGGGTCCTGTGCCCTAGGTCTGTGGTACCTCAAAAAACAGAGCCAGAGTTTGGTGCTTGTCTAAATTCCTGCCTTAATGCAGCTTCCCCTTTCAAGACAGCAAGGCTCCTGCTGCTGCCACTGCTGCTCGCCCCCCCCTTTACCTTCCAGCTCACTGCGTCTGTTCCTGGAGGCCCCGGGAGGCTTTAACAACCACTAGATTGTTAGTGACAGTCAGACACTTTAACACTTAAAGTAGAAGGTTTGATTTAATCGCAAGGCTGTCATTTATTATTTGTCTGCTGTGTTCCGCTGGGGCGCCCGCTGATCAACTGCCTGCTCCCAGGAGGGCTTTTTTTTTTTTTTTTGTTATGTCTAAATCCTCAATACAAATTGCAGCGCTCCTAGATCTCCCAGTGGGACCCATTACCGCCTGTGGGGCATTAAGGATCATTAATAGTGCTGTCAGCAAGCTAGCCAGTTGGTTAGCTTCTCATAAATAGGAAATTAATCCATCTACTTCATTAATAATGCCGAGTGTAGCTATTTTGTTGCACTTGATGTAAGGGGCCTTCTGTTTGTCTGTAATGTGATAAGACAGGACTCCAAATTAGCATTGAATGTCTGATACAAGAGTGCAGACTCAATTACTTAGTGGAAAGGTTTTTGTTTTGGTTGGAGTTTTTTGTTGTTTTTTTCCCCAAACGTCTTTAAAGTTCTGGAGCAGCAAGAAAAAAAAAACAACACTGATTTGCTTCATTATTTGTATTTTGCAGATTCTGTTTCCATCACTTGCTGCTTCTTTTGAAGAATAAATTGTTGGGGAGGGAAACCAGTGAGTGAGAAATGGGGACCACACCTGGCAGGAAAAGCAAAATACATTAATTAGAGACAGGGCTAACTAGCTGTGCTCATCTTGCCTTCTGTGCTGAGGTTTTGGGGGGGTTGTTTTGCTTTTTCCTCGCATCTATAGTTAAGGAATCATTACAACACTGATGGGTGATATATTTCACTTTGTAGGAGGAGGAGCAGTAACAGTGTAGGTTAAAGGAGAAAATGAGCCATGATAAGAGCCGTCCAGCTTTTTATGAGAAAATCATTTGCCTACCCAGCAAACGCAGAGTCCCTGATGGGTGGTATTGGAACCACTCAGAGGATATGAAGAATTCTGAGTACATTTATCTATTGCATTTCTAATTAGTTTTACTCAATAATATCTAGGCACCAGAAACAAAATAGAGAGTTACATGGCAATTATCCATAAAAGTACTTCATCCTATGCTTCTGTACTGTTCAGATCTTCCTGTGTTTCCTTCCTTCCTATGAGTTTCTCATCGGTGTGTGGGAAAATACGAGTAATTTTTCAGCCTTAATTATTAAAGAAAAGCTTTTCAAGAAGGGAATGGTTTCCCTCTTGCCCTTGAAACGCTGTACATTTGCCTTTTTGTACTTCAGCCTTGTGAGTTTGTTTTCAGCCAAACAAACAAAAAATTCAGCTCGGATGACCGACTCTTGCAAGAGTCAGAGTTTGCAGTATGGGGAACCACTCAACTTCTTGGGATTTCTATCCAAAGCTTTGGGGAGACTTTGCTGAGAGTCTCCTTCATGATACTTCAGAATTTGCTTTTACTGGCTTTCTAGCAATATGCTGTTAATAGCATGTAGAGGAGGGATTATAAACATGTAACCATATCAGGGCCCAGCCTATGTCTGGGGCTCCAAGGCACTGCCACAACATAAATAATAATCATTATAACTAATTACTGTTTGGGCATTGGGGAGGGAGAGCACTTGTATTTATTTTTATAATGGGAGGCAAATAAATTTCTGAAATATCGAGAGGAGGGAGGAAAGAGCTTCTACAAAGTGATGAGATAAATAGATTTGGAAACATTCCAGTTCTCAGAAGCCAGTAGTCTGGAATGGATATTTTCTGTTGACAAACTCTTCAAACCATGTGAGCTGTGCTGTATTTATTTACATCATTCCTGCAGTGAAAATGCGTTTTCCAAAAGTGGTGTGTGACCGAAGAAGTACAATGCAGCAGCAGGGACGATCCCAATATTCAGAGGAGCTGCAGGAAAGGATTTTGGGGATTTCCGCCCCAGGCAGCGGAGTTGCTTGCATTGTTTGTGCTAGATACACGCTGCAGTACAGTGCCATCTGGGAATTGGCCCTGAAGGGCAAAATATACAAAGAAACACAGGAGGCGTAGACCCTATCTCTAAAAATCTCACGATGGGCACCCTCAAACTTTGCTAATATTCATTGTCTGAATTCCAGTGATGGTTCTGAATTTCACAATTGCCCTCTAGGATAAGCAAGAACAGAGGGATAAAACCAAACAGCTTTGAATGTAGAATTGCACTGGAGGGGGAAGGAGGGTTCAGCATTGGAAATTCATGTATGAATTGTGCAGATTGGCTCAGTTTCCAGAGTATTTTTCTTTAACTGCTGCCTTTTCCTGTTTGGAACGGTTTTGCAGTGTATGGTGAGTAGCAATCACAGCAAACTGTCTGTCTCCATGTCCCCTCACCTATGTATTATTAGAGGCAGTGGTGCCGAGAATCCAGTGGCCGTAAAAAGCTCAGCTGCAGCCAAAATCCTAATGCACTTCCAATTCCCAGTGCATTAAGCTTGGAGAAGTCTGCTGTGTATTATCCCAGGCTCTGTCCAGTTTCTCTAGAGGTTTTTCTGGTGCTAAAATCTTTGCAAGCATTTTTGTCAGATGCTTAATGCTTTAAAACTTAACCTCATTACTCTCCAGTCTATTTCTGTATTGGAGGAGAAAGGAGCATGGGAAGGATCTTTTCCCTGAAAATAAAAAAGTCCAGCCAACATAAGTTAGATGCTTTGGAGGTTCTTTTATTGTAAACTACAGGAAAGGACTTTGGCAATGTGTTGAAATTGTTAGATTAAAGCTTTCCCCTCCATCACCCCCCATTCTGCCATTAAAGACCAATGCTGCTGTAAACAATTTATGGCTTTCTTAAAGGAAGTCAGATAATCCTGGCTGATTTGTGGCCATTCCTTTATTGCCTTGCCAAACTCTGCTTTGTCATTTCTGGTTGGAGGAGAAAGCACACACAGCCACATATGTTCAAGTTTCTGACCTCATTTTGACTGTTACAAGAGAGTGAGCACATGTGTCTTTGGGAAAAAAAAAAAATAAAATAAAAAATCCTGGAGTAAAAGAAGAATAATTTCCCTAGTAACTATGTTTTTTAAGAAATATGGGGTGTAAAATATACCATTAATGATTTTACAATCACTTGGCCAGTCAGGCAGGAGAGCTGGCTGACCCAGCCTAGTAGAGAGCACCACTCCGCATTAGTGTCAAAATGGATGTTTAGTCGTGTGCAGCCATGGTGAAATTGGAAGTGGAAAGGAGCCAATGCCTCTTTCAGAGAGAGGGGAATAAAAAACCCTCTCTCTTGTTTTACAAATCTCTCCAGGGATGATGAAAACGGCTCTCTTCAGCATCCATCTCCTGCTTAGTTCTAGATCAACACACGTGGTAGGAAAGTGTGTTCTGCACAGATATGTCACGGCTTCAGAGAGATTCTGAAAATAGAAGGGGCACATTTCTTCCCCCTGCAGCCCTCCTCCTCTTGGCATTTTGAGTAATCATGTTACCGATTAGTAGATATTTATTGTTAGAAGCAGAGCTTGTAGTTGTGCTTATAATGACAGTGACCTGGCACTTTTCATGGTTAGATGCAGTTTACAGTACCGTGTGTGCATTGCCCATGTCTGTTTGGTCTGGTTTGTAGCCACAGCCTAGTTGGAGATCAAACTATTCAAGTTTTAGGATGATGTAGTTGTGTCAACAAAGAATGTAGGGAAAGACAGGGATTTAAAACAAATGAAAGACCAAACAGCAGCATAGGTACTATTTTATCAGCAAGAAATCCTGTCATTGGTTCAACTTGTTTGGTTTTTAGGAAACTAGTATCCTCTGGTCAGCAGAAGCTGGGTCTCCATCTTCAGCAAAAGCTTTCTTGGTAGACCCATTTCAGCATACACAAGGTCTAAGCTGCAGGTATTCATAGAAATTAGTTGGGAACATGTGTTAGGTCACTTCCTCCATCCTGCTGACAAGACAGTAGTTTCCAGTTCTTGTCCAATTCAGCCCTAAGTGTACCGAACGACAGTTTCTTCAGCCCCCCTTAGGAAATCGTTCCAGAGCCTAATAGCTCTCACAGTCAGACAGACAGCTCTTCTACATGCAAAGCCTGGTTCTCGCTTAAACTAAAGGTCAGTTCATACCTACTGTGGCCCTGTGAGGTAACACAGAACAGAAACTGTATTTGTATTCATGTTGCATTCTCTTGTGGAGCCAGAACAGCATTGGGTGGCCTGAACATAAATACGGGTGAGACCAGCAGAGCCTAAACTGGCCTGTTCTTCATTTCATCTTGTCTTACTCCCATCATCTGCGCACTTCAAATAAACATCCCACCTTAGTTGTCACTCCATCAAACTGTACTTGCAACCACGGGTTATGGAGAGGGATTTACAACTGTAGAGCAGGTCATCATCTGTGGGGTTAGTTTTGCTTCTGCTGTAAGCAGTGGAAGCATGACAGTATTCAGCAGTTCCAGGTTTTTAAAGCATAGAGCTTCTTCCAACCTGCAGTTGCAAAGTGTTTCTTAGGTATTAATACTGTAGTAAATCTCATATCTCTGATGTTGCCATGAAACAGATGACACAAGTGAGGTACAGAGAAGGATTTTCAAGAACTGTCCTCTGAAATACCCAATGTAAAAGTTGTGGAGCACTCAATACTGCCGTGACCGTAGGAGGGTTTGCAAATGCTCAGCTCCTCTGAAAACTGGGCCAGAGAGGTTTCAAGAAGCATATCTGGAAATTCAGGGACATGAAATTACTTTGCCTTTTTTTTTTTTCTTAGAAATTGTGATTCTGAGATTTGTGTCCAGAGCCATATGGCAAGTCTTTGATGAAACCAGATGTTTCACTTCCAAGAATCTGCATTCTTGGAACCTTGAAAAAGCAAGAATATTGAGTCTTGTACCATACTGGTGAATTCCTTCAAGAAAAGAAACACAATTTAAAATCTGGAGGGGTTTTGAAAAGCTGGTAATGAGGAGGTTCTGATTTATATTGTTCAGAAATGGCTGCAATGGTGAAAGCATGCACTGGTTTTAGTGCCACTGTGCTGCTACATACTGTTTACATACCAGCTTAATTTTTCTTTCTTTCTCTTTCGTTCTGTCCAACCCAGCAGCACATGAAACAGCAGACTAGACTGGAGGTAACTCAGTTGTAAAACATCATTTGACAAACTGTTAAAAGCTCTCCTGAATAGAGCATCATCCATGTTTGTGGTGGGGTTGAGATGATTATGTTATGAAATGGCATTTGATGCAGAACAAAGTGTTGCCACAGCAATAATTTCCAACACCCAGCTCTAACAATAAGTCATCCCCAGATCCTTACCACAGAGGGCCAGGCTCTTTGTTTACAGTCAAAATGAGAATTGCAGGACTGCAACCCCACTTGGCTTAAGCAAGAGCTGTGGCACCTCGGCACAGCTGAGTCATGTCTCCAGCGTGCGGGGACCCCTCTCCCAGCAAACACTGTCTGAGCAGGGCTCCTCCCTGGACGGTGTCAGCAATTCTCAGCAGTCAGCCAGAAGGGGATCTGCCCCCGGGAAGCAAGACCTGGGGAGGGAGAGCTGTGCTGAGCTCTGCCACATCGCAGCACTCACTGTGAACACCTCAAATCGTTTCTGTGAATGTACACTTAGAGGAAGTCGTTGGTACGTGAACTAATCCTTTCAAAGCACCTGTAACATCTGTAGGTTCTTACTAGTTCCCTTATTAATACAATGCTGGTGAATAAGCAGGAGTTGTTACGATGCACTCTGCCAGGTGAAGAATGAAGCCACACGAACGTGATGCTTGGATCTCAGGATTCTGTGGTTCCAGGTTCTGCGATCAGTCCCCTGGACACCACCTACACTTCTGTGAGACATCCTTCCCCCACAGCAAAAGAATTTTCTATGGGTTTTCTAGGGACTATGTTGTCATAAGTTATTAGTAAAAAACACACCACCCCTTGAATTATATACACTTTATTAGCCTCCTCCTAGCACAGCCTATTTTTTCAGGTAGTTATAATTTCTCCCACTTACTCTTCATAAATTTTAGAAAACTTAACATGTGCATGCCTACAATAATGAAAATAGCCTTTGAAGATATGCGTGTACCTTTTTTCAGCTCGTTTTTGAAAAATGCTTTCTTTTGTGTTTAGAACAAGTGACTTTTTTATTGTTAGCGAGGAGGACTTCTTTGGTTTTTAAAGTCATAATCAATAGTGATTGCAGAAGAGCCCAGAGGACTCTCTGGATTTGTAATGCCAGGGAAGCCTAGGATAGGCTTTTGAGATATGATTCATTGATAGCTGATGACAGTTTAACTTAAATGATAAAGGGACTTTCCCTATCACTCCACGTTTTGGTGATGATGTTCCACATCTTCACTGGCTTGTGTCTGCCAATTTCCACTACCCACAGGAAAGAGAAACAGTAAATGGAAGACCAACAAATAGAGTTTTTTCAACAATTTCTGTCAACTGCCAGCTTCAGCAGTGACCGTTAGATCTCTTCAAGCTATGCAATCTCAAGCAGGAGCACGCAGGAATAAGCTTTTGGCACCTTCTCCAACCTTGTGGAGCAAAGCTGTTGCACTGCTTGCTCTCTGCTGGTGTCTGTATCCAGAGGTTGCTACTGAACCCATTTCCCCTCATTTTGGTTTGAAATCGTGGAACAATCCCACACTTCCACTTCTTTATTGACACTCTGGATTCATCAAGCTCATAAAATTCAACTGGATGTGAAATGCTGCAATTAGGCTTCAGTAATATATGTGGTTTTAACATGAAATCATCTCTGTGTTTAATCCTGTCCCGTCCTACTTTTTTCATATCACAGTGCTCCTAATCTTTGAAAATATAGTTAGTTCCCTCTGCATGGGGTGGGAGCCCTGGGTTTCCCTCCAGACCCAACCCGCTGCAGCTCGGTCAAGGCAAACCCCATCTGGCTAATTTATGAGCAGCACTAATGGGTCCTCAAGGGACCTCATCAGCGGTCTCATCCAGGATGTGACGGCCGTGACACAAACCTCCAAGGGAGATGGAGGAGGGTTCTAAGGAGCTCGGGATGAGTGGGGGCACAGGGAACAGGAAAGCATGGGGTATCTCTGGGGGACAGGAAAATGACAATCCCCACAGCTACCGTTGTTCTGTCTCTCATGAACTCCGAACAATGTCCCTGCATCATCAAGTTAGAAATCTGTACAAATAAACATGTGACATGTTTTTCCTCTCCCGTGTTTAATGTCTACCCAGTCGATAAATAATTATTAAGCAATGATGTAAGAGCTGCACTCTCAGAAAATTCAAACTTTAGTTTCAGGAAAATGAATTCATCCAGGAAATACACCTTTGTGCAATAAAGACTTGAGAAAGTAAAATGAGATTGTGGGCTTTCTTTCCCCAGGCTTGGATATTGCTTTATCAATACAGTTCTGTCACTAAGCTGTGAACAAACGCAGGCCTTGTCAGATTTACTAACTAATCACAGAAAAGTGTTGGCAGGGCTTAAAGGATTGAGTGACCAGACATAGTAACTCATTTTAAGTGTTCCTGCTTGCTGCATTTTTTTTCTTTTTTTTTTTTCTTTCCCGCTCCCTACTTTTGCTCTCTTAAGTGAATAGGACAGCAAATATCTTCATCTGGCACCTTCTGTCACACAGAAAGGAAAGATGTGCAAATTCCCCAGATTTTGCTTGTCTTCAGCCTAGTTCTTAAGCCACAGCCTCAAAAACATGTACGTGCATAAATAATGTCCCTCATTTTGCACACCCAAATCTTCTCAAGCAAATATGCATATTATGCGTGCGTACACCGTCTGCGTAAGCGCGCTGCGCGGTGGATTTTTAATTGAAGGAGCTCCACTGGCTCTGATAGCTGCCCTGCAGTGAGTTCCACCCTCAGCTTTAGTGGAGCGGTTCATTTGGCCACTTGGTAACAGGGAAAAGATGAAATGAGTACATTGGAAATGCTTTTTTCTCTTTCTCTCCATAATTTCTGTCATGAATTCCTCTGTTTTTGCTGTTCGTTCCCTGCTGGCAGTTGCCATCTGTAGCAATTTTTCTTCTGCCAGAAGGATTGGCAAGCAGCTCCCGCCAGTGCCCACATCAGTGATGCCTGGGCGACAGCCCGGGTGCCAGAGCGCTGCACCACCTCCACCTCTCCCCATCCTCCCCCACCCACACGTTCATACGCACACGGGCTCAATATGTCGCTTTTTGAACAAAGCTGTGCTGCTGGTGGCCTGAGATACCCGTCAGCCTGTCCTGGGACTCGGGTCCAGCTGTGCCGTGCATCTCCTGCGGCTTGATCGTGCCCCAGAGAGGTAGGGCTGCATTTTTCCTCCACCTATTTGCAGGCATGGGAGGATTATGCTTCAGTATCGCTTGCTCGAAAGACACTGCTTGGCTGAAGCAGTACCTAGCTACAGCTCAAATTTGCTTTCCGTTGGGAGATTCAGACCTCAAGTTAATAGTTAATTAAGTCGATAGCCCCTGTTAGAAATGCCGCAAAGCAATGATCATGTGAGGAGAATCTTCCTTCTGAAAGACTCTTCTTTAGGTTCAAGGCATTAATCTTTGCCAGAGTGAGGTAAAGAAAGAAAGAAGATGTGATTCAAGTATGAAAATTTTTTAGATCACAAATAAAACCGTATTGTCATGAGAGGGAGCAGATCCTCCATTTTCTGAAAAATGAAAAAAAAAATGTCTTTATTGCAAATCAAAAATACTTCCATACACGTGAAGGTTGTAATGGTTAGTAACCCACCCTTTTGCTGACATGATTTGAAGGACGGAGCTGGTGTTCTTTGTTTAGAGGCAAACTTCAGATTATTTGTTGTGAAGGAGTGGGTATATCTGTGTACACGTATGTGCACAAGATATATGTTTGCACATAGACTTTTGCTTCGTTTAAAGCACCCATTCTGTATTCCTAATGTCTCAGACTCTGCGTCATCTTGAAGGAAGTTCAAACAAAGACAACTCGTAACTCAGTGCAGCACTGGAAGTGATCTGGCAGCTAGAAGATGTGCTGGGGTTATCACAGCTGCCATAAATATCGCTGAGACCTGTGAGGAGCTTGGGGTGGTGGCTTGGCGTACGCAGGGGCAGGAGGGGCAGGCAGGAGCCATCTCTTGTTGTATTTGTCTGTCTGAGTCGGAGTAAGCAGGAGGGATGTGAAACGTCCTGCTGCGAGGACGGCCCGCAGCTGGAGGCAGCGCAGGACCCTCTCGGTGCTTACCCCGGCTTTCCCCGCAGGTCGCACAGGCGGAGGATTGCCGCTACGATGCAGTTTTGGCGATGGGCAGTGGCCAGGGCTGGTATTAATTTCTCCACACGTAAGCACATGCGTATCTACTTTAGTTAGTGCAATGACAGTGAAAACAAAGTCGTCTGTTATTTCCGAAGTTGAAAGAGTAAGAGAGGCAGGACGGATTGGGTCTCTGGTAAGCCAGGGCTTGTTATTTGTGGCTGTGGCTGAATTTGGCCTCGCGACAAGTGGTGGTGGATCTCACAGGACCTGTGCACGTCAGGCCTGGATGTGGTCCTGTGCGCTCGGTTAAGCCCCATGCCTGTGCGTGGCTTGCAGGGAGGATGCGGCATCGCTAACCCCATCTCTCCCTCAGCACTTTCCTTCCTTTCCAGAAACCCCCGAGCCCTGGCTCTGGCCATGTTTCACGGTCAGGCTTTTCCCCTCGTTACCGTCGTGGCAGCCCAGAAGGACTTGAACTCGGCTACTTAACAGCACCTCATGGGGAGCGCCTGGCTCGTGTTTCACCCGGCAGCCAGAGCCGAGCGGCTTTCCCCCAAAGTCCGCTGGCGCGAGAGCGGTTTCGGTGGCTCTGGTGGAAAGACTAAGAGCCTCTCTCTCCCCCAGCTGTCAAGGAAACTCGAGGAGGCATTCAAATGAGAGACACATGGATGTTTATAATTCACAGTTTTGCCATTGTTGTCACCAGAGATTTGTTCTTCCTGCTTGGTGAGGGGAAAAAAGGAAGGATAAAATTGGTACCATAACATGGCCAGACATAACTTGTTTGAAAGATGGGCCTCCAATTATTTACTTAAGGAAATAGTGGGAGATTTATTAATAACCTCTGGCGACTTAAATAGCTCTAGTGATTTCCATGTGTGACCTGAGGCCTCAGCCTTCCTGGCTGATTAGACACGAAACTCAACTAAAGAGCTGACCTGGTTGGTTTCGAGTGCTCTGCTGGTTAACTCCCAGATGTGAGGCCGAGGAAAAACAACGTCTGTCAGAGCCATTACGGAGCGCTCTGCTACAACAGATTTAATCTTGCCCCTGATTTCAGAGGAAACGGTGCAGTAGGAGGGCTGAAGCTATAATGAACTCTTAACACAAAAAACTATTCTCTTCCATGCATCTGAGAGTGAGCAAAAGTCCTCATCTATCACTGCCTGCGCCGGCGAGTCTCCGCTGCTGTTTGTGGATGTGTCACTTTTTTCTTCTTGACGAAAAAGGACTTTTTTTAAAATTAAACCCGGAATACTGTATTTTTTTCTGGCCATGCATACCAGTATTTCCTGGGGCTGGTATCCATATTGCTGCTGGATGGTTTTGCCAGATGTTGTCTATATAAGATAGCTGGTGACCCTGAAATATCTCTTAGGCTTTACGTCACCACAACAGGATCTGCTCATTCTCTTTGTTTTCCTCCTAATAGAAGCTGCCATAGGTTGGAAACAAAACCTTTCCTAAAAAATCACCAAAGAACCCTCTTCCTGCCTTCCCAACGCCTCCAGATAAATATGAGAAAAGTACGCAGCAAGGGGATAAGAAAAAAGTAGAGCAAAGGGAAAAAGTTTGGAAGTGGGGACCGCTTTGGATTTTGCTGGGGTCACTACACTGATTCCAGATGCTTTTGAGCTCCGGATGGGTAACTCAGCAATCACAGTTTCCAATCTGTTGCCAGCTGATGGGGATGAGAAGAAATGTTAACGCCATCACTTACGGACTTTTCATAAGACTAAAAGACAAAAAGCAAATTAGGGAAAGACAACAGAAACTAAAAGGGCTAGAATTACATTAGCATAGCATAGCTCTGATTGAAATTAAGGAGGTGCTCAATTACCAAATGGCTGCTGCTGTCTAACCTGAAAACAGCTAAGTCTGATGCAACAAATTGAATAAAACGGCACTGAAAAATAATTTAGATCTCTTTAAAGAATATGCTGATGGCGTGGAACTCGATGCTGTGTTAGCATTCATCTTGATGCTTGGCTTCAAAATGGCTTCAGTACTCGAGTCCCGCTCATGCCTTTTCTTTAATTTTGCAAAATTTGTAACTAATAGAAATGGAAAGAAGCAAATGTTTGTGTTGTCTATAGGTGGTAGCTTCAAAAAGGAAAAGAGGCTTATGTACGTTTGTGTGATTTATGAAGAAGGCTGAAGGCTGGGGAGGTTAGGGGGTTGGTCTGTTCTGTACGTCTTGGTGGTTTTCTGCTGGACATCTAGCCGTGCAGTGTCCAGGGACAATGTCTCTTAGGGACCTAGGGAATCCATGAAATTACATGTCCACGAAGGATCGTCAGACAGAAAGCTTGAAAGAAAAAAATACTTGTACTCCAGCTGTTTAGAGTTTCTACTGCTGAAGTCTCTTATGTTAGAAACACAGTGGATAAAATCTCAGTAGGTTTATACACATACTGTTAAATAAATATTTTGGAAGTTCTTTGTACAGCACAAGGTGACAAGAAAGGCACAAATGAGCATTTTTTTTTTTTTTAGTCTTTTCTAAGAATTAATTTTACAAGGGCTAAGAAGTAAAAAACTTACTGACCTAGGCGTTGTTTGTATTCACAGTTGTACTAGTGAGTAACTAAGGACATGATTTAAATCATTCAGCTTAAGCTATGCAAAACCCAGCATGGACGTTCTTCTTTCTTTTTAAACCAGGATTAAATAGATTTATCTTGATCTTAATTTAAATTTGACTAGGCTTAAATCAAATTGAATTTGAAACAACTGATGTGAGTTTTGCCACGCGTTAGCAAAATTGTTTTTTAAACCAGTGGAAATTTGTATATAGACAGGATGTCATTGTGAATTAGGCTATTTAATTAATTACATGTTAATGGTTAACCAAGGGTTTCTGCTCACCTCATTTTCGTTATGGTTTACGACAAACTCATACAGGTTAATTCCAAATCTGTGTCATGCTCTGTAATTGAGATATGAGACTAAAGAACTCGATGAAGAACTGGTGCTATTTTGGAGCTTGCAGAAATTTCATAAATTTAAGCTACCTCTGGGTGCTTGCAATTTGGGACTCGGTTGTGTCTAATAAATAGATTTGACGCACGTCACCAAATACCATGGGTCTCAGAAAATGTTTTGGTTTTAAGGGGGAGCTCTTTTTTCTTAAATGAGGTCTTTTTCTCTGCCTTACTCCAGCCTTTGGGGGATGAGGGAATGCATTTAGATCGCGTTTTTAAGCTTCACAGTGCTAGAAATTTATCATTTTCTGTTTCATCGAACACCAAGTTTCTCACAGAATTACACTTAGAGATGGGCTTCAAAGAATGCACCAACAATCATAAGCCGTAAGAACTGCACTGTAAATAAGTCTGAGAAGGAGATCTAGACCTCAGTTATGTCCCTGTACTTCGGCACCCCACGGAAGCAAACTCCTCCTGCATAAAATGCCATAATAATTCTACTTTTGCAAGACATTTGGACACAGCATTGTTTAAATTACTTAAAGGAATATGAGTCAAATAACTCTGCTGAATATGTTCAGCTGTTTGACCAGAATTTGATCGAAAGAATAAAACAATAATTCTTCAGCTGCATGATACCAATAGGAATAAACAATTTATTCTGTTACGTTTAATATCTTCTTCGGATCTCCTTTTTAAATGGGGTTGGCAAGGAGTGCGAGGTATTTTGTCACTGAAACGATTAGTAAAGCTTGGGTTTTGTTGAGAATCGTGGAAAACTTTTCAAGATGTGAAAAAACCAGCGTTCTGCATGTTACCAAATTCCCTGCTTTGCAACAAATCTCAGAGCTTTGTTCAGATCCAAACGTTGTGAGGATCAGAGGAATTACCATATGGGGACAGTTTGTCTAGCACAGAAATCCCTGCTCCATCAGTGGTCAACAGGAGATGCTCAGGAAGGAATATAAGAAACAGGATTGTACAGGGTGAACCTTTCCCTGGTCTTATCCTCCCCGCGTCTGGCAATCGGCACTTTAGGAACTTCCTGAGCCAGAGGTCGTATCCAGACCATTGTGTTTAATTGCCACTGGTGGACTTATCCCCCGTGAATTTGTCTAATCTTTTTTTGAACTCATTTATATTTTTGGCCTCCGCAACATCCTGTGGTGGTGAATTCCACAATTTAATGACATGTCATGTGGAAAAACTGCTTCCTTGTGTTTGCTGTTAAAAAAAAAAAAAGTTTACAGGTTTCATTCAGCAAAACTGATTTCAGTTCAAGTTAGACATCAAAAGTAAGCACTTTTCTGAAGTGAGGTCTTGAGTCAAAGCTCTCTGAAGTCCAGAAGAAGCTCTGCGTTATTTTTTTGCAGAATTAAAAGCATTTTAAGTCTCCAGACTTGTTTTACACTAGCAACATATTTTTCTGTCACTCAGGCAAATTATGTGAAAGAATTTGGTCATACCACTCAGAGGATGGATTTGTGACTCGTACAGCTAATTCAGTTGCTGTTATTGATGGCGTTAGTAGTAAAAACCCACTAATACCCAGCCTAGGAGTAGAGTGATAGCCAACATATGGCACTAACTGAAGGCCCTGAGTTTCCTCAAAATTTCATTGATAGCAAAAAGCGTTTGTGCTGGAAGTAGCCAAGCGTTATTTGTAGCGGAGTATGTTTTACTTAATTTTGACCACTTCAAACAAGCACGTTGGATTGGCTTGCTCCAGTTCTTGGTGACATTTCAAGATTTCAGTCAACCAAGAATTGGCCCAAGAAGTACTTTGGGGCTGGAGAGAGAGCAGATTTGGAGCCTTTCAAGAGAAAGGAGCACGCTTCTGTTTCCTACTGTGTCATCCTCCCAGCTCAGCTTCCCTCCCCTCCCGCGAAAACAGAAAGGAAGCACGCCTGGGAGTCCTCAGCAAGCTGCTGGCTGCATCCAGAAGCCTGGAGCTGGCAGGCTGAGCGCTTGCTTGGAAGTGGTGGGTCCCTGACAGCAGGCATCCTTTCAGAAAGGAAAAGACAGGGGAAACACAGTGAATAACCAAAATAACACAGTGATCCCAAGTGTGAAATGGAACATCAGCCTCCTTCATTGATGGGGTGCAGCAAGGCAGGATGCAGAGGGAGGGAGAGGGTGCCTGGTGTTTGGCCAGCAGATGGAACTGGGGCAAAACGACAAGCTGTCTGGCACGCAGCCCTTACGAAAAGGCCACTGCAGAGGCTTCGTCAGGAAAGATTGGTGTACTTGGCATTTGTGTGGTTTACCCAACTATTTAGCGTAATAATAAAGTATTACCTCTGCCTATAGACCTCACCCTGTTCTTATGGTGATACCGAGGTGTTAACTGGGCGACCCTGGTAAAAGTGATACGGAATTGTCGTTCATCCAGCGGCTCTCCATTCGTGTTGCCAGGTAGCTGCTACCTCCACATGAGTCTGTTTTGGCTCTTTCTAAAATAGAAGTGTGAAAGCCCATGCATCTTTCCATATTTTTTCCCCTAAATATTCCATCTCCTAGTCTGCTGTTCTCAATGGTGGGAGTTTTTTCTGCAGCTTCAGGGGCTACTTGAAGATGAGTGGAGCTGCAGAGGGCAGAGCTGTTCCACAGCTGGTCATCTCACTGCCCCGCTGTCCCAGGAGAGCCGGAAAAAGCAGGAGTTTCCAAAGCAGGGATTTCATTGTAGGTGTTAATATCAAGAGATTTAGTTAAATCTTTGCCTATACTGTAAATTCATTAATGTAGGTGCCAAAAGCTAAGCACCAAAATCCATTTTTGAGTTTTCAATTTGTCTTGATTTCCAGAGCTCCTTATCTCGTATTGACTTAGGTATCTAATGACCCAATTCATCAAGTAGTTTAAGCATGTCGCTAATTTTAATCAAGTGCGTAATCCTACGTTTAGTTAGGCACACGTATAAGTATCTTGCTGAATGAAAAATGGGCATAAAGCCTAATTTAAGGCAAATCCCTGCTTGAATGTGTTGCCTTTGTTCTTCGTGAGGAAAACGAGAAAAGGAATATTTTCGTAAGGAGACGTTTTCAGGGCAGCCACCAGATCTTCAAGTGTGGAGCCAGGAATCTGCAGGCGAGCTCTTCCCCTCCAAGCGCCGTCTGTAACGTATGGTAGCTGAGCCTCCTCCAAGCTCCTCCTCATCTGCTGACCCTCGCCTCCCTGACATCCATTCCCCTCGCCTAACAATGACAAATGGAGTTATAATATTGGTTGTTGAACCATAAGCTGTAGATAAATGTGCTTCTGAGAACCACCATTAAGTCCCTAAATGGATTATATATATTTGGTTTAGAAACCTAATATTTAATATTAGTGTACTCTCCAGCGGTTGGCTTTATTTCTTATAATCTATTCCCTTTCCTTTTTTTCAATTAAATTTCATATGTGTTTTTTCTGTTCTAAACAAAATTAAAGACACACCATCCCCAGGTTTTAAGAGTCTAATTTTACTCCCGAACTGGAGAAAACACAGAGATAAACATTCTTTTCAGTGATGAATTTTAAAACCGCTTTACGAGTCAGCTGGAATTGCTAACCATATTGAGGATTGTAAAAGTCTGTGAAAGGCAGCATAATAAATGATGCTTGAAATGGCATTTGTTGTATGGGAGTTCAGATGCTTACATGGTATCTTTCCCTTCTCGGTTTTGTATAAAATGTGAGAATGTATCTCACATCATACAGTACCTTAAGAATTTATAACATTTTGCTTCTGGTCTGATTGTCTGCAAAGAATCTCAGTTACCAGCAGGGGTTCCTTAAATTCACATGGCCAGGAGAAAGAGGTGTCTGTGTAATACTCTGCTCCCAGTGTGTGCATTAAACTGGGTTTTTTTTTGATCGAGGACACATTTCTTCCTTATCATCAGGCACTTTGGCACATTGCTTGTTCTGATATATATAAGTATTGCACTCTGCCTTACTAGACACATTAAAATTGTGTTTGACCATTCTTCTTGTTATACAATGCCCTGGCCCCTACAGTGGCTGCTTTAAGGAAAAATGCAATATATGTGGTGTTGAAAAGAAATCTGCAGGCTGGAGGAAGCTCTAAAATATATCCTGTATTTGCCCAAATCCACTTCTCTTTCCCTTGTGTTCTCGTAGGGCCTATAACACCTCTGCTGATTGTCAAACAGCAGTAATGACATTAAATCAGGGTTATACACTTCGTAGCCCGTTTGGTCCTTCTCTTTCCATTTCCACCAGAGTCTTTCTATGAAACAGCTGAATAAAATCCTACCCGCCTTTTTTTTAATGGTGAAGTCTGTTTCAGACCCGGTCTATTTGGTGACCGCAACAGTAGCTTGCGTAGTATTGCTACTTCTAATTCCAGTGCCAAGACCTGCAGTTTGAATCCTAGCAATTAGCACTTTGCGTCTTAAAAAACCCGTTAGGTTCCCTTTGCCTCACGGCAGAGGAGATACTGTTCTTTTCCATCCCTATTCTGCAGGCAGGGAAGGTTGAGGCAGGGGCAGGGTGCCCAGGATACTTATGCTGCACATCAATAGCCAGAATTACCACCAGCGGCTCCTGACTCCCTGTCCTTTGCTCATCTGTTAGTCTATAAGGTGAGAGCGAACATTTTAGGGATTTAAAATCAGAGACAGGGGTCGCTGCAATTTGCAGAAGCTCTCAACATGCCACAGGAGCAGGCCCGGTGACAATAGGCATTTGTTTGACATAGAAAAAATGATAGTGAAAATTGGCTGAGCAGTTTCTGATCACTGAAGTCCCTGCTGATAGCTTTGTGCTACTCTTGTTCAAATTCACAGTAAGAAACAGCATGGTGCTAATCGCTGAGAAGTTCTGGGAGAAGGCTGGTCAGCAGGGTGCTTATATGAAGAGTGATGTGATGAAATGATAGGGAAATAGGTCTTTATCCTGACCCTTTTCCTCTCCCTTCCAATTGTGCAGAGCAGTTAACGATGACCAGAAGCTTTCCTGGCAAACCCTGACTAGCAGTTTTGCTAATTTACATTTGTTTTCAAGGGTTCAGCATCATTGTCTTTAATAGGATGCTCTCGTTCAGGACTTGGTCGTGGCTGTTTATGAGGTCCCTACATTTATGCTCTCCTTCTGTTTTCTTCCACTATACATAATGTCAATTTGATGAGGACAATGTCCTTGAGTGCACTGTGTTGCAAGAGGGTGCGTTATTACCACAAGTCTATTTTCAGCCAGTTTCCACCAGGTTTATTACACCCTGTGAATTCATTACGCTCCCGCTCACCTGTGTTACATCCATGTGACAGTGTTATCATCCCCCTTTCAGAGGGCAGGAGCGGGCAGCTGAGCTGCTCAGTTTCAAGTTCTAATGGCTGCTTATTTAATACAGTTTTATCTTCACCCACCCATAGCAATCATCACCTTAAAAATCACCTCCATTATATCCATTCTGTTCTCCACTGCCGAACAAATCGATGCACTTCTGACAGTCGGAGATTGCGTGAGTGTGCGGGAATCCTGAGGAATCAATCGCACCCAGGTGCATCGGAGGGGATTAGTGGTTTTTCCCAGGGAGAAATGGCTGGCAATACTGGCCCCTGTTCTCATGACTCAGCAGCTCCACTCCGATTTCCTATTTCAAATACAGAGCAGCAAGCTCTAAATCTTCCATGCCTGAGTGCAAAGTGGAGAGCCCAATACAAAGTTACATTTCACTTTGTGCTGACAGATGGAAAGCCATAATAATGTCTCTTGCTTCATGATGAGTGATGGGTTCCCACAACGCAGGAACGATTCGGAGTGCCGCTGCAGAGGCACAGGCGGTGCCAGGAGCTGGATGCTCATGTGAGAATCCAACGGATGTTGTTTGGTGTCTCGCCCTAGGTGGGATAATTGCCATCTGTTCTATAGTGATGGTGTCTCCGACTGTTTGCAAATCCTCTCCAGTACCCCAAAAATGCTGGGGATTGAAGCAGGCAAGGGGAGTGAAAGCCTTTAAGGTAATCGGTCTAGGAGAGATTCCAGGTTAACAGGCGGTCAGGGTGAGAAAGCATGCTTCTACTCCATTGCACAAATGAAGGAGACAGAGGATTTTAGATGCGGGTTTGGTACTTCTCACCAATATTAAATTTACTCTTAGGCATCTGAAGCAACCGACACTAAGCAGCCATCAGGATGAAAGAGACATATCCTTATGACTGTAAAATAGTGATAATCCTATGCCGTAATGTTAATGAGCCTCAGTTTTTCAGGCTTGCCATATGCACCCCCCTGTTGGCTTCAGTAGACACTACCATATGTGTCAGAGGTCCAGAATCAGGCTTTTTTTTTCCATTTCCCATGTTGGAAGAGACTCCTTTCCACAGAGAAAATCTGCGAGTTTGCCTGTAGGTCAAAATAAAAAGTTTTTCCATCAAAGGAGCAAGTTTCCTTCCCTTTGAGCTCACTGGTGCTTTCAGAAGCTCTTCTCATTTATGTCCAACGTGCCAAGTCAACTCTTGGTGTTCCTGTGTCTGAGTGTGTAGTAGACGCTCAGCATGCCTCGGACTGACTCCGCGAGTTGGGAGCAGATGTTGGCTCCGTGACAGGTCTGTGTCAGCAACGTGTTTTGATAAGAACAGACTATTCCCAGCTGGTTTCTGAAGAGTTTTTCTCTTCTTCTCTGCTTTTCTCCTCTCTTGCTTTGAGCCCTTCTTCATCAGGCTCAGAGCACACATTCTGAAAAATGTGTGCCCAGCTCTTTTCTTGATGTTGTTTTATTTTCTGCATCATTCATGTTTTGAGAGTTTTTTAAAATGTTGTCCTTCACATGGTTGGGAATCCCCCAAATTCAGCTTTTCCCTCACTAACTAATTTCCCCAGAAGAAAAGTCTGCATTTCTTTCAATCTGGCAAGAGCGTGGAGAGATGCAATCCCTGCTTAATGTAGCTCTGCCACCAGAAGCCCAATAAAAATCCAGATTTAACACCGTTAGCTATATCCATTCTGGGAGCTCTTGGTCTGCAGCCCAGGGCTGAGCTTTGGTATCACTAAGCTGGGCGTGCTATGGGAGATGGGCACAGCTGAGCCCAGGGAGCGTCAGCGGTGAAGAATCATGTCCAAATGGGAATGTGTTCCCTGCCTGAAGCCCAGCAGTGCTGTCAGCCAAACCATGGTTTTCTGTCAATGTGTTACTGGCCTCCAAATAAAGACTTGAAGAGGTGGAAGCTTGCGATGTCTCTCCAGATTAAATGTGGGAACCGAAGTTCACCCACTGCTCGTCTTATCTTCGATCAGATTCAGTGTTAGATTAATGTTAGAAGACTGTTGAATAGGTTGGCATAATTCTTATTCCACCTCCACATTCATACATCTGCTTACCTGGTTACTTGTGGTTGAAAAATCTTGCAATCCCTTATTTTAAATATATATGACATTGCTGCTGCCTCGGCAGGGCAGGAGCTCTTTTCGCACTCGTAGAGGATACTTCAGAAACAGATTGATTTGGAGAGCCACTAGCCAACTTCAGGCACGTTATTCGAAGCAGCGTGCGATTGCGAACTACTTACTTGACCTCTTTATACTGTAGATGTATAAAACCAGGGGAAAAGTAGAACCTCTTGGAGCTCCAGGCAATTCACGTCTGCTGTATTCTCTTGGGTTGCGGCGAAACCGTACGAGCTGCGCTGGCAGTCAGTAACGTCCCTTCTTTACCATGAGTCTGTAACACCCGGTTGGTTGTTCACCTACTTTCTTCCCAAGTCTCGACCTCCCCGCAGCAGTTTCTAGGCAAACAGCAGGTCTGGTGGCTGTGTTGTAATGGGAAACCTCCGTTTCCCTTTTAACCAGGACTTCAACCCTGCAAAACAATCAGCTCTTCCCACTCCATTGAGAGGCAGCAGTATCTAATCAGGTTTCACTCCTTTGTTGTATCTATTGATCCTCAGCACTGTAAGATGCAAATTGCCATGCCTGACAGGATTCAGGGTGTTTTATCATCAATGGAGAGTAATTATCCTTGGCTGCACCAATATTGGATTGTTAAGCCCCAGGATAATGCGCAAGGTAAAGACATTTAGAAGGCAGTCCACCTTGGGGATTTGTGTAGATGTGATGGATAGAGTGAGAGCAGGATAGCTGAATTACAGCCCGCAGGGACTGACAGCTGCATGGGGGTGTAGCCTCGATAATCCTTACAGAGAAGATAGTGCTGCAGTTGTATTGAGACACAAAGTGTGTCTGGAGCTGTAAGGTTCCCTGTCTGCTTAATCCCTGTAATGTGTATATGCTGAAGGAGAAAACATATGCAAGATTTTGAATGGATTCTGCGTGCTTGCAAGACTGGCCAAGTCACTTCTTCTGTTCGTTATCTAACCATAATTCAGGCTTTTCATGTGAGCGTATTTTAGAGGCACAAGGGTTTGGGGTGCTTATTTCTTTGTCTGTGCATTCCAATTCAATACTAAAAGCAGAATTATAAATAAGAAAGAGATACTTTTTCAAAAGCATCTGGTTAACCGTTGGATATTCGGGTGTGTAAAGTAGTTAAGCTGTCTTAGCTGTGGGGAGAAAATGTATGTCAACAGAGATACCACATTAGCTGACTAATCCTCAACTGATAGCAGCAAACCTGAAAGTAGACTCAGGGAAGAAAATCTCTTTTTCCAGAGTTATCCATATGAGCTGAGCCTTACACCTGTCACTTTTTTTTTTTTTAAACCAGACCATTTCTGTAGTTGCAAAATAAATAAGATCAGAGATATAAAGAGGAGAAGTAGTGTTGGTGTCTGAGAACTGCTGAGATGAATGTTGAGGGTGGTTCCCAAGGACCATCAGGCTTCAGATGCAACACTAAACTTGCAAGCTGCGAGTTCTGTTAACATTTTTAAATGTTTTTAGTTGCGGTTCGTTCTTGTCAAGCAACTCCTCGTGTTTGACCAAGGCTGCGACTAAGATCAGCCAACTTGCTTGGCATGCAAAGCACGCTTTATTCTTGTTGAAGCTGCTAAGGACACCGAGGAGTAAATGCCAGAAACGTAAGTGAATAGTCCGTGCTTTACCAGAACTGCGCCAGATTTTGCAGCGACGTGCAGCTCTGTGCTGGCAGCGTGTGCCCTGTGCTGCCACAGAGGCGTTGAGGTTGCTGTACTCCAGTGGGATTTTTCTGACATCCTTCACAAGCGCCCCTGGCTGCTTCATTTCACACGTTATCATCAAAGTGTGCAACAAGCTCCTTACATTGCTCCATACCGTCAAACAAGCAGGAAAGGGGTTTGCTCCACAGTCAATTTTAACTGCAGTTTTGAAATAGGAGAAAATTGAGAAAGATTAAGAAAATTGTCTCACATACCTACGCTGTTTGTCATGTTTTTAAAAGGGAGCGAGTCTCGCAGGTGTTTTGATTGCCAAGTCACAAACACGCCACTCAGGAGGGTGCAGTCCAGGGGAAGTCGCGTCAGGGGGAATTGGCACCGCTGTTCCCTCTCTCCTGCCTGTCAAAATAGCGCCCCCCCCCCCAAGCCGGGAGGGGGTTCTGTGAATGAAGTAAAATGATGCAATAGGAGCTGATGCTGGTTTGGGCTTCTGCCCCCTGCCCTTGGCTGCTGGGGCAGCCCAGAGCATTAGGGATGCCCTCCAGGGCCATACGTGCTGCTGGGGGAAAGCGGCTCCTGCAGCCCCGAGCCCCTCTGCTCTGCGCCCCGGCATGTGCTGAGCTCCGCTGGCGTCGTCCACTGCCCTGCAGGTAATCTTGCTGCCGGCTGTGAGCACAGGAGCCCCGCAGCCGCTCAGGCAGATGCTGTGAGTGAGCAGCCTGGAGCCTCAAACCCGTAATTGGCTTCCTGCAGCCCCGCGGCTCCCACTTCACCCCGTGTTTTCCCCGGGAGACGGCAGCACTGTTCCTCCCGTGGTGCCCTGCCAGCCCACAGGAAGCCTGGGCACAGGACAGGCGTGCGCATTAAATCACCCGAATGTGTTAGACACGGCCAGCCTCGAGTAGAAGCATTCACAGATTTCGATATGCATCTGCTGCTTTTCTGCCCGTGCTCCTCCCACACTGCACGGGAACGGTGGGGCTGCTCCAAGCTGTCGAATTTGTGGCCGATTTCTGGAAACGTCAGTGTATGTAGGACATTATCTTTGGGGAAGGATTGTTGCGTGCTCCCTCTTCCCCACAATCCCTCCTTTTTTTCCTACAAGCGACTCAAAACTGTGCGGTTCTGCAACTGAAATTTGCCATGGCTCTTAGAATTCTTTCGGATGCGGAGAAGCGGGTTTCTGACCAGCTGACAGGCTTTCTCCGCAGTGCTAACCATTGCTCTCAGCGGGTGACACAAAAGAAGATCCAGACTGTAGCTTCTGAAGGTGAACCAATAACAAAATTCCAGACGCAACAATCCTGGAGGGTGGGGACCTCGAGATCTTAACCCCCATTTTGTTGCAGGGCCTGAATCTTAATTAGACCAAGCCAAAAAACATGAGCTGAGAGGTTTGGTCCTCAGATGGGGGAGACGCCAGTTCAGAACCAGAGGTCCCAGCTGAGACCTCTCATGCCCCATGGCATTGTACTGTAATGCAGAGCTTGCAGAATCCTGTTGTCGGTACAGATATTTTAGGTGATGTATCTATGAGTGGAGGATCAATACTGTACGGCATGCATGTTAAAATAAAACCATGCGTGCGCTCATGGCTGTATTTGCTATATTCCACACGAAAGTAGGTTGTTGGTTTTTTTTTTTTTTATTGGGAAAATTGTTAGATTTGATGGCGGTATATAATTAGTAGTTTGCCAGCAATGATTACAGGGCTGCACTCCAGAATAAATGATGTAGCATTCCTGAGCATATAATATGGTATACCACAAAATAGGAGTTGGAAAATTGCAACATTGCTGGATCATCATATATCTGACATGTTGAAGGGGTTTTTTTGCTCTGATAATTTATGAAAAATAGTAAGTATGGTGCACTGTGAACCAAAAGGCTTTCTTTGTTAAATTAACCACAATTGCAACCACAAATTATGGCTTCACAAACTATAGATTTAAGACTGGCTTTTCATAAACAGAGCTTCTTTGTGTTTTAACAAAACATACATAAAAGACTGGAGCTGTACAATGATGCCAAAGTAGCACTTTCAAAATCATCAGCCCATTCAAGCCATTGGAATATAATCATAATATTTGTTTAAAGTTTAATATCCAGAAAGGGAAGTCACAGAAATCCCATAAGCTTAACACAGTTCTGGTATCATTTCTGTAGGCCGTAATGAAATAATAACAAGATAGTGACCTTAGAAAGGTAGGTTAGTTTGTGTCCATTTGAAAGTTTGTGTCTGTTTGAAAGTTTGTGTCCATTTGAAAGTTTCACTAATGTAAGTGAAAGTCACTAAGTGACCAAGTGAAGGTTCTGCAAAGCGAAGCACAACAGAAAAATCCTTATGTGGACTTTTTTAATACATAATACCTCTATATATGCGAAGAACCCGAATTTTTCAAAGTAGAAGAAGTTATGCCAGTTTCTACCAAAGGTAAATTTGTCCAAAAAGAGTTTTTTCCAATACTGGATGATTGCTGTCGATTTCTCCAAGTTTTAAAATATCCCACAGATTATTGGCATGCTCATCCCGATTTTGAAAGGCATACTTTTGGCAGCAACAAACCGAGGAGGGCCATGTGTTAACATCCTGGTTTAGCAATATGGATTCCCACATGCTAAGCTCTCATACAAATGCAGTTTTTATTGCTGTTGACTTCAAACAAAGATGCTTTGACATCTAAAGTTGTATATGTTACAGATGCAATGCCTAGCCATACTCATGCTGTATATTTTAGGATGAGCTGGCTGTGGTCCCAATTATACAATCACGTATAAACACTCCTAGGATACAGGGCCCCATACGGAGAGTCACTTAGCTTTGTTGTGCTGTGTCGTACTGCGCTGTAACATCTTGCCGTGTCTGATATTTTGTTCTCCAGCTCATTTGCACATTGTTGCTTAACACAATATATAAATAACATATAGGAGCAGGCAGCATCACTTGTCTTCAGACTTCGAATGTGGAACAAGTATCGTTAACGTATTGCTTCGCCGCTCCCAAATCCACAGCCTGAGCGTCGCCTGTCCAGGCTAGGAGCTTTTCTCATACTTACCCGTTTTGTATTTTCTCATCCTTCTACTAACAGTGAGGAGGAGGATAATCATCCAGTTAGGAAGCATTTCTAAGAAAAAAAAAGTGTATTTATTGGCCAAAATCTTTTGTGCTAAGTAGAGAAACTGCAGTTTAAGGCTGGGTATTTTGAAACGGTCGTTGGTGGTTGGCTGTTCAGCTTTGCAGCAATAGGTTGGTTTTCTGAGAAAAATCCTTACAAAGTTGAGTAAATCATTCTTCTCCTTCCATCACTGTCCTCAGAAGGAAAGTAAGACTCTGCTTTACTTCTGCATCCATCTTTACAGGAAACCCGAGCCTGTAAAGGCCATCTGGGGCTATCTTCTTCTTTCTTCATGAAAGCTCCAGGTTTTGTCCTGGCTGCTGTAACAGGGGGGCGCTTGGGGTGGGAGGTAGTTATACACCCATTTTGACTTGGATTCATCCACTGCCTATTCCATTTAGACTTTCCCCAACTATAGCAATCCTGCCACTCCTTTCATTTGCACCCAGGACATAGTTGAGCAGGCACTTTTGATGTGTAGAAGCACCCCTCATCTCGCAGCAGCATCCCTTCGGGGTCCTATTTGCAGGCTGATTGCAGTGGGGTTTGCCAGGAGGGAGGTCCGGGGGGGCTGACAGGTCGGGGGGGGGGAGATGGGAGGTCCCGGGGGCTGCACACACTGCTGACCACGCTTGGCAGGAGTCCTAAATACAAGTCTCGCCCATCTCCCTGTGTTTGCCTTCTTCAAAGCTAACTAGATTTGTGCTTAAGGTTTTCACTCCTGTAGCTGGCAGTGTGTACAGGAGTTCTTGTAATAATAATTAGCTGTAAATATTTTGCATCTAATTCTGAAAGGTTACTTCAAAGAAACATTTCTTCATATCGCTTGGGATCTTTTCTTCTGTTGAAACACACATTCATGAGTGAAGTACTGCGATTACAAGGATGTTTAGAGAATCACAAAGGTATTTATTCTTGTCCTGGCTAGTTTATAGTAGCAAAAATTGCAAGTGGAAAGGCTAAGAAAATGTATTCTAAAAACAAATGTGTAATTGTTTTGTTGAGAGTTAGAGTCAACAGTGTTTATTCATGAGGCTTAGCTGCCCCAGGCGAGAGCAATCAGACTGGAGGTACCACCTCCTGTATCCTTGTTCTCTTTAATTGGAGCCATAGCCTTGGATGCCCCGAGGCGAAGGGCCGTCTCTAACTGTATTCTGTTCGGTTTATGAACATTTGAAAGTGCAGTGGAAAAAAACATTCTTTTGTTTAGACAGTTTCAGGCTTCCCCTCCCTTTTCTGCTCAGCAAGTGAAAACTGTATGTCAAAATTAAGCTCTTGAGCAGCTATAGATTTTGCATGTAATGTGATACTCCAATGGCTAAATAGTTTTGCAGCGCGCTTGTTCTTAGGCCTAGGAGCGGAGCTGTGCGTCACCAGCAAACCCAGGGATGGAGAGCTGCCGTCGAGCTCCCGCGCCGTCTGCAGCCAGGGCCCGCCGGGGCTCTCGGCAGCAGCACCGGCAGCTCCAGGTGCCCGGCAGGCAGCTTGGCGCACCACGCTGTCCCCCGCCGTGCTCCCTCTCCCAGCGCACGCGCTCTTTTAAAGCAAATCAGAGCATATTTTAACAGTTTCACTGCAAATTCCTCTGTCACTTCATTTCTATTTTTAGGCCTTGGTGAGTGAGGGTACCTAGCGCGGCTACCAGCCTAGAGACAGATTCAATAAAAGATTCAATAAAACTTCTCTCCGGCTGCCTCCCAGCAGAAGCCCAGGTGGGGGAACGCGGTGGAGGAGGCAGCTGGCGTCTCTTGTTGAATCTAGCCCTGAGTTTATCCAAGCTCTTCCTGAGTGTTTTTCCACTCTCTACTGTAAAATCCTGATTTCCTCATGACATCTTTATGCAACGCTATGGTTAAGTGCTTTCTCCTTCTGTTGTCAGCACTTCCAGTCTCAAACTGCTCGACGCTTTTAGCTCCAACTAAGAAGTGTGGTCTGGCTTGGGGTGTGAGGAGAGTCCTCCGTGCTCTCTCCAAGCACCGGTGTAGCCTGATAGAGTCCTGTCTCGAGGGAGGGCTCTCCACTTGGGACAGACATGGCTGGTAGAGCAGATGGCTGTCATCCTGCAGCCTTGAGTCAGACCTGAGTAAAAACGATAGCCACAGCCTCTTCTCATCTCATCTGATCTGATCTCATCTCATCTCTCTGCGAGCACTCACACTGGCACCACTCCCTGACATCCCAGCACCTTCAGGAGATTAGCGCAAGCTCGGTATGGTGTCCCTCGTGTGGTCTGGTCACGCTGCGTGCAAGGTGTTGGTGGTCAGATAGCATCTTGAAAAGATGAGAAAACAAGAATACACCCCATCTAAGCTTCGCTTTCACATTGCACCAGCCCGGTGCCTGGCCACGCCGCTCCAAGAGGAGAGTTCAAGCAAGTAACACCCGGTGTCATCATCTTGGTTTGCACATTCAAGGGCTGAACCGAGAATGCTAAATAAACATCTGAGATTGCACCCTGTGTGCACCACTTAGCCATCACTCCCCCGCCTTTTGGGAAGGGTGTTAAGTGGTTTCCGCTGCCATTGATACTACTTTAGGTTTCTTCTGTCCCACTTCAAGCCAGCTTTGTCCCCCGTTGTGTCCGGCGGCAGTCGGAGGTAGGTGAGAAGGGAAGGGACAGTGTGACAGGTGACGGATGGGATGAGTCCTTGGCTCCAGGAGCACTCGTCCCTCATTCGCAGTGACTCGCTGCTGGTTCATCCTCCTCTGCAGGGGGAATGGCCTTTCATTTGCCACGTCTTAAAACACTGAGTGGTTTACCACCTATCCCAGAGTTTTTAGGATATCACTCCAGTCGTATCTTCACTGCGGCAAATGCCAGGGCTTTAAAAGGCACCTATTTATTTAGTTATTTCATGCGACTGGCGAGGCTGAAGAGCCATCCCTGAGTGATGTTGATCCTACTAAGAAGTATGTCATACCTCTGGAGACGTTATCTAAACAATCACGTGCTTTCTGGAGTGCAGTTTTCAGATTTGAGTTACGAGCTTTAAACTTCTGGTCTTCTTAGGAAAACACCTCCCCTTCCATCCCATTTCATTGCCCCTGATCCAAGGGTGGACCGTCTAGAGGATGGCATAAGATTTGCTGCGTATTTGCCTTGACAAATGGCTAATTCCCACTCGGATCCGTGGGGGTTTGCTGTGCACCGGGGACAGCAGGCTCCCTGGCTTCCTTGCCGAGAATATTTGTTTAAATGCAGCAAGTCCTTTCTCCAATGTTGTCTTTGCAAAATGTGGAGGGGTGAGCCTTTTGATGTTTGTATTTACAGTGTTTTCACATCTGGATGTCGTTTGTGACACAGGCTCTCCTCCTTTTTCTATCCCTGCGTCTTCCTGTAAAATTCATTTTGAACATACAAGCTCATGTGGCTTTAATGTGTAGTAGTCGGCCGATGTATTTAGCAGGCCTGTAGTAGGCCAATAAAGAGGTACCTTGGGTCATGCTGTGCGCTCTTGTAAATTTATCCCGAATTAACCCTGATTGGCATCCAGCTCCCCTGCTGTAAAGATACAGATGTGCGCGCTCTCCAACATCTGCTGTTTCATGAGGAGCTGTGCCATAAATCCACGAACCCCAGTGACCTGGAGCCTGGGCTGAGGGTTTGGGGATGCTTTTGCTCCCGGGCTCCACAGTCAGGAGAGCTCGCCGGGACGGGTACCTGCAGGACAGGACGCAGGGGGCAGCGCTGCAGGCGGAAGGGCAGCTCCATCCTGGCATTTTCACACGAAAATCCTGTCGGTGTTGCAAGAGGGTGTTCTTCTCCCTGAGCAACACCAAGATACGGCCTCTGGTGTAGATCCTTCTTGTGGCTCCCGTTTCATGCAAGTGGTTTGAACATCCTGGTCCAACAGGTTTCTTTGCGGCTTGTATTAATTCAGCTTCATCTTTTAAAGTGCAAACTCGGGCATGGCGGAGCAGGCTCTTTCAGCTGCCTTTACTTGCAAAGGGAAGCAGGGGAAGGAGATCAGTCAGAGCAGCCAGAGCGTCGCTGCAGTCCTGCAGTCAGCCAGGATGCAAAAGGAAAAACATACCCATCAATTGCGAAATGTCAGCAGAGATCCCCTGGAAATTATTTATTGCGTCTGCTGTCGTATTTAATGATTTAACAATATACTAATAATCATAATATATTAACTTTGTGTAGTGATATACCAATCAATATAAAATAATGAACACATCTAATGGATTTAATTGTATACAGATGTTTGCTGCCTTTCTCCCTGAAGATTTTCAGACAATTTCTCAAGGCCAGCTGAAAACCGCGCTCAGGCGGTTCCGTTCCCCTGCCCGAGAGGCAGCCACGGTGCTGGGGCCGCGTGCGGACACCCCCAGTGCCGCAGAGCAGCCGTGCGAGGGCAGGCGGTGCAGAACGGGGTGCTCAGGGTGCACGGCGAGCGGGCGGGGGCCGCAGGCTGGGGAGGGGGAGGCTGCACAGGGGTGCACGGCCCCGCTGCAGCAAGGGGGGAGAGGTGCACAGTGTTTGCTGCGGCAGGTTCCAACCAGGCCTGCCCGGCAGCGGGGACCCTCGGCCCTGTGGCCATCGATTAGCCGGTTATTAAAGCACCTGGAATCACTGCAATAGCAATTATATCTTAAACGTACCCGCTAACAACTGTTCTGTGATGTGAAGGTTAATCACAATTGAAAACTTCCTTTGCTTTTCTCCCTCCGCCTGGATCCAGCCCCCCCGGGGGTCTGAATGCACCTCAGGGACACAGGCAGCTGCAACTAAGATGGGAAATAGAAGGACAGGAGTCCGACCTCAGGCCACATGCACGCCATGCACGCCCACGCACACCGTGCACGCTCACATGCACACCTGCACGCCCACGCACACCGTGCACGCTCACATGCACACCTGCACGCCCACGCACACCTGCACGCCACATGCACACCGTGCACCTCACGTGCACACCTGCGCCCACGCACACGTGCCGCTCACGTGCACACCATGCACACCCACACCCACCATGCACACCATGCATGCTCACATGCACACCGTGCACACTCACGTGCACACCATGCGTGCCCACGCCCACCGTGCACGCCCACGCACACACGCCCGGGCCGTGCGTCCTGGCCCCCCCCCGCCCCGCGCCCCGCCACCCCCCCCGCCCGCCGGGCCGCCGGGGACGCCGGCTGTGCGCGCGCCCACGGAGCGCGCGCCCCACCACCACAGACACCCACCCACCCCCCCCCACCCCCCACCCCCCCCCCCCCCCCCCCACCCCCCACCCACACACACAGACACCCCGCCGCCGCCGCGGGACCGCCTGCACGCGCGCACCCAGGGCGCGCGCCCCGCGCCCGCTGCCCCGACGGCGGGTCCCGCGCGTGCCCCGGGGCGGGGCGGGGCGGACAGGCGGGCGCGCGCGAGCCGAGCCGCGCCGGGCCGCGGGGATCAGCGTCTCGTGGCTGGATTGGTCTCGCCTGGCGGCGGGCGGGCGGGCGCGGGGCGGGAGGCGCTGGCCGCGGCCGCGCGGAGCAGTCGCGCCGCGGAGCGCCCGAGGAGCGGCACCGCCGGCGCGGAGCGGAGCGGGCTTCGGCGCGGTTCCTCCTCGTCCATGTTTGGGAATAATGGCTACCGAGGCGTGAATCACAAAAAGAAAGAAAGAAAGAAATCCGCCGCCGGGGGAAGCCCCTAGATGGGGCCGGGCCGGGGCTGCCTGCGGGGCTGATCCTTCCCCGCTCTCTCCCTCGTCGGATGCCGGCCGGAGCCGCCTGGGTCGCTTTTTTTTTTTTTTTTTTTTTCTTTTTTTCCTGCTGGGTTTTGGTTGTTTGTTTTTTTGTTTTTTGTTTTTTTTTTGCCCTTTTTTGGTGCGTCTCTCCGTGGGCTTTTTTCGCCCCCTCGCGTGCTTTTCGCCCCGCCGCGGCCCCGCGGGTGATGGACCCGTAGCGCCGTCTGCGCGGCGGCTCCGGGGCTGAGCGGGCGGCGGGGACGCAGCCCGCCGGGGCGAGCGCAGGGGCCGCAAACTTTGAGCCCCGGGTTCGGCCAAGGGGGGGGAGGAAAAAAAAAAAAATCCCCAAACCCCAAGCAAAGGGGAGAAGGGGAGGAAAAAGAAGGGAAGAGAGACGCGCTGCCCGCGCCCCCCGGGAGAGCGAAGGAGAAGGAGCGAGCGGCGGAGGACTGCGGCGGCAGGAGGCGGAGGCGCCGCGGCGGGGGCCGGCGGGACCCCCGGGGCACCTCCGGGCCGGGCGCCGCGTTGTGCCGCCGCGGGGGGGCCCCGAGCGGCTCCGCGCCGCGCCGCGCCCGTGGGGGCCGCTCGGCCGCGCCCGGTGGATGGTCCCGCGGGGGCCCGGCTCGCCGGCGGGGCTCGCCATGGTCTGCGCGCCGCGGGGTAAGTACGGGCGGGCGGGCGGGTGCCCTCGGGCCGGGACCCTCCGGCCCCCGCGGGGCCGCTCCCCCGTCTCCCGGCGGGGAAGGGCTTTTCTGGCGGGCTGCGGAGCCGGGGAGTTCGGCGGCTTTGCGGTCGGACGGGGGGAGGAAATCGCCGTGCTTTCCGCCCGGTGCGATGGTTGTGTGCGTGCGGTTTTTTTGTGTGTTTCTTTTTCTTCTTCCTTTTTTTTTTTTTTTTTTTTTTTTTTTTAACAGTACAGTCGGCGAGGTGGTTTGATTTTTCCGGCCGCGCCGTTTGCTCGCGCCGGCCCCCCCCCCCCCCCCGGTTTCCTCTCGGGGGGGGGGGGGGGGGTGTCGCATCCCTTGCCCCGAGCGGGTGCTGGGATGCGGAGGGGCAGAAGCGGGTGGTGGCTGCCCATCCCCGCAGGCACACCCAGGAGCTCTCCTACGGATCTGTGGAGAGGGGTTTTTGGGGGGGAGACTGGGCGTGTTTAAATAATTTTTATTTTTTTTAAAAAAAAAAAAAAAAGAGACGTAGCAGCAAGGAGATGCCGGGGTGCGATGTGCTCCCAAGCTGCCTTTTTTCACCCCGTTTCGCACATTCCTCCAGTGCGACCGCATCCTCCTTCCCACCCCCTCGCCCCCGCTTCCAGGAGGAGGGGGGAGAAAAAGAAAAAAAAAAAATAAAAAATTGAATCTCTGCCTTCCACGGGCGGCAGAGAGCGGGGCCGGGGCGGCGGCACCCGAGCCGGGGGGGCTCGGGCTGCTCCCACCCACGGGTGACCGCGGCGGAGCGGCTCTGTAGGCGCGTCCGTGGTGCCCGCCGGCAGAATATCGGGAATGGGCTCTTTCGGGGTGTTTTCCTGGCAGGCGGGGTGTTGCAGCAGGCTGCCGGGTGAGGACGGTGTTTGTCTGGGATTGCTGGCTGGTAAAAAACGGTAACAAACCCAAAAATCTGTAGCCGGTGGTTAACCCCTTCCGTGCAGGCCAGAGTCCCTCTAGTCACAAAGAAGAGCAAGTTTTAAAATGGTCTTCGTGGATTTCTTTTTTTCGCGTGGCTTTTGGCCCAAGGAATCCCCCGGGTCGCCTCCCCGAGCCTGGCAGGTTGTGCTGGCCACGCCGGCACCCGGGGCGCAGGTTGGCTGCCCGGGCGTTGTTCTTGTCCCTGCGTCCGCTTCTGTGCCCCCCTTGCTCTTCTTGAAAGAAAAATTTAATCCAATTAAGAAATTAAACCTTGTGTGTTTAAAAGTGACAAGTTTGAAAGGGGGAGGGGAGGTGTTGGGACGAAGTAAGATTTCCAGGTCACTGGTTAACTAAAGATGGTTTGGAAAAAGAGCTCGGGAATAAGGTGAGGGCAGAGGGAAGGAAAGAGAGACCTTTTTAAATGGCAAAGGCTTGTACATCTCTCTGGAATTTAAGCTGGTTTTTAGGCTTGTAAAATCTTCTTGAAGTTGGGCATTTATCTCAGGAGGCTGCTTGCTAGCTAATCTTCTCAAGGCACGTCCTGATTTTTTGTAACATTACAGTATCTGAGGTCCTTTTAACCTAATTTTGTAACAAAGATAATTTGTTGTTATGTAAGTTACTGTTCTGAATGATTGCTTTGGGTCCTGGAGATCATCCTTAACCGGTCTCCCCTGTGCTGCAGAAATGGGAATTATTTACTTCGTTATCAGTTCTTGAAAGCAAGCCTTGCTCAGCTGGCAAAGGCTGCTAAGGTATTGCAGGAAAATAGGGTCTTCCCATTCTTCTTTCTAGAGAGTTAAATCTCTGGTCATCCCTGATCAGAATTTACTTCAGAGGTTTATGTTTATGTATAAATCCGATTTTCCCCACATGCAGACTTACAAGGGCGAGCTGCTTGATTTACACACACAGCATTAACTTCCTACAAGCGGCAGACTTGTAATGCTCTCTTCAAGAATCTTCTTTGCTGACAACACTTCCCTAAAACTGCCCTGTGCTGAAGCCAAAAGGCGCTTGGGCTGCCCGATGTCCTTCTCCAGCGGAGGTGAATGCTGTAAAACAAGGCAGGCAGTATTTTATTTAGTTGGATACCAAGTCTTCGCCTGTAAAGAATGATTTTTTTTTATTTTATTTTATTTGGAAGGTGGGGTTATTCTGAGTGAAACCTTAAGCCTTGTTTATCGGAGAGGGGCAGTCTGTTCCCATAAACAAACGAAGGAGCAAAATATATCCCGGTGTTATTCTATCGGGACATGCAGTCATCTGTTGGACCTTGTGGCCTGTGCTGGCTAAATCACATAGCGGTGTCACGAGTAGCTCTGGCATTTTTAAGTTAAAAAAGGCATTGGAGTGTGCTTCGGATTCCAGTGGTGCGCTAGGGGCATTTAGCAGTAGTTGCTCTTTATTTTTGCGTTGGTTTTGCAAGCATGTTGCGATGTGAAGTGTTACCTTGCAGTCAGGAGTGCAAACGTTGGTGTTTGCCGCTGTTACTTTTTAAACTAAAAACTGCCGAGATGTTTAAGGGTGAGGTGTTGACAGAAGTGGCAGTGGAAAGGGCTGCGCTCTCCAGTGAGCCCGCCTGTGCTGCACGACACTTTTGGAAAGCACAGATGTGGATGTCATTTTCTGCCTCAAATCTTTTCTTTCTTCCTTTTTTTTCCCCCTTGCCTCCCAGCGTCCTTGTGTTGAGTGACCCATAGTCAGTAGGGGTGTCTCGGTATATATGAACATGAAGCAGGCTTTTTAAAGCCGTTACAGACGATTCAGTCCAGTAAAATTATTTGTATCATCGGAATAGGAAATGTAAGCTGGTTAATTTTAATGACTTTATGGATTTACAAGATCTGAAGTCAGGCAGGTAGAAGAATGTGCAGCTCTTCGCTTAATAGCATGGTTGAGCAAAGATGGGCATTCTGCATCAGAAGTGGAAATTTTAGGGTTTCTTGCAGTCTTTCGTCCTTCTGAATAAAGGTGGAAATTCTGAACTAGGTAAAGAAACATATGGTTTTACCAGAAATGATTTCCTAGACTCATCAATTACTAGGAGATGTAATGAGAAATATACTCCTTAGGGAGAGGCAGGAGGGATTGCCATTACATAATATCCCTCGGGAGAATTTCTGTATCGCATAATGAGGTTGGTGATGGAGCATTTGGGGAAAATGCCTATGGATAGGAATTTGTTCTTCAGATTTCCATAACCAAAACATATTCTGAAAAATAGGCTTGTTAAAAGTAGTACCTATAGGTTCGTAGGTGGGTGCTTTGCCTCTATACGTTTCTTTTGTTCTCATAACTACTGTGTAAGAGATTAGGTAACCGTACGATTAAAACGTCCACAAAACGAGAGATGCTAGTGAATAATTTCCTTACTTATTTAACGCCAAGGGTAAACCATTAAGGGCTTATGTTCTTTTCCAGGCTTCATTAAATTATTTCTGTTTATCTATTGAAAATAGGTCCCAAGGAAGAGAAAAGCTCTAGGCTTAATGGTGTAAACACAAATGACCTTATCATCCTGCTGGTGAAAATGAAATACATAGAAATGCGTATACGTGATGATGTGCATTCCATAAAACTTGGTAGCTGGATACACGTTTTCAGAGTCCTCATAATATCCTAAGGATTGCCTGGGAGCTGACTTTCAGACGGAGAAGAAAGCGCTTGTTAAAAGTGCCTTAAATACAGCCTTACATTTTTAGTAGCAGTTGCCTTAAACAGGAAAATAATTCATTTCCACACACCTGCCCGTCAGCGTTTCTCACGCTCGGGGTCCAGAGCGAGCGGTTAGCCTCCAGGAGCCGAACGCCGAGCTGGCCGGCAGCGCCTGCCCACGCGTGGGCTCAGAGGTGTTAAAACCAACAGAGGAAAAAGGTGAACAGTCTTAACACCTCTGTCACTGCTGGGGAATTTGCCTAATTTGAGTTGCTCATTTCAAATCTGAGTGCTGGTGACGCTAGTTATTTTTCAGATGGCTTGCCCAGCTTTTGTCCCTGAGTTACCAACACGTTCCGGCTTGGCGGGTTCCGCTGAGCATCGCCCTGACGCGGATCCCGGCAGCGAGGTGACGCAGTGACCCCTGACGGTGGCTCTGGTAATCGAGGCAGGTTTGCACAGCTATCACTATTTTTAGGAAGTTAAAGGTGCGATGGCTGTTTTAAAAGTCCAGGCCCCCATTTCAGCGTTTCATTGATAATATTTTGTAGTATTTTGTGTGCCATCTTGTGGCTGCCGGGCTGCATTGCAGCTCTTGAGGTGGGGCTGGGTTTGGTAGGACAGTCCCAATTTTAGTGTCTTCTTGATGGGTTTATTTTGTGTCTTGGTTTAGCGTCAGTTATCTGATTGGGTTCACCTAACATTGACTCAGTTGTGAAATGCCGATCATTGGAAATGCAAACCAGAGTGGTGGCCGCTCACTGCTGCTTTCAAAGTTCGAGGCAGGGCTTGGCTTTCCTAAAAGGTGGAAAATGGTGCTGGAGTTAAGCACTGAGAGTTTGCATGAAGGAGTTAGTGACGCTTCTGCACCCTGTAGAAAAGGTCACCATCAGGGAAACTGAAAGTATGTGACAGAGACCAGTGGAAGGCCCTGACTGCAGATGGTGACGCTGGGATGGGAATCTTCCTCCCTGCCCTGTCCCATTACCCTGCCAGAGTTCTACAGCTCGTGACCCCGGCATAGCCATCTCACGGGCAGGGTTTAGCATGAGAGCGTCTCTCAAGGCAGCCAATGTCATTTTAAATGGTAAGAATGGCACCCTGCGATCGTTGGTTCTTGTAAACTTAAACTAGGATGGTGCTGTTGATGTGGATGTGGAAAAAACAGGTTCTCCAAAGCATTCGTTTGTATCTTGTATGTCTGCATTGAAAGGGTTAAAGGTAAACAAAATGTATTCTTTAGTACTGTAAAAATAAACCTTACTTTCTGGTGGGTGGTAGGAGAAGAGTTTACATGAAGCCAGCATTTCAAGGTGGCTGTTTATGTTGTTACCAAAGATATTTCTAGCTTGCTTACAAAATGAGATTTTTTTCTTAAATATTTTTAATTTTGAAAGTGCTCAGCCTAGCTCATGTTCTCGTGGAAAAAATGTTACAGTTAAATTGCCATGGAAGGTAGCTACAAGATTTTTAATATTAAGTTAAAGCAAGCTGCATACGTTGTTTGCCGTAACGTTTCTGTGGGGGATTAAAAAACATCTGTATGTGGATGCTGTTTCTGCAGTCACTGCTGTATGGATCCTGAAGAATCAGGAATATAATGGGTGTAAATCTTGGGGATTTTTTTCCATGGAATAATCAACAATAAAAAGCCTTTAGGCTATTAAGATACCTGCAGGTGGATCCTTACTCCAAACCTGTAGGTTATGAAGTTATAGTATAGTCTGCCTTCAAAATGGTTGGAAATCCTTCATAAATATCTCCTTACCACACACCTTCCGTCTCCGTGGATGACTGGCTCTCTAGCAAAGCCTCCCGTAGAGGGTGTACCGCAATCCCTCGCTGTTACTTCATCAGTGCAGGTTACGCAGCAAGAAATAATTAGGAGATGAATTTTCACCTGTCACTGCCAAGAATAGATAACCTTGATACAGTGACAGGGCTAGGAATTTGGGGAGCGGAAAAGCATTTAACCCCGTAGTGATTGCTGCAGGGACCAGGCAGAAAATGGTTGCCAGAACATGACCTCCCTGCTCGCTGTCACGAAAAGGGAGACACGTGTTAGTCTTTCAGCTTCCTCGGCTCCTGCGAACGCTTTGCCTTTATCCGCAAACGTGCGCTGTAAAATTCGCTCTGTGCCGCAACGGGGCCGCACGCGCCTCGTGCTAATCAGCCCGGAGCAGACGTCGGAGACCTTTGTAGCCTAGTCTTTTAATTCAAATGCAGTTCTGTTGCTTTTCATGATTTCAATTCCCCATCTGACTGGTATTCCTAGTCTGCTAGGGAAAGGAGCAAACTAATGAAGACGGCTTCATTAGGCAGAGTGCAATTTAGCCCTTGCTTCTCTCCAACAAATGTAGCTGAAAAAAACATCCCAGAAGTAACTGTGCTTTTGGTCTTCAGAGAAAGCAGGGCTGAGGTGTTTCTGCTCTCTTTCAAAATTAATTACTAGCACGCATCAGGTGAGCTTAAAAATGTAGCCTGTGCTCTAAGACAGTGAAGGTAAATGGGAAGGAAAAATACCCACCACCTTTCCCCCTCCACTGCCTTTTTATTTTTTCCTTTTGTGCTGAAGTTTAAATCTACAGTCTGTTGAAAATGTAATGGGAAACCAGCCTACAGAAAATGCCATTATTCATATCATCCTGAGCTCATTTATTTTATCTGCAATAGTAATGATAAGACAGGCTGCTTGGCAATGCTGATAAGCTGAGAAATATCTTAGAGCTATTTGTAAAAGTTAAAGCAGATCTTGGTACTGAGAGATAGGGAAACTGATGAGCCTTTGGGCAATCTGCAGAGCTGATAAAGATTTTAATAGGAAGGCCTCATTAGGATTAGGGAGAAGATCTATTATCTGGGATTTACACAACACAGACGGTGGGGCAACTTTAATTTTTGCTTCTTTGTGCATTAAATACTATTGCTGAATGTGAAGCCTTTTAACTCTGATCTGGATCTCTTCGTATGTTCAAGGAGCCATCGCCAGCTGTTGGCTGAGCAAAGATGGAAGGGCGGTTTGTGGGGGAATGCGTCTGCCGCACGTGCGAAATGCCAGCAAGCCATCATCTGCAGGGGCCGGTCAACTTTTGGAGGTGCAGAAATAGAGCTGTTTGCAGGTGCCTGGGCGGGAGGTGTTCTCGGTAGTGCCTCTTTGCTGTTGTGAACAATATTTCTAACCTTTTTGGCCCCAAAGAGCCTTTCTTTAGTGAGAAATTACCCCGTTGCTGTTGTGCTGGTTCTCTTGATGGTGAGGCTGAAATACTGTTACTGGAGCAGATAGCTTGTCTGCCCAGTTCAGCCTAATGGGGTGCTAACTCCAAGTCCCACAGTGGTGGCTTTTTTTATTAGTTGTGCTCACCATATGGATAAAACTCTTCTAGCAGAGGAGCTGTCTCCAGTGCAGCTGGAGTTGGTATGGTAGGAATACCGAGCCGCGTGTTGGCAGTTGTACAGCAGGACTGATTTTAGCACCATGTGCATTCTCATGTGTGTGATGGTACAAACCATTCACTTTTTGAGGACCCTTAGTGTCTGCAGACACCCATCACGTGGGCTCAGCTGTGTCATTCCTCATACTTAGCATGATAGGTAAGGTGCATGTAGGCTGCTGAAAGAGCGTCAGCTTATCCAGGGTTTACAGATGTGTTTAATATTTTTTCTCAAGGACCATCCAGACTTTTTTTTGAGGTTGAACTGGATTGTGAAGCAGGAGGAGAAGCCACGCTGGAACATTCTTTGGTTTGCTTTTGGGGTCTAAGCCATGTTGTAACCTGATTCTGCTAACCTACAGTTTAAACCATTTTTACACACAGATGATGAGAGCTAGTTGACCCTCTAATGCAGATGAAGGGTTTGTTAGGTGACACCCGTGCTGGCTGTGAAATGCCACTTATGCTTGGGAGCTGTCTGGTTTCTTCCTTGTGTGGAGCACGCACGAGTACAGGAGTCTCGGCTTCTCCTCTGTTTTCGTGGCACAGAGCAACTCCTCTCCTGCTGCTGGATCAAATAACCCTAGGAGTAACTACAGTAACGTTGCTTCCGTGAAAGAGTAATATTTGGAAAGTATGTTTTTGTATTTTCAGTTGTCTTTAATACAACGTAGCAGCCAAAACCCCAAAGGAAGCGCAGCACCATAAGCCCCAGAGAAGTCTATTCCAGAGCGTAGTTCAGGATGTGCTGGTTTAAGCCAGTGCTTTCACGGGGCCTAGAGCGGACAGTGCAATGATAGATTTAACTCCAAGTGTTCCATCTTCCGTGTGCTTAAGGAACTTACTCGGAGCAGCTGCAGCTGTAATCCCCTCCCCTGTGCCCTCGCCAGCGTGGAGACAGAAAGGCAGGGCTGAGGGGAAGGCACCCTGCTCCTGCTGCCCAGGACAAAAATAAATTTCTCCTAGCGGGTTGGTGTCAGTTTATTGCAGCTTGTTCATAACAAGTCACAGTTTATGTCAGCAAACCAGCGTGGCCTCCTAAAGAACTAGCACTATTTGCACGTAACATGTTGCTCCAGCAGGGCTGCCATTTGAGAAGTTTCTAATATTTATGTTTGATATGAATGAAACTTTTTGTTTTGTCTGTAGACCGCAACGGAACTGGAGCTGACTCGTATCAGGAGTGCCTTGATAACAAGCAAGGTATGAGATCAAGTCTCTCCGACATGGGCACTTGGGACTGATTTAGCTTGATTTCTTGCAGCTGAATTGGTTGCTGTCTCTGTCTCTCTCACTCTCTCTGTCTCCCTTTTTCTTTCCCCCACCCCCTGCCTATTTTCCCCACTGTCTCCAAGCCAATTCACTGTTAACAGTTCCATGTCAGCTAACCTGTTAGCACAGGTTCTCATTACACATTTGTGATAAAGCTTCTCATTTCTAGCACCCCAAACCCTCTGTTATTAAGGGAGGAAGTGGGAAGGTTGTAAAACAAAAGTAGCATGTGCACTCGCTTGCAGTTATCTTCTTCCCTGAGGTTTAGTTGCACAGCCAAGCAGAAAAATGTTGAGTTAAGGGAAGGCACGTGCTGGGCTGGCCTACCTTAATGCCAGACATCCTGTGCTAATTTGTGTGCTGACACACCAACTCAGACTTGTCCAGCCTGCTGTCTTCTCCCATGGCAAAGTTGATAAGAGCTGGGAAAGCCTCTTGTAACTTAAAGGAGTGATGATGGTGAGGGAGGAACCTGTTATCCTTTTACTGTAAGTGTGGAAAGAGGAGTCACATCAGTAGAAATGACAATTGTAGAAGTATCTCAGAAACAGGACCCAAAGGCAAGGATATTGATTTTGTATTTAGAAATAAAGGGTTATTGTATTATGTTCTCTTCAGATGTCCTCTCTGAGGATGGCAATCAGAAGTGCTACTCCATCGCCATAGCTGGGTAGTGAGTGTTGAACCTTCTGGTAATCGGGGAGAACAAGCACCCTTCAGCCCAGAATTTCATTCATTATGAGCTATAACAGAGATGAGAGGGAATGCTTACCCTAACCAGGTTATGGGCATCCATCACACGTCAGCTCTTTACCCTGCTGTTGACCCAGATCTGTGACAGTAGCTAAAATGATCGTTTGCTGAAATTCTGGCCCTTCTTGCATAATCTTCTACAGTACTACCAAGAAACACAGAAAAACTGTCCCAATTTTGGTGCTTGGTTGAGTTTAATTTTCCACTGGTGTCTTCACTTTCAGTATCCATCAATCAGTGTTACATGTGCTTCAAGTCAAAGCTGCCGTGAAGTGCTTTCCCCCTGCTGTTGTTGGGTTTGGGGTGGGGTTATTTGGGGGGGGTTGGGGTTTTCTTGTTTGTTTTGTTTCCCTCCTCTCTCAAAAAAAATTACATTGTCTCTCTATCTTTTTTCACTATTTTTCTCTACTGATTGTAGTAAATACCTAATCATTGCTTAGCTTTCATTTCAGAAGTTACAGCTGGAAGACTAATGTGGAAGAACTGTAATCAATAATGGCTCTTTTATTAGATTAAGTTTAAAAGTCTTCCAGACCAATGTAATTCAGGATGCTCATTTGATAGATAGTTTGTTCTTTGGGAGAACGCTTTTTTCCAGTAGCGTTTTTCTCATTGGCTGGGGGGATTTGTTCCATGTGACATTTTGTAGAAAACAACTGAGTTTCAGGTTTTAAAAAAATCGAGTGTTCTCATTCTTGGAAACCAATTGCAGCCCCTTAGATGTGCCAGCTACCCTGGCTCCTCTGACAGGTGCTATTAAATGGTGTTATATCCATCACTTTGATTTGTCTGTCAGTACCCTAGGTTTTTCTTGTAGTGTGGTTTTGGGTGGGTTTCTCGGAGTTGGATGTTAACATGTGAACAAGCTGTATCATTATAAGCACTTTCAGGCCAGTATGAATTGGATCTGGTTTGGGTAATTTACCGTGCCCGTGCTACATCGTCAAGTTTAAAGCAATAACCTTTAAGAACACCTTAAAGAGGTTTAAAAGTAAAAGTATGCACAATAACTTGTAGTCAGTCCCTTCCTGTCCAATCCACATTACGTTTTGTGAGCGTGCAGTAGAGTTGAATCCAGCATTTGCAACAATTTATGGAATATTAAATATATAGCTGACAGCGGGCCCATAATTCTGGTTGCTTTCTGTTATGTTCAAAACAAAACAACACCAATGGCTGAAAGTAGCAGTGGCTCTTTAAAAGTATTAAATCTTCAAACCATGTGAAATGCAATTGCCATGGCTTCATTTTATAACAGCATGCTTGTCTCCTAGAAATTATGCTATAATGAGGTTTGGTTTATATATTTTACCCCTTTCCTCATTAAAGTGCTATCTTTCAGAAGAAGCGCTTTGTGTCTTGAAATACTGCGCGGTTAAAATGAAGGCAGGTTTATAAGGATTTAATGTACTTGGGAGCCAAGGTTTTGCAGCTTTATGGCAAAGATGTTTTAACAAAGGGCTTTATGGTAAGGGTGTGCTGTATTTTAGTCAGGCAGTTGCTCAAGGGAAAATTTTCAGTGTGAGCACGTCATGGCAGCAAGGAGAAATTCAGAGGGAAACAGGCCTCTGAGATCCAGTCACCGTCTTGGCTGATATTAAGGCTTAATTCTTTGCAATTTCAAGCCCTGAATCTTTTTTACCTCTTGGCTCAAGGAAGAGAGAGTCTTGCACCATGTCATGCAACAACACGAGCGTTTAGGTTTCTCCTTTTAGTGCTCAAAGGCGGGGTGCAGGAGAGCACGCCCGGGACAGCCACAGGTGGGATTATTCACACCGTCTCAGGACGGAGCTTGTTTTTTCAGCCTTTTATCTCCAGTATTCATTACTAAAATCATAGCCTAAAAGCAAGACTTTCTGAGTGTGGGGGTTTGGAAGTGAAGAGGGCAGCAGTTCGGAGCAGTTGCCCGTCCATTGCAGCAGAAGACGTGTCCTGGATCTGCCTGTTTCTCTGGGATACAGTTAATACCCCATGGTTTCCTGAGAGCCAGGGGGTTCTGCCATGGAAAACAGGTATAAAATTACAACCAGACACAGTTGTTGCTGGAGCTTTCAATAGGAACTCGCTGCTGTTATAAATAAAACAATTCTGTTTTAAAGGTTAGGCAATGAAAAGCACTTAGCTAGGGCCTTGGTGGCAGCCAGGAGACATAACCTCACATCCTTGAAACAGTGCGTAGAGAGATGGTCCTGGAAACTGATTTAGAGTATTTCATGTTATCATTTGCAGCGCCTTCTCTTATCCATAGAAAACTGTGTTCTACTTTGCTTCAGCAGTCTTCTCTCCATCCCCATGCGGGCTGGTAACGGGTGGTTCCAAGCAGAGCTACAGGTTCCTGCTAGAGGAACCCAATATCTTTCACTTTTCCAACTTTCTTGCAGAGTATCATAGTTCTGTCTTATTTCCCCACAGATGAATTAGTTGATATTTTTCCAAGATGAACGTGATTCCACCTTTCTGATGGCACTGTTGACTTCCTAGGACTCTTTATATTTCTTTTCTGGTATTTTACACCACCACCTCAGTTCGGTACTGCTTATTGATTCTGTTAGCTCACCTCTAGAGGGAGGACGAACGTAATTTGGAGCAATGAGGGAGGGTACTTAATCTTGATCAAAATTTGGCTGCAGTCAAGGCAATCGCAGTGCCTTAGTTCTGAGGTTACAGAGGACCCAGTGCTCCTACCCTGGGTTTGTGCTGGGGGTGGATCTCAGGCGGGTTGCTGAACGATCATCGCGGGGATAGGGCAGCTGTAGGATCAGGCTTGATTTTGAAACAGTGGCTACAAATGGAAGACTTTTCATCCTGTTCCCAGTCCCCTGGGCCATGCAGTCCCAGTGTGTGTCATCTCCTATTAGTCTTGATGCAACCAATGACCTTGTTTGTGTGAGCGCATTAAGCACAACATTAATGTCTAATTTGACTACTTTGAATTCAGGCAGGCTGTAATCAATCACCTGAACTCTCTTGACAGTGAATACGGCTGGATGGGATAAGGGGAACAGATGAAATGCATGCTTGGGCCAAAACTCTAGGAAATTGGAAAACTACTTGTGAGCCTGTGTACTGATGAAACCGTAGCTGTTGGTGGAAACGGGATCTTCACTGGAAAGCAAAGGCTGCAAAAGCAAGAAATTTGTGGTCTTTGTAGAGGTCTGTTCAGCCTTCTTCCTGCCTGTTAAATACCGGCATGGTAAATGAGACCACCAAGATACAGAGGCACCTTTTAGAAGATGTTATTGGGAGAAGTTCTAACCTATTCCAGTTTTGGGATCCCTGTTGAACCCCAGCAAGATTAGTTTCAGGATGGCAAAGATGAATGATGAGGCAGATAAATAAAAATGGCAGACTGGCATAGCTGGATTGAAAAGTGCGGTCAAAACAGTTCTGTCACTGAAGATGTTTTTCCATTAAATGTTTTGCGATTTAATATTGATTTCAGTGAAATTACCCTTGAAAACAGATTTCCTCCGAACCTTTATTTTTATATATTTGTTTTGGAACTACTTTAGGAGACGGAAAAATGAAAGTTTTGCTTCAAACAGTTCTAGTGTTTTGAAATTGGCTTTTTTTACTGTATGAACAGTTTTAAAAATATTATTTATTATTTGTATTCCAGTCATGCCTGTGCACTCTAGTTATGAGCTAAACGTCATTTTGCTAACCGCAACGCAGACTGGGGGGGGAATCAGTTTCTGCCTGAAAAAGCTTTGGGTTTGTATTTCTGACTGGAGCAGCATTGATTGCCAGTGCCTATTTAAAAAAAAATAAACACCCACCCCCCCCCCCAAAAAAAAAAAAACAAAACCCTTCTCATTTTACAATATGTTGGCTGCCTTTTTGTTTAAAGAATTATAAATACATCAGCAGATTTTCCACAAAAACACATATGCTTTCTTCCTGATGAGCGTGATGACGCACTGAGAATCCTTGCAAGAGGCCTTGAATCTCCTTCAAGTAGAGGATAGTGCTGAGGTTGAAATTGAAATTTTAAATAACTCTCTTCATTAAAAAAGATGCTGGTGGCTGCTGCTTGTTAGCAGAAGAATTGCCGTTTTCTGACTAATTTTTTTTGCCAGCATGGGAACAAAGAAAGAAAGGAGGAGGCAGAATAAAAGCCTGTGTGAGTGTACGTACAGAGGCTGCAGCTCTCTAAACTGGTAATGGTATCTGGAAAGAGTCCAGGCTGTTGTAAATATGAACTTTTGTCAATATTCCCCAAGCTTCTTTGGACTCTAGGGTGGGCTTTATTAGCTGAAGGTCACACCATTGTGCTGTCTCCCTCTCCTGAGACCTCTGATACCTTCCTGAAAGGACAGCCCATTATCCCTGGGCTTAGAAGCCAGCTTTCTCTTCGGTGGCGCTGAAGCTGATAAGCTTAAGAGGCATGTTTCATCCCCCCACTGCTGCTTTCAGGAGACAAACAGTGTTTATCGTTCCTGATTAATTCCAGTTGAACAAAAAAATAAAATGGGAGGCATGTGTGTGTGCACACGTGCGCGCACGCACAGAGAGACAGAGTTGACATTTTTTTTAGGCTGGTCTTCTTGCGTAACGTCAACTCATCGCACGCTGGCCACGGCGAGCAGCGTCTGGTGCTGCTTCTTTGTTTTTCCTAGCTGGTGTGTCCAAAGATTGATTTAGTAACATGAGAGGATCCTGGGCTGCAATCGGTGTAAAGAGAAAGGGGTGGAAAGGGGGACGGGATAGCAGCAGCCTGAGCATCGAGGTTGGAATTGATTTGTGGCAATTAAGCATTAAGGTCTGCGAGAGCAGGACCACCCGCTGGGAGAGTGGCTTTTCCACCTGCGAAAGATGAATGGCCCGAGGAGAGGGAAAGGCAGGGATTTTGTACTCGGTTACCTGAAAAGAATCATAAAACCACGCTGTATCTCGCTTCTGTATCTTGCAGCCCTGTTCATCACGGCTAAATCCCTTTACTGGGAATTGTATGCAGGAGAGGTGGAAGGTGTAAATATGCTGGTTGCTTCTGCTGCTTTGGTTTCTCCATTTCTCTCTTTGGATCGGGCTTGAAATTTGTCAGAGGTGTCTTGGTGATTTCCTTGTTACTGCTATTTCAGTAGAAATGTCTTCCATACGTGGCTCCCGGTTCCTTAGGGTAACTTTTTTCCTTGTACTGAGATTCGGAGTATAGGATGCAACGAATAACATCCCTCCTAACGCTCCTGCAGCTCCCTAAAATGCCCAGGTAGCACGGCCCCAGGGCAGGAGGCCTGTGCTGTGTGCTCCTCTCTGGCCTTGCTGTGCCAGACACCTTGCCTGCCTGTGCCTGAGGTTTTTGAGTGGAAAATGAGGATATTGGCACTGTACAGAGCCCTTTTTGTTGGGATGACCGTGTAGCTGCAGCCCAAGTTTGGTCTTTTGCAAAGGGCTCTGTATTTCCTTCAGTTCTGTTGTGCTGTACTTGCCAAGGTTGAGGAGTGAAAGAAGAGACCGCTCATGGATTGAAAGGAGCCTGTTGATATCTGGACCCAAGGAGATGATATTTCCCTCCGTAAAACTCTAAATTTTTCACCCTTTAAAAAAAAAAAATAGTAAAAATATTAGAGAGCTGTGGTGTGTCAAGTGCTTTCTCTCACTTTGCTGTTTGTTCATACTGAACAAATGGGCCCCGACAGCAGGTAAGGGGCTTCCCTGCTCTGCCCCCAACGCTGTTGCAGGGCTGCTGCTCGTGCCGAGGTGCATCAAATGCTGCGCCGGACAAAAGCAAATTGGCTACTTAGTGTGTGCGGTGTATTGCATCAAATCTTTGTTTCACTTGCCACATGGGCCATGTTTAAACCAAATTCTTGGTATTCAGGTTACAACTAACTTCATTTCCTTTGCCAGAACAGGCAGTGGTGGAACAATATGAAAAATAATTTTACAAAACTATGTTTACTTCTTGCCAATGAGGACCATGTTTAAAGATGGATTTTGCTATTATGGCTCCAGCGCTAGTGTAAACAGGGTCTAATGGGAAAGGCTGTAAAATAATAGGGCTATTGGTCATCTTCAGGGGAAAAGGAATTTCCATAACGCATTTCAAACTGGAATAGATCCAAAGCTTTGGCTGACCAAACACAACTGGCATTTCAGTTTTAAAATATATATTGTAGCATGAAATGGGAGTGGTGGGCCCCTACTATTATTTTTTTTTTTTTTCAAAGGTAAACTGCACAAGCCTGCGTGAATTGGGGGCATGCGCTTACGTTTATGGATTGGGTTAAACTTGTCATTCTTCACATAAAATAGAATACAGTTAAGTTTTAGATGAGAACCTCCTTAAATATACCACAGGCTGCTTTTTAAGGGCGAGGTAGATTTGAGGGAGAAAAGGACTTTGAAATCTTAGCAAAAGGTTCTGAAGCTCTGTATATGGCTCTTTTTCCAGGTCGGTTAACATGGTGGAAAGAGTTTTATTAGTCCAGTGGCGCACCATAGACCGCAGTAGCATACACACTTGCTCAGACCCTGAGTTTGGTGATAAGTGAAATGTTAATATGTGCTTGGCAGAGCAAGCTCTTAATTTCCCTTAAAATGGAGGGGGCAGAAATGACCTCACTGGACAAGATGCCTTTGGGCTGCTGCCCACCTTTAGGTATGTCCTAGACAAGATATACTTACTCGCTGTGGACGGATTATTTCCCTTTCCTTCCCTGAATCTGGTCTGCAGTAGCTGTTAGCAAAAGAGCTTTCCACCTCCTGTATCGCAGGAAGCATTTTAGCTCTTGTTGAAATATGAAGCTCCCTTCCTTTATTAAAATTAAGAACCACTTTCTCACATGGCAAACTGATAATAAAGACTGAAATTGGATCTATAACTTCATGAAAAGAAAGAGAATTTTTTTTAAGACAAATCATGCATGGTAATACCTCCATTGTTCTCTCGCTGTGTTCTTTGTATTGCTTAACTCCCTGCGAACAAAGAACCCATAACTAGAATTGTAAAAATAATCCAGGCATTTAAGTCAAAACTCAAAAGGCCCTTGGGAATCTCATGCAAAGGTGTGCCCTTGAAATGGTGGTTTGTGAATTGTCTGAACAGGTTTGAACATCCTGGCCCTGAGGAAATGTATGGGAATTTTGCCGCTGACTGCAGTGGGGTCAGGATTTCACACTTGGCGCCTTTGTACGTGCTGCCGGGCGTTGAGCAGAGCCGTCTTTCAGGCTTTGAGAAAGTCTGACTCCCTCCTTACAAGCAGGCGGGAGATTTTCTAGTTGGTTGCACTTGTGAATTCTAGTTAAGGGAATTGCTTTTGGTCACCCCCATCTTTGTCACTTACTTAAACAAACATGCAAACTGAAAACATGCACTTACTCAAGCTTCAGCAGCGAGCGCCTCCTGAAGATCTCTTGTTACTGATCTAGAACGTGAACTGGTTGGGAAAGTGGTTTTATGCTAAGGTTCAACCCTGCTTAAATGAAACCATTTGGACAGAGAGATGGGAAATTTTATTCCCAGTTGCCGTTCAGATGTCTGAACCCAGCTAGTTTGAAGTATGCAGGTTCATTCTCTGAGCTTGAGCACAGATCAGTACAGAGGTTATATGGTAAACTGAAGCGATGAGTACTTCTTCACCGGTGTATTGCAAAATAGTGTGTTTTTAAAAGTACAGGTCTATCCAGGGTCAAAGTCACTGGGAAAGGAAGGTACTTAAATGAACAGTGAAGGAATTGGTAAAAAAAATGCATGCAGATTCAGCAAACCAAGGCCTTTTGAAGCCCGCTTGAATATAGAAGTTAGCCCTGTTTGAGCAGGAGGTTGAGCCAGGTGAGCTCTCGAAGTCCCACCACTGAAGTGACTCTGTGGCTCTCTGGTTAGAGGTCTCATGCCTGCCAGGGCATTTGGGCAAGCCACTGGATTGCCTGACCCTGATCATTGGAAACATGGACACCATCTTCCTCTATCGTATCACCGTTCAGGGAGAGGAGAGTCGAGTCACCAGAGTTGTAGCAAATTCCCCTTTGTCCTCAGTCTTCCAAATTCATAGTGCGGTGGCCAATGACGTCGTCTGTTTAAGAACTGCTGTTGATGGAGTAAGCTCTGTATATAATGAAAAACAAACCCCAAAGAAACCATAATCCCAAAAGACATGATCCAGGGCTCCAAGAAAATTGGAACACTTAAGTTACCTAATGGTAGCTTTCCATCAAGAGAAAAAGTTTAGGAAAAATTATTGGAAAAAACCTTCTAAGCTTTCCGCAACAATATCCCACAGACTGTTGTCAAGCCAAAGTAATCCCATGAAGCTCAACAGACAGATTTATAGTGAACTTGTTTGTAATTAATACTAGTACAGCTTTAAGAGGTGGGCTGTGTGCCCCTGGTGTTACTGTCAGTAGCTGGAAGGGGGAGTTGGAAAGCTACATCCCGTGTGCAACGCGCAAGTTTGTTCAGGCTTCTCTGCCACTCAGGGGATCGCAGAAATGTTGCAGTGGCTGAAAGATTGGCTTTAACTTTTCTGTGTGTAGCTGCAAAGGAATGTGCAAAAACTGCGAAATTCCTTGAAGGTGCCTGGAGAGACCCAACCATGGTGTCAGCGGGAACATGTGTTGAAAGCTGCTCAGTAGAGGGACTTTTCCTTCAATAGTTTGCAAAAGATAACAATCACAACTCAGTATGGACAATTAGAAAATGTTAGAAGTAAATGGTTAATTTTTTCCCAACTTTTTCTTCCCCAAACACAGCTAACAGACACTTTAAAAAAAAAAAAAAAAAAAAAAAAAAAAAGCTTGGTTGTTCCTCACTGTAGCTTTGTCTTGAGGGTTTTCCTTAATGAGCTGTCTCCTTCTGTCCAGTATGGAGAGAAAAACAAAAGAGTTAGAGACCTTCCGTTGTCCCCATGTGATTTTAATCTGATTCATTCATTCCTAATCATTTTGAAGGATTATAAAACCAAAACCTGTTAAATCGTGGTTCTTCTTTTCTTTCTCTCCCAAACATCATCATTTCTTCTTTTATCATGTTGCATTTCTTTACCTGCGAATCAGCTGCTTTTTTGTTTTTTTTCTATGTAACAAAAGTCTGGTGGGAAGGGAGGGGGGTGACGGGAGCGCTGCTTGCTTTGATTCATTCGACACACAAGTGTTCCTTGGCCTTTCATACCGAGGAGTGGATGCAGCTCTTAAACAAATTGGACCTACTTGTTTGCTGGCCTAGGCCATCTTGTTATCCAGCCAGCTGTGTTTTGATCTTGGAGGGCCGTTTGAAGATTGAATTGAGACATCTTTTGTTACTATTAAGTGCAGTAATTAAATCAGCTCAGTGTTATTTAAGTGTGGAAAATGTCGCTTCGCTGGCCCATGGGTGCCTGAAGTTGCCATTAGACAGCTGTGTTGCTTCCAGTACTAATGATGAAGAGGTAGGAGAAAAGAGCCAAGTGCTCTCTAAATAATTTTCAACTCTTTCTGGGTTATGCCGAATCCCCTCCCCACCTTTTCGTGTGGCATTTCTCCCCCATCTTTTCTCAATTCATGAAGAAGAAGGTTTTTGAGAGGGAACTCAACCTTTGTGGGTGGAGAGCTGGAAGCGAGTGCCCTGTCCTGGGTGGAGGGGTGGTGTAGAAGGGCATGGGTGCAACACGTGGTGGCATGGCCGAGTTGCCCGGATCGGCAGCTGCTACTGCATCTCTGAGTTTGCAAGTGGTTGGCTCTGTGGACGACAAAGGAGGCTGAGCAAGCAGGATGGATGCAATACATGAGCAAAGAAGTTGGCTGCTTCCCTCCCCTCTACCTTCCTCTGTAGGGGGGAGGCTGCCAGTCAAGTCAAGCAGGGCGAGTACATTTGTCCCCATGAGGGTCATTGTAATATAATTTGCTGGTGAAGACTGGCCTGACTGTGAACTGGTGGCACCTGGGAGATGTGAACTCCGGCTTAGGCCAGGGCTGGTATCGTTCAGAGGTCACCTGGGGCTTAACCGGGTGAGAGTCAGTTGCCCTTACCCGGCCCCCTTTGCCTTCTGCTTGCCGAGCAGATTGCTTTGAGGGAAGTGGCTGGAGGTGATGATTGGCAGCAGGGAGCGGGGCAGAGAGAAAGCGAGATCCTCAGTGGGAGAAGCAGTTCTTCAGAGGTCGAGTATGTTTTAATGCCGGGTTAAGTTGTGCAGCAGTACTGGTTCATTGCTACTGGCAGCACTGATCACTTGAGCATTGCCTTGCTCTTTCCCGTCGTGCCCTTGAGAAACCCCGTCTTGCCTCCTGTGCCCAGCTGAACATACAACTTGCTGCTCTTGTGGTTCCCACAATGAAATTCAGCAACTCTCACTTCCTGATAGGGGAGCAGCAGGCAGGATCGCCCACAGCCCGTTTCGGCTACCATGGCGCCCACCGAGGCAGGGCAGCCCACGCTCCAGCCTTGCTTCTGAGCCATCTTGTAAATCTGTCCTCCCAATGCACCCGACTCCCCGGCTTCCATCTCCAGTAATTGCCCAGCAACATCTATTTGCATTGCTTTGTACGCGTCTGTGTTTTATAGAGAGGGAAGTGTATTTGCACTTTGCGAGTGTTTTTGAGCTGTGGCAAGGGCAGAAGTATGGCAGATGGGTGGGGATGAGAGAATCAGGAGCATGATGAATCTGTTTTTCTTACCTTGTTTAAAATTGCCTGTTAAAATGCAGCAGCCGCACCTCCGATCAGCCTAATGGTGTCTGCCATGTTGCGAATACACAGTCATTAGTTGGTCCAATTCATGCATGCTGAGGTAGGAGGGTGATGTGAATGCAAAGGAGATGGAGAGAATAGGAGCTGGGGGGGCAGAGGAAGGAGGGGGAGCAGCTTGGTAATACAGTGACAATGAAACATACGGTAGTCACACTGGAAAACTTTCTCCTTCATTAGCAGGGATCTGTTGAGTTTCTGCTCACATTAGGGTAATTAACACAAGTACAGATTGTTGAACATCTGTGCAGTTTAACTATATGGCCGGTTCCCAGGCTTTAAACAGGGCTGTGAGGAGCCAAATGCAAAGCAGTATGAAAAGCCCACACACTATTCATTTCACCAAAATTAGCATTTCTGGATGAAAGCTGATGTTGCACGTCAGCTATAAATTTTCTCTGGTCTGTTGCCAGGTTGGCTAATGATCTGAGGTTAGCGTTTGTTAATAATTTTTAAAAAATTGTTACTTTTAATATTCTGGAGGGGAAGTTTCTGTCTCACTCTTCTTTTCTTAAAAGGCAAAACAAAAAGCAAGCAAAACAAAGCATATGGGTATATTATATCTAATGTGCTTCTAATCTTTTTCCAGTGGAAACCCAGGAAGGAATTCCTGGTTCAGCCTCCGTCGGGGGCTGTTGGCTCCATAGAACCACCAAGGCTTTTTAATATTTCTGACCAAACTGCAGTTTTAATTTTCTAGCCTTGTAAATGCCTGGGAGGCTCCGCTCATGATGTGTTGTAGCTATGAGCAGCGCAAATAAAATGCAGAATTTTGTCTGCAGGTTGGTGGTTACACGGGTGTTGCTTCTCCATACATCCCTATCCCATAACTCTCTGTGTGTGCGTCGGGTCACCGGTATAAAGGTATAGCTGTATTTCTGGAGAGCCTTCTGCGTTGATTATCCCAGAGGACTGTTGTTTTGCTGCGGCGTCTTGAAGCTTCCTCCTTGCTCATTTTACCTTGCCAGATGAGAGCATCTGGGCCACGAGACTTGACAGGCTCTTGAGCGTAATGGCTAGCAGCAGCGAGTTCTCCGCAGAGGGCCCTTCACGCCACAATTACCTCTTAAGCTTTGGTCCATCTGAGCCAATGCTTGTTGGCCTTCAGGCTATGTAGCAAGACCACTTAATACTTCAGGTTTTTTCGTTGTTTTTCCCTGTGTGGATAGGGACAGGCCAATTTTTCCTTTAATAGATGATTTGTGAAGCCGCCTTCACATGGGTTTCCTGACACATGATTCATGGTCATGGTTTTGATAGCAGATTTCAAGCATCTTTTCACTTTGCACCTAGAAATTTTCACTGGGAAGTTCAGACCGATGGTTTTGACACATGACCATCCACAGTTTTATCTTCCTGATGTGATTCCCCTGGTGACTTTTTTCTGGTTTTTGGTGTTTTGCGGTGTTCCCAGTTGTGTATTGACTTGGGTGTTCTGGCCATACCTATACTTTAAACCCATGAGCAATATTACTGTATACCTGAATACACAAACACACCTGGTTTTGTATACAATTAAATTAAACAGATTTGTACCATGCTAGAAACTTCTTGTGAAAGTGGCTGTGCACTTGAACCCCAGTGTAAAGGGTGTGCCAGGAGCCGTAAAACCTTATAATTCAAAAGTGCAGTGTGCAGAGATCCCATATCATGAGGACATTGGTATTTTTTTATTAGTCATGTTATCTCTTTCAGATACAGGTTTTAACATATGCTGAAATAGAAATTAAAAAAAAAAAAAACACAAACAAACTCAAAAAACCTGACCAGATTTTTTCCACAAGTGGAATTGCTGTAAGGCGGACAGCCCTTATAGCTGGAACGACAATTAGTGCACCATGTGTGTCAGGGAATTTTATTTTAATGGAGAAGACATTCATGTGTGAAGATAAAAAGCCTACCAATGTGCATAAAAATAATAATCCTCATTAGCACTATTTTGTCCCTGCTGTTTTCACTAAGCAAAAAAATTTTGTTCATGGTGGGGTTTTTTTATTGTAATCCCTGTGGGCTGATGTGAGCAGACCTGACCTTTGAAACCCTACTTAAATTTTAAAAGGTTTGTATATTTTCTTTGTTTAATTGGGAGAGGAAGGGACTTGGTGGCTTGGAGGAAATGTAATACTTGCCAAGAGTGCAGTGATTTGGTCCTTTAGGTCACCTTCAGCTCCTTCTCTGAAATGGCTTGCACCCCAGCCCAGGCTTTAGCTTGGCATCGCCAGCTTCACTTGGTGAAATTGTTGCTGTCGCACCCACCAGCTCCACCATGATCCGCTGACAAACATCAGAGCTTGCAGAACTTCATATTCTTTGTGACCAGAAAACCTTCTGGGACCAAAACGCAGGCTTCAAATTCAGTCCAGCAAATGTCTGGGCTTCAGGAGCACCATCACCCACATGCCTGTGAGACAGCCCCGTAAATACTGTGCTCAGTGTTTTGTCATTGCAGGATCACATTCTAGGGTGAAGGTGTCCCCACAAGGCAGACTTGCTGAATCATATGAAACTGTGCAAGTTCAGTGGTTTATTTTTGAAGCGCTAATTTAGTTAATCTAGTCCAAAGGGAAATTCAGGCTGGCCTACTTACTCTTGCGACGGTTCTGCAGATAATTATTTGTGTGTGTGCACATGGGTGCATACCAGCTTAGTTAGGAAAAGAAGAATTGTTTGAGTGAAATGTTTTATCTACATTTGATTTCTTCCCCTCTCCATAAAGGATGTCAGAAGATGGCACGTTGTATGGCAACAACGAGGGACACGTATAGCTCAGGGAGCATCTGGTACAAGAAGATGACAGAGGGCATTTGCCCTCTCAAAGAAGAGTATGGAGTGAGTGGAGCATTGAGATGTTCTCTGCAGTAGTCTTGCCAAAACGATCCTGACACTTTGGTTAAGAAATATTTGTTTAAGCCTGTATTGGGAAAAAATATTTTTTTCAAAAGAAAGTAAGGAGTTTTACCTGGTTTTATACAATCATATCTTAAACCAGTGAATTAGATATAGACAAGTCTGAGGACAGACCAGAAGAGTGAAGGAAGGAGGAAGAATTGTTGGAAGAGACTGGGTTTCAGGGGGGTAAGAGAGGGAGTTTCAGAGGGATGCTTCCCTCTTCCTGAGCATAAGTTATAATATTCCAGAAGCTGTAAAACTGACGAAGGCAATGTATGGTTGGTCGAGGGGGGGGCGTTGACATTTTAATATTAAGAAGATTGCTCCAGCAGCTTGAACGTTTGATGTATGGAAATGCAAGTATCAAAATATTCTCACACATTTTTTGTTGTTCTCTGTGCTGGTGGCAGGAGGGTGGAAAGGGCCACACTTACGGGTTTTTGAGATGTGAGCACTGCCTAGTTCAGGAAAATGCAACATGAGAAATTGTTTACATTAATCACAGGGTCACTGTGTTTAAACAGTTTGGTTTTTTCCAGGACTTGCTGATAGTCAGTGTTACTTTGGGTATTGGCAGAACTGTGTCACTGGAAGTTGATGAGGGTGTTCAGTCTTACCAAGGTTGACATCTGTGCTCCCTAGATTTGTACCCCATGTATCTCTGTTTGGATTTTATTTGGTCTCATTCTAGGAGAACCCAGCTCTATACAAGAGAGTCATGCTCAGGGAAAAAAAAATAGTATTCCTATTAAACCAAACAGACAAACCTGGATTGCCTTCACTGCTAGGCAGAAACCAAAGTTGCCTATATGGGTATGTGGAACTGACCATGAAATTAAAGGGCTGCTGTATCTACAGATACACCACCAAAATGAAACCAAATTTTCCTTTATTAATACCCCCGCTCCGCCTCAGCCCTACTTGAGAATATGTCCCACAGACTGGACTTAAAATGCCTATTCTGTTCCTGAAGAGCAGAAAATGGCACCGTATCCAGAGTAGTGGTTTCAGAATTTTGGAAGAGAGCAAAACTGTGGCTGGTGAAGCAGAGCTATCAGCCTTCAGTTACATGGCTGTATCTGAGACCACAAATACGAATTTCACTTGCAGTGAGACTACTTGTAATAATTTTTCTAGCAGATTTTTCCAGCACATACACTGTGTATCCCTCCCTGGCTGCGAGGCTGTAGGACATGCACTGAGAAACTTGAGGACATCATTTCGAAGGACTCCCAAAGTTGTCTTGGAGGTTTCATTTCATTCGTCACTAAACTAATTTCTGCGAAGCAGCAAGTTCTCTTGTTTTCCTCTGTGATCATTTTGAAGGGGTGGCTGCATTTATTTGAATACCTAAAATAAGCTCAGAGAACTTGAGGCTGCATCTCCTCAGCCACCTCTCGGACCTTTATCAGACCCCAAACTGCATCTTGCTAACCTTGCAGTCTCACGGTTGGAAATATCTCTATTGTGTCGATGGGAACACTGAGGCGGATTTGAGATTACTTTCCACAGGCCACCTAATGCTGACAAAAGACCACACGGTCCCTTAGCCTCTTTGTATGCCAAAACCATTCTCTTGTGGTCTGCGCATGGAAAAAACAGAGGAGAGCAACCGGAGAGTGGTATTTGTTGTGATAACAATGTGCGTTCGGTCCCTAAAGGCTGTTGGACAGTGATGGATCCATTGCTGTGAAATGAAAATCGCCACGAGATGCACAGAAGGAAAGGCTAACATGTTGGTGTCGTGCACGTAGCTGGACACGGGAGCACGCAGGCGGTGAGATGAAGCCCGCAGCGTTAGCAGGGTCCGTCAGCCCCTGCGCCAGGCAGCCCATTTGCATTCTTCTGTCAGGGAGTTGGAAGCTGCCACCGAGCAGTTTATACTCCAGCCTGCTCTGGCCTTGAATTATGCATGACCAATTTATCATGCCCCCAGCTGAAAAACTAATTGTGTCCCTGGGATATATTTACTAGAAATTGTAGTTTGCTGTGCTGGGGTCCCCAGAGTGTCCGGCGGAGCAAATGACTGGGAAGTCAGAGCGTGTTCAGAACAGGACTCCTGGCTCCGACAGAGCCACCGTGCTGTTGATAGATTTTTCACTTCGATTGCCTTTCTGAGAGTTTCCCCCCTCCTTCCTATTTTTCTTACACTGCATTACACTTAATCGGGCTGCAGGAGTCCTTCCACTAGTCTTCAGTATTAAAAAGCACACCAATGTGCCTGAAAAAAAGGCAATTTATTCAGGAAATGCCAACCAGGTTGGGGGGAAAGGGGCTGGTTTCTTCTGTGTGTGGTTTTTCTTTTTTTTTTTTTTTTTTTTTTTTAAAATAAATGCAGTGTGGCTTCATGTAATGTCTCCTATTACCGTGAACGTCCCCTCCCTCTCCAGGTCTAGACTGATGAGATTCCCTAATAACTGTCATTTGAATGAGAGGTTGGGGAGGAGAGGATTTCTTCATCCAGAGCTTGTGGGGTGGGCTTAAGCTTGCAAATGGTATTACCACCAGGTCTGGCGAAGGAGCATGGGTTGCCCTAAACCGAATTTTTCAGTTATGAAATGCCAGCTGTCAGACCTCTATCTGGCTGTAAACCCTCTCCTAAGGTAGAGCTGAGCCCCAGAGATCCTAGGTGGGGGCGAGGTTTGAAAGGGAAGGAGGTAATTCACTGATACATTAATCACTGAGTTCTGTCTGTCCTCCCCCGCTTGTCACGGGAGGAGGATGTCAAGGAGTTAATCACAACACAGGAGTCAACAGTAACACGACTTCAGAGCCCTCTGGAATCTTGTGCTCCCTTTTTATTATCCTCCTTGTCCGATCTTGTCCAGCTCCGCCTAACGCAGCTCACAGCGAGGACCCCGCATCTCCAAGGGTGGCGGGGGCCATGCCAGCTACTGTCCACGCGGCTTCACTGCTGGCAGCACAGGGGGATAAATCGGGAAGCCTGCTTTTCCGAGAGGCTGGGGGGCTGTGAGCTGGGACTTTGCAGAGAGGGATCGCTCCTCTTCTGCGCTGGGCAGGAGCCTTTCTTCTGGCCGTGCTGAAATGGGCTGTGCGCTCGAGAGCCGAGCCGTGCTCTCCCACCGCTTTAATGGGATTCAGCGCATGTCCTCTGGAGGGGAGAGCTGGGGGAAGTTAATTGGGCTGGAATCAAGGTGCTGGCAGAGGTGCTTTCTTAAGTAAATTCAAGATGTATGAAGTAGTTTGTGGAAACTGTTTGCAGCCAGTGTGCGCTTGGGAAGTTGAAAGAAGTGAAGGTGGTTTTATTTGATGTCGTTTCTGAACGTCACAGATCTGGATCAGCTTTTAAGCATTCAGAAGCTCTCGATAGCTTCTTTCCTTCTAGTTCCCCAAATCTGTATTCATCATCCATTCCCCAAACAGATCTGGTGAAAAGATTTTGTTCAGATGACTACACATCTTGCTGCAGAGAAAGTAGAGCAGATCTGCGGTGTGATGAAACCATGCTCCTTTTTTGCTGAAATACATGATACAGCTGGCAGAAATGTAGATCTGAAGCTTGTAAAATCGTATCAGAGAGGAGGCGTAAGCAGGTTTTTCCCTCAGTGCAACTAGCCAGAGCAAACCCATGTCTTCAGAATCCAAGGTTGGCGTGGACTACCAAGTCAGGACTGCCCATTCTGTATCTCCTCACACCCTGGTGAATTGGAAATAGGCACAAGCCTGGAGACGACGACCCTGTAGGATCCAGCCCTGTAAGGTTGCTTCGCTCCGTTGAAGCTGTGGCACCTACTGATTTCCAAAGGACAGTGGGGCTGGTCATGGAGCCCAGCAGTTCGGTGGGACTCTGTGCAGAGAGGCAAAGGAAATTTTTAAGCCGAGTTGTAGAGAGTGTTACAGCCTGTTTTTCTGGAGGATTCTGTAGCACTTAGGAAATCACTGTGCTTTTGAGCAATGGGGAGAACGCAAGACGGACAGACTAGGAGATAGGATGGAGAACGCAGCAGTGGTACCATTAAGGGAAGGGTGGGGTGGGAGACTGTGCATCGCAGCATCTTTTGTTGGCGTTTTTAGCTGCTGCAGCTCAGTGTCTGGATGCTTTTGCCCTTTCGTTATTCAGAATGAAGCGCATTGGCGAGTCCAGGTTATGCTCCTTTTGCTGGTGGTTCTTATTAGCTTGTTAATGATCTTCCTAGGCTTTAAGTGCCTATAAATGTGAGTTCTCAGATAACTTAAGTTCAGGGCAGCTGTCCTTGGCAGGGTGTCCTGATTTCTCCTATGAAAATCTTCCATGTTTTGTTCTCTTCCAGCCCCTGTTAACTTGTCATTATAAACTGTGGAAAAACCCAGTGGCACTGTGTTGCCTTATGGACATTGTTCTTCCCTGAACCTGCCTCCTCTGCTCTTTCCAAGGGAGCTTGTCTGTCTGGCAATTGACAGCTTCTGAGTGGCTCTACTGGTTCTTTTTTTTCCCCCCTCTCCATTTTATTATTCAAGCCCTTTTGGCTTTGCTGCTTGCATTTTTCAGGCTGTTGCTGTGCTGTGCTTGAGTTCCCTGAGCTGTTTGGTTTGCTGCTGCTCTGGCTAAGGTGGGACGAGCAGCTGGGGCGCTGTGCGGGAAGGGTTGGGTGCAGAGGAACCCACACGCAAGCCCAAAAAATGAAAATAAGGTGGTGCAATTGAGGTAAATTAGAAGTCAGCGTTTGTTTTATAAGAGGCTACGTGACACAAACTGACCCTCCCCTCGCTGCTAGTTTTTTCTCACCCAAAGGTTCTGTCCTCCATCCTTTTCTTGTTCTTCCTGTAGCTGGGATACACTTCAGTGGCAATTTTCTTTTACTCCTGTGCTTAAAGTTACATAAATAGAGAAAACCGAGTTGTGATCAGCAAAGAGAGAGGGGGTTTATGTGCCTTTTTAAGAAGGGGAAATTTTTTTATTCACGCTTAAGGGAAGTCACGCTAACATCAGCTTCAACTTAAAGATTGCACTTGCTAACGCAGTTTCAAGTCGTGAGCGTAGTCAGCTAAAACATCGTTCTGGCTTGGGCATTTCGGGGGCGGGAGGGGATGTTGAGCCCCGTGTCCCCAGCACGATGTGTTTCTAAGTGTCAACACATTCCTCCCAGTCAGGAATGAGAACTAAGAAAAATACAGGGGAAAGGGGGCAACACATTTTTCTCATGATAAAAGCATGGAAGCATCTCTGGAGACATGTGCCCGTACAGTGGCACATCCATATCCCTGGCTTAAGGAGCTGTGGAGGAATTCTGAGGGGGATGCGGGAGAATAAACCTCGTCGCTCTAAGAAATCCTGAAAATGTCCATCAGAATTGCTGCAAGTATTCGGAGGCTGCTGGAAGCGTTCCAGTGTCGGAGTCTTTGTCTCCATCCATCAGAGGCACTGCAATCTTTGTGCCCCCAGCTTCAAACAAGGGCTTCATGCTGTCCTTGCAATCTGCCTTTATGCAGCGGAGTGTGGAGGCTTCTAATTACGAGGCCGAGATGCGCGGCGGGTGGGGAGGCGTGCTGTGCCCCACAGCCGCGTACCTGATTATCCGTTGCTGAGGTCGTTACAAGGGTTACTCCTGAGTTTAAGCCTGCTCCGCAAGACCCCTAATTATATGCTGCTCTGCAAGTTGCATTAAAAAGAAATTGTTGAAAAGACAAAGGACAGAATAACATTTCCTCCCTCGTCTTCCCCTCTCTCCCCCCCTGCAACACACACAGACACACACTCCCCCACCTCTCCCTGCTGGGCCCAGAGCTACTTTTCACGCTTGAGTTGGTGCAAGCTCTGATAAAGCCATTGAAAGATGCAGCAGGGAGACAGAGCGCTCCCAGGGACAGAGGGAAGGCAGAAGAGGAAGCCGAAGTAAAATGACCCCCTCCCAGGTAGATACAGCCAGGCGCTGCTTGCTGAAGGAGTTGTCCTACAGAGCAGAATTAGAGAAGAGATTAACCGTCCTTTATTGTTTTGTTTCACTTCCTAGGGAGCAATGTAATGTGGTTTCTTCCATCGTGAAAAACCTGCTTCAGCTGGAGCTCCAGGAAGCCTGAATCACTATAGATAACACATTCAAAGTGCAGTATCCCTTGCACATGCTGCCAGTTCTCATTTTAATCTCCCCAGACATCAAAAAAATTAAAATGTAAAATTCTAAGCTATGCAGTTGAGTGACGTGAAGGCTGCACTCGCTGCAATGCAATTTCCAAATCTGGGACATGCACACATGTGTCCATCCCTGTCAGAGATAATGGTTTTATGTGTGCTTTCCATGAGCCCATGAAGTGTACCACTAACAGAGATAGCGAATTGAATGGGTTCTTCATTACCACATGTCTGGACTACTAATGAAACTAAACCCAGGTTGATAACAGTAGCACTAAATATTTCCAGTGCTTGTTGGTGTGATGGTAGCATTTTCAATTTGCAGTGGAGATTATTATAAGGGGTATCTGTGGTACCAAGGGTAACGTTTTTTTTCAAGACTGCTATTTCTAGGGGTGTTTTTTATATTACTATTTGCATTATAGTAGTACCTGAAAGCCTGAGTGACAGACCAGGATTTCACTGCGCTAGGTGCTGTACAAACATGAGGGGGGGGAAGATTCTCTTCTGTAGATTGGGTTTTTTTGAGATGTGGCTACGGGGCTTTTTCATTGCTTTTGTAGCTGTAGAGACACTCATATTTGAACAGGAATTTCAAAGTCAAAATGTCAAAGTTTGAGTCACTTCTGTACTGGAGAAGCTTGCAGACTCTGTCATATTGTACTTCGCTGTAATCTGTGAGCTTTAAACCTTGCTCAGTCTCAAATATCTCAGTTGTAGTGCTCTGTTGTATGCTCCTTATTTCTTACCAGTTTGCCTTCATTTTATTGTGGTGTGCAGCACTGGATTCGCTGCACACCCAAGGCACTAACAGCAGGGAAACTTCTCCTCCTCCTATCTGATGTGATTTTTTTTTTTTTCCCTCCCTCCCTTGTTTTCATGTATTCAGTTTGTCTCTTTACGTAGTGAGGAAGGTCCCTGCAGCAATCTTTGCTGGGGCTCTGGTGAGCGTGGCTGAAGAGAGGCAGCGATGCAGCTGACCTGGCAGCACATCATGTTAGTCCTGTGCGCTTGTTGGCGCGCCCTGCAAAGCACCGGGTCGGGCATCCCGGGTGCAGCTGAATGCGCCGTCTCCCTGGGTCACCTTGTGCTCACCCAGGTTGCTCCTTCAAAGGCAAGATCTGAAATCACCGATCGCTCGCTCTCCCCCCTTGTTTCATGTGTTTAATGTGAACTCGTAAGCCTCTCTCTGTGTATAAGGTGAAATAACCCCAAACCTTGAACCTGGTAAATCAAAACCTTCTCTGCACATTGCCTTGATGTACCCCTTTGCTTTCTCATATCCTGCTTTTCACTGCTGCCTGTTAAAAGGTGTCTTAGGTGTGATTACTGTGGGGCATCGTTCCTGGCTACCTATCCCAGAGCAGGTTGAAGATGGCCTTTATCCCCCTTGCAATTTTATGTGGCTTCTATGTTTTGGCAAGATGACACAACAAAGATATCAGCTGCCTTGAAATTATTCCAAACAGCAAAATCTTTGTTTCAAATGGTATTTGGAGATCTTCCAGTCATGCCTCATATTTTCATAGCATCTGTGTCTAAGATGGTTCAAAATCTCTTTGATTTAAAAATGTCATATCACTTGAGCTGCGACTGTGGTCTTGTCTTCAAGCGGGGTGCAGGAGTCCTGGTAGCTGTTTAGTCGGCGGTGGTACTTTCCTTGTCTTGCACACTCTTAGCGAGAGTCTCCTGCTGGCTTTCCAGTTTTTGGTCTGTGGTATCTCCCTGCTTTAAAAGGTGCAAAGAGCAATCACGGTTTTTTGCGCGCATGGTTTGTCGGTTTCTTCAACCCCAAAGTCCCCAGGGTCTGCAAGCTGAGTCATTTTTCTGTTGGCACAGGCTTGTGCAGGAGGCATTGCTTAGAGATGGCAGATAGTCTTGAGGCTTCAGCCGGGTATTGTTGAACAGTCTCCAGAGTGACTGTCTTACTCATTTTGTCAGTTTGGAAATAAAAGAACTTGATATCGAGAAGTAGTGAAGATAAAAGTGAATTTCATTACAGCGCTTTTTGAACCCCTGGACATACGCAAGATGGTGAAGCAGGCAGCACATTCAGCCATAGATTGCTTAGCAGAAGTTGGACACCATAACTCATTTAATTGAGCTGATAAACACTGGGCATGAGTGACTGCTGCCTTTGGATGACAGCACTGTGACTTCCATCTGCACGTCTGCCACGGAGGGGTGGAAGGGACATGATGCTAACATCTCGCTTGAGCCACGAGACCTTTAATGTGATCATTCTCCCTGTCTTGGAATCAACACTGAATTCTTACCTCTCCACTCAGAAGTCTGGCTCTCTGGTTTGGAGGCCAACTAGATACCAACTCATACAAACCAGATGTGGCTGACAAACCTCTATATTGGGAAAGGGTGGCTTAGTATTTGTTATATTTTTACCACGCATGTCTTTCCATTTTGTGTTGGAGATGTTTTTTAGGTTTCTAAACAAATAAGCCCTGGCTGAGATCAGGTACATGGCCTGTACTAACGAAGGTGAACCAAGAGTGCTTTGATGGAGCTGTATTTCTTCATTAATTACCTTACAGTTATAAAGATGAGATCTCCTGGCTGTAGCCCAAGTGGATCTGAAATATCCACCACAAGACATTGCAGTAGCAATGCAAAAAAAGTAAGCTCACATTTATATCAGGTGGTGATAAAATGTGCCCAGGAAAACGCGTGTGCTGAGCTGCTGCAAGCCCTGGTCCTACAGCTGGTGTTGGTACGCGGTGACCTCACGCACAAGAAGGGTGCGCTGCCGTGCATCCTGACACTGATTCCCCCCTGGACTGCTTCATCTCAGCGCAAAAATAACTTAATCCTTTACAATGGCTGCTGCAGATTTATGTTGTGGTGTGTTTGTGGCGGTGGTCTACATCCCCTTCAGTTCGTGGGGTAGTGAAATGTATTCAAACAACCTGGTCTGTGAGGGCCTGGAGAGATCAGGGAGCAAGGGAAAGGATGCAGGCGAGACAGTGAATGCTGGTAGTTGTCTGAATTTAAATGGAGCCTCTTTGCTGCAGCTTCCTGAGCAGCTGTGATTTTTTTCTATTTGAAAAACTCAAGGCAAATCTCTTCCATTCTTCTAAAGCTGAAGAAAATGTTGGTATTTTGATTGTGTTTATATCTGCCATAAGGGATGAGCAGGTAGAAGAAAGTAAATTTATTTAGTTCAGGCCCTGCACTGTATGGAAAGAGAAAGTGTGAAGTCATCGGGTCAGCGGTCATGAGTCAGAGTCGAAAGGTTATAGGGTGAAAAAGAAGGGAAAAAAATAGAGTTCCTCATCTGCGCCTTCTAGGTGTTGAGCTTTCTCGCCATCCAGCTGCCACAGCCCTAGGACTGTGACCAGACCTGCGTATGGAAAGTTTCATCCAGTTGCTGCCTGATCTATCCCTTCCACTCTTTAGGACTGATACTAGGCAAGTATGTTTTAAAAATATTGCCAGTGGCTGCTGCTCTGCGCCTTGTCTTCGCCAGCACTTGTGCCATGGCTGCGACGGGTGGAGCTGGACCAGCAGCGAGCCGGTATAGATTGGTTCAGCGAAGATTAATGCCAAACGTCATTGTCTGCCGCTAGCATGCTACGAGAACCCCCTGCGAATGGAGCAGTATTAAATCTGAACCTTGCGAAGATGTTTGAAAACCAGCAGAGCGGGTGGCAGGAAGATTAACTCTGCACGAGGACACTTTGGAGAGCCGAGAGCCACGATAGCAGTTTCCGTGCCAGCTTCATCCCAGCTGCCAGAAGGGACTTTGTCAGGGGAGTCCTTTACCATGGTGCTGGTCCCCCAGCTGCTGGAACAATTGCCTGAGACCACTGGCAGTCAGCACGATCAAAGCAGCCTTTGGGCTGCTTTATTTTACATGGGCAGTTATCCAGGTCCAAGCCTGGAAAGATGTTGAAGGAAGTTTGCCATATTGTACCCTTCCTCACGACATCTCTTCCTCGTCCTCATTTAAGGACCAGGCCCAGCTTTGTGGTTAATCTGTAGTCACCCCAGGTTGCAGTCCATGAAACGCTCCCAGTACCTCTGGGTATTGACTGATGTGAAAGGCACATCATTTTTTTCTTTCTACATAAAGGAGACATTTAATTGAATTAATTATCTAATTTATTGCCGGCTGAACTGGGATTTTAGCTGTATGAATGAATAATGCAAACCAAGAGCACCCTTAAAACTTAAACCCCTTTCCTTTCTCTTAAACTATGTTGCAGCCGTTGGATCACATTTACAAACCCAAAGTAACGCGACTGCTGATAACGGAGTTACTAATTTCATGTCAGGATGGAACTGCAGGAACCACACAAGGCTGCTTGCTTCTTCTTTAGTTTCTTCATTAGGCCAGGTAGAGCCTTCCCTTTGCCTTTGTATTTTTAAAAAGGGGAGTTAGGAGGTATGTTTACCAAAATGGATTTTTGTCCCAATGGGAATGGCCCTCTTTTGCTTTCCTCTGCTTTCTTTATGTGAGTATGTAAATATATGTAAATGTATACAGGGGCTTGGATTTACCCTCTTCGTCTCCCCCTCCCATGTATAATGTATGTGTTAAACACGTAATCATTAATCAACTTTGTGGGGAGTGGAGACAAGAAGGGCTCTTTGATGATAGATGTATACTTGTGACTGTGCTCGTATGCGTGTCTATTAGGCAGCACGGTGCTATCAAAAGAAACTCCAGGTCCCCGAGGATAAGAAACAGCATAGGGAACAAATGAAGAGGGAAAAAAAATCCAACCCCTCTTACTGTAAAACCCTCTGTCTTCTACCATCTGTCTCCTTTTTTGGAGTGAAATAAATTGGGGAGAGATCTTTGAATGAGGTGCTTATTTGTAATGCACAGAAATGTTAATGTAGAGCAGAAGCAAAGTTATGGTTAACGTTGCCTCTGATGGCTGGGAGCGGTGGAGGCAGGATGACATTATTTCTTTTGTCTGTACATGCTGGAAGTGGTTTAGAGCAAAAAAGCCTTCAGGTTATTGTGCACAAGCACAACTGTTTCTTAGGTTTTAATATCATGTTTGATGTTATGGAAGGCACAGATTAAAGGTGGTCATTGCCCTGAAGTGTTCACAATAAAGACAACAAAAACCACAGTGGTTCTTTGTGAGTACCCAGCTCAGAACGTGCTTCAGGCTGCTCTGTGTTGCTGGAGGAGGACTTGGGGCGCTGGAATTACTTGTCTGGAGATTAAGGTAGAGGTGGAAGGACTGACTTATTTGCATTCCTCTTCCCATGAGATAACAGCAATAAGTCTTGGGACCTGAAAGCTTGAATTGGATGTTGGAAACCAAACATTTCCTTGGTTGTGTTAAAGGGGAGCTTAGTCAATCTGTCTAAAATTATAAAGTTGGAATAGACATGTTTGGGGGAAAAATTAAAAATATAAATTATTTAAGTGCCTTAGATTATTCTTTGCTGCTCTTACTTAGCTTGTGCACTTGCAAGTGTCTATTTTGAGAAATAGCTAGTAAAATATGTATTTTAAATTAGCTTCAAAAGTGGCTTTGGCTCATTGGGTGTAGAACTGCTGCACCTTTTGCTCTGCGTTCTTGCAGAGCTAGGCAGGAGATGCCGAGGTCTGATTGGAACCGCTGAAGTGCGTAGGAAACAGCAGTCCCGGCTCCATCAGCCATCTGCTCCGAGTCCGGCAATCAGTCACCAGCCAGGGGAGCAGGGGAAGGAGTTGTGAGTGTGTTAGTGGGGAGCAGCAGCAACGAGACTGGGAGGCAAATGGGAAAGAAAAATTCCATTTTCTGCAGTCTGCCCGGTGCAGAGAAGCAGATGGATTGGCTGCAGCATGCCAGATTTGTCAAGGTGTATCTGGTATTATTTTAGGAAAGGAAAAAAACCCAGTAAAATCTCAGGAAGGGCATACCCAACAAAAGATATATCCATTTGCTTTGGACTAATCTAGGCTATCTTCACAATAAGATAGCATCTTTATCCACTGTGGCTATTTCTCTTTATATTTATTACCTCCTCTCATTTGCCAAAGTCAGCACTTCCAGATTGTTTTACAGATGAACTGAAAGCCATAGAAATTTAGAGCCTCATCAGAATTTTCCTGAACTGTTGACTGTTCAAGTCTACAGTTTTTGTTTTGGCGGCCTTTCCATCATTTTCTTTTTCATGGAAGGAATAAACAAAGCATTGGTTTAAGAAAGCGCTTCAGCTACAGTGAGATTAAGCACGTACATGGAGCTAAGCGTTTGATCAAGTGCTTTTCTGAATGCGGTTTCTAGAAAATTGATGTCCCTTTTACTGCTCTTACTAAGCTGATCAGAAGATGCTAGGGTCTGATCCAGAGCATTTTGTGCATTTTCAAGATAGTGTCTCTGGAGGATCATTACACACGTCCCTCCGCAGCGAGCACAAGGCGATCGTCACCGGGAAGGTGTTAGTCACTCTGTATTAACATGCAGGATTATTCTGCTTCTTTTTTTCACTCTAGGCTTTTCAGCTCCTTACTAAGCAGGCACAGTCATGTCTAAGCTAAAATCGCAAAGGTTTCTTATAATGCTATGTTTGTGCGTCCAGCTCAAGAAATAAGGTCCAGTAAAATGAGCTGTTAGCTGTTTTGTGACTTTGAAGAGAAGTATGGAAAGGGCACTGGCTTCAGCCCTTGCCGCTCGGAGGCCAAGGGGAGATGAGCCAGGACCAAGCTACGGCAGCTCAGCACACGGCTCCCGAAGGCACAGTCGTCTGGGAGGGGTTAATGAATTGACAGCTGAATAGGGTTGTTGCTGTCTTGGCAAATGAGTGCATAGTTAGCCAAAGAGAGGTCAAGTACAGCTTGCTCTCCTGTTCCTTCCAAAAGCATCTCCCATGCAAAGCTGGTGGTTGAACACATGCACCAGGGATGTTCCCCCTCCTCCAACCAGGCCAGCTTTCTTCTGCCCAGAGCTGACCTGGCCCTTTGGCAAGCAATGTATGTGAGTGTCCTGGAAACTCTCCAGCTGGTGGCTGAGCATGGTAAGCATTAGCCAACAACTCAAACATCCCCCTCAGACATCACCATGAAGGGAGAAGAGCAAAGCCAGGTCAGTGGTGCTTTGCTTATTCACAGGTCTGTGAGCACAGTAGAAGGCAGGCATCTACCGTTCACCGCAGGCAAACGAAACTTTACGGGCAAAACCATATCAGCACATATGGAAAATAAACCTAGTAATTGCCCTGCAGTTATGCCTTACCATAACAACTGCTGTGAGATGGACTGTCCTGCTAGAGCACACCACCTTCCCAATATGAGGCATGTGCGTAGAGTTCAGCCTTCCATCCTTCTTGAGACTTGCCAGACTCCAAATCTAGTAACTTTTAGCACATAGAACCATGTTTTTGTTGAAAATAGTTGGTTACTGATATAAGCCAATAACTGGGAGAACTTTCTTACGGTTTGTGCCTGAGGAAATGGCCTGGTTTTGTGGTCAGCAGTTGGCATGGTATATATTTGACTGCTTTAATGTTTTTTGCAACCCCACCCAGATAGTTGCTGTAGTACAAAAGAAAGAAATCTGGAAGAGCTGCATGGGTGTAGCTGATCACACATTCACCCTCTTAGCTTCAGCTGGCTTGTGGAGTTCCTGTACGCAGAACATTGAGAACACAGAGCTTTTTGAAATAAAACTAGCTGTTCCCTGTGTCAGATCAGTGCATCTCTGTACAGATGGTTTCTCAACTGGAATTGCCAGTAACATCATCGGCAAAGGCTCTGAATGACATTTTTTTTGTTCATTTGGGTTTGGGGGATTTTTTTGTTTTGTCTCTCTGATTGTAGTCATAAAGGAAATCCTGCAAAGAAAAGAGCCAAAGGAAAGTCAAGAAGCATTGTACAAGAAGGAAAAGATTATAGCAGGGAGGCATAATGTATTGGAAGTGAAAGACCGTTCCCGTCTATTGGGGATTTTCTTAAGAATGAGAATGTACACGTCTACCAGAAGAATGGGAAAAGAAGGGCTGATACTTTGTGGTGTTCAGACAAAAGAATATAGATCCTTTTCTCTTCGCATCAAGTGGTCCATGGAAATTAAATTGTCCTCTCAGTGCAGGGGGGAGTTCCTGTCCAGAATGGATCACAGCATGATGGTGACTCCATAAAGAGGTTTTCTCTTCTACTACCTTGCTCCACAGGGCATTTACTTGAAGAGCATAATTAGGATGTGCATCTGGAAAAACACACCACCAGGCACAGATACAGTAACACACTGGAACCCAAATGTATTTTAGTCTACTGCGGACGACAGAAAAGAAACTGAGGCGAGCAGCGTCAAAACTTACTTCCCATGAACTTTCTCTTCTCATTTCTTCACGTACTTTGGCTTATGTACGTACAAACCTCCGTCTGTAAGGGAGAAAGTTAGGCTATTTAAATGCCATGAAAGACGTTTGATTTAAGAGGAAGCTTGAAAAAGAGAATGAAGACCTGGCTGGTGAGGACGGGAAAGATTTCTGTGCTTTGGACGGAGGGCACAAAGAGGCTAGGCAAATCCGTTGGCTCAGGGTTTATAGCGGGGCTGTCGGTGCCACAGCTGATTTCTCAAAGAGCTGGGAGGTGGTGAAGGAAGTTTGTTGTTGGCCAAGTTAGTCTTAGATTGGGGAGGGCGGTGAGATGCAGGAACTGAGAGTCTTTTAGGTTTTTTGGAGACAAGGATGAGAAGATTGTTTGTGAAAGCAACTGGAATGGGGCATGGAAAAATCCAGGAAGGCTGTTTTACCCACGGGGTGAAACTCTCTCTTTGGTTTGGACTGTAGCCAGTGGCACGGTGTAACAGAAACTTTCGAATTCGTGCATCTGCTGCTTGGCCAGTCCTCACTGGAGACTGTCAGAGCAAATGGAGCTGCCTGTTCTGGAACCATTTTAGCTCGAATCAGCTCCCAGAAGATGTTTGTTAATAACTCATGTCTCACCAGCTCTCTCCTCCTTCTACTCCACTCCCTAAAAACGGGGCTGAGAGACTGCGCAGGAATTTGGGCTCTCTCGGGTAGGCCAGCACCAAGGCGACGGGCTCTTGCTGAGGTAATCTGCTAAAGCCATTGCCATTTTGCAAAGCAGCCACAATTCAAAGCACAGTCGTGGTTGAACACTGGACTGACTTTTCTGTCTATTTTAATGCTTTAAACAGGGCTATGCATTCAGCAGTTATTTGTTTAAGCATTCTCCAGGCATTTGAAAAAGACTTCTGTTTTCCAGAAAAGAGGAGGAAAGAGGCCGGAAGGGACTACGCGGGGCAGAGGAGGGACGAGCGATAGGGGAGCTGCCAGAAAAGAGGGGTTTGGCTCAGCTGGTGTGGGGGTGACTGTGGGCAGACATGGTGCTGCATGTAGACTTGCTAAGGCTCCCCCACACCTGGTATTAAATCAGAAAAAAGCCTTCCACCTTCTGTTGCTGGGAGTTATGCTCTTTAGAGCCGAGTTCGACAGTTGTTATTGCAATTTTGTGGTGCTCTTTTGATTTACAGCTGTTTTTACGACCATTGAGACAGTCACAAATCGAGGAAATCTCATAAAACAGAGAGTAAACGTCTCCTTCACAACGCAGGCAGAGTTTTGGCATCCGTGCTTATTCCATAGAGCAGGATGTGTAAACAATATTGTGTCCCCTGAGTGGCTGATATCAGTACAGTTAAGTGGTAACAGCTTGAAAAATGCATTTCTCGTATATTAGCGGTAAAACTCGAAATGGGCCCCCAGGCTAAAGTAAATTGGTGACATTTTGCAGCAGAAAGGAAAAAAAAAAAATAAGGGCAACGATTGGAAATGCGGAGCCCCAGCTTTGAAAGCAGTGGGACTGGAGCCAAAGTTGGATTTATCTGCATTATTGCAGTACGGAAATAAATGGATCCACCACACTTGTTGCAAAGCATATCTAATTGGAGGAGACAGATTATATGTCGGCTGCAAACGGTGGACTGCCCCCTTCACCACCTTCTTACACAGAAGATGAGGTCAGTTAATGCCATATTTAATCAAAGTATAATGATGAGAGCTTCTTTCTTGACTTACTGCATAGCACAGGAGAAATGCTTGGTACCCCTTGTCTGTAAAAAGTAGGTGAGTGGACTTCACTGCCCTTGAACGAGCGAGGGGTAGGAAGCCAAATGCTTTGCAGATGTGAACCATAGTCTTTCTTCCATATTTTTTCCTTCACAGCCTCCGTTTGTAGGGAAATTTATATGCTGTCCTGGTTCCCTCTTTTTAGGTGTTCCTAATCCCGTCTGTTGGGTCTTTAAATACTCCTGCACCCTGCGGTGTGCCTTCTGTTGCGGGTGAGGGTGTCCGTGTTCAGGAACGGAGCTGTGGGGAATAGCTAGACCTAGAGAGACTTTTTTTCCCTAAAATGTAGAAACACAAGACATGCGAGAGAGAAGGGTTGATGGGCAGACTTGATAATGAAGTTGAAGAGAGTCAGTCTGATAAACACCAGAGAGACAGCTTCTAAAATTACACCATGTTTCGGGATTACCACGTTCATATTGTTTACCTAATGAATATTTGATGTTTCCTTCACATATAGAGTTGCTGTTATCTGACTGAGGTGACGGGAGGTATCATCACCTTGTAGCTTCCTCATCTAATTACCCGTGGGTCTGCTGAATATAACGCGTGGTGGTTGGGTCCAGCTCAAATTAATCTGGTGTCTCTTTGTGGAGGAGAGCTGTGAGAAGACCTTCTGCAGCTGACTGCTTCACAGAGCCTGGCAGGAGGTTTTCAAATAAAAAAGCTGTCGTTCCTTTCCTGGACTAATAATCAGAATCTACTTGCCCGTTTCTAATTAACCTAATGGGTATTGTTAAAACTTGGGCATCTGCAAGGGTTCATAGACCCATAATCCATGTGGTTCAGGAAATAGTTTTCTCATTGGATCAAGAGAGGAAGGGAAGGCAGATGATCATTCATTTTTCCTTGATTTTGCTTTCCGGTGCTGTCTGAAAAGAGGTAGCCTGAAGATGTTCAGCAAGGCTGTGGCAGTCCTCTTCCGTATTTCTACAGTTTCCGTGGGCAAAATGGGAATGGACATTCCCCAAGATCACACGCAAGCCCAGCACTGTTGGTGGTAAAGGTGCAGTGAATGACATTTTTACCCAGAGGTTATTTGTTGAGTTGTTTACTGGTGTGTTAATAGAAAGGACTGGGCAGAAAGTGGTTCTCAAAGTTTTACCTTCTGGAGTCACGTTGCTGCATGAGAATCTCAGCTTACATATATATTACACTTCAAAGGAACAATCCAGCTGTGTCTTGGTCACAAGGATTAAACTTGCAAACTTAAAAATACAAATGAATGTTGACAAATGTAGACAGATGCCCAATTTGGTTTCCTTTAAAGATGTCTTAGTTTTTAAATCTTTTTAGTGTGAATCCCCTTGGTCTTTATAATTATTTTGCGTTGTCCTGGCACAAGCCTGAAGCTGGAGGGCTGCAGCAGGTACTGGCACTGAAGTGAAGGAGGAGCAGTGCCTGAACTATAGTCCCCTAGAAAAGGCCAATCTCCTAAATCGCTGTGCTATTACACTGGATGAAGTGCTCAGAGGAGGTAGGGCCAGCGCTGCTCCAGTACGATTCACGTGACGGTAATATTCATCCTGTAATAAGAAACTCTCCTACACCTAATTCTGGTGGGATTGAAAATTTCCCAGTAAACCTCTTGGCGAGGCTGCTGAGTTAAAAAGAGGAGGTGCTTCTTAGGTGGCAAAGCCTGCCTGAACCATGCAACCTCTGTGGTTGCAGCAGGAGCTGCTCCAGACCGCTGATGCTCCCGCACCCAGGCCCATCCTTACGCTGGGTGTCGGATGCTGGTGGGCCAGAGGACCCATCTAACAGTTCTTGGTCTCTCTTGGGATTTGCCTTCATGTTCAGTATGAATGCACCCAGCACGCTGCAACTTTGGGCGAAGGCGGGGATGCGTTTTGTGTCCAGAGTTGTTTTCTGCATAAAAGGGGAGCCCACTTCAGAAGCCCCATCCTCCTCCTGGATTGCACAGCTGTGAAAGGAGTGGACCTGGGAAAGAACGGTGCTTTTGTGCAGCACAGTTATGTGTTTAACATAATAAATGTTTATTGTCCTCTGGAGCAAAGGAGCAATAGGCTAAATTATAGCCCGGGGAGGGAAAGCTAGAATCATGAGGTATAGGCTGTTAATTATCTTTTTTTTTAGCTGTCATAATGTACTGGCGTTTGCCTGCAGCTCACCCCCTCCCACTGCTCCATTACCTCCACCACCACTATCTCTAAAATATCTGCTTCCCGTACCACTGCACCCTCCTGCTCTTTCATTTGTAAGGCATCTCCGGCCTCCTGAGAGATTTGTGACTTCTCTCCCAGCAGCCGCTTACGGTGATAAAGGCCCTCAGACTGCCTCTCGCTGATTAATCAGCCCTCGTGCAGCCTCGATAGGGTGTTAATTTGTAAACTCAGTGGACAGGCAGCCGTGATAAGCCTCCGCAGCTGCTGCGTGTCTGCCGGGGGGATGGGCAGATAAGGCTTCAGCCCTGGGATGCAGCCAAGAAATATTTTGGAGCAGTGAATTAGAAACAACAACAACAAAAGAGCCTTCTGCAGAGGCACTCCTTTGAGGTTGCTGTGGGTAATACAGCCAGTTTCAATAGCAGCGGACAAGGGCCGTCTTCCCCATAAGCTCCCTGACCCCCAGCCCAGGAAAGGACCACATTGGGATTGCATCTGTAACTGGGAACTTCTGTGGGAGGGATGTCCGTGTGTCATACGTCATGGTCCAGGCTAGGAGGACGATGCAATCTTCTCTGTATCTCGTGTGTTCATTGCAGTCAGCCTGATCCTTTTCAGCGAATTTGACTCTGGTTTGTCAGAGGTCAGTTTGTCCTGCTGTGTGGCAGGACGTGTCACCTGTGAAAAAGGGGTGGACACAAAGAGCGTCCAGAACAGCATCAGTCTCAAGTGATTTTTCACAGAATCACAGAATCACAGAATGGCAAGGGTTGGAAGGGACCTCGGGAGATCACCCAGTCCAACCCCCCTGCTAAAGCAGGCTCACCTAGAGCATGTTACACAGGACTTCATCCAGGCGGGCTTTGAATATCTCCAGAGAAGGAGACTCCACAGCCCCCCTGGGCAGCCTGTTCCAGTGCTCTGTCACCCTCAGAGTAAAGAAGTTCCTCCTCATGCTCAACTGAAACCTCTTATGTTTCAGTTTGTACCCATTGCCCCTTGTCCTGTTGCTGGACACCACTGCAAAGAGACTGGTTCCGTCCTCGTGATTTCTGCCCTTAAGATATTTGTATGTGTTTTGAGCATCCCCAAATGTTTTCTGTGTGATGTGGTTCCCATAAAGTGCTATACAGGGTCCACTACATACTCAGCATACGGATTAAAAACGAGAAGATACCATTTTCCCTAAGCAGCAGACCGTCCTGAGCAGTCCGAGACCACGGAGTATCGCAGCGGCTGAGAAAGAGCAAAGCGTGGTGTCCAGCTCTGAACTGCCCAGGCAGACTGGAGCAGGCCCCGGTGATGACGGGCACGTGTTCCGCTTCCCTGTTCGAGGTGGTTACACAAATGTTTCTAGTGGGCTCATGCAAGTTTCCCTTTTTTATTGCATCGATTATGTTTTCTTCAAAAATTGAAAGGAGGAGATATTTCACTGAATTTGTGTCAGCTCTTTGGTTCAGCTGAATCTTAACGATTCTGCTGTTGTTGGCCTCCCTAATTGTTCTAATATTGTCTGACAACACGCAACAGACCATGGAAGCGGTTCCTTCCCTGTCTGCCAATGCAGGTTGTTATTCAGTATGGTTTCGAACTGCAGCAATTCTCAGACAGTGACCTTTTTATGAAATCAAATGTCTTGCAAAACCCTCTTGGTCTCCGAACTGTGATTTATAGCCATTTGTGTTGGAGAAGGCTGCAGGTGGGATTTGGGTGACACATAATTGGTTAAAAGAGAAAATAAAATGAAGGTTGCCCTGCTGGTACAGTGATGGCAGGAGCTACAGGAATGAATTGCTTGGCAGTGCGGAGCCTGGCCCTCCTCCTCCTGCCCTCCGCCGCCGGTTGCCAAGTCCTGTCTGGCAGGCCATTACAATGATAAATGCAGGTAGCTGGCAAAGACCACAGCTGAGAGTTTGTTCTAACGTGCCAAGCCCTGCTTGGCATTCCCAGTTGGTGCCAGCATTTGCACTCTTACTCAGTTTGACGGAAACCAGGACATGAGGTGTGAATTTATGTCCGCATCCTTCCAGGAGAGAGTTGGGATAATGAAATGCCAAGGCAGCCCTGGGAGCAGCAGAGTAATTTGGTAGGTACCAAACAACAGTCTGCCACCTGTCATTTGCAGAGCAGTCCCTGCTCTCCCCCATCACTCTTCCTACAATGCAGCCTTTGAATTACAAGAAGTTTTAGGTGGTTCTGCAAAGAGCACTCTCCATTCTGTTTGATGTAGTGCAAATAAAAACCCGTATCCCAGCCAAACAGATAGCCTGGCTAGGTAGTTTCAAGCTGTAATGACAATAATACAAGCTACTATAGTAGTATGTTACGCAGCGTTCCCAACCTTTCGTATTTGTAGGCAGGTTTTCCCCTCCATTGGTAGCAAACGCTAAATTGGTAATCAAGTTGGTGGTTGCCTAAGTCAATGTCTGAGTAATGGAAAAAAATGTTAAATGTGGAAGCCCAGGCTGAAAAGCCTGGCTGTTCGGGGGGGGGGGGAATCGGCTCTCAGGAAAAGGCATGAGATCTCTGTTGTTTGAGATGTTTAAAATCAGGCTTAAAACCAAACCCTTTTATAAGCATATCATAGCAAATGTTTTTCACTGGCTGGGGCGTGTATCAGTTGCCCTTAACACGGACACGTTGCTGCCTCTGACCTAAGGTGAGAGGTGCAGCCTGGTGCAGTGACACTGGGAGGGGACCGTCCTCCAGATAACACTCATGGACCAGACTACCCAGAAGCGTAAGTCAGTGGTGTTGTCCATGAGCACAGAAGTAAAAACAACCCAGTGTGAGAAAAAGGAGAGCAGCATCTACTTCACATTCTGTTTTTTTCTTTTTTTCCTGGACTTGGAAAGCCAGGATGTGGAGCATACAAACACGTGGTAATGGGGAAATCGGTGCCGGTTAGACTGGAAAATAGCCAGGAGCATAAAATCAAGGTAGGTTTTGGTAGCAGTTTGGGAGCTGAGGTTTGAGGGAGGAGGATACTGAGATACAGACTAAGGGCACCTTAATTTATATTAGGACATGCAGGCACAATAACCTTAAGCAAGTATTTTGGCTGGGTTTAATGAGGGACAGCTGGAAATCTTCTTTTCTGGTCCATGTCTCTGCAAACAGCTGGGGGACCTTGTGCAGCTGTATGACCAGCATTGGTGAGGCCCAGGAACTCCCCAGCTTCCTCCCTTCTCCTCCTTTCCTTAATTTTTTTTCAGTGCATGTATTTATTTATTTATTGGAGCTGAATTTGAAAGGAGAGGGAGTTTGATCTTTTCCTTTGGGAGACAGCAACTGCTCAGAGGAAGATGAATCATAAAGTATGGCTAATGGAGGGAATAGGAAGGGGAAAACTCTGGGCTCTAGCCATTCTCCAAGGGCTGGAGGGATGGTTTGAGAAGAGAGGGAAGAGGAATTAGCAAGCCTGTGCCCCGAGGCTCCGATAGCAGACACTCTGTAGGTCAGGCACCCCGCTGCTTTCGGAGCACTAGGTCACCCTTCGTCACAGTAAGAGGTGCATCTGTGCAATAAGCCGACAGACCGCAGGAGTGTATGCTTAAGAATTACAGTTGCTGCTTAATCTAAACGAGTTTGATCTATCCTAAAATGGTTGTAAAACGACGAGGAACATGCTCTGGATTCAAAATGGTGTTATTTTAAGTTTATCGCCGTGTTGCCAAAAGAGAAGGTCCAAAAAAACCCCGTAATGTCGAACTTGCGAAGAAGCAATGGGCTTGGCTCCTCGTTGCCCTGCGCTAAGTGAATCAAACTGTCTATACGGCATTTCCTTCCGTGCCTTCCAGTCATCATCGCCTTGCCTTGCTTTCCGTTTGCCATCATGTAAATTCAGCATAATTCAATGGTGAATTGGGACCAGTGATCTCTGCTTCTAGGCTCTCTATAGCCTAATTTAATTCTCTGTTCCCAGACTTGTGCTAGCTTCTCAAAGGGGCTGTCGCAAAAAATAGTCATGGTTATATCAACTGCTGAGAGAAATAAGCGTTCTTGGAAGAAAAAGCGATGGAGAGAGGAGAGAATTGTGAAAGGCCCTTTCTAGGACTATAGCAGTACTGAATATGCATGTGCAAAATGAATGCGGGGTGGGAACATAAACAAGTATGTTGCTGTATGAAAGTACAGCCCAAGAAACTTTTTGTTTCTAGTGGACCTTCTGTAGAGTGAACTTTCATGCAAGATATGAAGACCCATCAGTATTTCCCAGAGATGACCTTGAATCAAAATTGAACTAGAAGTATCTGGGGCATTTAAGGCATTGCCATTTCAATAAGCAGTTGCCTGTTCAGGGTGTTTGTGCTGCATGTTTCACTGTGACGTGTTATGGTGTGGCCAAAGCCACAACTGGAGGTTTAAGGTTGTTGCTAGGAAGCTGGAGATCTGGCTGGCATTCATTCTTGCTTAGGGAATATTATTTATTGTTAGTCCTTATTTGCATTGGACATCAACAGCCAGCATTTCATAAGCGATCCCGACCATCAGCTGGAACTAGATTTTTCAGAACAACCTGGTCACCATTCAGGTATCTAAATGGATTTTTGGAAATGCTCCATACCCAGTAGCTCCAGTCAGGTTGGTGCCCTGAGGGCAGCTGCTGAGCACTGAGCCCTCTTGAAAGCCCAGGCTATAAATTCCGTGTGAAGGTCTCAGGAGGAAAGGGGCCAGGTGAACCTCTGCTGTTGGGGGATAATCACAGAATGCAATGTGGATTTGTAGAAGTCCAGTGTGCATCCCTTTCCCTCTTGCTTAATCCCTTACACAGCTGGGCCATGCTCCGTCCCAGCCAGCCGCATGCCACAATGCTGGATTTCCCTAGAAGGTGTCTCAAAAAGGTAGTTCATGTCTTTACTCCGGGTTTTTTTCCTGTGAGGGTGCATGAAATGACTGGCATGTATAATTTTTCTTTTGTCTTCTTAATTAAGCTGTGATTTCCCTCCAAAAATAATCCTGGTTTTGAAAAAAATGTAGGTTCCCTTGAAATGCCCCCCAACAATGCAGGCAGTGTTACCCGTGGGTTGCTTCTGTAGCCTGGAATGTGTCGAATACTTTCTTGGTCTTAAGGGTGAATTTTAGTTTGTTTTCTATGTGCATGTGTGTGATTTCTAGGCTCCTCATGCACCTTCCCATATGTATCAACTTCCATTTCCTATAGAATAATCACAACCCAAACAATACCTTCCTGTTTGAGTTACTGTTCTCATATTACTGAATGGAGGGGTCTGGTATGAATGACTAACAGAAGCGACTGGAGCTAGTAAAGCAGTACTGACGTGCTGAAATCCTCTGCTAGACGAGCGATCAAGTGGCATCGGAGTGGTAGGTAAAAGCAGGGGAAACGGATCAAAGGGAAGAACGAAAATTGATCCCAAATTTTCAGGTAGTGTCCGTGCTTTATGCTGAAAATTTCTCTTAAGCGCATCCAGTACTTCCAGTTTGAAAATCTCCTGGAGAAGGGTTTTCTTGAGAGCTTTTTAGTGCTTGCTAAGTTCAGTAAGTGTGAAAACAGTCTCTCTTGAGACCAGCTCTTGGCTGTCTAGAAGATAGGCAGCCATCCAGAAATAAAGCGTAAACTGTATTTTCCTGCCTCCTTTTCCTTCTGCCCTCCGTACTGGACTCAAATTTGGAGGGGATGCCTGGCTTTTGACCCTGTACAAAACATAGGTACCAGGTCCCTACCACCACGTCCTCTTGCTCCTTCTGAGCCAGAACTGCAGCCTTATTAGCAACTTCCGAACATCTTGTGATGAGGCAGCTGAAGTATCAGGCTTGGATCTGGCATTCTGTGCTCCAGGAGATGGCATGAAGGTCCGCAGAGCTTCTGTTGTTGGTGATAAGGAACGCGTTTATTCTGTTAGCCATTTTATAGGCTACAGAGAAAGGGGGGGAAGTAATTACTGTGAGGCCTGACGTAGTTTATAATGCTGTCTCTGTCAGATGATGCTGTTCTGTTACATATAATCATTACATTATTAATTTGTAAGAGCTCTTACACCTTTCAGCTGCCCTGGGTTAGTGGGGACCAGGATGAGTAAGGCATGGACTTCGTCACGCCTCGCTGTTCACCTTCAGAGGAGAGGGTGTGCTACATCCTTTGTGGTTACCACCTTACATTTTGAGGAAAAAGCTGCCTTTGCTAAGCTTTTAGTGCTGAAAATTGAATCGGTGTTTATATGTGCTAGGTTCAAGAGGAGGAAGGATGAGGGACTGGAGCACCACTCCTCTGCTTGCTCTTCACAAAGGAGAAAAGGGTAGAAATGTTGTTTTTCTCCACAGTGGTTTCAGACTGTCACAGAACTGGGTGGAGACATTTTCCCCTTTAGATCTGTTGTAGAAAAGAAAATCAAAATGGGACGGAGAATTGCGAGCTTTGTTGAATAACCCACAAAGGGGGACCTGCAAGGCTTGGTGCAGATCTTAGCGCGTCATTGAAAGGGTGCCGGGTCCTAAAAGTTTCAGCAATGCAAGGCTGCCTCAGAAACTGTGGCGCTCTCTGAAATCATTTGTGTGTGGTTTGCTTTTGGGACAGAAGTTAGATATGCTTAAAATGCAAAGGTCGTTACTGGGGGTGAGGGTGGGACTTTGCAAGCAGCAGCTCTTATGGAAACAACGCCCGTCCGGGGCTCCGCTGCGGTGCTGCGGGGAGGGGAGCGGAGCAGCAAAGGTCCAAGGAAGGTGAGAGGTGTCTTTTGTCTGTGAGCTTCAGGCTCTGCCTTATGCACCAACAAAAAGGAATTGAGGGGCAGTGAAAGACTGGAGGGGTGTGCGGAGCTGCTGCCCTCGTCCCCGAGGTGGTCCTTCAGATGGAGACAGGCAGAAGGCAATGAGAGGGCGAAGCAAAGGAAATTTCTAGTTTCATTTTGTAATCAAAAAAAAAAAAGTGTGATTTCCTGGGAACCCTTCCACATAAAGGGCTCCAAATGCCTGGTTTTGCTCGCAAGGGAAGAATTCCACTTTTTTTTTTTTTTCTTTTAATCTGTCCTTAAACATATGCAAATGATTTGCTTGAAACAGCAGAAAATTTGGGAGGGGACTTGTTTTAGCAGATGCGTTGGTTTGCTGGATTTTTTCACTCATTAGTGGGCTCCCTCAGACACATAGGTTTTATTGTATACTTCCTTTAAAGGGGGACTGATGGAATTGAATGATGTATTCAGGCTCTTCCTCCCGCAGCTTCCCTCCTGCCTTTACAGCAGCTCGCAGAATATCCTATAGCACAGGCGTTCACTGTTTCAGAATGGTGCTTATGCCAAAAAACTGCTCAGATCTGGAGCTCGAAATCACCAGAAGTGAGAGCAAAAAGTTACTGTAAACTCTAGGTGTGAAGGTTTGTGTCTGTAAACTGCGGCTGTGATGTTGAAAATGCTGCTCTGTAAATGTTGACTCCGATTGTTGAAGGCGGTGCCGCATACTGATATCAGGAGAATGAGCAATAATCCGTCTGGTTTACTTTCTCTTAAAAGTGAATTTTCTTGCTTGACTTCCTTAAGCATTGTTTTTATATAGTCTGGACCTGTAGCACTGAGATCTTTAGCTCACGATTAAACAGCGCCAGTCTATATTAAATCCTCAGTACTGAATTATGCAGAAGGGAGCAAGCTGGTGGTTGCCGTCAAGCCGTGTCGGTAGGACCCAACTTTCCAGAGCAGGCGAAGCATAAAGCTTCTCCCAGCTGGGGTGGCCCCTGCTACCGCCAGAGCGGGTCCTGCAGCTGGCGGCGTGCTCCGGACGGCACCCCGGGGACGGGCAGCATTCCCGAGCAGGCTGCCGGTGGACAGGCTCCTCTCATGGGCTGCACACCCCACACCCCAGCGTCAGAAACCGGCACTTAGGATTTGTGGCTCGGCTGCCGATTTACTGCTTGGGCTTCAGTGCAAGCCACGCTGAAGTTTCATTGCCTATAAAATGGGGGAATCTTATTTATCCACCTGCCACGTGTCCTAGTGCTTACAGAGCGCTTTGAGGGTAGGTCCTGGCTTTGTGCAAGCTGTTAGCATGGGTGAGTTCCCAGAGCCTGCAGATGTGTTCTGCGTCCGCGGTGACTTTTGTGTTGATTGTAAGTGAAAAATCTCTTAACAATGGGTTGTAAATTCAGAGTTGGCTGTCAAACGTTTTATGCACCACTGTTGTTGCTGCTGTGTGACGTTGTTACAGTTTCTTTGCAAACCAGCCTAGGCAAAACCTCGTTTAATCCTGGTTCTTCCTCTTTTTAATCCATGCAGTGAAGGGATCGTGCAGGTAACTGATTTTCCCTAAGATTTTAGGATCCTTTTGCTGAGCTGTGTAACGATCATACATGCCACAGCTACACGTGCAGCTTTGTCGTGGACATGATTCAGAATTTCTTTCTTATGTGTCTCAGCCTCAACCTATTTTTCATGTTGTTTTCCCTCTCTTTTTTATGCATTTGCATTAAGTAAGACATTCAGTGCTTGCAGTGCCACTTTCCTTAGAAATAACATTAATAGATCACTTTCTTGCTTCTTACTGTAGCTCATGCAGATCTTCTTGCATTTTACTGTTTGTTTTTTTCCTTCTGAGTCGTCATTTAAGATATGTAACAATGTAATACAATTCATAGTGCTCTTTATCATGCAAATCTCCCAAGGCACCTTAGAATAAAATCAATAAAATCAAAAAGAAAATCAACTTAGTTCAGCCATGTGTTGAATTAATTCATTGTTTTTAAAGCAGAGCCAGGGGAGAAAGGCTTTTTTTCCCTTTCAATATCTTTTGCTCTTCAGCTTTGTACTTCACCCCATTTTATTTGTGCGGCCGTCAGTGCCAAAATGTTGATGATATTTTCAGCTATGGTAGTAGATGGTAGTAATGTTGATCGTACTCCCTGCTCCCACAGGCCAGCTTTGATTCTGTAGAGGCTACTTGCTATTTTATCAGATAGCGAGGAGGAAAAGCTTAGGCTGAAATAGGTTGACTGTTTGATATCAGTGGGGGAGGGAAGGAAGCCATCAAATTAACTCATAAAAGCTTTATTTACGATGAATGGACTTTTTTTCCCTGTCTGTCATTATCATCTTGCCTGTAACCCAGTGACCCTGATTATCATGAAGCTGTTTACAAGGTTTAGGTTAATTGGATTTCTTTAACTATTTCCCAGAGCTGTGAGGAGCACAAATGCACTGCCGTGGAGTTCAAACAGCATAGTGCAACCCAGTTTGCAAGGAGACGGGCTTCTTCCAAGAGGAAGTCGTTTTCTTTCATACTCAACTAAGTGCACAGCAGCATGTACCTATCATTTGGCATAATATTAAATAACACCCTCTTTCATACGGATGTGTTCAGTTGCAACTTGTGTTTCCAATACACAAATTACATTTTGCATGTTCAGCAAGAAATGAGCTTATTTTCAACGAGAGAGGCTTTGAAATGTTTTGGTTTTTTTTTTCTTCAGCTTGATAGCAGTTTCACTGGTTTTGTTTTTATATGAGGAATCATGGATAAAATAGCTGTGCATTGCATGGCTGCCTAAATAAACGAGACAGGAGGATATAGTTGGGTGAGATCAGGACAGTACTTGTATACGCTTTGCTTTCATCTTCTTAGGATGCATGCTTAATCTTTAATGGCACAACATTGCACCCTCCAGGTGCAATGTGTAATTGCAGGTCTACAGATAACCGACTTGTTTTATGAGCTCTGTTTTTGTGAGCAAGCCTTCCTAAATTCTCCTTTAGTATCACTCACCCTCTTTTTTCTCTTTCTTTTTCAGGCTTCTGTAGGCTCTGAGAAGCTGTTCTCCCCTGCAGCAAATAAAGGTAAGTGATCTGAAGAAATGCTTTCCTTCTCTTAAGAGCAAGAGATTTGAGTTGTGAATCCATATCGTGTGAATAGCAGGACATCAGTTGTGCCAGCGCCTTTAATTTTGCCACACACGTTGTCATAAAGATCTGCTTTACAGGCTTGTGATGATTAAGTTGAAATTTAGAGCTGCATTGTCTCAGCGTGGGGTGGGACTTCTTCCCTACCACTCAGATTTGTAACAAATGTCTTAGAGAGAGGGATTACTGACAAAGGAGAAGTCAGCCTTTACTGTAGGGGATATGATTTTCCCTCTAACACAATCAAATCCTCATTTCTTTTAAACAAATCAATATTTCAGTGTTATCTGTATTATCCTTACAAGGGCTTGCACATCCCTCTGCTGCCAATGCGCACAGAGCATTTGTGTCTGGGTGTCTCGGTTCTCCTAAACGAGGTGGAAGGTGCTCAGCAGGTTGCAGGGTTTCAGTTCGCAGCTCCCACTGTTCCTATTAATTGAGAGTTACCTGTGATACGCACTGGGTGTTGCTAAGAGACTGCACCGGTTCAGATTCCCCTTGGGAGGTGCGGTGACGTCTCTCTAAATACGCCAAGCCCTCCTTTGAGGGCTCGGTACAGCCGTAAACCAGGGCTACTCTAGTTTCATGTGTTCCCAGGGATAATCTCACTGAGATGGATACTGGGCAAAAATACTGAAGAAACCGCCTTGGAGAGACCAAAGTGTGGTACCCGGTGGAAAGCATCGCACTGGGAATGGTTCCGCTTTGTCGCGCGAGGAGGTCGGTGGTGGGCTCAGGATGAATTATCAGGTCGCGTGGCTGTGCCGCAGCGTTCCCAGTATTGAGCTGCTGAATAAAATCAGAGCAATAATGAATACGAGGGACATGCAAATACCCCAAAGAAGGGAGATGAGGCCCATTAATAAGAAGTGATGAAATAACCTTCTCGCATTATTTCAAGAGGGCCAAGAAAGGAATAATTTGCAGTTGTGTAGGAGTAGGTGCTGACCATGGAAAGGCGTTTTGGTGGTTGTGTGCTCCATCACCTGGATCCAGGCCCGGTTTATAGCTGGGCTCTTTAGCCAGCAGTAAGTATTAGGAATTCTCTTTCTTTCCAAGCATTGCAGATATTCAGTGCCAAATGTGGAAACCGATGACAAGCCCATTATGTTACTACATTTGCAGATATTTTTACAGAAGTATGCAGCTTTATCTGGGGGAAGTAGGGGAGTTTAAATAAATGGTGGGGAAGAGCATTTCTCTTCTCTCAGCCTTGGCTCACTGATAAGGCAAACCAGATTGCCCATACGGCACTGCCTCAGCAAAACAAAAATCTTGCCATCCTGCATAAATGCATGGCACAGAGATCTGCTGGAGAGGCTTATGTTGAAGCGTTAGCAGCTTTGTTGGCTCCTCCTCGTGCTGAAGCCTGAGATCCCCCACCCCTTCATTCACGGAGCAGCTCAGCAACATGAGTTTTCAAAATACCTCCCTATCAGGAAGTTTAAATGTGTGAATGCCTGTGAATTTGCTGTCTTGAAGTTTGTGTTTGCTGCTGTTTATATCCCTGTAACGTAAGCCTGTTCCTGTTTGGTTTACCGTGGGTGTAGACATTGCCAGCTTTGGAAAGGTTTTGGGTTCAGATCATGATTCTTGTCTCGGACTTCTCTTTACCCTGGCCCTGTACCGGTGGAGCCTTGCTGGTTGGCACGGGCTGTGATCACGGGCGAGCTCTGCTGGGGGCTACCTCAGCGTTTGGCACTTGCGTTGAGAGGTGAGAGAAATTTGCCTCGGCCAGATTTTGTGCAGAAACCCAAACAGCTCTAAATTCTACCCCTCGCCCTGTTATCGCTCCTGCGATGCAAGAGCCAGATTTGTCTCTCGCACATGCAAATGAACGCCGCTCCGACACGACCAGGCTCGGTGATGCCATATGGCTGGGAGAAAGTCACTTTCAAAGCATTGCGCTTAAATTCCTTTTGTGAGATAAGAGCGTTGATTTAAGACCCGTGTTCTCCAGGGCTGGAGCCGTGGCTGCTGCGGGGAGGGGATTAGTTCGACACGGTTTCCTGATGGGCACACGCATGGCGCGGCACGTGCTCGTCCTCTCCCGTGGGCATTTGCGCTGTGCCCTTCTTTTGTAAACACTTGCGGCCTTCTTGGAGAGATACTAACTACCAAATCTGCAGCGTCCATGCTGCAGCTTTTATTGAAGGTAACCAGGCTTTTAAAACACAATGAAGTGGATTCATTGTCTGGTGCAGCTCCCTCTGTTCCCACAAACTTTCCCCGGGGATGTGTTGGGCCCTGTGTATTTGTTTTATGCCATGCTAGTTTATCAGCAGCTTAGCAATGCAATTAAGTATTAAGATAGACGGGTTTTGCTTATTTGAGGCTGGAACAGCTGTAAAACGTAACCTTTGACCATTATTTCCCCGCTCCACAAAAGGCCTGAGGAGCAGCGGCTTTTGTCTGGGGCTCTCTGGGTAACGTTTGTCTTTGCCCCCTCCCTGCCGGGGCCGCGGCGGCAGCGGTGCTCCTCCTTTGACACCAGTTCATCTGCAACAACAGATGCACGGCGTAGATGTCCACTTTGGGGACCGGTCTCTATTATGCGGCGGAGAGAGGTGTCCTGACCCGGGGTGACCTCGGTAGTCACAGCTGTGAAATAGGCTGAATGGGGCACTTGGAGCTTCCAGGAGAAGAGGAGAGTAAATCCTCTGTGTAAGGAAAGAATAATTAAAATTAAAAGCAGAGAATCCCTGATCTGCTGTGCTGACAGGTCTTTGTTTTCTGATGCAGAAAAGCATTTGTTTAGCCAACTTGTCGCTGCAGCACAGAGTTACAAGGGCATTTGCTGCCGAGAGCTGGTTGTTACATCCTCCTGGTGAATAAATCGATAAACAAATAATAAAGGTCTGTTTGCTCTCATGCAGCTCCCTTCTCCCAGCCAGTCCTTTGCTGTTTCTGAAGGGCAGGTGCCACGCGGGGCAGGGGCGGCGTAGGGAGAAGCCTTTGTCTCCAAGTGGGTGGATGAGGCGGAGGGAGCGATGGTGGTCATAGGAGGGCAGAAGCGTTGTCGGTCTGGGGAGGGGAGAGGGACGTTCACCCCTGAGTCACTGCAAGGACCTCCACCTGCCTGACATGATGATATTTTTGATGAGGCAGGGAGGATAGGAAAGCTTGTAAATTAAGGACTTGAATGTTGCGTTCCTGCCGCTGGCTCCCTCCGCAGTGGGCTTCCCCGAAGGGTCTGGCTGGAGCAGTTGAGCCATCTCCCACCTCTCCTTGCTCCAGACCTGCTGGATGCCAGGGAAAGCGGGAGAGATGGTGCCTTTTCTACCACAGTAGCCTTGCAGCTGTGGGCCAGGAGACCTGCTGAGTCCCCAGCCTTTGAACCCAGGGCCACCATTGGGGGTTAGGGTGAAATAGGCATCTTAAAGCCAAATGGCTTTAATATTGGCCAAGGGCCCTGATGAGGAAAGTCTGCATCGCAGAATAAGTAAGCGGAGGGCGGGCAGCAGCTAAGGTGTCTCTGTTCATAGCCCCACGCAGTCCATGGATGCAGAGATGCCCCCCGAGAGATGAAAGGGGTGTCCAGGAGCTCCCAGGGCATCAGCCAAGATGCCCACAGAGGAGCCAGACCTGCACAGCCACGTCTGCCCTGCAGTCCTAGGGGACACTGGGAAGCAGCAAGGGGACAAGGGCTTTGAAATTTGTTGAAGCTGAGTACCTTGCTCCTATCTTTGGATCAAAATCAAGCTGGACACAGAGGGAGCAGGGTAATCCATCTGTCTGGTGGCATGGAGCAACTGGCTGGGACCCAGCTCTGCCCCAGGCTGGTTGGGGGCTCACCGAGCTCCAGGCCTTGATTTCCCTCCCCTGCAAAATGAAGACTAATGCTTGTCAGCCAAGTGCACGGAGAGACTTAATTAATGAATGTTTATCAAGCGATTTATCAAGAGATCCTTTTAATGAGAGATTCCATAAACAGTGCAAGACTTCGTTTTCATAGCGATAATAAATGACAGTGAAAATAAGTCTTATCCTTCCCCCGCATATGCACCCCCCAGGAAAAAAAGATTGCTTACCCTCCACTCTCGCTTCTCCCTGGGTTTCTAGGCGGAGGGCTTTGAAGTGCTATCTTTCATCATGAACTGTACACATCCTCAAAGCTCTAAAGCTCACAGCCTGTGTCTTATCCCTCTGACAAGAGGGAAGCAAGCTTTCTCGGTGTGCAGGTCGTAATTGTCAGCCATGGGATGCGCCGCAGCCACCCGCCCCAGTGGGCTAATGCAGCTTATGGTTCTTTGAAGTTCCCTCCCTTTATTTTCTGTCCTCTTGACCACAAAACTCTGCCTTGGGCCAGCAAGAGAGATTTCTTGTTCAGAGATGACACTGAGCCCTGACAAGCACATCTGAACCAGAGAAGAACCCTTGTTCCTCTGAGATCACTGCTCCGTAATGTCGGTGCCTTAAGGGGACTGTCTCTCTGGCTCTCCTTTTTCTCTCTGCTGCTTCTCTTCTCTTCCTTTTTTTTTTTTTTTTTTTTAAATTCAGCACTAAACTGTCACACTAAATCATTTTAAAAGCTGGAACTACAAAACCGCCAGTGTAGGACATGCCGTTAAAAACGGATGGATATTACTGTGAGATGGGGTGAGAGGGGAAAGGAGGGGCAGCGGGGCAGGGGCAGGACGGGAGGGCAGCAAGTCAGCTCTCCAGGAGGAACCTGTGAGTGCCTGGTGAAGCAGAAAACAACCTGAACGCAGCTGAGCTCAAAATAACGTGCCTGGCGCAGGTTTGCAGCAGCACAGCTTAATGGTTGCTCCTCACTGTCGGGGGCATCAAGAGCCCAGTGTCTCCTGTGCTCACCCTGCTGCCTGCGTGCTTTGCTCTGCCTCTGCTCTGTCGCCCTGGCCCGCTCTCTCCAGGTGTCAGGTTTGGAGACTCCCTGTCTGGGCTGGGACAGCATCTCCTGTAACCAGGTTCACCTCTCCTTCAGGGCCTCTACCTTACCATGCCGGGATGTAGAGCTTTCCATCGCAAGGGGGTCTGCATAGACACAGCAAACGCGTCTCACAGCGCCCGGTCAGGCCATTAGCTGTGTTTTACATGAATGGAGGTCAGGAGAGAGATCATAAATTTTCCCAGTTTCCTTGCGTGGGGTCCACAGCGGGGTCTGAGATGCAAGAAAAGCAGAGATGCATCCCGTCTCTTGATCTCAGTTTCATCCCGAGGTTCTGGTTACATTTTGATGAGGTCACCCTGTTCTGTGCAGGTAATCCCACACTGGGTGAACTTGAGTGGGATGATAATTTACAGCTGAATCTTTGGACAAGAGTCCACCATAATTACAGGCATGCAAAAACTTACACAGCAGCATCTGTAATAATAAATAAAATAAGTAATGCATGCATTTAGATAGCAACCACATTGCTGTGATTTATGCAGTGCTCAGGGTGCTCTGCAGCTGCTGTACTCCCCGGGTTGCGTCTCTTGTGATTTTGTCACGACCTTAGAATATTCTGTGTTTTTCATGAAACCCAGGACTCAGAGGATTGTACAAAATTCTAAGCTTTAATTTCATTTTTTAAACTAGACTTTAGTCTTCCTGGCTGCAGAGAAGAACTCTGATTCTTCTGTGCTTCACAGCCAGCAAGCAAAAATAAGCCCAAATACTTCATTTTTAATCTTATTTTAAAGGTGGTTGGTGATTTGTAAATGCTTGTGGGGTTGACACTACTGGATACCCTGAACTACTGCTAAATCCAGCGTGTGAGCCCATCCCAGCATCCTTTTTGAAAAGTTCTATCTAATTTTGTCGCTGCCTGGATGAGTACATTAGCTTTCTTGCATATGCATATATATAATTATACAGTGGCTTGAGAAGGAGGAGGAGGACTTTGATTTTCCCACAGTGTGGGTAACGGAGATAACCACTCAAGTCACAACCAGTTAGCCCCATTTCAAAACAAATCCAAAGACAGAAACTAGTGCACTAAGTGCAGTCTTCCAGTCTTTTTGCAGTGTCCTGATTTTGCAGGCTCTGGAAAGATCTCAGCCTTCTCTTTGGGAACGGGAATGTGCTCTCTGCCTCCCCTGTTAGCTCTGTTATGTGTATTTATTAGTAGTTGAGGCTATAACCATCCCTATCCATAGCAGCTCTCTGTGAAAATATGATGGACAAGTAGGAGAGACCATTCGCCTTAACCACACTGTTCATTTACCTTCGTAAAACTCAGTTAGGCGGCAAAAGTGGATAATTTATTAGCTTCAACACAAACTGAGTGCTGTATGTCTCCCAAAGTTCGAGCTGCCTCCTGCAAGCGGGCAGGTTTTGCTTGCACCGTTTGCCCTGTGGTTTGCCCAGCTATCTCCGGGTTTGTCTCCCTCAAGTGAGCCGGCATAGAGCTTTCTTTGTAGCTTCAGGCTGTAGTCAAGAGAGTTGAAAAGTTGAATTATAAACATTTCCAGGCCTTCTGGTTGGTGTCTTGTGTTTTGTTTTGTTATTTTAAGGATGTGGGGTATGTTGCTGCGTTCCTGTCAGTGGGATTAGAATGAATAGAAGCAATACTGTAGGAGATAAAATGTGTTTAATTATTTATTTGAGTATTACAGACTGAAATTGCTTTTTGATTTAAAGCATCCAAGTCATGGATATGTTTTTGGAGTAGAGAGAGGCACGCAGAAACATATATATGCACAATTACCTAGGGTAATGTAAGAAGTCTTTTTGCTCAACTGCCCTTCCTCTGCAGAATTTGTTCATTTCCTTAAAGATTTTAAATTTCAAATGCGGCTTTGTTAAGTATCACGGAAAGCTAACTGCATGCTGTGCCTTGCCCACCAAAACGTAAATAAAATAAATAAAGTCTTCGTTGTATAAATGTTATGAAGTGGGTGGTTTATTTTCTTTAATTATACTTTTTATTTAAAATAAACTATAAAAGCAAAATAATATATATCCCGAATGCGCCAGCACAAACTCATATTGATTGAGTAGGCACATTCTAGCTTTTCTCAGTTCATGTGAAAGTAGATAAAAGGACCACCAAACTGTAAATCAGGGGGGAAAAAAGAAAGAAAAAAGAATTCCTTCCAAATGCATGTAGTAGTTTACATTGCCCAGACTGTTAAGGGATGGTTGAGAGATACCATCTTCTTGCTCCTTGTTTATAGTTTGCTTATCTGTTTTCTTGAGTGGTGAAAGCCAAGCTGGCGAGACTTAGTGCTGCTTGGTCCAGCTGCTGTCCCCGGCTGCAGGATGCTGGTACAGGGATCTCAGCACCGGAAGGATGCTGGAAGGCAGTGATGTTAAGAGCAGCAGTTGCAACCCCCACAAAGCTATCGGGCCTTCTCGATTCTGCTTTTAAAATACCTCGGAGACATGTTTTATTCATGGAAGATTTTGTAAAGCTTCAGTTTCTTAGAAAATGAAATGCTGGGTATAAAGCTGATTCGTACGGACTGGCAACTGCGGTGCAGGGCGACGGGAGGTGCCTGGATCTCTAGTGCGGGTCTGAGCACACCGTGGCCACCACGTCCCCATTTAAATCAGGCTTGCTCCTCACGAAGGAGAGCTCTGCTTCTCTTCAGCCCCCCTGACCTGTGCCAGAGGTGTGTGCCACGCTGTGCAAAGCCTAGGCTTGTGCTATATTTTTTAAGCTCTCCGATGCTCCCTTCCGTGCCGCTCTCCACCCCGTGCCCTGTGTTTCTGTTTCGGTGAAGCGGTTTGGCAGGTTACCGATGGGCAGCTATCCTGTGCTGTGTAATAGCCCATTAGGGACTCCCGCAGACACCGTAACCCCGTGCTCAGTGCAGGTCACCAGCATAAAACAGGGCAGCCTGAGGATCGACAAGTAATTTGACAAGGCTGTGGGGGGTAAGGAGGCTGGTGCAGGGGGGAGCTGGATCTGACCCCCAGGTCGGCTTGTGTTTCCTTCTGGGCAATCAATGGGAGTGATCAATGAAACCAGGGCATGCTGTTTAATTGCAAATGGATCTGGTTACTCCTTTGTGTGCGACGCTGGCGGGGTCTGTAAGTCCCAGCGAGGCCCCAGCACTCAGCAGCGGAGGCTTCAGGAGACGAGGATGCTGTCAGCATCTCGCTGCTTCTCCCTCTCCTCTCACCACCCCCCCAGACCCCAAGGCCTTCCTCCCGGGACAGGGGCATGGCTGATGAGCAGGACCCTGCTGTCCCAATCAGCCTGTGTGGCGAGCAGTCATAGTTCATGCTATGTTTCTGGGGGGTTTTTTCATATATATATTTATATATAAGCTTTCATTTGAAATGGCTGCTGTAAGTGATGTAGCTCTCCAGCCCTGTCCCATGGGAGAGGAGGAGGGAGGCCGGGCTCGGGGCTCTCTTTCAGCCCACAGGGTTCCTGCCGTTTTCTCCTTTAATAACTGCGCGAGCCCTGCGCACGTCTGCTCGCCACTTCTCTCACCTCCGTGCTTCGCTGACCATCCTTCCTGCTAACAAGGGCTGAACACAGTTCCCCGTGGAGCCTGTTAATGTTTGCTGCCGAGCTGCCCGGGGACTCGCAGCGGGAGGTTTTCCTTCCATCTCCGCTGCGCTGTGCGCTCGGCCCTGGCTCCCGGGCTCAGTTTGGCCGGGTAAAGCCATACTGACTCCATTGACTTCGCTGGATTTAGTTGGGTTTAAACCAGTGTATAAGAGAGCAGGACTTGGCATAGCGTTTGTGTTTGCATCTCTGTGTTTCTGAAAAGGATACTTGTTCTAGTTTGTTGGGTTTTTCTCCAAACAGTAAATATTTTCTTGTAAATCACCGGGACAGAAAAGTGACTGCATTTATTTCATTTATTTGCTTTAAATTGATGGCAAAGTCTTACAGGAGGTAATAGGAAATTAAAAGCTTTCTATATTTTTTTTAACCGTCCTGCAAAATTTATTGCAGAATTATATCCCCGCTATGGGATTCTGTCGGACAGTTCAAAAAGCCTGTGGAAAGGTTCTCGTTCGCCATTAAACTTTAAAAGTTATTGAAGTAATTTTTATGGAACCCTATTAAGTTTCTGAAGAAACATATTGGTTTCTTCACTAATAAATTCTTTAAGGCTTATCCATAAGGGAACAGTCAGACTTCCAGATCTCTCTCCAATGAAACGGGCATTAACTTTTTGCCCGTTGGAGATATTTTCTTAACAGGTATCAGCAAGGTGAGAGGCAAACCCCGAAAAGCCTGACTGCGCCCAACTATGTCTTCTAGCACTGTGAGACGGTGGGTGCTTCGCCAGCCAAGGCACTGGAGTTTGGGTGGAGATTTTAGCAGAAAGGAGTTGTTGGGGTTTCTTTAAAAAAGTTGAGGAAGGAGAAGATTGCAGCTGGATCCATACGGATAACTCCCAGTGCAGGGATGAAACTGAGACCCCGGTGCCTGGTTCTGAGCACCATCGTGTTCAGGAGAGGTGAAACCTTGGAAAAAAGGGATGGTGCAGCCTGTAAGTCCCTGTTTCTCAGGCACTCCCAATGCTTTCAAAATAATATGAAATAATGCGTTCACTGTGCTTTTCCAGGGCATCCAGAAACGCACGTGGAGACTTCCTCCCAGTGAAAGGAAAGCATCAAGCTGGCTTTGTGCTTAACTTAGCACTCACAAGCGCCTTTCGTATGCGAGCGCAGAGCCACCTGATGAAAAGCGAATGGGCTAGGAGGGAAATAAAATTGTGTAATTGCCAGTTTCCTTCAATTCCGCTCCCTCTCCCGTTTTGCATAAAGGAGGCTATTTAAGTCTCAGCTGGAGTGAGGTCTGGTAATAAGCAGACGTCTATGAACCTGCATCTGCTGCTGGTGTCTGCTTAGTTTGTTCTCTGTTTCCATATTTACTGACGATCCAGTTTTGAGAGAAATCTGTCTCCTGAACGCTACCTGTCTCGTGGCGTGAAACCCATGGAAGAAGAGTTTGTCCCTTCAGGCCCGTGAGTCCTTGTCCTTGCGACATCTTAGGAAGCGTAGGACCGGGCAGCATCGCCAAAGATCACATCAGAGTTTGCAAACCCACCTCAGACTGCATTGACTCGTGAATGTTAAACTGCAAAAGCAAAGCCAGAGCCTGCTCCCTGGGAAGCCATCCACAAAGCAGGGTGGCAGAAAAGGGCCAGCCTTGTTGGATGAAGCAGCTAACATTTTAATTTTCTCAGTACTGTGTGATTTGGCTTCCAAACAGCTAAGCTGTCCCCAGCCAGTTGCTTTCCTACGTGGCTGGCCTTCTCTGGGCACAGGGAGAGGCGCTCACAGCGCAAGCTCTGCAGACACAACCTGATTTAATACAGGCTTAATGGTGGGAGGAAGAAATTTGCAGTGTGAGCATTGAATGTTTATACAATCATGAGCATTGTCATTATTTTTATTATTGAACTGGTCTTTAAAACCCGAGCTAGAAACCTGAAACCGACAACTAGAATATGTCCATTACATTCTGTAGTGATCAATTTAATAACCGAAGTGGAGCAGATTATTTTATACCTTTCATTGGATCAGCAAACAAATTCTCTGACCATAATGTACCTTTTGGCCTGAAATATTTTTGCGTTACAGGCCAGTCTCTGGACCCTTTATGTCATTCCAGCAGTACATGCTGTAAAGCAGCCTTACGCAGACGTCTGAGGACTCCCCACTGGCAGTGGCAACGGAGTCAGCCAAGCTTAGTCCTGAAGCCAGGGCAGAAAAGGGCCCAACTGTGGTGGCTGTGAGCAGCAGAGCACCTTTTTGCAAGCCATGGAGGCAGGAGCAGTTCAGAGACACTCTAAAGATACTCCAGATGGTGGTCTGAGCTGTACCGGGAGCTTAGATGCCCCTGAGAGCCTGCATCAGTCATCTCAAGACTGGTCGAGTGAGAAATGCTGCCTGGGCTACACCACTTGCTGTCTCCCCCAAGAACACCATTGTTTTAAACTAAGAATAGGCCAGCATGGCTACATCCAGACCCGACTTTGAAAACATTGCCAGAGAAGCTCTCCTTTCCTCCCATCCCTTCCCCTCTCCTCCCAACAGTTGAAGAGGACCGGGTCCAGGTTTTTGCCTCAAGACGCATGCCTGCTGCACACATTCCCTCCACCAAATGGACACAACTATAAACCTCGTTCTGCATCGTTTCCTGCAGGCCTGTACTAAACACATCGCCCAGGTGTCCCCGTGTAAAGCCACTTCTTGCTGAGTCTGCTTCTGTTGCCGCTGGCGGGCTCGCCTTCGCGTGCTCACGGCAGGACTCCCATCACAGCGTGTTCATTTTAAACAAACAAAGAGTGCGTTGTAATTTGGAAGGGTCTTTCCCATCAGGTCATCTCAGTGTTTCTCTTTAAAAAGGAAGGCTGGTTTTTGGTTTGTTTTATTTTCCATTTTCCCCTCTTTTAATATGATCCCTGCAATTTTGTTTTCACTGAAATATTGACTGGCAGCATTGCAAGTCGCCTGCATGCAGACAGGAGCTTGCCAGCACTTTCTTACTCAGCTAGCCGTCAAGGTTGTGGATTCCACCACAAGCAGTGCCAGGAAAGCTGTTGATCAAAAATATTCCTAACATCTGTGAGTCCTCTCCGTCCAAATGAGATGTAGTTACATTCTCCTTTTCCCCACGCTCCTTCCAAAGTGTTGCTTCAGACACCTAGAAAGCCCTGCTTGCAAATCATAAGCCGATCTTTGTTTGATTTGCAGCTCCGTTTCCAACTCCATTGACATCCAATATAAACTCCAAAGCGCCCTTCCCCCAGTCATAATACGTGAAAAATAGCAACCTCCGAACGGGGAGCAGACAGGGTGCGTTTCTTTGCCCCGTAACTCATTTGATCCAGATGCCGTCCCATGCTGTCTGTAGCCGCCGTGGTCAGAAGCCAACAAGGAGGGTCTTGTGAGAGCGGCGGGGGGAGGCCGCAGCTCAGCGCAGGCGCCCAGGCGTGCCTGAAGCCTCGCGCGCCGACACACGCGTGTGCGCACACACACGCTCTTCTGCCAGGAGGGGCCTGGGGGTGAGGGGGGGGAAAAGCCTGATTTCCCTTCCACCCCGTTCCTACCACCACCACCACCAATTCACAAGCCAACTATTAAATAATTAACGTGCCCAGTGGGGCAAGAGGAATCAAAAGCTGTTGTGTTCCCAAGTTTTCTCTGGCTCCGAAAGGCATGGCTCGCTGTGTATTCTGGCACCTCGGAGCGGGTTTTCCTCCCTCCTTTGCCTCCCCCTTATTATCCTGTATGCGTGCTGGAGAGGGAAGTGGTGTTCCCAGCCCAGCGGGAGATGACTGTTATTTCAGACTAGCAACAGGGGAAAAGGAACAGCCTGTTGCCTGATTGATGTTTGTTTTTTGTGGACAGACACCAAAGGTTCATTAGAGAGGGAAGGGTTGGGAGGAGGGGGGCGGTGGCGGGGGAGACGCTCGCTCTTAAGGAACTATTGTACCCCTCTGCGCTAACCTGGCTCTGCACTTTCTTTGACTTCTGTGAATGTCTCAGCTGTACCGTTTTGGCCCCGGCGACTTTAGGAAAATATACACACTACAGAGGTTTCAGTGAAAGCTCTGCAGCGAGGGGGTCAGGGGAAAAGGGAAGGGGAGGAGAGAACAATGTCGTAGGTTTTGCTGTAATTAATTTCAAATGTGCTGCTCATCTGTTCTCCTCGGGTTTCAAAGGGAGCAAGGGGAGTTTGCAGGGCTTTTCCTACCACATCTGCGGCTTTCCAGAGGTGGGATGGAAAGGCGGCTTTCCTTCTATCTGTGGGTTTGACCAACCTGGCAACGTGGAGCGCTGAGTGCAGGACAAACCAGTGCTGAAAATGCTGTACGGTCCGGAGGTGGAGGAGAGGGAGAGGAGGGAAGGGTGTGCAGGAGCTTCTCTTCTTACCACGATGGGTAGACGAAGCCAGAGAGGCTGAGGAGGTTGGTACTGGGTAAAGCAGATTTCTCTGCAAAGAGTTAATAGAGCACATTTATCTAAGTAACAAATGTTGTTGTCCGCTACTGTTGTTAGTCCTGAAAAGCTTCCAGGTTAATGGTGCAGGTGAACTGTGTACTTACACGGCTTTTGAAGGTTCGGGTCAAACTCTCACTTAATCTCTTGCTGATTTTGCGCCTTTGAAAAATCTCCTTTTGTATAATTGTGTCGGGAACCAATATGTTAATATTAAACCTTCGATATTATGGCATCTTGAGTAGAAACAGTTCCTTCTGATTGCTGTTTCTCAAATCGGGAGTGGACTGTGCTGTGTGACACACAGAACAGGGGCTTGGCATCTGCCCTAGGACATTGTCCTTGTGTCCTTTGCCTTCAGGTCCGAGTATCGATGAAGTCACACGATTGCGGCAGTAAAGAGAAGCGAAATGGGCCTGTTAGATTATTGACTTTCCTCCCCTTAACAAGATAGCCAGATGCTAATTTGATAGCCCTATGAATCTTAGCCAGAAAAATCAGTAAAACAGAAACTTAAACTACTCTAAATTACTGTTAGTGCTTTAACAGCTCTATTTTCAAATCGCTCTTTGCTTAGAAGCTTGCACTGAACCCTGGAGCCGGTGGATAATGACCCCTTGTTTAAACACGTGGCTACTTTATGATCCTTAGCTCTTAGAAAAACCAACCTCAATATCGGGTGGTGAATATTTCTGAAGTTTGGCCATAAGGAAAACATTTCTACAGCATGATTGAAGAAAGTGTTCTCTTTTCTGGTCAGAAACTAATTCAGTGCAGCCACAACATGCTGAATACCTCAAAGGTACTTGAGGTGGGCACTGGTTTGCGATGCATTCCTTCTCCAGGACACCAGTGCTGGTATGTGACTCGTAGAGCTTGACCACGTAGTGATAAATGTTTCTGTGGTTCTTTGGAAGGGATGCAGATACTGCAGCAGTGTTTCAGACTGTGTAAAGGAGTACGCCAGGTTTTGTAGGCTTACAAACTAAATAGACTTTCTGGCCCTGCTGCGGGACTGCCTGCTGAAAAGCTGTTCAGGGATAGCATGTCACCCAACGTGCATGCAGCCATCGCTGCGCATGGAGAGGGCTGGGCATGGGCATCTGGAAGTGACTTCAGTGCAGGTTGTGAACAGGTCAAATTGATAGGGGAGAAGCAAATGGAGAGAAGCCCAGAGCTCCAGAATGAGGCATGTCTGTAGAAGACTGCAGGGACTTCAGACCTTTTTCTCTATAAATTACTTGTGGAGGAAAGGGAAGTTGGATTTGGAGACTATTCAAGCCCACCGCCACCCCCTCTTTGTGGGGAGAAATGCATATGAGAAAGGAGGGAGATCTGAGTCAGGTCCAGGTTTAATTTCCTGGTCCTCCTCCGTAGGAAGAAATAATCCCTTCCTTTTAAGTCTTGAACAAACAACTGCATTGGCCACATCGTAGCGACACGTCCCGTAGATCACATCCAGATAAACCCTGGATTCCAGCATTTGCTCTTAGCCATGGATGTTTCTGTACCTTGTGCCTGCCAACTAATAGAGAAAAGGAGCAGTACCTGAGGTCTCAGCAGAAGGCACATCTATTCCTCTGCCTCCTTTGCTCGTAGCTGGATTGGAGACCATGTCCTAATTCCCTGCACACAGGGAGCAGCCACAACAGCACTTTGGAGCATGGCAGGGGTGCTTTGAATTCTCGCCCTTGAGTCTTGGCCATGCCTTTCCAGCTTGTCACCTCTCCCTTCTTCAGTTTTGACAGTAAGGGAGCAAGAGAGGCGAATGGCACGGCTGGAGAGCAGAGGTGGGGAGCGAGCTGCTGTCCCGGGGCTGCGGTTCGTTCCCTACCTTCTAGGGGAGCTGCTGGCTCAGAGTGCCATGCAGCAAACCCGGCTTTTGCCAGCCGTGCCCTGGGGGTCCTTTCCCGGTTCTTTACACGTCAGTTATGTAGGCAAGAGATTAGGATGTATCGCCGGCCTCAGTATGTTCATAGAATCATAGAATCCTAGAATGTTTTGGGTTGGAAGGGACCCCTAGAGGTCACCCAGCGCAACCCCCCTGCAGGGAGCAGGGACACCACTAACCAGATCAGGTTGCTCAGAGCCCCATCCAGCCTGGTGTTGAATGCTTCCAGGGATGGGGCCTCCACTACCTCTCTGGGCAACCCATTCCAGTGTTTCACCACCCTCAGTGTAAAGAATGTTGTGATGTTTCTCTCCGAGACTGAGGATCAGAAAGTTATTGTAGGGGAGGTTTTTGTTAGAGAATAGAAGCAAAGCCCCAAGGATGGTTTTGCAAGTCCAGCATTTTGATCTAGCACAAAGCTTTGTTCAATCATTGGATGATTTCTCTATGTTGGAGAAGATAGAGGCTTCTGCTGGTTTTGTAAAGCTAGATCTCAAAAGCCAGGGCAGAAGACAGGCTCAGCCCCTAGCCTGGCCCATCAGGCTCTGGGACTGATAGAGCATTTGTAAAATCCCCCATAAAGCAGGCAGAGCCACCCCGCTCCTTGGCATCCCGGGAGGCGGAGGTGCAGGGGCACGGAGGCGGTTTACTCTCTCCATCCCGCAGCTCCGGCGCTGGGCCGCCGAGGGAGCCACCGAAGCACACAGAAGCGGCAGATGTGCGTGCCGTCCGAATGACTCCCACGGGTGCTTAATAAAACCATGGGAATCGAATTTTCTTCTCTTTTTATTGGTTACAAATGATTTTTTCTCTCCTTTAAAGGATTCCCACCACCTGTTCCAGCCAGCCAGCGAGGTTTGCTTTAAAAGCCCATCTTGCTCTTAAAAAGGGAGAGGGGAGGGCTGGGGTATTGCAGGAACCTTGAACCACTGAGACTTTGCCTTTGGAGATTCACAAGGGAAGAGCAGGAGCAGGGGCTGCTGTAGGGAGGTATTAAATGAGGCCCTTTTGTTTCTCTCCTTGTAGAGCATAAAAATGCCCAAGGCATGAATACTCTGTTCAGATTACTCTTGAACATTTAAATGTCTGTTCTGGTAATTTATAAAATGAAGGGGTGGGAAATGCCTTACGCGAGGAAGAAAAGGGAGACCTTTACTGGCATCCAGCTCTGGTAATGGGGGAGTTGTTCTATGCTGCTGTGGGAAGAGGGGGAGAAGGTGGATTTATCTTGTGGATGCAGCAAAGCTTTAGTCCCTGGAGATGCGGTGTGGCGTCAGAGAGGCCGACTGCTCCCTCCGTGCCTTTTTCCTCCTTTCACGATGGGGAATTGCTTCCTTCCTGCCACTCTTGGTTGTGTTCAATCTTAGAGGAGGATAGGATTTTTCAGAAACATGCAGCACATAGCGTAAGGGAAATCTGGCTTTGGTTTTAATTAATTAATCGGAAGAAATGGACTCATTCAGGGCAGCTACCCCGAGCTTCCGGCAGCCCTGGGGAGCGCAGAGTCTGTGGGAACAGCCCAAACGAAGGGCTGGGGAGAAGTTTCTTAAAAACACAGGAACACCTACTGTCTGCAAGGGGTTGTTCCATAATTTTCCTTGCTTCTCATGTCTATATATGAAATAATGGGTGCTCTGTCCCTCCTGGCCTAATTTCTGTGTGTGGAGTGATCATAAGGTAGGGTGTGATGGTGCAGTCGTTTCCATTAGCCGTGAACATAGCCTGTAACAAAACCACCATTGCTTGCGTTTTTCGTGTGACAGTTATCCCACTGTGAGGTCCACAACCCCACATGGACCAGTGGTCCTGTTACCTATCTTCTGGGAACAAGCACGTGCTTCCATGTAAGGTGAAGAGATGCTGTTGCAATTTGGTTAGATACCCAAGAAAGCCAAAATGGATATGGCTGGGAAAGTAAGAAGGCAGGGCAGAGGGATGAGGATGCTGTGTATGTGAGGACGTACGTGCATCGCAGCCCAGCCGGACAGGTTTGTTCTCTTCTGCAAAGTGATGTCCCACTCCTGCGTTGCTCTGGCCTAAGGGCCCTTGGTCCTCCAGCTTTACCTGTGGTCCTTGTTACAATTGCATCTGAGAGCTGAACAGGGCTTACCATTCCCCTTCTCGTTACAGAGGAAAATTAGTGGAAAGGCAAAATGCTAGATTTAGGATTAGTATCCTTACTTCAAGCCAAGGGAGGAGGAAGCTAAAATGGAGACGTGTTAGAAACTGATGCCCCTTCCATTTTGTCTGTAATCGTGGTTACGTATCTGCGTAGGTTCCCCACTACTGACAGTGCAAAGTAAATTTAGGTCAATGCACTGTTAGCGTGAGGAATCAGGAGGATGGTGTGGATTTTATTACTTTCAGATATTTGGGCTAGAGGCTTTCATGCTGTCAGAGCTGAATCAAGCTCTCAGCCAGTTTGCACGCAACATATGTGATAGATTTTGCAAATGAATATGTTAATGTGGGAGGAGGCGGTTCCCTGAAACTAACCGCTGGCAGTTTGGCGTGTTGTCCTCAAAACCAAAACCATATTGTGTCCTCAAAAACAAAACCAGTGGCATCAGAACTTGGATTCTGCCTGTTGAGAGATGAGGCATTTCATTTGTAATCATTGGATTGATTAACCATTCTGGGTCCATTAGCACAAAGGCATTTCTTAAAAGAAGGAATCCCCTCCCTGCAAGGATCTCGTATGTAATCTCCGGGTAGTTTAATACGAGCAAAGGTGCCTCAAACCATTGCTGAAAGGCTGAGTTGAGGACCTGCATCGTCGCTACCGCTTCTTCATGAGCCTCTTGGGTGCAGAAACTATAAATTGCTTCTAACTGTGGTGAGATTCGCTATCAGTCGCAAATACTTATTATTTATGAGCCTTGCCTCATGTAGAGGGCAGCACCCCTCCAGTCTCTGATCTGGAGGTGATGGGGAGCAGGTGATTTTGGGGAGAGCTACAAAGGTTCGATTCTGATTTCACAGCGAACTGCTTGCAGGGAAATACAGATAGAGTGAGTGAAAGATGTCGTCTGCTCTGCTAATGGGGAGTGGAAAGTCTCAAGAATTATCTTGGACCCCACTTTCCTCTCCTAATTTGCAAGAATCTGGGATTACAGGAATTTGCCAAACCCGAGTCGCTGCTTAGCGCTGGGCTTCTGCTTGTTTGTGTTTCTGCTGTTTGGAAAAACTGACATGGGGAGGACTTGAAGGAAAAACTTAGAGTGAATTCAATAGGGTTGTTGGTACACATGGCAAACATGTGAAAACAAGAATATGAATTATGCAGCAATTACTGTCTTGGAAAAGTGTCTGCAGGCTAAGCCCGGATACTTGTCTCCTCCTTTCACCCAATACTGAAATAGAAATGTGCAGCAGTTTTGTGTGAAACAATTTCTGTGATTATCCTTACAGATGTCTGAGCCTGTACTTGTTCGCTGCCTCAGACAGAGGTTGGTACCGTGGCAGTGCCTGCCCAGTCCCAGCTCAGAGGGTGGGACGACCATGAGAGTCGTGGCTCTGCCTGGGAAGTGGGAGAGGACAGAGCTGTGTGCTGCCAGGGCCCCCCGCAAGCCCCTCTCACCAAGGAAGCCAAATACAAGTTAGTAGGGCAGTGACTGCTCTGCTGAATGGCTCTCCCTCAGTACAGTCCTCATGCATGTCAGAATGACAAGTGTCTTCCACGGCCTTGACAACCTGCAGCCGAAGGAACTGCATCCATCCAGCAGCTTTGTAGAAATTGGTGTGCTTATGCCCAACAGTCATTGCGGGGCCACTGCAGTGGGTGTAAAGGGCCTCCATGGAGTCAGGAGGAGGAGGAGTGTAGAGCGAGCATTTGGGTTTACAAGTCTTGAGTTATCGTTTCACGGTTTTTTGCACATTCAAGCTGGTATCGCAGCAGTCCACGCAGCCTTGCACCATCCAGCACCTTCCAGCCCTGTAAGATTTCTTCCCACAGCCATAAACCCTCAGGCAAGAAGAAGTTCAAGAGTACCTTTTCATTAACAGGGTGTGATTCCATTGCAGTGCACAACATAATGTTCCTCTGTTAGATCTTCTTAGATGCCAGATCTTGCATTATTCTCAAGTGTATCTAGCACCACAGTATTTCCAAAATTTCTACTGCCCATTGACGAATTCACACTTCATCAAAGGAGAAAGCTGGAATGAGCTTCGCAGCTGCATTTCACACGCTCTGAGATCATCCTGAAGGAGTTTGTCTTCTGCAGGGCAGTGAAATGTTCTTTTCTTTTCCTTACTGCATACCAAGCCACTCTTGGTTTGAAGGAAAAGCCAATCGTCCCTCACATTTTGCTTCTTGAGCATGCTGCGAAGCTGTCCTTCACATGCTGTTGCATTCTCCAGGTTTGTCTCCTGTTGAGCCAGGTGAGAGAGAAAAGATTTTTCTGAAGATTTTGATGCAGCATCTTCCAATATGGGGAGTGGAAACACAAGTGCAATTTGTCAAGGATTGAGAAGTTAGAAACTGAAGACAAGCTCCTCTATTGCAAACCTTTTATTAACAGCAGCTAATCCATGTGATTCAACACCCCATGTGCAGCCCAGTCCAGTTTTCTTGATCTTTATAGTGGGTGTGTTTAAAGGAAGCGTGGACTTTTTCAGTCTTAAAAAGCAAAAGGCCATCTGTGGCTTCCTAATGCTGTTTACAAACCTTTTTTGCCTGTGCTGTGCTTGTCAGTAGCTATATGTATTCATTGCTTACTCTGTGAATTAAAACACTGAGGCAGCTCCTGACATGCTTCTTCCAGCGCATCCTTTTGGAGTGAATATTTGGTTGCCATAGGGACCAAATCCAAAGGGCACACACCATTCAAGTAAATGTTCCCTGATTAACAACTTGCAGCTTGTCCCTTAAATATATTAATTATCCATGATGCAACTTGAAATGTTGTCGAGTGTATTCAGTCTGTTAATTTCAATATCTCAATTTTTCTTAAGATGCCATTCCAGCAACTCTCAGGCTGGATTTTGAGTGCAAATAGGAGTGAGGTGGGAGACCTTACTGCTCCTGAGCTTGCAGGAAAATTCTTCCAGTTTTTCTTCATCTTAGAATCATAGAATGTTTTGGGTTGGAAGGGACCCCTAGAGGTCACCCAGCCCAACCCCCCTGCAGTGAGCAGGGACACCGCTAACCCGATCAGGCTGCTCACAGCCCCGTCCAACCTGGTCTTGAATGTTCCCAGGGATGGGGCTCCACCACCTCTCTGGGCAACCCATTCCAGTGTTTCACCACCCTCACTGTAAAGAATTTCTTCCTTATATCCAGTCTAAACCTACCCTGCTTCAGTTTAAAACCATTACCCCTTGTCCTGTCACAGCTGGCCCTATTAAAAAGATTTTCCCCCTCTTTCCTATAGGCCCCCCTTAGGTACTGAAAGGCCACAATCAGGTCTCCCCACAGCCTTCTCTTGACCTTCTCAACAAAGTTAATGGAAAGAGGTGCTACTGCAAAACTGCCAGCAAAATGGAGGCAATTTGGTAACAGCTAAACATGTTGGTTTAGGGTAGTAATGTGCTGCTACTAAATCTAAGTGAGGTCTGCCGGGAAGGTGCCTCCTTGTGCCTGGGAATGGGGAGGGAGGGCAGTGGGAGGCTGCTGGGTATGGGGAGCTGCTGGTTGAAAGCCCACCAGACAAGAGCTGAATCTGAAGTGTTGTTTTCCCAACTTATAAGCATATTAGCACTAATGTGACAGCAGTTACTGAACTGTGAGAGAGGATTTTGCTAATTTGTGCATGGTCAGTCACTCCCTTCAGTTCCTTTTTAGCAGAGACAAAGTCACCTTGCAGCAGAACTTTCCATTCTCACAACTCCAGCCATAACACCAGGTGTGGAAGTTAGTCAAGGTACTGAGATGGTTTCTAAACAGTTCTGTTTGTTTGCCGCCCTTTTATATCTTTCAGTTCTGACTTTCCAGGGCCAGAAAAGCAGTTTTGGCACTTCAACTGCTGATTGCACAGAGGCACAGTGGGTCTTTCTCTGCAGTCTTCTGACACCTAGCAAAGACTGCTGCAGACTTAAATCCATTAGATTACTGCTATCCTGGTTATCCCCAAAAATTTAAATGGCAGATTTTAGCACAGAGCCTCCTAAGCAAAATATGATGTGCTGAAGCAGTGGATGTGGTAGGCACAAATCATGTGGGGAATGGGCAGGTTTTGTGGCTCCTTAGCTTTAGCACAAATCTACAGGTGAGCTTCCTTCTGTGGCACCTTCAGTCCTCCACACCAGAGCCACAAGTTCACTCTGCAGCCATCTTTCCTGCACATCCCTCTTACCTGGTCCTGTAGAAGATGTTCCCTGGCTTCCTGGGCTGCCTGGCCGGCTTGATGATACCGTTATTTCCATGAAACAGGGTCTGCCTCCAGCAGAACCTGCAGTAGCCTTCATCTGAAGCACTCTTCACTCTTGGTTGTGTTAGCTGAAGTCTGATGGCCTTTATGCTTGGAACTGAGGAGGCCAGGTCCATCGCAGCTCGTTTCAAGCAAATGTGGATTCTCTTGCTGTCCTACATTGAAGCTCAGTGGTTTCGAATGGTGTCGATTAGGAGCCTAACAGGACGTGTGCAGCTTGGCCTTTGAGTTCTGAAGAAAGCAGATCCCAAACACTGTTACAAGCAATTCTTTGCTCTAAGTAATGCTCACTCATTGATTTAAGTGGAGAGGTGCGATTCTTTGTATCCTTAACTATAGACTCAGGAAGGGGTGAAAATGAAAGAGGATTCTTTCCCTTTAAAATTTTGGGTTATATAGGGCTCTCCTCTGCCCTGAAAAGCCAGTTGGAATCCATATGTACCTGTCCGGGGACTGAATTTGGATGCATGTGTGTTAAAGGGTCTGTTGTGTGCCTCTGTGTTTCCAGTAAAAATGCTTGGAAGGCCAACCAGGAGCACAGAATTTGATGCATGTGGTCATCTAGAGACCACTGATGAGTTCTCTTTGAGGAGATGGGTGTAGGATGTTGACTTTTGAGCTGATGTAGTTCAAATTAGTAGCACATACCACATTCCAGAGAAGAGATCGCAACACAATTTGATCTTTTCAACTCCAGTTACAACTTCTGACCGTTAGGGAGGAAGAAAACTGTTGTCTGGGCTCTTTCTGCCTCTGCTGAAGCAGGGAATAGATAAACCCTCTCCCTCCCTCCCTTTTGTAAAAGCTCTTTGTGTGTCTGGTGGTGGAAGGCCATGGTGAGATCCCAGCAGTAGCGCTGCCCCTCTGCCTGCTTGTTTTCTTGCGTTGCCTGATTCTGTGCCAGGCCAGGTTTAAGTTAGACATTAAGAAAAATTTCTTCACAGAAAGGGTTGTCAAGCACTGGAATGGGCCGAAATGGTCGAGTCCCCATCCCTGGAGATATTTAAAAGATGGGTAGATGAGGTGCTTAGGGACATGGTTTAGTGGTGGGATGGCAGGGTTAGGTTAACAGTTGGACTTGATGATCTTAAAGGTGTTTTCCAACCTAAATGATTCTATGATTCTATAATTTTCCTTGCGTGCAAGCCTTGGCCAAGGCTGTTTCAGCGTATCTAGCAGCGAGCTGGTGAGGGGAAGAAGCCAGGAACATGACCACCCCTCGTAGACAGGAGCCAGTGCCGGCAGCCTGAAGGGTAGGTATGAACTCATCTTGATTAGCTTCCATGGCGTGGGTCCATCACCACTTAATTGGCTGCCAATAGCTTCCCTAATGAAGGATGATGGATGGCACTCAGGGGCCTGCTTGAAGAGGGCTGGCCCATCAGAGGCAAGGATGTATGCAGAAATATGGCTCTCACCTGGAAAGGATATGAGTGGTACGGTGGCACTCAGAGAGCCTGAGCACCGACAGTTCCTCTTCTCCTTGCATCAGGACAAGCATCGGTTATCTTCCAAGGCAGAGACGGGAATATCCGTGACCCTATGTGCGCTTGGCTAGTTAGGGCAATCATCTCCTGTTCCCAGCAGAGATGATCTGGTGTTTGAGAATGTTCTTTCTTGCCTTTTTCTGGGTTTGGTTAGCGAATGTGCTTTCTCAGCCAGCCATTGACTTAACTTCTCCAGGCTGGAAGGTCTGAAAGGTCATTCGCTCTCCTCCGGAACAGCCTCACTTTCTGATTTTACTTTAAATGATTCTTTGGGAGTTTGGAGTTCTCTGATGTCATTTAAAAAAAAAAAAAATCAAAACCTTCATAAGACTGTGCAGATGAAACAAAATTGTTGTCTTAGCCCACACAGGGTATTATGCAGCCTGGCAGATCCCTTCCTTGTAGCAATAAGAAAAGGATTTGGCATTTAACCTCTTGAAATTAAACCAGAGTGTGAACTTCAATAGTTCAATCTTATCAGGGCTTTGCTAGAATAACAAATTGTGAAAAAATGTAATCATGTCTCCGATGTGACCTTGGCAGATCTGCCTCTGTGATGTGAGAGAGATTAGGGAACTCTAAGCAGATGTCTGTTTATTTTGAAAATAATAGTTATAAAATCTTTTTTCCCCCAGTTTGTTTGCACTACCTGTGGAAGATAGGGCAGAGAACTGTGGTCTGCGTGGAGCTCTCTGTAACAAGCTGCTCTGTTATGCTGAGCGGTAATTGCTTTTGGAGGTTTAAGTTATTGATCTATTGGTGGGGGTTCAATTTCAGCATAAAGACCTGTGTTCATGATTTAATTGGAGTGATTAATAACTCACTCACAGGCTAGATGGGAATCGATATGGATTTCAAACAGCAAAAGTAGTACATTTTCTCCTGTAATGTAGTAGTTGATGGTTTATTATTTGCCCTTGTCTGACTAATTAAAATCATAAGATTCCTTGGCATATAAAGCAGGTTTGTCTGTTTAAAAACTTACATCTGGAGTTGAGTATTTGTGCTTGCTTGCTTTCATGTGTTTGGGGGGGTATTGTCACTCTTAATAGCTTATTTACCTTGTTGCCTCCCTGCCACTCCAATTAGGTGTACAATATGCCAGCACGTGTAACAAAACCAGAACAAAACAAGACAAAAACACCTTCAGTAAGTAACTACAAGAAGCTTTAGTAACATTTTGTGGCCAGGGCAATAGGGTGGCTCCTACCTCGCTGGTTTTTAGGCATCCAGCGTCTGCTTAGGAGCAGCGCTGAAGAGGTTTAACCCTGCAGCGTTTGATCCACCATTATAGCCCTAGATTAAAAGCCTGTATGAAACTTTCAATCTCATTACAACGCCAGCATCCACAGTAGGTGCTTTAGCTGCAAATCCAGTTTCAGCTTTGCATTGAAATGTTGCCAGAAGCAGCATTGGTAGGAAAATGCAGTGTGACTTACTTTGGGGGGATTTGAATGGTGATCCTTCTTCTTTATGCTCTGGCCCCAATCCTTGTGTTTGGCACCCATTTTCATTCAGCTCCTGCAGCTTTGGAGTGTCGTCATGCATGCTTACAGCTAACGTGCCTGGATAGAGCATGGAAAGCTCCCAAATCTCTAGGAATAAAACATCCCATTAAAGAACCACAAAGCAGCAAATCGGCATCAAGTCCATAGGTCTTAATGCTTTTGCTCTCAGTTTCTAGGGGAGAGGGTGAAATCTTTCTGTGCTGCAAGCTTCTTCAAGCTTTTGCAACAAAGGCTCTTATCTACGACACCGGCTAAGGAAAACATTTAGCATAGTGGTTTTGAATCTTCTTTTTGATTTGCAGAGTCCAATAAGCTTTCTAGTGGAAGTGCGGATTCCTATATGGCAAATTAATCCTAATGACAATAGACCTTTTCTTTCTGATTAACATTCACAGACGTCTTGATATATATGTGAGCCGTAAACTGAAAACACTGATCTGGATGGAAGTGTTTTGATTTTAAAGAAGTGTTTCTTTAGGAAATCTCTCCTAGTGGTCCTGAAAATACCAGAGTAAATGTGAATTTGCCATGCATGAGTTTTCAATTGGGTGAGGAACTGTAACTGTACTGAGAGTGTAAGGGCCGGGCTGGAGCGGTGGCTGCAGAGCCCTGGCGGTGGTCAGGGCATCCATCAGCATCGCTGGGGGGGTGGTGACCGATCCACGGACGGAGCCGGTGCCGGGGAGTGCCCATGGGATGGGTCCAGGCAGGTGTAAGATGAGAGAGAGGAGCTCAGGTGAGAATCATGGGGCATGTCAGCCCTTCGCTCTCGGGAGTCATTGGCTTTGCGTTTAAAATGTGAGATGCTTTCCCTGTGTGCATTCCTTCCTTCCATTATGAAAATGACTTGAAGATATTTTACTTTTAAACCTGGGTGCTTCAGAAAGGGGGGTGGGGAAAGACATACCCTTGGAAGTTAATTCTGAGGACCAAGCTGACGGCTTTTTTGCCACTGTTGCTTTCGTCTAGGTTGAAAAGCTGAAGGCTTGTTACGGCCCCAGCATACAGCAATCTAGCAGGTTAAATGACTTGGGCAACACAGTTTATTAGAACTGGCAAGTGCTCGCTCCAGTTCTCTTCCTGATAGTCAGGGCTGTCAGGGAGAGTAATTGATAGTGGCAGCTGTTGGGAGGGTGTTTCGGATCGCGGCGAGACGATTTGACTTGACAGACAGCTCCGTACAAATGAACTGCGTGAGAGGGGCCGAATCCAGACCGGGTTGCGGAAGGAGCTCCCCGCTGAACACGGCGGCGCTGGGTCTCGGGGACGGGCTGGGGGAGCAGCGCCGTGAACAAAGACCTGCTCGGCCGCGCTCGGCAGCGCAGGTTCAAAGCCAGGCACGAGGGTTCGTGCTTACACTCGGCTTACTTTGTGAGAAACCACTGCAATTATTTGTGGAAATCCACCAGAGGCCTATGATGGTCTGAAGAGCCCGTGTCACAGAAGAACCTTTTTTGACATGACCTAACGTGTGCAGTACGCCGCTGTCATGATGGAAATTTGGCCTTTGCTTCGCAATAATATTAAAAATGGTTCAAGTTACACACTACAGAGCCTTCCAGACAGTGGTTTTCTGTGCAAGTCCCAAGTCTTTATTCCTTAGCTCAAGCTGATTTGCATTTAAATGGGTGGAGGAACTTGGCACCCATATGTTGGATAGCTTCTCTGTGGTACCTCTGCTTGCCTTACCTTTGCAGACCAGGCTAACGTCTAATGTCTGAAATAGTGCTCCCCTCCTAAAATGCAATGAAAAAGCCATCCATATAAAAGCAAAAGCCAGCTGAGGATAAAGAGTTAGCACTGAAATATTAATTTTCACTTGTAAGCGCTCTGCCAGCATCAGTGCTATCATTGCCAATGCAAAATGCTTTATTCTCTCTTGTGCTTATATATGTTGCATATCCACGATACATTATGCAGCACTCTAAAAGTTCGATTTAAAAAAAAAAAAGTTTGCTGAGGTTCATTGAATACTCTTCTTTAGTTATTTGTTTTGACCTACTGCTGTAAAATCATGCTCTTCTGTGCTCACTCCCCATGCCGATGGTTCAAAGAACTCATCTCTGGGACTCATCAACCAACTCTGAAATACTCAGCTTCTTGCCACATATGTCCCTGCAATTCCTGTGGTGATGCTTTTGCAGTGTTTCTTGCTGGAATTATAATACGGAGACGGGTTCATCATAGCCAGCCTGGCTTACGTCTGTTTTCAAGGATGTGTACAGGGTGGATAGATAGGCTGCAGATGGTGGTGGTTGTGTTTCTTGGGAAACTGCCATTGGTAAAGATGTCATTGATGGATGTAGGAGAGGAATTTCTTTCTCACATCACCCCATCACCCTTGCTGTTTGAGTACAAGGGAGACTGCAGAAAGACATCTGAATGACTCCACTTTTCTTTTTTTCAGGAGACAAAGGAAAGGCATGCAAGCAAGATTAGATTATTTCCAATCACATTGTACGTGTGTTGACAGTCCCCTTTCAGCAGCAACCAGCAGCTTGCAAAGAGCAAGAGGCAGGGCTGGAACTGCTGTTGCCCTAAGTACTGTTTGTATAACACAGTAACTGCTTATTGGAGTTCTCAAAGCAGCCTTTACATGTTTAATCCCTTGCACTTGAGCTACTCTTAATCAGCTTGAAAGCAAATTCCTGTAACAGGAAGGTTTAATTTGTGTCTGGGACTTTCTGTATTGTATTTAGCCTGCAATGCTGTGTAGTTACACACCAGCAAACAAGTCGCCCTGTGCAGCCACGGGGATGGGCAGCGCATGTTTATTCCAATCACAGATTTTGAATTCACTGAGGTTCCATACTGGATCCATGCTGATGGTCCTTCAGGTTTAGGTAACCCCTTCTGACAGACGCTTTTTGCAGCAAATTCAACTCTAGTTGACTTTGGTGTTTCCCTTAAACTTCAACTGTTGTTTCTACAGATTTCCGGCAGCAGTAGCTTAAGCTCTCTATGCTTTTAAAAGTTGTTAGGAGTTTTCATCTTTACCAGGTTAAATTGGAATGGGGTGTAGCCCAAGACACAGCGAGGTTGAAATTTTGCAACACTTGAAATGACAAATCAGTTGATCCAAGGAGGCAAGAATTACTAATCCCAAGTTGTTGTTATTTTTCTTGTTACAGCAGTTTCAGTCCTTTCTTTCCTGTCTCTCACAGTCATCATTCATCCCTGTGAGATCAAGACATGTTTCACTGTCTGTTCATTTAAGAAAACCTCTCAATGGAAGAAGTCCAAAGTGTTTGGTTAGAAAATAAACAAAGTTGGCATACTGAAAAGGGGTAGCGCTCTGCATGGTGGAGAATGGCAGATGTGATCCAGCCTTCCCATAGCATGGGTGAAACATGAATCATTGCAAATGTCAGATTTCCTGTGAAGGGACGAGCTGAACTGACATGCGTTCAGGTTTAATTAAGGTTGAATTATTGGAGCTGACTGTCAAGTCTTAGGCAAATTGGCTCAGCCTGTTGTCATTAAGCATGAAAATTACTCTAGGACTTGGTAAAAATAAACACATTTTTGCCTCTAGAACATTGCGGTGTGGTCTGGTGGGTCTGTGCTGTTGTTGGGGCAGTTGCGCTCAGCTCCGTGAGCCCATCTGCTCAGAAGGACTAGATTAGGAACCAAAGTACAGAAATTTCTGAAAGGATCTTGATGAAACCTGATCCAGCTTGCACAAAAGGGAATATTCAGTTTCTTTCCTTGGGATATTTCCATATGTGAGCATCAGTCAGCCTGGTCAATCAGAAGGAACTTGGGCATATGAGAGTGTAGTTCCCTTAGGAGGGACATTCGAGCATCCTACAGGGAAACTGCAGAGTTTGAGATCCTGACCAGAATGGGCAACATCTGTCATTAGAATCATTAAAATTAACTTTCTGAGGGATTTCAGAGAAGGTAGAGCAGAGACTTTCATGTAAATGGAGAGGAAAGTCTTGAATTGGAGATTTTTGTGATATGTATCACGATAAAGATTGCGTTAAGTACCTAAGAAACCAGGTAATTATAGCTTTCAAAATTCATCGTTTCTTTGGTAGCACAGGGAAAATGGCCTCGAAATTGCCAGGTTTCTGGAGACCTCTGGAGAATGGTTAGCTAGTGACTGGGTACTGGAAACAGGCACTGAACAGGTACAAAATAGGTTTGTTAGGAGGGTATGAGAGGAAAGAAAGAAACCAGGACGTGTATGTTCTTCAGTGTCAGAGTGCGAGTACGTCCTGGGATGGCACTGACGGAGTTAGCTGAAGTCTTTGCTTGGAAGTGCCTTTTGTGTCTTCTAGGGTAATGAGGCATATGGATGAAATGTATTTTCATTTGGGCATCTACTTTCCATTTTGCCAATCACTTTTACCAGAGACTTAACTGAAACACCTAGATGTGAGAAAAGTTTCCTTTTCAGAAGGTTTGACTTTCAAACATCAGGCAAGTCCCAGCGCCTGGCATCGCTGCCTTCATGTCGTTTCCCTCCATGGGTTGTCCTGCCTTTGTTCACATGTGGTTCCCTTCCCTTCACCCGTTGCAGTTCACCCTCAAGTCAGCCCCATGAAGCAGCTTCTCTCTCTTGATCGCGTGTTCATTCCCCCTGCAAAGTCACCAGAACACCAGGATTCACCCACTGTCCTTCTCGTGTGGTGGCTGGGAAGGCTTGGGGATTTTCCTGTCTCTCACATGCTTCTCCACGCTCTCCCATGAAGTCACACCACATCTTTCCTTTCTCAGTGCTTTGGCTTTTGTTCAACGTGGCTACAAAAGGAGAGAGGATACTCACACTCATGCTTGTAGCTTTTCCAGAGGGAGGGAAGGCATATGGGTATTTTCCTTGTTGTTGAGAATGAAACACAGAAACATTTCGGTACTGCAACCTGAGAGATGCAAGTTGGCAGCAGAAATTAGTCGTGTACCCCTAGTACTAACTAATACAACCAGGCTGGCTGGTCAATTCAGTCAGCAAGGGAGCATGAGCTTTTGCTTTGAGAAATTGCAAATGAGAACTAATGCTGAAACCACAGGGAATCAATAGTTGTACATAAAACTGGTCAAACAGCTGCTTTTAATGCGGGACTTTATTGATTTGTTTTGGATCTAATTGACTTTTTACTCAACTAACTTTTGTGGTGCCAGTGTGTTTTGAATATACACCATTAGTCTACATTGCCTATAATTACACAATATGAAGTTTAACTCTGTAGGAGGAGGCCTGCTGGATGCAAAGAGCTAATAGGCTCTCAGGAAACCTGTGGTCAGGAATGAAACCCAATTGCTTTTAATGGGTAGCTCCTGAAAAACAGTGGGATCTACAGCTGTGAATACACTTCCTCCAAAATGCACAGTGTGGGGACCCCTGGCTTGACTAGTCAATGACAATTTTTCAATGGTTAGTAATAAAATCTGAGGAAAATTTACATAGGTGGCATTATAGAAAATAATGGTGCACAAGAGCCATGAGAATTTGATTTTAGAAAGAAAATCTTCACTCTCAATAACATTGGAACCAAGTCTAGTTGCATCTCAAAACTGCAGTACCTGGGATGCATGAGCTCATATTTGAAAATGAAATTCACTGAAACAAGGGTTAGCCTTATATTTGTTGTAGGGAATAATTTAGGACCTCCAGACGTTGTGTCAAACCTGTGAAGATGTATAGGGTGCTGGAAAGTACAGGGTTGATGATACTTGCTGCCAACCAAAGCACTGGTGTTTGGAAGGGCTTCTGTTTCTGTTATTTGTGGGTTTGAGGCCACAGGTCCTCAGACATCTTCAACTGATAAATATAGTTCATCTGTTTCCATTCATTCTCTTTTCATATTCTGAATTTATATATATGTAGTGATTGATTGGTTGATGAAGGAAATGGTGCAACGGTGAGAGTGCAAGCAGAGCCCAAAGCAGTGTGGGAAACTGCCTTTCATCTCAAGGAAGGAGATGCCATCACCACGTGGGCAATGTCTATACAGAAAATGAGCTGGGGTGCTACAGGCTCTGATCCATCGCTGTCCTCCTCTCATCTATGGCCGGCGTTGTGGTGCTCAAGTTGTCAAAGCAGCAGCAGCAGCAGCGAGGACTCTGGCCTCGCATAGGCTGTGTTTGCAAACGCCTGGTTAGAGTGTCTGCACGGCCAGAATTAGCTCGCGGTGTGTGTTGTGTGTTATTTCCACACCTCCTACATCAGGAACTGGCTCAGTCCTTTGATGAGACAGGAAAATTTCAAAGGTGGAATTTGTTCGTGAGGGTGTTGAGAGCATGTTAATGAGCGTAGGTAGCAGCTCTTGCGTGTCTGCAAGCCAGCTGAATGCAAACAGCCCCCAAGACGTTCTGGTGGATGATAAAAGCACGTATCCTAAAAGTCAGTTAGAAGTGCTGTGTGTGCACAGTGGGGTGTGTGCATGTGAAACGCATGGACAGCTCTAGTTCTCCTAACCCATGAACAGCTTGTCTTGGAATTGTGGGTATATGTGCACTCAGGGATACACAGATTATGCCGAAAAGGGAGTTACAGTGGGAGCTGAATCACATTCACATTGGTCCTGTTGGTTGTCTTTGACCTTTTGGATACTGCTTGATCTGAAATATCTCCTTTCTTCCCTTTTTCCTTTCCGGCCTTTTAACCCTTTGGGCTGCTTTGTTTAGCTTAATTTGGAAAAAAGACAATGCTTGGTGTCATAGAAGGAGTAACTCCATATGGAATTCGCACTGTAGGTGCATGTTGCAAGGTCGCAGCATTCCTGATAGTTTTGACATGCCGTGCATCAGGTGTGTGCAATACTTGGGGTGAGCAGGACTGCCCGTGGGTGCTCACGGCACTTCTGACTGGATTTTTCCAGCCTTCTCTGTTCTGTTCTTCCACACAAGTGTGTGGCCAGGGCACGGCAACGTCACAGCTTCACTGCAGAAACACAATGTAGAATACCTTGAAAGAGCGTTGAAAAAATGAAATTTCTTAATGATCAGGCTTGTGTTCATGAGTTCATTATCAGCCTTAAAACTTAAATTGAGCAGGAAATACTGTAGCAGTAACTTGAGACATGTTCACACTCCTACTGTACATAACCTTGGGACTCTATGGAAGTCACAAAGCTATATGTTCTTTGTAGTATGCATTCTTTTAATGACAGCTAGGTCTCTTACACACATGCTAGCAAGTGCTGTAGACTGGCCAGTCAAGGACAGTGGAAGGACAGACACACAAACACGCATCCATCTTGTAGCAGCAGCGCTCCCACGATGCTCCCACGAGCTGAAACATGACTTGTTTTTTCGCAGGCATATGTTCTACCAAGCAGAGAAACAAATGCAGATCTTTCAGCACGCGCTTTGTTCTTTTTCTCGTTGCTCCATAAGGTCCCACCTTGAACGACAAGCCAGAAGCGAAAGCAGCCAATGTCCCAAAGGTGTCTGGGCTAGAGCGGAGCCGGGAACTGAGCACCGACGTGCCCTTCGCCCTGCCTATCCCCAGCCCCCAGCCAGTAGCTGCCGTTGTGACTTCTACTTCCTCAGCGCCCACGTCCAGCGCCAGAGCAAGCCCACTGTTGAAGAAGGAGCCAGTGATTTCAGCACCAGCACCACCAAGGCTCACGCCTCAGCCACAGCCTCGGCCACAGTCACAACCTCAACCTCGGCCGCAGTCGCAGCCTCAGTTAATACCTGAGCTTCGGACCCAGCCTCCGAGCCACATCCCTCCACCTCTCAGTTATCAAGTGCATCACCAGGTGGCCCACAACGGACTCAATAATATCAGGTAGGGGAAAGGGATACTCGTGTCATCTTTATGCTACTGCTGGGCTAAAGCTTGTTTCAAATGGCACAGAAATTGCTGGGAGGCGAGATGAGCACTCTTACTGTCTGTGTAAGATGCTCTGTGTTTTGGATATTGGACTTTCTGTGCTGAGTCCACAGGCTGGGTTTTCCAGCAGTGGTGCATAACTGCATTTGAAACATGGGGATAAATGTTGCCTTTCCTGGAGCAGGGCATGTGTAACCGTGGGGTAAAGTTCCATTAGGTCAAATTTCTAGCACAGTTTGGCACTGTCTTATCTGAGCTGGCTAGTTCTTGCCTTAGAAATTTCAGGTGGTTTGAGTTTGAGCAGTTCCCTTGTTTCATATTCAGGAAGACTTCCATTGATGTAGGTTTGTTCGTGGTTATCTCAGGTGGTTTGGTTCACCAGCATCAAAAGAGGGATATCTATATCGGAAAATGCTGTGTCCCTTAGAACAGGGCTCCCATGTAGGCTGAGAAATCTGCTTCAATCTGACATGTTCAGATCTAGCAGGAGGCTTAGCTTTGCTGTTTAAATCGCCTCCATCCAGTAAGTAGGATGGGTGAAAATGGTATGGATAAAAGGTTTATAGAGAAAAGAGTTTAGCCAGTCAGCTGGAACCTGTATAGTCTTTTTGCTGGTACAGAAGACATGCCTTGCCTCCCAAACAAGAGCTAGGCTAGCTTAAACAAGATGAGGAAACCTATATAAAACATAATATTTGGCTGCGCAAGGATCAAAATGTGAATATAGACAGCTGCCCCTGATGTGTATTTCATAGTATCCTGCATACTTAAGCTCTGTTGTAGTTTTACCCTGTAAATGCAACCATAGCATAAATGATTAATAATATTTCAAACTATTCGAGATATCTCAGAGGTTTAGATTCCAACAAATAATTGGTATTGTGGGAATTACCCTAAATAATAACTGCAGTAATAGTGCCTTTCCCCCCACAAAACTTAGATCACTTGCAGTGGAGTAATAATAAAAGAAGAAGATGTAAAATACAGAATTATTATGAGAAAAATTTATTAACATGGTGTGGGTTTGCATGCTTTTGTGAATATAACTACACAGCATGCACAGCAGATACAACTTGGTCCCAAAGTCACTCACACTGTGCAACTCTGTGCACCCAGAGCAACAGAAGAAGGAATTAGAGTAATCGCGTCGTATGATCCCAAGGACACACATGGCCACTGCAGGGTTATCAGAAGCTAAATAAAGGTATAAATTCCCACTGCTTCTGTGGCCTTCATCAGTATCTCCTAGATAGCTCTGCGGATTGTAACTTGCTCAAGCACCTGAGGAAATGTCACTCCGGAGAGCACAAGCCCTGTCCTGCCCTGTTGGAGAAGTTAATTAAGATTTGTTACTGTCTCCACTGCCATTAAGAAAAACAAAAACCTCAGCTTGGGCAGATCAGTGTTACATAGTTGGGTTGTTTTGGTAGTGTATTTCTTGCACCGTTTCAGTCGTGTATTGTAACACACTCTCTCTCTTTCTCTCTCTCTCTCCCCCGCCTCTTCCCCCATCTTTTTCTCTCTGCAGCCGGAGCAGCAGTGCTAGCAGTGCAACAAGCATCAGCCTCCCGAAACACCTTCCCCTCTCTCCGCAGATTCCTCCGCACCATTCCTCCGGCCCGGCTCTGCCCCTCTCCATCTCTAATCTTGCTACCTCGCACTTCTCTCTCAGATCGCAGACCCAACACCAGCACCATCCGGCCATGTTCGCCACCCCACCCACGCTGCCACCTCCACCAGCGTTACCTACCAACAGCCTCGTGATACCAGGTCACCCTGCGGGTAGGTTCCCTTCTTCTTCCAGGGCTGATCTGCCATGCATGCACTGGAGGGTGTTGAGAGATGGGCTGGCTGGTGGGCAGGTAAAATAAAGTGACACAGACCCCACCACAGGCATTGTGTGCTGGAACTGGGAGAGTGCTCATGAAACAGGTAGGAGACCTGGACATGCTTTACCAGATGAGAGATTGTAGAGGCAGCACCGTAGCTTCCTATAAGAAGTCTTCGAAACAAATTTTTCCCCAAAAAATCTGCTTTTCAGGGCATGAGTTGTCCAGTGTGGCATTCCAGTCATCAGACGTTTTTCAGCTTAACAAAGGACTGATGTACAGTTTGCCATTCTCCCCTTCTTTCTCCCTGCTCTAATGAAAGCTGCTGCTGTTAGAACTGACTTGAAAAAACTGTTTCTAATCGTCCCAGAAAGTTGTTCTCACTGAACACCTATCCCCGCTCCGATCCCTCGACAAGCAGCACATTCTGCCAGCAGAGCAGGATCCTCTGCCTGCGGCAGCACAGGCTCTCTGTCCCCATGGCTCCTTGGCCTTTCTGAGGCAGAGACAGCTCAGCTGACAAGCTCTGCTGTTCAGCTCTCACTATCTTTGCATCCTTTTAAAAAGTTCCCTTTGTTCACCCTGGCCCCCATTCTATTGTCACTTCTGCCCCAAATGCCCTGTTTATAGCTTCTCCATTAGCCTACAGCTGTCCCTGGAAGAGACCCTGGCAGCTGGAGACTTCCCTGCAACTTTCACTTGCTGGGGCCTCCTTTTGATCTGGCATTTGACTCCACAACTAACTCAGCAGGGATTAAATGGGACAAGCATTTTGAAAAAAAACTATGCCCTGTGTTTCCTGTGAAGCCAGTTACAGGAATAAGGAGAGGGCAGATTTGCTGTGGAAAAATCTGACGGCCTTGCATCTGCTTTTTTTTCTTCCGGGAACTAAATAATGTCCCATTATTTATAACTGCTTCTTCAAACGAAAGAAAAATGTGAATTGGTCCAAAGTGAGTTCTCAGAACGATGCTAGACAAAAGTGCCATGGGTTCCTAGCCAGAAGCAGGACCACATAGGCCAGCGCTGCCGGCTTTCACAGGCCCTGGCACCATCTAGAATTTCAACCACATGGCTGGGAAGATGTTGGCAGCACTGTGGGAGACCTATTCATTGCTTCCCCTGTTTAAGGCAAAGGACTACTGTGATGGAGACTTTGAAAGTATTGCAAAAGGAAATAGCAGTGCGCTCACTAAAAGCATGATATTGCAGTCACTGAAAGCCAAGTATGTTTTCACCATTAACTTCAGGAGGTGCAAGATCAAGTGACCTATTCACATTCAGCAGCTTGCCAGGAAATGGTAACAGTCTTGCTCCTACTAAAAGGATTTTCTCCTGCAATTTAAGCAGGAGAAGCCTAAGTTAGAGGAGGGAAAGGTCTGGGCGTCTAACCCTGCAGACAGTGAAATGCCTCGTCTGCATTATATGAAATGCCTGCAAACTGGCACATCATAAAATCAATACAGAGCACTGCAGAGCCAGGAGCTTCTGTTGTCATTCACATAGAAGTTTCTTAAAAGCAAACAATATTGCTGAGCAGCCCTGAAGAGCTCGGATCCAGCCGCCGCTAGCAGCATAGTCCTTGCTGTGCCGCTGGAGTACATGTGTGCTCTCAGTAAAAGCACCGGCTTAGAAAAGCCATCAGAGAGGTTATGGCCCTTTGAAGTCTCCTTTTTGTCATCTTTTTCTCTCCCCGCTTTGGAGGAAAATGCGCTCTTCCTTTAAATTTACTTTGGCACACTTGTTGCTCTTACCAAGAAGAGAAGCAGGGCTCAGAGCTCCTGCATTCACTGACGGTACAAATTCAGGTCTCTGAATAACAAGAATGCGCTTCTGGTGGCATTTCTTCCCTTTGAAACCTAAAGCTTATGCAAGTAACTTAGGAGCAACCCTTGTGTGGGCTGCTGCCCTCTACTCAAAGGCACCAGGGCTGGCCCTGATGTAGGATACATAGAGGAAACAGCTGTCTTGGTGTCTTCTCTTCTGAACATGAGGGTACCTAGCACCGTTAGCCGGATTGAACTTTTTCTGCCATGCCCACCTCGTGTGTGCACACGGAGTGGTGGTGGTTGGGCATTCAAAGGGCTGCTCAGTTACTCTGCTCCTAGTTGTGTAATTACATGGCCAGACCCATGGGACAAGTCATCACAGGCAGGCACAAGAACTTAGTTCTCAGCCTGACATTGTCCAGAGCCCCTCACGAAGTTGGGTTATTACTCAGCAGTCCCATCCTTACTATAAAGCAGCCACTCCTCCGAGTGCCACACCACTTCTCCAAATATCTCCAGGCTTTTTCTTTTCCTAACAAAGGCCAAAGTTGTGGTACAGGGCTATGGGCTGGAGCCAGCTGCAAATATATCAGTCTGACTTCAAGTCTCTTAAAGAAATTGGATATGAGAGCACTTAGAACTGCCAACTGGCTTTTATCTCTTCCTCCAGAAAAGTGGATTATCTTGATGCTAACAGAAGGATTCGGTTTCTTTAAGTCATGCCAGATTTAAATGCATAAACACACACACACACACACACACACACACACAAAATCATACTCATACTCTCTAAAGAGGTTAGGTTTTGGACCTAAGTGCTTTCAGCCTAGGGTTTTCTTGTTTGCTTGCTCCAAGGAGAACCCATTATAGACTCTTTTGCTCCAGTGCCTTAGGCTTCAGTATCACAAGTATAGGTACTTTTCTGCTTTTGTATTAATTATTATAAAGTTTGTAGTGGTACACAGTGCCTGCTCTTAGCAGTACATTTATTACTGAAAAGCAAATGACTTAGGCACCCAAAATTTGCTTTCAGAAGTGACTTTCAATAGGATGCAGGCTTCTAAGTGGTAGCAGAGACCTTGAAATTCCCCATCAGAGTGCCTGTTTTTAAACCTCAACCCTGTCACTTCAGAAAGTGATTGATTTAGACATTTCTAATGTTACTCTAGAAAATGTAAGTAAAAGAAATGTCTGCAGAACATGAAATAAAACTTCAAAGCACATGTATTCTTTTGCCCCTTTATATTCAGTGCTGTAGTTTAAAAGGGGTGTTACACTAAAAGAAGTGGATTCATGTAAATTCAGAAGCAAGTAGGTCAGTCAGGACTGGGTGTATGTCGTCCGCAGCTGGTGACACAGGTTGCCCTCAGCTTAGAAAATATCTACCATGTTGGGTGCTGATTCCCGTTTGAAGTTTTTAGGCAAAATCACAGATGGATTTAATTGATACCAGCAGACATTTTGAGGAAGTGGACATTTGTCCTTATTGTCTTCAGTCACATCATTTCTAAAGTGCTGGTATCTTACACCGCCCTAAACCACATTCAAATTCAATACAAGTTGTTCTTCCAGAGGAAGATGCGGAGAAGAGGCCACATGTCATGTGGCGGAACATTTTGTTTCGGCAGTCGTTGCAACCTTATCAGATCTAGAGCCAGTTCAGTGTTTCTCCTCTTCCCACAGATTCCTCCTCCATGTTTTCTCATAGGAGAAAAGCCTGGAGGCAAGGACAAAAAATAACAATTATAGCCTGTTAGAAATTGAGGAAAGGACTGCTTAGTATTTAAGATCTCAAAAAAGACTTATTGCAAAGAAGAACTCAGCTTGTAGGGGGAGGATGGCACAGGGATCTGTTGAGAAATGCCCATCCGAGCAGGTAGTTTCCAGCCACCCAAATCCATCAGTATCTCAACGCGTTGCAGATCTTGTCAAAATTTTACCTCTTAAGTACGTGTATGTTAGAGTTTAACACACGCGTTAGGCCCACCATCCATTCTCAGTGTACGTGTATGCTTCTGAATTTCAAACCTCCGAAGGAAACAGGTCAGTATTTCTCATTTTAAAGCAAGCCGTTGTCCTCAAGGGTGCTTCCCAGCATCTTGCTGGTGTGGGAAGGTCCGGCCTCCGTGCCGCGAGACCAGACCTCCGAGGTCCGTTCCCGGAGACACCTCGGTGCCATGGCCGTCAGGTGCCGGGGAGGAGGAGTAGCCCGTCGGAGCTGCGCGGGGGTAGCGGGGCTGCGGGCGGGGGGCCGGGGGCGGATGCTTGCTGACGCCCCCGATGATGTTTTCTGCTGTGATGACTCATGGTGTTCTCTCTTGTCTTTAGATACCAGCCTGTTGATATCATTCAACCAACCAATCATGTATTGCCAGCCTCATTCGGGGATTCTGATTGGTACTTTGTCACAGGCATCTCTCTTACCTCCACCAATGAGTCCTCACGTAGAAAACCACCACAGCATGACCTGCAGAAACAGGGAATGCCAGGTGAATATTGACTCTTTCTCCTCCGTCTTTGTGGTACTCACAGGCCCACGGGCCTCTGTGTCTTTTTTTTTTCTCTCTCTCTCTCCTCTAGATCACGAACTGCTCAGGCAAGAGCTGAACAACCGGTTTTTGGTTCAGAGTTCGGACCGGGCCGCTGCCTCACTTGGCCCGGTGCCGCTGCTGAGAGCGGAGTTTCACCAGCACCAACACACGCATCAGCACCAACACACCCACCAGCACACATTCACTCCTTTTCCATCCAGCTTGCCCCAGACGCCGCTCATGCCGCCCTCTGCACCTCCCATGGTGCGTACCCCAGCCCAAAATGTGAGGATAAGTAGAGCATCTCTGGTCAAAAAGCCTAACCCACTCTTGTCAAACAAAACCCAGACCTCTTCATTTCAGCCAGGCATGCTGTCCTTGCCCTTCTGACCTGGAAGCCTGGAGAGACAGGCCCAGCACTCCCAAAGGGACCCCCTTTCCATCCAGAGCCTCCACACTGAGCCCTCAGGTCCCCCACGGTGCTACCCATGAGCAGATACCGCACCCATGAGACAAGTCCAGAGTGCCTTTAGTTTCCCTTTTTTGTGTGTCCCACTGTGTATTTCTATTCCCCCTTTCCCAGAGCCAGGTGCCATGACACACCAAAACACACCACCAAGGACACCACAAGATCGGTGGCCTCCAGTACCAAACGCAGTCCCCCCAACTTTTCGTTGCGGAGCGGCCCGTACTTGTTTACCCGGAGCTCTCACCGTAGTGCAGCATTTCATCTGATACAAGTTTTGTCCCTCTTCCTCCTAATTTGCTAATCTATATTGATTTTGGAATTTCTTATTTGATTACATCAACAAGCACTAATTTGTGTGTGGCTGGTTCTTCTTGTGGGAGAGATCCTCCTGGCCATGTAATAAGCGTTAGCGTTTTGCCATTGAATTTGCTTGTGACACAATGGGACTTTGCTGCAGCTGTTAAAAAATTGTTAGAGATCTGCTACAAATGGATTTTGTCAGTACTTTAAAACACACTTTTGGGCAATTACTTTGTGAGATTGAAAGAACAAGATTCAGCTTTTTTCCCCCCTCTCAGTTTCACACTGTGTCCCAAACATAGAACCAACCCTCTTCTGCTAAGGCTAGCAAAAGCAGCGCTTGGGCGGAACTGCCAAGAACTCAAGGAGCATAATATTTTTCACTTTTCTTTCCCACTGCTGACTGCCCGATGACATTCTTGGGTTGTAATCTGCTTAGCAGCAAGACAATTAAAAGTAATATCGTCCACCCAAAATCCAGGCCCCAGGTGTTTGCTCAATGTACTCATGTGTAAACACCTTCCTTTCTTTTCTTGGTCTGTGTAAAACAATCTTGAAACTTTTCTCAGAAACCTCCTGTGTTATTTAAGAATCCTGATATCCGATCCTGCGAACAGCTCCCTCCCCTCCCACCCGTGCCCGTTGATGTCAGCCTTCATAGTAAAAACAGCTTGCAAGGCTCTTTTGTTGTATTTCACTCACATCTGATATTCCACTAGATCAGGTCTGCTAATCCCAACACCAGAGAAGAGTGTTGAAATTTACAGCTGCATGAGTTTGGTAATTTATGGTATTTACACTGGAGGGGACATGGCTCCAGTAATAACTGTAATTAATGAAATTACAAATCTCCTCTCCTGCACATAGAGGAGTGTGAAGCAGCAGCTGACTTGCCAAATAAGCAGCTTTTCATGGGGTCCTACAGCTCCCTTCCCTGCCTTCTTCCCCACTCCCTCCTCCCCAGCAGAATGTACATACTGTTCAAAAATGCAGTGTATATATGCTTTGGTTTTGCTTCCAAGGTGGTTCAGGACAAATGGTCATAAAAATGTGTAAGGGGCACAGACTGTGCACATGGAGGTGTTAAAACCCCATGCTGGAGCAGAAAAGGTTGACACCACCTTTTCTCTGGGGCGCTCTCTCTTTTGCAGGGGAGGGGGAATATATAGAGATTTGTGCATCTAAAGTAATTAAGCCCTTTTCCAAATGATTTTGCCACTTACAGGAACCCAGAATACAGGGAACTGGGATTGGTTGCCCCACAGTAGATGTTGGGGTCTAATGGAAAATATTCCCTACCTTCTAGTCTGTGATCTAGTTGAGTGCTCCAGGGGCAGATCCCAGATCTAGACCTGGAGCTGAACTTCCCTGCGCTCCGCTGCTCAGGACTGCTCTCTCCATAGGGAAGGCAGCCTCGTCACCCAGGGCCTGCACCCGGGCGCTAGCGCCTTTCCATCTCCGTTAGCTTTGGGAAATCAGTCAGCTCCCTGATGAGCGAGTACGGAGTAACCAGTCAGTTCTGCTCTGTTAAACGCTGTACAAACGGGCCATGATTATTTGTCTGTGTTGAAATCCTGATTTGTCTGCTACTGCTGAAACCAAACTCACCTGTTTCCTTTTTTTTTCTCTTTTCTTTCCAGTTTGACAAGTACGCTCCCAAATTAGACAACCCTTACTTTCGACATTCCAACGTGAGTGCTTACCTTTCTAGGTGGTGTCTTTGTTAATGGTTCTGCTTGCACTTCTTTTGCTTGTTTTGAATTGATTGGTAGCGGTTTGATTCATTCATTCCTAAAGCTCTTTTTCCTTCTTATATCTAAATTTTTTTTCAAGGTAAAAATTTTTTTGGGTTTTTTTTTTTTTTTTTTTTTTTTTGAATCTTTTTCTGCTGCATTTTTGCTGCTGCGGCTCTATATTGCTGTGCCTGGGATGGCAGGGAATGCGCAGAAATTGCTAAATCAGTGGTCATTGCAGTATCTTTGCAGCTGGTGCTTCTCATGGTGCAGCAGCCCCGAGTGCATGGCTCTTTCACAAGATTTTGCTCAGGTCACAGGAGTAAGTCAGACTGGTGGTTTCTTCCTGGTGCTCTCCACTGCTCCAAAGCACAAACCCTACATGGTTTGGGACTTGTAAAACTGCTGTATGTGCTCAGGAGAGGCCTAAGCAAAACTTAATCCGACCTCCACAACTACAAGGTGGTGTGCATGTTGCCTGTGGTTAGTGTGCAATGCAGCATCTTGTGGTTCTTTTTTGCTTTGAAAATTAAAGCAGGTCACATTTCAAAACAGCATCAATTTGTTTGCCACTGCAGAAAAATGCAAAGTTAACCAAAAGCGAACATAAAACTCAAATTATTCCGATTCCTCTAAAAATGGTGAATGCTCCGTGCTTCCTGCAATAGTCCACAAATTTTAAAGGCACACTTGTTCAGCACTGTCTAGAAAATTCATCAGATGAGGGCATTTTCCAAGTTTTGGCTTTGCTCTTAAAAATTTTGAAAGCAAATTTAGTGTGTATTTTCACTGTGGCACTGGTTCAACACAGTACTATTTTTGTATGTGCCAGGCTTGGCACCTACCTCCATTCTTGTTCAAGTTGTCCTGTGACATAAGCATCTCTTTTTCTTTTGTAGTTCTTTCCAACCTATCCTCCAGCAATGCCTGGAATGCCACCCATGCTTCCACATTCAGGTCCTTTTGGGTCACTTCAGGGAGCATTTCAACCGAAGGTACAAACTTCTTCTTATGAAGGCTTTGTTCTTTTGCTGGGAGAGAAACTTTGTTCAGAGTCCTGTCTCCGGTGATTTGGTAGCACATGATTTAACTAGCAGAAGTGCAGCACGGGGTTGGAAGCGATCACCCCGCAGATCTGTGAGCATCCTCTGCACAAAGCAGCCAATGCTTTAGCAGAAATTTTTTCTTGGCACTACAGATCATTCCTTGGAAAAGGATATAGTGGTTCACTTGGGAGGTCAACTGAAACTGGAGGAGAAGCACACAGTCAAATGCGTTATTTGATTGAAATATTTACAGCTCGTAATAGACCGATGAGTCTCAAATCATTTTATAAATTTAACGGTCTGAGATTGCAAAAGATAAACTGTGTTTATTCCCAGAAAATAAAATGAGAAATTGACTGTACAAGTGCGGGAACAATAGGGAGAGACTGCTGTAAATGGGTAGAGCAATTTGAAGGAGCTGAATTTTTATTCCCAGCTCCGACACTGTCTGACCTTGGGCAAGTCGCTTAAATCTTCTGTTCCTCAGCTTCCTCATCTATAAAGTTATCTTGCAGTGGGTTTTATAAGGGTTGATTAATGCCTGCAAGCTTCTTTGAGATAGCGTGTTTGAAAGGTGCACTGCAACTGTAACATATCATTACAACTAGCACTGATTGGCATTTGGAAATGTTGCCATGATAACCACCATTTTTGACGAATTCTGTGGTGTGCACTGCTTTTTTTTCCCCTCCCAGACTTGTTCTTTTTATTAACTATTTTTAAAGGTGCAGGAACTGTTAAATCCCCCAAACAAGAAAGAAGCATTTTATCTATACAGCATTTGTTTGAAAGTGGAGCATTTACTCCGTTTGTAAGGTGACATGTAAGGTGTTTGGCTTCCTTACATACTGTGATTTTAGAGATTTCTTATCTTGAACCACGTTTCTATAGAGCTCTGCTGCTGTGTAAGAAGACTTGAAGGACCAGGGCCGTAGCCAGCCCGTTTTTGTTTGCATTTGGAAGGTCATTTCCGTAACCATACCAAGCAGGGCTGTGTGCTTCCCTCAGCCATCCCACTGACGTCAGTGGAAGTCAGTCATTAGCAACTGCTGCAAATAAGGCCTCTTACAACCTTCCCACTTAATTTTTTTAATGGAAGCTGGAGTATTTCCTCTGTATCCATCGAACCCCTTACATTACTTTATTTTCTGGATACATTACAAATAGCAAAGTCTCCGACATGACTTTTTTCAACAGGAGTTCTGTATGTAGTGGCTGAGGCATAGAAGAGGAGCAGTTGCATCTAAGCAGAAGGAGCAAAAGGGACAGAACATAGCTATCCCTTGGTGGAGTCTGTCCGCCAGTGTTAGTTGTTGCTATCCTCGCAAGGGATGCCAGGGGGTCCCTACAGACCCCAAGTTGTCAGGGTATGAACTTGACTTTCCAAGAAAAGGAGATGCACGAATAAGGTGGAGTTGGCAAAATTTTGCTAATGTGAAGATAGGGTTCAGTTTTGCCATAAGGCTACTCTTAATGAGGAGCTTCTGGTACACTGATAGCATGCTCTTCGGTATCCATCTTCGTTACAGAGCTCTATAGATACCGTCTCACTGTAAAATACTGTTAGACCAAAGAGAAGCAGTTACAAAGGGAGAAAGAAAAAGTGAGCGCAGACCCTTTACATTTTTAAACAGGTCTTAATGCTGTATTATAACTAGCTTTTAATTCATTTTAATGGCAGATACATAGACCATTTGCTAGCTTGAGTTTAAGCAGCACAAGGTCACACTGGTGCCGTGGTTAATCACTAACATCACTTGATCTCTGGACGGTGCTGTATTTACATGCAATCTTAACATCTGAAAAAAAAGAGGGATAGGTTGAAAAATGGATCTGCTGCTTTGGCACATTATTTTCCGGTTTCCTAGAGGAGACAGAGCTGAACTGCTGGGCAAAGCCACTCTAGTCGTCGTTACTGCATCATTTTTCCATGCTCTCTCCCTCCCAAGCTGTTTGACTAAAGCCTTCATAATCACTGCAGACCTGATGATTTGGTTTTGGCACGCTGAATCCTGCACTTCTTGCTTTCCAAAGGAGAGGTCTTGGGTTTGTTTTTCCCCTTCCCGTGTCAGTTGCCTACAGCTGTGCGTGTAAATCCACTGCACATAAATCCAGGCTGACGGTAAACTTCTCAGTGAGTTTCCCAAAGGCCATTTCTCACAAGCTAAGAACTTGAAAAGGTCAGAAGTATTCAGTTTACTTTGCTGGAGGAAGCATTTACATCTTTCTCCAGGGGACAAAGGGACGGGATGACACCATGCTATTAACATGTTGTGATCTTAAAGCTCTTGCCTATATGATAGCTGTAACTTATTTGCCACCTTATATATACCTCAGCTGTCAGACAGGCCCTCAGAGCACAGATCTGCCTGGGGAGCTCTTTGACTTACCTAGAGACACACGAGAGTTCTCTTTTTAATGAGTCTGGAACTTATGTAGCCTTAGACAAATTAAAACCTCTCTTTCCTCCCACACCCATGATTTTACTCATTCCTCGTACAGTTTGACTGTTTGAAATCTACTGCAATTTGACCTAAAATGCGAGTGAAATAATCTCTTGGGGAATGAGGTTTAACCCCTTTGTGCTCAGCTGTGCGGAGGCACCAGGTGCAGTTGCTCTGGGAGTGGGAGATGGATGAATGCCGGAGTGAGAAGACGAACGAGTTCTTGGGGATCGGCTAGGACAGGGCAACAGGTGGGATCTGGAGGAGGAGGAGGAGGAACAGGGATCCATTCAATGAGATGTTTAATTCTTGCTGGAAAAATGATGGGACAAACAATGCAAAGCTATAAAAGACCCACAAGCACCTTCTAAGGTTTCTCATTTTGCCTCGTCAAAGCAAATAGATGGGCTGTTGCCATTTTGGCCATTGTGTTATCTAGCCCCAGGCGGAGAGAGCCCATGGTCCAATAGGTGGAATATGGGACTAGGATGCTTGAGTTGTTCTGTTCCTGACTGCTGTACTGGTTGCTGCCCGAAACATGGAGGGAGTCAGTCCGCTTCTCTCCTTCTCTCTCCTACTGCCTGCCTGTTTTGTCAAAAGAATAAGCTTGGGGGGCAGGGACTGTCTCTTCCCATCCACTTGCATACTGCATAACACAATGGGGTTATGATTTCAATGGGGCTTAGGGTGCTGCTGTAATACTGTTACCGCTGCTAAATAATAATAGATGACATGGTGGTTAAATGCTGTTGGCTGTCAGTAAGAGATAACATTTAGCGCTAATGTAGCAATACGCGTGTTCAAAGCACAGTACAAACATGGACTAATTAATGCCGTTAACATCAGATAGAGATCTTAAATGTACCACTGGTATGATACAGTATTATTCATGCTCTATTCTTGTCTTTCAGACTTCAAACCCTATTGATGTAGCAGGTAGACCAGGCACAGTCCACCATACACTGCTGCAGAAGACTCCAGGGGTAGGCAACAATATATAACCTTCCTTTGAGCTTATCTGGATTTACAGTAAACACAGTGATTGCTCATAAAAAAAAAAAGAGAGCAGCTGGTGAGCAAATTGGCCTTCTAGACTTGGAACGTGCAGTCAGGACAGAAGTTTCTTTTTCTGGTGAGAAAACAGTAGCCTCCACCAGTCGTGAATACAAAGGGATGTATTGACTTCTTTAAACAAAGTCAGAGGGAAATGGGGCAGGAAGCCCCTACAAGGTCTTTCCCCTAAGCATTGCTTGGAGAGTAGTTTTATGCGTTCCATTTCGGAATGATCATAAGGTTCAGAAAAGCACTGAACTGTTCAGTTGCTGGCATGAAGCTGCTTTGTTTATCATAAAATTCTGCTGAGTTTGGTGCAAGGAATGAAAGAGAAGTTTTAAGCCTTCTTTAAGCCTTTTAGGTTTCCCATGTCACAGGGGACTTCTCTGGAACATTGCTTTCTAAATGCTTTTACTTGTTCAGAGGAAGGAAGTTCCCCACCTTTCTGTATATTGGCTAGTTTTAGAAAGACTGATTGTTTTATTTCTGCTTTTTCCATAGGTGTCAGACCCTTATAGGCCTCCAGTAAGAGTAAGTAAGGTTTGTGGGGGATTTTATATTCATATATATATATACACACACACACACGCTTCAAGTATTGTGCATGTTTTTTTGAAATTTAACATGTCCAGTAGAAAATTCCACGCTTATCCTTTATTTAAAGCAAAATGTCATAGTTAGCTCTTAGCCGCTTCTGATTAATAACGTTTAGGTTGAATCCCAACCTTATTTTGCATCCATTTATGTGCATTAATAGTTCACAGTATGAAATACGGGTCACAGAAATAAATGACTGTGAGCATGGGCAGACGTTCACCAGTGATCAGATTCGTGGTGGCTTAGGTCAATGTGTTTTATTTGTGCTTCTGATGTTCCAGAAAAACACCCTACAGTGAGTACCGCAGCTCAGCTGAAAAACTAACTTGTTCAGCTGTGGCACTACTCATCCCTGGTGATCGTTTGTCCGTCCCCTTTTCCTCCCCAAATGCAAGTAGCCATAATAACCATGCATGACTTAGCCTGCAGTGCAGCAGGGATGAATGAACAGGGCTCTTTTCAGAAACAGAACTGTTAACTATTTCTCCTAAGCATGGCACACTGTTCTTTGCCACCGTTTATTTTCGTTTATGAAGGGGGGAGTGCAAGTAGGAAAGAACAAGGCAGGGATCTTAGGTCTCCATGAGATGAGGAAGATATCCCACATCCCACATTCTTCCTGTTTGTTTCCTTAATTTAAACATCATCTGCTGCAGTGCAGAAAAAGATGTTGATCACCTATTGTGCCGTTTTAGTAATCAGCCTTTCTCATTGCTTAGCTGCCTGTTTGACAGTAAGGGAAATGAAACGTTCTATCTGATGTAGATTGCTAACGTATAAATTAATCTAAATTCTTGTGCTTTCCATTGCAGAAACCCGGGAAGTGGTGTGCGGTTCATGTACAGATTGCCTGGCAGATCTACCATCACCAGCAAAAGATAAAGGTAATTCAGACAGGTTCTGGAACAAAGCCAAGTCTTTGGCTTGCAGATTATATTTTAGTGAGCAATGAACAGGAAGCAGTTACTGCTGGTGATTCTCAAGCTTTCCTGTATTGATTAACTAACACTTTCAATCCTTTAACATTTATTGTAGCAACCGTAAAGTTTATCTGAGGGCAAAGGAGTTGGGTTGAAGGGTAGCAAAATGAGCAGGAGATACCAAGTGCACAGCCAGAAAGAGGAGAAGAAAGGGAGGGGGAGTGTAATTTTGCCCCAAATCCATCTTTCTTTTACAAAGCATACGTGTTTAATGGCATTTCCCTTCTGCACAAGTACCTGCTGTGGAATATAGAGTATTGTCCCATTAATGAAATGACCGATACAGTAGAGAACGTATTACGAAACATAGAGCAGTCAAGTAGATTGATCGTTGCCGTGTTAGAGGTTGTTGGGCTTTCTGCACTGCCATGATGATGGCCAGAGGGAGGGGGTTTATAACTCACGAGATAACAAGACGTAGGTACGCTGGGGTGCTGTTACAGGCTCAGAGCTCCTTTCGGCAGGCAGAATAGCTGATAACAGGACTTCTGTAGCATATTTTTTTTCCATAGCTCCTGCTGTAGTTTTTTTGTCCCATTAACGAAGACTATTCAGTGCTTAAGTAGGTGCATTGTAACTACTGCCTCTACAAAAGGTTTATGTCCATTTTTTTTATAAGCAAATATATAATGTTTAAGCTATTGAGAGACTTAGGTGCAGTTCTGACCATGCTCACTTCTATAGGGGAAGGGTAAAAATGACCTCTGGAGGAGCCTCATAGTTTTGTCTCTCGCCCCTTGTCTGCATACTGAGCTATACTAGGAAGGGCATAGTCAAGGAACATCTCTCTCTTTTCAAGCTGGAGAAGCAAAACAGACAAGTCCCTCACCCAGCTCTCAAGACTTCTGTCGGCAGCTTTCTGCCTGCAGAATATTTTTTGTCAGGCGGAGAGCTCCAACTGATCCTGGGGTGCAGCGTGCTCAGTGTATCATGTTGCATGCTCCACTGTGTGTGCTGAGGGGCTGAGAGCTCCCTTCAGACCTTATTCTTGTGGATGAGGCCAGCAGCTGAGAGGCTGTGGAGCAAAATGGCCTTACAGAGGCAGTCAGAGCATGGCTGCGGTACGTGACCAGAGACACTGCTGTCACTCTCACTAACTCTCCCTGGCAGGGATAAGCAGGAACAAGCCTGAACTCCCTCTCTTTTTCTCCTGTAAAAGCAAGTGTATAATGAGATTGTTTTTATATTATTTGACAGCAAATGCAGCTGGATCCCCACAAGCTAGAGATAGGTGGTAAACTTGACCTGTTCAGCAGACCTCCTGCCCCTGGAGTGTTTCCAGGCTTCCATTATCCACAGGATCTTGCCAGGCCTCTGTTTTCTACCACAGGTAAGGGCAAATCATCATTTGTTGGAAGAAAAAAAACAAAAACCCAAACAGTCAGTATATGTAATGTGTGTCTCTACAGCAAAAATTGAAGCAGGCAAGATTGGCTCAGAGGGGTGTGGAGGCCCTGGTGGCTGTTGTAACTGGGGCTCTCGGAGCCGCTGGGCTGGGCTCTGCCGCTGCCTCCAGCGCAGGATCCTCTGCACGGCACTGAGCTGCAGCAGTTGGCTCCTACATTTGCATCTGTGCAGCTGGTTCTTACGTGCCTGATTAATAGGCTATGGAGTGATTTTTAAAAGCGATTTTGACAAAACACTTGAAAATGTTTCCATTGCACAGGATTGGAAGTGGCTCCGGTCTCTTTCTTGCTTTTATATTTGCCATGTTGCTCTTCTCAGCTCCTCCACTCACCAAGTTTCTGTTTGTTTTCTGAAAACAAGGGGGTTTTGTAAAAGGAAAACTTCAATAACAGCATTGAAAATATCACAGAAGGTGTATTTGTGAAGTGTTTGGGTTTTAAATACAAAATCCCCCTATGTGTTACAAAGTCCAGCAATCTCTAAGGCTTAAAATGGCATATTGAATTTAAAAAGCACAAGGACTTAAATACAGGCTACATTGGTTGATTGCTTTCTAATCTGTTGGAGAAGTAATTATAATTAATGCAATTACCAAAGTGCAGTAAGCATCACTGTACTGTTCTCAATGGCTCTGACCATGGGAGACTGCAACTCTGACATTCTGGTTTTGGAGGTCACTGTGAATTCATGTGAATGTCCGTCTATCAAATGTTGGGTTTGTTCTGTTTCCAGGCTTAACTTTCCTCCTAGACTTTTTCAGATTTTTCTTTCTATGTTTGAGATGCTGAAGTCTGCTTTCTGAATGAGCTGTATCGATTGATGAGATGTAACTTAGCTCTTGATGTATGTAATTAAATGGCAAATAATGTAATTTTCTTTTCTAACTTTACTCTGGTTTTATGATGCAATATTGCGCTCTCATTCCAACTCAGTGCAGACCTGGTCATACTCAGCCTTGGTTCAACCCTGTTGAAATGGATGAGGTTAGAAATGTTTTGAATTCTGTCCCAAACTTGACAGAAAAGCAACAGATGAGGATCAAGCTGAAACCTCTGTGAGAACTGAGTTTCACATGCAGATGGCGGATAGGCTTCAGGAACTCCACCAGTGGTTCAGTCTGTCTTTCTGCCCTTATCTGCGGATGGAAATTCTTAAACCTCAAATGCACGTTTCTACCACATATAATCAGTGCTGATACTAGCTGTACATTGTAGGATGCTACCCTCTATTTTGGTCTCTGTAAAGGTACTTTGATAATACGGGGCCAAGGTATTTATTGCATCTGCTTGGATGCATAAGCACAGCTTATTTACAAACCTCTGACTGTTTTCCTACAGCAGCTGTTTTCTTATCACCGTCCTCACTCTGTCCCTTGTTGTCATTACAAGAATCTTGTTTCATGTACGGTTTTGCTACTGAAGGGCCGAGTTTACCCAAATGGGCAGAAAGGCGCCGGTCCAGTTGGTATCTTGAGCTTTTGCTCTTAACGATGCACGCGTGGCTTGCTTTTCCATTCATAAAAGCAGGAGGGGAAATAGTATGGAATAGAAACCTTAAAGAAGGCAAATTAATAGAAAACTTTCACTAGAGATAAACAACCTTACAGCAACTTGTCTGTGAGTATATTAATCACAAGAGCCATCACACGGTAAATCTAGGTAAAGAGCGCTATCAAAGTGAACAAACATTGCAGCAGTAATATATAGATGAATAAATCTTTTACTCTGCAATATCCGAGGCATTCTTTTCACCCTATCGAACAAGCGTGCAGTTGACGTGAATCATTGGTTCTGCTGCATTGCCTAGTTACTGTGGGAGACATAAGTTATCTTAGGGCCACCTGTCTTCAGGACGGATGTTCGGCTGCCTGGCAGACACTATATTTAATAACTACCTGACAGCCTGCAATGCCGCTCCTGGCTTTCTCGGGAGGATTTTTTATTATCAGCTCGTGTAGTTGAGTTTGTAAGCCGTCTCCTTTGAAGAAATCTCCCATCCATTATACACCTTCTGAAATCTTAAAGGATTAGAAAGATGACAGTCTCCATCCGTCTTGAAGCACTGGAGCAGTCAGAATGTTTATAGATAACTCCAGGTCTCATTGCCGTGGTCTCTCTTAAGTTTCCTCAACTCATTTTCTGGCTGCTTAGGTTTGTAGTGCCCAAGCTGGTGAGGGACACGCAGCACCGTCTCCCTCTCTGGTTTTATAGACTGCTCATGTTCTGGACACGAGTGTGTTTTACAATGGCCGTCTGTTAGGGGGCTCTGTCACCAAGGAAGACGGGGTCAGGGACTGACCAGCACCTCCATAAAATGCTGTTTGGTCTTTGTTTAAGGATGCAGCTTCTTCTGTGTATATTAATTTCTTCCCTCCAGTTTCCCCGGCTTTTGCTGTGACCTTCCATAATGTTAGCAGCACTGATGATACATGGTGGAAACGTGCATTTGATGTGGCTTGGGAGATGAGGGGCAGGAAATTACCAGAGCAGCTCTGCCGCTGGTGGGAATAATTCATACGGGCCACAGAGGAGGTGGAAGTCTTTGTGGTGAAGGTGACAGGGGAGCTGGAGTGCCAGGTGGGAGGAGAAGGATCATAATCCTCTTTACTATGATTGAAAGTTATCATTTCAGAAAGCAGTGACTGGGTAACTGAGCTCTTAGCGAATAGCCCATGTTCATGCCCAGTATGGCTGCTGATGTTCGCTGGAGTTGACCTGTTACTCTTCCCAGTATTAAGGGATGTTAACTTTTTACCAACAAAATATACAAGACAAGAGGACTGAAAAGCTTTATTTAGGTGTCGGTCTATTTTGCGCATGACTTAACGTCCTCAGGAAAGTGCTGCTTCTGTCATTGTGTGGAATTACTTGCTTCTAACAAAATGAGACAGTTAACACACAGGTATGGCAGGTCTTGCTTTCTGCAAGGGAGGCAGGAGTTGTCTTTGCATCCAGGCAGCGTCTGAAAGTTATGATCGTTGCTAATTCTGCTTTGTCCGCTGTAGTGGAAGTACTGGCAGGGAGGAGGCACCGAAAGGACGTTCACAGTCAAAACAGTTGGAGAGGGCTGGTCTTGTTGCTGTAATACTGGAGCCACAGAAACGTTTTGTGACACACATCTGAAACATAAATATTCAAAAGTTGATTTCAGGTGCATCCTGAAAATCATCTGTACTGATCTTAGGGGGCAAAAGCCAGGCCCATGAGATTGCCCAAACATACTGTCATTTGCAGGATACGCAGGAGTTAATCTTCCTCCAAAAACCATGTATCCCAGTGGCAGGTGACATCAGTGCTTTCCACACTGCAGTTGCAAGCCCATTCAGGTTCACGTGTGTCTGCCTGCAAAGGAGGCAAATCTCTCATTTTCTGCTCTGAAATGAGAGCAGAATTTTCTGCATGAGCCTGGTCCACCTTGAAATACAGGGCAGACCGGCTTGTTTCAGCCCATCCTTGCCCCTTGCCTCAACCTAAGGTAATCCAGCATGCTCTGCAGTGTTCCTTTCCCACAAGGTAGCCTGGCACCGTGGCAATGAGCAGTGTCTAGGGAAGGGAAGAAAATACCACGAGGGGAGCCTGTGGATTCAGAGACAGATGTGAGAGCGTAGATGGAGCTCTCACGGGAGCGGCATGATTGATGTTCCCTGCGCGCTTGTCATTAACTGGTGTTTCATATAGACTCTAATCAGTCACTTCCGAGCACCTTCTGTCTGGGCCCATAACCTGGGCTGACCCTTTTTAATGTAAACACAGAGGAATGACTGAAAATGCCAGACAAAGAGGTTCACTTCTCACTGCCTCGTTACTGCAGGTGAGCGGGCAGCGCTGGGTGCAAGGTCTCCTCCTGCCTCCCGGTGCCCACAGCCTCCAGTAAAGGGCACCTGAAGAAATCCAGCCTGTAGCTCACTCGGCTGCTGTTTGGGGTCTTCCCCTGCCTTTGCCGTGTTTAAATCTGGCCTGTGCCTTCACATCTGGTTCTTGACTGCGATGGCCAGGACCTCTGTTTATGCAAGCAGTCACTTGCCACTGAACTAAAAAGGGACCTTGTTCTCACAGGTGCGACACATCCAGCCACCACCCCTTTTGGTCCTTCACCTCATCACAGCAGTTTCCTGCCTACTAACCACTTGGCAGGTAAGTGTAAGTAAACCCTGCCTTCACCTTTATACCTCTGACCCATTCCTGGCTCTCCCGTGTGGTCCTGCCTTGGGGCACTGTAGCACTAGGGGAGGGAGAAGCTAAGTAGGAAGCCCTCCCACCCACCCCAGCCTCCGCTCTCCTCCAAAGGAGAGGGGCAGGATTAGCAGACTCCTGCCAGAGAAGAGGGCATTGCAGAGCAGGCAAGTCTGTCACCACTGGCACACTGCACAGGAGCTGAAATGTGACCTGTAGAGCCCTTGTGTGCTGCTGAACGTGCCCAAGAAAATGGGGGAAATTTATGCAAAGGTACCTCAGACAAGCCACAGCTTAAAATGGGCTCCTCCTGTACTGTTTCCCACCTATGAAAGTTCTTGGCTAGGTTCTTGAATAAAGTTCAGTGAGAGTTCCTGGCAAATAACTGTTCTGCGCATTTTGCCAGCCTTTCAGTTTCCTAATTGGCAGTAAGTAGAGCCTGATTTTCTCAAATTTCCTCATTTTAGAAGCTCACAAGCAGCTCATTGCCAATTAAAGTTCAAGCTCTGTTGATTAATGTTTTTGTAACACTCATCCAATCAGTAAATGTGGCATGCCACATGACCTAGTAGACTTTTTTCTGTTGCAAATACCCAGATTTACATCAATTCCTGAACATTCTGTCAAAATTAACTGTATCTCTACAGAGTCACTCAACTACTTAACATCAAAGGGGAAGGGCAAGAACAGCTATTTAAAAATCAGTAAATAAGCAAATAGCTGTTTGCTTAAAGATCCAAGCTATTTGTGCTATTTGCCTTGATACTTTAAATACAAGGATATCCGTGGGGAAATGGAGAGCAGCACACCTCTTGTGACATGGCAAGTGAAAGACTTTAAAAGGACAGTCAAAAAGCCAGTGGGCAGAAGGAGGAGTTGTTTAGAGATGACCAGTAGGAAAGAAAATGAGTACACTGGTACGATATAACCCGTAGCCATCTCTGGAGTGTGGAAACCTGAGTCAGGCTGTCCACTCAGGGAGGAACCTCTTTTGATGATGGGTGCCTTTAATGAAAAAAAGAAAAAAAAGGCAGGACTTTTTATAAAAACAAGTGCCAGTAGCCAAATAATCAGATAACTTGACTGGGAAAGGCAAGATTCATCTTTTGCCTCAAAGGCTACAAGCCTCCATCCCCTTGTCATAGTAGCTCCTAAGACTGTGCTACCATTTCCACCACTGCTGGGATCAAGGAAGCTATTATGGGAGAGGATTTGGGCACAAACAGGCCAAAGTTAGTTGCTGTAAGGATGGATGTCCATAGCAATTAGCTTAGGACTGTCTCTCTGTGCTGTTACAAAGAGGGTAGAAAGTTGCGTACGGAAGCAAGAGTGAAGCGATGCATCCCCTCGGTCTGCTGACCGAGGAGCCTGCTGAGGTTCTTCTTTCAAGGCAATTGCAATGCTTCTATTATTAGTACTGGTAAGGAAGGAGAGTTATAGCTCAGCAGCAGCCACCCTAATTTCAGCTATTAGACCTTAATTTCTACCTCCCCTCTGACTGGCATACAAAAGTTTATTACAGCACCTGTTTGCAGAGTGAGCACTGAATCCCTTCTCCATTTTAACATGATGGGAATTTTCTGTGCAAAGAACCTTGCAATGAGAAGGATCAGCTTAAAGTCTGGCCTAATCCTACTTGGATTCAGACCGTTAAGAAGGGGAGGGGTGCATTTCATTCTCCAACATTCTTGGCTAAATGCCTGCTAAATCCCTGTTTGCCTTTCCAGATCCATTTAGCAGGTCAAGCACCTTCAGCGGCCTTGGGAACTTAGGCAGCAATGCCTTTGGAGGATTAGGCAGTCATGCTCTGAGTAAGTACTGGCTGGGTTACTGCAGACAAACATCCCTTCCAGAAAAGCCACATGCTAATATTTACAGCAGCTGGTGGTAGTTTTTAAAGAAGTTTAATTCCTAACCTCCATTCTCCTATCTGAAAACACTGCACCTAAGATTTCCAGGTCTCTGCGGTGGGAGCTTTTCTGCATGTCACAGACATCACTAGCTGTGCTCTGTGTCTCCTCACTGCTGAAGGTTGGTACCTTGTGTGCTCCTAGAGGTGCTAGAGCTGCAAGACCCCACTGAGCTCTGGGTCCCTATGGGCATCTAAAGTAACACCCTTCAACAGTGAAGACGTGCGGTGGGACAGCTATTGATCATTCTCCTAATTCAGCGTGTAGACTCCCTCTGTAACCATTGTCTGAAGTTTAAATTACCTGTATAAAATTATTTTACTTCGAGAACATGTTACCTGTAGGCAAGACATGCTTGAGAGCCACACATAAGAGAGCATGCTTTTGCGTCTCGTGGTGCAACAGGAATCGGTTGAAGATTGATGGAGGAAAATCAAGTGACTGTTCTAAAAAGCCTACAGCCAAGCTCTGTTTTTATACACACACATACATACCACCAAATAGTCTGGTTTCTTTAACAAAAAAAGTCCTTGAATCCTCAGCTGCAGGCAGCTGATTGCTTGTAACTACCCAGAAATTAAAGTTTTTGCCAGGGAGGGGAGCTGAGGAAGAATATTGCTTTTATGCTGGAACCCTTGCTGGGGTGGGGGGAGAAGAGGAGCTGGGCATTTTCCATCATCTCTAGCTGTACAGTTAAAGCTTCCTCTGCCGATAGCCTTAAAAGAGCAGGTGGATCTTTCCCCCAGTGTTGGAGGTATCTGTGTCCACCTGCTAGTAGCTCCCCCTCGCCATTAACTCCGTATTAAAAAGTCTTGGAAGGGCAGTTCTGGTTGTGATTAGCATTGTGCAAAACGTGTATGTGATGATTTGGTTTGAATTATTTTTAACTCTTCCTCCCCCTGCCATTATTCTAGCTCACAACAACATTTTTACTCACAAAGATGGCCCAAACCTGCAGAATTTCAATAATCCCCATGAGCCATGGAATAGACTCCATCGGACCCCACCGTCCTTCCCAACACCTCCACAGTGGCCCAAGCCCACCGATTCCGAGCGAAGCTCCTCAGTGACAAACCATGACAGAGACAGAGAGCGGGAGCGAGAGCCGGAGAAGAGGGACCTTTCTCTGAGTAAAGACGACCGAGACAAAGAGAGGTAAGCAGTGCACACTTTTGAGCACTTCCTTCTGGGCCTCTTTTTCCTTTATATTTTTTCTAATTTTTCCAATCTTAAAACAATCTTTAGAGCAAAACATTGCTTGTCTTTGAAGCAGCTGTTAGGCTTCTCCCTCAGATAAGCACAAGTATTAGCAACACAAAAAAAACCCTCTTTGCCTTTTAGGATTTGTCCTCTGTGGAAATATGGTAAGTCAGTCTCTGCTAGTAGGTCAATAAAAAGCACCAGGCTGAGGAAATGAGCGTGTCGCTGTGTTTTCAGGGTATACTCGGCTGTTTTCAATGCAACTGCTTTAGGATTGCTGTGTATTCTGAAATCATGAAGGTAGCATTGTGATGAGTCCTTTGGAAACAGTCATAGTTCTCATTAATGTACAGATATGCTGATGAATTCAAATGTTACCTGGACATTAACGAGATAAAAATGCAAATGTCTGTATCTGGAGCAGTGTGCATGAATCCATTAGCAAAACTGATTTTAAAAAATGGCATTCTAGACAAACCCTTATTAATGATGACAAAACTGTATCACCTGGGCCATAGACACTTCATTAGCTTCCAGTTAGATGATTTTGGAGCTGTAAAGCCCGTTATATTTCAGAGCCTGGTTGTCTCCAACAGGCTACTTCTTTGTAGGCAATAACAGCCTGCAAACCTTAGATGTGTGCATTTGACTAGTGCTAGGGGGTTCATAGTTTGCCTGGAGTGCTTTTAATGAGCTCTTCAGACAGGGTCTGTGAACAAGATTATATGGAAGCAATAGGCTGAAAATCACCCTGCTTTAACTGTTAAGTTGTCTGACACCCTTGCATGGAGAGTCGTTCAGGTGGAAGCTCCCTTCTTGCCTTTAGCGTAATTCATTTGCAAACCAAGGTTACTTTACTCTCAAGAGTGTTCATACAAGGGTTAACAGCTCTATTACATTTCTATTAATTCAGCTTAAGCTGTCCCCAGCATCCCTGTTTGGACGTGGGTTTAATAAACCACATCCTTGACCAGCAATCGGGACTACCACAGAGGAAGAAAGCTGGGTTAGCAAATGTAATCATAAGGGATAAACACTTACCGAACTCCCCAGAACACCTCCAGTTTTCAGCACTGGGGTCTTACAGTTCTCAAAAGCAAACCCAGCATAAAACTTAGTGAGCCTCTCAACTGCATAATGCAGTTCTCTCAATCACACCATCATACTTTGCATTTAAAGTGTCTCTCATTCAGAGCAAAGTGCTTTTAAAAGGTGAACATTATTTATTCCCCTCTTTAAGAGGTGGGAGTAACTGTGACTAATTGACTTGCTCAGAGATAGAGGTGCAGTTAGAAATATAAACCCCATTCTCATGCTGCTCTTTCTAAGCCATGGACATTGTCATCAAACCCCTTGTTCCTCATAGCAGGGCCTCTTGAAACAGAGGTCAATCGCTCGGTTCCATGGCCTATTTGGGCAGTTTTTCCTTAAGCACCTAGCTTACCTGCCAAAACTGCCAACCACAAAATCTCTCCTGCAGCTCCATAAGAAAATAAGCATCATGTTATGGCTGCTTCCAGTCGACGAGGCTGTCTCGTGAAGGAGCTACATACATTTCTGTAGGCCTGGATCCATGTTTTAGAAAAGGAGCCTGAGTTAAGAGTGTCACAGCCGAGAAGATCATTGTCTGGCAGCCAGATGTGTATATAAACACACAATAAGTATCTTTTTAAAAAAATAAGCTGTCTAGAATTCTTCTTTCCCTACATTTCTCAGTGAAGTGGTCTTTCTCTTAAGGTGAATATACTCTTCTTTCAAACGCATCCCCAATTTAGTCCACAAATTTGTGCACATTTAATGGTTTTTTTCTATGTAGTATGTAAAGGCAGGTAGTGTGTATCTTTTAGTGTAGCATCACAGCTATAGCTGATGCTGGCAGAGCTCTTCAAATCATTTTCTGAGCAATCTCAAATGACACAACTAGACACAGCACGATGCATGACCAGCATCACAAGTATGGTTGTTCACACAAAACCAAGGAGTGTACGTTCTCTCTTTTTACAGAGACCTCATGGATAAAAACAGACATTCAAACAGATCCTCACCGGCATCGGCTCCAGTGACACATCAGATAAGCAATCTCATCCGCAGCAACAGCCAAACCTCCAGTGATCCCATCAGGCAGGTTAGCCTCGGTGAAAGGGAAAGGTCCAAAGAACCTGAGCGAGAGCATCCTGACCGGCTGAGAGAGCCGCCCATAGCAGAACACAAAATTAAAGAGAGCCGTTCCCCAGTGAAGGAAACTCCAAGCCATGATAAGAGACCCTCTGAGGACAACACAAAGCCAGTAATCCAGTCTGTATCGCCATACAGCAAACCTGCACTAAGTGAGAGCTTGAAGCTTACCAATCTAATGAGCAAGGACATGGAGAGAAAGACAGAGCTTCCCAGCGACCTCCAGAAGATTAAGAATGACATCAAAGTCAAAGAGGAGAGGAAGGAAGACAGTGACGTGCTGGTGGTAGGGTCTGAGCCTTCGCAGCACTCCCGATCAGTGGAGCATCCCCCACCACCTACTTTGCATGGATTATCATTGCCTCACTCGATGGCTGCCTCTATGCCCATCTCCATGGGCAGCGTGCACCAGATGAACAACATGAATGTGCTGGACCGCAGCAGAATGATGACCCCGCTCATAGGCATGAATCCTTTGTCAGGAAGAGAGAGGCTGCCACATCCCGGATTTTCCTGGGACCCAATGAGGGACCCATTGCGAGATGCCTACCGGAGCTTAGACCTGCACCGTCGAATGGACTTCCAGCTCCGGACGGATCCTATCCATAGGTTCCCTACCACCTCTGGATTTTACGACCATGAGCGTTCTTATAGAGACAGGGAGCCCCATGATTATAACCATGAAAACCTTCTTGAAGCCCGCCGAGAGCAGGAGCGGTTGCGGCAAGTGGAGGAAAGAGAGCGCTTGCACTTACGGGAAGAACTTGAGCGTGCCAGAATGCACCACTTGCACTCATCCCCCATCGAAAGCCACCTGGCACACGTGCCATCCTTCATGCCTCATTTAAGCGGGATGCATTACCCCAGACTGAGTCCATCCACTGCCATGCACAACGGGATTTTAAACAGGAACCCACCAACCGCAGCGCTGAGCGCCCCACCGCCTCTTGTACCAGCGAGCAGCACCAGACCTGCCTCCCCACGCAGGACTACTCCACTCACAAACTCAGAGTCCAGGGACTATTCCCCCTCTAGGAACCCCAAAGAAGTAGAGGCACGATAGTCCCCAACATTGAATTTTAAACTTGCCTGTATATAAAACAAACAAACAAACAAAAAAAAAACCCAACAAAAAAAAAAAAACCAACAAAAAACAAACCTTTTACAAAATGCACTGCTGTAAACTTTTTTTTTTTTAATGTAAAATTTGTAGAAGTTAAGCACATTTCCATAAATAACGGGGTCGGGGGTGCAGACTTTCCAACAAGAAGGTTGCTGAGAATGGGAATTTAATATATAGGTATTGATTTTTGGTTTTGTTTTTTGTTTCTGTGCTAAAAAAAATGAGTTAAGAATATCAAGTTTGTACATTTTTTCCCAAATGTGAAAAATTTTTAATGGATTTGTATTTTTTTTAATTTTGTGCTCTTTATTCACTTAAAAAAAAGAAGAAATTTTGCTTTTGTTTTTAGTTAAATTTGCATTTTAAAGGCCTCAGATCCTTAAGAAAAAAATACCCAGGGTTTCTTAAAAGTATTATTTATGGAAATACTGTAGTTTTACAGTCCACTGTGAGGTTCCCTTCTGAGGCCAATTGATCACTTACCTTGGTACTTTGGAACCGAAGTTACAGATATATATTAAAATATTAATAATAATAATAATGTACAAAACTGTTTGTTTTTTGCCTTATTATATTATGCAGAAATTTAAGAGGAATTTTTTTTGACTTCTTGTTTTAAACAAACAAAAAAAAAACAAAGAAAACAAACTGTAAATATTCTGTTAATATAAATGTACACCAATATTAAATTCTTAACATAGGTAGACTTTATAAAAATGGTTTCTAGAACCACTCTGGTTATTTGTTAACATGGTTACAACTCATACTCTTGTCACAGTCAGAAATTCACGCTCAGAAAGCTAAGTACGGCATATATACTTCAACTATGCAAGAACTTGGAGGCAGGTCTTAGTGGATGTTGGGGGGAGGAAGGTTTAAAAAAAAAAAAAAAAAACCAACCCAAAAACAACCAACTCGCAACTCTGGAGACAGAATGGAAGTGGCATGTGAACGGGAAGAAGGATGCTTGTGTTTAAAAAAAAAAAAAAAAAAGAGAGACTGAATTTTTTTGTACAAACACAAGGGACAGTTCGTCGAGGAAAGAGAGAGAGACGCTCCTGGAAGGGAATTTTGGTTTCCTACTTTTCAAGCTGGCAAAAGCAGATGGAACTGGCACAGTACCATGCGGCAGACCCTTTCCTTATTTTTTTTTTTCCTTTTTTTTTCTCTTTTTTTGTGTTGTGGGCAGGATCGCTGGCAAGCAAGGACAATTTTCCGTGGACCCCTTGTGCTAATTGTGCAGTGTTCTTATTGGAATCTGTATACAAGACAAAGTAGAATTTTAGGAGTGCAAAAAAAAAAAAGTCTAATGGTTGATTAAAAAAAAAGAAATTCTGATATATTATCTATAGTACATGAAGACCATAAGCAAATGTTTGTTTCAGTGTGGTTCTGCCTTGAACTGCTTTTTGGCATGATTTATTTTTTATTTCCAATTTTACTTTTCATCCATATGTAAATTTTGCCATGTTTTACTTGCTGTACCTTTTATTTTTCGTTCCATGTTTTATATATCCTGGGCTTTTTCTCTCTAGTTAATTCAGCCATCCGCTACTATTTTCTTGGCTCTGTAACTCTTGTTTCCCCCCCCTCCCCGTCCTCCCCCCTGCACCCCCTGTAATTTTAAACATTCAGTTTCCTTGTAGATCAATGAAGATAAATACAACATTGATTTTGGATGAAAAAGGTAGTTGAGTGTTTGTGTGTCGTAGCCAGCGCTGTTGACTGGAGGCTAATGGTTTATTGACGGAGCTTCGGCGGCGGGGAGGAGGCCGCCGGCAGCTGGCGGAAGGGGTTGGTGCTGGGAGAGGGATTTTATTTTGTTTGCGAATCTTTCCCAGCAGAAGGGACGTGGCCCATAAAACGCTCCGGGGGCAATAGCTGTGATGGTCGGGTCCCGGCCCTGCGGCGGCTCTCCCGTCCCGTGGCCCTGGCAGAGGGGACACCACGGAGAAGGGACACCGTGGGCTCTGCGGGGGTCTTCTGCTGGGGGGAAAGAAGGGTGGGAAAGGAAGCCCAGCCTCTGTGCAACAGCTTGTTTGAAGGGATCGTGCTGCCGGCATCGCTAGGGGAAGGTTATCGCCTCGAGCACTCTTCTCCTCGCTCTTCTCCTCGTGCGTTTTCATTCGTTTCCCCAGCTTTTCCCGTCGGCTGAGAGCAGACATCTGCAGGGGGATGGAAAAGTGCTCCCAGCCCCCTGGCTCTCAGTAACTGATTTAACAGTGGGCAACTGTGCTTTAACAGCATGTTACAGCTTCTGTTTGTAAGTTTGCATGTGACTAAATTACCAAGCATAAAAAAATAAAATGAAATAAAATAGCAGGGTCCTTAATCTGATGAAAGGAGGCTTAAAACAAAATAGGCATTAAAAATCAGCACCTGCTCTCCCAGCTGAAATCGGAGGAACACATAACACATGGTGGAAATGAAAAGTGTGTTGGACTCGGCATAAAGATATTTGTAATGCTGGCTCAGAGGGATCGTAATTCTTCCCCGGTGCCGTTGTCCGAGGTGGCATCTTGCTTGACACCACCCCTAACACAGACCTGCACAACTGCACCTCCCTGCCCTCCGCTAGGGAGAGTCCACAGCCGCATCTTCCCGATGCAGATAGGTGTGAGCAAGGGGGTTTTCAGTGTACGCTTCAAAAAAAAAAAAAAAATACAAAAATGGACCATACCCTTTGGAAGCATTTGGTCCGTGTACGATTTTAAAAGCGAGCGTTGAATCAATGCCACGCTCCCCTGGCATTCCTGAAGGATTGCTTATTGCAGCCACACCGGTGCCAGAAGAATTCATCATGACTGATGTTGCGGCAGCCTGAATACTACAAGAAAATCAGCGGTTTGCCATTTACTGTATTAGGAGGCATTGCTCTTACGCTTTCGGAGGATGACCCATCAATAATGCCGCACTACAGTGGGATTCCTGCGGAATTACGCGGTGCCGAATATCAGCCTTCTCATGAAATGGTTCATCGTGATTAATGGTATTATTACCTAAACAGAGAAACTAATTAATTCAGCCTTATTCCTTTAAGCCACCCCAGCTGAGCCGCCTTCTGCTAAAAAGAACTGTTGCAGAAGGACTTCCTGGGGTTTACGCATTTCTACCACTGCTGAGCTTTCATTTTGTGCAGGTTTAACCATTTTTATTCTCCTTTCGTCTGTCTCCCTAGAGACTTCCCTCAGTCACGGACAAAGGGTGGGCTTTAGCAAGCAAATGCCGGTGGGTGGGAGGAAGAGGACGGGATGTGTAAGGCTCGTTTCTTGCCTCAGGCAGCATCAGGAGCCAGAGCAGCTCTTGCACTTCATCACCTTTTGTCCGAAGCGTGATGCCAGGCACCACCACGGCTACGTGGAAGAAGGTTTGGTGCGCGCACCCTCTTCAATTTACAGGGGCCATTCTTGGTCTGGTCAATAGAGAAATAACCAGGAGGGTGTGGAGTGCAGGAAAAAGCCGATCTGTAAAGCTGTAATGAATCCTCAGCGTACTTGTCAAAAATATTAACTGGGGGTTGTCAAAAAATTCTAGTGCTTCCCTAAAAAGCAAGTTTTATTGCCTAAGATAAGCATATGGGAGTTGTCCATTCCAGCCTGTATAGATACTGTAAATATTTAGAATCAGCTGGGGGTGACCCCAAGTGAGACGAACAAGGGGCTGGTGTGGGGAACCCAAGGACCTTGCAGCAGCCTGAGCTGTCGCCATCAGATCGGCAATTCCAACATCGCCCGGGTCCAGAAAGCACAAGAAGCCAGCCTAGAGAGAAATGCAGTATCCTGAGGGCTTAGGCAAGAGCCAGGCGCACCGGCTTTGCTCCCAGCAGGCTAGCGTTTGCCCGAGCGAGAAGAGGGAAGTCACTGGTGCGCAGCTCGGGCTTCAGCCGAGGAGGCCTCGGCGGTGGGGAAAAACAGGGTTTGTGTTTTCTTTGGCTCGTACCAAGAAAAAATAAGGAAACCTTTACGTCCTTCAGGAAATTCCTTTTTGCCAAAGCCTTAGGAAAATAGATGCATTGTAGTTTTGGGGGGAGATTTTGGTAACGGTCTTGTGACAGACCAAAATGGCATTGCCCATCACTGAAGCCTGGGCTTCCCCATGCCCGGGGCTGCTGAGTCTTTCCCTGCGCACCCCCTGCAGAGCTTTCCCCAGCGCTTTTTGGAGTCCCTTTACAGGAGCAGTTTGCTTTGGGAAGAGTCTAACCAAGGAAATGAAGAGAAATGGGGCTTTGGCAAACAAACAGCACTTTTACTCAAATCCTGGGGAGCTGGCAACCCAGGGCTTAGCTTGGAAAACACGGTGCTTTGGGGGAAGAGCACAGCGGGTCATGGACTCAGCCCTAAACAGGGTGTCACTGCGGGCGCAGCAGCGGCATCCGGGGGACCCCCCTCATGCCCACCCACAGCATCCCCCCACTGAGGCCAAAGCTCTTTCATAACATCGAGATCGATATTTTTGTCAGGAAAATGCCTTTCCCAGTAGCGCGCTGTATTATGTGAAACCAAATAAAGAGCAGGGAGCAGGGGAGGGCTGCAGCGGGCCTAAATTACAGACTACCATTTCTGAACGTAATGAGGAGAAAGAAAAATCAAGTGGTGTTTTGAAGTCTAACTTGGAAAATATTTTTTCAAGGCCTTTGAGGGATGTGTGCGTGAAGGAGAAGGGTCGTCTCCCCTCGCCCCAGCCCCTGCTGCTGCGGCACAGCTGGAGGCCCCCCTACGGCAGCGGCTGGGACCTCCTTGCAGGTGTCGGCACAGCAATTTCTTTGTCTTCTCACAAAAAAACCTTCTGCTCCATTAAGCTTCCCTAATTGCTGCATTTATCATCAGCCATTTTCTGCTTGTTCTCTTCCTCATTCAGCGAGGGTGTGTCAAAATAGAGATATACGCGGCCGTCCCTCCTGCCGGTGAAGCTGTTGGGCAGGCACCGGCTGCGCAGCAGAAGGACCCTCATTACCGGCTCGACGGTGGCTTCTGTGTCACACAGATCACAGCAGCCGGGCCACGCTGGCCGGGTGTCAGGCCCTTTGCACTGAGCCTTGAGAAACAGCTGAAAGGAGAAAAATAGAGGACTTTTATTTTTTTCACTCAACACCCAACCAGCTTCATCCTTCTCCAACTCCTGCTACGAGGTCACGCAGCGAACTGCAGCTGCCCGCAGCAGGGTGAAGCCCTTGCCCCCCCCCAAAAGCAGTTTGAGGAGTGGAGGATGTATCAGACACCCAAAGGAGACCGGGGCCCAGCTCACACCCGTGTCAGCCTTGGCCTCGGTCACAAACCACACGTCCTTGCCGGCGGCAGGAGGAACCACAGAAGAAAATGGCTGCAGCTCAGCCGGGGCGGGCAGGCTTCTGCTGCTGTTTGGCAGAAGAGCTGTTGCAATATAAGAACTCGCCATCAGCTCTTCTGCAGTGTTTGCTCACTGTTTTATCAGAACGCTTTCGTTAATAAATACCATTATTTTAGGAAAACCCAGTTAGACACTGAAGGAAGCAACCAGTTTCTCATCACTGCTCTGCTCCCTGCCGCAGCCTCGCCTCTCCAGCGCTTCCAGCCCATGGGGAGCCAGTGCCCAGCGATGCTCCCCGGCCACCCCAGCAGTGGTGGGACCACTCGGAGAAAATTGCAAAACAGGAGAATTCTGTACCGCTCCAAATTCGAAGTGCTGGCCAGTGAGAAACTCAGTGGTGAGGAACTGGTTCAGGGAAGCTCTTGGGTTTCATTATCCAAAAAATCTTTCTTTTCATTTTGAGCACTGTAAAATAGCCCTCCAAAATAAATTTGTTGCCAAAAACACTGAGTCAAGAGTGATTTTTGAGAGCAAGGCAGTTTGTTGAAATAAGAAAGGAATGAGTAATTTTAACTTGAGAGAGAATGAGCCCAGCTAAGCACTACATCGGAGCCTTGTGCTTGGTGTGACAAGCCTCAGGGGGTCGGGATCTCTTCCACATTGGCTTAATGGTACCAGGAGAGTGGAGCTGCTGGAAATTCCTTTTTTTAATTGTACCACGAAGCAAAGATCCTCTTCTGTCCCATGTCCCTCTGTGGCTTGGAAAGTCCTTTCATCCAGGTCAACAGCTCTTAAACAGAAATGCAGGAGCCACCATCACCTGTAAAATCCTTCCTGGGGTCTTGCTGAACTGTTGTCACAGTCACAGGGCCAGTGCAATGCTTTGGAAGGAGGATGAAAGGATTCAGGAGTATCTCCTTAATGGCTTGTTGAATGAAAAAGCTGGAGGAAAACTGACCTAGGTTTTAGGTTCCCTTCTGGAATCTGTGTTCTTTGCATGTCACCAGTATGAGCTGCAAGCTGAAAACCTCCTGCCTGCTTTTGAGGATGCATTCAGCTACTTGTGTGTAGATTCCCACAAAACCCATTAGGATGTGGGCAGCCATACCTTGTCTATCAGCCAACAGAGGACCAGCAGAAAGAGAAAATAAGCAAGCAAATTTCCTCATGTATCTCGATAACAAATAGCAATGCCCACCATCACCAAGGCCACCATGAAGCTCAGCTGCCTTTCCACCTGCCTGACAATGTTGATGGGGACTTGGTCACAGGCACGGAGGGATTCTACGCCTACTGCAGAGCAAACAAAGGAAAAGGGAGGCATTTTACTGGTTTTTTTTTCAAAACCCCCCTTTGGACACAGGAGGCGATAGTAACGTAGAATATACTGTTATGGCCTCCTTTTAAAAAAAACCACCTTAACTCTCAGCACATACGACTGGTAGCCCTGAAGAGGCTAAAAGCCATGCACTGCTGCCATGGGACTGTAGAGGCTAACCATGCGTCTGCAGCTGAGAAAGCAGGGATGGAAAGCAGCCCAGCTCTTCGAGGAATTAATTCAGCTGGTGGGGATGGCTCTGGAGGTCATGCACAGCCCCATTAGCCTTTCCGAGAGCTCAGCATTTTCTACCACGTCCTACGGAGTTTCACTGATCAAACTCTGCAGAACTGAAAGGTTAAGCCTCAGGCACGACCCAGCTACCTTCCAGTCAGGTACAGGATCGATACCGCCTCAACAGTGCTGGGCTGCCAGCGGCACACGCCCCGGGCACGGCAGGGCAACAGGAGGAACCAGACCCCCTCCCACCTGTGTCCGCAAAATCCACGCCAGCCTATTTGGACCATTACTGACGGGTCCTGTGGCACAGACACTGTACCGTGTTCCTGCACCCTGCCTCCAATGTGTTCACTGGATGACTTCACGCAGCCAGACATGGCCAAAAATGTGCCTCTCTGAACTAATGAATTGGTTTAATTGTCTGCCAAACCTGCGAGCAGCCAAAAGTAACAAATTAAAGTTTACAGTCCTGTGGTCTCATTTACAAGGGGATAATACAGCAACTGTTTATTTTGTGAGATGTTGGAGTGAGTCGGGAGAAAATTACAGCCCCTATATAATATTAATAATAATCATCATCATAAAAATACTTTTAATAGGAAACACCGATGGTTGTTTTGCTCCATTAACTTGCACTATTGTTTCAGCCCGTCTGGCTGCCGACTCAGCAGGACAGGGGGTGTCGATTCCCCAGAGGCAAAACTGGCTTCACAGCCACAACCGCTCACAGCAGCTTCACGCTGTGGCACGGGAGTTTAATCATCGCCACGGCTGTAGCGTGGCAGCATCCGTGGGAGTTGCTGCAGGGCCAGATGATGCTCTATGGCGCTGCGGAAAGAGTTCCAGGGGAGGAAGGAGATACCAGGGTGCCTGGAAGCTGCTGGGAGACTTTATGGCTGATGCCCCCAGCCCGGAGGCGATGGGCTAGGGAGGGAGCTGGGGGCAGCAGCTCTGCAATTTTTGGAAGACGTGCAAGCTGCACCCTTCATGAAGTCAGCACGGTGCCAAGGGATGGAGGCCCAGGATCAGCCCAGCATGAGCCACAGCACTCACCAGCGGCCGTGCCCCCCAGGAGGAGGGAGTCCAGGGCTGCACAGGACTGCGTTGCTGCTGCTCCAGCACGCGCCCCAGGAAGACCCCACTGACAACTCATGTCAGCTCACGGCCCGGCGGGCAGGTGGCTCCATTTCTGCACCACGCCTGGACAGGGGTCTCTGTGCAGTGACGCTGCCAGGGCAGGAGAATCATAGAATGGCTTGGGTTAGAAGGGACCTTAAAGATCGCCTAGTTCCAACCCCCCTGCCATAGGCAGGGACACCTTCCACTAGACCAGGTTGCTCAAAGCCCCTTCCAACCTGGCCTTGAACACTTCCAGGGATGGGGCATCCACAGCTTCCCTGGGCAACCTGTTCCAGTGCCTCACCACCCTCATAGTGAAGAATTTCTTCCTTAATCCAGTCTAAATTTACCCTCTTTCAGTTTAAAGCCATTACCCTCTGTCCTGTCACTACACACCCTTCTAAAAAGTCCCTCTCCAGCTTTCTTGTAGGCCCCCTTCAGGTACTGGAAGGCCGCTATAAGGTCTCCCCAGAGCCTTCTCTTCTCCATGCTGAACAACCCCAATTCTCTCTGCCTGTCTTCATAGGAGAGGTGCTCCAGCCCTCAAATCATCTTCGTGGCCTCCTCTGGACCCACTGCAAGAGGTCCAAGGCCTTTGTTGGGGGCCTCAAAGCTGGACGCAGTGCTCCAGGCAGGGTCTCACGAGAGCGGAGCAGAGAGGAAGAATCCCCTCCCTCGCCCTGCTGGCCATGCTGCTTTTGATGCAGCCCAGGGTAGGGTTGGCCTCCTGGGAGAGAGGGAAGGAGGTCCAGAGGGAGCCTCCTGGGCGGGGGGACGACAACTGTGAGCCCAGCGCCACGGGTGCTGGCACAAGCTCAAACAGCACAAGCCACTGACCAAGTGAAGCCGGTGGCGACATCTGTGCCAAGCAAGGAAAATTTCAGGCTTTCAGCCTATTTTGAGCCACTGCATCAGAAGCCCCAGCTGCGTCTTCCCTCGTGCCCGGGCTGCCCTGTGCTGGGGCTCCCTCAGGCTCTGGCACCCGCTTCCCTCCAGCCACAGGCTCCAGAGAGGTGGGGGCTTGCAAGAGGGGCTTTGGGATGTGGGAGGGCCCTAAATATGGGAAAACTGCCGTAACTATTTTTTTCTGCAAAATAGATGAGGCCCATAGGAAGCTCGGCAGCTGGGCGAACGGCTGTGTCGCCAAAGGCAGCTGAACGGGAATGTGAGAGGGGGAAAAATAAATACATCCGTACAGCCCCATGAAATGAATCCCTCCCCATTCAGCCATTTCCCTTTATTTCTTCCCTTTAGAAGCAAGGTTATCGGGTCTAGCATCACATCCAAACATTTCAGCACTAGCATTATACGGGATGCTCCAAGGTCAGCGCCTGCAGCTGTAAACTCATTAGTCTTGTCTTTTGTGAGAGAAGAAAGCCTCTTCATTCCTCTCTCGCCCCCTTCCCCCCTAATTAAAATTAAAGTATTTCCTGGCCAAAAGTCATTTCTGCATTCATTCATCTCAATTCTTTTCTGTTTGGATAAACCACCCTCTGGTACTCCGAGGGTGTTATGTATACAAACTATAAACTCTTAATGGTCCTGCAGTGTGTTATGACTGGCCTAAAGAGCTAAAGCAGGCTCTGAAAATAAAATGGTTCTTGGCAACGCCGTGTATGGAGTTCAGGCTCATCAGTCATATGCAATTAGAGATTAAAAGTGCTTGATGGACTATAGGGGAGACCAGCACGGAGGGAGATTAGGAATGTAGGAGAGAAAAGGCAAACAAAAGCTTTTATCTCGGCGCAGCAGTTGCTGCTACAAAAGCAGCGACAGGAGGACAGTTCTCATTTTCCAGAGGCACCCGCAGCCTTTCCAGGCTCAAGGGCCCAGGCACACTGATCGCAGTGCCCCATCTCCACCCCGACAGCCACCCACGTCTCGAGCAGGGCGACGCGAGTCCTCTGGGACCACCGGGGCTGGTGGTTGTTGCTCAGGGAGGGCACAGGAAAGCCAGGCTCAGGAGAAGGCTCTGTGCCACAGCCCAGGCTTTTGGGATCCCATTGCCAGTTGCGTGCAGACACAGTGTCTGGCAACCCCCCCCCCAGCTGCCGGCAAGGGCCAATCTGGCCAAAACAGAGGCACCTGGGAGTCATCAGGATGGGGATGGGGAGGGAGCAACATCCCTTCTTTCTAGAGCAAGGGGGTATTTCCTAGTTGGGCTCATGCTGCTTTGAAGGGGAGGTGGGTGGTTAGCATGTAAATGCTTTTAGGTGGCTTGTGGCCATTTGTTTCCTATGTTTTGCTGAGCGTGGGGACCTGCTATGCACTGAAACAGGCTGTTGGGGCAAGGCAGCTCCCTGCTGACCGCACCGCTGCCCCCAAGGACAGGCAGGAGCAGGAGACAAGAAGAGGCCAGGTAAGCGGTTAAGTTTGGCAAGGATGGCCTTCCCCTCTCCCTCCTGACCTTCAGTCTATGCAGCCTTTCCAATTTTGGGCAGGTTTAAAATGTTGGGCTAATGTGGGCTATAGGGAGACACAGAAATGCTTTTTTTGCTAGTGGAGAAATGTTTGGGTTTGCAGTCTGGAGAAGGTTAACTTTTTTAGGCTCTCCAGAGAGAGCTCAGCCAGAAAGCCCAGCTGAGCTGATGTTGAATACACCTTGGATGGGCCCACAAGACCATGCATTATTCTTTGCAGTGAAACACTGTTGTTTTGTTAACAAGGTTTATTTGGAGCTAAGAAAATGCTTGGCCCTCACTAGAAGGGAAAAGTGTAAATGAGCTGGGTAGGGCAGTCTTGACCCCAAGGTGAAATGTAGACCAGTCACCAAGGATTAAGTGCCCTCCGTGCCATCACAGTAACTCTGTGCTAGAGGCTTTTCTGCTCATCATCAGGGCTCGGAGCACCCTCAGGGGTTTAGTGCCCTTTGCTGGGTCACTGACTCTGTGGCAAGTTAAGGGAAGGGCTCCATCAACTGAGCTGCCAATGTGGCCTGGCAGGTCTCCTATGAAAACAAGGACACAGTAAGCCTGCAAAATTGCATGAGACTTCAGCCTTTCCTCCCTGCATCTTCAGATGCCTTTGTGCTGTGTGTGGGAGGAAAGGGTGAGACAGCTCTTCTATGCACCGTGGTCACTGCAGTCCAAAAACCTGTTTCCTATAGTATCAGGAGACACAGGTGAGACTTAGCACTTTGTGACCTTCTTGGTGAGGCTGTCTGAGAGTGTCAGCCCTTGAAAAAGCAGGAGGCTTCCCTCCTTTCTCCCCACAGTGCAGTTGTCCTTCCATCCATTTGCTTTTCCTACCCACAGCTAGCAAGAGAGCCAGAGAGGCACTTGGCCTGCCCAGCCTGAAGGGAAGGAGCTGACTATTTATGGAGTTTCGTTATAGAAGACTCAATCAGCCATTAGAGGTTCATTTAAATGGGTTTTCTTAAGCATTAATGGGCTATGGTAGCACATTCGTAGCCAGCTTTCCTCAGGTTTTGCAGAAAGTGGTATAAGTGGGTTTCTTCAAGTATATGTGATTGCTCATAGCTGCTGAAGTTGATTTGAATCACTTGCTACCAGGCTCACCAATTTAGCCTGATAAATTGTGCATTATTAAATGGGGGAAGGGAACAAAGCTGTGTTCTCCCTGAGAAGAAAATGCAGGATTTCTCATCAGTGAAGAATGATTCCTCTCATCAGCACAGTCTGAGAAAGGCCATAATGAACCATTTGCACCTGAGAGCAAAAGCCTTCAGTCTACTACATTCCTGATCAGTCCTTGTGCTCCGGGATTCAGGTATGATGGGTTCTGCCCAGAGCCAGCCATGAGGACAGGTAAACCTGGCCAGCAGCACTCCGTGTGTAGCTAAAATTGTGCTTCTACCGGTGCTCCTTGGCTGCTCTCATCAGACATCAGTCCTGTCCTCTGTACAGCTGATGGTGAAAGGCTCTGCCCTTCTATTCCGGGGCACTTCCTGACTGCAGACTGTGCATGGGAGAGGGATTCAACCCCTTGCCCCAAGCATTAGGACTTGCTAAAGAAACAAACATATTTGGAAAGCTTTTCTCTTTGTGTTGGATAGAAAGCACCCGCCATGCAGGAAGTGACCATCTGACTGTTTGAGAAGCTGTCTTGCTCTCACCCGCGCAAGCTGCTGGCCGGTCGACAGGCTCACCGGTGATCACGCATGAGGTCATGGAGCTGGTGCTTGGAAAGGGACTGGTCTCCCTTACTGCAGTAATAAGAGTATTGTTTTGGACTGATACTCTGAAATGTGCTCTAGGTGGCTTCAATCCAGACACCTCAGCCTCTGACCCCAGCTACAACAGTGACAGGGTATGCAAATAACCCACTCTGTTTGGATGACACTGAAGTATAAGTAGTGTTTTTAATATACTGTGTAAGCACAAGGCTTGCTGGATCCCACTGCTCCATCAAGACTGGCGTCCTGCTTAAAGTGTCCCAGCATGCGTGGGGCTGTATAATCGGGTACCACACTGCGTTTTCACGTGAGCACCGTGGTTATTAATGCATTGCTACGCGGCAGCCGAGCCCTGCGCACGGGCTGCGTGCTCGGTCCCGGGGGACCACGGGCACCATGCATCTTGCGCTCAGCCTCGTGGCCCTGATGGATGGACCTGTGTTAATGAGGTCCGAAGGGAACCACATGGAGCCCTCCTTGCTGGAGGCACAAGCCTCTAAGGGAGGGAGTTAAAAGGGGGCAAAAAAGAACAGTAGAAAAAAGGGATAGACTCCAGATAGCTCCTCTGGGGATGGGAAGGTTGTGCTTGATTAAAAGCAGTGCTTTATGAAAATGTTATTTGCTATGCTTGGAAGATGACACTCGGTGCAATAAGAGAGTACAGCAAACCTAATGTGCTCCCTATGGAAAGGGCTGGGGTGTGTGCCTGTGAATGCATCCTATCCTCTTATCTTTGATCCCTTCTCTTTAATAGCTGGGTTTTTCCTCCCGGTGCTGCGGAGGTTCCATTTTCTCCCAAATACGTAGGCATCCTTCCTCTGTGGCAGCGTGCAAGCGACGATGCAGAAAAGGTCTTTGATCAGATCATTCAGAAGAGCAGAGAACTGCAACTGCTGCTCAGGGACACGCGGATGATGGGTATCAAAATCCCAACCCTCAAATCCCATCCTGAACTCTCAGGGTGTATTTGTTTTGGCTGCCGTCAGCTTGGCTACACCAGCACAGCTGGAATGAGCCTTTCAGAAGGTGATGCACAGATCTATTTCCAAGTAGTTTGCACTAGACTTTGTCTGGACGTGTTTGGCTTTTAATGCTTTCCCAGAACACTTGTAAATTTTTATTTCTGCTGAGAGCAGGAGAAACTGGCTGCTGTGCACAGAATAAAGTTGATTGTCTACAAAGTTTAATGCTGTTTTCTTGCTCTATTATCTGGCCATTCTGTGTTTGTGCAAAACTCTGTTTTAAAGCTCTCTGAGCTCCTGAGCTGTGCAAGGAAGAGAAGGGGGAAAAGCTGTTTCTCTGCTCTGCCAAAATATACAGAAGTTTTATGCACTATGATGGAAAGTTAAGGTGAAAAGGGCTGGATCTGAGACAAGAAACATTTCTTTAATTTTCTCTACTTTTTTTAACAGGATTTGCTGTTGCTTTGAAAGCCTCCTGCTATTTTACAGGCAATAAAAAAGAGAGACTGAAAACATTTATTTCCTGAAACTTGCTCGTTTCTTGAGCTCTGTTAAACTGAGCATGCCCAGCAATGGGGAGGGATGGCAGGAGCCCAGTGGACCCCTTCGTTCAGCTGGGGAGACCAAAATTTGCCTGCCTGGCCCTAATAACTGAAAGCTGCTTTCTGCTTTGCAGCCTGTGGCCCTGTGCCCTGTCCCGTGCAGCCCTGGGGTCCCCCAAGGACAGGACCTGCCTCCCCGAAGCCGTGCCAGACCCTGGGTGCTGAGAGGGCCATGCAGGTGAGCAGACTGTCACCTCTTTGTCTACATTGGTGACTGTTCTTGGCTCAAGGGTGTAAGCCCAAAAGGTTTTACACAGCCATGTGCTGGCTGACTGCAATAATGTCACCTACTGCCCCCTCATGGGCTGATGGGGGGTACAGGCAGCAACAGGTCCTTAGGTCTGGCCCATCTCCCCAGCCCAGGGAGGCACCGGGGTTTCTTCCGGTGGCACAGTTGGTCCAGGGCTCCAGCGGGGGGTGACCCTGTGCTTGGCTTCTCCTGGTGAGCCCTGGCTGGTGGCAAATCCAGGCCATGGATGTGGAGGCCAAACCTGCAGCTGCACGTCAGGGTTCACAGATCATTTCAGAAGCGTGTGCTGTAAATGAGAGGATGTGTGAAATCAAAAATATTTTCACATGATTCTCATACAGTTTAGCCTTCCTTTGACCTACAGCTTTACTTTTACTTACTGCCATTGTTTTTGGCTGAAAATTAGAAAGCTGAAAGAGCATCTGTTCCAAATAATGCCGGTCAGGCTTCTGGATAACAGCTCAGCAGCTTCCTGCCAGGAGTTGCTGTGGCTTCTCGATTACTTTTAAGAGGTATTCGATGTTTTGGGTAGGACAAGGGAGTAGCGTGAGGAAGACAGGCAATATTTGTTTCTGGAAAGCCTAGATACCAAAGGCCCAAACAGCTTAGCAAGGGTGTGTTTAGAAACACCATAGTTCAGGTGAAATTCTTCAAGGGGAAAGAACATGAAGAAGCTTTTAAAGAGTGTTAAACAAAGATGATATTTTGAAAAATTTGCTACCAAACACTAAATGAGTACAAAATAGGATCAACTGGGAGGCATGTATACTTAAGGAATCCAGACCTTTTACTATCTAAAGATATCCTCTTTATTTAAGTTGCTGGGTTTTGACATTAGCCACCTTTATTTAGTTTTGATAGGGAAATGTCCAAAAATATGTTTTCTTCAGCTCACACCAGGGCGGATATTGAAAATTTGAGTTGTATCCTCGGTTAGGGTGTGCAGGCAAGCAGGATTACCTGCCTGACCTTGGAGGGTGTTTTAAATATCCTGCAAAGCCTGAGGAAAACGCCCTGACTGCAGCAGACCCTTTCACGCCTGCCTGCTGAGCCGTGGGGCGGCTGCGCTCACTCTGCAGAGCTGGCCAGCAGGTCTGGCTCTTCCCAGACAGGTCTGGCTTTGGCTTTGGTTGCTTTGGCCTATTTGCCACCTGCACATCCAGTCCCGCAGCACAGGTAGGCAGGGTTTGTTGTCCTGGTGTCTCTGGCTTGCTCACGAGGTCACTTCAATAGCAATACACTTCTAATTTATCTCCATTTATACTAGCCAGCAGCGGGATCGCTGGCAGCTTCATTCTCCTTGAGGCCGTGCCACAGGATGGCTGCTGGGCTCCTGCCAGCCCTGCTTGCTCCCTCTGCAGCCCTCCTGGGCTAACTCCCTTCCTGGCTGGGCTCCAGCAGCACGCTTCATGTTCAGCCAGCCCAAATCCCCCCAGATGCTTTGGTACGATGTTTTTCTTTACTTCTCCTGAAATGGTTGAAGGCTCAACCTCATCTGTACTATTCCTCATGAATCCATCTGTGTTGCGGACCTGTGCCCATCAGAGGCACATGGCTCAGTTTAGACCTCGTGTCCCACCTGCCTCTCCTTTTAATGAAGTTTTTGTTTGGGCAGAGGACAGGAAGGCAATCCCGATGGCTGGGCAACTGCACCATTTTGCAAGTGGAGGAGACAAGTTCTGCTCCTGGGGGGTGGCTGGGACAGACATGTGCCTGCTGTCCCCATGCCAGCATACATCATGTCCCCCCAAGCTGCACCTCCATTTTACTAGGGGCAAAACCAAAGCCCCCAACTTCCTCACCATCATATTCCTTTGATGGCAACTCGGAGCTTTAGAAATGCTTGATAGAGATTTTCTGTTTGAAATATTGGGCCTTATCTGGCATCTTCATTTGTGGCTTTGATTTTAACAGGAGCAAAATTGTGGCTTTGAATATGCGTGTGAGCGGGTGCCCACAGGCAGGGCAGTGATGAGATGCACGCTACCATGTACACCTGAATCTATTTTTTACACCTGAACATATTTTTTTTTAGCCCTGAGTTTCAACAATTTTAGCTTCTTGAAATTTCTAAAAAAAAGAGTACAAATCCACAGCCTGACTAGGCCAGGGGTTAAACCTCACTGCTTTTTTTTTCTCCCTTATTCACTCCAAGATATTTATTAGCAAAGATGACTGGTAAGTACAGCCCCAAGTTGTACAAAAGTTAAGATACTAACTTGCAAACAGAATAAATGGGATGTCCAAGTCTGACCCTGTTCCTGCTAAGGTTCCTGGCTTCAGTGACACAAAATCCCAAACTGAAGTTTTCCTTTGGGGCAATGGCAAGAGCTGCACCTTCGCCGCAGTCCAATGCCGTGCTCCCTAGTTTGTGACTTGAACTCTCCAGCAGCAATAGCTGGACACTGGAAGTCACAGACTCTGCAAGCCCGGGGGGTATTGATGGGATCTTGTGTACACAGATCCTGTGCTGGCTACGTTGCTGCCAGATGGAAATGCACAGCAGGTTCCTCCTGGTTCCTGGGACAGGGTAGGAAGATCTGGTTTTGTCCTGATTTACTTGCTTCCTGGTTTCTCTGGCATCTTGGATGACTGTTGCTTGTGAACATGCCTGTGTGTTTCGGAGCATTATTTCTCTCCTTCAGTTCTGATTATTCCCTATCTCATAGTACTTTTCTATTATCTGTTCAGATGGCTAAACTGGAGATTAAATGGAGTAAGAAGGTATTACATTGAAAAAAAAGAAACTTCTAATTTTTTTTGGCTGAATTCCCTTGACTAAATTATGTGGGCTTTTTATTTGCTATAGCAGGTCCCCAGGCTTCTGACTAATGTTGCAAAATGTTAATGGTTTCTCTCACTTCCCTGCACTCTCCCACCTACCTCCCAAGCAATGTCATGGTTTGTCCATCCTGAGTGGTTGGGGATTTTTTTTAGAGGTTCTACTTCCCCACTGTAATAATATTAGTCCAGCTCCATTAGGTCTAGCACACATGGGCCCTGTGGTTACCCCTGGGCTGTCTAAATCTGTACCTTAAACTTCACAGTATGCACATAATCAGAGAAATGATGAGATGGAAATCGGCCAGATTGCCACACTTGTGTGAAAGAGGGTTGCTAATTTACACCAATGTGTAAAGAATAAATATTTTTTTGCAATCATGTTGCTAAGCCTGGAGGTAGAGAGCTGAGTCTTTCAAGGATAAAATTGATATTGCAGTGCTGGGCTACAGAACAGTACTGCAGGAAGTGTATTCCTGGGATCTTATGGGAGAGCAGGCTGAGGCATGCCAAGAGGTTTCGTCCAAGGTGGATGCCTGAAGGTTACGTCCTCATCTGGAGGGTTTGGGGTATGGGAATAAACAGAGCTTCCTCGGCAGAGACCAGCCCTGAGTTAAGACACAGGGTGGGAGAAATGTTTCAGGAGTTGCTTGCCCAAAGCCCAATCCCCCATTAATTAGCAGGAAGGTTTCCATGTGCTATACATTCCAAGAAGCTTTGCTTGGCAGCCCTGCTGATCATTCCCAATGCACTCCAAGGAGGGACATCTGGGCAGTTTATAATTCTTTGTTGCCTGCTGTGTATTGAGCACAGACTTTTGCATCTGCCCCGCTGCCAGTGGGCCAGGCGGGTGCTTTAGCAGGGCTGTTCTGCTCTGAGATGTGGGCATGTGAACAGTTTAAAGCTAAGCCATATCCCTCCCCCTCCCTTGCGCTGCAGAGGCTGAAACCTTGCTGAAATGTTCATTTTTCTAATGTCCTGCAAGACATGATACAGCCCCGCATTCTGGGGCTCGTCATGCACAAGCCAGCTGCAGGTAGCAAGAGGGCAGATTACAACAGCATTAGTTCGAATCTTTGTTTTTATTCCCATACCAAAAAGCCTACAAACAATTCTCTCCTGGATTTTCCCTGAAACGAAGCTCAATATTCACAAGGCAGTGAAAAGCAGAAAACTAAAAAAAAAGAATAATATAAGGGATCTTTTATTCCCCAAACCATGCATTATAAATGTAGGAAACCCAAAATTAGAGTTGCACTTTCCAGATGCTGCTCAGAAAAGACTAAGAGGAGCACACGAAGAAAAGGTGATTGCACAGGTATGACATCCAAAGCAACATCAGCCTGACCCTGTAGTGACCTATGTAATGACCACAAATTTGTGATTTAGGCCTGATTACTTCAAGCTGAACTTTAAAGAGCTAATGGAGCAGTGGGGGGATTTTTTGTTTTGTTTCCTTGTCCCTTTGCAGCACTGCTGAGGGGAGTTTTGGTGTGAAGCAGCTGAACAAAGTGACCTGGAGGTGCTTTGCAGCCATGGAATATTTCCGTGGGGACACAGAGATCGTCAGGGCTAAAAGCAGGAGTTGGCTACCATGGTCTCGGGGCCACCTTCTGCATTCTGCGCAGCTCCTGCGCTGCATCTGGTACTGGGGTACGGGGCTGCCTGAGGTACCTGGGATGCGGTGGTGAACGCGGAGCTAAATTTGCAGTTAATTCAGTGATTTACAGGCTGTGCCTGACCCTGCCCCAAAGGCTTCAGTGCTTTACAGGAGCTGTGTTCCTGCCTCAGTTTCTCCCCCACAAGCATTGTATTAAAGCTGAGCAAAGGGTGCAACGACAACCTTTGATGTTCAGGTTTTGGGCATGAGCATGGACTTAAAAGACAGGGGCAGCTGAGCCAGCTCAGTTACCAAAGCATCTCCTGCTGCGGTGGCACTGCCTCATCCCAGGGAACAACCTTCCCCCGTGCAGACCCTCAGCCCCAGGAAGGTGGCGGGTAGCTGAGTTCTTGTGTCACAATAATTCCACTTTCGTTACTTGAGCTTGTTTGTAGCCTATATAATCATAGCAATTAGACAGAACCACTCTTAGCTGCATAGCTTAATTACAACTAATGCACATCATTTCAATTAATTTTAATTATACGGAAAATGTGAAGAGTCTGTTACTCCATTGTTAAAATCATTTGGGACAAACAAGACTAAAGTGCTAAATTTCATAAAGGACCTAGTTATTAATTTTAACTCACTAATGAATGGATGTGTCTCTAAATTCTCCAAAGATGTAGTCTCTACTTGAAGAGTCAGTGCTGTAGATTTATGGATATACTGACTTTTACAGAGAGATTCAGTCCCAGCTTTGAATGCAAAATGGAAATGCCCCGTACTGCTGTCTCAAGCAATATTTCTACAAAAGTTACTTCATGTTAATTAAAAGCAACCACCTTAAAATTAACATCCACTGCTGCTGAAATATCACTGTGTGGACAACCTTCTGACAAAATAAATGTAGACATGACCACTTACTTGGAATAATTTTAGCTTCTAATTACTCCAACAATTTTCTGAGACATTGAAATCTACCTCTTATTAGCTCATTTCTATTTAGTCTTTGAAACAAAATGTTTAATGCTCCTTGGGCAAGTTTGGAAAGTCTTATTTATGATATGTACTATTTTTATCTGCTCTTATAAATACTACTCCCTCAGAAATAAAATGTTTCTGGAGTTTGCTACGTTAAAAGGAAAAGAAAACATAGCAGAAACTTTGAGTCCTGTTTTAAAGCATAAAAGGGTTTATCTTATCTAGAGCAACCGGTACAGGATAACCAGTGTTATCTTATCACCACATATTGATGTCAGGGTTTAAAAGGACTTGAGGCTGTTATGCTACATGGAGCAGAACTCCTACACTGATAAACACTGATAAAGCCTGCAGTGCTCTAATCTAAACTACACCTCCTTTCTGCCCCAAATACACATGAGAAGAGCCAGAAGCATTTTTCCTAGCACAGCACAATCCTCGGAGTGAGGGTGGGCTCCTTAGCCCACTGGTGCTGCTGGGGAAGGTCCCCGAGCGCAGCCAAGGCGAGGAAAGGATACGAAACCCATCTCCAGGCCCAGCTTTGCCCGTGGCCATCGCTAAACTCCAGCCTTACAGGAATAACCTGAACCAAAGGCATGAGGTTTTGTCAAAGGGCGATGCTCATGTGAGAAGGTAATGAATGGGCTTAAAACCGATTACCTTCTTTGAGCAGTAGCAGCCCACAATTTGCAGTGCTGACTCTACCAGCCTCAACCCTTCAGCAGCCTGGCTGGAATCAGGTGTAATTTCTTCAGGAAGGGCTGTGCAGCCCTAAGGCCTTCACCTGGAGAAGAGACAGCCACAAAATGAATCAGGGCCTGAGAAATGAGACCTTGTCAGGCGTGGGATGCAGGCTGAGACTCCAGGTTGCACACATGGTTTCTTCTTGCCTGAATAACGTGGATGCCAGTGGCTGAAGTTAACGTAATCTTCCTGTGTTGAGCCATTGAATTGGCCTTCCAGCAGAACAACATGGATCCCAATTAACACCACATTGACATAAGAGTGCCCATGCTCATTAGAAGCGTGCTAACGACCTCTGGGCTCCCACTTTGCCCTGCATGGCCAGCTGCTGCACTCCAGCATTGCTCACCCAAAAAACCACCAGGCTTCAGACATGACCAGCAGTTGGCCTAAGTTTGCTTCAGGGAAGGGGCTTCTCTCCAGGCTGTGGTAAGGGCACGGGTGTGATACTGGTGTGTGTTGGAGCTGAGGGGAAAGCACGTCATGGGCAAGGTCCCTGCATTGCTTCTGTCTGCACACAGCCTTTCAAGGGGAGTGGTGCAGTGCAATGAGGCAAAGGGCAGAAGGATGTACCATGGAAATAAGGATGTACAGTACCGGTAACCAACACGAAAACTCATAGCGACGACCAAAGTACAAGGCTGAGATAGTCACGGCTGCAGATGTTCAAAATGTAGTACCTAGGACACCCACATAATCTATGCACGAACTCAGAGCTTGACACCTCTCGCCTGCTTGTGCAATTCCAATTAAATTTGGGTGCATTAATCTCTCTGTTCTTAATAAAAACTCACTCGCTTGCTCTCTCTCACCTCCGTTTTCTGCCAACTGCAGAAAAAACACCCAGTCAGCCCTCTGCTTATTTGATCCTCAGGTGAAGCGATCAAACAAGCTTGCAACCCCACTAAAGGATCACACAGAATGAGAAAGTGGGCTGCGAGGCAGATTAGTGAAATCGCTTCCATTGCAGCTCCAAGCACAGACATACGCTGTCTTGGCAAGTTTCTTTTACAACAAGCCTAACTTTCCTCCCTTCTTCAGTTTTGCTGTGGTGTCAATGTCCCTTCTCTAGGCACTCGGGATAAAACCCCACATTTTGGAAGCACAGCAGCCTTTGGAAAGCCTGATGCTGCTCTCTGCCATGAGCTGCTTTTATTTCGGCAGAGCTGCTCCATCCAGATGTAGATGTCATGACTCGTATGGTACAACACGCACCCTCTCTGTGTTGCCTTGAGCTGACAGAGTGCGATTCCCAGCCATGTGGCACCAGAACCATGGCTCTACAGTCCTGGGGACCAAGATTCTTCTCACTCTTTCCACGCCTTTTTATAAACAATAGCTGGCAATTTTACCAATTAAGAGTGTGGGGAAGCAGCGCGTTCAGATCAGATGCACACAGCAGCTGCCACAGCATGACTACACAGCACAGAGAGGCTGCAAGCACTTAGGCAAGACAGAATTATCATAGCGCAAGATTAGTTCAGATATCATAAAGCACTGTTCCACTTCCAACAGCTCCCCACCAGGAAATCTCCACCCATCCCTGCAGTTAAGATGTGTATCTGCCTTGCAGTGTTAATTGTGCTGGCCTGCCACTTTGCCATGGTTTATGTAGGCGGCCCAAGTTAACAAACCTGGACAGTAAAGGCATTCCAGTGCTAGGGTGGATGGCCCAAAAATGAATAAATGTAAGTCATGTAGTTCTGCTGAACCTGTGCTTTAAAGCTTCTAATTGCTAACTTTCATCTTTTACCAGCATAAATAATAAATGTGGCATGTTCCCCATTTTCCATCACCACCGCATTATTAAAGCAATAAAACAATTTCAAAGGTGTGGTTATCATAAGCTAATGGCACCTCTAGGGGATTAGTAACACCCCGGGAGACTTCTTAGTCTTAAAAAACCCAATACCCCCTGTCAGTGTCTATTAGCTCAGTTGTGTGAGAGTGTGTGCACAGAGCTCCCTGCTCATGCTCTGTGCCACTTGGCGTGCAGGACAAGTTAAGTGATACAACTGCAGGCATAATTAGGTCAGGATATGCTTCCAGACAGACAATTAAATAAAAGAGACGAAGCCTGCAATCACACGCAGCTCAGATTATGTATACACGCAGGTAACCCAGCTGCCTACAAGCCAGCTGGAGCTTTTTTCAGCCCAACTCAGAGGGAAGCGAGAGTCTCCCCTCTTATGGGAAGAAATGGGGAGGAAGTGCTGCCATGCGGAGCACGGCAACATGAATGCAAAGAGCTCTCCTTGGCACACACCTGAGAGCATCTCCTCAAGGTCAGGCCAGTGGGGAGGGAGTAGGTGACTTTGAAAGAGCCATTTGCCTGCCTGGAAGCATCACTTCATGGGCTCTGCAAACCCGAGCTGACAGCAGAGCTGTCTGTGAAGATGAGCCCGCTGCCTGCCACACCAGGTGATTTGGGAGCCCTCCCCACGCACGACTGCTCTGCGAATATTCCTACCCTACCTCTTGCCTCCCGACAGTCTCTGTAATCTTGGCGTGACATTATTGGGAATTACATTAGTTTTGGTATCTGCTGGGGCGTTAAGACCAAGCTATTTAGCACATCAAAACAACAGTATTAGCAAACAGACCTTCATTTAAGGTAATTATGCACCAAGGAGACTGCCTTATCTTTCATCTCCTGTTTATTTTGCTAACAGTCACCCAGATTCTTTAAGTAATACCTTCCCTGCTATCAGTTATCAAAGCAATGATGGAGGTGGAAGACAGCTGAATGCACTAAGCTCTAACAGAGCAAAAGCCTCACAGGTGGGAGGAGGAGGAGGAGGAGGGGGAAGGACAGCTGGATAAGGGTGAGAGAGGAGGGCTGTCTATCTCTGCCTTTGCCTGCCTGTCAGCAGTGCTAAACTGGGAGTCCTGATCCTACAGGACTTTGCACAGCCTGGAGCAGGGATGGGATGTGAAGGACAAGTGCTGCGCTCATCACGCCATAGAGGCTTCAGGTGAGCACAGGCACTTGCTGATGGCTCTTGCAAATGACCATGGTGAATCTTTAAGTCCCACTGTGCCCATGCTTCGCTATTGTCCTCAGTGTAATGATAACGGGGGCAAGGGTGGGAGGATCTAGGGAATGGGCGTAAGCCAAAGCACTGTGGCCTCAAAGATCAGTATCGGGCTAAGCAAGGTCTTCAGATACATGTTTCTCTCCTCCCCCACGCGAAGGATGTATTCAAAGTCTGACGCAGTCAGCAGAAGGCACTCCTGTGACCACCAAAAAGCACCCTAGGACCTGAGCTGATTGATCCCATCCTCAGCTTTAAAATAATAATGGGCAAAAGAATCTTAGGAACATTAAAATGCCTCTTTCCACCACAGAATGGCTGAGGGGGGAACAAAAAAATTGAGTCATGTGAGAGTGAAGCAGTGGAGTGCTTGAGTTTGGGGAGAAGTATTGCAAACTGGATAGCCTCTGTTGTGATTGCCTTGAGGCCTTAATCAGTCAACAGGCTAGTTGTAGAGGTTAAAATTCTGTTGCTGTGGCTCATCGGAAGGATACACTGCTTGGGTCCTGGTTTTCAAGTGCATTCAAAAGAAAAGGGTGATGAAATGCCTTGAGAGAACAAGACCTTGGCATAAATCATACTGCAGTGCTTAAACTGCAAATCTATCAGGAATAAGAGTGAACATGAGATGTAGGATTGGGCTCTCTATTAAGGAAAGAGAAGAGCAGAGGGAAATGGAAGTAGCTCTCACTGAAAGTGATGCTGGGACATGAAGTACAAACCAATGCAAGCGTGCTGTGTAGCTATCCTTGCTTTACCGGCAGGGAGCACAGCAAGTTAGCACTCGGCCTCCTTTCTCTCCTCATTTCTTGACCAAGTGAAGCTGTACAGACCAGAAACGTGGTTTCTCCAGCAGTCACTGGGATACCTGGCTAGGCACTCTGGGCAGTTTTGCTATCTGTATGTCCGTCAGCGTCAGCTTTCTCATGCGCTTTAAAGGCGCGAGCTTTAGGGCTCTGGTAGCCCCAGCTGATGGCACAGCCACAGCCTCCAGCTCCACTATTTTTTTCAAGACAGGTTGCATAGTATTTGACATCAGAGCATCAGGGTCAAAAAAACCCCAAACAAAAAAAAAACCACACCCACCATATCTGGATGAAATACAGGAATGCTGACAAGGGGATGTGTGTTCTGGGGAAACAGTGTGCTTTCACCCTGAATTCAATACTTGGATAAAACAAAGGGCAGACAACTAAACTCTCTAAATCCATACACCACATTATTTCATTGTGTTGTCAGACATGACTGTTGTCATTAAAAAACTTTTATTGCTTTTAGGAGCATATTTATGGTGTTATGTCTATGACTTAAAGGACAAGAAACTCCATCGGTTACAACGAAGCAGTGGAAAACTGATATTATGCAGGCAGAAAATAGGGTGAAAATTAACTTTTCAAATAATTTTCAAACAGGAGTCAGTAGTGGTCTGGAGGTTACTGTAAGCCTATATTTAGTAAAATAAAACAGATACTAAGAAGAAAGTCTTGTAACATCCAGAAATTAATGTAACTGTGACTCGTAAGCAGAACAATCAGGGGAGTTATTTTGGTTTTTATGGCTTTTTCATATGTGCCTGACGGAAACAGTAATTTAAATCCTGGATACTGGCACAATCATGCAGATGACAAAAGCATGAACTGTAAACAAAGGACTGCAAGAAGTGAAGGCACTGTGTTAGAGAAGGATATCCAGGAATGTGTAATTCATTCATAGTCTTACACAAAGAGCAAATTGGGATACCAGAGCACTTTGCTGATTCCACTAAATGGGGAGATTTTAAATGCACCTGGAGGAATAACACCAAAAAAGGACCTAGATAGAGTAGAAAGCAACAAAATACAGGGATTTAATGTGGAAAAACTGTAAGTAAATCTGTCTAGGGAAACCTAATCCAAAACACAGATGTTGTCCTGGAGAGAGAAAGCTCGAATGCAATCATGTTAAAGCAGACAAGGAATGACAACAGAGTTAATGGTAAGTCCCCGGTGCAACAGGCAGCACAAATCAGGATGGGGAGTTTGCTTGCGTGCACTGACAGCCCACCGTTCGCCACCGCTCGCTCCTGCGGCGCGCTGCTGCAATCTCTCGCTCGTGAAATGCTAATTCTAGCGGTGTGATCGGCAGAGAGATAACGCAAAGTGGAGGCAGCTCTAAGAAGTACAACAGAATTATGACAAGCTTGGAGGAAACAACTCGTATAACACATACCACCACTGGGGTAAGGTGTAAGATAGGAGATAAGCCCGTTAATACTGAAACTGAAATATTAAATGTTCCATCACATGGCAGATTTTAAAAACTAACCAGGAAACCAGAAACCTAGCAGCAGGTCATCTCTGTGTTGCAAAGTCCGGGGTGTCCTTTATCATTCATCTTAAAATTTCCTCTTAAAAACCTGCCCATGACTGACAGACAAAACTCCATCCAAAGGCAACAATAGAAAAGGTTCTATCTGTGACTTTTCTTTTTTCTTAAGAAGAGAACGTTTTTCTTAAGAAAAAAAATCGCTGGTTTAAGGGTAATTAATAAAATGTCCAGATACAAACTCTCAGAAATGTTACGCTCTACTCAGAAAAGGAAATGTTAACCTTTTCTGGGCAGAAAGGCTGCAGAAGACGGCCCATGTCGGCAGCTCCTGGTGGTGCCAAGGCTGGTGCTTTCCTACCAGCACTGCATGCAGAACTGCAGGGGTGCGTGGCCTGACAACAGCTTGGGCACAAATGCAACACTGGCACATTTTGCTGCCTGCAGATGAGGTTTCCTGTCCCCTGTTGTCTCCCACAGATACTGTGGGTCCCAGCAACAAGCAGGTTAGGCTGGGCAGCCATGTGCTGCTCCCCATCCACAGGAATACGTGTTGCGGCCAGCAGTAACCAGCCCTTCTGCTAGCTGCAGCTTTTCTTCCCAGAGATGGATAAAATCCAATTTGGGAAGAGAGGCTGTTGTTGGAGGCGAGGGCAGTGACAGCCACCGAGGAGCGCTTCTTCCCACGTTTCGTCTAGGAGACCACCTGAGTTCTTAAGGGAGTTACAGGGAGGGTGCAGAGGGGCGCGCAGGGATGCAGAGCGATGCTCAGGGGTGCCCAGGCCCTCCCCCCCCCGCCCCGGGTCCCCCAAGGCTGCCTTCCCACCCCTGCTGAAGTCCCACATTGCCACCTAGTGCCAGCGGAGCCCCAGCACCGCCGGGAGCCCCCGCCCCGCTCCGCCGCCGCCTGCCCGGGCAGCGCCGGGCCCGGGGGCTGAGCCGGGGTCGCCCCCCGCGGGTCGCGGGCCCCTGCTCGCCCCGGGACCGGTAACTCCTCTCACTGCAGAAGCTTAAGGCGGGGAAGCCTTGTATTCAAGGCCAGGTTGGACGGGGCTGTGAGCAACCTGATCTGGTTAAAGATGTCCCTGCTCGCTGCAGGGGGGTGGGCTACATGGCCTCTGAAGGTCCCTTCCAACCCAAAGCACTCTATGATTCTATTCTATAGGCAAATTTTATGCTGTTCTGCCAAAACCACAGCAAGTCACGTGCAACCCTGCCATACATCCTCCTTTGCCCCATGGATGCTAAAGGGAAACACGCAAATAGCTTTGCTGAAGCTCAAAACATTATAGCCTCTAACGATCTCATCCTAAAAACGCTGCAACTAAAGTAAGGGTCAGCAATGGTTGAAGTATCTAATATTTATGTATTTCCATAGAGGTTTACGTGCTGATACACCTCCTACCTACTTCACCTCCAGCCTGGCCGCCGGGGCCCTGCTCTGCCCCAGGTGCTCGGGCTGGGTGGGGTGCAGGCTCGGTGCCCGCGGGAGCAGCCCCGCAGAGGGCTTTGGTTAGGTACTAATAAACTGTGACAGTTCTGGTGAGAATCGGGGTGTTAACCTTATTGTCCTGGCCGGGATCCAGCTGGGATAGCTCAGCTCTGCCAGCCGTGGTTTGCCTGCAGGGAGAGGGCAAGGGGAAGGAGCAAGGCTGAGCAGGTTGGGTCCTGCCCATGTTCCTGCTGCAGACGCCGCAGATCAGTCCTGGCAGTGTGCTGCTGCTCCTGTGCGGGCTGGAACAGCTGTTGCTTTCCACCCAAAGGTGATCACATTACAGTAGCAAATGTCTATCTCCAAAAGAATAGATCGTAATTACAGTATTTTCTGTGGCATCTTTTCATGCCAAGCACTGTTATATACACAAAGGCATGTGCTAAATATTTTTCATGGGACTCCCCACCATAAGAGATTGAACTGTTAAGTGGTGGTGTTGTTATGGATGCTACAAGAATACCTAAAAGCCTCAGGTGAGACAAGGGCTTCACTGTACTGAGTATAGATGTTTAATAAAACCCAGTCTTGTCTGTGCAGAGCTGACAATCTGATTGGGATGGGACAGAGCAAGCAAAGTGATTTGCTCTGCATCATAAAGCAGTTCAGCAGCTGACCCAGGCCTCCCAAGTTTCAGCTTGCCAGCCAGGCTTTTCAATTAAATGGTGTATGTGGTGGAGTTTGTTTATTTTTTCAGACTGTGGTTATGCCCTTGTAACAAAGGACTCCCAGAAAAAAAGAGCCCCTGCATGGTTTCACGGGCTCATTGACAGAAGAGAGACCCTGCTCACTCGCCTCCCCTTCTCAAGCTGTAAATGGGAACTTGGAGCACCACTTGGCAGAGACGCAGCGAGCTGGCACACTCGGCTGGAAGGATTCATTAGTGGATCCTGAAAACTATACTAAGCAACTTGATGACAGAGTGAAGTAATTAAACTTTGACATTGAAGTGGCAATCTATGACCAGCAAGAGCTCGTGGCTTTCCAGCAGTGTAGGTACAACAGAGCTTTGCCATGGCAAGGATGAGGTGCAGAGTAAGGGCAGCCTGCTCTTGCCAAAGGGTGGCTGGAAGGGGTAAAGCTCGAGGGCAAGCACTCTCCTTGCATATCTCGGTCTTCTGTCAAGAGGCCTCATAAAGAAAAGGCCACCAAGAAGCACCAACCGATTGCGATCAGCTCCTCGGCCCTCACTCAAGTGTACGTGCTCGGAAGGTCACTCATCAGGCAATGGGGAGCAACTGGGCTGCCCTGGTAGCTGAAAGCTTGTGCATGTGTTCAGAGAACTGGAAGAGCATTTCACCTACAGCCCCTTAAATTGCTGCTGCCTGGCAAGAAGACATGGAATGGATAAAACTGAGGCTCTGTGAGCAGAACTTCCTTTTACAGAGGCAAGCAAAATTTTAGAGACCCAGTCACTGTAAGATCTTTCCCTCCCTAATACCAGTATCTCAGTGAAATCTATTTATTTCAGGCCTGCTGTGTCATAAGAGATCCAAGGGCTGCATTTCTCTTGGAAAGAGGCAAGGTTTTGTTTGAAAATATCAACTTTTCATGACATTTAGTCTCAATTTTTGCACAAGCTTTTAAACTCTGGGTCTCTGGTGCACACGAAGGACCAGCTTCTTCCTCAGTGTAATTCTGCCTAAATTCATGCATTTACGCTGGGGTGAATTTTGTCCATAAGGTTGGGATTCTCAGGCAGAGGCTTATTGACAAGCACTGTGCTGCAGATATTTACATTCAACAAGGCTCATAAGCCACTGAACATCTGTTCTCTTGTTAGCAGCCTCCTCAGCATTTGCCCTGTAGGCAATAATCTACAGGACAAGTTTCCTAGCACCTAAACTACTGTAGGATAATTCTTTAACTAAATGGAAAGCAAGCCCAAGGCCCTGGGAATTTGCTTTTGTACAATAATCTTTTGTGTGCGTACAGTGGAAACCAGAGGATTATGGAGTCAAATCATGAGAATTCAGGTCAAGTGAGATTTGAGGGGGGAAGGAGAAGATGACAGAAGCACCACTGGGAAGGTAGTGATCCCAGGGGAAGTAACGTGACGCTTGCAGATAAGCCTGTTCTGCTGTCATGGTTTAATTTTACACATCAGTATTAAAATTTCTGAGCGTTGCCGAACATCAACTCTCCCTTTACTGCATGAGCTTCTTTTGTGTTGTGTTTTTTTTCTCCTCTAGCAGCTGCATTATTTTGGAGTATCCCTGCGTCTCGGTTATTTTCTTGTGCCATGCCTCCATTTTCTAGCTCTTTATTATTTCTTTGCAGTCTGAGAGTTTGTGTGTTCAAATCCCCTTCCTCCATTCAGCTCCCTGTTATTTTTCTCATTCTTGCTCACTTAGCCTGGATCAAGGATTTCAAAGATCCTCTAGATATACAAAGCAATTCATTTATCTCCCCTGGACATTTGCTTAATGGAAGGAAGGAAATGTCATTAAAGAGACGCACTATGAAAAATGCGATGCTGCTTTTTCTCTTTCTGGCAAGGGATTGATCTGGATATTCAGACCAACACCCAGAAACTGTGTTCAAATGCCTGCCTGCTCTTCCTCCAATGCAGAAAGATCCAGCTGAATCCAATCAACTATTTAACATGCTCTTGGCTGGTGTAGGCTGCCAAGCTGATGGGAGGATGTGCTGTGGGGCAGCCACTGCTGAGAAAATAGTGGAATAGAAGGTGTTAAATCAGACATAGGTGTAAGCAAAGGAGAAAACAGCATTGAGGAAAATTCACAAGTCTTCTGCAAAACTGAGCAGCTGTACAGCTCATCTGAACATGAGGATTTTCCTTATCTTCTTAAGAAGGTAGGCAATACGGCAGAAAGGTTATGTTCTACCTGTGGCATAACATCCTGTCTCAATTACCACGTATGAGACCTGGAACAAAATACCTTTTCTACGGCCTTTGTGAAATCTAACAACACATTGGCAAGACAGGAGTAAGCCACTGCACAGAGCAACTCCACTTTCTGCTCTGCAGTTGTGGTGGGAGCAAGAGCTTGAGTCTGTAGGTATTCGGACCATGGAAGTGCTACAGGCTGGAAAATGCAGATTTTTTTTTTTAAAATCTCCCCCCCCTCCCCCCGCCCAGCATTTTACCACTTCTAGGAAAAGAGTATATGAATCTGCCTGGATAGGAAATCTTCATTTTATGAGAGTCACATATGATTTTAATTATGAATTTTTCCTACTTGGTGTACCATGCATTTACTCACTGCCATGTCATTTGCACAGGTGCTATGTCCTGCCTAAGTCACCTTTACACACAGGCTGTGTGACTTAAGAAGAGACAAGCACTTTGCTTCCCAGTCATCCTCTGCAAGAGAATATAAACTTATAGCCTCTCACAGGCAAAAGCAGAAAATACTTTGTTAGCGCTTGGTTTGGTTGATCAACTTGTAGTCTAATAAATAGCGGATATTATTGTCCTAAGAACAACACGATCTTGATCGTTGCAAAGTCATTTATGTGTCAGAGAAGTCCAGAACTAAGGTTGTCCAAGGAATTGTAATCCAGTCTTCCTCTGTGTGTGTTACAGAAGTCCTGAGCTGTGTGCCTACATACTGTTTTTTTCTAATAACCTTTGAGAGATTCTATGTTCTTGCTCTTTTTCCTTTGCATCCCATTTTTAGTTGGTTAGTTCATACGTTCCAGATGAGCACAGACCGCACGATGGGCCAGGGAGGGAGGCAGGAGGGATAATTTAAGTCTTTGTGAGGAGTAACCTCCAGTTTGGACGTCATATTTAAACAGTTCGGTACAGAGTACAGATGTTATGGGTTGTATTAGCTTGGTCTGCAGGGAACTACATCCTGTATTGGATGAAATGATTTGACCTCTTCTATTGAAATGCTAATGCTTGACCATTTCCTCTAGCAAAGTGAGTCTCATTATTTCTCGTTGTAGCCTACATTTACCCTTCCTTCAGTCTACGCCACCCTGACCCCAGAGTTTCTGCTTTTCAAATATGCACTTAAAATTTGTCTGCTATGTGATCGTTTTATGAGGTGATATTATGAAGTATAAGTATGTGTTCCAGCTGTGTTAGTGACCCTGCCTATAAACCAAGGAGGTTGGCTAAGCACACTCTTGCCCTCCCGCTTAATGTGACTCAAGACAAGAAGATGCAGTGATCCAGAGTGCAAAAGTGAAAGAGAGTGAAAAATCCAGATTAGACCCTGAAAAAAGGAAACTCTAAGTGAAACCGACTTTTTATCTCTTTGTGTCTTCATGTTGACACTACATTAGGAAGGCTGACATCAGATATCCCCAGAGGCCCAAATCCAATTTTGAATCAAATGTAAAAGACCAGCTTGTAAAGGCCAAGAATGAATTGGTTCTGCCAGAAGAAAAATTAGCACAGAAACAAGCTTATTTCCAGAGAATCTACTGAAATAACTACGTGATGCCTTAATAGGGATTGTCCTTGTCTGATTTTTTTTTTTTTTTTGTTAAATTTAGTGAAAGTTCAGGTTTTGAAATGACCAATCTGTATAAGGAACACATCCATCTCCAGATTTGTTGCATGCAGTAATCTGTAGTCAAGATTACTTTAGTTAGCATTGAGATGGGCTGCCCTTTTTATTCTCTGAGTCTGTTTTAACACTAATCCCTGAACAAATACTTACAAAAGCTAAACAGATATGTGTCTGTCCTACTTGCTTCCATTTACATCTGTGAGAAGCTGCAGAGATTTTGTGCTGCTTAGCTGTCATGCTTATTTCTTAGTGCCAAGTTCTCATATTGCTGCAGTTCTAGGCCATTTGCTGTTGCAGGAGAAGATTTAGGTCAGTGGTTTTTTCAACCTTTTTTGATTTGTGGACCCCTAAAAAATTTTCCAGCAGTAGTGCAGACTCCTTTAGGAATTTCACATATGTAGATTGCTGTCTGGCACATATGAATTTGCTTTTTCTCAATCACTTTTTGCAGACTCTCCAGAAGTTTTCCATGGGCTTGCCAGGGTCTGCAGACCATAAGCTGGAAACCAGTGATTTATGTGAGCCCTTGAACCATTACTCCTCCACGTATACACTGCTGTAAAAGATGAGAATGCTATAAAATGAGTAACATCAAGGCCAATGTTTTGGGGATATTGTGACTTTCAGTACTTTACAGTCTGTCAAAGCAGAATGTGGGGTGTTTAAGCAACCAGTGTTCACATATGAAAAAATGTACGGCGATGGTGCACCAACACCCACGTTGTCCCGCTGTCTCAGTGGCTTTGGATGCTGAGCTGTGGGTGTTCCAACACCCCCATAAATCATAACCAGTTGCCTCCAGAGCTTTAGCTATCAAATGATATATGGTTTTTGGCTTCTCTAAGCCTAGCTCAAATAAGGGTCTACAATATGATTTTTTTAGACTGAGATCAGGCTTAGGAGGAAATGTGGGATAAAGTCCATGTATAAATCAGCTTTCTCCTTGCATTGTTTTATGCACCATACCATGAGAACCGGTACTACTTTAGAACCCATCAAACCCTCTCTCCTGGCTGAGAGCCTGCTATTAGTAAAAAACACTACCCCTACTGCAGTAGGCTGAGCTCCTTAGCCTTTCTAGCCCCACTATTTATACAACAGCAGAGTACTGCCTCTTCTCCCACTCATCACTTCGCTGGTGGTGAACTGGAGGAGAACATCATCCATCAGCTTAGAAGTGAGGAAAGACTGGTGTTAATTATTTGCACTGCTATAGTCCCTGCACACTGTAAGTATTGACCAGGTCTCTACAATACAAGGTTCAGCACATGTGCGAAGCAGGAGGAGGGTTCTACATGCCAAAGATCACCCAAACCAAGCGTGCGGCAGGAGGTAACAAGTGGGTATTGGGGACAGGCAGATGGAACAGTACAAGCAACCAGTAAGATAAGGTAAAGTTAGTGTATTAGCCTATAGTCTTGGCATGCCACGTAGTCAGCAGGTGATAGGTGCTTTTGTAGGTATCACAGGAAAAAAAAGCTTTAAAAGATGACGATAAACTTCTTCCCATAGCTGTTACAGAACATTCCTATAATGGAGGAATGGCAGTTTGAGGAGAAAAAAGTGTATTGTAGTTGTCGGAAAATGTAACAAAGAGGTGATACAGACTGGCAATGTGGCTAATCAGAGATGAGCTCTGACTCCTAAAAGTGAATTTAAGATGATAGGCTGGATGGACATAGGTAAAAATCGGTCTTGGAAATGAATCAAACAGCTTTTTCCTTGCTGCAATAGAGAATGGTGAATCAAAGGAAGGGGATGTAAATAGGAAGTGATCTGGTCAAAGCAGGGCACTGGCTAGGAAAAAGAATGGGGCAAGACATCAAATGACAAAAACAGAAGAGAGAATAATGCAGCAATGGAGATGCAAAGCAAAGAGAACCTAGTTAAGTGATCCAGCTGCGTGGATGGAGAAAAAAGATTACCTATCTGTTTTGTTATACAGGAAGAAATTATAAATGTGGACATTTTTGGACCAGGAGGGCCCAGAATGAGGTGCAAGTTGAAGATGACATCTGACTTGCATTTCCTCTTCCTCTCTTTTACTTGGCATCTGTCGTAAACCTACTGTTCCCTAGCCTGAGGCTGATCTCAAGGTCATTGCTTTGATTCTACTCTTATCCCTCCCACCAAGAGGTTTATAGAGCTTGGTATTCTTTATAATGAAAGTATAGTGCCCATCAGCCGATACTTTCAGATTTTCAATTTTCTTCTTGGCCTCCTAAGGCTTTAATATGAAACCTTCCATCTCACTGTCCATCAGAACTACTGCTCCTGAATTATGGCCGATTTCCTCTTCATATCCACAGCAGGGATTTTTAATAAATCAAATAAAAAATAAAAAATGCTGCCCCATCCCCCAGGGTTGATGGATCTGACTCCCTGCCAATAAAAAGCCAGACGAGATCTTGGGGGACCTTTTGTTTTTGTACAGGATGTAGAAGACAGACTCTTCCCTTTCTCAGGAGTAAACCAGGTTAGTGTGCAAGCCTGCATCTCCAAAAGTAATGCAAAATAAAAATAACAATGTGTCTCTAGAGTGTGGTGTTGAGAGAAAGCAAGGAACACGATAAAATGTTCCATTAATCCCAGTGTCTAGTCTGAAGATGATGCAATTTAGGGCATGCCATCACTTACAGAAACAATGACTAGGCTTCCAGGTATGTACTGCAGGTGATATCTAACTCTTATCTACTTGTCTCTGATTCAGTGCTTACACCAGTCAATTTACAGATCATTACACTGTACATATGTAAAATAAAAATAAATCTCGTTAAACATCTTGACTGTATGTTGCTTAGTCTGCTGCTCTAGCGGACTGTGATTTAAAGATCTACTTCAACAGCTTGGGAGGAGGAACTGCACTCAGCCCATCATTCCCGTTTCCTTCGGTTACCTTTTCTGCCTCTACATTCCCTTTCTCCATATCCAGCTTGAAAAGGGATTTGTCCCCCTTGTACCGGGGACAGTAATTCCTGGGGTTGTTGTATAGCAAACATAAAATCCCTTGCAAAGATGTTCAGCTGAGAGGGGATCTGCCAAGGCAGAGTACCTGGATGGGTGAGCTGCTTCCCCCTGCACTCTATCAAAGTGTGCTCTCCTTCCCCCAAAAGAGCTGAAAACTTTCAGCACCTACTCTCCAGGAGGAAGACTGGGAAAGCCTTCTCTCTGGAGCTACAGCCCCCTACATGATCACAGAAATCACTCCCAGCATTCAAGGTTTGGGCTCATTAATTCATGTGCTTTCACAGCAATTGAAAGTTTTGCCTGGTCTAGACAAGTGATCGTATCTTCAGCTGATGCAAAGTTGCTTATCGGTGGCTGCAGTGGTACTCCACTGGTATATGCAGCTGAGAATTCAGTGAGGTGATTTTTTTGGAAAAACGAGCATCTCTTCTGCATCTCAGTACAGTGTTAACTGACAGCCCTGGATCTGAAATCGCCCTAATAATGGATTAATATAATATTAAGGGGTTTTTTCATTCTGACAATGTCCATGCTTATATGATGGTACGGATTAATTATATTGATTTTCACTCTTAGCACTCTTGGTTGGTTTGCACTCTTGGCTTTGTTGCTAATCTCGAAGTAAGAAAAGTAAACTTGCATTTTGAAATGAGAGGACAAAGTAAGTATATATTAGGAATTTTGTGTTTTACTATTGGAGCCTCATAGAAGTTTTCTACTTAAACAACTATCCAGCAGAGATTTTACTGTCAAGTAGAAGATAACCAGGCTCTCTTTGAGTAATATTTCTAACGCAGTGCGTGAAGGATCCAGAATAGCTGGACTGTGTGATTATTTTAACTGCTGTGTAGATAAAAGAAAAATGTGAGCAGTGAAATGTGGAAAAGATATATATATTATTATATTAGTTCTCAGCCATTTTCTTTTTCTCTTGCTCCTTTGTCTGGAAACAGTGATTAGATCGATTTTTCTCATGTAGTAAATAGACTTCCTTAGGAGTAAAGTGGTTGCTTGTTCAAAGCAAGGTTTCTGTTTTAAGTGATAGATCTCTATTTTCTGAGCCAGTGAAACTTCTCCTCTGCTATAATGACATTTACAGACATCCTACTTGGGGCTGACATTCCCTGCAGACCTGTAGAAAACCTGATGACACTCCTGACCATCTTTTCTTCAGCTTTTCTGCGTCACTTTAGTTCTTGTGTCCAGGTTTCTGCCCTTATTCATAAGCTGATTGAAGCTACATACAGCTGTCACGTACATGTACCTTCTTCCCTCCCCAAGGTCTTTCTTCTAAAGGCTGAGATGGATGTATTTCTCTACTCAGCCACTCTTAAAGCTGAGTGGATTCCGAGGGATGTGTCCTATCTGAACTCAGCAGAGAATGTGTGTGACATTAATCATAGGACCAGCTGACACTGTTTCTGACTTCAAGAGAGGCTCACAAACGAACAGCTGAGAAATTTCACTCGAAACACTGGTACCACAGGCTCAGGCTGGAGGGGTGCATCACTTACAAGGTACAGTGAAATGTACAGTATGGACAGTTGTTATGTCCTCGGTGTGGATAATTTATACATCTTTACTTTCCAGTGGTGTTAATTTGGCACCCCCTGGAGGAAATGTGTTTGAAAACGCTTAAAGGAAGGAAATATTTAAAAAATCCCCTTTGATGCAATTGATCTTTTAACTAGACTGTAAATTTTCCCAATTATCTACGGAGAGGGAGTCTCTGCAGAAATATTCATGTAATTTTTCTGTAGGCAGTTTTTCATCCTGAGATAATACATGCAATTTTTTTTTTCTTCCTCAGACTAAACATGCCAATCTAAGACTGACTGGGGAAGTGCTGGAGAATTTCTCTAACATCATGAATTAAATGATCAAAAAGAAAGCTTGGAATGTCACCTATAAATGACAGGAAGAACCATTAAAGGGGTCCATTTGAACCTGGTCCAAGATATGTAGGGATCAGTTTACATCCTTACGCTCATGGCTAGGGTGGGCTCATGCCAGGTAAAATGGGGGAAGACCGTATGGTAGGGCTGTGCCTGGATTTACAAAACAAAACAAACCCAAGTCTTAGAAAACCTAAGGCTATTAGAAATACTTCCATTTTGCTAATCAAGTGGAATTGCTTTCTTTGCTAGACAGAAATGACCATGTGCCGGGCTTGCAAGATAGCTATAGGGTTTGATGCACAGAAACTAAAAAATGCAAAAGGCAAAAATTTAAACTGCTTTGCCCCTTCAGGCTGCAAGACAAGAAGGATGTAAACAATGTCAAAATGTGTATTCCACAGCTTTAGAATTCTATTTGGATGTAACAAAACAATTGGATGTTAGTGATTTCTAAAAAGAAATGTCAACAAGGTTTTTTAATTATTATCATTTGTTAGGTCTCTTTGGGAAATATCTGGCTGCATTTGCAAAGGGGTTTCAAAGAGAACTGGGAATGCTCTCTGTCGGTGCTGCATCCAGTGAAGCTAACCTGTGAGGTGTGAACAATAATTGTGTTATTTTTGATCTGGGTTTGGCAGCTGGGCACAGAGCAATCTCTTCATTGCTCCTTCTGCCCTGCCAACAACACTCAGTCGTGGTCCCCGCTGAAAGGAACTTCTGGGGAACTGCATTATTTCGTTAGCTCCTGCGTGCATGGTTTTGGTGTGTTGGTTCTGTTTGTTTTCCCGTAAGGTCCTCTGAATTTCCCAGGGAGTCCTTCCTTTTGACATACGTAAACTCATTGCTGCTTAACCTTGTAACTTACGGGTAATTCAAAGGCTTGGCAGTGGACTAATAAGGAGAGAGTCACAACACGGGAACTGCCATGCTAGTTTCCCCTAGATTAAGTTTCTCAAACACTAGCAGTGGTCAGTAATGGATGTCTGGATAAACAGCATAAGAAAAGGGATATAAATGATCCTTGTCCTGTTCCCTTCTCGTATGACGTCTCTGGCTGTCTTCCTTTCTCTGCCACATAATAAGGAAGAGATCTGGGGCTGGCTGCCTGACTCGGAAACCCCTTCATGTTAATAGTGCATTCGCATTTACAACATGGCAGGAACATAGATTATCTGCAGGACCGGGCTATCAGTATTTGGGAAAATGCTTGACTAAAGGCTGTCCTATGTTTTCTTTTGCACTACAAAGTTGTTTTTCCTTACCCACAGACAGCCAGCAGTAGGAAACCACAACTGAAGATGGCTGTATGATAACATTACTCTTGCTGGCTTAGGATGATCCTTAAATACTTTCTTTTCCATGCAGAACACATAATTATTAGTTTAATCATGAGACATGTTTTCTATGTTGCATTTGCCAGATCTGATGTTAAGAATTTAATATTACTTTCACCAGAGGTGAAAAAAATTGCAGAGAAAATTAAACAGCATTAGTCTTTCTGAATGGTATCTACCACAGGGTGATAGAGAGCTCCAGGCATTAATGCAATACAAATACATTTGAAATTTTACAGGAGGATTTGAGTAGCTGACTTCGGGTCCTTTTCAATTGAGCTGATTTCTATGTTGTTCTCCATCAGGAACTCCTAAATTTCTTTTGCTAGAACCAGTACCAGAAGTGGCAGCTTCTGGCTTGAATCCATCTACGCATTGTGGAGTATTTTGAAACTGCTGGTATGTGTACGACTATTGGTAGGGGGAAAAAAGAAATAATATCTGTGGCTTCTTTTTCTCCTGAATCTAATATATGTATACCTACACAATTCAGAGCCTGAAAACTAATTCCATCTAGAATGACCGGGATTCTAGAAAGAAAGAAGAGAGGGAGGTCTATCGCTAAAGAAGTATTAACTGATGGAACAGACGGGAAAGATGGATTCTAGAAAAAGATCCTGTCCATTCTGCCCAGCTCAGGAGGGTGACAAGTACAAAACAGGCCTGTTGGGGGATGGCTTACTTGGAATGTCATATAAAACTACCCTGAGCTGGGAGTGAAGTGTCATTAGTGTACATTGAAAGCACTTACAGCAGTCCGCTTTCAACTGCACATAGCAGCAGATCAGTACATCTCTAATTATTATTTGTCTGGCTGGCTAAGCAGCGCAGCATTTAAAACCTAATTTGTTGTATAATTTAATTTTAATTGAGTCTCCTAGCCACACAGGACTCGTTAAGCTAGCTGTACGTTTCACTTGCTGTCTTTTTACATGGATACTATGGGAGAGCTGCAAGAGCTGAACCAATCATTTGCTTGCACCGTGCTATCACCGAGGTGCAGTAATTCCTTGGTGTGATTGCAGAGGGATCTCTTGGCAGGAATATTTGGAAAATATGTTTTCTCAGTGCCACCATATAACAAAACAACTTCCTCCCTCAGCTAATGCTACAGTTTACACAAAAGATTTGGTTGTTGGGCTTTTAGTTGCATCTCCCATGTGCTGGTATTTTCCTCTGCCACTCAGAGATAACAATTACTGGTTGCTGTGAACAGTAATAAAAATGAAGCACCATGACAATGCTTTTGAGTGATTGTAACTTCCACTGATGTGCCTCTCTTCAAACGTATAAAAGGCGCTAGTCCTCAGTGAGGACAAAGTTGAAAGCAAGCAGGGTATTTTACAGACAAATCCTTTGGAGGAATGCAGACAGTCAGGCCTCAGAGAACCATTTTTTGGTACTATTATTACTAAGGGAAGAGTTATAGACTAAGGTCAATAACACAAAGCTCTTAAGTACGTGCATCAATTTTGACTTACATGTGTGCTCAGATTTTCTCCTGAACTGGGGCCCATGCGACTGTGAACTTGTGAAGCAATACTGTGCATTAGGTGTTGGTTAAAACTGCAGATCCAAAACACTTTTGTATTTGAATAATTTTGCTTGTATCAGCAATCCTGTGCAGCTCACTTGCACAGGCTGATACTGTTGTGAGATTCACATGGCCAAGGGGATCTACAGGGTTTCCAGGAAAGGTTAAGATAAAAGCAAAATCTGAGAGCTCAGGCCTGTGAAGCAAGTAGGAGTATCAAAGCAAAGAATTACAAATTATTTTGTTTTCAGTGATTTGCTTCTGTTTTCATGCCTTCTGATTTAATCCAAACTTCAAAATTATTTGAGTGAAGGGAAAAAAAAAAGGTTCCCTGCCTCTGTACGTGTTATATTACTGATTTAAGAAGCTAACCAGCAACCAGCAGGGAGAGACACAATAGCTCAACTTCTTCCTCCTCTGTTTTGATGAACATAAAATTGTTTGAGTCCTTCAGATGAATGTGATAAAGGCATTCACAACTATAAGGCTGCTACTGATGTTGTGCAAAAGGACTACAATTTGTTTGCCTAAGAACCTACTTTATATGGGGTGCTAATTGGCCTAAAAAGATTGCAGTACAAGCGGTACAAATGTCCCAGGAAAAAAAAACAACTAAACCAATACAGGGAAACAAGCAGATCAACAAGTGGGTGGTAGCGATAATGTTTTCCACAAAGAGGGAAAGGACCACCAAATTTGAGGTACTGGCTTTCTTGATAGCCTTTGGGGGGCCTGGTTATGTTAGCTGGTTTGGGTTAGGTTGTGGAATTCTTCAGGGGTCAGATCAAGGGAAGAAAGACTAAAAAGTCTTCCAGCAGACTATGAGAAAGAAAGAAGCTCCGACTATCTGGACACATCCGGCAGAGGAAAGGCAGCTGCCGGATGGAAACCCGCTGGGCCCAGCCGAGCGGGGGGCGTGAGGGGCGGCTGCCGAGGCAACCTGGCTGTGAGGCCACGGGTGAAGGCAGCATGGTGTGCCTGACGGGGAGGGATGGGCCGCCCCGCGGGACTTCAGGCCGGCCTAAGGCAGGAGCAGGATGTAAGCCAGCGAGGGGTTGATGTGTTTTCGGTCATTTCAGCTCTCTGAGGGATGCAGAAGGTGGGAACATGAAGCAGGGACCTGGGGAAATGAGGATGAGTGCGATGGCCCCATAAAGGCTGGGTTAGCATGGCAGGGCAGGGACGTGGGCCCTGCAAGCCCTGCTGGTGCAGGGTCACAGGAGACGGGGCTGCCATTGGGGAACTGATGAGATCTTCCACTTGCTGTTTTATCTGGGGGATTTTGTTGCTGGTTTAGGTATTTTTTTAATCCTAGTTCTTAACTACTGTAGAAAAGGACATTGAAACAAGGTGGTTGGTGGCACAACAAAGAGCAAAGTGATGATTCTTAAGGTGCAGAAAGCTCCGCTGCTTGCTCTTGTCCCCGATAATTGCAGGTTTGGGTTTGTGAGAGCCTCCTGATTAAAACTGGCATTGGCCTCTTGTGGGCGTGAACCCCTATCAATGGGCACTGATCCTGCCTCAGCGTGAACTTTCTTTTTGTCCCTGGAACAGCAAGTATGGTTTTTATTTAGACGCTGCTGGCAAACTAATAACTCTTCCACATCGAAGAGTTAAACTATTTTTCACTGTATGGGACTGATGAAACGAGCTCAGCCAGCTGCCGGCACACATAACTCGCTGTGAGGATCTCGATCCGCCCGCAACAAAGATGGCGGCGGGCGCCTTGTCCCGCTTGCGAGCCTGCCCACACCCAAGATGTCCGCCGAGGCATCTCCGGTGCCCAAGCCTCGCTAACGCCCTTCTTTTCCCTATGTACGGCGGCGCGCCGCGGCCTCGCCGGAAGGTGTGGCGCTCTAGCTCACGGGGCTCGGTGGTGGGCGCCGGAAGGTCCGCCTCTCCCCCCGGTGCGTTCTCTATGGCCGCCGTGCGCCGCCTCCAATGGCAGGCCTGGCCCCGCCCAGCCCTGATCAGCTGATGGTGGCAATGTCTGTTGACAGGAGCCGCCTCGGCCGCGGGACTGGGCGTAAGGGCTGGCGCCGAGGGGAGGGGGGCCGGGCTGGAGGGGGCGGGCGGAGGCGGCCGGGGGGGTGTGGGGGGCGCGGCACCCCCTGTCCTCGCCGCCCTTCGCCGTCGGGGGGCGGGGCCCGCTGGGGCGGAAAGTTGGGGAGAGAAGTGAGCGGGGGAGGGGGCCGCCCCGCCCGCCCCCCGGGGGGGGGGGGGGGCGGGGGGGGGGGCTCGCAGGGCCCGGCCCCCGGGAGGGGGAGGCGGCCGCCGGCGGCCCCGGGCGAGCCCTCTCTCCGCCCCCCCCGGGTGCTGTGTGATGGTGGGGTTTGGGTTCGCTTTGTTTGTTTTTGTCAGATGTGAATCCAAATGGAGCACTCGGAAGGAGGCGAGCAGAGCCAGCAGCAGCAGCCCTGGGGGAAGCTGATCCGGCTGGGTGCTGATGAGGCAGAGCCGCACGTCTTGCTGCTGAAAAGAGAATGGACAATTGGTCGGAAGAAAGGTGGGACAGGGACACGCTGCGCTGGCCTAGGGTGGTGTTCGGGGGACAGCAGCGATCCCCCCTCCCCGGCCTTTAAAACATTGGAAGGTGAACTGAAACTAGTTAGGTTTGGTGCTTTCAGCTGACCGAGGCGCTTGCCAGGCGGTCCCTTATTCCTAATTTACCTCTTGGCTCTGCGTGAAGAGGAAGTTTTACACTGACCTTTTTTACCAGCTTGTGACGTGTGCATGTTTACAAGTGAATATGCCTTTTAGGGAGTCTGTGACAGTTTGTACAAATAAGAAGAAACAATTGTTGATTCGGAAGAGTTTCAGTGTATCAGTCCTGTTTACGTTCTCATTTTGGTTTGTGGTTAAAGTAAGTTGGAACTGCAATGCAAAATGCTTGTGCTTCACAGAAAAGAAAATGCCCACATAAAAGCCCTTAATTCTTCTGGCCATATAAAGATTGCCAACAGTACTGAAAGTTTCTCTGAGAGTGGATTTGAAAGCTTTATTCCCAGAGTTTAGGGCTTTTACTACTTGCCTTTATTTTAAAGGATTTTATGCTTACTGTATTTAAAACAATCATCACAGTGGTTTAATTTTTTTACTCTGCCCTGACAGCACCAATTTTCAGTTTCCTGTTCATCAGTTCAAGCTATTTGGCTGACCAGTGACATTCTGTAGATAGTCTTGAACAAATATCAAATGCTATAGCTCTATGACAAATTCAGATAATGTATTGTAGGAAAAATGTTTTGCCTATTTGCATTTGGTAATATACATTTAGATTGCTTATCATTATCTAAGTTGTAGGTAAATTCTTCAAATTGAGCTTTAGCTGAGGGTTATATTGCAGAAAAAAGATTATTGTTTGCCTGTTCTATTGCTTCCATAACTGTTTGCTAATGGATTAATAAAATGAGTGCTTACAAGAATACCAAGCTTTGGGTCTTAAGTATTACTTAGAAAATCTTCAGGAGCATTAGAAATGCTTGTTTAGAGCATTTTGTCCTTCCCGTTCCCATATGAAAATCTAACTCTGTAGAATAGAATAAAAATGTTGGCATGCTCCTGAATAAAATTTAGTCTACTCGCTTTCAGTGGACTTCCTGGCATCACAGGTGGTGTGGCAAGAGTTAACTCTGTAGCTGGTGATTGTTCCTTGAGTATTAGAAGTGGACTAGTGATAAACTGTCACCAACATGCGTAGTGCTACGTTCCTTCTGGATATGTTGTTCTTGCAGCCTGAGATACAGTGCACCCACAGTGTGAATAGGTGGAAGTGAATCATCTTTGTTAATTATAACTTTTGTGTAAGCAAGTATTTTGAGTCATTTGTGAGAGAGTTTAGTGGGGAACCTTGAGTGTTGCCTTGAACTTTCAATGTTAAAGTGAAGTAAAAATACTAGATTTGCTCAGAGCCCTGGAGTCTTAGGACGGTTTCTATCACGTCAACATTGTCATTACACTTCTTCTGGATATCCCTAAATATTAGTCCTGGATTTTTAATCTCCCTTCAGCTTTATTAATGTAATAGTGCTGTCAACAGAAATGACGAAGATTTTCCTATTTAAAAACAAAAGAAAGACTTTAACTTAGAACAGTGATACACTCTTATTTATCAGCGATTGGTTCCTACTACTTCCCCCGATATACCAGAATGAAGTAGAAGTTAAATCCAATGAAAGAGTGTTACAATGATGTGGAAAAAGAGCTGTGTGCTCTGTGATGTATGCCTCTAGAATTTAGATTGAACACTTCAAATATGCGTGAATTTATCTCTGTACCACTGTAGAACAAAGTAAATGTGATTTGATTTTCATCTGTAAGGGCTAGGATTGGGGGGAAAAGAGGAGGTAAAACATCTTGAAATGGTTGAACTAAGTTTATATCAGCACATGGGGCTATCTCACTGCTTGTATTTATGTACCACATACTAGGCTGTGTGTTGCTGCCTATATGCCAATAGAAGTTTTGAACTATTGCAGATGTACATGAGTCAGTTTGTTGTGCATTTATAGCCATGTAGAATGCTGATCTGTCTGTGTAATGTGTATTTTTAAGCACACTGGAAAATCTGCTTTCTTTTTAAGGTTGTGACTTATCTTTCCCTGGCAACAAGTTGGTGTCTGGAGATCACTGTAAAATCGTAGTAGATGAAGAATCTGGTCAAGTGTCATTGGAAGATACAAGGTTGGTTCTTCTGTGAACTTTACTTTTATCTTCTTTTTAGTCTGTGAAGTAAAATCTTGTGTATTGCTCAAAGCATCAATAGTAAATCCTTCTCTTTTTTTTGTTTCTTTTTTTTTCCCCCCCTGCTTTTACATCTAGTTTTAGGGGGTGGGGGGTTGGGCTCTTTCTAAATATTTTTTTTTCTCTACAAAGGAATTCATAGTCTACTGGATGAAAAACAATGTTGATGTAATAGTTCTGTAGCATATTTCTTTAGACCTGTGAAAAAAGTGATGCCAGCATTCTTCAAAGCTGTAAGCATGAGTGTGCCTCATTTCAGGCACTTGTGTAGGGAAGAAAATACCTGCAGTGATGATCTCAAAGCATAAAATAGATGTGGAATAAAAATCTGTACTTGTTATACATCTTTCTGGTATTCAAAATATCCATAGTCTTTAGGGCATAAGTGCTGTAGTAGTCTAGCAGTTGTGGTGGGCATGTCAGATAGAGATTAGAGCCTATTCAATCTAATTTAGTAATAAAAGATGTTTGCTAGATTTCAACTACTGATATTTCAGTTTTGTTTCTTTTCTTTAGTGAGAATGATTATTTTCTTTTCTGAGTGTTTCTGTGTTAAGTTAGGGATGTGAGAACGAAAGCCCTTAATGTAGGAAGATATAAGCACATACTTCAGTGGAAGTACTGTTAAAAAGCTAAGCTAATTTAGTGGAACTACTTTTAGTATATAAAGTTAATTACATACTTCTTCACATACTGAAGGCCCATGAACTTGCTATACTGGTGAGGTTATTTCTTGTAGAGTTCTAAGGCTACTGTGGGAGTACAAATAGCACTGCAGGGGTTGTGGGTGGTTTCAAATGGATTTTAGTTTGTTTTCTAGTTTCCTTTATAAAATTTGATATAGGAATTTGAATGGAAGGGTGTTTCTTAGGAGGAGATTGTAACCTTCTTCAAATTTTCATCTGCTTCATTTTTGACGGGATTTTTTGTCTAAGATTGCCAAAAACTTCTGGTTTATTACATTTCAAGAACTCTGTGACATTTTAAAATGCTTCTGTAAACGACATTCTTTTTCTGCCAGGTTATTGCAGTCAGTAAAGAAACAAATAATACTTTTCTGCCACCTCCCCCCATTTTTAATGTCTGGAAGGCATTTTACCCAAAGACAAAGACGACACTTCAAAATATATTGATGTACATATATGAAGAGGAAATTTTACATTTGGGGTTTTGAAGGGTATCATGCTGAATCCCTGTTCCAATGTACCAGAATACAATTAAATATATTGTTCTGGTAGCTCGGGGTTAGTATCAAATACCTGCTGAGCTTTTGACAAAAATCCCTCCAAGAATATTCTGAAAAACCTTTGAACAGTCTAACTGAATGGCATGCATGTTTTTGGGGACACTGGCAGAATGTATGAGCTTTCGTCAGCATTTTTATTTCAGCAGAATTTTTGCACCTTCTGCTCCTTTTCTGTCTCTTGATTAATTAGTAGCTATGTTGATACTAAAAGGAGTCTTTTTTTCAGGGTGAGGAATTAATTTCCAGATATTTACATGGGCATTTTTACATTTCTTTTTACTTTATTTCCTCAAGTAAAATGGAACATACAGAATTATTCAGGTTAGAAGAGACCTCAGGAGGTCACTTAGTTCAAACTGTCAAAGATGGGCCACCACTGGATTTGGACTAGGTTGTTTAGGCTTTTTCTAGTCAGGTCTTGAAAACCTCCAAAGACAGAGATCCTGTAGCCTCTCCAGGCCTTTATTCCAGACCTTAACTATCCTCATAGTGATTTTTTTTTTTTCCCTTCCCTTGCATCTGTTTGAATCTTCCTTGTTTCGATTTATGACCTTTATCACCTCAGTAAAGAACCTGTCTCTGTCTTCTTGGTAACTTCCTCATAGGTACTGGAAGGCTGCTCACGAAGCCACCTTCTTCCAGGCAAAACAAGCCCAGTTTCCCTGGCTCCTTAGCTAATAGGTCTTGTGCTCCAGCCCTCTGGCCATGTCAGTGGCTAGCTACTGGGCTTGCTCAAGTTTATCAAGACCTTCCTTGTACTAGGTGACCCAAAACTATATGTAATATTTTAGATGTGGACTAATGAGTTCCAAGTAGAGGGGAATAATAATAATCACTTGACTTGACTTTCTGACTACACCCCTGTTAACACAGCCAAGTGTGCTGTAGGCCTTCGTCGCTGCCAGGGCATGCTGCTGACTTAAGCCTAGGCATGAGTCCAAGGTGTGTGATCTTACGGTTAGTCATAAGATCCTCCAAGAACCCTCGCTGGTTGGTCTCTAGCCTGTACTGTTGCAGGTTGTTATTCCATCCCAGGTGCAGGACTTAGGGTTTGTCCTTGTTGAATGCCATGATGTTCCCGTCAGCCCGTTCCTCTAGCCTGCCTCTGAATGGCAGCCCAGCTCTGCCCCTGCTTTGGTGTCATCTGCGAGCTTGATGAGGGTGTATTTCCTCTCCACTTCTAGGTTGTAGCTAGGGAAAATAACCAGGATAGGTCTCTGGATCGATCCCTGGAGGGCTTATACTCCCAGAAGCTGTGGGATGGAATGCGAAATTTTAGGGAAAAATATCAGGCCTAGCTAGGATGTCTAGGAAATGGCTTATAATTGTCATTCTCCAATGTTGTCCCAAATGTCAAGAAGTTTCAAACAACAAATCAGGCCGTATTTCCTATCATGGCAGTCTCAGAGCATTGCTGTAAATCTAAGCTTGAGAAACCATGCCTAGTTTCAGTTGCATGTAGCTCGTAAAACTGTTTTTGACCAATGTCGTGATAATACAACCTAAAAAAATTGTGAATGATGCAGAAACATTCCTGCCTGCCTTTTTTTTTTTGCCCTTTTTTTTTTTTTTCCCTGCACGCCCGTCCCCCGAGGCAGAAGGTGCAGCCAGCAGAAAACTAGCAAAACCAAATTAAAGTTAATTTTCTATATGATATATTCATGAAAAGGTGGGGCTTGTTACAGCGGTAGTGTAATAGAAAGGTTGCACCTATGGAGTACCACCAGTTAGTTACTTATGCATGTTACACTTCTAAGTATCTAACAAAAAAGAATGAGATCCTTTGTCTTCTGCTTGCCTGTGAGTTGGTATGAAGTGTGGTTACCATTTGCTGAATCAAGAGACTAAACAGGTTGGTATGACTACTTGCAGAAGACTCTTTGTTCTTCTGAGCCTTCCACTGTTTGTGCCGAATATCAGATGAGCTCCAAAAAATCAAGCAGGCTGAAAGAAGAAGATTTTTGAGTGTTTGAGTTGGCAATACAGATGCCCAGAGTCCCAGAAAAATACTGCAGTGTCAGCTTTTTCTTCTCTGAAGTGGAAAATAGTTTGGAAACATCACTGTGGTCGAGCTCAGATTTTTCTGGTGAAGAGGAATGCATTGAAGGAGGCAGCTGGTGTGGGACAGTTGAACTGAGTGGACTTTGTTTCTGTATTCTAGCTAAACAAAAGATTATCGTCAAATATATGTAGACAGCCAACATTGTTATTTATCTCCCTGGTAGCATAATGAGATCATGGATCTACTTTGGAAAGAATTACCATAAATTTACAGGTGAAAGAAAATGTGTAGAGAACTCAAAATTATTGAGTAAACAGAAGTTTGGAAGTAACAAAACCTGAGAGTTAGCAAATAGTGCAATAAAATATTCACAGACTTGCCCTTTTCTGGGCTATGTTTCTGCTTTATTTTCCAAACGATGCACTAGTTGCTTTATATTACTTGAAAGAAAATAAATTACACAAGCTGACCTAACACAGTGGATGCAGTCGTTGGCTTGCCCTAAGTAGAAGCAATTGTAAGATTCTCTGTTTTGAAAAAGAAATTTTAAAGGCAACTAAGGTAATACTTTTAAAGGCCGCCTCTTCTTGTCTTCTAGGAATTTTTTTTTTTTTTTAAGGATTCTGAGTAGTAAGTGATGTTTCAGAGCAGGAAACTACTTACAGGAGGCTGATACTCATGTGACAGGCGAGCAGATATTCCCTTTCTGTGGGTAAATCAGAGGCTGTTCTTTAGTTGGTGCTGGTGTCCTTTCTGCTACTACTAAATTCGCCTCATCCTACCAGTCAAAACTGTTTCTGTGAACATTAAAAGAATGGAGAATGACACAGTATGGAAGGGATTCTGTAACTTAATAGAATTCAAAACTCATTTCAGTTTACAGTCTGTTCAGGATAATATGCATTTAAATAGCAGATAACTATTAAAACTGTTAACCCAGAAGCTTTACATTCTTTTCCTGGATGGATTCTAGTAATTACTAAAAAGCAACAGACTGGCGTTTTTGACAGAAGAATACCAAAATATCTTACAACACATAGATCATTCACCTACTTCAAAAGTAAGCCTTTTCGGAGTGAGCTATATCTGTTCACAACAATTCTGCACAATAGTTGGGATTGGGAAGTAAAGGTAACGTGTGGTTCATTAATCAAACCATAGAGTTATCAACTACATTGGAATTGAGTCAAAGCCTGACCTTTTTTTTCTTCCACTCTTTAGAAAAGTGACATTGGGACCTTTTGTGACATTGTTTCACAGCTCAGAGAATTTATGTCCGATAGTACCGTTTTTCTTCTTCACCTCAAAAATTAGTCAGGTGGTATCAATTCAATATTAAGTCCTAATGAATGGCCTTCATATTTGGGATTCTCATTGTACTTTCTATTTATTTTATGGGGACCTTACTTTAATTTGAAACATCAGAGGAATGTGCAAATGTCGTAACTTATCATGTGTGTCTGATTAAAAAATACCCACAACATTAATCCAATATGTCACCATATCTGTTAAATGCCTCATGCTAAAGCCTGAAACTGGAAATGAAAGACTAACACTGGGGTAGTTGGATTTTTTTTTTTTCCCCTTTGATTGTTGGCTGAGCTATAAATACAACTACTTCAGCTTGCTAATGTATTTAAGAAAAGCTTGTGGTTTTCTGTGTTATCAGTTTATTCCTACTTCACTGGGGTCCATGGATGCCAAATCATGAGTCAGCTCTCACAGAAGTCTATATAACTGTGCAGAACTGAAAAGATTTGGCTACTTGTAGTCTTTTTTTCTTTTTTTTTTTTTTTTTCTTTTTTCAACTCTCACTTAAGTTATTGTGCCTCATAACAATCTTGGAACTTGGCAGTCATGACAGAGCAGCTTCATAAAATACACTGTTGTGACATTTTTTTTCCCTATGTTTTGTGAAATATTGGGACTAGGAATTGCTAAACCTCAGTAAGAGACAATTCTTGTTACTTGAATTTAGATGTTTTATTGCAAAAGGTCTAAAACACTTATGGCAGATGGGAGATGCATGCTTTGTTTTGCCTTCTGGAAAACTAAGGAGGTCAAATTTAATGTTTTTTTTTTGGTTTCAGGGATCGTTGTAAGCTTTACTGTTTCTTGACAATTCAAGGAGGTGCAATAATTGCTTTGACATAATCTTTTTAACATACTATCACTAGCATCAATGTTGAGTTAAAAATAACTATAGTTTCTAACACTGACTAAAATTCTTTTTTCTTCTTAATTGCTAAACTTTGGCATTCTTTTAGTGATGTCTCTGTTCTGCTAGTTCTTTGGTGCTTCTGGCTAGTCAACATCTGTATGCCTGAGGTAAAAAGGCAAGCTTAAAATAGTTTTCTTGTTCATAGGAGAAGCTTGAAGATTCTTTAATAGAGCAAATATCGATGTGACCCAAAGATTTTTGTTTGTTTCTTGATCCTTAAAGTAGCATTTTTATTTTTTTGTACCTTGTTATTTATGTTGAATTGGTTGATTCAACCATGTAGATAGTGAAAGCAGTTGCAGGGGTAAGAGCAAGAACCGATACTTTGATCAAGACTTGCTGTAGTGATTGAAAAGGACTTGCTTTCCCTTTTGACTTTTTAATGTAATGCTTTTGACGTTGTGTCCAAAAAGGTCAACAGTACAGAGTTCTAGTTTTCTATCTCTGTTCATGTTATAAAATGACAAGAGATTTTGCCAGGTTGCTTTTTAAAAGAAAAATAATGAGAAGGGTAGGTGCTTATTTCTAAATAACCATCCCTTTTCTCTAGAGAGAAACCAGTCTGTTTGAGGAAGGCTGTGTTGCGTCCTGGGCACGAGTGGTGGCCTCCAGGAGGTGGCAGCAGAGGTTTGCTGTTAATTCATGCAGCGGCTTGCTGTGCTGAGGGGGAAAATCAGATTTTTCTGTTCGTTTATATTTGGTACTAATTGCTGAGATTTTGAATGGCAGAAGTCTGAAATTCTAGAATGCTGCAGCCCTGAAAGAGGCTTATTGCAACTGAGCTGGAATTATTCAGTACTTGAATAAGTTGACTTGGTCATAAAACACTATTAGCTTGTGTATAAAACATCACCCGTAGTGAAGGAGATACCTCCATTCATCAGCAATGCTCTGCATTATCCTCTTCCCCAAATTAATTTCTTCCATGAGTCTTGGAGTTTTTATCAATATCAAAATAATTCATTCCAAATAATATTTTAATTATGTATAACTGTTTTTCCATCTTACTAACTTCTTGCTTTTGATTTGCAAATGGTCTAAGTAACCTTGGAATTTTAGGTTTTTTACTATTTGAAGCAAGAGGGGAGAAAGATTAATGCTGCTTGGCATCCCTAACTGTACAAGAAAAGTTCCTTTGTCACAGAATGTCTTAGGAGATTCCCAGTGTTAACTGGAAAACATAACCTAGAACTTTTTGAACAGAACTCCTATTGTCCTTTCCTGTTTTATATCTAAAGGGTAGAGATTATTGTACAGAAACAATAATCTAATTATTTTGAGACATTGACTAAATATCAGGAATCTTTTGTCTATCTATCTGTCAGCTACCATCTCTTTACCAGTAGCTGCAAATGAGCTTTGAAGTCCTAGTACCTCTGCACTTCTGTCTTTGGGAAAAAATTTTTATTTGTTTCTGGACTTTTTTTTTTCTTTTTATCCTGGCTTACAATTTTTTGAGAGCCAGTATTTCTTCTTCAGTAAAAGTATGTTGTGTTTTCCCTTCTCCCTCCTGTGTAATTATGAAAACATTTATGCTGTTATCTTTTCTTTCTCTTTACAGTACTAATGGAACAGTAATTAATAAACTGAAAGTGGTTAAGAAGCAGACATACCCTTTACAGACTGGGGATGTGATCTATGTTGTTTACAGAAAAAATGAGCCAGAGAACAGTAAGTAAATTGTATTTTTAAAATGGCATGCTTAGTCATTTTTTTTGAGTCATGAGAGAAAAGAAGTATCAGTACAATTAAAACAGAATTACTTGCTAACGTTTAAAAACAAGTCTCTATAGAAGAGGTCATGGCTGTGCCAATTTTTACAGGGACAAGTCTGAGCAACTGTCTGAAATTGAAATGTGCCTAGAAGTAGTTTTGGAAGAACTAATGCATGGAATGGTAACTAACGAGGTCCTGATCACATCCCCAGTGCTTCTTTTAGAAGTCAAATTGCTGGGATAGTTAATGGTACTTTATATATCACACTGAAGCAATTTTTGGCACCAGAAGGAAAGGCTGCAAAAGCTTTTTGTTTTATTTTGTGTCGTGTTTTTCTTGTTTTAGAGGGGGAGGTGGGGAAAGCCCTGTAGTGAAAGTAGAGTTAGTAAACCTGGCAAAATATTTGTGTGGTCTTAAAGAAGAATCATGCCTCACGTGTCTATAATTCTTTTCAGGAATTAATTTCAGGACGATGCAATTGCAATAACGTAATTAGGTTTTAAAAAAAAATAATTAATGGGGGTTCGTCCTTAAAGGTTTTTAAATAAACCAAGTCTGGTTGAGCAGGAAGTGATGTTCTTTCATGTGTTAACTGGGTAGAAGTCAGGGACCAAGGTTAAAGTGTAAATGCTCAGTTTTTGCAGTGGGATAAAATTAATAAAAGATTTCATGAATGATCTGTTTTGTCATCTGTCTTAACGATGTTCCTAAATTATTTGTGAAATTATACCAATTGAAGAAGCAGAATTTTCATTTCTTACCTTTTCGTTTCATACCATTTAATTTCATTCAGTTACACAGGATCATTAAATCCAATGCTGACTGAAAAGATATACAGAAAGAATTTAATTGCTCATTATTTGCTCATTATTACAAAATAACAGATGGGGTTCAACTTTGATAAATAGGGGGAGAGAGGGAATGGGTAGGCTCTGTTTTTACATATGTATTGTGCCCCAGCTGACTGCTCTGTCCATTAGCATGCAATTCTTCTTTTAAGAGTGAAGTATGTAATATTTAAATTTTAGTAGAGAGCACTCACTTTCTGGAATAGACTTTAGATGAAGGAGGCATTTTAAATATTAATCCTCATTACTGTATTCGACAGCTCTGAAGTGGAACTTTAAGGTGAACAGACAGACTTTGTATGGTGATAAGCTCCATTATTATTATTATTGTGAAGGTAGTTGGATGTACTGGGAGATGGGAGGGTGTAGTATTAGGTACATTTACAGCATGATCTTTAATGTAGAAGACAAGACTTTATTTACAATTTTCATACAAGTATGCGTAAAAATACAGTTTGTTCTGACACAGCAGATTTTAGGTTTAAAGAATGATTAAGTCTCTGGTTCCATGTTTGGCACAAGTTAAACGTCACATAAAAGCTGCACTGCCTGTTTTCCTGAGAAGAAAGGATCTTGCAGTGCTGTTCCTAATTGCGTCCTAAGTAGGAACGTTAACATTGTGCTATAGAGGTGACCCCTCATTTGCCTCTCTAATTGTCAGATGCTTTGGGTAAGCACTTGTGAATAGAAGTTGTTTATATGAGATTAAGGTTACTGAATTTTTGTTTTAAAATTCTGATCAATACTTTTTAATCTCTTTCAGATGTTGCTTATCTTTATGAATCCTTAAACACAAAGCATGATGCAACTCAAGAACCAGTAGGTAAGGAAGTAATTCAAGAACCATGAAGAGGAGCTAAGCTCCGTTGACTAATGTAATGCTTTTGACAGAGTTTGATTTCTTGGAATTTTGAAAACATGATGTGGTGACTGTCACACAGACCTTTTTCTTTCCTTTCTCCCCTTCCAACTGTAGAAGTTAATGTAGAAAACCAATGCCATGTGACCAAAGATACCTCAAGTACAGGAAGAAGTAATGATGAGACCCAAATTACCTCATCACCGTCGGCTACTCAGTCTTGCTATGAGGAACCACAGCCATCTACTTCTACATCTAACCTCTTTAATGCTTCTTCTACCTCTCTTATTGAGTCTGCATCTGTTCAGCAGGATAATCCCTCTACATCTGGTAAGAATTGCATCAAATATTTAAGTTTGGTATCCCATCAACTGTTAGTCCTATTTTGAATTTTAAGAGATTTGAATTTTAACGCTACCTGGGTCTTCAGAATTTGCTTTGTAAAGTTCTAGTGAACATACCAGGTGGATATGTCTGTTTTAACTTTCTATGAGTAGGCAGAGTAAATCCTGGTGGATGAGTAAGGCAATTGTGAAAATTACTTATGCTCAGAGGGGCAGAAAATGCACCTGAAACAGTACAGTTTTGTAGTGGAGCACTGTTGAAAACTTAGCAAATGTATGTGGCTCATAGAGCAAAGTAAGTAGGTACGGGTGCTTGTGCAGTCACTCGGAGAAACTAATTGTCACTGTTACTGCTGCCAATCACCAGACCCCTTTCCCTTGCTTAGAACTCTAAGGCCAACATATACCGCATGGATCCCTAGTCTAGTATCTTGCATTATGTTGGCAAGTCTAATACTACTAATGCTGCGTAACTGGAGCAAGAACAGTTATCTAGAAAATGGCACTTGTCAACAGTTCATTGGGACTTTGCAAACATGCTGCTGTGAAAACAAAGCTTTGCCCTCTGTTGTGATCCTGACCTGTTACGTATGATCAATATTGCGTTAATCCTCTGCCTGACATCTTTCTCAGGAAGATGTGTATGAAGTTTTACGAATAAAAACACAATTTAAAGAGGAATGGGGATTTTAGGTAGGGTTAAAGTAGGGTTACACAACTAATAGCTTGTCTTCCCCCCAGGTCTTCCAATTAGTCAGATTGGCTCAGAACACATTTAGTGTAGTTATGCAGACATTGCTTTTTTGCTCCACTTTTTCCTGTTCAGGTGTTTGGATTGACATGTGTGCATCATCAGTGTTTGAGTACCTTTTGTTTTCACATGTCCCATATGTGTATGCAGCTATGCTCATGTTTCTGGCTTTATTTTGCAGGATCACAATCCTCAGTTTTCACTCCTGTGCCTGCTTTCCCCATCTTAGAATCTATGTGTCTAAGAGGACTGCATGACGAACATGAAAAGCTGGATACAAATACTGAAACTTCTGCAATCACTTCAGAAATCACTGACAAAGAAAAAGCCGAATCAGATTCTCAAAGGACAGGGGAGGAGGAAAGTTTGGAACCTGCTAAGAAGAAACTAAAAGGAGGCTAGTATACTACAGTATTGCACAACCTACCCTACACTCTTTTAATTTAATGTTGTTGTTGAAAGTTAGTTTAAAAAAACTTCATTAGAAACTTAAACCTATGTCCATGTGACATAGAAGCCCAGTGAGATTAACAGAAACCTAAGGATCTGTGCTTAGTTTTCTTTATTAATATGCAATAAATTCAAAATGCATGCATATCAAACCTAGAAGGTCTTGAAAGGTTCTCTTAGTGGAGGACAGGTAACTTATTTCCTCCTCAATGTTATTTTATGTTTTAGTATTGTATTAAATAAGAAAAGCAAAACTCCCCTCTCAGTCTGCCTCCCCACCCCACCCCTCCCCACCCGAAGTTTGGTTCTTGCTTCTTATTGATTTGATTTCTGGTCCAGTGAAAATAATGGCTTCAGTAGCAGAAGCTGTTATGTGTAAAGCAAAAATCTTTAGTGGGACCATTGCCAGTGAACAGTGAATCAGTATATATCTTTCAGGTCTTTTTTTTAAACACTTAAATAAAAACAAATTTTAAAAAGCTTCAAAAGCTACCTTCTGTGGAATTTTCTGTCTTTGTAGATGAAGATGCTTGTTCAAATCTTTCACCAGCAGCTCCAAGTGAATGTATAATTAAAATTGGCTCTGAAGATGCAAAAACATCAAATGTGAAACCGGATAAGATGGAAGAAACGTTAACTTGCATTATCTGCCAAGAATTGCTGCATGACTGTGTAAGGTATGTATGATTGACAAAAGTTCAGTGACAACTGTTTGAGGCGGCCAGGACATTTAGGATTTTCACAGTCCTCCTGAGTCCCCTCCCCCCCCCCCCCCCCAGTCTATATAGTCAAACCAATGCTAAACAGTTTTTTGAGTGTTATGAATGTATCTGAAAAATGAAAGCTCTGTGTTTGGACTCCATTTCTCTCGTTGTTTTCATGTTTGTGTTTTTCAGCTTGCAGCCTTGTATGCATACTTTTTGTGCTGCCTGCTACTCAGGATGGATGGAAAGATCTTCTCTATGTCCAACTTGTCGTTGTCCAGTAGAACGTATTTGTAAAAATCACATATTGAATAACTTGGTTGAAGCTTATCTGATTCAGCATCCAGGCAAGTTGAACAGTGTGTGTAACAGAATCTGGTGTATTTCACACATTAGCTGCCTAATTGACGTATGCATAAACTGTTGTCTGTTAGATTTCTATGTATATTTTATTACTCTGCTGTTTTCGCTGACATGGCTGTAAGAAAACAAGTGCATTTAATATGACATAATAATCTGTTGTAATATTTCAAATATTGAGAATTGAAAAGGTTTTAAAGGGTAAAATAAAATATATACTTGAATATGGATTTAACTAACTTTGATCATGGCCTCTTGAAAACAAAAATAAGTTGCCCGATACTACACTTCCATTAACAGAGAGGGGGATTTAACTAAGATGTTAAAGACTAAGAGTGCTAGATTTAACTAGCACTCTGTTATCCAAAAATAAGTTTTATAGAAATAAAACCACAATAATCGTAACTGTGTTAAATGAAGTAGGGTGGGAATAAGGGATGAAGTGTTGGGGTTTTTTTTAAATTTTAATTTGATTCTCATGCCAGATAAGTGTCGTAACGAAGATGATGTACGTAGCATGGATGCTAGAAACAAAATTACTCAAGACATGTTGCAACCTAAGGTGCGGAGATCTTTTTCAGACGAGGAAGGAAGTTCTGAAGATTTATTGGAATTGTCAGATGTCGATAGTGAGTCTTCAGATATCAGGTATGTCTATTTAAGTTGTACACTGAATTACATTTACTTATGTTTGAATGCACAAATCCATAAACCGAGCTAGTTTCACAAAAGCTGTTATTACTCGTAGTGTTTCCATGATTATTGCCAGAAGGAATCTTACTTTTGTTTTCAGGTAAGTTCATTCTTACCAGTAATTATTTTGGTGATTGTACTGTCCATCCTACTGAACCTTGAGGAGTCAAAAAAAAAAAAATTAAAATTAGAACTTCCTAGAAGTCCAGCAAGATTCAGTTTATGACCAGGTTGCTGGCTAAGCACTTGTCAGGAGATAAAACCATGATCCTATGAGTGCAGCTGCAATGATTGTGCTTTCTTATGTGTCTGGAATGATGCTTTCACCAGGTGTATGGTACTGAAGCAGCTAATGATTGTCCCAGGGATTCCCAGGCACCAAAATATCTCCTCTTTATTTCCGATGGCAAATATTTTTTGCTGTATGTCTAGAGGGGAACAGAAGAACTCTTCATGTAGATAATTATTCCAGCTTTGTTCCTCTCTTTCTTGTTCATCTCGCTTCCAGTCACATTGCTTTTCTGCACTTCTTTTTTTTATACTACTGGGGGTATACTACAAAATACAAAGTTTTTATCTGTTACAACTACAGCAGTCTTTGCAGCTGTGAGGTACTGAGTTATGTAAACTTCCATATGTTACTGGATGAAGAAATTCCAAATTTAAACTTCGAAAGTATGACCAACCCTGTCTAGCATGGGGATATGAGTTATATTTGCATTTGTTGCGTGCAATTTCCTATGACCTTATTTTATTCTTTCAGTCAACCATATATAGTATGCAGACAGTGCCCAGGGTATCGAAGACACTCTGTTCCAACTCTGCCTGGCACAGGCCAAGAGACAGAAGCAGGAGGAATGCAAGCACTGGGAGATGCACCATCTACATCTGCCAACTTTCCTGCAGGTCAGTGTCATGAAATCTTCTTAGTAGTGTGATATTAAAATACTACAACTCATACACCCGTTATGAACTAAGCAAGCTCACTCTCATAGTACTGCAAGAGTAACATCACTCACATAGGTGTCTTTGCAAATATCATGAGATTTGACCATGTTTTTTCTGTGGTTGTCTAAAATAGATTGCTGATGGTTGATAGTTCTTAAACTCTTTTATGTATTTAGGTATTTTACACACCCACGTATTTTAAAAGTTTCAATGCCATTTTTCTGCTCTTTTATAGAATCTTTGTAAAAACGATATTGCTTGCTTGTTACTTTCAGATTTTTGTTGCTAATATTCACTAAGATTCCTAGTCCAGATTGCAGTTATGTCTGTTGTTCAGTCCGTCCTTTTTTTAAATGTTTTTTAATTCATCTAGCTGTCCAGGAATATGTGTGTCCTGCTCAAGGAAGCCATGTAATATGCACCTGCTGCTTTCAGCCAATGCCTGACCGAAGAGCAGAGCGTGAACAGAATCCTCATGTTGCTCCTCAGCAATGTGTGTATATTTCTTTAAAAATCTTGGCTATAGAACTAAATCTCTCCTTATTTTTAATTAAACTTAAGTTTACTTTGAAGAGTGTTCTTTATTCGCATATTCTTTATCTGGACTCTTGTAGTGACAACATGAAAGAATCTTCCTTTATAAAATTTATTTTTCCTCTATAGAATGTATTTTAAATAAGAAAGTTGTGCTTTTTTTTAACCAAGTTTATCAGGGCTGTATTGTTATTGATTTATAAGAAAAATCACTGTTGAATTTTGTTGTGTGCATGTCCTTACAGGCATTTTCTTTGTTATTTTACAGGTACAGTTTGTCTGCAACCCTTCTGTCATTTATACTGGGGCTGTGCTCGGATGGCATGTTTTGGCTGTTTGGCACCATTTTGTGGTATTGTGGAATAATCTTTTCTTATGAGCCTGCTCACTTTGCTATGTCTGTCTGTCTTGAACTTTAGGTAATTTAAGAAATATAATAGATTAGTTTGTAGCACGGTCGTGCAAAAGGAAACAAAGACTATGTCCTCACATCACAAACACAAACAATTCTTGAGTCATATATGTCTTAACTTTGAGAGGATTTAACAACTTGTCTTCTTACCTTGTTGGGCTCGAAAACTACGCTTGTTGGGCTCGAAAACTACGCTTGTTGAGCACAGTGCTTTCCTGTATAAAAAGAATGATGGTGTATTTCAGCCTAGTAGGAGAATCATACAACTCAATGCAAGAGCGCTGAATATCTGATACTAACTGGTTAGAAACAAACCTTGCCCTCTTAAGCATGCAGACTTCTGAAACTTAAGGTTTTAGATATTTTTAAAAAATACATTAGAACAGTTGAAATTACTTGGCTGCAGTTTGAAGCTAATGGAACATGTTTTAATAGCACTGTTAATTTGTGCAGATTAGTAGTAGTGTTTGTGGACTAGAGGTGAAATTATAAAAATCTTAGTGGCTTGTCTTTGCCACTGGAAGTTATATATCACATGCTTTAGCATATGTTGAATGTGGTCATTTACTTGGTACTCACACAAGCCTGTGCATGTTATTTCAGGAATCAGAAGAACCTTCAGACTATGTGTGAGGGCCGTGGGGTTGGGGGAAGAAAAAGTAACTTTTCTTCTTCTTGTTCTGATTAGAAATAAATCTTGGTGATAAGTGTTTAGATGGAGTCCTAAATAACAACCACTATGAGTCAGATATCCTAAAGGTATGTTTAATAATAATTATGTATGATGCATAATAATAAATGTACAAAGCTTAAGATGTACCCACTTATGAAGTGATAGTGATGTGCTGCCTAACAGTTACAGTGGCAGCATAGTATCACTTGCAGCACTTAATTCTAAAAGGCAGTTTTAATGAGCCCCAAATGTTCAGCTGGACCAAAGCTATAGTTACTGTGTCTGGATTGGAAGTATTTTGGGGTGATAATTTGGCTCTTTCAGTCTCTGTGTAAGAGGGCATCATATTCTAGAGATGCATTCCACTTAGCATCAGTTCTTCCCATACTACTCAAACTAACAACGAAAAAATCACTTTCCTGCAATCCTGATGTTTAATTTCTCCAGTGTGCATGTCTGACACACACACTGTAGAATTCAGATATATTTGGTTGTTAAATAATAAAAGAATTTTACTTGTATGAAGTATGTGTTAGGGAAGCCAGTTTCTACAGTCTAAACTGTGGCATCTGAAATACTAATTAAGAGAAAAATAATTCACTAAAAATATACCAGGAAAACAAGGCTTGTTAAATATTTTTTGCCAGACGAGTTAAATTTCACGGTAGGTTGCACGGAAAATATTTTGCCCATACCATAACGGAGTTATCTAAATTAGGTAAACTGGATGAAATCTTAATCTTGATTTAAGGTAAATGAGAATGTGACTGAAATGAATCTATTTGCATTCTTTTGGAAAAAGTGGGGATCTTCTGAAAAAAAGATATTGAGTGGAAAGTTTTATTGGTGATCTGAAAGTATCATGCTAATTAAGTTAAAGATACTTAATTTTTATGTGTAATCAGCATCAACCCATTTTGAAAACCTAGTTAGATCTAGATCTGGAAATATTTGAGGGTAAATATTGGTCACTCTTTAATGTTGGAGACTTTTCTAGATTAAACACTTAAATTGCTCTTTTCAGGATTACCTGGCATCCAGGGGTTTGACATGGAAAAATATGTTAAACGAAAGTCTCTTAGCTCTTCAAAGAGGAGTTTTTATGTTGTCAGGTATGCGTTATGTTCACTTTCGTGCATGCATAACTCTTTGTCTATATATAGGCAGTATATTATATAATAAACAGTAATATTATCAAGAGGTTTGAGTTCTGTGTATATAACCAGTGCCACCATGACATTTTTGTTAAATCTGATTTCTAAGGCCTTATTACATTATGTACAAATTGGTTTTCTCCCCAGATTACAGAATTACTGGGAACACAGTGCTTTGCTACTGTTGTGGCCTCCGCAGCTTTCGAGAACTTGCCTACCAGTACAGGCAGAATATTCCTGTTGCTGAATTGCCAGGTGGGGATTGCTTCACACAGTAAGGGGGGAAAAGTAATTGGAAGAGTTAAAATCAGTTTTATCTGCGTATCGTTTTTTTTAGCGCTTTCATGTAGCCCAGTGCAAATCTCTTTGCAGGGCTAATACCTTATGCTGATTGTTTTACTTGTCAGCTGCTAAGTTTCCATATAGTTATTGTCAGACTACTTAATGGAATCTTTTCCTTCAGTATGATTTCTCATCTGTAGAGTAAATGTATCTGCATAGTGAAAAGAGGAATTCAGTAAAATCTAGAATATAGTCAACAGGAACTAGATGCTGTAATTTAATTTATTTTCCCATTTAAATACATAAAATGATGCACCTCCCGAACAGTTTCACATTTTACCATCTCTCAGCTAGGAACAAGAATTATTTCATAAATTAATTTTAAATCTGTTTGCATTTACAGTTTTAGTATAAAATAGCATGCAAGCAACTGTGCCTCTTTCCATCCTAAATCTGTTGGGAACAGAAGCTCTTCCAACAGTCTACTTCTACTTTTGGCCATTTAGTTCCTGTTGTTAGCAACAGCTTCCCTGTCTTTAAGTGCTGAGAATTCTGCTTCTTCTGCTGTGCGTAATGAGAGACAATCAGTCTACCTTGTTTTTCCTTAGAAGATGGCCTGCTGGACAGCTGTGTCATAGTGTATGTAAAACTGGGGGAAAACCAACAAACTCCACCCAAATTAATAAATTTTTCTTTCATATGGATATATATCCATATTCATATGGATATCTAAAGTATATCTCTGTTAAACTAAATGGTAAAATTTCAGTTGACAGCACTGAGAACCAAATCCCTTCATCGTAAGTCTGCATGAGCCTAATATTCAGAATGAATTTTTTTTGTCCTTCACTAAGTGTTTGCTGTGTTTCTAGAAGGTAAACCAATATAGTTTACTGTTGTTTCTTGCCAATTATGTCATGTTTCTCTACAAAGCCTGCTCTGAGTAACCACCAGCAGCAGTGGCTTAATAATCTACATCACCTTATTTAATGACTTCTGTAACAAACGTAGCATTTCATTTGCTCTTTTTGTAGTGACTGTCACATCACGTCCTGATTGCTACTGGGGGCGCAACTGTCGAACTCAGGTCAAAGCACATCATGCCATGTAAGTTATACAATTTAGAAAGTGGGTTTGGGTTTTGTTTCTTTAAAAAAAAACAAAACAAAACAAACAAACAAAAAAAACAAACAAAAAACCCCAAACCAACCAAATAACTTTGAAGTGCCAGAAATTGCATAACACTGTTGCAGCATAAGCAGAATTGGCTGAGCTTTGGGGGGGGCGTTTTTTGTCATTTTTGTTTTTAACACAACCTTGAAATGAGCCCTTTGTGCATGTCAGAAGGGTACCGCTAGCACTTGTAAGTTGATGTAAGCCATTGCTGATACTTCTTGAGTCTTGTTTTCCACTCGCAACTCCCCCTTCATTGCTATTCTTCTCCCACTGAAGCAGCTCCTCATTTGCTGTGTCTGGGTGCTTCTTAAAAACATTGTATATACAATAATTAGTCCTGTGCGATTTCTGTTTGAAACTGAGAGACTCTTCTAGTGAAGTGTAACATACTTTGAAGGGACAAATTGCTGGGAATAATTTGCAACAAGAGAAGTTTGGAACATGTAACATTAGGAACCTGGCGTGGCCTAGGAGTTTCTGGTTTTGGAGGAGTTTCTAGGTCTTAATGCCTCTGATCCAAGCAATCTGGCATGTGGTGAAAATGAAATACTGAGCCTGAAAAGAGATTAACCCTCTACTTCTCAAACGTTTTAATACACCTATGGGGCATGGGCTCCTGGTATCTGGTCATTCATGAGAAATGTCCATCCAAAATAAATCAAGGTCCTTGATTAAAAGAAATCGAGGCCACTGATAACCAATGCAGTTTCATTCTTAGGAAAAGATGCATGTGTGGCAAGACAAATGTTAAAGACTTGTAAAACAAAACAAAAATGATCTACCTAAGAGCTAACTGCTTCCAGGGAGGGTAGAAAAATCCTTCTTGCTTTATGAATAATTCTCTAAATTCTCAGGGTAATTTAAGACAGAGGAGCTGTTACTCCTTATTGAGAAATTGTTTTAATGAATAGTAGACTCTGCAGTATCTTTCTAATGCTGCGATGAACATACACACTTAGCATAATTCCTTTAATATTTCAGGTACTATGGGTTGAAAATAACCAGTCTGTACAGCTCAAGCAAGCAGATCATATGAAAGTCTTGTAAAATATTCATCCCCAGTCTCTTACAAATTCAGAGGATTTTACCAAATATCTTGCAAAAATAATTTGGGATTTAAGTTGCAGATATAATTCAAAGTACCACTGCTATTTGTAACTTCACATTACAGGGCTGTCTGTGTTCCCAGAGGAGATTTTGTTTTGAAATGTGAGAGAGTTAGTTCAGTATCAAAGTACTTGCCAGTCATCTTTGTTCATATTGTGGTAGATAATTCCATCTGAAATAGAAATGGCTCGGGGTTTGGGTTTTTTTTTTCCTTTTTTTCTTCTCCTTTTTTCTTTTTCTTTTTTTTCTTTTTTCTTCTAAGCATTAGCTCTTCCTAGAACTTTCCTGGCTGCTGCTCTTAGATCCTAAAATCCATAAAAGCAAACCATCCTGTCCTACCTCTCCTAGATATCCAGTTACTTTTTTTTTTTTTTTGGTTGAGTTAAACTGTTTTGCCAAGTAGTTTAGTTATGTAAGCAAGGTTTCTTTCTAATCTTTGATCCAATTCATCAAGAGGGAGAAAATTCAAGGTCTCTTTTGCATCATCTCTTCCATGTGTATATGTAGATACGAGCTCAACACCCCAACTCCTGTTTCAGTTATGAATCAGGGGACGCCTAACCCAAGTAAGAGAAAAACAAAGAATGGATAGTGAGATCTTTTTGAGAATTGGAAAGAAGTACCTTGTACAAAATTGTGTTATCTGTTTAATTCATGAAGACAGGCTTGCCCTTCCCATAAAACCTAAATAATACCAAATGCAAAAACCTTTTTCTTTTCAGAAGAAGATTCTAAGCCAGTGAAAGAACATGTTTATGTTGAAATGTATTATTAGCCTGGTTAATTCTAGTTCCCAGTGACTTGTGTAATGCTGTCTGCTAAAAATTACTAGTGTCTCACAGGGCAAAATTAATTCGCTGATTTCTGTTTTAATTGCCTTCTGGGTTTGAAGTATGCACAAGTATAGAGGAATGCTTTTAATAACAGGTTTTCTGTGTGCATAATAAAACTAACAAGGGTTAGGCAGGGGAGATGTTGAAAATCCTGTTACAGATAACATGGTAGTAGAGTATGATCTAAACAGGTTCTGAGAAACAGATGTTAGTGTGTAAATGTTCTGCTTTAAACTGTTTAATATTTAAAATACCTTGTGAAAATGCTGAGGCTTTTGTTGCCTGACTTCTGAGAACTTTGTTACATTTTAATACTTTTTGTTTTATTTTTTTATTTCAGGAAATTCAATCACATTTGTGAACAAACACGATTCAAGAACTGAATACTTGTAGTCTGTAGAGAGGGGACAAAAACCTGTTACACTGCTTGTACAGTTTAAGGTTTCAGGGGATCTTCTCAGTTCCCCCATAGCAGGGAATCAATAACTTTTGCATCAGGTAATCTGGTGTGAACTTTTTAATTTGTAGGATTTTACAGCTGTACATGAATAAGGTAGATTCTTTTTTCCAAGAAAGTCCAGCAAGCATTGCATTCCATCCTCATGATTGCAGTGTCCCTGTATCACTTCAGTGAAGAACAAAACAGAAATCACACACACAAAAACCAGCCATATCTTGGGAAGACCTAAGAATAAGGAGTGTATTTGCACTACTTGTGAAGAAACTAAGAAAAATCCTTAGACTTAAAATAGAAATGTTTTGTAAAATTATCTGATGGATATTTCAAGAGCCATTAATATTTAAGAAGGAAATTGTCAGTGTATATTTGTAACTGCGTTTTGCGGTAGTCTGATATTTTGTCGCTACCCACTGCATTTGGGCTAGAAACCATGTTAATATTCACTTTAAAAAAAAAATATTCCGTCCGTTAACCAGCTGTTTCAACTTAAAGCTTCTACCATATGTGCAGTGTTGTAGTGGAAGCAGTACAGTTTCTTTTCTTAGTTTAGTCGTGTTGATGTTTTATTCACGTTAAATTGCAAAAATAATTGCACAAAAATTTGAAAATCACATTTAAAGTTGGGGTAATACTTGAAGCAGAACAGACTTCTGCTAATATTACTTCTTTAGTGTTTTATATCAGAAGACCAAACAGTGCTTTTGACATAGAGCAGCCAGTAAGACACACTGGTTAATTTTTTGTATTTCTTTTTTGGTTGGATACCGTATGCTAAATATGTACCTCTGCCATGCAGCTGTTCTCTAGCATGCATACACTGGTGAAAATGTAGAAAAAGCTATAATTTAAAACAGAATATAGCAGCTTTACTGGAAGGAACAATCTTACAGGAAATAATTCAGTTTGGACAAATTGTAGCAATATGGAGGCATTTCTGGATAGGGATGATGAAGGGGAACACTGGTGTCACTGACATAAAAAAATGTAGATTTTTATTTTCATGCCTTCTGCAGAGTTCATTCAGAAAATGTCCCAATCATTGTTTTTAAGAAAAATAAAAAAAAATTAAAAAAAAAAATCCCAACACAACCCACCTCTTCCTCCCCCCCCCCCCCCCCAAATTGATCTGATCTGTTTCATCATAATCTGATAGCTAATGTTGACAAACGTCAGCTGGGACCAATTTTTCTTTTTCATCATACCTAGAAGAGTGAAACAGAATGAGAAGAAAGCATACAAATTACCTCTGTAGATATCATGTTGTTTTTAAGTATGCCTTATTTTATGAGCAGGATTTATACTTCGATGTTAAAAAAGTGTACACGCAATATCTTGTGATATAATGGAGCACAAATGATGCAGCACATCATGTCTACTGGTGTCAGTGAACTAAACAACTATTTCCAGTAATGCACATCTTAATATGAATGCTAATTAGAATGATGCATTTCTGTTTAGATTTTTATTTTTTAAAATAGCTGTCACAAGGTTGGGTCTGTTGACCGTGCCCATATGCTATTAAAAATACACTTTGGTGTGGACTTCTCTTCCTAATCTCTGGGCATTTTCTCCCTTGAGTAGGATTGAAATTGGATCTGGAATAATACTTGAAACTTCTTTTAACAGCAGCAGTGTGTTTCTGTCTTTTAGTATTATTAACAATGTTCTGTTGCTTCTGTATTTGTATTTTATGTTTAGATTTTTTTTAATGGTTATTGTATCTTCTCAGGACAACCATTCCCAGCTGGTTTTGATCTCATTTTCATCTCTGGCTGTGCATGTAGCAAATTGAATGCAGTTGTGGAGATCAAGCCTTTGCACATTATATGCAGAAATGTGCTTTACATTCTCATTCACCACTTCCCACACCTCAGATGGGCTTTCAGCATAGACTTGCCACTGTGCTGGTGTTCAAGCCTCTTGTGCTGAATTTTTTTTGTTGGTCAAGAATAATGTGTCTACAGTACTATGTACAACCTCGCTTGCACTTACTCAAGTTATGTTTGTATAGGGATGTATTATGTGACTTTAAGAAACAGAATTGGGGAGAAAAAATCCAAACAACAAAACTCATGTACTTAACATCTAACCTACCTGTGCAGTAGAGGTTCTTCAAATTCCTTTTATAAACCCCTCTTCCTTTTCCCTGTTACAGATAATTAATCTGCCTTTCTATGCATATAGGGTTGCGGTAGTGCAATGGAATGAAGGGATTTTTTTGTCATTTATATTGTACCAGGAGGAGATGAGAAATTAACTTGCAGATGGGGAGGGTGAATAAATCCTGATCTTTATATGCTCTTAAGTAAGTAAGAGTATCTGTCATGGGTATTACATACTCTATACATTAGACCTTTTTAAATGTATGGTTACCAGGTGATAGTTAATGTGATAAATGTATGAACTATGCTTGGTGTAATGTTTAAATAATGTAAAGGTGCAGCATATTTTTAACCTGTCTAAAGCACACCCCCACCTCCTTTATAAGAGATATTTGGAAGCTGAGCATGAAATGTGGTAGAATAGATGTCGTGAAAACTGAGGTGGTTATGATAGGGTTTGACATAGTGGTGAACAAGGTATATGGTCTCTCGCTTTGAGAAAGTTCTTTTATAAAGAAGGTGGAGAGTAGTTCTTCCAGTTCTCTTTTGTGATTTATTTTTTTCCTGAACTAAGAAGTTATTAATTAAAAAAAAAAAAAAGATATTCACTGAAGTTGTCTGTTTCTGTTTCTTCTGTGGCATTTTCTCTCACCACAGAAATGGATGTGTGCAACACTTGCTAATCTCGTGCAGCTATTAGTTATTTGAATGTTGAGATTTTACAATTAAATATCATCCTTGAACTTGTAGTAACTGAGAATGACATGAAGTTTGGTATCATTCCAAGAAATTCTCTCAAAATTTCTTAAAAGTGTCAGATGATAATCACAAAGGATCATCACTATCTCTGCAGGATTTTATAACAAATGATATAAGGAAAAACTATTAAATAGAATTCATTTTTGTCAACAAGATGACTTCAAGGTGCTACTAAGTAAAGAAGTTCAGTACTTTTTTAAAAGTGGATACCGTTTTATTTTCTTGCAACATTGTAAACACCAAAGTGATGAGTATTATCATAGAATCATAGAATGTTTTGGGTTGGAAGGGACCTCTAGATGCCACTATCGATTTAACAGCAGGCTAGAGAAAATGATTGTCATATTGTGTTCATCTTTACAATTATCTAATTTGTATAAACTATAAGATTTCAAATGGCTACTATTAATAGAACTTTTTCTGAACAGAATTTTTCTCTTGCTGAGTAAATAGGAGGACTTGTCTGCGCCCCATTCTGTCTGAGGTGGAAGACACTGATGCCAGAGTTGTTAAGCTTCAAATTGCAGTTTAGCATCCTAGGATTTTTGCACTGCTGCCATTCCCATACTTGAAGCTGGATATCCTTTAATGTTGTAGCTAATCTATTTTGCTGTTCTTAAACCAGCTGTCATTTGTTCTTCAGACTAAATTTAAGAGCAACTCAAACTCAGGTTAAGTAATATAAAAGTGAAAATGCTGTGTTATTCTGTATGCTATAAAGACAAACCGATAGACCCTAAAACATGTAGTGGTTTTGGCTTGCCCTGCATTACATTGGTGGATGTTATGTCAACAAATGATTTGTAACTAATTTTGCTGGAGGAAGCTGCTGATTTTGGATTTATGCCCTATCAAGTGATCAGTTCTGGCACAGCATAAGCTCTTCCGAGCACTTCCTCTGTAAAGGAATAAGGAAAGATGTTAGCACGATTGTGAGAAAGCGAGTTCAATACATGGCTTTGGCAGCTGCAATAGCTGACAACACACTAACCTCGATGGTTGGTGTTAAATCTGAGAGCCCTCAGTGTGTCTCAAGGATTTGAATCAGCAGCTGTGTAGGATAATTTGTGATTAAGGTCTGATACTGTTTGCCTTGAGTTTAATAGAAAAATCTTGGTATTTGACACTCAAAGTTCAATCACTAGCTCATTCATTCTGCAAACAACATATATCAGATGTGTATCAATTTCTAGTCTTCAGTAGAACTGGGGAGTGCAGATGGCTTAGCCTACAGCAAGAGCTCAGGGAAATAAGTTGATTCAAGTAAAAGGAGTTAGGCATTTGAGAAGAGAATGCGCAATTCTAAATTATGCTCTGAAAATCTGGTTTCTTGTGGCCTCTTAGAAATTTCTGCTGGAAGGGGGCCTTATTTTGTACAGTCTGCCCTCTAAAAATAAATCAACAGTCACTAAGTTACTGGAAGTTAGGAAAAGGATCTCTTGATTTTAAAAAGAACATGTGGGGGTTTTGCATTTTTTCCACCTATTTTATCTAACATTCTTTCTGCATGATGTTTGGGAGCTGAAATACCACTTACACAATTCCAAGGAATAACTTCTGAAGAAAACTAATTATACTATTTCCCACAGCAATGCTTAATATGCAAAGATTGCTTCTAAATCTGCTTTTCAGGTCATCCTTCTTTTCTTCACACTTCACCATTTTGACTTTCAATGAGGTAATTTCACCCTTAAGCTCATTAGTTTCCATAGGAAATGAATTATAAAAAATGCTAAGTGTGCCATAGGAGGTTTAACATCAAAGGCATTTCTAGACAGACCATGAATGTATGTTGAAGCTATATTTGGTCTCTGTTGGGTATTCTTTTCAGTGCTGCTGAGTTTCAGTTGCTTGCTTTCGTTAGGTAAGTGTTGGCTTAGGACTTATCTTTTTTTTTCCCCCTTGCAATCCAAATTAATCTTTAATTGTTTAGAATCAAATCTAGTAACTGACTGGACTATTGGAATCAAATATGTTTTCTTATGGCCCATGTGTCCCTCTCATGGGGGGGGGGGGGGGGGGGAAGGAAAAGCAAATAGTTATGAGTAGGATGCTTTGTAACCAACTGCTAAAGAGGAGTTAGATTCCTGAAATGAAATGTCAGTTCATGTTTCTGCTAAAAATTTATAAAGGGATGTTTCTTGCCGAATGCTACTCTGAATCCTCAAAGTTAGGATGCATTAGCTGCATGTTAAAACTTTTGGGTTGTTTTCCCATTGAGCCTCCATTCTCAACCACTTTAACTACCTGACAGTAAGAAACCCAGCACATGGGATTCTCGTCAGCCTGTATAGCTTCAAGCTTTTATATTGAAGCTCTGCTTCAGCAATGAAGAAATAGGCAATGCCCACGTATTTTTGTTCTATTCAATCTACCTAACCGATTGGCTGGAGGGATTGCCTAATATATTCCAGAGTAATTAATTCAAATTTAAAAAGTGAACATTATTCAAATCCAGTTTTACTGAAAAGAATGCTCCTTCTGTTTGTTAGCTCCATAACATTTTTGGACATTTTTTCCCATGCAATTGTAATTGAAATTATTTTCCTCCTCCTCAGCGAGTGTTTAGCATGCTTATCCCATTTGCTGCTTAGTTACAGGATGCAGAGCAGCACAGTAAACCGGCTGCATCGCCGCAAAGGTACAACTGAATCCCGAGCCCACGCGTCAACTGTGAGGTTTTCTGTCATTAAAAAGTGGCAGCGTAGCTCTCAGAAGTAATATAGCTGCTAGGAACAAAATCAATGCCATCAGCAATACTGTTTAAAAACTAATCCTAGTTAATATTTACAGCTGAGAGTATTAGAGCACTTCGTTCTGCCTGCAGCTTTTGGAATTTCTTAAATTTGCGCAGTGACTTTTTTGAAGAGTATGAGCGGAAGCTGTTTCTGTTCCTGGGTGGGAAAAATGAAGAGGAGAATTTCAAAACGGTTCCTTTAGCTGTAAGAGGAAGAAAATGTTTTTATAAATTCTTTGAAGGTACAAAATAAAACAGTTAATTTTAGTGATCTGCTTAAAAAAAAAAGAAAAAAGGAACTTCAAAAGGCAGGTCAGGAATCTAAGCTTAAATCTCCCATATGTTGTATTTCTGGGAGTTCAGGGCTGACCAAGAGCCAGGGGATGGTCTTTGTGTCCCGGCAGCACATGCCAGTCAGGCGTTTGGCTTCAGTATCTTCTGGTGGCAGGAGACACCACCCTTGGATGGTTCGGTGTATCCGCCATCTCTGTTCTGAGAGCAAGCAGCGTGGTTCAATATTGCATATTCTTCAAGAGGAGGGGCTGCTCTCAACACGCAGATGTTTATAGTTCATGCTGAATGTATGCGGCCTGATTTAGTGTCTCGTGTGTAATGGGCTATATACTGCTGCAGCAGGCAATGATGGGAGAGGTACACGGTGCTAAGAAAAGCAGTGTACGGAAGGAAATCCAAACTCCCAGAGAAACCAGCCTCTGGCAGCAGCCTTCACAGGTTTAGAAAAATCCGTCCTTTGGTTACAGGAGAAAGTCAGTGTAAGCAACCACCTCGTTACCTCGCTATGTTACCGAGGAGCAATCAAACAGGATCTAATCCTCGGGTGGCTGCGGACTGAGCGATGCAGCAGCTTTTGCGCTCATTCCATTGCAGCAGCTGCTAGGGAGGTGGTTGTACTGGTGTATGCCCCGTGATGTACTGGTGCTCTGAGGCAATCCCGTACAGCTTGGTCTTTCAGCAAAATAACCAAAATAAGTGTCATTACATTGCAGAAATGAATAGTTAAACACGCTTTTATTGAAAAAGCCACTTTTTCCAGCCCTTCAGCTGTAGCTATTGTCAATAACTGAGCACAAGTACTTTTCAAAAGTAGATTTTAGTACTTAAATCTTTAGAAATGTAATAAGTAACAGAACATTGACTCTGAATTACAATGTATATGAATTTAATGCAGTGGAAGTTATTAAAGTACCGAAGACTTCTAAATATTTTCTTCACTCATAAATATATTAACTCTTCCCTTTGAATCATGTAGCATTAATAAAAAAAAACACCAACAAAAAACCCCAACAATAAAAAAAAATCCCAACTTGGAGCCAGACTTTCATGTTTTAAAACTACTCAACGCAGTCTGGCAATAACAAATGCAGCGACTTGTTTGCTGTTCATGTTTGAGTCAACTGCCAAAGGGCATATATGTTTTTTGCTTCCACTGCTACCAGATGCAAAGCTTCTGTGTCTCTGTAGACACGTAAACATGCACACAAAATATATTGCAAAACCTAGAATCGTGTGGTACATCTCTCAGATGCTAATAGCTGGCAAATGGAAGCTGTCATAGGTGAAATCGTAAATAGTTTGGTTAAGTATTTCAGGAATCAGACTTAAATGCCTTTGCGTAGAAGGATTAAGGTAACTCGATGCACGCTGTCGCTAATATAGGGGAAGACTTGTACAGAAGATTTCTTTCTGACACCTATTCTATGACATCCTATTGCTTTAAAGCAATGTGCTGTGCCAGCTGCAAAATACAGCTTCACAGGGAGTGTCTTTCATTTAAGAAAGCAAAATAATTCTAAGTTGTGGGCCAAACATGCCGGAGTCTCTTGCAAAGGTAGGACAATATCACCAGGAGGCAATTAAAACACTGATGGGGTTATGAAAGGCAATAGGGCTAGCAGGCTTCCCTTTGGTTCTGTGTTCCATTGAATGCCCTGGATTTGTAGTCAGGGAGGCACAGCCACTTAGTAGTTCATCTCTAAAGAAAGGGAGCGCTCAGTTTGCCCCACTTAATTTTGTCTTTTAAGTCTTGCCTGCTAAAGGAAGGGAAATAGTTCTCTAGTCAATGTGCGTTACCAGCAATAAATAGCTGGTGGATATAGGATCAGAGCAGCTGCAAATATCCAAGTGTTGGATGCTGAAGACTATTCCTAGTATTTCAGTGTTTTTGTACACATGCTCCTGTTGCCATGGGGAGTCACTTAAAAATGTAGTGGACTGAGGTGGTTTAAGCCTATGTAGATCTAACAAAGATAAAACTACATCAGACTTTTATAGAACTAGCATCCAGTATTGGGTTGCTCAGCTTCTCTGTACGCTTTGCTAAAGAATTAGGATATGAGATAATCATGGTCTTTAATATTAGAGATGCTAATGCTTGGTAAACTTTGTACTAGAGTGCAGAAGTTATGAAATGCTTAAAATTAAGTTTACAAAACTGTATGCAAACATGCATGATTGAATTCTTACCCTTGGCTTGGCAAGGCTTGGATTGTACAGACATAGCTATAAACAGAATTTAACTCATAGCTCCCAACAGAAAGACTCAAGTGATACCACAGTGACAGAGGACTGATTTGCATTTCAGATATAAACCACGCTAACCATCTGAGATTAATTTCATTTCTCATTACAGAAAAGGTTTTCTGCAGTCTGAAGTAGCTTTTCAGAGGAGGATTTCTTGTATAAACCACATCAAAAATTCATGCAGAAGAATAGAGATGAGGTTAGTGAGCATAAGGAAAGATGGCATTTGTGCCATGCCATGGTATGTATCCTTGTAATCTCAACCCCAATGGGTGGGGAGCAAAGACCACTCTTAAAGTTGCATCCATCTATGACTGCCATGCTCGACTACTTGGCACAGCTTCCGCTCTGATCACGTCCCTGTTGCCTCTGCTTTTGTGAACTGTTGTTTCAGTCTGCCTGAGGGCATCACTGGACTGAAGCTTGGTATAGCGTAGGAACATCTAGGCTATCGCAGTTCTGTGAGGCCTCAGCAGTATTAGCATCTACAGCTGACGAGCTCTGCTGGTCCCTGGAAGAGCTAGGGGCCTTCGCGTGACCCTTGTATAAGCCAGGGGATTTTGCCCGAAGGGGAAGATTTGATGTGAAGCTGGCAGAACTCTTCCCCTCAACAGTCAGACCCACCGGCTGTTTATCTGGCACAGCTGGAGCATACCCAGCGTTTTGCTCTGACAGATGATCTCCACATTGACTAAGATGCTCTGCTAAGACCAGAGGCTGCTGATCATCCCCTTCTTCAGAAATAACAAAAACTGGTTTGTTTTTATCTGTTTCTACCATAAGCTCCTTTGTTTTCGAACCATTGACCAAGTTGATCTTCAGTGGGTTGGCACTTTCTAGAATATTTTTGGGGCTTTGGCTGTTAATTGGAGATGCTGTCCCTAGATGCCTTGAGGGATCCAAGGACCTCACCTGTTTGCTGTCAGGGGAACTGGCTAAAAATCCAAAACAAGGGTTCCCAAACCTCGATTTCTTCAAGTTGCAGGAGCTTAGCTTCCGCTGCCTTTGTGCAGACAGAGTGAGGGGGTATGAGGCATTACTGGCAGATGAATCGGAGTAAACGGTCTCTGATGCTCCCTCTATCTCAGTGGCTGAGATTACCTTTCTGGTTGGGACACCTTGGGATCTTGCAGCTGTAGGAAAACCCTGCACAAAATAATAATGAATTAGTAGACATGCCATGAAAAGCAGCTATCTTGAGAAACTTGGACCTCAAGGGAACTAAAAGTTAAAATTCCTAGTTCTGTTAGAGGTGAGATGCATTCTTTAGCAAAACACTATGTTATTACCCTGAAAAAGAAGAAACATCCTCTATCAGCTTTGTAACAAGCTGTTGGTTTGATGATTACAGCCAGTGAGACCTAGATATCCCTCCCACACCTACGGATTCCTCGCAATGCAATAGTAATACATCAATTAAAATAAATTTAAGGCATAACCAGCGGAAAAAACGGTACAAGTCAGAACATTCAAAAAGATAATCTAGTCTGAAGGCATTTTTAAATGTTTTTCTGGACCAGGGATCATTTGTTAACCAGGTGCTAACTGCTGGGAAATACAGCCAGGAAAGCCTGAATAAATGGCAATAGATTTAGGGAAGAGAGTTTCCCATACACCGAGCAAGGACTGAAATATGTATCGCATTGCAGGTTGGAGAGACAAAGCAGTAGGCCAAGGGGAAAACGTGTCCCATCAGCGAGCAGCTGGGGGTGCTGGGGCACAGACCCCAGCCACCACCTCCTCCCCTCCTCGCAAGACTCACACTGTTGTCAACCAGCTTTGTAAAGGGACTGTTGGTGGTCCAGCTACACCATTTTTTCTGGAGCTGTGGTATTGGGGCCAGGAAGTCGTGGAAAGTGCGGGCGCTCCACGTGCGTTGTCTGGGACAGTGGTTTTCCAGCTGGACGTTCCCCTTCTCAGCGGCATCCACTCCTGCAGCCGTGTGATTAGAAGTCAGCCAGTCAGACACAGAGGCTGGGCTTGTGACACTTCTTTTTAGGTTTTTGTCCTGAAAAGAGTAAATAAAGATCGTTTGCAGCATCTTTCATCAAAAGGTTTTTAAAACACTTTAAAAATACACCATTACTGCAAGAGACTGATTTCTTCAGTGGTTCACTTCTCAGGACAAGACACAGGAATGCAACTCCTCCTCGTTGCTCTTCCAGCATCCTGCCTGAAGTTCGCTGGCTCCCCTGGATGTAAGTTTTACCTTCCTTCCCCAGTTTCAGGTTTAACACTGAATTGGGAAATTTCAGATACTTAAGAAATAAAGTCCTACCACTCTCACTAACCAAATACATCAAATATCTACAGCTTTATTTTACTGGAGGTATCTGACAGATCAGACTAGTAAACTTCAGTGCGTAAAACCTAATTCTTCCACTCCGCTTGGCTCTTGGAAGGCTCCAGATCTGTCTGGGGAAACAAAACTTCAAGGGGCATGGGGTCCACTGAAAGAAATCCAGAAGCAAGCAATGAGAGAATCAGAAGTCTCAAAAATGCATGATTTGGGGGAAGACTGAAGTAAGTGGTGCTTGTTACCCTCTGTTAGGGAGGAATTAAGAAAATAAAAAGAATTAAAAACAAGAGAAAGGGAATATTCTGTTTCCAGTGTCTGTGGTGAATACAACAAGAAGCACAAGACCCAGATTGGAGCCAAGGAGATTTCCATTTCACATAAGAAATGGGTTTTAGGTGGAAAAAGTGCTTTAGCACTTTAGAACAAGATATCTAGAGAGGTGTAAAATCGGCATCATTGGAAGGTGAGACCACGTTAAACCATTGTCACCAGCTCTGTGTATAAGCAGAGTTGATCTGACATGGGAATGAACTATAGACGGCTTCTAAAGTTCTCTTCCGTATTTACTTTGTATGTTCTGATGTTGCATTTAAAAATCACAATTTTTGTCCTTAGTATTGATGTGGCTTTAGAGCCAGAAAAGTTAAAGAATCCCTGACTGTCCTATGGATCTCCTTTCATTCTTACTAATACTTCACCTGTTATTTATATAAGCCTCCCGTTCCACAAGTCTATATGTATTTTTAATTTGCAGCTGTGCAGATATGGTTGTCACGAGAAGAATGCAAAATCCACATTCCCAAATTTTACATAGTCCTTAAAGAGGGTCTGAAATAAATCCCACAGTGTCCTGGATTTAAAAGTCCTAAGAAACCAGAAACTTGTCATTTGTTATGTCTGAGAAGCTGAATCTCTCCAGTTTCTGCAAATCAAAGAAACTATTTAGTTAAAATGTCATATTGGAAACGGATGGGCAAAGAGGCAAGAAATTAGCTACTATGGCAGAAAAAAAATCTCAGTAGGAAGCCGGGAGATGCTTCAGGCTCTGGATAAGTTTGTTTCAACACTAAGCTCTTAGTCTCAGATTTGATTAAAGTAACGATCTTTATTTATAAGTTTATAAGCTAGCTGCCTTCGCCTCAGAAGCCTCTTCAGGCTGTCTTAGGATTTATTATTCTAATAGTATTATATGTACCTCCAAACTGGCGTAAAAGCTAGCCACTGGTTTTGAGATAGATATACTAGAAGTAACTACGAAGATGAATAATGTATTTTCTAGATTTTTGAAAATGTTGTAGCAAAAAATGTTTCTCAAACCTCCACGGTAATACTCTTTACTCAAACCTTTGCATCTGAAACTTGTCGTGTCTGAATGGAAGTTGGAGGTTGTAAGTTAGCCAGAGGCTGAAGATGACTTAAACCAAACAGGACTTGGAAAGCCGTGACCCTCCTGGAGGACACCTCAGAAGCTGTCTGAAAGCCATCCTGCCCTCCCTGGCCTCACGCCAGTCCACCTACGGAGATGTGTGTTTGCTCTCCCAGCTCTTGCCTCCTGGCAGGGTATTGATTTCTTCAAATGGGTTTTAAAAGCTAAAAAGCAAAAGCCAGTTTATCGCTGGCTCCTGCCCAGCAGAGCTGAGGCTCACGCTCACTGGGGGGCACGAGACCAAGTGGCCAGCCACCATTTCTCAGTAAAAAGATCCAGATAATTTTTTTAATGAAAGCTCCTTGCAGCTTGCTTTGTCTAGTCGAGCATTTTGGGTGGCATTATTTACTGTACCGTAAAGGCTCAGGATTTCACACGTCTTTTCACATGAGGATAACTTCTTAGCTCCTGCCAAGAAAGTGCCTACGCTCCAGTGGGTAACTCATCCTACTCGCCTAGCGCTGGTCCACAGTAGCTACTCACCATACCCTCTGCGGGCTCAGAGCTGGCTGACCAGCTGCATTTTACACCCTAAAAATACACATTTAGAGATTAAACTGTAAACACATTTATTTCAGACATCCAGTAACCCTGAGTAACTCAAGCAGCCTGAAGAGATCCTGTTTGAGTGCAGGTTTGTAATTAGCCTGCTGGGCTCAATTCCCACCCCCGTGGAAAGAATAGCCTTCAGCTGTGGGGAAAGACCCAGTGCCTTTAAAGAGGCCCTGCCACCCTTCCTGGGTGGGTTTTCTGCTCCTTGATGGATTTGGTTGAGAGTATTGACTTGCTTGTGTGCAGCATGGATGTTGCTGAGAAGGAGAGGCCTCCTGAGTTATTAATGTGGTAAATCACTTTAATTCTTTGGATTACCTTCACTTAGAATTGTTTTAATGCTAAGCATTTCATGTATTTATATACATGTCCTCTGGTAGGTTGCTTGCAGGAGGAATGCCAGAATAGAAATGTTTTTCTTTAAGTGTATTTGTTCATTCTGACTAGAGTGGGGAATAGAGGAAGGAAAATGGGTTTCCCTCCTGCCTAGAAGCTGTATTTGTATGTGACTACCACCAGATGAAGCTCTCTCCTCTGTAAAGAAGGACCGAGGAGTGCAGGTGTTCAAGGGTGCCCAGTTTGGGCACCAATACAGCTCAGAGTGCCCTGCTCCACAGAAGGTAACATGTTTGGGCAAAGGAAGGTGCCAGAGCTGCTTTCCCTCCTCTTCTTCTTTCTGTTAATCAGTGCGGCTGACTGGAGGAAAAGCTTAGCATGTGTCTTATGCTAGTGTAGGAAAATCCTGACCAGCCTGGCCTTCTGGCTAATTTCCTCATCAAGTGCAGGGATACAGAATGCTTTTGTTTTGTAAACTGTGACAGAAGTATTACACAGACTGGCCTGGGGCATGCGAGTTCCTTGGCTGCTTGTTTCCCCTCCTGTGGGAAAAAGAGGGAAGGTGCTGGAGGGGAGAGTATTGACCTGGGAAAGGCTTTAATAGAGACTTGTAGCTGGGTGTGCTCCGTGAGGTTCCACACTCCAGGCTGAAGAGGTGGCAGCCAGACCTGGGACTTTCGAGCTGTCATCGGTTTCTAAATAACTGACCAGGAGTGCAGGGGGAAGAGCTAAAATAAGAATTTACTGAACTGATTCAGGTTTCTGGGCATGTATTTGAAAGGACCCCAAAGCTTGAAGCATTTGATTTTTTTATTTTTTTCCTCCTTTGAACATACACTGTTAATTTTCCCACCAGCCTGGGGAGGAGTTTAATAGCTTTCTGACAAGCTGAGGAGCAGAGTAACTTCCCTGGCCACTTGGTAGCAGTGGGCAGGAGCAGGTCTGACTCCCAGGTCCTTCAGCTGCTACAAGTGACGTTTCTAATAGCACATCATCTGTGCCAATTAAGGTATTTCTGAAGGCTGGTCCCACTGCCTGCTGGCAGACCTCTGCCTTATCACCTATGGGATCCAAGGTACGCTTCTGCACTTGCTCTTCTCAAAGCTGGGAAGATACTGGCTCAGGGGATCACAGCCCACATTGTTTGATGGCAGCTCAGCTCAAGGCTTAGGAGAACTGGCTGGCTCAGTCACTACCTTTCCTGCAAAGTGGGCAGTAAGCATAAATGGATGGAGATGACAAGTACTGCCCAAGTGGGACACCCCGTGGCTTGCTAGAGGTGCCAAAGAACATTCCTACCTGTATTCTGTAGGTGGTAAAGCTCAGCCCACTGGCCCCAGGTCCAGCAGAAATAATAAATACTTCATCACTCCCAGTCTCGGTGGTCACTGCGGATGTGGAGGAGGGCACATCTGGGTCAGTGTCCTGAGGAGACCGTTCCGTGCTGCCTCCGCAGGAAGTGACTGAGAAAAGACGAAAATCAATAACAACTGCTTGTGAGAGTCCAACACATCTGTTCCCAACTCCTCCATGACAAACCCCCCTCCCTCTCTCCCCAGACAATTTAGAGCAGGCTTTGGCTGTCTGTCACGCCAGCCAGAACAAAATTCAAGCCAACAGTTTGCTCTCCTGAAACTTCAAGCTTTTAAAAATAAAACAAAAGGGGAGGAACACCCTTGGGTCTGCTTTCTAATAAGGACAGACCCAAACTGAAATACCTCATAGTAAACACACAAGGTTGTGCTGCAGATCAAAAACTTGCAGATTTGCTCAACTCATTCTTTATTTGTATTTATTCTTCCCTCTTAATACCAGGAGCTGTGCTTTTTGCTTAAACCCTAGTGATGCTGCTCTTAGAGGCAACCTTATGCTCCAGGGACTGCCACAGGGGTGCATGCATCCATGTGTCCCCAAGGCCTGTGCATCTGGTCCAGGCCAGGAGAGCTCTGGCCATGACCTCCTTGATGACTTTTCCAAAGAAGGAGATGGGAAACTGTTGTGGTTGGGAGCACAGAATTAGCTTTTTAGGAAGATACCCTTGTGAGAGCTGTGTGTAATGGCTGATGGTTTAGTGGGAAACTGATGGTGTGTAGCAACACAACAGGACGTAGCTCCCTGCTGGCCTTCACCAACCAAAAGGAGCACTGATCGGATTCATGTGTTGTGGCCCAGAATTTCAGCAAGTGACGTTATCTGCAGCTTGGCTGGGGATCCTTGTTCTTGAAACACACTGTGAAGTAAATGTCATCTAAAGCAGGCTCATCCATAAAGCTCTTCAGAAAAAGTTAGCTCCAGGGGTCAAAGTTCTCCAAAGCCAATGTAAGCATTGTAAACCCCATCCTTTCTGGACAAGGTTAGGTGCAGGGCAGGTCAAACTCTTCCATGATTTATGGGTCTTTGTAAGTTGTTTGTAGCAGCCTGAACCCGACACATTTGCTCTGCTAACCCAGTGTCTCTGCAATGCCATGTGCTATGACAGGTTTTGTTGGCAGCATCCTGAAGCTGTGCTTGTGCGTGCTCCTTGCCAGGGGAATGACCCTCCCAGTGAGAGGGGGAGCTGCAAGGAATAGTTCCCACAACAAAGGCTTTCTGCTGTGAAGTGGCTCTCCAGCTGTGCATGGGCGAGACAGCGAGGAGGACTGCAAGGAAGAAATGATCTGATTAACTGGCCGGGGGCTACGGGGTGCCCTGACCTGCTCCCGCCGCTGCCCTGCGCTTACCCGCCTGCTCCCGGCTGACAGAGTGGTTGTTGTTTTCATTTTCCCGACTTGGCACCACCAGCTGGAGCTCATTGATATCGACGGCAGAGTTCTGGATCCCATTCTACAACTCAGAACATGCCCCAGTAAACATCGTCAGATAAACAGTGCAACAGCCAATATGAAAGAGAGAAACAGAAATTGCTGAAGCCATTAGCACTAACCTCCTGGTCACTGCATGCGTTGGATGAGCTCCTTTTGGGGCACGTTCTCTGCCTGAAAAGGAGAGACAGCAACAACAACAACAAGCCCACCAGTGAGTTAAAGGTCCACAGAAGGGAAGGTCTCAGCTGTGCTCATCCTTGCGAGGGGGCCCCAGCAGGTTATGAGCTCTCCTGCCTACAGGAGCATCCAAAATACTTGCCAAGACTCAGGGCAACAAGGCCTGTAGACCAGGGGAGAAAATGATGTGCTCATGTAGAGGAAAGTCAGCTGAAGAGGAGAAGGACCTGTCATCTTCTTCCCATGATCACTGCAAAAGCAGGAACAGAGTTCAGACCTCTGCCAAATCCCACCCGGCTCCCCACTGCCAGCTGCTCTTTCACATCAGTAACTGAAGAGCGGGGCTGAAATCCTGCCTTTGGTCTGGGCAATGACATCGCTCTTATCCTGTTAGACAGAATATTTCATCTGCGGGGCCAAAATTGCGTGCTGGATTACACTTAGCACACAGAGAGCATCAGGTGTTGTTCATTTGGATGAACATTTTATTAAAAGAGAGTGCTATGACCGATGATTACTGGGTAAACATGGCTCTTGGCTGAAGGGAGACAAAAGCACGGTCTTAACCTTTTTTTCACATTTTTACTAAAACTGAGATTATGAAACAACTAGTGTTATTTACTTTTGGATGAAGAAGACGTGGAGATGCCGCAGAGAAAGGCTGGCAGTAATGAATGTGCTAATGACTGCAGCAGGGGTATTTTGGTTTTGTGTACAGGAGTTCTCCATGGGACAGTGCAGAGATGCTCGGGAGCACTAAGGCACTGACCAGATAGGATGGGACCCGTGTTACTGTTTTCTCTACTATCTGTGCTGTTGGCTGGCATTATTCCTCTTCTTGTTTGAGGGCTTGCTTTGTTTTAAGACATTTAATCTCTTCCATACCAGTTGTTTTTGTTAGTGGGGTGTTGAAGCCAAGATTTCAAGTTTTTGGTCACCATTTCATTACTGTTTGTTTTTAAGAATGGGGACTCAGAGGCCACCTGATGAGGCTGGCTGGGAGCCGGCGTCTGCTCCATCTCAGGCATGGTGGGTTTCATTCCTTCGCTGTATCATTGGATCTCTTAAAAAATGCTTATTGACTGACAAGTGAATTGAGGGAGAAAAAAAAACAACCATGACGTGCCCCCAGCGCTATTCCTAGTGAATACAGAGAAGACTACAGAAAAAGAGGAGAGAGAGTTGGCACTTGAGAATTTAATCCAGGGGAGGCATAGATGGATAGCTCTTACTCCAGGAGACACAAGGGCATCGGCCACTGATTGGGGAAGCCGGGGCTGAAGCCGGGAAGGTTTTTCCTTGATGCACTGATTTGGGAAGGGGGAGCAGGGAAAGGCTTCCAAATAGGAGTGGTGTTGCCTTATTAAGCAAGATCAAACCAAGTAGGAAATACTTCAGAGCAGAAAATGTGTATGTAGATATTTCCTACACACACACTTACTGGGCACCAGAACCATTTCAGCAGGAGTGACCTGGCAAAACAGGCCCCAAAATAATGATTTAGCGTGGTGGTCAAGGCATTCAGGTAGAAGGTGGGAGAACTACATGTAATTCCCTGCTTTCTCCACATTGCATTAATTTTTTTAGTCTCTTCCCCACCTCCCAGCTCTTTCCTGCCAAAACGCATGACAAAAATTTAATCAAATCTGATATATTCCTATGAAATATTCTTGTTTCAAATAACTGGCATGTTACAAGCAAATTTGTTAAAATATGCCCACCCAGGGATTAAAGAGCACAAAGGAAACGTTCTCCTCTAAGAAAACACAACTTAGCACATATTTCTTCCACACTGAACATCAGACATTGGCAACCCAGACTTGTTAGTTATCTGGATGGTCTCACTTTTGGGTTTGTTATTTGAACTTTCAGCATGACTTAACAAACAAAATGTTTGAGTTCTCAGAAACACAAATAAAAATGTGTTTGTCAGATTCTTGTATACAGCGGTCCCATTTATGAGATACTCATATTCTCTGGGACAAAGCTGAAAAGATGAAATATCCAGTTTAAGTCTCAGCAACTGACACCTATGATAAACTAGGATCGACAGAGCAAGTTCTGCATTAAGAAACTGAAATACCTTACATCCATTTGGCTCCTTTCCTTGCCATCCTTTACAAATGCTGCGCTCTACAATATTAAGCAGGCACCGTAACCACCTTGAAATCCACACTGCAACTTGGCAGAATGAACCAAGGTGCCCCTGGCAAAGACAAGGTTTCTCTGCAAGTTTGGCAGAATAAGGGGGGAATAAGAGGAGGAAGAGTCCTGTTCTTCCCAAAGTTTAAATTAGGATTAAAAAAATGGTAACTGGCTGAAATGTCCCCATTTTAGCTTTTTCTTCCCTCATCACACTTTGGGTATTGAGTGTCTAATTTCTTCCAAACAGTTTGACTTACTGTTACAAACCAACACACACAAAGGGTAAGAGTTTCTAAATTCAGGCAACAGTTTTGGTAGAAACCTGAGATTTTATTTTTCTTCTATTCTGGAGAGATGTGCCAGTTCGCAGGACTGGGGATCTTAGTCTTTCTTTAGCTCATTCTCCAGTTGGACTACCTGGCCCGTGGCACACTGCAGTACCTCGCCACCAAGGAGACCAGTGATTTAGATTGGTGCACAGCTCATGATATAAAACAGCCCACGTGCAAATACACCAGTTTCCATCATTTAAAAGAAGTTGTAAAAAAAAAAAAAAAAGTTGCTTCAAACTTCAAGTAAACCAAAAAAAAATTGAAGTCTGTTGGAAGCTTTGTGAAAATTGTCCTGTGGTCCCCAGCAGGCAGCCCCAGGTAGGTCTAGCTGTCCTGGGTCTCTAAGTAAAGCAGCCTGATGTGTGGATGGACAGAAATGGAAGACATGGCTACAAGAGGCAGGGAGGGATTTCTAGGTTGTGCCTAGTGCAAGGATGGCAGAAGAAAGGTCTGGTTTTAGCCCAGAAGTGACTAGGATTCTCTAGGAAGGTGTTATATGGCAAAGGAAAAGTTTCAGCCCCAGGTGATGATCAGGATGCAGGCGGTGACCAGTGGGGCAGCTTGCATGGGCAGAGATGGCAGCACATCATGACTTGATGAAATAGCGGAACACATGGGGAGGTGTAATTGGAAACAGGTTGTTGGCAGGCTATGCAGATGTAAGATGCAGTTGCAATCCATGGGTTGCAACCATTGAGCAAAAGTCTGACTGCATTGGACAGGAGTAAAATTAAATAAGGTGGACATGTCTGTTGTTCTTGGGGCTTGGGAAAGAAAATAAAAAATACCCCATTACTCGAGCCAGACCTCATGGCCAAAAGTAATTAGAATTATTGGCCAACTAACAACTGAAGCTTTCATTCCCTCGCCAAACAGCAAACAAAAGCTGCAGTGTGGCAGAGACTTGGAGTTTCCCCAGAGAGCTTTGCCCTGGCTGAATGCAATGAGCCCGAGCAGACACTGCTGACGACTTGGTGCATTGGAGTGGCAGTAGGTGCCAAGACCATCCCGGGCCATTTCTACCCCTGGCAAGGCAGAACCTGCTACTTTTAGCTGAGCAAGAGCAGCAGATAGAAATGGAAAAAAAAAAACAAAACAGCTAAACCTGGTACCAGAGGAACAAGTAAAGTACGAAGATAAAAGAAAGTGGAAGGCAAGTTTACAAGGCCAAGAGCTTGGAAGTTACTATTAACATCCTTTGCAATGGCATGGTCCAGTCAGGGCAGCTATTTTTGTGCCTCGGAGAGTTGTCCCATTTCCGAGCGTGCTGTGTTGTTAAAGCATCTTCATTTCTCCCCTCAGCCCACATTTTCTGCAGTGAGGACAGGCTGTGGCTGATACACATCTGACACCTGATTTCAAGCCCTTTTTTAGGGCAAAAAGCATAAAATAGAGTTTTGTGGGCTCAAGCTAAAAGAAGTTTAGGTGTCCTTAATGGCCTCTGCAGTCTTATTCTGAGCTGCATTAAAAACCCCACAGCTGGGAAGCGTAGGTGAGCTTCAACCAGTGCCAGTGGTTCTGGGGCCAGAGACCAATATCCTCGAAGCAGTGAGCGCAGTAAAGAGGGGAAAAAAGACTCTTCCAGTGCAATACAAATGAGGTTACTCAGCACAGGTCATGGCATCGCTTCCACATGTGTCAGATCTCACTTAAATGCTTTAAGTCTGTCAAGAAATAAAGTATTGTAATCAAGGCCTCCCTGGAATAGCACGCGGGGAATATAGGCAGCTGGGATAGTAAATGGCCTTTCAAGGGGCTAAAGGACTAGGGATAGTTTCTATTTATATACAGTCAATAGCTGACTGAGGTATATCTTCCTTTAAAAAAAGAGTTGCAGAGCAATGAAAAGGCATAAATGCGACTGATAAAAGAAGTGAGTCTGATCCTGGTCCTGTGCCATAGGACCCCTGGTAGGATGTATTTGCAGCGACCAGAACATACAAACATTTGTGTGGGGAGAAAAAAATGTGTTCAGTGTTTCTCTTTTGGTCAGTAACAGGATAATATTACTTTTATTTTGTAAACATCTGACAAGCAAAAAGCCAAATTGTGCATGTGAACAGCATGGCCTGACTTTCTAAACAGTCTATGCGGAGTGAAATCTCAGATTGCCAGTATACTTTTTGGTTTGAATAATACTCTGTTTCGTGGATAGTTACAGTGAAATTAAATAGGGGTAACGGAGCAAGAACAGCCTACTCAACATGTGTATCAGCCCAGACTGCTGCCATAGCGAAGGGACCATGTTTCTGTCTCTTTTGAAGATTGGCAAGGATATAAAAATAAAGTATTTGGTATCTGGAAGACATTTTCCACCAGACGTTTTCCTTTAGAGCTAGCAAAAAATTGTGGTCTAAATTAGTGTTCTGCAAGCTCTTTTAAAAAGGGAAAAGGTTATTTAGATGTAACACATGCAAGTTTAACTCTTACAACTACGAAAAGCTCAGACCCTGAAAGCAGGAATTTCTGTACACAGCAAGAGAGTTTATATTTAAGCTTCACCACCTTGCCCACGTTCTCTTATATCCAGTATGATGGCCTATATTTTGTATTTATTCAGCAAGAGCTAGAAATGCAGCCTCCAAAAAGACAAGGAAAACAAAGCTCCTCTATCAAACCAAGCTCAGTGCCCAGGAGCGGCTGGGCAATGCTGAGAGCTTTGGGGTCGGAGGATGCACAGCAGTGGATGCAGGAGGAGAGAAGACAGACCAGTTGCATGCTGCCGCTGGGAAATGAATGCTGCTGCTAATGCCCAGTCACCACAGCAGAGCCCTGCAAGGGACAGTATTTGTTTCAGTTTACCTGATGTTTTCACTGAAGTCAAAACATTTGAAAAATACTATTTGTTTTGACAAAAACCTGGGGAGCTTGGGCTCTGGTTTCAATTTGTTGGAAGGAAAAAAAAAAAAAAGTCACTGTTTCTACACAAATGTTTTAACTAGGGAGTTAGTAGAACAAATGCAAACACATGATGGGGGGTGGAGCAGCTTTCTCCTGATAGATACAGAGAAAAGAAATATGTTAAAAGAAAAGCAATTGACTGGAGAGGTATGCTTTTGTCACTGGTTGGTTTTAGCCATTTAACTAGTTAGCATCAGGACCTGGAAATCAGCAACCCAGCCTGACCATCAGTTCACTTGACCGTCTCATTTCAGATGGCATTTGGGGACAATCACAGGTACTGCAGCATGGCTCAGCTCTTCCCTAGCAGTCAAAGGGATGTGCATACGACTGCTTAACACACTAAGTGCGTTGGAATGAAAATGTCTGCGCAGTCTCTTGGATAAAATATGCTACAGACTAGAAAATATTATTTAATCTTACTTCTAAGTGGTAATACTTTTGTTATTCACTTTTCTGCAGAGTGTTAGTGATGGTTAGAGCCTGTGAAAAGGCGCAGGAGCTGTCAGCTCAGCCCGCTCGGGAGACGTGGGGAAGGATGGATGATCTTTCTGTTCTGCATTTGTCCATTGGCCAGTTAGTTCCCAAAACTGAGGTTCAAAGGCACCACTGCCATTGAAACAAAATAATGCCCAAGAAAGTCCTCACCTTTCAGGTATTGCTGCAGAAAAAAGAAAATAAATTGGAGGCATGGGAACTGTAGAACTGGGAAAGAAAACTGAGGAGTCTCAGGCAGGAGCAGTGGCTGGCATTGATCTCCTCTGTATCTACACTTCACTATGTCTAAAGGACAGCATCCATTAGTGGTGGAAAGGAAATGTAACTTTGTTTTCTGGTCTTTTCCCTGTATGGATACTATCACGTGCTTCAAAGGCTCAGATATGCATCACCTTACCTGCAAGCTATGCAGAGGGCAGAGAACAAAGCAAGCACAAAGAAGACGATCCCTGTTGTAATTGCCAGTATCATCACGTTTTCCTTTCTTTCCTGCCTCACAGCGTCTACAGTGTTAGGGTCGGTGATGTTCTTGTATTCGAAGAGCATCGCAAAGCCTCGGCCCCGGTCTGTGGTGGTGATCAGTTCCATGATAACCTCAACCATTTCCAGAGATGAACCAAAGACCATGGTCTTGTTTAAAGGTGAATTTGGTCCACAGAAGCGAGAGGAAAATGTGATGAGATCGGAAACGTATAGTACATCATGGGGACAGATATCCACTGCTGACTGTGGGCTGGAAGAGATTTCCATGGGCAATACTGTCGTGGGAAGAGTCCAGCTCTCTACCGTAACTTCATCTCTCTCACTAGCAGCTAGGTGGGCAAGTAAGATTTTTCTTTTCCAATCTTCTTCTGTTTCCAGGCCACTGCTGTTTTGCATCTGCATTATGGCACTATCAGCCACAGGGAATGGCAGTTCTGGTTGAGCCTTGGTAATCACTTTGGGTTCCTTCATCTGCTTCGACTGGTTTTCTTCAGATGCTTGTTTGGCTTCATCTTTTTTTGAGGCAGTTCCTGGAAGTTCATCCAGGCGACTAGCAAGGTCCTTTGACTGATCTCCTGTGCTGCTCAGGTTCTGAGCCACCTTCGACATCCAGGTCTGGAGAGAGGGTTTTGTAGTATGGAGAGCAAAGTCCAGGTTGTCCTCAGGAGAAGGCGTGTCCTTATTTCCTGTTTTAGCGGGGGCTGAAAAGCCATCCCAGGGGGTTGGAGTTTCATTAGAGCTCTCAAAAATGTCGAAGTCAAAAATTTCCAAGATAAGATGGGTTCTCATGGGAATGAAAAATTGCCAAACGCAGTGTGTCCCCGGGTAGTAGTTGTTTGGAAAACCTGGTGATAAAATCAGGCCTCTTTCCATTGATTCCACCACTGCACCACAGGAATAATACACCTGGGAAATAAAACAAATAAGCTTACATCTTGCCAGAGATGATATACAGGATGCAGTCTGCTAGACCTACTGAAGCTCTTACTCTTTTCTTTCCCTTCAGGGACTGCAATAAGATAGACTTGTACAAGCTTAACAAGTTCCCCTTTCTTGAGGCTGTCTTCTACTTTCCCATTTGGAGCATTAATCTAATATATCTAATATGGCAAGCCACTCTTAGAGACTGTGGAAGTGTATATTGAATGATCAACCTCCACAGAAACATAACCCAGATGAGTAATTTAAGTAATTCTCACTTTCTACTAGTGACCATGGCAGCGTCCATTTCTGCTTCTGGCTAAAATACAACTTTTTGACTGCACAGATGTGTTGCCCTAAACAGCTGGTTGTGTGATTAAAAATCTTGAGAAGCTGAAGAAAAACTGACACCACAGCATCTTGATCTGTGTTATTTTCATTACAAGAACATTTTTTTATGTAAAAAAAAAACCACCACCTTGCATTGATGATCACCCATGATTCATCCATCCAACTCATCATCTGTTTCAAAGCCATTCAGCCTTATTTACTTCAAGAAGCAGTACAATCTAGGTGGTTTTGGTCGGGTAAATAGTCTCTTCAGACACAAAGCCTCTCAAAACAGTGACAGCAGATACCAGCTCTCACTAGTAAACTAGCAATCAATATGCATTTTACATTACACAGCGATAATCCCATGTGAAGTCTGCTGTTTATTCTTTCTCCATAAATAACCTTCAAACTCCAAAGAGGAAGGAAGTTTGTAAATGGTGGCACTAACTACCACGCTGCTGCTTCTCTAAAGGTACATGAGGCTGCTTTCATGCATCATATTTCCAACTACCTTCTCCCAAAGACGCTCTCGGAGCCTTTTTTCAAGATTCTATCATAAATTTGCAGAGCACAGAGTCCTGTCTGCACCTTGGGCAACTGTTTTTGAAAAGGGGAAAAAATAAGTCAGAAGTACTTAGGTTACAAGCCTTGCCTAGAAGCATGGGTTTACAAGCATTAATTGGAAAAGAAAATAAATGCTTTGGGTTTGGTGGGGGTTTTTTATTGGAAATGATTAGTCGTCTTGGTCTGTTATCTATTTAAACACGAAGGAAGCTTGGCAGTAGAACAAACAAATTATGAAGTCCATATAAAGCCACAAAGATCAAAATACTCCAGATTTTTTTTTTCTCTTAGTCTGTCCCCTTGGCTCATATTGAAATGGAAAGGAAAAAAAATGCAATGCCAAATGTTAAAAGCCCTTAAATAAAAACAAAAAGGCAGACCTGTTCTGTAAGGCATGACCTTTGTTTTCCAGCAGGTGCTTTTCATATTCTGAGTGATTTCAGGGTGTATGACAGGATGGCAATAGAAAAGGACCAAAACAGCAACATGGGTGAAAATTGCATTCTGTATTCAACTGGAAATAAAATCTTTGACTTTTAAAAGTGTCATTTAAATCAAAGCTTATGTTAATTATAGTGGAATAAACTACAGGTTTCTCATTTAAGGCACCTGGGCTGGACTATGGCTTGAAGTCTCAAGTCAAAAAGAAACCACATTCATGTGCCAAAACCACATTATTTTCTGTCTGATGCCTTAGGAGTCCCACAGCATGTAATACCAAAATAAATGAATAGAAATTTACTGATCTTTTTTCTAGGAGGTAAAATTTTGGGGTTTACTCTGAGTTAGCTAATTCATGGTAAAACCCCAGGTGAAAACAGCAAAACTTTATGTCCATTTAAGAGGATATAGACCCTAACATTTAGATCCATTTGCTAATTCAGATCAGAATTACAGACACATTTGTTGTCACTTGGATTTTACTGAAAACTAGCCAGTTCCCAGTGAATATGCTCCTCTTCCATTAGGGAGAGGATTGCCCCTCCGCTTGGAAGCAGCAAAGGGGACTTTTATGTGTCTTCCCTTATATTCCTTCCCTCTGTCCCAGAAGATCAGTGCAGACTTGCCTTTGTCCCTGAGTCTTTTGAGCTCACTTTTAAGTAAGACATTTGCATAGCAAGAAACAGTAAATAATGCCTAACCTTTCAACTAAAATATGTACCCAGTTTTGGAACCAGAATGTGCACCAGAACTGTTGCTATTGCAGGGTGGTACTCCTGGATGTGGGAGGATTACAGATTGGCCCAAACCTCCTTAAATTAGCAATGATTGAGGGTTGAGATTTTATTTTGAGGAATATGTGAACTGATCTAGTTGCCTTTTTTCAGACACTGAGAAAGCGCTTGGAGGCGTTCACAGCCCCACCTCTACTACCAGAAGACTTTGTTAACACCCAAAAGCAGCAACCATCGGTTCAGTGGATCTTGTGGGATTAATCACCGAAGTGCTGAATGGGTAAGTGCATCCCTCCATGAATCCCTCGCCCCCACCCTCAAGATAGGCTCCCCTTCCTGCCCAGATTTTCACTTGAATCTGGCGTGATTTGGAGAGAAGTATCTCGCAGACTCTGCACACATCCGAGGAGTCTCGGATTCAAACTCAAATGCCTCTTGTTCCCCTATGAGCCATGTGGCCACCATTTGGCTGAGATATCTAGCTGAAACCCAACAGGTACCCTGTGCCCCCGAACCCAGGCAGGGGGAATTTGTGCAATGTGTGCGTTCCAGAAATATGGCGGAAAGGCCATGGCAGCGGGGGAATATTTCATTTATTACGGCTTGGGAGACCAAAAAGATTCAAGACTTGCTCTGAGCCCAGGAGAAAAACACCACAAGGGACAGGAAATGCAAGACAGATCCGAGGGGGGGCAGGGAAAGGATTTCTGATTAATTTATAATCCACAACTGAATGACTGACAAAACTGATTAGTTCATTTGAATCATCCATTATGAAGGCTGAGTTTCATCAATTAGACACAGATGTTCCCTTCTGCAGCAAGTTATAGACTCATGGGCTTTTGACAGACGCGTGCAAAAAATTTGGCACGTTTTTAATCTTTGCAAATGATAGGTTGTTGTTTTTGTAAAAACAACACTTGATATAAGCCCGCACCAATTACGTCAATTATAAGCAGGGAGAACCAGATTACCAGTCGTGTTCATCTGTTTTTCAGTACTTCCCACTCCAGCTCGGAGTCCCAAATGTTGAAACCAGTTGTGTTGAGCTGAACCTCCAGCCCACTGTGGTCAGCCTACCCTACCTGCCTTCTGAGTTAGGATAACTGGGGAACAGCATTTAGCAGGTTGCAGAGGAGGAGTAACTCAAATCTCAGCTATCGCTTCTTGGGCAGAAATATTTGAATGGTTGAATATTTCAGAACATGTCAAGATGTTTCATTTCCCCTTTTCACACTACACAACCCACTCAGAAGCTTAAATCTATGCCCATTACTAAAACTGCCCCTTTGTCATGCACGCATTTACCTCCTCCTGTGCTGACATTTGGACTCTTTAGAAACAAGTAGTTAATATTGGCACCAGCATTGAGCTACTCATGATACACATATGTAAGGAGTTACAAGGCCTCTGAACCAGGAAACACAGGAGTAAGGAGTACAAGGCAGGACCCCATGCCAGTCCCTCGTAGGTTATTCTGGCAGTGGTGCCCCAATGGTGGGATGAATTCTCTGCTACCCTCTGAAGCGCAGGTTTGCAACAAGCCCATGTGCGATGCAGTTGTAGAGAGCCTGGTGGTTTTTCTTAAGCAAACATCTATGTTGGGTTGGAACAGATGTGGCCACAAGTGACTGCAAGCCATTGTTCAGAAATCTCAACGCAGACACCAGTGTCTGCTTCCTAAGGAGCGCCATCTCTCAAAGAAAGAGCAAGCCCTTGATACGTAGGGGTGCAGCACAAAGCCTATATGTGATTTCTTCAAACTGGATGCTTTACACCAAAGAGCTCTCAAGAAGCAGCTGACACTGATAAAAAGCAGAATCCCCATGCAGGAAAGGGGGAAAAATAATTGGTTTGGCCAGATGGGAGTTTATTATAAGGCCCAACCAAGTATATGCACAGGACAGAGTAGTTCTCATCTGATTAATATAACCCTCAACTCCACTCTCCACTTGCACAACACCTACAAATGTGGCCCTGGAGCCTCTGCATTAGTCCAGTAGAAACATTGTCAGGGAATCGACACGTTGTAAGGGAATCCTGCTACGAGAAGAATTTAATTAGCATCCTTTCTTCTTCACAATTACTGCCAAAGAAGGGACCAGACTAGAGCTAGATTAGAGGCACACACAGATGCGAGGTCTTCATTTTGCCAGGACAGGACAAGTTCCTGAGGCACCTTACATCAAAGCCAGGAGACCCCTCCTGAGCGAAGCCATATTCAAACCCTGCAGGAGGTTCTTGCAAAAAGCTGTGAATGGCAAGTTGTGGCAGCTTCTAGCTAGGCTAGAAGCAGACAGAGCTCCGCTTCTCAAGCTTCTTTGTCCTGCCTCCAAGAGATAAATGCTCTGTCATGAGGTGATGCTGGGAACTCAGAGATGTAGGGAGGACTCTGTGACATGTAGGTGGTAAGAGAAGGTGACATGGCCATGTGGTTTAGCTTGTAAAGATGTAAGCCTTGCTGCAGAGAAGTGGAAACAAAGTGATGCAAGGTCCTGGCTAGGGAAACCCTCCGCTCATTTGTGCTCATAGTTTTTGCTGAAGCTCAAAAAGGTGAAGTAGTGATAAATGTTCTTCATTCACGTTAATGCTGGTTACAAGGAGCTGCTGTTTGCAGCATCCTGGAGGACACTGTCTTGCTTGCATCCCAAAGACTGTTTATTTTTAAAGTTTATTTATTTCAAAGAGGAGGAAGGAGTTCATCCTGTCTTGATGTTTGTCATTCCTCTGTGAGCACAATCTCAGATTCTCTGGCTTGGGACCTGTCCAATGTAGTTTGTTTTCTTTTATAACATACTCACCCAAGAAATAGCAAGTTGGTGCATACCCAGAGTCAGAGTGAAAGCCTCAGCAGAGGAAACTGGAGACACGCAGTGGAGCCACTAAATTTCCAAGACATCCTCAGGAGCCAAGCCACACACTTAATAGAGATACCTAATTGCAGGCTTGCAAGGAAAAGATGTGCAAAGATCATAACCCACTGCGCCCTCATTAATGACTTATGCACGTCTCGGCTTCTGTGCATTTCTCACATGTATTTCCAGTTTCAGGCAGACTTAAAAATGTCACTGCCACTTCTTTTTAGAAATGACAGAGAAGAAATAATCCACTGTATTTCAAACTGACTGAACATTTAAGAGGTGCTGTATTTATGAGTCTTTTCAGGAACAGATGTGTATTATCTCCTTATCCAAGTTAAAGGGCTTTTTGGTCTTTGCTTTAAGACTGTACTAGAAAGATTTAATACTAGAGTAATGAGTGAAGGTGAGGATAGAAGCTATTTATGCAGACCTTTAAAAAAAACCACTCTGAAGTCAATATACTTGGTTATGATCCTGTGCTTTTGACTGAAAGATTCTTTTATGTTTTGTCCCTTCCTGTAAAATAGCCCCACTACATAAATGATCCTTTACTGACTTTTTTTTTTTTTTGAGTAGGAAAGAGAGAACCCCTACCCAGGTAGATACTTTTTTTGCTTCATTTAAAAAACTAAATCCACTGCAGCTGCCTGGTGCCAGAATAGGACAGCAGGCAGTACACGGCACTTCTATAGTAGTTTTATCTTGTCACTACAGCTGATTCAAGAGCAACCATAGAGGTATGCAATTATTTTCTGGACAGAGATGGATGCAGTCTTAGAATCCAAGATTGTTCCTTCTGGATGACTAAATTTAGCCATCCGAGCTCACCGTAGAATCAATGGGGTGAAAATCCAGCAAGCTTTATTTAGGATCCCTCATGCCTCCAAAATTAAAAACATCTTATGTGGACACATGCATGCACATGTGTGCTTCTTTCAAAGAGTTGGCAACTCTTTGAGACTACCTCATCAGCTCCTTCACATTTTATTCTGCCCCAGGGACCTCTTTAAAACTCTGGCTCCACCAACATCTTTGCAATTGCTCAAAACATGCAGGGTGAGGTATGGTATCTCAGTTACTTCCCCCTTCTCCCCTCCAAAAGTAGGAGGTTCATGCTGAGTTAAAAATCACTCAGACTCACGAGGACATTTGAACAGAGCCAACCACCTGGGATGAAATACAAAGTGGCCCAAACTTTCAGCCAGAGCAGAAAGAAAATGCTAAACTTAGGGTTTTAAAAAGAAAAGGAGAAGGAAAAAGGGAAAGTGGTCATTCCACACTCCCAGCTTAAGGGGAAAAAACAAAATCTAGACAAGCCTTTACTTGCTGACGTGGCTGGAACTAGCTGCAGAGCTACCAGAAATACAATTCTTGTGGTTCCCAGCGAAAGCCCCAAGTTCTCCTCTCACAGTATTTCCAAGTTAGGGAAGTCTGAGCCTTTTGGATGCTCGTCAAATACAGGATCTGAGGCAAGACTATCCCAAGAGTAAGATATAAAACTCCAGTCTGTTAGTTTAAGAAGTGACCACATTTACTTCACTAGCTGACTGATCTAGAGATCAAAGCTGGTAGAACTTTTTCCAAGTGGAGGACAAAGTTAATCAGAGACTTTATAAAATTAGCGCTCTACTTATTTTTGCTTTTTCAGCTCATCTTTGCATGCAAGGTTTATTTTCTTTCATTAGCATGAACTAGATACAGCAGCAGCACATCTAACCTATTTTTCCACCTGGCAGTACAAGAATTCCTGAAAGTGCCTTAGAATCACCATTTCCCCCTCTGCCAAATTGCCTTTGCTGTTTAAAGCATGAAACAACAGCAAAAGGAGATGCTCTTGTCCCATATTAGGGCAACTCTTCAAGTACCTCTGGATGCTTGAAAGTAGCAGACCTGGCAGAAGTAGATCAGGACATGGGATTGACAGAGTATATCAAAAATTGCCAACACTTCGCTTAGTTATTAGGAGAGAGTTGTCCCTGTCTCCTTTTTTCCAGTCCTTAACTGTGATTTATTTTCAGATTGATCTCCAAAAGGGTTTTCATCAATTATGAGAGTGCCCTGCTTGCTAAGGGGTCTCCCTCGCCCTCCCAATAACCCTGTCCCAACAAACCTATATACCTGTATGCACACCTCGTATTCTCTCCTTGCTCCCTGAGCAAATTCACATAAACAAGCACTGAACAGGGTTCAGTTGTGGGACTCTGAAACTGGGCCAAGCACACGTTTGCTTTTAATACATTTATGGTATCAGAGCGGTTGCACTCATGTTTTTAAACAAGAGTCTAATATTTCTTGAAGTAAGTGCAACCTGCTGGATTTAAGCAAAACCAAAACTGTATTTTTTTAACAGATGCTCTGTTATTTCAGTGGTGGGTAGCAGCAGTTCCACCACATGAAAGTGATTATAGATGTGACATTTCCACTCTGCAATCCCCATTTTCAGGAAAGAACCCGACTCATCTTATATTCCATCTTGGCATACATCAGACAGCTTCACAGGGCCTTGTTTTCACACCTATCACCAAGTTTTCTATTGTTTCTAATGGTTTACAGGACATTTGAAAAGAACAAATACGCAGGTAGGAAGGGAAGGGGACCATGAAAGCCTGCTGCTCTGCTGCAGGAGACAAGAAAAATAAAAATATTGTTAGAAGAGTAGAGGAGGGAAGCAGGAATGCTGTGCAGCAATTAGAGCAAAGAATGCAAAGTCTGAACTAGACGTCAAAACTTGGAGGCCCAAATATGCCTCAGACTATAGGCATGCTGTTTTCTCTTATTCTTTCCATATGTGACTTTGCTGCAGCTGAGCCCTGAGCTCAAGTGTCACAACAAGATTTGCTTGGAAGGCGCTGCTTTATTTCACCAGAGAACAGATAATCTTCTCCTTACTTCTTGGGAAAAAAAAAAAATCAGGGAGGATGGCAGTGTTTGCATACCCTTGGACAAAGGCAAGTAGGCTCTGTCAGGATGGAAAGAGGCTGGCAGGGCTCAGGATATCCTCACCTGCTCTGGTCTCTGAGGCCAGCTCCCAGCGCCTGCCTGTAGATGCAGCATTTCCTGCGGCAGCTTGCCAAACTGTTAGGCAGGCCATTGCCACAACAAACCTCTGTGAATCAAAGCAGCTGCAGAAGAAGTGGCAGGAGAAGGTCAGCGATCTCATTAGAGCCAGGAGGCCCTGGCCCCCAAGCCACGGCAAGGTCCCAGCTTCACAGCTGCAGTGTATTTTGATACCTGGCCTCAAGCAGATTGCATAATTGCACCATGAGGTCACCATCCCTCCTCCTTGATCCCCTCTGAGAACAGGAGGTGGAGAAAAGGAAAATCACAAAAAACCCAAACACGGGCACTCCAACAACCACCAGGCACAGCGACGCACTCCAGTTTCTGTGGAGAACAACAGACCTCCTCATTTAACTCCAGAGATGCAATGCCTTTTTCTCCTTACAAAAAAGTGCTTGTTCCCAGAGACACAAACAGGGGCTGTTTTCCGAACAATCGCCCATGGAACAGCGCAGCTTTCCATAGCATGATCAGCAGTATATGCACTCTGTGCATACATTGGAACTTGACATTTTGTGCTTGCCTTTGGAGCAACCAGAGGAAAGGCAGTGTAAAGCTCCACCACTTTTGGGAGGTTCAGGTGAGAAGCAAAACCAGTTCACCCTTATTAGGCCAGAGATGCCAACCTACACTACAGTTATAAGCAATGGGCAGAATTTTCTCCAGTAGCTGCAGATATTTTGAGTACCTGATGCAAGACTCCTATGTAAGGCCATGAATGAAGTTCACCCAGCTCTGGGTGCAGGGCTTTGCTGGCTAATTTGGCTTGCCTCCCTCTGCAGACAAAAGCCAGAGGTGTTTCCTGCAGAGGGAAATTCAGAGCAGGAGTTAGAGATGCCCTTAACAGCCCTCTGAGAGACTACCTCCCCGGCTCAGCAAAGGTGGGACTTTGGGAGGCTTACTGGCTAACTTGGCTACCTAAAGCGACATAGGTGAAATCTCAGGACATTGAGAAGATAACAAGCATTCTTGCTCTTTTTCCCCATATCATAAATAGGCAGAAGTTTTAGTTCTCCCCTTTCAGTTCTTTAATTAAGATTTAGTTGGATTCACCTACAAGAAGTCTTGTAAGTCACAGTTGTGTAAGTCTGACTCCACAGAGGTGTCTCTCCTTATGCAGTTCTTTCTTTGACTTACACTTTTAAGGCTAGAAATTCTTAGGATAAATAGCTTTTCTCTCAGCTTGGCAGGATCCTGGCAGTTTATGGGTACTTTTTCTACCTGGCAGTTTCCCAGGTTGAAGGAGTAACCACAGGAGTAACCCTGGCATTCACCGATGACTCAGTAATTGTTGTATGCCAAGGTGTAGGCATGCTCGTGAAGTGGGTAAAATATTGGTGGGAGTGTGAAATGCAGATAGAAATGCTCTGGAAGAGACCTAGGCCAAGGCATAGGACATTTCTAATTTTTTCTTTCATTTCATTGATACCCCTACATCCAGGTGCTTTTACTAGAAACTCAGTGCCAGCTCTTTTTCTGAACTCTTCTTCATCCCTCACTGCAGCCTTGTGTTACAATATTAATTTCCTTCTTCTCATCTTGGTCTGAAAGGGACAAAAGACAGATTGTTTTTCTATGAAATTATTTGAAAAATCTGTTTAAAATATGCAAATCCAGTGCTTGGAAAGACTCACTTGACTAGGCAGTTTTTCCTTGGGGACTGCAACTATTACACTCATGAAGCAGAACTATTTTAAGCAGAAACCTGTCATTAGTACCTCATAAATTTATCATGCTATGTTCATGCAACAAATGCAAGCGAGACATGTCATTATGAGAGCAGTCTGAACCTTGGTTTTCCCCTTTCATCCCAACATTAGCTTTTATGGCTAATGAAGCCTATAACATATCTAAGATAGCATCCACCCGGGAGTGCTAAAATTCACATCAACCACCAGCTTTTTCTTATGGACTTGTCAAAAAAAAAGAGCTAACTCTTGTGATCGGACACTCAACAGACAAATAGAGGTTCTCCAATACAGATGCAAGATGCCACATCAAATAAGATCCTACATCTATACAAAGCTGCTATCCCTGATCTAGTGGTTTGTTTGGGTTTTTTTTTCAGAAAATACCCTCATTCAAACATCCAAAAAAATGTAAAGCTTTAGAAACCAAAACAAAGGCATCATTTAGAGTGTCTCCTCAGGCAAATAATCATATGATGGGACCATCGTAAATAAAAGTAAGGCAGTGTAATGAAGAGTTCAAGATGCCATGGTCATTTGCTTCAGGGTTTTAATAGGTCAGCATAGGTCTTTTTTCTACTAGAGTAAGTTCTCATTAACAAAGTGTACACAACACACCATAGAAAAAATTAACAGTAAACGATAGGATTGGTGGGAACTGGCAGGGGTGATGAGGGAGTTTCTAGAAGATCAATATGGTTTTCATTTTCTATAGATTGAACAGGCCAAAGCAGCTCATATTTAAAAGTAGAAAACACGGTCAGATTGTTTGAAATGCTTGGTAACCGGAGGAAATATCTAACAAAACAAAAGCTATAGCGCTGCGGTAAAAGTTTGCTTGTAGAGTTCAGTGTAAAAGTCCACTGAGCAAGTTATGTATGTTCATAGGAATCTGTAGAACTAGCGTTCCCAAATTAGCTTTATATATATAACCTCCCAAATACGTGGTGAGATTTAAATAATGAAATCCATATGTAGCTTAGGTGCCCAAAATTGCTTTGTTTTCAAAGTACCAGAAACAGGAGAAAGAGGAACTGAAAGGCAATCCCATGCAAATTTTGCTGGCCACTTCCCAGGAAATAAATTTGGATCTTTAAAAGCAAACGAAACACACACGTATACGTGGAAACTGGCCTTGCAAAAAAGAGAACTATTTGTGCTTGGATTTTCAGCTGCACAACCCTATTGTTTCATCCAGACGCTTCAGATGTTTCACATGTTGGAAGTCTGTTATACAAACATGTGGAGAAGGAAGCATTCCACATGTGAAAGCTAAAACCTGCAAATAGTCCACATCGCCACTAGCGTGCTGCAGAGCTGCCACTGCAGCTCTTTGGGAACTGGGTTGTCGTTTCACTAAATGTCACTGACAGGTGAGAGGGCTTATGCAGAAGACATGGATAGGGATCCTTAAAAAGCAAAGAAAGAAAAACCCTCTCCCTTTCGTGCAGTATATTTAACTAGGCTTCCACATGAGCCAGTGCTGCAGCTGAGGCTGGCCATTCAGAGGTCTGTTACGGTCTGAACGCACATCCTTACTCTTGGATGCTCTACCAACAGCAGCGCCTTTCCCCACCTCGTTGTTCCAGGATTAGTCTCCTCTTGTGCACTCTGCAAAGGGAAATTTCCAAGACTCCGCCTTTGCCAGGATTTCAGAGAGCAGGATGCTTGTAAATTTTACTTTACTGCCTACACATAAGGAGAGACCATGAGGGCACAGCAGGGAGGGTGTGGGAGAAAGCAGAAAAAAGCATCACAGATACTGCAGCCAGAGGAAAAACTAAGCACTGGGTTTGTTGTTACAGGGTCCCAACCAGTGAGCAGTTTATTTTTCCAAATAAATCTGCTTTGCAGACATCCTTTCTTCTTCCCCATTCAAGTTTCAACCAGGAAACCTGGAATAAGTTACTGTTGATTTTAGAGGCAAATCAAAGTGTTCAGCCTGTTAAGCTTGCATTTAAAGTTAGTCTTGATAAGCAACTCCTTGGGGCTCTTGTATTCAAATAGTGAGGTCTCAGCTTCACCTGAACTGCCCACCCATGCACATCTATAATACAGGCAGGAAGACAAGGGAATGGGCAGCCTGGGCTTCCAGCCTCAGTTCTAACAGGAAAGGTTCCACATTTTAGGTCAAATCCAGAAAAAAAATCCCATTAATAAAAACTCACACAGGCATTCAACAACAGTGGAATATTTACTAACCAAGACCAGGAGAGGGCTGGATTTAGGTAGAACAAATGGATCAGATCTCCCATTGTTAATCCCAAATTAAAGTACGGTACAGAGCACGCACACCCTCCTTGGAAAGGCTAAGCAACCAACTTTCTGGGGTTTGGATCTGGTTGGACTTCCAGAGGCATTTCGCCCCATATGTCCTGCATTCAGGAAGCTCTTTATCGGCAGCCTTGGCACCCAACACTTGCTACAGTCCTGCTACTCCTTAACAGAATAATGAAACACAAACACTAGAGAAATGGATCAGTAAGATCGGTGAACTTCCAAAAGTCCCTTCTTCAGAGCTGACAGTAGTTCTGAATGGAGGCTTGTACCAGCCCATTTGGTTCAAGTGGTTTGATGTTGCAACCTGGCTGCTAATATAAAGAAATGAGAAGAATAAAATACTGGATGAAAATGAGATAGCGCAGCAGGTTATGGCTTGCATGTGGCAAATTTGCTTTTGTTTTGCCACTTTGAACACCACCCACCCCTGCTTTATATTGAAGCATAATGGTGCTGCCTGTACTCCCCCAGGACCAAGGATTTCACATAATTGAATAGTTTCTGTAATTAGATATTTGTGAAACTCTGAAATGCTCTGATGAAAGGTGCTGTAAAAGTATTACCAACTCTTCTACCATGAAGGGACTCCACCCAAACCCAAATACAGATGTCCTCAATGTACATCATTACTAATCCAAGCCAGCAGTACTTATGGCCTGGTTTAAATCCTCCTGAAGTCCCAGATGACTTCTGTGAGCTCCAGTAGGGCCCCGAGAATTCTAGAAAGGAAATATAGGCAAATTAGCCTTTTCTCTTCCCAAAATTGGAACCCCCTTTTCATCGGCAAGAATATGAATAAGGATATTCAAACTGAACTATAAGACCATTTGCTGCTGAGAGCTTGTAAGAGGAATGAAAATGTTCTTACACTGAGTTTGAGAACTAAGGCTGCCAGAAAGGCTTTTTCCTACTGCTGTAAAATTGTTCCACATATTAACACCAGACCCTATAGTGGCCTGTCCCTACTCCACCCTCCCCCTGCCATGGATTTGTACAAGTAGAAGAGGATTATTTTTCTGTTTAGTACTTCCCATACTCAAGGAAGACTCTAACCACCAAGTTGATTATTTATTATTCATAGACCTGAGATATCAGCGCATAGGCTGACCTTGCAATAATAACAGCGTGTAATGGGAAGAGTTGCTATACCAGACCAGGTCTAGCTATGCTACTGCTGGGTAGCCACTCTCTGGTACTGAAACTTGCCATGAATTTTTTTTTTTTTCTTATAAGAAGAAAAGGAGGCAGGAAGAAAGAGGCTTGAAGCTTTTACCACCATTCCTGGTCTGTCATGCAAAGAAGCAGATGGGGAAAATAGTAATTGTTTGTTGGTTACCGCAGGAAAGTTTGTTTGCTGGGTCTTTTTAAACCAGCGCAACAGGATTGTTTGCTTCAACCTACTTAGATAGTAAAGAAACAAAAATGACTTCAGCATTTTCATCCCAAGGATGGTTGACATCTCTAGTGGTACTGCGCTCTTTTAGCTCCTTGTGCATAAAGATTACCCACATCATTCCAGAAATCTTCTGCCACTGGCTTGCTTCTCTTACCTTGGCTGCTGCTTCCATCGCTGGCCTTGGCAAACGAGAGAATTATGGTTCAGCTCTACAAAGAGAGAGTCCCATGTGCTATGCAGGACTTGAGGCCAGCCTCGTCCATCTTCTCAGCTTTCAGCTTCTTCAGTGCTTCAGTAATTAGAATTATCAGGACTAAAACACTGTGGACATTATTGCTGCTTAGCGTGAAGCTAACAAGAGAGCGCCAGATTTACAACATTCTGGCCAGACAGAGAATTAAAAAAAAAGCTACAAATCATTGCCCAGTTCCAGGGATACGTACTCCAGGATCTTATTTCGCCAGAGACTCCACGTGAACTTTAGCCTCTAGGAGAAATCCGCCTGCATTTTTCTAATTGAAATACCAGTCAGACCAGTGGCGGGATGCAAGCTAACATGCATGAAAAATAAAGGTTCAATGACCCAAATCAATTATGTTTTAAGGGCACTGCTCTGGACTCAGTAGGAAATATTTTAAACAGGAAAAAGAACTAAATGGGATCATTCATTGAACTGACCTGGAAATGAGACAGAAATTTGGTAAATAAGAAGTTCAGTGCAGGCCAGTTTTATGTATCAACTGTAGTGGATTAAAAAAAAAAACAACCAACAAACCCCAAACCAAGCCCAGATATTTCTTAGCCTCAAATAATGTTCCAAACTTCTAGGTACTAAAGCGAACAGTGCAATAAAACAAAGCAATTCTCATGCCTGCCTTGAGCACAGGCAGTGTTACACAGTTTACTTCCAGACATAGGAAAAGTAGTTTATAGAAATCCTGAAACTGCATCTTTATTAAAATAGGAGAACAGGTCTTCTGTATAAAATAATAATAATAATATAAAGCAAAACCAACTTCTCAAGATCAGAACCAGCTACTGTGGCTGGATTTTTAACGCACATCTGCACAGCTCTACTGCTTCAGGGTATGTGAATATAGCTGCTCCCCAAACTGGCCGAACATCCAAACTCTCCGCACAGTAAATATCAGCCAAGGTACACTGTAAACACAACAGGAAGCAGCTATGGCAATTAATCAAGATACAAAGAAAATAGGAAAGACCTATCATTTTTCTACTCCTAAAGCACTGAGTACTTTCACAAACAGTGGAGAGATTAGTGGATATGAAGCTCATCACCAACAAAAGTTTCAGATTCTTTGAAGGTGCCTTATTTGGCTTGATTGGCTTAGTTTCTTGAGAGAAAGACAGCCTGGTGTGCATATACAGTGCTTTACAGTGAGCTATAAAGCAAAAGCTACCTGGACCTAAAAATCCCATTAAAGTGTTACTAAAATAACCCCCACACCTGGCAGCAGCTGGGATTGGAACCAGATGTGCAGTACATCTGGTAAAGAACAGGGCTTTGAGCTGTTTGAGGGGCTGACTTTTCCAGTCCAGCATTTGTCTGGAGAGACTCGATAAAGGTTATATATTTTGCCTCCACTTTTCTTAAGGTGGAGGTTGACCTGTAACAGACCTATTGTGTGTCAATTTAAAACATTTGAGAATTTCCACATCCTCCTCCCCCCCCCATCAGAAGTGTATATTTTGCTGCTCCAGTTGCATAATTTACTGATTCAGCTGCATGCTTGGTTGATCTGGCAGGAGGCTAGTACAGTAGTTGAGATTCTGGATACATTGCCAATTGTGCAGCGTGCTTTGTTGATCAGGGCCGTAGAATTTAATAGCTGAAATTTCATACACTTTACTAATCAGGCCACATTCTTTGCTAATTGAGGTGCATATTTTAGGAGTTGATTTTTTTTTTAATCCTTCACTGATCTTGGGAAGGATCCTGCTCCCTCTGAAACCAGCGGGAATTTTGCCATAGTCCTCACTGGGAGCAGGACTCAGACTTTCGCTAGAAGGTCTAGGATCACTAAGATTTCTTTTCCTAAAAGGAACAAGAAAGGCATGATTTTTTTCTTTAAGCCAGCAAGTGAACATAAGAATACCAGATGAAGGATGGCACTGGCATAGAGACCTCCTCCACAGGGATTTGATTAAACAGGTAATATTTTATGGACATACAGAGACATAGTTTAGACTGTGTTATTCTTTCATCAGGCTTACATTCTTCCTTCAGGATAAACAAGCCGCTTATCTGCACATCTTGTTCCATCTGATACAGACACGCAGGAGGAAACATCATACACCTTATCTTCAAATTTTCTTTCATTTGATCTAACTCCTGTTTTTATATTGCTGTAGTACTCAGTGAAGGATTCCAGAGAGAGCTCTACTTTGCCACAAAACATGTTTCAAACATCCACGCCACCCCGCAGCATCCCAAAGTTCCTCAACTCTGACTGGCAGAGACCACCTTCCTGGATGAAAAGAACAAAGCAGTTTCCTATACCGCATGCAGATTTGCCCTTTCCAAGGGAGTTTCTGTTATGTTTTTATATTGTTAACTCTAAGCCAGAAGACAATTCATTTCCCATAAACCTTTTAATACCTTTTTTCAGCTGCTAAATTGAACTACATTTGAACCACCAACTTACAGTGGGATGTGTATTTTTTTTTACTAGCATAGCAACACTTTCAGAACATAGCCAAAAAAGATAAAAATAATGAAGCCTAAGCAGCATAGTGCAGTCCTTGATGAGTGAAGACCAAGTGCAACTTATTAAAAAAAACCAAAAACAGGAAGCAAGAGATGTACACACACGTCTGTCTGCACACAGAGATTTCACTGTCACATTTAGGAAGATAAGCAATAGAAACCGCCTAATTTTCATTCTGCAAAATAAATTGTCCAGTAAGTTAAGAGACTATAGACAGCATGTGATCAAAAGAATAACTGACACGGCAAGAAGTCAAGTCTGGGGAAGTATGCAGGAGGCTGCTGATCTTCATTAAGGAGACACTTTCTTTTCTATAGTGCTGTTGGTCAATACTTTAGTTCAGATTCTGCCTGATGGGAAATGAAACAGTCCTGATTTCAGAGTTAGAGAACAACAGAAGTGGGCTAGGAAACATAGAAAAAAGAAAAATCAAGCAGAAATTATAGCTTGCTGATGCGTTCAGTGTCCCACCATTGCCACCCAAAGGCACACCACACAGATAATACTCGGTCCACCTCATGACTGCACAGGCAAAATTAGAACAAAACCAGCACAGGAAGGCTGTAATAACTTGGGCAGTAAGCAAGTTATGCAGTTTAATAAGAGAAGTATGCAGCTGGATGAGAGTTGTTCATCTCTAGTAACAAGCCCAACAGGAGAGGGTAAGCTTGCAGGTTACGTGATGCAATTCTGAGTTAAAAGAGAAACAAAAGACAAAACTCCACAACCATACAATTCAATAGATTTAAGTGCGCACCTTTGTAAAGTTAATGCTTAGTATTTCAGTGCCAGAAATGTGGCTTAATTAAGAAGTTCTCACTGTAGCTATCTTCACTAGGATACCAGAGGAGATAAAACATCTTTGTTTCAACCACAAAGTCATTGCTGTGTTCATATGTGCCGTGGCAGGGAGTTGGTGTATCAGGCAGAATTCCAATGCTGTTTTCCACCAGGGAAAGCAACCCCCCACCTTTTTTCTTTTTATATATATGCACGTAACAAAAGACATAAATGTATGGAATATTATTTTCTCCTAGTGTAGTGGCTCATGTTTTATAGATCTGAGAATCTCTCTGAGAAGTGTCAAATCTGAGTCCTATCAGGGTCCACAGGAAAGGTCCCGCTCACTTCAGCAGGACCAGGGCTGCTTACCCTTCCCGCAGCACAGAGCGACTGTTTGCTCTGCAGCTGCTCCGAGTTGTGGGGTACTCTGTGCTTCCTCATCTGCCTTTCCACCACCGCTCTGGTTCCCCCAGTGCTCACCCAGTGGCTCCCAACCTATGCCAAGATCCCTGCCCTGAGAGCTGTAGCTGTCACTTGCACTGCTTACCTGCTCTCCCTACTACAGACGAGGTGCACAAGACTGGAGAGCTTGGGGACAGTAACACAGCACAAGGTGGTTTGTTTTGGGTTCCTTATGCCAGGCTACCCCTCGTTAGGGACGCCTTTGGGCAAGTGCTCTGATTTCTGCTGGAAATGCTGTTCTATCGGTTTCCACGGGGCGTGCACCGGATTTCGGGTCTGGCTGTATCGAAGCGGAGAGGGTGATCCAGAGACAGCCTCCCGCAGCATCCTTCTCCCAGGGCTTTTTGGACTCCGAGACGAGTCATCAGCCAGCCCTGAAGAGGGGCACCCAAACCCCACCGCCGAGGGGGCTGGGGCCGAGGGGACCCCGCGCTCCGGGCAAGGGGGCAGCGCAGCCGCCCCCGTCCCGCCAGTCCCGGCGCATCCTTCGTCCCGGGAGCGCCACGGCAGCCCTCTTCCCGGGACTCCCGGCAGCTCTGCTGCATCCCTCCTCCCGGGGCTCCGGTTCCCCCCCGGCCCCCCGGGGCACCCCCCCCGTCGGGTTTGCCGCTGTCCGCCCCGCGCTGGGAGCCCGCCGCCGGGCGCCCGGTGCCGGCGGGGGCGGGCAGGGGCGAGCCCCGCGCCGGGGAAGCTCCGCTGCGCCCAGCCGAGCCGTGCTGCGCCGAGCCCAGCGGAGCTTTGCGCCGTCGAGCCGAGCCCTGCCGAGCCGAGCCGAGGTGTGCCGTGCCGAGCACAGCCGAGCCGTGCCGTGCCGAGCTGAGCCGTACAGCGCCGAGCCGTGCCGTGCCCCGAGCGGGCGCCGCTGACAGCAACCCCCCGAGCCCGGCCTCCCCGCCCCTCGCCCCCCCCCCGGCCGCTCCCGGCCCCGCCCTCCCCCGGGGGGTCACCTGCGGCGCGGAGCTCGGCGGGGAGCCGTCGGGCGGCCGCGGGGCAGCCCGGGCTGGAGGGTCCGCGCCCCCCGCCACAAGCAGGGTCGGAGCGGGGTGCCCGGGGCTGTATCCTCCCCGCCGGGGGTAGAGGCGGCCCAACCCCTCCGAGCAGCCCGCTCGAGCGGGCTCCGGCGGCAAAAAGTTTCTCCTGCTGTGCGGCAGGGAGATGGAGGGGCTGGTGTCCCGGCACTGGCGAGGGCAGCTGCCCTGGGCAGCGCACCCGGCCGGTGCCCCGGTCTCCTGCCAGACCCTGGAGCCCAGTCTGGGCGGTGAATGAGCAGAGGATGGGAAATAGGAAAAGGGCTCAGGTCGTTCCAAGGAGGAAAAATCACCTCAGCTTCATCCGAGCACGAAGCAAAGCACAGGGAAGGAACGCTGCTGGGCATCCTGGGGAGCCCAAAGGGAAGGAGCTGCACAAAAACTAGCAGTCAGGGTACAGCAGCCACTTAACCTTTCTGGAGGGCAGGGGACACTTCCTCATTTCTGAGGCAGTTTTCTGTTTTTCCAAATGAGACCCTCTCCCGTACCCTGTCCAGTCACACCACATGCTGCAACGAGCGTCGGGCAGCCCGCAGACCCCAGCAACCAAAAATTACTCTGTCCTTGCAGGTGGCAGCGAATATACATTGCTGGCATCAGTTAATTCTTTTAGTTTGTAGGAAGAGTTGCAATAATCTATTTTAAAAGTAAAAGTATTTGACAAAATACTGTGGGTTTACACTTGGAGCTGCTTTTTTGTAGTTCGGTTACCCCCTCACAGTAAGCTGCACAAGGACCCCTCACAGATCCAGCTCTGCCTGGCGTGGGAGGGGAATCTGCCAAGTGGCAGGTTGTTACAGGGTTTCTTACACCTCTCCCAAAAAATTCTTGTGTCGGCCACTACTGGAAAAGGGCTGATGGACTAGCCAGGGTATTGGGCTGCGCTGGCATCCCAGATCCTGAATTCCTCTTTCCCAAAGAGCAGAGATTAACCTGGTTTTCAGAGGACAATGTAACCAATGGAAAAAAAAAAAAAAGTGTAATACCTTCAGCTGATGTCCAAGTGGGTGCATATAATAAGCATGAAGTTGGAGGCTTGGTGTTGAAGAAACTTTTTTTTTTTCATGGATGTACTTTGTATTTGACTTTCCATATTGTCATTTCATTGTGTATATCAGAAGTAGCATCTTGAATTTATGAATGAGAGCGGGAGAGGCTGGGCAGAGGCACCGAGGCAGCATTCTCGCGCTGGATGCACGCTGACACTGAGCTCGTGTGTGAGCCAGGGCTACTCACCTACTCTGTGGGTTTGATGTCCTGTCTGTAAAAAATAATGCTTGACTCCTAAAGAGGTGAAACAGATACCCACGTAATCCTGCCTGTTATCCTTTATTCTACAAACCGAGGACGCCTAGAAAAGGTAACAACATGATTAGCCCAAGGCTGAGAGGGAATCGGGGACAGGACTCCGACTGCTCGCTGCCCTCTCGGGCCACGCTGCCTCCCTGGAAAATTTGCATTTGCTAATGCAGAAATGGCCCTTTGGTGGAAGGGCACATAAGGAACATCTTGGTAGCTTAATTGGGTTGTTTATCCTTCTTGCACTGAAGGCAAAAGATGCAAATAATTCTTTGTGTGGCCAATTCTTATTTCACCCTTTTCTTTTCAGGGCAAATTCTGTGTAAATGGTGTTCCTAGGCTATGACCTTGTCAGTTATTTACTGTGATTGCTCGTGTTCCAATTTACATTTTCCTCCTCCTGGGTAATATTTCTTTGAGTTACCTGTCAACTGAAAAAGCATATATAACTACATTATATCTATTCTGAACAAACACATAACCTGGGACGCTTGGCATCTCTGGCAGGAGGGGCTTTTGAGAGGGAAGGGATTTTTCCATGCAGAACACGCCTGCCTGAAGGGCAGTCTGGTCTCCGTAGCATAGCACTGTGGTGCATTGCTTTTCTTAACACTCAGAGTTAAATCTCAGGGCGATGTCACCATAAATGCATGTTAAGCTTTGAAAAATCCCTGAAACAAGAAATCTACTTTCTTTTCCACATGAGGCTCAGTGTGACAGAAGTAAATGCAGAGACTGCATCTGCTGTTTCCTTATGTTAATACACAGTTGTTGAGGACATAAGTCAAGGACTAGTTGGCAGAAAAGGGTATTCAAAAAGTGATTTTTTCTTCACTTGGACAGGGCTGGAATAATAATATAAAAATATCTAAATGAAAGAGAGAGAACATGCCCAAGTCTAGCAATGCAGCGCTCTTTTTAAGGATCTTACATCCCTGTTATTTGGATTCCTTTCCAGGGGTCATCTGAGTGCAGGCACCCATAATCCTTTCGAGGCAAAGAGGCTGCTGTGGGGGCTATGCTGCTGTTGCAAGCTGTAGACCTTGAGCACAGACACAAATGTATGCTGATTTCTCATGTTTGTGTTTACTCTGTTCTTGGCCTAGCAAATTCTGTCAATATGTCTTTGTTCCCTGATCTCAGCATCCCTCTGCCAGCAGGACCTGTCCACACAACACTTCATCACTGTGGCTTAGCAATGACTTAGCATCTAGAATTAAGGATCAAACTTCGAGCAGTCTGCTTGTGAGTATCTTTGGCTCAGACTGGTGACCCTTTCGAGCCGTAGTTTTCATGAAGATTATGTTTTATATTTACGAGCTCCTTCTGTGAGCAGGCAGTGGGACTTTGTATGGGCATGGACAACTTCCCACACCAGGCAGCATGGAAGTCTAGGTCTGAAAGGTGTCTAACCGCCCACTGAAGGTACCAGCCGTGAAGCCAGGCTTGCAGGTGCTGCACTGAGCCTGCAAGCAGGGCTTCCAATGCCCGTTCCAGGGAACATTGAGCTGGTGAGCTGGCTTCCCATGGTGACTGGCCCAGCTGCCCATTAGTCAGCCATGCAAGGCAGCTGGAGGTAGACCAGTGATAGATTTACTTGAAGGATCAAGAAAGGACAGAAGGGTAAATGGGACTTGGCTTCCTGCCTACTCTTTATTTCCTATCTTACACTCTCCACAATTCCAGCTCTCCATCCTTGCCACACAGCCCCAATCAGAGTTGTACCCTGTTCCCACCATCTGCTGGGAAAGGGAGATGCAAGGTACAACTCTGCAGATCCCTGAACAGACAAGGCCAAGCCTCTTCCACAGCTGTTGAGACATCTTTAAGAAAGTAAATGTCCTTTTCTCTGTGTTGCAAATCCTCTCTGTTGAAAAATGCAAGGCTTCCATGCTCTTTTAGCAAGTCCTTCCAAGGACTGGCTGATGTTTCTTACTATACTGTGCCATTTTGAGGGCTCTTGAAATGCTGAAGCAAGCACTACGTTTCAGTGGAACAGTGGACATTTATGAAGTTAGTGGATAGGACTTGTGTGTGTAATGGCAGAACTTTCTTAACCAGTAGCCCCAGGGTGGGAAAGCCATTTCCAAGAAAAAAAAAGTAGTAGAAACTTACTGCTTCCAGGCTGGCAGCAAAAATAATTTACTGTGGGAAATCTAAGCTTAAAACCACTAAACGCCAGTAATTTCCATCCACTCTCTCTCTCTCACACACACTGATACATGGAAAGAGAACTTTCTGAATTAATTTCCTTAAATATGTAAGGCATCCTGATACCAAAAGTAACCTTCCTCGCCCAGGGAGACTATAGCGGAATGTCCCACAGAAATGAATGCAGCTCTGAGCAGTTTCTGTTTTTCCAAACAGCTGGTGTGACCAAACTGAATCCAGCTTTAAACAGGAGGAGGGCATTGGCAAGATACTTTCAGTAACAAGGCCTTAAATCTTACTCTCTGTACGCAAGAGTTCTCATCTGCAAACCGTCTGGTTACACAATGCGGCTTTTTATGCTTTTCCAGCTTTCTCTTATGTAGAGCGGAGGTTGATTAAATCCATTCTGAGCTACGTTGTTGTATCAGACATGCCACAGTTACATCTGAGTGTTTCCCCTGTTTATAGAAATGAGTCAGGAAAGTAACACTTTAAATACCCATGCTAGAACAGACACGCTAAAAATTGCTTAGGCAGAATGCTGTTATAAATGTCTCACATATAAAAATAAAATTTATAAGTAAATAATTATATAAATAAAATACTAAGGCAGCCTTTAATAAAGCACATTTCTGAAGACCTGAATTCTAATTCCATAGTCTGTATTTAATACAAAATTTTTTTTTTTGCTCAGTGGCTGAGAGGAGAGCTGGATACCTGAGCCTGATTGCAGCCTGACAGTAATAGAGCTTTTTATATGTGGTTAGTGCAGGTTTCTTTTTTAATGAAGTTTTTGCAGACTGAGTGACACCAAATAATAGAAATATGTAAGCAGAAAAACATGCAATAAGCACAGGGAATTGGAACATGGTGTTGTCAGTGGTTAGAGAACAAGATCTCTGCTAAGGCAATATTTAGAAAAACATGTTTGTAGCTATAATAGCTGTAACTGGAAAGCACCAAGCATGGGATTTGTGCTGTGCAGAGAGTGCCACCCTCTGCTTCTGAGGAGTAGGAAGCTTTTCTCTCTTACCTGACTCTTCCTTTTTTGCTACTGCAATTCTCACACACACAGAGCGAGTTACAAAAATACCCTGCTGGATCAGTAACTCTACAAATGGTCTGTCATTCCCTGTTAATTTTAATTGTCAGCTCAGCTCTTTAATTTGGCATTATATGCCTTTTTTTTTTTTTTTTTTTTTTGTCAGACCAAAGATGAATAAATTTGCCTTCCCCTTTTAGGGGCAAGGCCCTGTGGGTTCCTGAAAGAGACAATTCCTATTAAGGCCTGAGAGAGCTTACTTGGAGAGAAGGCGGCAGGACAGCTCCTGCACGCAGCCTAGTTGCAGGGCGAAAGAATGCTGCGGCTGGCTGCGGTTAAAGGACTCGTTGTGGTACCTTCTGATTTTTACATTTGAAGAATAAAAGAGTGCTCTGTAAGAGGAACTTGAATAGATTTTGGGATAAGCCATGGGCTCTTTCTGTGCTGGAGACAGACTGCAGTTCACACAACCAAGCCTCCTGCAAGTTTACAGGAATCCCTGCACTTAACGGCCTCATTTGTGTTAGTGTTCAACAATTTTTCTGGCTTTTTAAACAACTACCATGACATTCCCCTGTTGTGCTAAACCTTATGTTACTGGTGATAGATATCTTCCAGTGTGAAGGGCTCTCTTTCTCGTTCAGGCAGCCTGTTTATGCCCGCTGCAGCTTTGTGCCATGCTCGGGCCGTAGTCTCTGAGCAAGCGGTTCTTCCTGTAGCTGGGGGGCTTGGTGCCATGTGGCAGACTGGTAAGTAGAAAAGAGATACTCTGGAGCTTTACCCAAGCAATAAATTATTCTAGAGAGATGGGATCAAAGTCAAGAAGCAAACATAGACAAATACTCCAACTGAACGGCTGCATCAGTGACTCAACAGTTCTTAATTTGAGTGCTCTGCAGGAGGCAAAACTCCAACTTTTGACATTCTTAAAAGAAAATCAAAGCAACAGATTGAAGGAAGATTAGGCATTCAAGTCTTGCTCACCATATTGTCCTTGACATCTTCTGTGGAAGAGTATCTGGTGAAGGTCACTACTAAAGAATTTGAAACATTCATACACAGGAATCCTCAGGGATTCCTCTCAAATCTCAGCAAAGGCTTGTCCTGTCCCTTTCACTCAGCTCTCCTTCACTCATTCAAATCCCACATACTCTTTACAAGCTCAATGCCGAACACGCGCATCCAGCCAAGGTCAAACTTCTGTTCACATTGGTTCTGCACCACAGCCCGGATGGCCCACTTGTACAAGCATCTGGCTCAGGTAGCGGAACAGCAGGGGGCTGCTGTTCTCTGAATCTAAACATACTTTCTCCAGATACTTGTGCTGATCCCTTACTGAGCCTGTGTTTGTGAATTTGGGAGCAGTAAAAGGTGTTCCATTCAGTAGAGTCTCTTAAGATTGCGCTGAGGCCCACCCTATGCAGCCCTTCTTGACGAAGCTCATTTAGTCCCTCTCTCTGATCACCTCTGAGGCCTTGCTCGCCTCCCTCAGATCCATGCACTTCCCCTTGAAGATAGCCTTCTTCCTTGCATTAGTCTGTAATGTTCTCTTCCAAATCACGCCTCCAGGGCTACGTCTTCGTAATGTGCACAGAAAAACACACAGTTACTGGCATTAGCAATGTGCCAGGAGCTCGGTTAACAGGTTTGCAATTTAAACAATTTAGATTTGCTGATGGTTTGGGTTTAACTATCTTCCTGACCTGTTGGACAGCCCCATTCTTCCTAGAGAAACAGCCCAGTGGGTTCATCTTCATATGAGAGATAATATGGACGGGTTGATAAAAGAAAAGAGGAGTATCTGGAAAAGTGGACGAAGTATGTTTACCTGGCAATTATATTTAGGGTGACAGTATGATGTTAGAAGGCGTTTTTATTATGAAAATAAAAATCTTCAAGAGTTTTCTGAAGGGGGGGGGGGGAAGGGACCTTTCAGAGAGACGTCTGGTTTTCCATACCCATTTACTGAACAATATTCTGATCCACACAGAGACTCTAGCAACATTAGGAGTAAAATCTACCCAATGAGTGAATTCTCCAGCAGTTCCCAAACAATCCCAGTGTAACAAGATAAGTTGCTATACTAATGGAAAAAAAAAAAAAACTAGACAACTGAAAACCACCAACACAAGCGTAGGAGGAAAGAGTTGTGTGAAACAGCACTCGGATGCAGCGGTTCCCAGCGCCCCAGAGGACTTCTGGGATGCTCAAAACCAGAAAGATGCTGAAAACTTTCAGGCTTGATTTAGGAGGAAAGGGCCATCAGGAATGCTGGAAACACGACATTCACAGGGCAGGCCATTCAACTCCCCTGACTCTAATCCAGTGAATGGTAACACTAACGCAGGAACGTGAATGATCCAGACAATGAAGGCTGCGCGGGGCGCCTAGCTTTTCTACACGGATATAATTCGAATTGATGCAAGCCGGGTCCGGCACGGCGGCCGGCGGGGGCCGGCAGGTCGCGCTCGGCCGGTCCGACCCTGCCCGCGCCGCGGGGGCCGCCGGGGGGCACGGCCCCGCCGCTCCCGGCAGCCCCCGCGGCAGCGCCCCGGGCCGGCGCTGAGGGAAGCCCGGCCCGGGCGGGGGGGCCCGGCGAGGAAACCCCCCCCCCTCCGCGCCCGGAGGGCCCCCCGGGGGCCCGCCCCCCTCCCCCCCGGCGGAGGCAGCGCCACGTCTCGGGCAGGAGCTGGGCGCCGGGCGGGCGGCCCCAGGTCTGCGGGGGTCTCGCCGGGAAGGGTGGCGGCGGGGCGCGGGGGCGGCTGAGGCTGAGGTGCGGCGCCCGGCGGGGACGGCCGGGTGCTGCTGCAGGCCGGGGGTCGCGCTCGGGGCTCCCCTCCCTCCCCGCGGCCTGCCGGCGTGAGGGGAGCTGCCCGGCCCGGCTCCGTGGGCTGCGGCGCTGGGCTTCCGGGTGCCTCTGCCGGCGCCCCAGAGAGGTGCCCGGCCCCTGCCCAGGGACCCCGGGCGTGTCTGGCCGGGCGGCGCCCCCGGCCTGGGACAGGGCTCCCTCGCCTTCCTGGTTACTGGGGTGTAAACAAACCCGGTTGTTTCCACACGGCTCCTGTGAGGAGCTGCTGCGTTCCCGTGGCGTGCGTACATCCGTGTGTGCCTGTGCTCAGCGCAGAGATACAAAAGGATTTTGAAGCCAGAATGCTCTAACCTTTAATATTTGGGAATGAGATGTACAGGAGAAAGCTGTTCTTCGTCACCCGTATTGTTAAAAGATGTTTTATGACTGGGGTAGCAAGTAATCTAATGTTGGCTAGATTTTGCCAAGGTATAAGCAGTCTAAATTGTGCTTGCCTTTTGTCTGTAATTCCTCTTTGTGACCTGTCACGTAGTATCTATTTGCCGTACAATGACTGTTATTCCAGAGGTTTTATTGTAAGCTTTATTATACAGAAGAGCTTTTAAAATTAATAACAAATCACAGTGAAGGTATTAATCCTTCTGTTTGGTGGAGGTTTCTCTTTCAGAAACGTGCTCCAGGTTTCTGGCTCCTTCATGGCTCAACTACATAAGGGTCACCTGTGTAATCACCTAGTCCTGTGTCTCCTGAGCTGTTTGCAGCTTCAATAACATTTTGGAGATGGCTGGTGGTGTTGCAGGGTGACCAGGGCAGTTTGGTACGGTAGCAGTTACACAAGTATTCTCTGATGATAAGGAAGGAATGTTGCTCAAAATGTTTGTGTTCATATAAAAACGCTATTAAAATATTCCTGACTTGACATTCTCCCCATAACTCCCCCTTTCTTTTTTTTTAACTGGGGATTTCTTATATTTCTTTAGTAAATAGGAACCATAACATTTTGTAATCTGAATTCAGCTGTCAGTAACTATCTGAAAGAATTTAAAAACTTGAAGTGACTATGTACAACAGCTTTTGTCAGATTGTATTAATTGGCTTAGTCTATACCCAAAGGTAAGATATGAATGCCTGGAGAATCATTTGCAAATTCTATAAACTGTGTTTGGAAATCCTCCTCTTGACTCATCGTAGGAGAAGGCAGCGTTGAACTGCAGCCCAGGCCATCTTATGACTGCCAGCGTGTGCTGCAATTAGTAGTTCAGGCTCTGTACAGTGATACATACTAGTTGCTCTGCAACAAGTAAGCAGTAATGATGTAATATAATCTTAAAAAATCAAATCTGAATTCCATACTGCATTCTAGCTAAAGTTGTTGGAACTTAAATGGGAACAGTTCCTTGGTATGAAAGTCCAGACCGTAATTTACAGTCTGCTACTCTGAATGCTGTCTCACTTATTAAAGTAGAGGCCAAAGAGGTATTTCCATTAAAATGTACAGTGATCCTAAATCAGTTGTCTCACTGAATATTATCTTTTTGCATCATTATGATGGTGTATCAATGCTACTAAAAAAAAAAAAGTGATAATAAAAGAGCTGTTAAGCAGATCACTTCTTAGTCGCAGAACCTGGATGCTTGGTGATATTTCATTGTCTCTGTTATTACCCCATGTCCTGGTTCTGTTTATTGAAGTTGGGCTGATGGGTAATCTGTGAGCACTACTTTCATTTTAACTCATATTTTCAAAGCTCTAAGAAATGTTTGTAAGTTTACTACATTTTGTTTCTAGAGGATGCAGCTCCTTGGTGATTACAACTTTAGCTGCGGGCTGTTTTCGTGATCTGGAATTATTGTCTGCCTGCTGCACACCAACAGCTGTAAAGCTCAGACCAGTGCTCCTGTGTAACATCTTGATGCTGTTGTTGCTGATGGAGAGAAACAGGACTTGGTAGTTCACTTGGCGGCAAGTTATTCAGAAGAAAAACTTGCCAGGGATCTGGATCATTTTTACCATGGACTCCTCGTCTGTCCAGCAGGATGTTCACTTGGAGAACAGAAGCAGTAATGGGGCCCCTAGCAGCTCTGAAGAACTTTTGGATTGTAAAGCCAAGTCAGATTTGCCGGTTACAACAGAAGTTAACAGTAAGTTACCTCATATGCACCAAATAATTTCTTAGTGTTACCCAGGCTTCTCTACAACTATCTGTCTTGTTGTTCAGATGATGCTGAAAGACTCTTTTTCTTGAGGTCACGAACTTGGACAGCAGTTTTAAGCAAGTTTGGTGAAGGCTGTGGCTCTGTGTATGGGAAGGCTGTCTTTTGTTTTAAAACTTATTCTTCCAAAACAAAACCAAACTATTGACTTAGGTACTATTGGCTGTCAGTTGAGTATGTGTTGTTCAGGGTGTTATTCTGTCATTTTATAGTGTTTCCAAGAGGGTATACCTGAAATTCTCTAGAACTAGCAGTTCTGAAATTACTGTTATGGAGTAAGCTCATGACTGGAGTATTTTATTCTGGCAAAATCAATTATCCTAATAAATTCAATTGATCAGGCAAAAAATAAAAGGTACTTACAAAGTCTCTCTAAACTTCCATTTATGGACGTACATGAGATGCTGGCATGTACTTCCCAAATTATCTCAAAATAACTTTTGTATGTAGACAAGCTCTATAATAAAATAATCATGCAGCTGTTCACAAGAAACTTAAGAGAGCACTGGTGTATATAGATTATAGAATCAAACTTAGTTTGGAAGGGACCTCTGTGGGTCATCTAGTCCAGTCTCATGCACAGACCTAGTTTGGAAGCTAAATCAGGTTGCTCAGGGCCTTGTCGTGTTGAATTCTGAAAATCTCCAGAGAGGGAGGTTCAACAGCCTCTCCACCCATTCCAGTATTTAACTGCTTTCATTGTGAAAATCTTTTCCTGGTATCGAACTGAAATCTCCGTGTTTCCACTACACGTATCTGAGGATATGGTGGTACATAAGGATATTGTGGTAAATGGGTGGAGGGGGTGTATATATTGTGGCTGTGTAGGTACACAGAAGTACAGAGGTTCCTTACATAAAAGGAGGTGATCATGTGATGAAGTTGTTAGCCTTCCGCCCTCCTCTCCTACCGCAGCTTTGTCATCTTGTCATGGGCAAGAAAGTGGAGGCCTGAAACTTTATTTGCATTTCTTACGCTGCCTGTTATCAGACTGGCAGAGTGTAGTTATATGATGATTCATTCATCTTGAAGTTGGAGATCACACGTTCCTGTCTACTCCTGTGTTGGACATCATCCAAACAATTGAATTGTGGCTTACAAATAGGTAGTGTGTCTTTCTACTGTTTTCAGTGTAATTGCATCTGTTCTAAAAAGACCGCAGTTATATTGATGCTACTGCAATTAAATTACTTTAATTCAGGGCATCGTTTAGATTCCGAGTGTCTCATGGCCTCAGGAAGTTGCCAGGAAACCATTCCTCCAAATTTTGCTCCAGCATCTCTTTTGTATATGTATGCCTCTCACAGTTGTGAAGATGAAAATGTAAATTAAGTATAACCCTGATGAATAATAGCTGCAGTTTCTGAAAGATGGGCAGAAACAGTATTTCTGAATGTGAGACTTATCTTCTTATTTTTGGATTCTTGTGCCTATTCTTAGCCCTGACATCTATTTTAAGTTTGGTTTGGCAATCTTTTCATTTTAAAATGCCTTACACTCTGACTTTGGTTACTCATTAACAAGGCAGTCCTGTCCTCTGTCTGCCTTTGCATCCTTGTTGCGCCCATCCCTTCCATTGTGCCTGCAAGTGTTTTTGTGACTACATGGTGAACTGAATCAGAGAACTGATTCAGGCTGACTAAGGCTGAAAACTTTTTATTTTTATCCACATTCAGTTTCCTCTGAGCTGGTTCAGTGTACAAACATCTGTGCTGGCTTAAGGGAGGATGCACCACAGAGATGGCTTATTTAGTTTCAGGGTGCACTTTAATGTTCTCCACGTACATGAAGGAAAATAGCTTTATTTTGGAATTGTTTTGCTTTCAGAAATTTGTAGTGATTCATCCGGGGGGGAGGAGTTTAATAGCCATATGTTAATGGGCTGGTCTAAATCAATAATTAAAGTTTTATTGAATTGTTATAATGAACTTACTGGCTCCAGAATATTTCTGCATATGAATCTTAGAAACACTTAGTTTTGGGAGGATCTGTTTCTCAGTTCTGGTTTGTTTGTTTTTTTCTTTCCCCCCACATCATCTTTGAGCAGACTTTAAAAAACCAAACTACTTATTCAAAGCTGTAGGAAAAAACAGAAAAAGGAAACTTGATTTTTCCACTTGCAAATACTTTTGTGATCATAAATGTTAAAAATTTTCAAAGATCTTTATGAAAAAAATGAAATCTTCCGTATTATTCCAATGATTTCCAGTTATTCCAGTGTTATGTGGTGTGGGAATGAACGGCAAGACAGTGGGTATTGCAGTACCCTCTCATTTGAGATCTATAAAAATGTATTTAAAGTTAGATATACAGTTTTGTTGCAACAGCAGTTTCATAAATGTAAGTAGTTCCCAGCCAAATGAAGTAGAAATGTGTGAGAAATCCAGAATATAAATGTGTGAAGTGTTGAACTGGTTTTGAAGATGCATTTTTCCTGATGGAAGAGAAAAATCAGATATTGATAAATGGGGATAAAATTGGTATTAAAGTGGTTCTTGAATTGCCTTTTAATTGGTAGATTTATTATTTTGATACATGTGAGCTTTGCTAGTGTACTTTTGATGAAGACGTCCTATCTGAAAAAATTTAAACTCGGTTTAAAATTGAGAAACTCTGCTTGACCCAGGCTGGAAGTTGGGACTGGATGCTTTCTCCCCAGTGCCCAGCAGCATACCAAATAGCTGAATCATTCAGTACAGGCCCACTGTTGCTGAGTCTTATTTGTAGTAGGTTGCCTCTCAGCGTGACAGAGATCATGTTATTTACACTTGGTGTTTCATGCCTCTAAATCTAATAAGATTTAAAAACCTGTGTAAGGTTTTGAAGATATTTTATGATCACTTTTGAGGTCCTGCTTGAAGGCAATGTAGTAAAGCAAATGGAAGGTACTTGTTCTGGTCTTTTAAAATGAAGAATCAAAAGTCTTTTACAAAATTCCTCCTGCCAGTTGCTGTCATTAGCAATTTCCATATCCTTACAGTCTAAAGCCAATAGTGGTAGCACTGTATTTGGGTGGAGATGTGAATATAAACGGGATGGCTTACAGTGTAGCTCAGTGAAACTTTCTTTTCCAGCTACCAGTATTAACATCAACGAAGTGCCAAATGAAGAGGGAAGTCTGGAGATAAACAGCACAGTGGACACCTGCCAGAATGGGCCAGAGTCGCTCTTCCCTGACTCTCCTGTATCTTTTGACCCCACCAGCAGTGCACAGGGTCAAGAGTCATCCCCAGGTGTGACTGGTTTCCATGACAGCCTAAGGAAGTCTCAGGGAACTAGTGCTGAGGGCATAGTTCTTAGAAAAGAAGCTTTGCAGTCTCTCAAACTAAGTCTTCCCATGCAAGAAACTGAATTGTGTAAGCATCTGTTTACGGTGGTGCCCCTGCTTTCTCTTGCTGCATAAAGCTTTTTACTCTGAGCCTGGCTCTAGAATCCTGTAACATCATTTAAGCTTGGACGAAACTTTGTTTTTGCAGTAAGCTTTTACTTTGAACTACAATTCATTTCCTTTCAGTAAACCACCTTCTGCTGCAGCTAAGGCACGTGCCTTACCATTTAAAAACTGATCTTGTGCTGGAGGGGAATTTATGCTTTCTGGGGCTGAAGCTATTCTAATCTTCTTGATTATTAGGACTAACAGGTGGCATTAAAAAAAAAAAAGGCAGAACATCAGAATCGGGTGTTTTTAAGCTAAGTAATAAAGGAGGGAAGAGAAGAGCAATAAAGGGGAGAGAAGGGGGGGAAGCCCTTATATTAAGATGTCTAATTCTGCAGGAGTTTTCTGAAAGAATGTTTTTAAAAAGCCTTACTATGTGAAAGATTTAATGTAAGTTAACAAAAAGTAAGAAAATGTATCTAGGGAACATCTTTCTCTGACCTGTAGGGAATGAGTGGACTGCATAGGTCTTGCTTATTTTTGTAATTTTAATGCTGTCAGAAGTGCAGGACAGGTGAGATTAAATGACAGCAGTAGTTTTGTTCTCACTGTATATTCTCTCGTTCTATATATGTGGAGGAACTACAGTATTTGCAAACTGAGCAACAGAAATACACAGGCTTTATCAATGCTTACACAAGGATATATTAGAAGAGGGTATTCTGAGGTGCATGCCAATAGGCTTTCCTTGCGTTCCTTGCTTAAGCATGAAGCATGTTGCTGATGGTAGAAGGGGCTTTTTCCTTTCTCATCAAATTTGCCTGTGTTGGAGTTTTCTATTTGACTGTAAAGATACCATTCACTTACAGGCTCAGTAGAGTCTTCACTCCCATTGGAGAAAGAAGAACAAATAAGACTTCAAGCAAGGAGACGGTTAGAAGAACAGCTCAAACAATACAGAGTGAAAAGACATCAAGAAAGAGTGAGTACCACTCAACAGATCTTTTAGATTCAGTGTAGTGCTGAGAAGCTTGAAAATGTTTTCCTTTCTGTGCTCTAAATTACTGTTTTCTCTGCTTTAAACATTCAGTAGTTTTCTCAAATATGAGAAAGCATTTTTTGTCTTCTGGACAGGCAAAATTTGGTTCTCTGTTACCTCTTCAATAATGTACCATTTTGTGCTACTTAAAACAGGAAAAAAAAGACCAAACCCAAAACCTAAGTAACCTAAATGTTCATTTTTTCCTATATTTTTCAGTTAGCTTTTGGAGTTTACCTTGATAATTTTTAACATGCATATACTGAGCCTTGATAGGGGTGATTGTTGATGTAATTTACCTTGTTTATGAAATTATGCTTATATTTAAATATGAATGTAAAAGTGTAGAGCTTTACATATTAAGTTCTACAGCAAAATAAGTCATTGATGCTAGTTCAAATGTAACATTCTGGAATTTATCGTTGACTCTTTGCTTCTTTTAGTCGAATCAGTCTACATCCAAAAACCGTCCCTCCAGCACCCTAGATCCTGAGCTGATGTTAAATCCAGAAATCTTGCCAAGAGCTAGCACTGTAGCAATGACAAAAGAATACTCCTTTATGCGGACCAGTGTCCCCAGGGGGCCGAAACTGGGTAGTTTGGGACTTCCAGCATCCTCAAAAGAGAGAAGTTCAAAATCTAAGCCCAGTAAGATCCGGTCCTTGGCTGACTACAGAACTGAAGATTCAGACTCTAGAAACACTGCTGGGAATTTTGTGGCTACCGATTTATCTGCTGGGACCCTGAAGCAAAGCAGAAGTGGTCCAACATCAGTTGTTTCTGAGATTAGTCTACCTTCTGACACAGATGATCGAATAGAGAATTCCTCCTTGGCAGGAGATAGTGTTTCAGAGATTGATGGGAGTGAAGTGGGAATGAGGCTGGACGGAAATGAGAGTGACAGCTCGACCTACAGCAGCGTGTCAGGAAAAGGGCTGTATAACAGTTTACAGAATGCAGAAGGCAAACAGGGTATTCCATATACAATAAACGGTCAGAAGATACATCCTGATGCAGTGGGGCAATTTCCTTCCATCAGTGAGGTGCTGCAGGCTGCGGCAGTGGAGCATCAAGCCCAAGAGCAAGAAGTTAATGGGGAAGTACGGAGCAGGAGAGACAGTATTTCTAGCAGGTAAGAAAGATCGCCATACAGTGAGGCCATTATTAGGCATTATACTTTCTTGGAATAGGCAGCCTATTACTCTTACCTTCTACTAACTTTGGATCCAATTTAACTTAACATTAATTGTCATTGAATCTGTTGTTAATTTACAGATTCTAAAAGAAACTGAAAGGTCACTTCACTTGAGTACCTATTTACTAAGTGTATCTTTAAAGAGAGGTATTTTTGCCACTGACTGTGTTTTAAATGTACTGGTAGCAGCTGCTTCTATCTGTATGTACTTGTGAAACAGGCATTTGTTCTGATTTGGCATTGGTCTTCAAAGTCTGGAAGTGTAGACTTAACTGACTCTGATATTTATTATCATCCTTTTCTTTATCTACACGCATACCTTTCAGACCTCAAATAGTTACGAAATGCCAAGAGTCTTGTCCTAGATACTCCTATCCTCTTCAGCCCTTTAGAATGAGATTTACTTAGTCTCACAAGCTTATGTGTATATGGTAGGTATTAAACTGTGATTCAGCAAGCGAGTGGATGACTGGTGAAGCCCTTAACAATGCAGTTGTGTTTTTATCAGTTGTCTGCAGATGCATGTTTTATGCATGCTAATTTTGAAATTACCTTTTTTCTTTTTCTTCATTGGAATAAATTGTAATGCCCCAAGGTGTTAAGGTAAAATCAGTTGTTGACAATTATTCTCACTTAATTCTTACAGTAATAAGAGAGAGAAGATCTTTTTCTCTAGAATCCTTGGCTGTACATCAGGGAAGGAGCATACAGAATCCCTTATAAAAATACCTGTTCCTCCTTCTTTTGCAGCAGCTGTTGGTATTTCTCAGGTGCTTTTGCATTAAAGCAGACAATTACAGGCAATAGTTGTGGAGATTTTGTGCTCCTATTATGTCCCATTTGTCTGCTCATAATGGGATATGCAGATACAGAATATAATGAAGTCAACCATTGCACTTCTGTAAAATAACAAATATATGGGTTCCACACAAGGTTCTAGTAGCTTCAAATATAGGAAACTAATGTATAAAACCTTAGTGTGAATATAGTTTCTTTATCTCTTTGAATGGCAATGAAGGTTGTTTCACAGTGTTCTGGGTCCGTCATAAAGCCAGAAAAAATGTCCTAAATCCTAGGTCACACATGAAGTCTGAGTACCTGTTAATTTCGGCTTCACTTTTCTTCAACTAGGCGAGTGTTCTATTCTAACCCTTTATACGTGTATGTGCTGTCTCTGTCCCCAGTGTTTCTATGGAAAGCTCTATCGCAGGAACTCATGACGAAATGTTGCAGGTTCTGAAGGAAAAGATGAGACTTGAAGGGCAACTAGAAGCACTCTCACTAGAAGCTAATCAGGTAGAAAATGAATTTGAATTTCTGTATTTAGCAAATTATATTAATATGTTAATTAATTTTCAAGAGCCTCCTACTCATTACTTGTGGAAACTGTGTTTTGTAAAAAATTGCTGAATAAGGTACTTCACAAAGATGCTGTGGTGCCAGGTGCCCACCAAAGCTGCTCTATTGCTCCCTGCCTCAGCTGGACAGGGGAGAGAAAAAAATATAACAAAAGGCTTGTGGGCTGAGATAAGGACAAGGAGATCACTCCCCAAATACCATCATGGACAAAGCAGACTCGACTCAGGGAAATTAGTTTAATTTATTACCAATCAAATCAGAGTAGGATAATGAGAAATAAAACTGAGTCTTAAAACACCTTCACCCCGCCCCTTCCTTCTTTCCAGGCTTAACTTTACTCCCAGTTTCTCTACCTCTTCCCCAGCAGTGCGGGGGGACTGGGAGTGGGGGTTGCGGTCAGTTCATCTCACATTTTTTCTGCTGCTCCTTCCTCCTCAGGGGGAGGACTGCTCACACACAGGATTCACACTTCTGCTCCAGCGTGGGCTCTGCTCTCCACGGGGCCACAGGTTTTGCCAGGAGCCTGCTCCAGCACAGTCACAGCTTTCTTTGGGCATACACCTGCTCCAGTGTGGGGGTCCTCCCTGGGCTGTAAGTGGAGATCTGCTCTACTGTGGACCCCCATGGGCTGCAGGGGGACAGCCTGCTCCACCATGGTCTTTACCACAGGTTGCAGGGGAATCTCTGCTCTGGTGCCTGGAGCACCTCCTCCCACTCCTTCTGCACTGATCTTGATGTCAACTGGGCTGTTTCTCTCACATCCTCTCACTTCTCTCTCTGCTGCTGTTCTGCATTTTTTTCCCTTCTTAAATACGTTATCCCAGAGGCACTACCACCGTCACTGATGGGCTCAGCCTTGGCCAGCAGCAGATCCATCTTGGGGCCAGCTGGCATTGGCTCTGTTGGACACAGGGGAAGCTTCTGGCAGCTTCTCACAGAAACCACTCCCGTAGCCCCCCCCCCCCCCCACCAAAACGTTGCCATGCAGATGCTTCAGAGGATAAAGTTAGTAAAGTCTTCAAAGGCTTTGAAAAAAAAAACAAAAAAAGGATTGTTTGGGTTTTTTTAAGTCAAATTAAAAGAGAGATGATAAATCCAGAGTAATGCTAGCAATGTCTATATAGCTGTATTTTTCTCTTTGTATTGATTGATGGTATGACATATAATAGAAAGCATTCTTCCTTAAAGTATGGAAACACAGGTCTTATTAAAAATCCTGACATGGCTACTGGCATATAATGCTATATGTCTTGTCTGTGCTTTCCTCTGTATTTTCTTTGACTATTTGAAATACCTGCTAGGTGAGATGTCACTTTAAAAAAGCAGCTTTTACAAGCAAGTGGTCTTTGCCTTAGCAAAGCTGTTTCACTGGGCATCTTCTTTAGTCAGCCATTAATGCATTTTCTTTTAAGACTTCAGTATTTTGATTTTCTGAACACATTTAGGCTCTCAAAGAGAAGACTGAACTACAAGCCCAACTTGCAGCTTTGAACATGAAGCTTCAGGCACAGATGGAGCACAGCCAAAACAGCCAGCAAAAGCAGGAATCTCTGAGCTCAGAAGTGGCCACATTAAAGCAGTCTTGCTGGGATCTGGAACGAGCAATGGCTGACCTGCAAAATACCTTGGAAGCAAAGAATGCTAGTTTGGCTTCTTCAAATAATGATTTGCAGTTAGCAGAGGAGCAGTACCAAAGACTCCTACTGAAGGTTGAAGATATGCAAAAAAATGTTCTCACCAGAGACAGCACAGGTGGGATGATGTAAATGTCAATCTTTAAAGTTTGTTCTTCCATAAATCATTTTGTTTCAAAATTATTTTGAATTCCAGGATGAAGGAATTTTAATTTGTGTTTTGTTGATGTCATACTAATAAAATGGTCTGAATTTTAAGATGATTGGGTTTGATTTTGTGTTGCAGAAGTGCCACAATTTGCAAACTGCCACTGCCAGCTTGGAGAGGGAGGCATAAATATTTAGTAACTGTTTGACAGTGGACTAATGGTTTTTAGAAAATTGTACAAATATTGGTTTATAATGATGACTACGTGTCAGGATACCTGCTTCCTGATTTTTAATTAGTTCATATTTTCTGCCTCTAAGGGACTAATGCTTATAGAAGTGATTCATTTATTTTAATTTATTCTGCTTATGACCCGACACTTTGGATTCTAGCACTACCCCTCACTTTTGCAGGAAAAGCCAATCTTTATTTAATTAGGCATATATGTTTTTGTTCAAAAAGGGGGGGAAAAAAAAGGAGAAAAAAAAGCTATGAGTATAGCAATAATCCTTGAAAATGTGTGCATAAAAATAGAACGATGGAGTGCGCTAGTCCAAGTTCTTTATTTTTCTTTTTCTAGTTCATGATCTGCGACAGCAGCTGGCTTCCTTACAGAACCAGCTTCAGAAGGTGCAGTTGGAACGGACCACACTGACCAATAAGCTAAAGGCATCTGAAACAGAAATCTCATCGCTCCAAAATGTGCGACAGTGGTACCAGCAGCAGCTTGTGCTAGCACAGGAGGCCCGTGTCAGGCTACAGAGTGAGATGGCCAATATACAGGTATTATGATCTACTTGCATATGGGAGAACTGAGAATCTGTTCTTTTTTATGTGAGTTTTATCCAGAGGGCACTGTTTATGAGCTCAGACAAGGGACTCATTCTTCAGGTGGAAAGCAGGCAGGAATGGTGCTTTGTTTTTCATCATGAAGTGTTAGTTCACATTAATACTGAGGCATAAATTTAACCAAATCACTTGCCTTCTGTGGATATCTGCAGTGCCATGACACAGGCACAGATAGATTGAACGTGACTTTTCTTTTTTCTGAAACTCTTAAATTCACTGTCCAGATTTTGAGTGTTTGTATCTAATCTGTGATATTTTTTTTTTTCCTTCCTTTAGGCTGGGCAGATGACTCAAGCAGGTATGTTGGAACATCTCAAACTAGAGAATGTGGCATTGTCTCAGCAGCTGACTGAAACCCAGCACAGATCCATTAAAGAAAAGGAACGTATTGCAGCACAGCTGCAAAATATTGAGGTATGGTTGTAGGTGGTCTTCATGAATTATGTTCTGCCTAGGTTGTGTATTTAGGTTTTGCAAACTCAAGGCTATTCCAGCAAAGTAGCATAGTATTCTTATGAATTGATTCAAATGCTGCATTATAAAAACAGTAAATATTTCAGAGCAAATAAATTTGCATGCCATTATGAACAGTAAGAGGTAGCAAGGCCATATGTTTCCCATTCCAAGGTGATACTTGCATTTTCAGCTCTGGTATTTGTTTTTAATTTAATTTTAAAGGTGAATGTAAATGTTCTCCTTTGCCCATTTATGAACTTTTAAAGAGAAAACTTATTTGGAAGTTAAACTAAGTCAGTTAAGTGCGTCTTAAGTGTGTGAAATTGCTCAGTACTCAAGTTTGTCCTTCCTGCCCTCCAGTAAGAAAAAATGGGTAAAATCTGAAGTGCAGTACCCTTGCTTTCAAAGCACTTGGAACCTTAAATCCCATTGAATTTCAGTGACATTGCTGCTTGTAAGTCTCTAAGAGCAGTAAAGCAGCAGGTCAGTGGAACCACCCTGTCTCCAGTGTTATTAATAGTGGTTGCATAAATTACAGGAATTGCTATTTCACCGAGTAACTACAGCATCCAAGGAATCTTTAGTTTCAGAATTTTTCGAAACAGCTTAATTTTAATACAGACTCTTTTTCTTTACATCAATTTAGAAAGGATATGGTGTTATTTAAGAGGAATTCTGATTATCACAAGTATACAGGACATACACTGCTATTCTTAAGTATATGAACAGGTGACTTCAATAAAGACATACAGGTGTGTAAGGTGGACATCACAATTTTTTTTGCTTGTGTCTTTTCTCTAGAAATTTTGTTGACAATTTACCTTTTTCTTTTCCTCTTCTTCTTTTTCTTCTTTTTCCTCCCCTCTTCCTCCATGGAAACTGTAAAGTTGATTCCTTGCTTTTTCTGTGCAGGCTGACATGTTAGATCAAGAAGCTGCCTTCATGCAGATCCAGGAGGCTAAAACTATGGTGGAAGAAGACTTGCAGAGAAAACTAGAGGAGTTTGAGGATGAGAAAGAACAGCTTCAGAAAATGGCTGATTCTGCAGCAACATTGGAGCAAGAATTGGAACAGGTAGACTATTGTTAAGCAACTTCCCAAGGGTTTCAAGGGCTTATTTGGCTGAAAAGGCAATAGTAAATAGATCCTGAGCTCTAAGCTTTTTTAAAACCTGAAAGATTGCTGCAAAAAATGAAGTCCATATCAAAGTCACTCTGTCCCAGGTGAAAAGGCTCCCCCCTTTTTTTTTTTTTTTAACCATCTCAGTAACAGTACTTTTTTTGAAGTTTCAGGACTGCTGTCTTGTAGATTTTTTTTTTTTTTTTTTTAAGTGCATACAATATGTGATTAACTATAGAAAAGAAGCATAGACCCATGTTCAAATTGGTAAGCAGTCAGGATATCATTACATATACTTACAGCATAATAAATCTGCACTTCACTACGGAGTCCTACTTTAACCTTGTAACATTACAAAGGCAGCATGTCAAGTGCTGGAATGAGATGAAGTATGTGATAGCTCAGTATTATGTTCCATGTAATTATATGGCATTATCATTAATAACACTGAATTTACCTGGTATATCTACTGTGGACACATTTTTCCAATAAAAACTCTGAATACTGTGAATCTAAGAATATTTTAGGTCTGTCATTCTGGTCATTGCTTAGCCTGTAAGATTACAGATGCTGCAGAAGGCAATCAATGCAATTAATAGAGCAAATAGAAGAAGTGGCCTAGGAAAGTTAAAAAATATTTTCACCTTCTGCTATTTTCTCCTAGAAGCTAAAATATTAGTTGAAATATTTTAGTTTGATTGGAGTGCATTTGCAGAGATAACATTTAGTTTGTATGAATTTAATCCTAAAATACATCTTCTCAGGTCAAGTTGACTTTGCATCAGCGAGATCTGCAGCTTGAATCTTTACAGCAAGAACACCTAGACTTAATGAAGCAATTCACTCTGACCCAAGAGACACTGCACACCAAAGAGCAGTCCCTGGATGACCTGCAAACACAGTATGATGAACTAAAGGCCAGACTAGAGGAGTTCCAAAGTGATGCTACTTCTAAAGATGATATGATCCAGTATTTGCAGAATGAGAAGATTGTCCTGGAAGTAGCTCTGCAGGCAGCAAAAGCAAGCAAAGAGCAACTTGACAAAGGAGCAATGCGTCTTGGGGAAGATACAGAAGTAGCATCAGAAATCTTGGAACAACTGAGGCAAGAAATGGCAATCAAGTCAACCCAGGTAACGAATCCCTAAAAGTATCGTATTTAAAGTAGCTGTTGCAGGGAAGTATTGCCACAGTCACGTGATAGAGACAATTACATGAGAGAAGAATGGTACATCTGAGTTTGTATACATGAATAGTTGCAAGATTCAGCTAGTGGGAATATTTTAGTCAGTTCTCTCATTTTTCCCTGTGGTTGACTATCTGACACTTTACATCCTGTTATATCATTGGTGAGCTTACAGTTTAATATCCCTCGGTATCTATATACATTTATGTATTTGTGTGGCATGAGATGGGAAGCTGAGGATAACTGATCTTGTTCTGTCTGTTTCCAAGAGCCACTATCTTTCTAAAATCCAGCAGTTTTAAAACACAATAATTTTGAGTACAGATCAGTTTTGTAAGTAGTTTTTTGGCGTGCTCCTTTTCTGTGGCACTGTGGGCCAAACTTATGCAGTAATTTGGTCGTGTTTAATTGTGCCTTTTCTCCTGAAACGATATACCAGGGTTTGCTTTTGTGTATTGCTGTATACCAGCTGAGGCTTTTTTTTTTTCTTGTCACTGAACTATTTTACGAGATCAAGCCTAATGCATATCCTTATTCTTTCTGTGGCTGCTTTAAATTATGGTGACTCTTCCTTTCACACCTTAGTTTGATAGTCACATATGCTCTGTAACTTTTAGGACATCCAAGTTCCATAGCAAGAGCTTTCTTATTGAATCCTGGTAATGACAAGTTCCTGGTAATCTTTAGAGACTTCTTTTGAAGATAATAATGGGACTTGATAGTATTACCAATAGAAGTATTGAAGAACTATGGAAATATATTTAACCTAAAGCCTTTTTTTTTTTTTCCTTCAAAACCAGCTGGTTTCTTCATTTGCTCATGTATGTGTGAATGAGTGCCATCCAGATACAACCTATGTACACTAATGATGCATACTAAAACTTTAATGGCAGGATAAGGGGACTTCATACATTTCTGAGGGTTGACAAGGCTTACTATGTGGTGACTTGTGTGAATGTATTTCTGTATAAAACATTGTGTTATCTAACAGCGCCATTGAGATGCCTAGTCAGAAACACTAGATTCTCATTTAGACAATTGCCTCCTTAGATTAGGCAACTGGTACAAGCATAGCGAAAGATACTGCCACTGGTTGAAATAATGTAGAATATGACATTTGGCATGTAAAGCAATGCATTTGCTTTTTTCCCTCTGGCAGGTAGAAAATCTGCAACAAGAAAACGCCAGCCTTAAAAAACAGGTTCAAAAAGTGAAGGAACAGTTCCTGCAGCAGAAGGTAAGCAAAACCAATTTCAAAGAACTAAAACCAAGGAATATACTTTTTTTTTTTTACAGTGAAGGCATGTACTTCTTAGGGGTTTGTGAGGACACTTGAATCAATTTTCTGTATCAAAGAACTCTGTGACATAATTATACAGTTTCTGTATTTCATACAGTTGAATTTTTATCTGTGGCTAACGTAAAAGCAGATCCACCAACAAATTCATGCTTTCATTGGACTTCAGGGAGTTAGCAAAATGATCCAACATATACAAAGTCTCTCTGGTTTGTTGGCACTAGGTTTGCTTTTGCAAAACCACTCAAGAAAATCTTCAAGCGTTGTCATTTTACAATTAGTGTAGTTTTAAAAAAAGGCACGTAGTTAGTGCAGTTCTGTAAAGAATGTGAAGAAGAGTATCCCATACTGCTATAAACACTCTTACTCAGAGGTTTTTTATGAACTGCTGACACATAGTGGTATTTGATATCTGAGCTTACATAAAAGTCTTTGAACCAGGGTATATATGTTACAGAAGATGATGCTGATTTGTATTCTTTCACGCACACACATACTCCACCCCCTACAACTGAAAGAATATCAGTAATTACTGTATAATAAATTGCTCTTAAATTTGTAAAGCTGTAACAGAGGTGACATTGTTCTCTTGAAACTCTTGTGTCCAAGGTAATGGTGGAAGCTTATCGAAGAGATGCAAGTTCTAAGGACCAGCTGATCAGCGAACTAAAAGCTACAAAGAAGCGTCTGGACTCAGAAGTGAAAGAGTTAAAACGAGAGCTACTGAAAATTCAAGTTGAAAAACAGTCACTTGAATCTGAACATTCAAAACTACAGAAGGAAGTATCTCAGGTTCACCAGCAGATGGTGGAAATAGAAAATCATCTTCAGTCAGTGCAGAAAGAACGAGACGATATGGAAACACGCCTACAGGTATGGAAGCTTAGAACTTTGAGAGTGCTACGTCCAGGATACATTGCTATTTCTATTAACTTTGGAAGTAAACAGAATGACCACCTGCAAGTTGAGGTTCTTATATTCTCAAATGTATAGACAATATGGAATGTATCTACCAACATTCTGCAAATACATGACTGCTTATTAACATCCCATGTAAGTAAGTGGGGAGAAGCACGCTACAGGATTGGTAGAAGTGTGATGTGGAGGGAGTTTCCTTGGTCCCAAGGTGAACCTCGTCTGAGAGCAAAGACCAAACTAGAACTCTGTTCATACATGTTATGGTGGTGGCTACAGAGGGAAGAATTAAAGAAGAAATAAAAGGGAACAAGAAAGGAGATGGAGAACCTTGGAACAGTTTACGTTTAGAGATGGAAGTAATTTTGAAATTTCGTGCTGCTGCTTCTATAATCCAACATACAGCAAACATGCTTTTGTTCTTACTCTCATGGTGCTTTTTTCCTTCCTATTAAGTCTTTGCAGTTCGATAAGGAACAAATGGTATCTCTCACTGAGGCAAACCAGGCGTTAAAACAACAAGTAGAACAAATGCAAGAAGAAGCAAAAAAGTAAGTGTTCTTTTAGCTCAGACAAAAGAACTATAGCATTTGTTTTCCATATTCACCTTTTTAGCAATCACTCTTTTCTTATTCCCTAGTCTTTCCTTTGGGAAATATAATTAGTCAGAGAGTGACAGAGTCATATCCATGGCAAAGTGTTGGTTGCATGCTGTGCAAGAGTTGCAGCTTCTCCTCTGATTCACTTCTGCTTTTAACCAACAGTCTCTGCCATGCAACATACATATCGGAGCTAATCCTAATTACCATTCACTGAATTTTAGCCTTGACTGGCTAGAACGTTGGCATTAATGAGAACACTTTTTTTTTTTTTTTTCCACCGGTGATCACAGGGTTTTTATGACACCTGACATATCCACCAAGGATCTCAGATTAGATTGGACTCTTACTCTAAGTTCTGTGTTATTTGTAGAGAGTGTAGTATACATTCCTTTATATTGGAGTTCTAATACTTCTGACAAAGACCTCTTCATTACCATAAGTATTTTCTTAGAATGTTATCAAGAGTCTTCAAGCTATTGTCTTTCAAAGGGCCCAATTGTACCTTACCAACCTGATGGCTTTCTCTGAGGTGGGTGACTCTGGGACAAGGGGAGAAAAGTGGATGTTGTTTTTCGTTGGGCCACGTGAAAAATTTAGTACTGTTTTTGGTTTTACCTGATGTTTTGTTTTTCCTTTCACTCCAGGGCCATTACTGAGCAGAAACAGAAAATGAAGCGTCTAGGGTCAGATCTGACGAGTGCTCAGAAAGAGATGAAAGCAAAACATAAAGCCTATGAGAATGCAGTTAGCATTCTTAGTCGTCGGCTGCAGGAATCTCTTGCTGCAAAGGAGTTTGCTGAAGCGGAGTTGAGCAAACTAAAAGCACAAATCACTGATGGTGGAAACAACCAGATTGCTCAAGTATGCAGATGTTTTTTAACATTGTTAGTACAAAGATAGTGCTATCTTGTTATTACATATAAGTCTTGAAATACTATTTTACACTGAAGTGATGAAAATATTTGGAATATAAAGCTAGATAAGTACATGGTATCAGTGTTCTGAGCACTGGGAATTTCCTTAACTACATTTGAGAGAGGTGATTTGGCAAGGTTGGTGGTTTTTTTTTTTTTTATTTATTTTACTTGTATCTTTCAGGTTACCAATTGTAATCCAAGCTCAAGAGGATGATCAGCCTTAGTGCTAAATTTCCTGAATAATTTTTATTGTTGGTTTGGTTTTGGTGTTTTTTGTTTGGTTGGTTTTGGGTTGGTGGTTTGTGTTTGTGGTTTTTTTGTTTTGTTTTTTTTTTTGAAAGGCTCAGCATCTGAAGATTTTCCAAAATTCTAACTCTTACTGCTTTTTTTCTTATTGGCAGTTAAAAGTTCTTCAGGGTAGCCATAACTTACTTATATATGTTATGCCTGTGATAAGAAAATTAATTTCCTGAGGGAAGCTCCAATTCCTTGGACCAATGGAGCAAGTTATCAAATACAGTAACAGCAGTAGCTGGATGCAAGGGTCGAAAGCTCTGAGCAAGACCTTTACATTAAGCACTAGCACCTCATTTAATATTTGCTAGAGAAGTAGGCTTTTTAACAAAACCAAAATTACTCCTGTAGATGGGTGATATATGGGGGTTGGACTAGATGACCTCTAGGGGTCCCTTCCAACCCAAAACATTCTATGATTATGATTCTATGATTAATCACGCTTGTGACCCCTTTTGTCTTTAGGAAAGGATTCAAGCTCTGGAAACAGAATTGCAAGCTGTTAGCAGCAGTAAGTTGATGCTGGAAAAAGAGTTGCAAGAAGTGATTTCACTTACCAGCCAGGAACTTGAAGAATACAGAGAGAAAGTGCTGGAACTTGAGGATGAGGTGACTGCTTGAATTTGCATGGTAGATGGGAAGGTGACAGTAAAAACTGCCTGAGAGGCAGGGAGAAATTTTAGCACCACAATTTTATTTGAACAGTGTAGGAAATCAGAACCTTACATAGGAAACATTGTGTCAGTGACACTTGCTAATTTTGCTGCCCTGTGCTGGTTCTTCATTTTTTCATGAATCATTGTCGTATAGGGGAAAAGAAGGTGAGAGGGAAAAGTAGTTCCTGTGTTAGATGCCAGCTGTCTGGTCATGAGACAGTGAGGATGCATGAATCATTATCCTTTGAAACTATTTGAAGTCATGGATGCTTAGCGATTTTGAGGGCAGGGTGATGGTGTTCAGTTGCAGAGTTGCACAAAAAAAATTACATATATCAACTACTCTTGATCTGCGCCAGAACAGTACTCCTGGATTCTGCTTTCTAGCAAGCATTTTAGTCTTCCAAAAGGAAAAAATAAAAAATACCCAACTGAACTTATTTTGAAGTGTTCATTTAAAAAAAGAAACGGGGAAAAAAAAGAAATCCCACTCTGGGAAAGCAAGATGTTTAATGAGTTTAGCTCACAACTTCTTTGTGGTAGTAATCTGGAGTTCTTTGGTTTTGTTTGTTTGATTTGTGTGATTTGTTTATTTTCCTTTGGCTATAGCTTCAGGAATCTAGAGGCTTCAGGAAGAAGATAAAACGTTTAGAAGAAATTAATAAGAAGTTGGCCCTTGAACTGGAGCATGAACGTGGAAAACTTACAGGTCTTAGTCAGTCCAACGCTGCTTTGCGGGAGCACAACAATATCCTAGAAACAGCATTAGCAAAAAGAGAGGCAGACTTGGTACAACTGAATCTACAGGTATTTAACCTTATGTTATAATATCTTCAGAAAGGAATTAACTCATATTTCTGATAACAGGATGTAGACATCGTCACTCATATGATAGAAAGTTGGTGTGTTTTCTCCAGATCTGGGTCTCCCATGTGTTCTGTAACAGCAGTAATACAGGGGGCTAAACAAGAGATCAGAAATTAGACTTTGCGCTACAGAGAGCTGTTTCTTACGGAAAAAAACAAATCGCACTAAAATATTTGCAGTAGTGAAAGTGTGGCTCACTTCAGTTAGTTGGAATATACAAACTGTGTTACCTACAGGTTCACTGAGATGAACAATTACATGTAATATATTTGTGGTGTATAAGCAAATAGGAATATAGGCAATGAGCTACCATTTAACCATAGCTACTTTTAAGGTTGAAGGGTACCATGAAGAAAGAGTTATCAGTGAACAGCAGAGAGGTTTTGCAATCTATGCATTGGCTTGTGTTTATATTTCCTCTACTGGCATTTCTGGTCTTCCAGTGAGCCCACACAAAATGTGTGTTTGTTTTTGTGATGTGATACAGGTTCAGGCAGTCCTAAAGCGGAAAGAGGAAGAGGATCAGCAAATGCAGCAACTTATTCAAGCTTTACAGGCTTCCTTAGAGAAAGAAAAGTCAAAAGTTAAAGACCTTAAGAAGCAGGTAATGGCTGATCTTTTGTTTTATTTACTCAGAAGGTGACTCAAATGTAAAGTATTTGAAAAGTAGCTTGAAACAAAATCTGTGCTTTATAACATACTGCTTCCTGCAGAGTCTCTTCATGTCATGCATTGGACATACGCTGAAGTGATGATACTTCATCCAAAAAAGCACAGTGAAGAAGCAGTCTGGCAAATGTGCTGCTTCCATTATGTATAGTTATTAACTGCCATTAGCGTTAATAAGGATAACAACACTAATAGTAAGTTTTTTAGATAAAAAGAGAAGTTAACAGCTGCACAACTTACTCCTTGATTTGTTTTGTACCCCGTTAGTCCAGCTCCCTTTATGATTCACCTACAGTAATAAATCATCTTTATTTTTTTTCTTGTAGGAAGCAGCAGCCAAAGCAGATGCAGCACATAACCGCCGTCATTACAGAGCTGCTGTGCTTGAGCTCAGTGAAATCAAGAAAGAGCTACATGCCAAAGAACAGCTTGTCCAAGCCCTTCAGGTTGAAGTGGACAAACTGCAGTAAGTAAATGTCCCAAGTTCTTAGAGAATAGCAAATAAAACAAATCCTCTCGAAAAAGCCATGCATTAATCAATTTTTGGTTTTGCCACTCTGGAGTGGATTATATTGAAATGTACCCAAGCTGAGCCTGACCATAAGATGTGTGTTTGGACTCGAGGTGAATACTTGCATTTTTCTGTCTCTTCCTAATTCAGTTAGACCTGATATGTGCTGTATTTAGGCCTTACCATCTGCTTTTTTTACTGTTTCGACACAGATTTCTACTGTTTTATGTTACTAGTAAGGATTAACCTTCATATGTATCCTATTATTCTTCTCTTTCACATCCCTGAGGAACTACATAGAGGATAAATTTGATTGTTGAATATATTCCACAATATATTCAAATTCAATTTGTTGTATAGAAGATATTTTCTTAAATTATAAGAAATTATCAGACCTACATGAGAGAATTGGATATCAGGTTAACCCTCTTCCTCCTAAAACAAAAGCAAAATTGCTGACAGGTTTCTTGTTTTGGTTTGTTTTTTTACTGTGTAATCTATTGTTTGTAATTGAACTATTACCAGTGCTCAAGGAAATTTTTTTGCAATATTTAATAATATATTTATGCGTCTGTCTCAAATCTTTTTGTGATTTAACTCTTGCTGTGAGTGTGTTGGCAAAGCCTTCAGTCGAAGCTATAACTAACCATGACACTGTCACGTCATTTATGGTTACATAGCTAACCCAGTGAAGCACTTGTTTTAAAGGACAGATCGGATAACTGCTGTGTCTGTTAATCCTGCTGTGCAGGGTAGAAGATGAAAAACATTCCCAGGAGGTATCACAGTTTCAGCAAGAGCTGGCAGAAGCCAGGTCTCGGCTCCAACTTCTGCAGAAAAAGCTGGATGACAAGCTTAGTGACCAGCCTGTAGTAAACCAAGAGGTAAAAACTAACTACACATTTACTGTGTTTATCCTTATTGATGATGCATTTTATGACTTCATTTGTCTTTAATTCAGTGGTTTTTAATGAAGTTTTGCTAGGTTTTCTTAGAACCCTCAAGGGTTCATGAGACATAATAGCATTTTTCAGATTTTGTGGTTGATTGCACCTGTAGATAATTCTACAGCTACTTTTCCCTCCCCTGGTAGGTGGAGGACCTCAAGTGGGAAGTGGAACAAAAAGAAAGAGAAATTGAAACACTTAAGCAGCAGCTGGATATGAGTGAACAGCGCAGCCGCAAGGAGTTAGAAGGGATACAAGTTGTCATGCAGGTATTTAGTCTAGCGGGTGGAGATTCTGATGGATAACTGTAGGGGGATAATTAAAAACAATATTTTTACTGTTTAAAAGCAAACTTATACTGATAGTTTTCTGATACTTTTTTTTAATATATTTTGATTCATAAAAATTTATTCACAGAAACTTATTCACTGTATGTTTTGCAATGTCTTTACGTCTCAGTTTTACTTTGACTGTGCTGTTAGCTTCTTATTTCCTTGACCTTATGCCATTGAAACAGGCTACTGACTTGTTTTATCTAATTTTCTGCCAGGGCAAACTGGTTTCAAATAGCAGTGTTCTGTGTTGCTGCTGCTTCTAGTTTACCCTGGAAACTAAAGGGAAAAAAAAGATAAAAACATTAGTTGGCTGGAATTTTTATACCATTTCCCTGTATTACATTGATTCTCTTCTTTTCCCATTTAGAATATCAAGACTGAGTTGGAAATGGTGAGGGAAGACCTGTCAGTGACTCAGAAGGATAAGTTTATGCTGCAGGCTAAAGTGACTGAACTGAAGAACAGCATGAAGTCCCTGCTGCAGCAGAACCAGCAACTGAAGCTGGACCTGAAGCATGGCAAGATGAAGAAGGTATTTAAATAGGAAGAATACATGTTGTAGGGTACCAGAAAATACTCCGCTAATGCTCTTAAATTTAAGTACCGGAAAACACTGCTGCAGGAAACCTGGTGAAAACTCTGACTGAAATGCCTGCCTGTGATACAGAGTTACTGCTGTTCTGACATTTAGATGATAAATACAGGAAGATTTGCAGGCAAAAGTAACTGTACTGATCTTGACTTCCCACCTTTTACTTGAGAAATCTTTGTGTTTAGTGTATTATCTTATGTTTACATTTTGACTTATAAAGCAAAAGGTAGCACTTAAGTAATGAATCATGGGCAAATACCGAGTTAATACCTTCATAGAGTTAATACTTTCTTCATGTTCATGGGTCTATCCTTTCCATACTGTCTAGTTTTTCATCCTTCCAGTTTTAAAAGGTAACTATTAGTGGTTCCTTTGAGTTTTCTGACTTGCTACTAAGTACACAGAAAATGCAGTAATAGTAGATCTCTTGCGCTTTCCCTCCCCAAAGTAATTCTCTTAGACAGAATTTCGTCTGGAAGTCTCTGTTTCATTCTTTTAGACATTGGTCCTGATGCCTAATCCTGCAGGTTCCAGAATTTCCAAAAGGATTTCTTTGGTTGTACTTAATGGATTTTTACTTTTTTTATTTCATTAGTAGGATGAGTTCTTGAGTAGGTCCTTCTAGGTGCTGTTTGTTAACTTATGAGCATGGCTAGCAGATGACATTAACTCTGAGTTAGGAATTTTTGCTTGTGACCATGAGACTTAACATGAATGTGCTTCTGATTCCTGCTCTATAATACAGATAGGTACCAGTAGTGTGATATGAGACTCTCCATGTGGTAAAAATCACACTGATGAAATAACTTAATTGTATTTCTGGCTCTTCTTTTTTTCCTTTATCAGAGGAAGGAACTGAAAGGAGAGAATAACTCTTCAAATCCTGTGACTCCAGTTAAGATTCCTGATTGTCCGGTGCCTGCTGCCTTGCTGGAAGAGCTGTTGAAACCATCGACAGCTGTGAGCAAGGAGCCTTTAAAAAATCTGAACAGCTGTCTCCAGCAATTAAAGTATGACCTGTTATTTTCAACCATATTAAATAATCTTAGAAATGTTTCCAAGAAACCAGCTGCCAGCCTAAGGAAAAACAGATTTGTAAAATGAATCCTGGGACTATATTTAGGACAGTAGGATGTTCTGTCATTGTAAGTGCTTGCTTATATGGTAATGAAATAGGGAAAGAAGCCTTTACAATAAACCAGACAAAATGTCCATCCTAAATCGTACACAGCAGAAAAAAACAGAAACAGCTTTTTCTTGTTGTTCTTGCTGGTGGAAAAGCTGGTGTTTCTCTCTCTTCACAGCATCAGAAAGGCTACTGATAGGAGCCCAGGCAGTGTGTTAATAAAATCTCTACAGAGGAAGTTCACTCTGCCAAAAATATGTTTTCAGGTCTTCCTTTGCAAGGTTGCACGTGAGATTCTGAGCAGGAAAGGTACAACTTCAGGAAGATGGGGAGTTCAGGTTGTTAGGAGAACTGAGCTGCAATTATCACCTCAATTGATGTTTGAGGGGAGCGAGCCTGTGATAATGTTCTGTGATCCTGTACTACCAGACTAGTTGCTTTGCTAAATTGGTGTCTGATTAAAATCATAATGTGTTTATCTAGTTATTTTTCTGTGCTGTTTTCCTCACCTCTACCTACCACGTTGTCTTTTACACCTGCAAGAGTACCACGTTCATCAGGTTGCAGTCACTAAGTGTCTTTACGGAGGAAACAGTGCTGCATCATCCCTGGCAATGAGTATGTGCAGCAAAGGAGCTGCTGCATTGTTGGCCCTTATTTTTGAATTAAGCATATTGTATTTGTTTTGCTCTTAAAAGACAGACAGTTCCTAAGGTTCCTGTAGACCTCCTTCTCTCATATACAGCTACAACTTAGATAGTCTCGGAGTAGGTATCAAGAATCAGAAAAGTAATTTTTTGATCTTGCATTTAGCAGTTATCTTTCTGCTTGTTAATTTTGCTTTCTTGTTCCCAATACTTCTAAAAGGCAAGAAATGGACAGCCTTCAGCGCCAGATGGAGGAACACACCATTACAGTACATGAATCAATGTCTTCGTGGACTCAGATCGAGGGGCAGCTAATGGACCTTACATCTACCAGTCCTGCAACTGCATCAGACCAGCAGGAGATTACTACTCTAGATGAAGAGAAACAGAATTGTAGTGTTAGTGACAAGGAAGCTTTGACACTATAACCTCCTTTATCATTTGTCTTTCCTCCTATTGCTTTAATTATGTAAACAAATCTTTATCAAAATTATTTATTTATTTCATTTTTAAAAATTTCAGAGTTGTGCTTTTGCCTGTAGAAGCAAAGGGCATGGTTTTGAGAAACTAGTGTAATACTAAATGCAGAACATGCTATTCCAAGGGTTTGTTTGAAACCTTACCATAATAATTCTGTCATGTTGGGACTGCCAGGTAGTAAATGTAGCACATTTTGGGGTTTAGGAAGAGATTCAGATGAAGGTTTACAATGAGGTCAAGAAGAACATCTGGTTCCAGGTCTGTATTTGTTCAGTCTGGGTGAGTTTGTTAAAGAATGACTGTTAATTATGTAACATCTGGGGTTTGGTGTGCATTTTTTGGTTTTTTGTTAGTTTGTTTTAATTTGGGAGGGGGAGGAGGGTGTGTTGTTTTCCCCCATCTTGGGTTGTATCCAAATGACAGGGAAAAATAAGTTCTGCTCATGTTCAGCCATTAGCAGCAGTTCGGAACTGGATATTCTGAGCATCCTCTCTCTTCCCTCCCGTAATCTATTATTCTTGAAAGTCAGATTTACAGATATCTGCATTTAAAGAAAAAAAAAAAAAATTCATTTGAAGCCATTTCTAGTTATGAAGATGACCTCTGACCTATAGCAAAAGAAACAAGACTGTAAAGACAAGCAATGCAGACCGGTATCGTTGGCAGATTTGCCTGGGATGTTTTCTGAAGTATCTCAGTTTTTCTCTTACAGTCGCAGGCCAGTAGGGAGCTTTTGCTTCACTGCACAAACACTTCTTGCACCTTTTTAGTTCAACTTTTGAAGTAGACACCCTTAAAAAAGGTATGCGTGTTTACATATATATATATATGAAAAAAATAATAATTTTCTGATTTTGAATATCTGTTTTAATATGCTTATATACTGTAAGTTAAGGCTGACACGAGGTTTTTTGTTACTGTCATGGTTTTAATGTTACATTTAAGTTGGCTGTTTTTTTGACATACTGTACAAATGGCTTAGGGAAATTAGCCCCTAAAGCCAGAGCTTTTAGAAATGTAATTATTTTTACTTTAAAAGACAAAATTATAATGCTTATAAAATTATTATGTTTATTAGCTTTATCTTCTCCCGCACACTTCCCCTACTTTTTGCACCCTCTATTCCAAGGTGTCCACCATGAATGGAAATGTTGGTACTGTGGCAGCGCCTCTGCAGAGCACCTTGACTAGATTATTATTAAAGCAGCCCACTTTATATTCCTTCACCTTTAGTCCTGTTGTTCCATGTGGCTCGTAGTGCAGTGATAAGCCCACCCTCTCTGCATTCAAAAATTCATTGTGGAGGTACTGCTTTGCCTGATGTGCTAAGTGCTAAAGCACAAATCAAAATATACACAACAGATTATTTGGAAGATCTAGTGGCAACTTGTGTACTAGCATGTTTTTGTCTTTAAAACGTAAAGAAAGCAGGTCATTTATGTCTACTGTAGTTTGGCATTTAAGAAAGTACACGTAGATTAAGTGGCTGGGTTAAAAAACAAAAACTCTAGTTCATGTATTTTTTCCAAAGAGACTGTTGCTGCTTTTGGATGGGTTTGGTTGTTGCGGGCGGGGATTATTGCAGTTTGCTTAGCAGTAAGGCAAAAAATAAGCAAACAAACAAAAACCCCAAACCCACCTATATTTATCCAAAGTTTGATTTCTCATAATTGCCAATTCAAGCTCTAGACCAGTTGAACACTTTGCACTTACAGTGTTTATACTGACTGATTTCATGCCCCTCAGCTACTGCATTTTAACTTAGATTTTATTGGGATCAAAGTCAAGTGATGCTAAAAGTGAAGATTTTGAAACTGGTGAAGGAAGAAATGCATTAGTGTGGCATTAGGCATCATGCAGAATTACCAAACAATTCAAAGAAAAGTCAAAAGCTTTACAGACTAGCTTAGACATGTTAATGCCTGCATACTGATGCAGTCTGCGTTGCAGAGTAAATGGTACTGATCATCTCGCGGTTCCTGAAATTGCCTGTATATTAAGCTCAAAGAAGAAAAAAAAAAAAAACAACCCCCACAGTATTTTTAAAGACCAAACTTAAAACTACGTAATGAGTAATATGCTCAGTACAAAAAAAGCTATCAAACGTTCAGGATTTTAAATAAAATAACACTTGTGCAGCATTAATGTTGCTGTTCATTTTAGTAAGTACACTGCCTACAGTTAAGAATCTGTTATGTTTAATCTCTTAAGTTTGGCAACAGTTGTATGAATAAAGGTTTTATCTGGTATCAAAGAAGCCAGAATTGTTAGAAACCTTTGTAGTTCTTCAGAATGTCTGCTCTCCTTTTTTGTATCAGTAATCATACTGCATTCTGTTTTCAATGCAGGGCTGCATTTTCTCACAAGCTCCTTCTAAAGACATAGAAGCTTATACAATCAAGTAGTCTTAGATGCATGTTTTTCCTTTTAAAGATGAGGGAGCTGAAGTGCTCAGCTTAGAGTTCCGCATTGACCCACCTGTCTCTATGAAAGTACCCGGACACTAGGTATTTGCATTTTATATTTCACCAGGTGTTTTTTCCACAAACAGCAGCACTATGCCATTTCCTTAAATGAAGGACAGACAGTGAGACTTGAGGGTCTAAATCTAGTGAGGTACTAAGTCAATTAAGTTAGGGAAGTCACTGGGAAGCCTTCTAGAAGGACCACGCAGCATGTGATAAAAGCAAGGCCTTTTCTTAGAAGCTCATCAGCTTAATTCTTAATTATCTGAAGAAACAGTTGCTGTTTTATTAAAAAGCCTCACCCTGAGGCTGAGCATGGTTGCTCTACAAAGCTTCAGGCCTCTGCTGTCTAGGCAATAAAACAAACTAGTTTATAGGAATGAAAACTGCCTTCCTTCTGCCTGGCCATAGCACTGCCAAATACATCAGAGGAAAATCTGAAGAATAATCTCTTAAAGATTTTTCTTTTCCTTTTTCAAGCACTGCATTAGAATGTATTTTCTGTGTCTGTTTCTTCAGTGGTTGCTGCCTACTCAACCAAGTCTTTTTGATGAAGGAGAAATGTCTCTGTAATGTGAGAATGTTTCCCAAGTGACAAAAGTTGGTAAATGCCACAGCATTACTTTTTCGGATGCTGTTGTATTTTTGAGGACTCTTGAATAATTGTGCAGTTAAAAAAAACCAAAAAGCAACACCAAAAAAAACCCCCAAACACAACAAAAAACCAGCAAACCCTACAATGGAAAAAAAATGTCAGTTACTGAGTCTCTGGTGTTGCTGAACATTGCATAATGCTCCACTCTATTGTCTTCCAAATTTCTTGGAAATATTTGTGCACTGTATTGGGATCAGCTGAGCCCCTTATCCACTCATGCAATGGGAGGATCTGATCCCATACTGCTTATTCAGGCAATATCCTAGCTGAAATCTGTGAGAATTTCACATATGTCATGAGTAGAGTAATATCCAGAATGAAAGTTCTAGTGCTCATGTTTTCATGGATTACTTATTCCTCTTTTGGGGAGTAAACTGCAGTGGCATGGGTGTTTTACTGTTAGCTATGACAACATGGAAAGTGCACTGGGGACAGATAGCATTATCGATATAAATTTAACTTAAAAGATGACAAATTCACTCCTGGTGATGCAAAAGCTTGTGATGTATGTTTTATTAACTTTGCCAGGGAAGCGTGAATAGTTGCATGTGACTTGCTGTGACCAGAGCCTTTAAATATTTTCATGTGAAAGCAATTACAGTCCAAAGTAATTACTAATGCTCATCAGCTGTCATCTGATCACTCTTGTCTCCTACTACTGTGTAACACTTCAGTCGTGGGCAGTAGGGCAGCCTAATTTCCAATACAAATGCACAGATTTCTAGGGGAGGGAAAGATGTTCTGGATATTGTACATGAAATACTGTTATGTTTTATACATGACACTCTAATGTCTGCTTAGGCTGTGTTTGTACAGATAGAAGTTAATCATTTCATGTTCTTGAGTGGATAACCCAGGGGATGGAGGAGTTACGCTATGTACAATTAATGTTTATGATCATATAAAGCATGATTATAAAAATAATGTGCATAGGGATTCCTTTAAAAGTTTTGTGCAATAAACTATTTTTGGTAAAGGGCTCCATGTTGTTTCTGTGTTTAAAGAGGAACCGGTGTCATCTTCTCTTTGGTTTTGGACAGTAATTTTTACATTTAGGCTTTTGAACATGCTCTATATCCACCTTTAAGGAAAAAACACCTTATTTTGAAAGACTACATTATTGTGTATTGATTTTTCACTGATTTTTCATACACCTGCAATTGATTGTGCTTTTATTTCCATTACACTTATGTATCAGGAAAAGAAACGCAGTGAGTGTATGTCCCTTGGCCTGAAAAATGGAACAATGCGGGAATGTCATCTTGAGTCTAAATTAGCTCATTACCATGATGAGGACAGAAATGACTGTACATTGCTTTTGATATTAAGCAGTGTGAGCTAAAGGGATGTTGTCGACTTCTTCAAGGCCTGCCATTTTGTATCGTCATTTAAACCAGCAACTGATGGGTTGGTTTGTGGTACGAGGAGCCGCACCTGTACGGTAGTGATGTTACACCTGACGGGATGGCTGGTTTGGATCTGTGAACGGACTTGTTTCCTCCCAAGGCACTGGGGCCTGCCTCCTCCATGCTTCTCCATCTCCGCTGGCTTCTCCGAGACTGCTGCCGTGTGAAACTGTCGAGTCCTGCATCCTTTAAAGCGTCTCTCTCTACAGCCTCAGTCCAGGCTCCTAACCCGCGCCTAGTCCGAGCCCAGTTAAGCGCCGCTTTTTCACGCAGGACCGCCGCCGCCGGGTAAGGGGCCGCGGCCCCGCTTCCCGGGCCGGGGCTCGGGCGGGGCGGCGCCGCCGGTTTTTTCCGTCAGGCAGCGGCTCGGGCAGCCCCGGCGGGGCGGGGGCCTGGCGGGGCGGGGCGGGGGGAGGAGGAGAGGCGGAAGCCGGGAGGCCGCTGAGGTACCGTTCCCGGAGGGCGCCGGGCAGCGTCTGCGTGCGGCGGGCGGGACGCGGGCCGGGGCATGGAGCGGTGGGTCGGGGCCGCCGGGGGCTGGGGCTCCCTCTGGGGAGCCGGCTGGGCCCGCTGGCCGGGCTGGGAGCTCTTGGCCGCCTGCGCGGTCATCGGCGCGGTGGGCTGGCTGCTGCGGCTGCGGGAGAGGAGGCCGGGCGGCCGCAGGGCGCCGGCGGCGGCCATCTCCTCCCCGGCGGGGCCCCCGGACTCGGGGGGGGGGCCCCCCGCGGGAGAGCCGGCCCCCGGGGGCCGGGCCCCCCGCGGCCCCCGGGCCCCCCGGCGCGGGGGCCCCACGTCCCCTCTTTGTCGCGGGCGGTCCCCGGCGCTCCCGTCCGTTCCCTGCGGCGGCAGGGCCGGCTGCTGCCTGCTCCACCCTTCTCACGCGTCCCCGCTCATGCTCTCCCGCGCCCTGCCTGCCTGCCTTTGCTGGCTCCAACTCTTGCGGGTCCTCGTTTCTCTCCTGTGGCTCCCCCCCTTTCTTTTAGTTCTGGCTTTCCCTCAGCTTATTCCAAGTTTGTTTCGCGGTTCTGTTTCTGCCACGTATTTCATAACTGTGGGCTAATTTGGCAACAGGCGATATAGACTAAATCCCCGATTGCATAGCCACAATTATTCTGCTATGTGCAAATCCTAGCAGTCAAAATACAGCCAAAGACGGGATATGTCTCATCTAATTCCTGCCTCAAAATAAAAAAAAAAAAATATTTTCCTACACTGCTCATTTACTGAAGGATTTAATGAGTAGTGAAACAAAGTAATATTGCCATTCTTAAAAGTCAGTCATTCATTCTCTCTTGGTACTAGCCTTAATTTCTTTCGAAACAGATTCTGCTGTTTCATACTGATGCAGTAAGATAAGGGAAAATACAACTCTTACTCATTCTCCCAGATTTTGCTTGCTTTGGAAAAAGCCTAGAACATGCAGTTGTTGTTACAGCAATTATTCATATTTTTAAAGCCACCAAAGGTAACTTCCAAGACTTTGCGTGCTAAACTAGAAAACATGGCTGCATCAGTGCTGGCTGTACTCTGGATTGTTTGAAATGACATGAAGTGTATTTTAAGGTTCAAATAATCACCTTTTGTACCTGCACGTAGCAAATGGTCAAAGGATTATCTTAAAACAGGCAGTTGCTGCTTCTCAGGTTTGCAAGCTGCACCTTTTGTTTTGGACAGATCAAAATAGGTGATGGGGTTAAAAATTAATAAACACTTATCTATGTTAGCTGAAAGCTTAATGTCAGGACACAAACATATTTCCTGAAAGTTCAATGTTGTCATTCCAGCAATGTTTTTCCTGTTTCCACAGCAAGCTTATCATAGAAAACTCTTCATGCTAACAGTAGATCTTAAACCAAAGACTAATTTCTTCAGGGTTGGTCTGCTTTGTCATTTCACACTCCGGTTTAGTTGGGCCCGAGTTGTAATGGACACATGAAATAGTATTTTCTTGCATAGTTGAGGGAGAAGGTTTTAGGTGCCAAGTTCTATCAAAAGATGAGATACCAGAGAAATCACTGCTTTTTTTACTTAACCACAGTCCAGGAAGAAAGATTTTTGTGTGTGCCTGCATACTCCGTGTACATGAATCATATGTACATAAGGGTCTGCTCTTCTGCAGAATGATTGTGCTGGTTCTGAACCCTAAAAATAGGAGCATTTCCTGAGGTAATTCTTTAAGGCATTATATGATGTTGACTCTTTAAAAAGTGTTTTCACTGAGTTGTTTCTGCAATAAACTTTCTTGCCTCTGAGTTTGCATCTTTATTGTGTTTTTTCAGTTATACAATCTCAGAAAGAAAATCCTTAGAATAGCAACGTTTGATATTCTTATAATTGGCCATGTTTTATTCCTTGATTAAAACAAAATGGCATCAAATTTAATAAAAAGTGGGTGATTAATCAAAAAGAACTGAGCAGATCTTTCACCTCTGTGCAGGCTTGTGCGCAAGTCAGATAATCGTAACGAGGAGGTTGCTTGGAGGCTCGGGAATCATAAGGGAACTAGAATACTTTGGGGACGTAACTCAGCAGCATCACCTGTGGCTTTGCCATGGTTTGGGGTTTGGTTTTTTTTAAGCTGAAATGCTCCCATTTCCCATCATTTCAGTGAGGTTCTAGTTAATATTTGTGAAATGTTCTGGGACTATGTTCTCGAACCACAAGATGTTTAAAATTGGATGTTCAAAAAAAAAAAGAAACAACTCTCAAAGGAAATGACCCTCAGAGAAAACAACCCTCAAACTCCCATATCTGTCAAGTTGTAATAATCTTTGAAAACCTACTCACGGTTTGGCATTAACTTCTGTTCCGATAGTATTTCCTATTACTAGAACTGTAATCGTTTTGAAGTTAGATTCCAGTGAAAATTTTCCTTGGCTATGTTGACTATTGCTAAAAGTTATGAAAATAGCTCTGTGTGTTTGGGTTTCTTTAGTATGTGAACAGTTTGGTTCTTTACCAGCATAATCTGTGAGTGATTTAAAAAGCAAAATTGTCATGTCTGTTTTGTTGGTGTATTTTGTGATGCTGCTGTTGGCAATACACATGGAAACATAAGGGAGTTTGACTGTACTGCGGTCTCTGATGAAGGTGCAATTTTGGAATTACTTCCGAGTTTGTACACGCTGACCAAATGCTCAATTAACTTACTAGGATCCAGTATTCAGAGCGCTGCATCCCCGCTATGTTAGGGTGCAGCCCTTCACTGTTCAAGCCTCACGTTAAGTTTCCAGGCAAAGGTTCTTGCCCATCCGAGGGGGGATGTTCTGACTCGTGTTAAGGACTGCTGGTGCACCCTGTTCGTAAAGCAGGAGAGCTCATAAATTGTGGACGTTTCTCATAGTGTTGTGTGCGTCCACAAATGCTCTTTTGAGGAGATTTAAGTTAAAATTACAGGTGGTACTGACCTCATACCCGGGAGATTGCTTTGTCTCTAATGGAGTAAGATTAGGAGTTGTGTTACTTCTAAAAATAGAATGATTAAAAAAGTAGAAATCAATTCACGTGGAAAAGCTGCAAATGTGTGTTCTGGTAGTCTTAAGTTTCATAAACTGAGGATGAAACCTGAAATTGAAAATAAAGTAGTAAAAATGCCATACAGGCCTGTCCAAACCAGTATAACCCATAAATGGCCAGGCCCCCGAAGGGTCAACTTAAGGAGAGAGTGAAAGCAAGCGGAAGGACTAGGACAGCCTAACCGTGTCCATCCTAAAGCTGTGCTTTCTGAATAGTGCACAGCAGGAAGTCACAGCCCTGGGGGTAACACATGGATGCAGTATCTGATGAACTAACTTTAAAGCTTCTTATGTTCTTGAGCTGCGCAAATCCTGTGTTTTTCAGTTGTGTTCTTCGCAGCAATCGATTCGTATTGGCATTGTGTTGGTTTTGGGTCTTCTCGCTGACTGTGCAGGAGCTTGAAGTGTGTGGATTACATGGAGGGAAGTGAGCTGGGGGCCTTGTAGTAGCGTACCAGAGAGAAGACTTTTCCTTTGGAAACAGAAATTCTTCCAGCTCCCACTCTTTTGTTGGAGAGGGAAATCTGAAAAGATCAGCCGTTCTTGTCTTCTGGCTGTTTGCTCTCAAAGCGGGGGTGGGAAATAACATGTTGTGTAAATAGTTCCAGCCTTGCATCGTGGCTGGAGTTGGACTCCCCTGGTTGCTGCATCGTGCTTACGCCTTATACTTTTGTCAGCTAGAAATTCTTAGGGAAATAATAGAAATAGTGCTGTGCTTTTAGCTGCAGGTGCTGCCTAACCGGAGTCTCTTACTGGAGCTAACAAGTGGTCACGTTCTTGTATTCCATTACTTACACAGATTGTTCCTTTCCTGTCAGGAATCGGATATTTCTCGGCATGTCATACGTTTTCATGCCTAAATATTCTGGATTGAATTTTTACTCCAAAAGAAATTGGAAAAGGCCAAACAAGAATAAAATTTAAGCTGTAAATACTCTTTCAGGTAGTTGTGAGAGGAGAAAATAAACTCTCAGTATAAGCCTGGTAGCTTAAAAATGTTTTTAATGTGTTCGGTCGAAACATATTTTGTCTTCTCCGCAACTGTGATAATCTCTTCGGAATAAGAGAGATTGTTATGAGATGCTTTTTTCCTTGGTTCTAATACAGCATTTAAACAGCAGAAAAAAGTTGCACTGTTCTTTACAGTTTATCTCCTCTCTTTTTTGCCTTTCTTATAGGTGAAATAACGATGGATGCAATATTATCCCGATTGAAGCAGCTCACCTCTGACGAGCTTAGAGGAGAAATTGTAAGAGCGGGACTGAAATGTGGGCCCATTACTTCGACTACTAGGTTTATTTTTGAAAAAAAATTGGCTCAGGTGTTATTGGAGCAGCAAGGAGCGTTGGAGGAAAAAGGATCTGCTCTGTCAGAGGCAGCTGCTGGAAATGTCCCATCTGATGGCAGCCGGGCAGAAGCACAAAAGGCTTTGAAAACTACGGCAGTGAATCACAACGGTCATGGAAGTGTTTCTGAAGAGGTAGACTTTGGGTATTGTGTAGGTCTGAACCCTCCAGAAGAAGATGCTGTGATGCACATGAACTGTTCAGCTCCAGTCTGTGGAGCAGGATGCGTTGATTCACAAATCAGTGCTCAGACACCGTCCAGAGATCCTCCACTATTCTATGGTGTTTGTCCAGTTTATGATGACATATTGGCAAGGAATGGTAGATATTAATTTTCTTTATTTCCAATGATAAGCATTTTACAATCATTATCTAAATAGACCTTTTTTTACATAGCAGGTGATACAAACACCACTGCATTAGTATTTTAAGCATTGCTTGAAGTATTTTTTTGTTTATGTAAATGGTATTTATTGCATCTTCTGAGGCACAGAAACAGTTAGAAGACATCCCAGGTGTTCTGCAGTAATAGCTGATACACGTGAGGATCCTCTACTTGATGTAGCTCAGATGAAGAAAATTATTTCTTACTGCTACTCTCGTACCCATCGTGTGCCTTTAATCCCTCTCCAGAATAAAAAGTAATCCTACACATAAACAGTCAAAAAACTATTTATACTGTCATCAGTTGAAGATTAAATGATCTGTCCTCACAGATTTTGGATTTTCCTTCTATCTTAATGCCAAATGATACCTAGAAGCATCAGTCATTCTTCACATTTTGTTGATGAATACTGGAATAAGTAATTATTAAATTACCTAGTGGCAGGATTACGGTAGTGCACAAAGGATCGCTTACTCTGAGACGGTAGTAAGTATTCTTTCTCATAAAAAGGATACTTGGATATCTTAATTTGATCAAATTAACGCTAATGCAAAAGGAGAGGAAGGAGAAGGATTTGATTAATACCTAAGGTTCTATGTAGAGGTCTTAAAAGTTGTGACAGTGGATCGCTTGCATAGTTGATCTTTCTGAACAAGAAAACATGGAAAATAACGCAGAGTGAATAAGCTCCGAGTTTGCTTTTCAGTCTGGATGTGAAATAGCGCTTGTTGAAGTTGGCCCATCTCTTAAAAAGGTTGTTCAGATATTGATTGATATGAATGGCCAAACACTGTACACATATCACCTGATGTTAGCTGGAGCGTGTAAAATTACTCAGTTTCTGAGAGAGAAAATATAAAAGGTCTTTTGATTCTTATGCCATGTTTGGTAGAGAAACAGTTTAAGACCAAAGCTGGAAGAATAGCCTGAGAATTTTGTAATCTGTTTCTAGGAACAAATCTGAGATTACTGAAATAACTTGCATTGTACTTTGTTGCAGAGAGAATACATGTTTATGAAGATAAAAAGGAAGCTCTCCAAGCTGTTAAGATGATTAAGGGTTCCCGTTTTAAAGCTTTTTCAAACAGAGAGGATGCTGAGAAATTTGCTAAAGGAATCTGTGATTATTTCCCATCTCCAAGCAAGTCCTCTTTATGTTTGTCTCCAGTGAAAATGGGATCATTTAACAGAGGTGGGGGTGTTCATCTGTGTACAGTGGATGCAATATACAGTCTTATTTTTTTTATGAGGGAGGAAGCAACAACTTCATAACCCATATACTAGTAATAGAAAAAAATTCAGAGAGAAGCATCTTAATAAATTGAAGTCCTTTTAGAGCGGTGGTGTTTAAGATAAGATGTAAACAAGTGTTAGATCACAGTTCCAGAGCTTACCAAATAAAATTACTGTTTAAATAGATACAAAGGCAATTGTCGTCATTTTGGTTCGCATGAATTTTACGCTGAAAAATGTTGCTATTCTTCTAAAGCTGAAGCGTTGGTAAGGGCCTCCATGGGTATGTTGCTTAGTAGTCTGTGGTTGTATTTGGTAGGATTTGATTTTACTCGGGGACTTCAGGATTTTCAGGTTTAATAAGACATTGAGAAAATTGCACAGTATATTAACCTGTACTTAATTGTTAAGTAAGTTCATAAGTTCAGAAATAAAATGGTAAACACTGATCATATTTCACAGTGTTCGCAGTTGCTAGATTAAAGGGACTTGGGAATCACAGAACTGCAAAAGCAATTCTAATATTCAAAAAATTCTTATTTCTTGTTGAATTTTGCTTTTAAGTTTGGATGGCAGCAGCTTGGTAATTATAAAATTTACCAGTGTCTGTTAAAGTCTGAAACAGTTTTACAAGATGATTAGGTTGTACTCTCTTCCCTCCCTGTTACTAACTACTAGTATTTTTAAATGTCTTGTCATTGGCCTCAATTTTCTTACTCCTGTGTATTAAAGATGCAAACTTAATGCATATTTTAGATTAAAAGCTTATTTTCATGGTCTGGGTATGAAGATAGTGATCACTGAAAAGAATGTATCTAGAAACATGATACTTGTGTTTTGACAGATGGCTTATGCTCCCCTGAGTCCGAAACTGCGAATAAGGAGAGAGCCAACAGTTACAAAAGTCCACGTACTCAAGATCTTACTGCTAAACTTCGGAAAGCTGTCGAGAAGGGAGATATAGCAACATTTTCAGAACTTATTTGGAGTAACCCTCGCTATCTGATTGGGTCAGGAGACAATCCCACAGTTGTACAGGTAAAAAAAAAAAACCAAAACAAAACCCAAAAAACTCAGAAACATCCAAGTTCTGGTTTAGTGATTTAGTTTTGAGGCCTGATAAGCAGAACTGGAAGGAATGTTGTTTCCTTCTCTTCCTTCAAGATATCTTGTTTCCAGCAGTGCAAAGTTTCTCGGTGTTTATTGATGCTAGCTGAAAGCTAAGAGAAACATGGCAGTTGTCAGTCTTGTGTAAGTCACCCACCGGAACTGAGAGTTCGCTTTGCTCCCGAGGAGCTGGAGTAAAGAAACTGAGTATGCAGTTCTCTAGGGGAAGAACAGTTTTATCCAGTAGTGAAAGGATGGTCTTGTCTTCGTACAGTATTGATCTCTTCCAAATAATTCCAATCTTTTAAATACAATGATTTTAAGGAGCAGGGTAGTGCCTCGGCTGTAGCTAAGTGTTCCTTCAGCACTGCTTACCTGGGCACCACCGTTAAATTTCAAAACGTGCTCTTGCATCTAAAATCCACGTATAAGGTACTGTTTAGCAGATGCTGACAATCTTACTTGTATCAGACCAGCTTTGTGAAGTTGTTGAAACTTTGTATGTAATACATGACAGCAAACTGAGTTTTATATATATATACACATACCACATACACCCATTCTCCTTTTTATACAATGAACTTCCTATCTCCTTTTATTATGTGCTATCTTAATATACCTTCTTTGCCACATTTTTGCCCTAGATGTAAAAAAAAGACCATAGCTGAGTATAAGAACAATTTTGTTATGTGTAAGAATAATGTGGGTATAAAGATGCATAAGTCTTTACAATATCTTTACTGCAGTTCTGAAATGTTTATGTACTGTTTTGTAAACATCAAAATATTAAGAAACAAAAATCTAAGTCTGAGACTCAGTGTGGGCACCTGTGTGTTTTCACAGTTAACTCAGTTAAGCGTATGGGTGTAAGCTGTTCAGATTTCAGTTTGTTCTAATGTTTGTTTGGTTGGTTTGGGGTTGTTTTCTTTCCCCAGGAAGGGTGTAGGTACAACGTCATGCATGTCGCTGCCAAGGAGAATCAGGCCGCTGTCTGCCAGTTATTACTGGACACTTTGGAAAACCCTGAATTTATGCGGCTTATGTATCCAGATGATAATGATACAATGTTGAAGAATCGCATCCAATATATTGTTGACCTTTACCTTAATACACCAGATAAAATGGTAAGATTTGAGTGTGTGCCGCTTTCTTACTATTATGGAAACAACTGGAAGGTGTTAAGGATGTGTAAGGGAGAAGGAAATAGAAGGGGACGCTTCTAGCAAAATGAGCTATTCATGAGTTTCATGGGGTTTAATAATCATTATTCTACAGTGCGATGGGCAAAGATCTTTTATGAGCCCTGATAATTGGTCATGACAGTTACTTACTTTTCCCACTCTCAAAACAAAATTAATGGGATTGACTTTATCATGGTTCCAAATGCATGTGAATTTTCCCTTTTTCCCACTGCAGGGATTTGATACTCCATTGCATTTTGCCTGCAAGTTTGGGAATTTGGATGTTGTTAATGTGCTTACCTCACACCCAGCTATTGTAAAAAATCGAAGAAACAAATATGATCAAACTCCAGCAGAAGTAAGTTGCTCCATGTCCACAACAAAACAAAAAATGTTATTCCTAATTCCTTTTTCAAGTTCAAACATTTACTAACTACTGTAGTAAAATACTAGTGTCATGATTAGAGTGTACATCTTTGATAACATTAAAATTATTTTATGTTGATAGTATCTGGGGAAAAGTTCTAGATTTTATGATTCACTGCCTTTACAGTATCCATTTTGTGGATGTGGGTGTACTTTAGTGGTTTGTTCTATTACGAATTGAAAGTACCGGGTGGGATGGGCAGAGGCCAATAATGTGACTGTTCAGAAAGAACACACGTTGCAATTGATTCGAGATTGATGTCTTATGCTTTACTAATAAACAACCACAATTATATTAACAGGTAGTTTGTGAAAGAAGCAAGAATAAATCTGCAGAATTGAAAGAAAAACTGAGAGAGTACTTGAAAGGTCTGTGTTCAGTGTTTTACACTGTGTGTATTTTGGCTCTTTGCTGTCTTCTGTTCTGTTTGCTTTCTGCAGCATTCCTGTTCGTAAAGGATGCTGCTGTACAGTGCTGTGAACACCAGAGAGAAACTCTAAAACTGACATGTAAACCAGAAAACTTTGTGTCTTTTAGATGACATGGTCAGAACTCTTCCTGTATGGATCACAAGGTTATCCTCATAGCTCTCTAACGTAGCCGTGGCCGTTATTTTGTTCAGTGAGCCAGAAGCAGAAAGTTTAATCTAAAAGCAAACAAAAGACCTTTACAGAGAAAGATACTTATTTGTCACGCTGGGGAGTCGTGTGATTTCTTTGACATAGAACTTCTCACTGTTTTGTCACATGTTGGTTTAGGTATTTGCAAAAGGAGGTTTTGAAATTTGTTGAAGATCCTTAGGGAAGGGATATGTGTGTCAAGGCAGGTATTTTTGTATCTGAGAGAGAAGGGAGCCTGTGCTAAAATACAATCTGTAAGCAGGCAATAAATATTGAAACAGTGAGTTTGAATTACAAGTAGTTTTACTAATGAAATAAAGTCAGATGGTTAGGTACACAGGCGTATTGATATTCTAGGAAGAAGCAGCAGGATAATGTAACATAAACGTCTTAAGAAAGCTTTGTATTATTTATTTTAGGTCGATACTATGTACCACTCTTGAGAGCAGAAGACAATTCCTCAGCTCCTGTAATCGGTGCCCCATGGTCACCCGATCAGACAGACGATAGCCCCCAAAGAACTTTACCTAAATACACCGGCAGCCCCAAAGATCCAGTATTGTCGATAAGAGCTTTCGCAGGCCCCATGAGCCCCTCAAAGGTGAGGAGAGAACTTCATGTGACTCTTAATGCCTTTTTTTTTTTAAAATAAAGAACCATTAGAAGATCCACCCACGGCTCATTCTGTAGTGTAGCTTGCTCCTCTCACAGACTGTGGCACTCTCTTGGAGATGTATCTTCCCTTGCTGAAAACATAGAAACTTGTGGTGTAAATAAGAAGAGTGTAGGTTCAGTCAAAAGAAATTTGTTCTTTTCATTTTCTTATTGGAATCTATTCAAAGAGAACCCTTTGACAAACTTCTCATTGTCTTACAGGTAATTGCTCTTAACTTTGTAATCTGAAACAAAGCCTTTCAACGTGGCTATGAATAGGTTTAAAAAAATCTTACCTCTATCTCATTTCTAGAAATTGACACTGGATGTTAGAAGCAGTTTATCACCTCTGCTTGTGGCATTCAGTCATTTTTTTTCTAAATGGAAAAACTGGTGACCAAGTAGTAGGTGTTGGGATAGTTTTGGAAAAGTACTGATTGCATAGCAGAAAAGCGAAGTCTTCAGTCTTCAGGAGGAATACTTGGATACCAGTTAAATATATTACAAATTTATAGACATTTCTTTGACTCATCTGTTTAGAACGTGCTGGACGTATGACGGCTTCAGAAAGAGTGAATAAATATGATTGAGGACTTGCTCGAATTCTTCCAGGACTGAGTTTTACCAAAATGGTTAATGCTTTTTCTTCTAAATATGCTTATCGGTCAATTTTCTGTTCACCTGACAGAAATGTAAATATCTTTTATACTCTGAAAAATTTAACTAGGGTGTAAGCAACGCGTGATTTTGATTACTGAGAGATACTTTAAATGTCTGAATGTAATTCTTAGTCATTGTTGCCGATTTGTGTCATGTAAAGGCATAAAGTTTGGGATTTCACGAAAACCCATTAGTTTATTCCCTTTAGCAGCTCAAATTCAAACTTCAAAATAAACAGCAAGAATATATTTTAATAATTGTAGCAAGTTTGTTGAATTAAATATATACATATAAAAATATCACCTTTGCATCCTAGAAACCAGTGACCAAGAGAGCATTTGTCCTTAAATAAAATCGTAATGGCATGGGAAAATTGTCAGACTTACCTGTTTCCTGCTGCAGACAAATTAAAACCAGGCAGACTTAGCAGCTTACTCTAAGGTGGTTATACATTGTTATCCTTACTCTTTGAACAAGCAGTTGTGAGATCAAGGTAACCAGTAATACTGGGAGGAGTAACTTTAGATCCAATAGGAGATTTATCATAGCTGGAGTTGAGCAATACTTGTGGCAGCACTGGAGTTGTTTACCTGTAGGCAGCAAGCAGCTAAATGTCTTTGGGACCTGTGGGTGGACATTTAGCCAGCACTGAGGTAGCTTTGTGTTGGGGGGTAGGTTTTTTTAATTATTTCTGTTTTTTAAAGGCTGAAGAATTTCGCAGGCTTTGGAAGACTCCACCTCGAGAGAGGGCTGGCTTCTTTCACAACGTCAGGAAATCTGATCTGGAGAGGGGTGTTGAAAGAGTTGGAAGGTATCTAAACGAGTATCAGTATAAACAATTAGCAATAGAGCAATTAAAAGCAAGAGACTTGTGCTGAGAGTATGCTTATTACTTACTGGGCAATATCTTAGGGCAGAAGTTGCTGGCAGAAATATTTGTGAAGTATATTGTTGGATTTTTACTGTACTTTTGTGCAAACAAAATAGCTAAAATGTGTGAGATGGCTTTCTTAGCTTTGGAAATAAAAAGATACTTAAACTGTTATTGATGCTATGTATAGGACGCTTTTGTCAAACATTTACTTGCCTAATTTGTCAGAAGATCTAAATTTATGCATAGCCTACTTTCTCTGTAAAACTGTTAAAAAGATACTGGAATGAAAAGATCCCGATACAAATGTTCTGCTTTATAAAAGCTGTGTGTTGTGGCATGTGTCCCCGCTGTTTAAATACGTTCTATCAGCAGGATATGGAAAGAACGTGCTTTGTTAAAAGCCGATTAGGTTTCTTTCTTCGAAACAACCCCTCACTTCCTCCTACCCACTCCCATTCCCAAATAGAAAAAGCTACTGAATGGAGTATCGCTCAAATTATGCCTCCAGCAGTGGGGATTCATCTCTCTCTGAGAGACATACATTCAGCTTAAAAATAGCAGTATTTATGGTGCTGACTTTAAGAATAGTAGATGAAATTTGAAAAATACAAAAAATTAGCTGATCCTATGTTTGCTAAGGATGTGTATATGGCTTTTGCAGACTGTTTGTTGCGGAATTGTGTTGCCTAGTTGCACGCTTATGCTCCTATTAATAGCTGATAAAATGTGTTCAGAAAAGTTATTGTCAAACTAATATTTATGTCTTCACAAATGATCCGTTTTATTTTATTTATTGCAGGGAGTTAGCTCATGAACTGGGGTTCCCGTGGGTTGAATACTGGGAATTTCTGGGCTGTTTTGTTGATCTGTCTTCCCAGGAGGGGTTGCGAAAATTAGAAGAGTACCTGAGTCATCGGGAAATGAGCGAAAAGGCTCAGCAAGAAACAGGGGAAAATGAAACCTGCAATAGATACAAAACTCCACATCCTTCTGGTAAGCAAAGGGCAAACGCTGCAAACAACAGGGTGTACCGAGGGAGAAGGGGGAGAGAAAAAGCTGGGTGCCCATGGGAAGTAGTATTCGCCTCTTGTGGTTGCTATTATTAATCTGTTGTCCAAACAGTCTGATTGTAGTGTTGAAAAAGTAGCTAATGACACTGTGAATGTAGGAGAATCAGCACAGACCTCATTAGCTGGTCGTTATCTTTCATGTGAAGTACTTCATTTGATTGCAGCCCCCAAATGAAATTCCTGTAAGAAAACCTCTATCTTCAGTATGTTTTTACTCAGAGCATTTGGGAATTTGTCTTAGAGTGTAGAATTTTGTAATCCACAGATCCAAAGAATTACAGGAGTAATTCTTTACAGTTCAGAGTGAAAGACACACTGAACAAAACCCAGGAAAGCTCTTACACCTCCTTACACCGCTGCTTGCCACGTGCTTATGGAAGGCATGCACTGGTCCCAAATCTTTGTGCTCCGTCCTCCTCCTTTCCTGTGTCACTGTAGATCTGAAGGGGCTCTGGTTCTGGGATAGACCTGGGCTGCCAAGACCCCGGGGGACAGTCGTTAGTCTTTGTGCTTTCAAGAGAGGAAAACTTCAGCTACTCCGTACTAGTCACATTTTCCTACCCCATTCCACTTTGTCCTGACTTTATCCTTTGTTGTTGGTTAATGATTGAAGTGAGGAGTGTAGGAAATAGAGTTCTCAAATGATGAGGCTATAAAAGGTTATTTGCAAAAAAAGTACAGCCGTATTGTCGTCATTTTGCATGTGTAGCTTTAGTTAGGTTAGTTCATGCTGTTGCATAAATAAAATTATAGAGGGCTTCAATAAATAGAATAAGGCATAAAGATTGGTGTTTGTTCCTAGTTTATTTGATTGGCGTTCTGTTGAAAGTCGTTTTTATGTGTTGCTCTCATTAAAATTGTTTACAGGCAAGAGTAAAAAATGCTGCAATTCTATTTCTGTTGGAGCATTTTTGGATGAGGATGATGATGACATGAGCTTAGAAGAAATTAAAAACAGACAAAACGCAGCACGGAATATCAGCCAACCTATTGTGTCCAAAGAACCTAGCATTGGTGCCATAGGAGACGCTGAGTGCGATATCTTGTCAATGGAGCGTATGGTAAACATTATAGAAACATCGGATCAGCCCAGGCACTATGAGAAGGCGGTTTCTTCCAGCAAAAATGGATTTTGTAATCCTGTGTCCAGTGAAAGGATAACTAGCGACAGAAGGCATTTGCATGATGGAGAAGAATGCGTTGTATTGCCCGTTTCCAATTTAATGTCAGAATTCGAAAGCCTGTCATTCCAAGAGCAAGAGGTTGCAGGAGAATCAAATAAAATCACTGACAAAACTGAGAATGAGAGAATTCTGGCTGAAGGAACAAGTCAGGCGAGAATATCCAAGGACCACCTGGGTAAGACCTGCTATGCAGTTTCACTGGCAAGTTCTTCTGAGGCAAGCGTTACAGGCAAACCTGGAGAGACCAAGTTAAGGACAGAACACAAAATACCATCAGAAAAGGAGAGGCTGTCTGTGGAAGCCAGCTTTCAGACCAACGAGGCACAACATCAAGAACATTCTTCCCAGAAATTTCTTGTGAAGGGTCCACCCACAAATGACAATTCTAAGAAGTTATTCCTGCTTGGGTAAGAATTGTCTTTTTTAACGCTTATTTGTCCTTTGATTTATCTCTGCACAAGATGCTTTTTATAACATCACTGACGGCAAGGCTGAGACATGTGATACTAAGCAACTGCAAGCTGCAGTCAGCCTTGAACGATCATCATCAAGTGCTTCAGTGCCTGTGCAGTATCCACACAGTTCTCTTGCAGCCAATTACCTCAACAATGTGCCGAAAACAGAAGAAGAAAGGTCTTTGTTTCCAAATTGGTTTCAGTTAACTTTGCTGTTTACCGTTCATCTGACAGGCTTGTGACTTCAGGATGAGCCTGACTTATATTAACAAAGTGCTTAGTGCACTCTTGGTATGTCCTCAGATTAAATTTTTAAAACTTTTGTTTTATGAGACTGCTGTGTAATAATGGACAGTCATTAATGTGTGGGCCTGCCGGAAAAAGTGTGTAGAGAAGCTATGTTTATAGAGGAGCATGGGCAATTTGTTTGCTTATATCAAAAATAAATGTTTTGGAATTGGGATGTTTTATTGCCTGAAGAAATACCTTCTCATCTAGTTCTCTTCTCATCTAGTTCTGTTCATATTCTAGGGAGCAGCCCTCGAAGCTGGATAGTGATGTCTTAGCCGCTATAGAAGCAGTAGAGATTGATCCACAGAAATACCCGATGATTTACAAGTGGAAACACGCAGTGCAGTCGTACTCTTCATCTGACAGGCAAAGGTATTTCTGCAAGTTCAACCAAATGAGTTGAAATAAAATATTTAGCGAGTCAGCTGCAGAACAGCTCGAATAGCTAGAATTCCAGGCCTCGCTGCTCACAAAAACCTTGTTTTATATATTCAGCTCTATTAACTATTGACGTGTTTCTGAAATTAATTACCAAGCCTTTCTGGCTGGTGTCTGTTAATAAGCAAAGTTTACTGGAGCTGCAGTCAAATTCCTTCCATTACACTGCAGTTCCAGGTAACTTCAGCGTATCTGTACAGGCAAAGCAGACAGAAGATGATGGTCTTGAGAGCGTAAGTGTTTTCCAGCTGGCAAATGTCTCAGCTTGCTGATGTAATACTTAGCACTTGGATCCTTCATTGGTCTTAATGGTAGTCGTGATGTCAGTTGGTAACTCCTCCCTGTTGCGGATGCAGTGCAAGAACGTTGTGTTGCTCTGAGGTGCTTAGGTCATGTAGTGATGTTAAAGTGAATTTATTTTTACCCTCTCTTACCCCAGTCCACAGGAGTTGTTAGTGTGGACAACGGGGTGCGTTGAGTTTTTAGAGAGACTGTTCTGGTTTGCTACACAAATAACGGGAGCAGACTGCGTTTGTCGGGACCCCTGAATGCATGTTGTGCTGTTTACATGTTTTGTTTTGGATGCTGTTGCTTTTGGGGGCCCAAAGAGGCAGTTTTCGTACAAGCGGCAGCTTCTGGTAATTGTATCAAGGTAAAGATTTAGCGCCATTGCAACAGACACGGCTCAGAACACCGCGGAGTCCCTTGCTCAGCCAGCCTGCAGTTTCTGTCTGGTCACAATCAAGTTTTCAGAAAAGCATCAGATGAGGCAGAGCCACACAACAGCTTGGGAAGGGGGCAGGAACAGAGCCATCAAATGACCTGTACTGACCTCTGGTTTTTTCTTGTGTTTTCTTGCTTTCTTAAATGCATGTCATGCCGCTTAGTATGCGAACAATTTCCACTAAGTAGTTCTCAATATAGATATTAATTTTTCAAAACATGCTTTAAAGACAGAACCTTTAAAGCTCTGTCAGAGCTTGTGAGAATTTTAAAAATATAACTGACTGGCTTTATTGGCCACAAAATTCAGGGTAGGAGTTGGGGACCAGCAGCTGAGAAGCGCGGCTGTGGTAAGTTAGGGATCGGAGCAGGAGGAACCTTAGGGAAAGAGTTGGAACAACGCGTGACAGGATGGTCCGTGGAAGGAGAGGTGCTGCCCGGTGCTAAACACTGGGAAAGAAAGCAGTGTTCTTTTGTCTCTGCATTTCAGATAGTGCACTGAAGTAGGGCCATCGAGTACAGTTTGAGAAAAATATGAAGCTCGCCAAGATTTTTCTGTGAAGTGGAATAGAAACAGGCAAATATTTTCATGTACCCAGCTGATACGGTGTCCTTGTACCACCTCACTTCTCAAAGTCAAATTCTCTCATCCCCTGATTCTTGTGATTAATTTTTTTTTTGAAAGAAATAGGCTAATTATTAGGGCTTTTTCATTCTTACTCAACCGCCTGAAAGGTCCAAAGTGTTCTTCTGAAGTGCTAAAATTTAACTCAAGATTTTTTAGGTGTAATCACTGTTCTATCACGTAAGTAAAATGATTACTGTAATTATTTGATAATGCCAAGGCTCGCTCTGTCAGCCCTCTTCATTTTGCAGTGCTGCCTCTGCCAGAACTGAAGAAACACCACGCTAGGTCACTGTGTGTTCAGGTGTGTAGGACTTTGCAAAATCAGACCTAATGATACAGCTACCAGTAGGTCTGTCAGAAGAAAATTATTTTTCAAAAACATTTTAAATAAGCTCTCTGTGTGTGCGCGTATCTTTCATAGTTGGGGATGGGGGGAGGCTGGGTTTTTATTTATTTATTTATTTATTAAAACCTTACAAAATCGCTTATAGCGTGTTTTCTGTAGCGGCGCGTCTTAAGAAATTGCCTGACATGCAAAAGGAAGAACAGGAACAATTCACGTATGCTAGAATCACCCTTTGGTGATTCTGCCTTGCTCCAGATAAAATTTAGAGAAACAGGAAAGGTTTTTACAGAAAAGGTTTTTTAATTTAACAAAGGAAATACATTGCTCTGCTTTCAAAGCAATTCTAAGTCCTAGTTCTCATTGATTTCAGAAAAAAAATTACTACTATATAGAAAAATGCTATTACTTCTGTAGCATCCAAACACCAAAATTATTTTTAAAAAGCGGGGGGGGAGGAATCATGCTCAGCCACAGCAAGAGCTGCGGCACTACCCAAGAGAGTTGGACTAAAATTGTCCAGGTGCTTCACAAGCACCCGGGTTTTTAATTATTGGCTATTTTGGAGCAAATGCCATCTTACTGATGAGGCAGCCCAGCCTGTCTGCCTACAATAGATTGTGCTGTTGCCGTTTCTTCTCACACCTGTCTCGTACCAGTTCTGATTTTTCTCTGCTGCTGCATTATTTCTAAGGTCTACAAGTGACACCGAGTACTGGACTCTTTATTGCACTTGTCTTAACAAAATGCAAAATGACTTCTTGGTTCTTTCTTTCAGTTGGCCAAGTCCAGCACTGAAGGCAAGACTCAGGTCCCAAACCATCGCTGCTGGCCTTCCAAATGCTTCGGCGTATTCTAATTCAGGAAGACATAGTCCCATCACAGGAAGTCCAGGAAAATACAGCAATGCTGCCTCGCTCTCTCCGGACCCCGGGAGTCCTGGGCGCTACAGTCCAGCTTCTGTCCACCACGCTCTGTTAAAACTGCGGTATTTTTCAGAGCCTCCTGCCCACTAAAATATGATTCATTTTCCTGGGACTTCAATTATATTTTCATTGTTAGAGTGGAGGGAAAAAACCCTACAATGTTACTGAGGTGACATGAGGTTTGTACTTGGCTATTTATTTTTCCTCAATTGAGGACAACTGTATGTTAAAAAAAAAAAAAAGGATTTTGTCTTTATGCCATCCATATATGAGATAGATGACTGGTGATACGCAAGAAATTAGTGACAGTGCAGTTGTCCAGTAGCTATGAATTAACCCTTGGTGCCAGTAAAGCAGTGAGCTGAACCTGTACTTGGAAACGGTGGTATTTTACTATCACCAATTGTCATTGTTGTAACAAATCCATTAGCCCTCAGCTGCATTCCTTTTGCTGGGGTACTCAGGAGGAAGCACATCATCAGTAAACAGAAATCTTACAAGAGGAAATTGATGGCAAGAAATCAAATGTTCTTCCACTCGCAGGGGGAATGCTCTGAGTGAAAAGCCTAAACCAAAGCCTGGCTAACGGCAGAGCGTGAGTGTGAAACCTGGGCATAAACAGAGAGGAAGCGGTCACAGCCAGCAGCGCGGCCTAGACAGTGCAATGCACCCAGACACACACACACTTACTTAGATGGGTGTAGGTATGCACGTATTTACACAGAAAACCTTGAGTCTTGGCTTGTTCTGAGGCTGTTAAAAACACCGTGATGTACTGAGTGTTTTAGTAAAGGGGCACTGTAGAAATTACTGGTATTCCTTTAAATGTTAGTTTGAAGATTAAAAGAAACTTATAAAAATTAGCCGGTTCTTTTTCCCACAGAAGCTTTTAACGTTAGTGGATTTTAATAGCTATTACACAAAAGCACATCAGCAATAACTTCAGCGACTTTACCAGCAAAATACCTTAATGGTCTAGTTTGTAATATATTAAGAGTGGTGGCCAGTGATCCAGGATGTGGCTCCTTATTTCCCCATGGCAGAGAGAGGAATAAGGACTGAAAATATTTTTTATTGAAAGCTAAGCTTCTCCTATGTCTCTAGTCTTGATGCGGTAATGAGGTTCTGTTACAGCAGTCAGTAATTTTATTCTTTAGCCTTCTGTAAGAATGAGTTGTTTTGACAGTATGACACTGAGATTGAAAAATTTCAAAAAAAGACCCCTTTTCTGTATCAGGCTTAATGGTTGTAATGTTGCTTGAAAGAAGGCTTACAGCTACAGCGTTCTCTAGTGGTGATAGTTCTTGTTTTAAAAAAAAAAAAAAAAAAAGAGAGAAAAACCTATCATCTAATGTGAATCTGATCAGAAAATTATTAAAATCTGCCAGGGCTGTGCTGGTAAAAAGGGATGGATTCGGATTCACTGATGCCACACAGTACGTGAGAAAGCATGAGCCCTCCTTGGCCGGCTGTAAGCTCAGTGAGTGGCTAACACTCCCGTTGCAGGCAGGATGGGGCCGGGCAGGAGCGGCCGGGCCGTTTGCCCGCTGCAGGGCTCCCCCGTACAGAGGCTGGAGTTAGAAATCTGGAGGGCCATGCGTTTGCTGGCTGTTGCACACTGCAAAGTGACTGTTCCGTACACAAACTGTACACCCTGCAGTAGGTTCATGATTTGGTACAAACCTAAAAAAAAAAAACCCTGCACTTAATGCTTGGGCAAGCTTAATAGTGCCTTTTGTAACATATTTTCTTTTTAATTAATTTCTTGTTCTTTTAGAAGTTTAAAAAAAGTGGCATCCACTTACTATGGGCACATAAGATAGTTTTTCTTCCAGGCTTTCTGAACAGAACATATTTTAATGTGTGTATGTCTCTCTCTCTCTCTCTCTCAGTTTGATTATTATTTGGTGCGATAGCTCTCCATCCTGGGGGAGCATTCCTATTTTAGAAATTATTTTTTAAAAAAAAGGCTTATTTAGCTCTTTCTTTACAACTAAGCCGATTTCCAGTGAGCTGGACATTAGAAAGCGCTCCTTTACACAAATGACCGGCATTCAGTGATATTCTGGACAACTAGCTGGGGGGGTGGGAAGGGGGATGTTATTATTTAAGAGACATTTAAAAACCAAACCAATGTAACCTGCTGTTACCAAGTACATTAACTGACTTTTTCATAAGTGGTGGGTTTTTTTTTTTTTCCAGCCTGTTTTTTTGATGCAGCAGTCTCTGTAGCCTCAACTTTTTTAGGTCCCCAGTTCCTACAGTCTTACTTTAAAGGGTTTGGGTTTTTTGTTTTTGTTTAGATTTGGGGGGTGGGGGGGGTGTTAATAATTTAATGTAAATGTCATCTTTGTCATTCTGGAGAAATTATTCAGATGATGAGCAATTGCCTAAAACCACATTAAAGCCAAATTCACATGGGAAGTTGCTGTGCATGCAGCTGCTGTTCTCCACCCTGGTCCTTCCTGAGCTGTCATACGGCGCCAGTCCCCTTTTGGTAAGAGTTTGTTATGGAGCCCGGAGACGGACACGAACGCTCTCCTTCTTCCTCCTTTTTGTCCTTTACTATGCTTTGCTTTTTTTTTTTTAAATATTTAAATGTATATTACTGGTATGTAGATGTAGACAGACATACACCCTCAATACCACCTCCACCCCAGCCACTGCCACCACCCAACCCTTGCCTTTCACTCTGTAATTTTGTTTTTGGTTTGGTCAAGAGAATATTTTTTTTAAACTGTGTAATATAACGTGCATTAGTCCAGTTGTACTGTGTCTTAAGAGGTCATTTTTCTAACACTATATTTACTTCAACTATTACAAAAAATTAGCAAATTATGTAGCGATTTGATCATTCATGACTGTGAACCACTGAGCCTGTGGAGACACCTTAAATCAGACTGACACTGCTTAAATTGTGTTTTCTTGGCCAAAAGTTCACTTTTAAAGGTGCAAAAGATTAGTAATTTTTTTTTTTAACAAAGTATCATGTTAAAAATACAGAGTTACCCCGCTTTCTATTAAAAAATAAATGAGTAGCCACCAGTGTCACCCTGTGTTTAGTTTAATGGGGCATGGGGGTAAGTAGCTGGGCTGATAACCATGACAAATTGGTAATTTGTCTAAGCTTTATTAACGCAACTCCATCTTTTGTGTGTGTGCACTATGACATTAGATTACACCCCTGAAGACTTACAGAACAGTCTCAAAACATTTAGGAGACAGGAAGTCTGAATACTGTTAATTTTAAATTTCATACTTCCCCCCAACTTAAGTGCTGCTGTACATGTGCAAGGAGTTGTGTGTCCTACAAGAACCTGTTTCTTGATGGGGGGTGTGGGGGTGTGGGTGGGGGTGTGGGTGTGGGTGTAGAAGGGTACGTATGCAAGAGGGTATGTGTATGCCCACACACAAATAAAAAAGTACAGAACATTCATCTTACCAGCTCTGGTGCTCCTGTTCCACAGGGTGGTCAGCAACACAGCCCTTGAACTCCCCAAAAGCCAAGTGCCAAAGGGCTGTGACTAAGTATGGCAGTCCCCTCGGGTGTGCTACAGCACCTGCACGCACTTCTGTAGATGATGATAATTAACTGTGAGCCAACTACTATCTATCTCAAGGTTACATTTCAGATTATTTGGAGGTAAAAGGTCAAAGTTGGTATGAATCGTTGCCCCAGGCAACGTGGGATACAAAGGCTGCTCAGAAACACCTCCATCACTGCGCTAGCGCTGCAGCCCCAGGTTCTACAGCAGGCAGTCGCACAACTATTCAACTGAAGAGACAAGAAAGACAGACCAGTTATTTTATTCAAAACTTTTAAAAAGTTAATAGACAAAAAACTGATAAATTATTCTCATTGCATCAATGAGATACGTCATGATGGTTTCCTCTTGCCCCCACAACTTGCACTACACAACAATCATGGTTTTGTTCCCTACTAGCCCCATTTTCCTTGAAATCACGCTGATGTAGCAGTACTGTATCAGACAAGCCATTAAACCTTGTCTCCCTAGGTTGTGTGCCACGATTATGCTTCATATGGCTCTGACAGGAGGGAGTTTAGAGTCTTACCAACATTCTTGGTGGTAAGCGAGCCTGTCAAACAAGTTGTTGATGTATGTTTCCTGTCCTATACCATGTGCTCTATCACCAAGGCAGACTATGCATACGGTGAAATTTTTCAACATTCCAGGTATTACACCTAAGTTACTACACTGGTTTGGGTACCTAGCAAACAGCCTGAAGATTAAACTGCTTCTGGGCCCTCCCCTCCAAAATGAAACCTAGTGCTGGGCCACACACATTTTTTCCTAGAATGAGTCCAGCAGTGTCAGTGCTGTACAAAGGCACCACTTACTTAATGCAGTCAGCCTGACGTCTGTCCTACGCACTCAGCCTAGAAAAGCCAGCCCACAGATACTTTTTCACCATCCAGGCAACAGTAGTTTCAAGCAGCAGTGTGCTCCAATAACTGCAGAAGCTCTGACCTGAGGTATTACTACCTTGAACTCCGTGGTGTTCTCTCTCTACTCTGAAAGTAAGTGAAGTATCAGTGTGTGCCAAGCAATGGGAGAAAGCAGAAATGAAAGATTCTACACCTCAAAAGGTAACAGTCAGTAACTGGAAACAAACACCTACGGAAGATTGCTGCTTTCCTTCCATCTTACTGCTACAGTCAGCTCTACATCCTTCTCCAGATCAAGTTTTAGTTAAAGGTGTTTACAAGACTGAGAAACATTGTTCAGAATAGCTTAAAGTACTTCCTGAGGATGGAGGAACACGAAATGTAAGCAGCAGTTAATTCTAGCACCACAACGCCCAAGGCAAATTTGTTTGGGTTTTTTTGTTTGTTTTTGTTTTTTTTTTAAAAACCCTCTTTGCATTTATGCTTACAACCACCAGGCACAGTTTACACGAGCTTTTTTGGGGGCAGAGGGGAACAATGACACACCGTAACCGTACATCCTCAACTGGTTACAAAAACTGAAGCCTTATCCCTTTGTCCTTTGAACAGCAGAATACCCTGTTTGTCACTTCTCCTGCAAGAGCTGAAACAAGCTGGCTCATCTTCAGCTTCAGCTGCAGTGCGATACAAGGCTGCTCCTTCCAGTTCCCACACCAATTGCTTTCCTGCGCAAGCAAAATATCCACAGGCACAAACTTTGGTTACAGAAATTCACACATTCAATCTCTTTGTATGCCACAGCTCAGCTTCGAGTTTTGGGGAAAGCTTCAGGCTTACAAAGAGTTCTTTTCTGGACTGAAAGGCAGATATGAGTATGTATGAAGGAGGCAAGGGACTAAAGGACATTTTTAAGACAGCATCACACCCCAACATAACAGATAAAAAAACCTAGTGGTACTGTAGCTGAATGTACTAGTGCAAAGAGACTAAAGGCAGCTCCTGGGCAGCCATCAGTTTTGCTCATTCAGGTGCGCGTGATTTTATCTGGAGGCATGAAACCCGTGTCACCCAGTGTTCGAAGTGCCACTCTTCCATTCGGACGTATCACCAAGTGAGTTATGCTGCCATTGTTAAGAGACATTCGCAGCCAGCCTTCTGGGGGGAACTGCAATGCTCTATTAAAAAAAAAATAAATTAATATTAGTCATAAACAGTTAAATTAACATGCTGCTCACAGCATCACCTTCTGTTCCAGATAAGGGAAAAAATAAGGAATTTGTTGGCCATTCTGCAGTTTGCATGCAAATGCTCCCAGAGTCAGCCTTGGAAAAAATATTTTTCTGTGCAACTGACATGAAGCTGCAGGGTTGATAACTGGACCAATGACAACAATGCACTTGCACAGCTACTTTCCATCAGCTGCATCGTTGCCCAGAAGGAGCAAGAAAAAGTACCTTGTGCTGTTTGTAGAAACACACTATCCCAGCTAGTCTCCAGTTATTCTAAAATTCCTAACTGAATAGCCTCAGGAGTTCAATCAATTGCAGTAAACAGCTAGAGAAAATATGAAGCTGATGAAAACGTCTTTTGCCTCAGATACTGAGGAATAACTTGGTTTTGGCTCTACGACAGTCTTTCAGAAAGGCTAAGAAATTAAGCAACAACCACAGTCAAGCTAGATTCAAAGGGAACGGTACATGGATGATGTTCAACTGTGACATCAGATGGCCTAGAATGGAAGGCACAGAAGTGAAGTTAAAAAGAAGAGGGAAGCAAAGAGAAAAAGTATACGGCTATTTCAGAAAAAGCCTACGTAGCAGCAAGATGATCTTGTTTGGCACAGGAAAGAATGTTCTATTTACCTGATCAATAATTTTAAGTATAGCAATTTTGAAGAGCTCTAAAGCCGTCCACAGAGCAGACAGGCTGGCATTTAACTAGCTCAGCTAAATAAAGCTAACTGAAATTGTTGTAGGTATTGATCAGATTAAAGTTTAATCATCTCTGTCCTGCTCAAGACAAATTATCTTACAGACACTGCTTCGTTGATAGGGAAGAGGAATAAAATAGACTCAGCTGACTGGATACAGAGGCAGGCAAAGATCCAGAACTGTTTTCTCTTTCATGAACCACCTTGATATTAGCAGAAAGATACACGCTCCCCTCTAACCCAATACTGGATATCACTGCAAAAACACACTAATACAACTTGAATATAATACAAAAATTTCCATTAGTAAAGAATTCCCAAAACTAATTCAACCTTTCATTATACAAGATCAAATTCATGTCACCTGAAAAAGCCACATCCAGTCAAGTGCTCTATTTGTTGTCTTTTCCAACAGTCCAGAGAGGCACTGTCCCCAGGTTTACCGGAACCAGAAGCATATGTTATTAAAGAGACTGTTCAGAAGTACAAAAAGGTTTCAAGCCTCACCGATGTAGCCATTTTCACTTTAGAATTAGAATGAAAGTATTCCAATTTTCAAATTTGTCCTCTATCCGCAAATTAATCCTGTGATGAAATGGCAGAAGCAGCTGCTCACAACGCAGGCACTGATCTCCAGCCACTTCAAACAAGTCAAATCCACACATCTCCTCGCTCAGGGGTGCCATACACCAACACTATTTCAGTAAAACTTAACCTTTTAAAGAACACAGATGAACATGCAATCCAACATGTACCTGCACACGATATAGCGGATCACATTCGCATGGCAGACAAAGATCTCATAGCTGTCTTCTTCCTGCTTTGCATCAGCTCTATGAATGAAGTTTCGAAAAGCAGCCTCAATTCGAGCTCCATCTTCGTAATACTGCTAATGGCACAGAGTTCAGAATTAAACACAGCTCAGAGCAGCACGTGCCATTGTCTGCATTTGCAGATGGGCTGCACCTTCTAAAGAGTTCCTTACAGGAATGCACACTTGAGGCTGAACTAATATTTAAGGACTGTAAGTTATTTTAACTGTTCTGTACACTCATGGGGGAGGAGAAAAGTAAGCAATTATCCAAGGTCCAAGATGAAAAGCATCACCTCAGACATTGCAAGTTATCACTACGGTCAATATAAAGTATATTAAAAAAAAAACCAAACACACACACAAAATAAATACAGAAAAAAAAAAAAAAAAAAGAACTTTAAGTAAAAAGTTACCACAGCTTCTGGTTTCCAATGAGAGACTGGAGGGTCTGGTTCTATAGGTGCTCCCTCTCTCAGGAGATCAGTACTAATTTTTTTCACTCCTGAAATATTAAATACACATTTGGAAAGGAGTTGTTACTTCACCTGCCACTGCAAACAGGCCCACAACTCTACAATCAATACGCTTTTCATACAGTTTCTTCAAGGAAGTCTACCTCGCCTTCCTAAAGGCCGCTTTAGTCTATACACTTCCTATCCCGGGGTGTGGATCTCTCCAACACAGCTGTTTTGTCAGCAGCAGGACAAAGTTTATTCCCGCTGAGAACAGCCAGACCAGCTTGGCACAGCAAGTTGACTCTTCCCAGTTTGCTGCACTTTGAAGAAATGCATTTGCAATTACGTTAATTTAAAGCTGTATGTCACTCAATGCTTACTGCTAATTAATGTCAATGCTACATTTTTGATATTTAATATTTATATTAATATTTTATTCTCTTACGCTGAGGACGGAAAGATGGTTGGGGGGGTTGTCTGTTTCAGGGTTTGGGGAGTTGTTTGGGGTTTTTTGTTTTGTTGGTTTGGGTTTTATTTGAAGCAGCACATTTAAGAAAAACACAGAACAGTTAAGAGAACTGACATTCAGCTAGTCATGCCTGAGTATCTGCTAACAGAATTACGTACAGTCAAATACCTTTAGATTCTGTATGTCTGAACAGCAGGAGAAAAAAAAAAAAACAACAAACCAAAAAACCCCCACAATAAACCAAAACAAAATCACCAAAAAAACCACAACCCCCCAAAAATCCATACAAACAAAGCACCCACATTAAAAAAATCCCTACACCTTTGCGAGTGTACCACATCTTACCCTGCACACAGGATAGCGCAGCTCACAAGAAGGGCCTGTTAACTGACCCAGCAAGCATCACTATCAGAACTGGAGCTTAGGATCCTCCTCCCTCCTGCGCTGTTGGCCCCCTGAGACCAAGGACTGAGCCACCCTGACGGCCTGTGACAATCTGCTTTACAAAATGCGTAAGCGTAGAGCAACCAGCAGAGTTCTCCTACACAGCAGTACATACAGGTAGCAGCTAGTCACTCTGAGGGGCAGATCCGTCTTCTATTTTTAAAGATGAAATGGAAACAAGCAGAACTGGGGTTGTTACTTTCTTTATAAATATAGACATATTCACACAAGGCTGGAAGTTGGCTAAATAGCATCTCGACCTTGAGGACAAGCTTAGAGTTCTACTGGAAGCAGTTTTAAGGATCAGAAGACAATGAAAAATTAAGGGAAGTCACTTACCCGGGAGATGTTTGCTTATAATTTCAGTTGTTTCAGTTGCTCTAGTCATGGAGGAGTGGATAATCTGATCAAATTTTAATCCCAAACTTGCCAGCCTGTGTCCAGTCAGTTCAGCCTGCTCTCGACCTTAAAAACAATATTCATTATATGAATCGGTGACATGCATGTAAGTGCCTCACACAAACTACCAAAAAAGTTGTCCAGTAGATATAAAAGGTCTCCATCGATGTCAGTTCTTTCCATTCGAAAAGTAATTGGAAAACATTTTTACCCGAGACACTACTTATGCAGACCAAGCTAAGTCATATTTCTATCAGCAGGAAAAATTAGTTGGGTTTTATTTTAATAAATAAATAAATAAAAACTTATTCAGAGACTTTCACTGAAGTATTCAATATCCCTGCTAGCCCCATCCCAAGGGAGCCACTTCCAATAAAAGAAAGCACTGATCCAAGCCATCTGCCACCTCGGTGTTTGGGGAGCATAGAAGAGGAGACTGTGTCAAACAGAGCCCCTCAGACCTGACAGTGCATTTTTCAGAAAGGCAACATCATCTTGGAACAGTTAAGAACCACAGCACTTGGATATCCCAGGGAAGGCTTCATTCCATCTTTCAGGTAGGTAGGTGAAAAGACAACAGACAGTTTAAGTAACTTACCTAAAGCACAGGATGAGACAGGATTAAGATTATACTTTGTTACCACTTGAAGATAGCACCTTAGTCCTGAAATTAGCCTTTCACTCCTGTTTGCACAATTTATACTAAACATTTGGCACTAGACTTCCGAAATCTCAAGCAACACCACACAAGAATAATTCTTCCCCCCTCAAAACAGTGTTGGCATACACATGATCAAGAAAGCGTCCACTGCTTTTTAAGTACACTATTAAAATAATCCTAATTAACATTTGAGACTGAGTCACAGTATCAATGAATTAAGATTAACACAGGCAGAAGTTACCCTCACTTCACGGTAACGGATTAGCAGTATTCCCAGAAACAGTGCTTAGCAGCAAAAGTGAAACGTATTTAATTATAAACACTCCAACTGAAAGGAAAGTCAGGGGTGATTTTTTTGAATTTTAATAAATCAGCAAATTAACTAACAGAAACACAAGCCACCTTTTAAGAGAAGTCTATCCTAAAGTAAAGTTAGTCATGGAGCTAAGTTTAAAAGCTTAGCCTTGGGGGATCATGTCAGCTAGCATGAAAATTTGCTCAAGCGACCTTAAGATAATTGGAAATTTCCTTTGTGAAGTTTCTTTACAACTGAGTGTGTTTAGAACTCTGTAAAGCACATTTTAATGTTTGGATTTAGAGGATCAAAGACGGAAAAAACAAATTTATTCATGACATCTTTCTGCCACAAAGGATCCAGAAAGTGGATTAAGGTTTGGCAGTGACACCCAGAATAGAGTCAAGTTACTGACCTGTACTCATCAGGACAGCAGCACATAAAAAACAATTTTCTCAAAATGCAAAGTACAATGCTTCTAGTAATACATACCAAGCGGGGTCAGAGTTCTGTCTTTATCAGCCCGGCCATCCAAATTATATTGAGAATGACGGATAAGGAATATGTGCCTGGTGGCTTTTGCTTTGCAGTGATCTAGGCGTGAGGCAAGTTCTTCTTCCCCAGTTTCTTCATTTTTCTTTTTGAGGTTGATAAGAGCCAGTGGTTCACGTCTAAACAAACACATTTAAAATGTCATTTTTAGATAGGGGAGACTAAAAGGCAGAGGAATTTTACAGATGGGTAGCCTTGCCTCAATTCTAGATACAGCTGCAGTACTAAAATTGACTATTTAGCTACTTATATTGCAAAACTGATTCAAACCATTGTGAGAGCCATAAATAAAAGCCTGTGTTCAAAAAACAGAAGTTAATGCCGTAGATTAAGGGGTAACCGACACAGATAAATTTGCTCTTTAGCAACAGCTACCTCTCAATTAATTCTTGGGGGAAAAAAAGCAACAAATGCAACAGAAAAGGTTAAATCCTAATGCAAACAGATGGTGTACACTAAAACATATGAAAGCTACAGTCTGCCTGGACAAGGAGATTATAAACACTAGCAGAGACTTTATATTTGCATTTCTGACGATTCAATAGTTGCTCTTGGGATTTTCACTGATTTTCAGTCACAGGTATAATGGCAGGTTTTTTGACAAGAAAAACTAACCACGAATGATACCCAGGAAAGAGAAAGAGGCATTGACTGATTGTAAAGGAAAGAAAATGCTTCCTATCTAAAAGGCCTTGTGAGAATGCCTACAAAATTTGCACTTTATCAATGACTTTTACATCAAATGACTAAAAAAAAACCCCAAACAAAAAACCCCCAACACTATCCTGGAAAGCCTCCAACTTTCTGCAGTGCACATTGAGAATTATTTTGTGCTTTAAACTAGGTCACATCAGGTCTCTCCAGTAACACTTTTATTTTTCAGTGTTTATTTATCATCTTTTTCATCACTCTCTCCCCTCAGCCGCTGTATCTTTCTTCCATTTTGTCACACCACACCCTAGTCTCCCTTTCTGCATACCACAACCTCCCTCCGGCGCATCACCCAGACTGCTGATCCGGTTCCTCGAGACGACATGGGGCACAGAGGATCTTCCCTTCCCTCCCCCAGGATCACAGATTAGCGCCACGGATTTCCCACTGCCGACACCAACACTGCGCTATCGCTGCCAACCCTGTCCAAATCTTCCACAGATTAGTCTTCTGGTCCCCTCTCTGCACTGATCCTCTACTCCATTAATGCAAATCCTTTTGCTATGTCTCTCCACCTCGAAGCGTGAATCCTTTCCCTTGATCTCGTACCTAAAGAACGGTTATTTAATTCATACCAGACCTCACTTCTTCCATTATTATAATTAAACTTGTTTATTTGTTTATAGATTTTTAATCAAGAATGTAATTTTTATTCAGTTTGAGACAATTTGGTCATAGAAAACTGCTGCTTCACATACCTATTTCTACAGTTCACAGCAAGACTGGCTTTAAAAAGCCCTGCATCCATTTTGCTTTAGTAAAGACATGATTTCTATCAAGCAATGAGGCTCAACACATTCCTTAAGCTGTTAACAAAGTTCAGCAAGGCATTAAAAATGAAAGAATAGTCCAGTAACAAGAAGATCCATTGCTATTTCATAGGATACTTCTGATTCAGTAGAAACTATATTTCTGGAAAGATACATTAGGAAAATAGAAGAAATGCCTGAAAAATTCAAGCCTATTTTTAAAGTAATGTAGGGATGAATTCATCCTAGGGCAGAAACACATAAGAAATGCCCGAGTTAAAGTCCTGCCCTCTCCCTGCCAGCACCTCTGAAGCTACTCGATGGTAACACGCGCTTTGAAAAGCGACAGATGCTTTAACAAGTCAAGAGAAGATAACCAAGCTTAACATTACTTTTAATATAAGCTAGTTTTAGAAAGTTTATGAGCAGGCAAACTTTTAATACTGCTAAGACTTAAATAGGTTCTTTAAGGCTGCTGACACTCAGAAGCTGACAAATGCAGTTTTCTGCATTCCCTTATAAAAAAAAAAATAAATAAATCACCCAAGATTGTAGCTGGACAGAACTTTGCTAAAAAGCAATGGCAATGTCAAGGACCATCTTTAAACCTAACTAAAATAAAAGTATCACTTAGCCCATGACAGGCACTTTTCACCTTTCTTCCAGGAAGACCTGCACATCACTGAAACATATCAATCAGCCTGATAAATGTCTTAACTCTTGTACATGCTTCAAAATCCAGGTACTTCTAATAAAACTATTTGCAAGAATCACTCAGAAAATATAAGAAAGTACCTGCAGCCCAGAAATTCAGACAATAATTCAAAGCTTTTTTTTCCCCCCTCCCACACCAAGCTTTCCAGTTAACAGAAGCTTTATTAGAACAGCTTTCCCATAAAGTATTTTACATGAATGAAACCGTATCTAGTCTTGTCCAAGAACTTAGCTGTACAATTCCTGTGCAAGTAGCATAGACCAATGCAACATCCTAGGTGTAGCATCATATCAGATCAACAGGAAGTTTGAAAACAAGACGCTTGCATTCTTTTGTTTCAAACTTGGAAAGCCATCAGTTGTGAAGAATGGTTAAGAGTATCTGGTTATTTGCTCATGGCTTGACTTTGTAAATCATTCCCTGCCCCCAAAGAGAAGCGGTCAGATGCTCCGTGTATTTATAAGCCATTTAACAACTTTATGCGTAAAGTGTTTCTGCCAGTGTCATCCAAAAATCAAAATTCAGACTTCAGCCAGCTACAGACAAAGCCATACCACACCAATAGGTAGACACCAAACAGCAGAAAACTGAAACTGATCTGTGACAATGTATTTACATAATACACTTCCACTGTTTGCACACCATGAATGGTGACATAGTTCACTACCCTTAACTGTTGTTAAGTGTTATCTAGCTGTATTTGTTCAGGCAATTGTGACAGCTACATCAGTTATAGCACAACCTCTGCCTCCTGACTTGGTGTTTGAAAAAAAAAAAAGTAAAAAAAAAATTTAAGTCTGGAAGTACTAGAATCCCTGAAGAAAACAACATTTAGCACAACCAGAAAGGCCACAACTGCAGTTGAACAAGTAGCTTTGGTACCTCCCTCAACGGGACTGTGTAACCAGGTACAACCTTACTTAATGAAATCTGGTTGGTTTTTTTTTAATTAGGGTGTATGTAGCCCTATTTATATGAACATTTGATTCTGTAGCATCTCAAAAGGCAAAATGTGATACATTATACAATAAAAATCTGTTTGTGCTTAAGTTTGGATTTACTGTGATTAAAGTGGAGCCTGGCATCAGTCTCCCTGGGGAGATAATTCTACCAGACAGAAGCTAAATAAGCCAAAGCTGAATATAGATAATAGTGCATTCTAGTTAAAGAACCAGAAAAAATGCCAGTTACCCCTTGGGTGAGGGTATTCCAACACTAGAAAGAACACAAGTAAGTTAGGTTCAAGATGTTACCCTTACAAGGATTTAAGAACACCGACTTGCAGTTTCGTGGTCGACGTAAGTAGCAGGCCTAATACGCACCTGGCACATCCACACGGGTGCTGTTATTAAACAGCAAAATCTTGGTGTAGACATAAAGCAATACTGAGATATGATTAACACCATGTTAAAAAAAAGCACAGGCATGGCTTCCACGCAGCGCTTTACATTTATCACAAACCTCAGGCTCTGCAACCTCACCGGATGAAAGCATCAGAATAAAGGGATCCGCACGTCCCTACCGAGGGGAAAGCCCCTCAACTAAACCAAAAACATGGTGAGGGCATCCCTTCGGAGTACTCCGGTGCTCCAGAATTTAATCAAGAATTTCAACTACATTCAGCTGTTAACAGTTTACCACGTAAAATTTCAGCTGGAAACAAGTCCTGCGGAAGCTCGACGCCGGGGCGCTCTGTCCCCCGCGGGTGGCGGAGAGGCGGGAGGGCTCGGGGGCTCGCGCGGCCGCGCTGAGGCAGCTCCCGCGGGGGGGCCCGGGGCCGCCCCTTCCCGCCAGCGCGGCGCTGACCCCCGCCCCGAGCCCTCGGACACCCGTTCCCCTCCGCACGGCTCCGACGGGGGGATTGAAGGGCAGCTCCCGCCGCCGCCCCTCACCACAGCCGCCGCCCGACCCAGGCGGGGGAGGGAGAGCCTGCCACCGCAGCCCCGCCGCGCCTACCTGTCCCAGTTGCTGTCCCAGTAGCCGCCGGTGCCGGCAGGTCTCTCGATCCAGCCGGGGGCCGGCGGGCAGGAAGCGGCGGCGGGCGGCGGCAGCAGCAGCAAACCCGGCGGCGCCGCGGAGGCGGGGGGAACGGCGGCGGCGGGCCGCGTGCCCCCTCAGCCCGGCGCCGCCCGCCGAGCGCGCCGCCCCGCCCCGGACGGAGCGCGGCGTGGGGCAAGATTCCTCCGCGAAGGCGCCCGGCGCGGCAGGACGGGGTGCTCGGCGCTGTACGAGCCCCGGCCCCCCCCCCGCGCCGCTCGGGGCCGGGGGGCGCCGCGCAGCAGGCTGAAGGCGCTGGTCCCGCCGGGCCAGTCGAAAACTGGCTTCATCCCCAGCCGGGTCCCTGGGGGGCTGGCGGGGGCTGGGCAGGGAGATTACCCCCAGCCCTGCCTGGCTCTAACCGCCTAAGGTGGTGCCGGTGTGAGCGCTCCACTGCGTGCACGGGAGGTTGTGACTTGCACGGGTAAAGACGTGCACCGCATCTCGTTACAAGCCCTGAGCTGACTGATGGCGGAGTCAAACCTCTTACAGTCGGCGTTGGGTTCCTGCATTGGAAACCGTGAACCTGGGTTTTGAGAAATAGAAGCGGTCCCAGCGGAGTTAAGCTGGCTCACACCAGGGCTGGGCATTCCCGTCCCCGCCTCGGACAGGGGAGCAGCCTTGTGCCCTCTCTTGCCCTAACGCTGCTCCTCACTTCCCGAGGAGACGACGCTCCTTTCAGAGGCAAGATCTCAGTTTAGCTCCACAAGCACTGAATTGTGCAGAAGAAACTATGTGGTCAAACTGGAACGTTAATTATCTGTAGATCAGCGATGGTGCTGTCTTAATAACCTCACAACAGAAGCCTTGGGGAAAGAGGAGCAGAATGGAGCCCCTCTTTGCTAAGCTCGCATCCAAAATTCAGCACTGATTTCTACCTGTTAAATTCAGCAGTTTTCAAATGGTGACAGAAATTATATTGAATCCGAGTCTTGGGATGCTGGCAGATTTTACAGATGCCATTATTCAACCTTTGCATATTTAATTATGCATTCTTACCATTCCCGTCCACCTGTGCAAGCTTTGCCTCCCTGCCCCCATTCCCCACACTACAAATTGCACTATTCATGTTATACCACTAATATGCCAGCTGGGTAGAGTTTCCAACAGCCAGATTTCAATCAAGTGTGAGTGACTCCAAAAAAACCTGAAAATAGAGTCTGTTCCCTCCCCCAAGCACAGAAAGATCTGTTCTGCTTAGCCGGGTGCTAACAGGCTCCTTCACTCTGCGGGACTTAGAGCAGAACTAAAAGGACACTCTGCCTGCCCAAAAGCAAATGGTCTTTCTGCTAAAGAAGTTAAACCCTTCTCCAGTTTCTCCAGCTGAGTGTCTTTCCCCCGTCCACCACTTTGTGTCTCTGTCTCACACATATATGGTGCAGACGGAGAAGCAGATCTGACTGTCTACAGGTCCTTTGGCTCTAGGACATTTTACAGACCAACAGTGGCCCCCAGGTGTCAGACGAGTGAATCGGAGACCCTGATGAAAATTTGCTACAGACTAGGTGGTTTTTTCCCCTCCTTTATCCTTCTTGCCTGCTTCATTCTCAATATTTAAGGTACTCAGCTTTCTGTTTCTTCTCATATAGCTTTAAAATTCTATTCTTTTTCTTCAGTTTATCTTGGAAGTATTAGCCCTTATCACAGAGGCAGGTGTGTGTATTTATTCTGTATTTATACTGTGTATATTCTTTCTTATTAGGAGCCCAGAAGGAACAAGTTTCTTTTCAAAACATCCAGTTCCTCGTAAATAGCACACTTCTTTTTCCCCAGTTCTCAGTCTCCTAGCTCTCTGCAAATGACTTCTAAATCTTCCCCCACCCCATAATGCCTTTTCTTTTTTATCCCTTCTAACACTAATTCTCCATTAACCATCCCACTTGTACCCTACCTCTCCTCCTGCAGCTTGCCCTCTAAGCTGAATCCCAGTTGCCATATTTGATCCCCAACAACTGATGAAGGAGAAAACCTGCACTAGGTACCATAACTGACCTGGGGACAGGAACAGGCTGAAGCTGGACAGGACAAATACTACAATTCCTGATAAATCTCTCAATTGCTTGAACTGATTTCTAAAATCATATGGTTCAGTCTGAAATTTCAGTGCTATGAGAAGTGCATCCATTGCACAAATAATCTGACACTTGAGGTCAAAATCCCGGCATAGTTGGGAAACAGGCAGGTTTCCCAAGTGCACCAACTTACACCAGGGCTGAACTCAGCTCACCGCCAGAAAAGCTGGAGACTTGTTAAGCAATAGCCAAAATTGTTTCCTCAGCAAAAATGTATTGCTGAACATCTGGGCAATCTCATTGTGCTAGAAAATGAAAATGGATAATATTGATCGTTTGCCTCAGTGCTGCATTTTGGATGTCATTCTTCTGCGGTAACACTTCACCATTAGAAATCTCCTGTGCATATGCTCACATTCTGCAGTTGATTTTTGCTTGGTTTAGGTACTAATGCATGCACACGTTTTATGTGCAAAAGTATTTTGAGATTTTCTTAGCTTTTACTCACTAAGTCCAAAAATGTTATTTTTAATTAGATTGTTTACCATTTTGTAAAACTTGCAATTCAATTGCAAAATCTCTAAAAATGATTTGTTGAAAGTTACCACTAGCTTGAATAGACAGTCCTGCATTACAGTAATAACTACTTAATTTCTTGCTCTTTATTTTTTTATATATATTCATATTGCTACTATTCTAATCCAGTTTTATTGTGTTGGTTTTAATCTGTGAGCAGAAAATCCATCTAAGAGGATAACAACCTACTGATGGTATCCACTAACGGAATTATTCTGTTAGCTAAAACAGTAAATGCTTGTGCTACGGATGCCAGAGGTCCAATACTCAGGGATGATCCCCAGGGGGTTATCCCATGTCTGTGGCTAGATGCAAGGTGCCCAAGGTTAGGGTGGCCTCTTAACTATGTTGTGACCAGAACAAAGCAAAACAGAAGGCAGAAAGCCAGGGTGGTTGGCAGAAAAGTCAGTACAGATATGGCCTAACAAATGGTGTTGCTCTCCCCTGGCAGGCAGAAGAACATTGTGGAAGCAGCAGGAGCACCGGCAGCCCCCGGAGTTAACTTCACTACAGGAGGAACTTCACTACACCAGGAATAGGAAGAACTTCTGTATGGGACCTGGATCACTACAGGGATGAGTCAGTGTTTGGATGTTTTACCATTAGCTACAGGGAAAGCAAGGGCAGGTCTCTAGCCTACAATTGGCAAGCAAAATTGATGAACTTTCAGGCATTTTTTTTAAACAAAACAATTAGAGTAATAAAAGGACATTTGAAACGAGGAAAATGTGGTTTTGAAAAGCCTTTTCCATGACCCCAAGAGCACTTACTCACTATGTATCACCTTCCCAATGTAAAAAAAAGTCTATAAACTTATTCTCGAAAGAGACACAGAGAGAGAAAAAGGAAATATTATGTCATTTGATCCAAAACTATTCAGACATGTACTGTGGACTTACTGCTGAACTTCTTAAAGGAAATATTGATGTCATCCTGGCCTGCTTCAGACCCAGCAAAATCTAAATTATACACTAGTTTGAGCTTTTGGGTAACTTTTGGGTTTTGGTGTAACTTGACCAGTTAAAAAAACTAAAAGATTTTGAAGCAGGTACTGGCTTCCTGACCACATCTGACCACATCACTGAAGGGTAAGCACAACCACGCAAGTACTCTGTTGGTTAAATACAGCACAAAATTTAGGGAGATCTTGGCATGAAAGAAAATCTACATATATATATATATGTTAGCAGTGATTCAGATCTTGAATTTAATCTAGGTGTTGTGAATCACCCACTTGAGGATCCTTCAGATCTCTCTTGGCCAGAAAAAAATGAGACAGAAGCTCATTTAGGATGAAATACTTGTCCTCTTCCCCAGACACACTCTCTATAAGCATATTTAAAACTAGGCTTCACCTTGTCTAGAGCATAGGAGGTCTTTATATCACAAAAGATTAATCCATTTCTTAATTTTACACTCACAGTCATTCAGCTTGCAGCCATTTCAAACCAGAAAGTTTCACTCTAACACAGACATTCACAGTTACAAATCGAAAGACAAACCAAAAATGTATTTGTAAAGGAAGGACCTAAAAAAAAAAAAAAAAAAAAAAATTTCTGATCTGGTAAACTGGTTTTATTAATAAAGTCTCTAGCCCTTTCATTAAGTAAACACATCCAGTTCTGCCCCTGAAGTCATACTCATGAAACGAAGGGTTTATAACAGCAATACTAACACTGCATTATCTAATGTAATGCTCTAATAAATAATGATGTATCACGCCAGAAGGGTTTAATTTGAAACAGATGGGCTAAGGAATGGAAACATAAGCAAAGTATTTTACTGTAATCACTATCCAGGAAACAAAAGGAGATTTGATATTATTGCCTGAGGGACCGCCTTCTCCCCCAACGTTTCTGTCTTAGATAACAGTAAACTTTTATTTCGCTAACGAAGCACAGGTGCTGCTGATAGCTCACAACAATGAAACACAACTCAGGCATTTTTCCTGATCCTGATTAGCAAGTGAGAATTTGCTTTTGCAACAGTGCTGCTTTTGCAAAGTTCAACTGATCTCTCTTTACACCATTTTATTTACTTTTTTTTCTATTTTAGAAAATAAAATAAATCTGTAGCTGTTATGGACTCGACAGTGTCAGCTTCTGTTGCATTTAATAGTAACAGTCACTGCTAAGCACTTAATATTTAAGCACCGCAGTCTGTGCCCTAAACCCAGCCCTGCTTTTAGGTGCACTAGTAAACCATTAAAAGACCTGATCTGCAAAATTCACTTAGCAGGAAAGAGCACTCTGCTTGCAGAATCATTTGAGGTACCGTGACGTACATAATTACACTCTTTAGGAGATTCCTAGTTTTAATGATCCATTTAATGCTTTACAAGAAATATAAAGGCAAAATTCTAGCTCCCCCAAAATGGATATCCTCTCCTACCTCTCTGTCGGGAGCTGTTTCAGATATTCCCTGCTTTACTTCAGAAAAATCACCCTAGGGATGAGCTTGGCACAGACTGTCTAAAACCCACTGTTCCTTTTTTTGGAAACAAGCATTTAAATGCAGTGATTTCACATACAAGCTGCATTGAGGCTGTGTAGGCAAAACCCTGGGATTAAATAGTTTTTGGGGAAGTGATGCTAACTACAGGTCTGGAGAACCTGCAAGATAGTCAGCCACATATGTGACATTCTCTGCTGGCGACACGGCAGAAATAGCAGCTGCAGCTCAGATTTAGCTAAACGAGTTTTCTGAACACCACCCCCATTTCAGAGAGACTAAGGCCCAGACCAAGCAAAGCACTTGCTGAAACTGCACCTACCCTTAAATACATTAATAACCTTTCTGAAATCAGTGGACCTTGTCAGTATTTTGCCAGCGTTTTAAAACCTCACACTTTTTGGGAGCAATAACGAGCTTGATACTTAGTTTTTTCAGGTTTGGGGGCGGGTTGGAGAGGTAGTATTTTTGCATGTCAAGATTTTCTCTGCACTTTTTTCCCCCACCTCTAGTGAAAGACTCAGAAACCCCCCATAAGCAAGTGTTTACTTGAGACTTCAGGTGCTTGGGGCCTTAAAAATCCCAAGCACTGTGACATCCGTCCAAATAGCTTGAGAAGTCAGAAAAGTTAATGGGATATTCAACTGTTTAAACACAGATGTGTGCTTAAGTGTCTTGTTACACATTAGTCACACTATCTAGTAAGTTTGGTATAAAGCCAGGAGCTAAGAATTCTTGAATATTAATTGCTATTTTCCTGACTCACCGTGTGACAAACACTTCAGTAAGAAATGGCCCGAGAGCGTTGTCCTGGGTGCCCTGCAGAGACTGAGTGCAGGCTCCTTTCAGACCCTGTGTGGATGAATTTCACGCTGCGTTCGCTGGGTTTATACCTCTAGGGGGAATACCAGTGGAAAGATGCATTTGTCCCAGTGACAGTATTTGTCAAGAAAAAAGGGGTGCAACGTACATCTACATGACTGATGAGACACAGAAAGAGCCTTGCCTCTGCTGACAGAGATGATGAGCACAGCATCAGACTGAGCAGTGCTGTCTCCTGACAGCGTGGTCAAGAGCCTCCAAATAAGAGGTGTTAGTACAGTTCCTATGTCTGTTCGGGGTTTATTTTTCCTTGAACACAAAATGCAAAGTTCAGGACTGAGGAAACAGAGTCTAATCTCAGTTACAGAAATCAGCACCTGGATCCTGTGGAAATATTCCAAACTTGTGTTAGTATAACTGAGACCTGTACTACAGCACAACACCCCCCACCCCAGTCTGAATCTGCTAGCTGGGAGCAGCACATAATTATGTTATTTTACCTGAGAAATTTTTTTTATCAACAAGCAGAAAATCATGGAGAACATCTTCTCATATTACAATACTCATTACTACGCATGTCGTCTTTCTGTCTCATTCCCAGCACTAATAAGCACAGGACCTAATTATCCCCATTTATAAATAACTGTCTTCATCCTATCTCTGTCCAACAGCGTTTTGGCAGGCATCCTCAGCAGAAGATTTGAAGTTATATGTCCCTGCCAACTATTGCTGCTGATGAATCACACCACACACAATTGAAAGGCTGTGGTTGCTTTTATAAATATCTGCACACATACATATATATGTAAATGTATGTGTATATATATGTGTGTGTATAGCAACCGGGAAATTGCTATACATCTAGATCAGGCAAAATGGCATGGTGGCTTTTTCTCTCTTCCAAATGATGTTACTGAGCTCATTCAATCAAATTTCTGCTAATCTATTCATGCATTCCCTAGGGAGATGTTAAGGCCCCTCAGGTGAAAATCAGCCCTCTGCATTGAGCTAGTCTGACCACCACATTAGTTTAAGTTATCAGAGTCACCAGCTGTAGGACTCAAGTGATGAATTTGTCCTTGAGTATAGAATTAGGCAGTCATGGAGCATCCAAGGAACTAGGCTTCAAAAATCAACTAATGTCAACCCAGACTAAAGAGAGCATTGCTTTCACATCCCCACGCAGGGGACTGCGAGTAACAGACGCAGAGCCAATGCTGCGCTGAAGGGTACCTTTGCTGCTTTTCTCTTGGCCCAGTGTTGCGGTTTTCCCAACACCCTGTGGCAATTTCATCTGCTTTCTTGAAAAAGTTTCTGCCTTGTGTTTTCATTCTGCTTTTTGGTAATTTCATTTAGTGCTCACTGTTCCTTGTACTGTGGGAAACAGAGATACTCATTCCTTGTTTGCTTCTTCCATGGCATTAATTATGTCATTTATCAGCTTTAAACCAACGGGGTTCAAGAGAGAGTTCTCCATGGGAGATGCTCCAGAGAGAAACTCTTTTCAGATAATTGTTTTTCTACCCTGACTGATTTGCCACTGGCACTTGTTCCAACCGGGTGCGATTTACCAGTGACTTTGCTTCCAAAAGAAGGAATGTATGAAAATTACTTAGCTGAAATAAACTACAGGTTCATTAGCTAAAATAAGTGTTACTATTAGTAGGATTTTATGCAGAATTCTTTTAAAAATATTAACAAAATCCCCATTCAGCAGCCATTGCTGTAGCAACAGCTGAAATACACAGTGTCTATTTTATGCAAGTTTTTTGAATCTGCGTTTCAGATCTTCTGCAACATTTTTTTATCTGCGAAATGAAGAGTAATAAGCAATTTACTGTTGCTCCAGATTGAATTTATGTTTTGTAATTAATTTAGTATGTCATATAAAACAGAACTTTGAACTGTAAACTGGCCTGCAAAAAAATTACAAATGTTTTCTTCTTGCCAACTTCAACAATTTGGGGTAGGGAATTACTTTTACAATGCTTCTGACTTTTTTATAGTGCATTTGACAGACACATGGCAATGAAAGACTGGTTGCTGCTTAAAATTAAAATATACATTTCATACTAAAAGTGTCCCTCCAAGATAAGTGCAGAGGGATGTGAATTGCCAAAAACTATTGGCTATCCTGTGAGGACAGAGATCCATTTGAACTTTTCCCTGCCAGCCTGCTTCCAGTCCCCAGCCAAACCTGTCATAAGGCTCTGAAGATTTATGTTATTACTCTGCCTTACACCCCTGCCCTTGTCAAGGCCCTGCCTACATTAGAACCTTCTGTCTTTCTGAAAATTAATGATGGAAGTCCATCTGGAGATGGAAGAAGAGATCTTCTAGGTACTTAACAGCATGCTGCCTGCATTCTTGCCAACAACAAACCCAACTGCCTTCTCTTTTGACACTGACTATTCCTTTTCATGTCAGCCAAAGATACTTTTTTTCCCTTTTTCATTACCTCTGTTTTCTCTTTGACCTGAGCTAGGGACTATAAGAACGCCCTCTGAAGTCCCACACCTCTGCCACAAGGCACAGTGTCCACATGGTCATCAGCTAGCCTCTACCAAGCAATGCCCTATTGCCAACAGATTTCAGATCTGGCCCCAAGGAATGGCCACAGGACCCAACACTGCAAGTTGCTTAGCAATTTAAATCCAGAGGATCTCAACTTCTATGTCATAGTAGAATAACAGCTGCCAAGTGTGACGTGAGTTTCCCAAGGTCACAAAGGAAACCAGTGACGCACCTGTGAACACAAACCGTGTCACCTTTTCGCAGGTCTGTGCCTCACCCCCACTGGATGGCAGGTAACACATCCTGATCACCAAAGAGAAAGATCCCAGAAGAGCTCCCGGCTTAAAACTGCCCAGTGTTTGAGCTAGGAGGGAATGCAGACACACCGTCCCTGGAAAGGCACTTCACAGGTCTCTGCTTCAGGCAGGCAAAGCATTTCTGGGTGCACGGATTGTGTAATGACTCCATCAAACAGCAGGATGCTCGGATTCCTTCTGGTGATCAATCTCTGTGGCTATATGTGTATAAATAAACCAAAACCAAGGATAGCACACCCCACGTCTCTTGTACCCAAAAAGGACTCTCTCCATCATTTGTGACACAGTGCTGAAATGCAAATCTGTGGCATCCAGGGCTTTAGGTATATATGAAGAGAGTCTGCACAGATATCTCTAGAATTTGTGTAGATATAATACAAGAAAAAAGATATTTCAAAAAAGAAATTAAAATATTCATAAAGAATGATATTATAAATTCTGTAAAAAATTAGGGAGAAATACACTAAATTACTATGGTATATTTTCTTATGAAGGTTTTACAGGATTGAAAAATGTAGCTATTCTGTGCTTCAGTGGAAGTGGAAATAAATATATTTATTTTGTCTATACAGTTAAATAAACTCATGCAACTTCTGTTTACACATGCACACACCTAATCTTCCCATCCCTTAAAGCAGGATGTGCTTTCCTGTGTTAAAAATCCCAGTGATTAATCATTTCTAACTGTTTCCTGCCCCTTTATTAGAAAGGTACTATTGAGTAAAAGACCATACTAGCAAAGGAATTCTTTTGTGCACTTATAGACATTATTCCTTCCTTGATAATCTTCATGTGCTATGAATACTGTATGTAGATAAATAGATATGCATTTCTGCACAACATTAAAACACTAAAGAGACAGGAATTAGTAACAGTGTTCTCATGGCAGCATAGCAGCTTAGTCCTGGCTCTCAAGAAAAAATGTAGAAGGCTGTATTTCCTCAGCAGCCCACAACACGTCAATGGCTGAGAAAGTCAGCTCTCACTGTGTTCTGTGCCGCAACAGCACATTGCAGCGTCCCCCCTTTTTGAGGTCACTCCCAACCTACAGCTACTTCTTTTACTGTATTTCTGCTCAGTAATTTTCATTATTATTATATGTATACACAAGTATTCCAATAAGCAGGCAGGGAAAAGAGGAATTGCTAAGGCAATGAAGCATATGGTCTCTTGGAATGAGAATTGTGCTGTGTGGGTATTATGCACAGGGTTTGGATTATAAGGAAATATGCAGGAGGTCAAGGGAAGCATCAAGGCAGAAATGTCTTTCATATATTTACTAAAACAGATTTCCAAAGTCAGTGCGAAAGACCAAAGCTACTGTCAGCAACACCCATCACACAAACACCCAAAAACTTCCTCCCCAAGAACATGACCTGGAGTGATGCTTTTATTTGAGCTTAAATGTACCCCAAATCTGCCTTATGGCTCCTGGATACCTATGGGATGCATCTGCTTGGCTCCAGCTACACAGCCGACCGCAGAATGATCGTTTGAGCCTCTCACAAACACAACACATTTGTGAGGTCAGGAAGTTGCATCCCCATCTGACATGGAGCAAAGAGGCATGGAAAGATGTACGAGTCAGCAGTAATTTGTGGTGGAGCCAGGAACTGGTGCCAAAATGCCTGAAGCCCATTCCTGTGCCTTAAGTGCAGCCCGTGTTTCCAGCTGAACATTGAACTGCTACATCTCTTACTGCAAATCATAGCTTAACACTGCGAAGCTGCCAGAAAGACAGCAGTGCAAAACACGTGCATTTTGATATTGTGGCCAACAACAGAGCAGTTTGTCTGCATTATGTCATAGTGTTTCTGAAAAATTAGTCATAACCAAGTACCACCTATTTATAACTACTTACTTCTCTGGTTTTAAGTCTGTTATTTTAGATATCTGTCAGTAAGACAGTAAGGGCTGATCCCAAGGCCAGACAGATTCATAATATTCAGGCTGAAAAAATAGGATCATGCTGTTACTCACTGAATTTATGCAGACACTGCCGTTTCCACAAGGTGAGCTTTTCCTAAGAAAAAGTAGCATGGTTTGTATTTATATAAAAAAAAACCCAACAACAAAACCCCTTTCACCATCTGTTCAAATGACTGTACAAGAGAAAAAGCTGACAGTAAAGCTGTATTCCACTAAATCACCTGTGTCCAGGACTAAAACCAGATTATAATGCCATTTTGTGAGCTTCCACAGTCATCTTTGATCCAAAGATCCCCATGTGCCTTGCACCTACAAAACTGAAAGAGGCTTTCAACATGTATGCTCCGTAGCAGGGAGGTGTGCTTTGCAACTGGCACACGCAGGAACCGTCCACCTCATATCCATTGAAGCAGTGAATGCGGGAGGAAACCACTGCCCAGGAGCCACTTACCTGCACACTGCGTGAAAGGACAAGCCAGAAGGCAGGAGAGCACCATGTTGCTGCTTTACCAGTCAACCCAAATTCCCCCTTGCTGCCTGCCACTCAGAAACGCCTACATGAAGAATATTTACCTAAGTTCTCAGTAGTAGGGACAGAAACTCCATTAAAAATACAGTTGGCCCAAAAATGGGATGTTTATGAAATTTGTCCTCTTTGTCCCCTGTTGTGGGAAAAAAGATGACAAGTATTTGATTTGCTCCAAGTTAGAGGCTTGAAGAAGTGCTAATGTCAGTGAACTACAGCAATGAGCAAATTCCTGCAGGTGCCACTCCCAATGGCACCTTGAGTATAATAAGGCTACATTAATATTAAACGAAAAACTATCATTGATTTCAGGGGAGCTAAGATTTCAGTGTGAGCTTGGCATGGCATTCATGAGCTTAATCTGTTATCGTGCCAGTCTGAAAACAGGATTTCTCATTTTAGGTGTTCATATCGAGTATTCAAGACTTGTGAATTTGGTGTTGAAACCCCTACATTGAGTCCCTGCTGCTGACTGTGTGTAATGACAGGATTTACTGAACCCAAATTCATGGGCATTGATTCCAAAACAACAGTGCTAACTAAGCAACGGTGCTTCATTTGTATGGAAGGCTACTTTTTCCCTTAAAAGGTCCAAGCATTGCCCTTTCTCCAGCTAATCAGACCCATCTTTCCTATTATTTCTTTCAGTGGCCCTCAGTGGATTTTACATGGCCGATACTTCACAAGGTCTGCTGAAAGGAAGGTTTTTAATTACTCATATTTGTAAATTCATTTTATTTGAGAAAGGGACTACTTTTTAAAATACAAGACTTACCTGTGGTACCCCTGCTATTCTAAAATGCAGCTAAACTCCTAGAAAAGCTCATGAACTGGCAAAATCTGCTGCATAAGTTATGTTGTGCACTTCTGCCATATAATCTGATCAAACTGGCTTATGCCCACGAATGCAGAAATTAGTTTGATTAATGAGGACTGGATAGACAGAGTGTCTTAACACAGTCTAGAAGTATTAGTGAACTTCAGCATTGCCCACAGTGCTCACATAGCTTTGTATGCTGTCCATCTCAGGCCAGGTATGTTCTAGATCTAATACCATATGGATGGGCTATGTCAGTGCTTTATATTCCTTGCAAATAAATGGCAAAATTACTGTCTGAAAAATCCACACAAGGGATGCAAACGTAAAAGGTGGACAGAATGACAACACAGCATGAAATAATTTGTAAGAGAAAGGAAACATGAATAATCTTCCTTACTGTCATGAGATGAGAGTCTTTTCTACAGAAGCCACTTTTCTCTTTCTAGATAAGATCCACTGTCTGAAGCTTTGCAAAAGTCCCTATTCCATATCTAGCTAGAGTCATGAGTATTGCATCCCTGTTGGCAGAAAAAAAAATTACTTGGAGGGGAAGGAATCCGTTTGCCCATATTCTTCTTGTCATGGCCAAGAGCCAGTTTTCTCAAGGCCACTTGTTTGAGGCCATTTCTGATGGCTTGTCTAAGGTCTCACCTTCCCCTGAAAGACAGCCTATCCCCTCCTCCTGCACCTCTTGTTTATTGGTCTGAGTACTGGGGTACTTTCAGGCATCCCTCATGCTCTTACATATTCTCCACTTTCTCCAAGCTTCCATCACTGCTTTCCCTTTTCTCCAAATATCCCTTAAAATGGTGGGTCTACCTACCCAGTCTTCCATAGCCTGGAACATAACCACTGGCAGAAACACTGTTTCCAGTCTATTTTATTTGTTTAGGTATTAGTAAGTATTTTTGGTTTTGTATTTTGCTGCTGATACAACCATTTTTTATTCTGTCAACACAGATCAGTTCCATTTAAAATACATCAGATAGGGACACCTGTAACTAGTTTTACTTGAATATATGTACACAGTTATGTATACATTATATACATATAGGCATTATATATATACATATATATATATACACATATATATAAGGCACTGTAAAATGTACCATCACTTCTCTAGGACTGTTTTTAATCTGTAAAAGTAGATTGTATTTCTTCATATAATTTGAAATGTCTAACCAAGACATTTTTAAAATGTTTCAGGGTTACAGAGATATCAGCTGTGAAATAAGCCTTACTTTAAAATTCAAGTTATTGTGACAAGATGAACAAAACCTATTTTGACAGTAATTCTAACCTATTTATTACAAACCTCCTCCTCTCTTAAAAGGTATATTCACCTGTAAAATTGTTCCCTTTGTCTGTCCTTATTATGTTCCAAAATGTGAACTGAAACATCCTGCAGAATAAAAAACAACAATAATGGAGAAATGAATACAAACTTGGATAATTTATCCATTGCTTAGAGAGAGGAAAGCCAAGATCGCTGTAAGCCAAGATGTCTTTAAATAAAATGTACTGAAACAGATCATGAGCTTATATAATTCTGTTTGATGTAGCCAACATCAATGGAGCCTGGTGATTACGTTTTTGGCCATTTTATATATAAGGTAATCTCTGCCATGTAAAGACACGGCAGCACACAAATATGACTGGCGTTCATAATGAACATGCTTGAATGGATCCTTGCTTAATGTAATTAGCCTATATATGGAAATTATGGCATCAGAAATCCTGCAGCAGCTGCTGTTAGGAGGGCTTGGCAACTGTGTGTGTTGTAAGCCAGTCTGAGAGATCAAACGGACGTATTTTCAAAGACTAGAAACGGATAGATAGATGAAGATAGATTACAAATTGTACATCTTTGGGACATATAAATCCAGACATCCTGGATAGAACATTTTAACAAATACCAACATAACATTTTTTCCACAGTTACTCTGTGGTAATGATTCACAATTGTGCTGGACCACAGGATCCCTGTTAACCCCACAATTTTAATAAAAAATAGTATAGAAAACTTCATTTAGTGTTGTTTCATGGACCACTTACTGTGGCCTCACAAGCACGATCTATTGGTCACAACTAGGAGACACTCTTTTAAAGACTCAGCATACTTTCTACTCTACCATAAGCACCTTGAAAATGAGACTTAACCTGCAATCACTTCTTTTAATATTTTGTCACCTGCAGATTTTGCACTAGAACTGGCCTTTCCAGTTCTACGGTTTCAGTTCACGTTTTGCACAAGTGGAAGTGAAAAAGGGCAGCGCACCATGAACCATCTTGGCAAACAAATGCATCTGAAGTGTAACTCATTGGGGACAACCAGACGCTTTAAAATACTGAAGTGACTCAAAGGTTTAAAAAATATATATGTATTACGAGAGCCACAAAAAAGATTACAGACAGAGCTCCACAAAGCCTGCACGGATACATTCCAACAATTCAAGGTGGCAGAACAGGTGAAATACAGACCATAAAAACGTTTCAACATTAACTTTCCAGACTGTCAGAGACAGCAACCTTGACCCCATCTTTCCCACACAAAAAAAATATTGAATATATATATCTATATCTATACCTCTAGTCTGGACCACAGATATAGTCCAAAGAAAACCACATTGCAATTTCCACATTAGGCTTATAGGAGAATAGGCATCATCTGAGGAACGTCCATTATAACGCCCATGAGGTGATTATCTTAGGCCAAGTTGACATAACATTATGCTTGATTAGCAATTTTAGAACAGCAACACAACACAGTTCATTTGCTGCACATGGCTACTAACATAGCTCTGTGCAACCCTTAGAGCTGACTTAAACCAAACTAAGTAATTACATTTATTTTGTTTTGTTTTAATTTAAAAAGAAAATGCAGATGTCAGATATTAGGGCGGTTCCTGCTATCACCTTTCTTAAAAATTCAAGACTTGAAGACTTCTTTAATGTACTTGCTTACAGACACATTTTGAGACTGTATTAATGACCTTCAGGAAAATACGCCACCCTGAGGCTTTTTCCCTTGTTCACTTCAGGTTATGTCTGCATCCAGTTTTGACATAGGGGGCCAAATGCTGGTTGTATATCAGTGCAGTATTTGGCCCAGAGTTTCAAAGTCTTTGCTATTCGGACTTTCCTATGAGGTCAACAAACAAAGTAGTAAAAAAAGAAAATATTAAGGCTTCAAGTAAAAATATTTCCTCTCTCTCCCACCCATGTAGTAAGGTACGTTTAATTTCATAATACTCAATATATTATACAATTAAAGATACAGAGATCCAACTTTTCAAGGCAGATTGTACTACAATGAAAACCTGGAGGCTAAATGGGAGTGTATGGACAGGGGACGAACAGCTAATAAAATGCAATATGCAATGAAAATTGATGCATAAACCAAGCAAAAACTATTGCTGTTTCTTAAATAAGTAATACAATCCACAGCTAAAAAGAAAAACATGTTGAAAAGATTTAAGACTTCTGAAATATGAAATAAACATGACAAAAATAAAGAAGCTACTTTACAAGATGTGTTAACTTGTGCTGGATTTTCATGGCTGATCCCCACCTCCTGTAAATTAGCATCACTTAAATGAGCTTTGATGGAGCCACACCAATTTCCACCAGCTGAAGATTTGGCCTGCAGTGTGTAAAAACTGAGACTATTTGAGCAGAAAAACCTCACTGCTAATCTGTAAACTGTTTGAAGAACTATACTTTAACATGGGCTGGTTTCTGCTCCAAAATTAAACTTAATAAATAGGTTCCCAGTCCTGCAACAGGAGCTATGGAAACAGACACTTACATTTATGAGAAAATAGCTGCAAGTTCAGTGCCTTGGCTGGAAATGAGGCTGGATTTGCTGCATGCAATCTCCTGTTAACAGTTCTGCTTAGATTATTCTTTCAGAAGATTTGAATAATTTACTCCAGGCTATGTGCACTGAATTATATGCAAACCTCCAAAGGAAAAAAAAAAAATACTTTGGTACCATTGTAAACCTATTAACAAGTCAAATGTCTCTCAACTGTGGGCAAAACTACTCACAAAATATATAATCCTTACATCTGAACCTGTAATGACACAGTGCATTCATTCTTTCTTCCCTCACCCCTTGTGAACTATGTCAAAATAACCCTGGATATTAGTGCTTTATACACACAATACTGTGTTTAGTCTTACTGAGAAATTCTCTCATGAACTAATGTAGTTAACTTCAAAGGCTCTTCGGCCCTTCAAGTTCCTCAGTAGCTTTTTTGTTTATAAATGTAGGAGAAAGAACGATCAAAGTGGAGCATCACTGGGATGCAAATCTCAAATATTACACTGGTGCAAATTTTCAGCCTTGCTTGCATGAATTTCATGTACGTATTCAAAGATACATGATAAAATGTGCCCTTGTCTAGCTCCCTAGCCCAAATTCAGTGTGTCTCATTCCCTCTTTTTCAGGGCTGACAAATGGCATACGTGATACTTTAAAAACAAGTAAGTCTTGTGATACTCTATGCACCAGAGTGAATTCCAGTCCTTGAGGAAGTACTGCATCTTCCTGAGGAGTTAACATCAGGGCAGAGTTGCAGATTAATAACAGTAAAAGATGGAAGAAATTTATAAGGCCATCTGGTCTAGCCCCTTGCCCCTGCAGGCTCACCTCTCACAGGAATTTTTTTAATAACTTGTCCAAATACAGTTTGAATGTTCTAAATAGTTAGTCTCCAATACTCTGCCTTGGAAGACTATTCCACTGCCCCTTCCCCTCCACCTTTTCTGTCCCCTTCTAAATGTAGACCATTGGTTACCAGTGACAACTCTTTGATTTACCTTTGGTTTTACATCTTTTAACTAACATGTTTGTAAAATTATGATATTCAATTTCCACTTCATTGCTTAGCCAGTGACGTGTTTTTAGCCCTTTAAATCATCTCATCAGCCAGCCCATCCAGTCTTTTAATATATATTGCTCCGTCTGTACCTGATCTGGTTTGCCAGCATCCTTCTGGTACCGACAGATAATATTCTACATGCCAGCGAGCAAATCTGCATAGAAAAACTATTGCTTCTCTGCTCTGCAATGTCCCTACAGTAGGCATTTAAAATATCATCAAGGCAATAAAATGCACACTGGTTTCTGGTTCAGTCTCTCGTAACTTTGGCCTATTGAAGCTGCATTGCTTTCCAGGTTTCTCCCTTCAGGCAACATAGAGCATTACACAGAGAGATGATTAACTTATGTTCTCTTCAACCTTCCTCTCCAAAAAATGATGTGATATACAAGGGACATAATAAGCATGTATTGCAGCAGATGTCAAGATTTATCAAGTCAAAAGATAAATTTTAACCAGGCAAAACTGAGGTAAATATTTGCCTTCTGGAATAATTAATCTCAACATACATGAAAACAAGTAAGATGTTATCAATACATTCTGAATTGCTACCAAATATCTGGAGAGCTCTCCATTATAGTCAAGGACTGAAAAGGATTCAACCCCTTGAAACAAATATCCTGAAAAATGATTAATTTAGCTCTCTAGTAAAAACTATTCACCAGGAGAACCATGTGGGAAGTCGAGGTTTCGTATGCTGACTGGCTCAGTGATAAATAATTGGGTTTAGTGACTTTGGCAACAGTCGCTCATGATATTCTTAATTGCACACATGATCTGGCTAGTTAGCACTGGTCCAGATCTCAGTACTTTTGACTTCTGAGGTGGTAACTGAATGGGAAGGAAAAGAAGATAAGGAATGGAGAAAAGGAAAAAAAAATTCCATTTGTCCCAAAATTAGCTTTGCCAGAGTCCTCAAATTTGTGACAAAAGTAATGCACCTCTTTCTTGTTTTTTATAGTAAAGTTCTTTTTAAATCCAACAAAGTATATGTAGTTTTCTGGAGACAGGAAACCTCAGAATGTTAAATGGATTTGATCAATATTTTAAAAAGTTGTTCCCCCGGGGAAAAAACCCAAATGGAAAATCCTTTGTCTAACAGTATTGAAGACCAGAGGGAATGTGCTAGTAATTAGGCAGACAGAAAATTTATATCCTTTAGATGTACGCTTGGCTCAGTTACACACACTGTAAATTCAACAGATCACGATAACCTTGCTGCAGGATTACACAGACGGCACCAGGGCAAGGCAGTAAACCATGTTATTGCCTAAATCCAACAGGTAATAAGGAGGGTGCAGGGAAAGCAGCTGACGGCTGTTTAAAACATGTTCCCATCCAAACATTTCCTTTCTTATCTGCTTGGTTTTGTTTCTGAGTCAGAGAAGCCTTTAAAAACCAGAGGGAGCAAGAGGTCAGAGTGGAAGATCCTTACTGGTGTTGCGGTCCTTTTCCACGAGAGACGAACACACACGTGTGCGCGCACGCACACACACACACACACACAATTGCACACACAGGGAGGCAAACGGCAGACAGTGAGAAGCTGTTGCTATCCTTTCTCCTGCTCCCATCTGGGACCAGGGAGGCTTTTAAAGACGACAGGGCGTTCGTGGCCCAAGTGCCCTTGCCTTGCTCCTTCCCAGGAAGAAGAACCCGACCTGCAGTGCCTCGGGGACACAGAGCAGTTCTCACACACGCCGACTGCACAGCACAGGGAGCCTGCTTTTCATGTTGGTAGGAAAACAGCAGTTGGGCCTCTGACATTGCCGGCCAGAAGAACTGGGAAGGGGCATGGGAGAAACTGAATGATCCTGGACTGACTGTACTTTTTCACAGCACAACTGGTACACAACAGGTTTGTTGGACAGACGCACGCACAATGGCTTTAGCACTCTCTTGCATGAAAGAAATCTGCTCTGGGGTTGTGGTGTTAAGTCGTAGCCAGTTCCCGCCTGTCAGTTCAGGAAGAGTCTGATGGACTGTACAATTTTATTCCCTCAAGAATAAGGCTGCAGCTGGTTTTTGGCCAAAAGAGAAAGATGAAACCGAACAAACCCAAAACAAGAAAAGGAGAGTGGCCGGCTGCTGCTGCTCCTTCTTTGTTGTTATTTGAGTCTTCACAGTGCTCCTAGCTTCATGGCTGGCTGAGTGGATGGCTCTTTATTTTTAATTAATTTTATTTTACACTGAAATTTCATAGGTTGTTCCACCAACTCCAGACACCTTCTTAACATTTGAGTGTCTAGCAGGGCTGACAGGCGTCCCCTGGGAACTTGATGTTGAACCCAACCTGGATATTCCTTTTGGCTGTCCATTTATTTTACTGTGAGGTGTCTTCAACTGCATGTCATCCCTGCATCAAAAGAAATATCAAAAGATGCAATGTTAGTGACCCAAGTGTGATAGCAGAATGGATTCATTCAGGATAAACAATTATCCCTGTTATCCCGAGTCCCAGTGTTGCAAAATGTTCAAGCATGGGAGCAACCTGGTTGAAGCCAATATACTTGATGAAAAGCCACTGAAATGAAGGAATTCACTTGGCCCATTAGATTAGTGGATCAGACCCTGGTAATATTTGTTCATTTAATTACTTGCTTAAATGCTTTGTTGAACCACACTAATTGCATAAGCATTTGTAGGATGCAGGAGGGTTTAACTGTCACCACTGTTGACCTTAAGCCAAACAGTGTCTTACAATCAGAAATAAAATACTCAGAAAAAACACTTCCTAGTTAAATATCCAGTTAAACAAAGTTATGTTGCTCATCTCTGAAAGACATAAGAGAGGTGAAACATTAGAATTCTTTATGACAGAAGACACAAACTGAATCAAGTCAGGAAGCACTCTAGGATGCCTGTAATTAAAGATCATATTCCAGATGGACTCTTTAAAATAACTTCCTTTCTTATGACCTACTGCCAGGGAGCATGTGCAACAGGCTTTCCTCAAAAGATCTTTGAAATCTAGGCCACTATACACTGAAGCTTAATGTGTCGTGTCCCTAAGACTCACGATGTATAAAAAGATAAAAGCCTACCAAAGAACGTGGGTGTGTTCTGGAAGTGCCAGCACAAGCAGGGTCTGCTGTATTCTCACATCATAACTCCTGCACAGTGGATGTCTGCTTGGGTTTGCTTTAGTCAGAAGTTGAAGACTGGCTCATGACAGCAGCAGTGACTGGGGGCTGAAATACCTTCCAGAAGGGAACACTTTCTGTCTGCCTGCAAACCGAGGCAGCCTGAGCTATTTCAGACCACCCTGACTTTTTCTGGAGGCCAGAGGGTTTGATGGATTAACTGTATTCAAAAGGCAATTTCTTTCTTTATGTGTGTCTGCAAAACAAAACAAACTACCCCAGACTTTTACACAGCTCTTGATAGGCTCAGAATAGCTCCAAAACTAAAAGCACTTTTTATGTGGCAACCTGGTCTGACAGCTGTACTCTGAAGCTGGAGCAGCAGGTCTATCAGCTCACACCAGCCTGGCTTCTGCTATGCATTTTAGCTGTGCTTGCATTAGAAAATGGAGCTGTGGGTATCTGAACCAGCAAAACACACATACATAAATATTAAAAAAAAATTTGTGTGGTTTCATAAAACATTGCTGTATCCCCAAACAGCCGAAATATGCAGGGACCAAATTCTACATTTGCCGCACTGAAGTATTATAAAAGCCCTAATTCAGTGCTGAAATTCTCCTGAAGACCACAGTCTGCCTCCTGAAACAAGGCAGAAAGGAGCTGGGGAGTGTTCGGGGAAAGGGGAGAAGGGAAAGTAATTTGTAGTGTTACTGACAAAGAAAACGTGCTCTGTTTACAAAGCACAGAGTGCCTGTAGGAGCTTTATTTCACTAGGTAAAAAACTTCCAAGTTTATTAAGCTGTTTGCTTGTTAATCTAGGTACTTGACTTGACTTTAGGAACTTCAGTAAAAAAGATCCTCTGCAATGGTATCATACGTCTGCAACTTTCTTTAACATCTGATGGGATCTGTAGCTATTTTAATAGCTAGACCACTTTTTCCAGGCACTGTATTTTTCATTACTTCAAAGAGCTGAACTGAAGTGAATTTACAGGCTCTACATTTTAAACAAGCACAGTGTAAAAGCAGTGGGACCGACAGGCTGACAGCATAACCAAGAACCAGAGGCTAAGAAGAGGCAAACAGCTTTTCATAGTAGCATCTTTCCTACAGCAGCAGCTGACACATTCAGGTCTCAAACAGAGGGCAGAGAGGCAAAAGGAAGTCCACACGTCTTCTTTCACTGAAACAGACTCATTCCTTTAATACATACAGAGAGGAAAAAATGGCTGTCTACCTCCTGAAAGTTAGATCTTCCATCAGTAGACAAATCATCTTAACAACTACAATTCACTTGAAAATGCTGAGGAAAAACTTGCGGGCACTAAACTTCAGGAGACCTACAACAATGGTTCTCCCCTACTTCAGTAACTTTCCCCAAAATGTTGGATAATACTGGAGAGAGAAACCTGGGACCTTAACCAGAGGACAGCATAGTGCAGTAAGTGCCAGATGCAAAGAAAACCTAGGTATTCCTGATGAGCCGTCCAGGCCCCAACTTGGCTGAAATACTGCATCCTTGGTGGGATCGTGTAGCTCAAACTTTCCAAGGCCTATAGTCTCCAGAAGGAAGAGAAAGAAAGACAAGTGCATGCAGAAGCTGCAGCTGAGGATCTTGCTCTCACTTGGGCTCTCAGCACAGCAAATCCTCACAGAAAGGAAGGAGGCAGTGAAGCCCTAAGGTAATGCCAAGATGGCTTGTGCTTTTATCACCAGTTCTGTACTACGGGACACTCAACACAGCTAAATACACAGCTCTCTATGCCAAGCACAAATTCCAGGAGTGGTCCCAGCCCCTGTTTCCCTTAGTGCAGGGTATGCTTGCATGTGCAGTGATCCCAGCTTTGGCTCTGTGTCCACGTGATGGCTGGGTCCAGCCCCCCTTCAGGCTGCAAACTAAAACAGCATCACCCTTTTGTGCATAACGGGAGGGATAATCTGCCTCGTATCTTGCAAATAATTATCCAATTCAGCTAAGACACTAAATGACTATGATTTTTACAGCTTGATTGTCCACCTGCAGTTCAAGTTACAGCAAATGTGCAAGCATTTTGTCATGATGAGGTTGCTATGAGAGTGTTGCAGAATTGAAGAGCACCCACAAACCTCCCACCCTTGCTGGCCTCCAGCAAACACATAATCTGTGTCGTGCCTCCAGCAAAGCGCTCTGCACTTGCTTGCAAACAGATTCACATTGCTAAGCAGCACATAAAGTAGTACATACCTTTGCGATCCCACTGATTGCACCTCTGTAATTTCCACAGTGTTTACAAATGAGACAGCCTTTGGGCCTCCATAAGAGGGTGACCTAGGCATCCCTGTGGGGGATGACGGGACCTGGTGGCCTGGGGATTTGAAGGAGCCATTGCTCACCCTGCCCTGTAGTGCTTGATGGGACTGGACATTATTATTGGCTAAATCAGCTTGCAGAGAGGTTGTGGAAGTCCTTGGTGCTCTTGTCATTGCACTTGAGAGTGAAGACACTGAGGACTGCAGTATAGGGTTCCTTGTGCTAAAACTGGTAGCAGCCATCAGATTGTCTCTAGATCCGTATCGCATTGCCATGCTGCGTGGGTCTTCAGAGAGCGTGCTGACTTGCTGAAGGCTGTAAGAGCTAGGGGTGTCATAGACACCTGAGTCTGCAAACACTGAGTCAGGGTGCGAGTGAAGGAGCTTCTCCCTCTCTTCCATCTCTTTCCTCTCCTGGATGGATGCCATAATCGTTTTGGAAAGGTTATCATAGCGGACTGGGGAGGGGTCTCGCTGATGTGGAGCTGGACCCCCCAGCACTGGGCTGAAGCTCTGCGGTGGCTGGCGTTGCAGCTCGCTCCCCCGTAGGTGGCACATTTTGGCTGATAAATATGGGGAGTGGTACCCAATGGAGCTGACTGCAGAATGAGCAATGCACTTCCTCCCCGAGGGCGACATGGGGTTTAGCAAACTGTCATATGAAAGACTCCCATTTCTGTTTGACAGGGAATTGGGAGAAAAGATGCTTTTGTAAGGGGTGGAAGCCGCCCCTTCAGACTTTATTGGATGAAGGGGCACTTTGTCTGTCCCTCTCCTGCCAGCAGATTTCAGGCTCAGGGATCGTGAATTGATGGCAAAGGAATCTATCTGGAGTGGGGAAGACTGATAGGTCTTGTGGAGGGAGCTCTTCCGGTAGCTGGGGACATCCAAGCTGGGTTCAGACTGGTAATCAAGGCTCCTGCCATCCTCTTCTATCAGAGCCCCTTGACTGTGTCCCTCCTGCATGGTGATCTAAAACAGGTGAATATGAGAAACAGAAGCCAATGGCATTTAAGTACAGGTTTGCTCTCCATGGTGAGTACACGGAAAGAAAAGAGCTGGAGGTCTTCTCTCAGACTCTCAGCCCAGCTATGACACAGGTTCATTATAAGGAATCTCCTAACTCCTGTTCAGCATATGGATAAGCACCTTAGAACCAAGGAGGAGCTATTCATAGTAAGTGCTAAATAATATTGACAGTAATAGATATGTCAATACATGGACATTGAAAACACAGAATGAGAGACCTTCTGAACTGAGACTCAAGTCTCAGTCAAGGTAAATCAGATTGTAATCTGATAATACTGCCCTTGGAAAAAGGACTTCAAGTTTTCTACAAATAGCTCTTGAGTTGAGGGATGTCTGGTTTTGCGTGCTGAGTCAGAAATACTTCAGGCTTCATTTCAACACACTGGGGAGCAGCACACTCTTCTCCACTTTATTCAGAGCTATGAATATTCAGTAATTCTGAATTTCTGGTCATAGGTCTTCAAGCACCTAAGCTTAATTAAAGGAGAGAGGCTCCTTCCTGCCATTTAGACAACAAAATGAACCAATTTTCTCTTTTTTTATTGTCTGTATAGGCCATAATTTATTTCTGTGCACTGAAAACAAACAGGACTTCACTTTGGTTCACTCTACAGAAGATTGCTTACAGTTCTGTTCACTTAAAATGCCATTCTGTGCTAAGCAAATAATTTTTGCTGGTATTTTTAAGGAAGAGTTTGCCATAATGCACAATAAATTGGCTACATTGGCTCTGCAAACAAAGAATTATTCGGTCACATATTTGATCAGAAATGCAGTCAATGCAGTTTGTTCTTTATCTAATTTCTTTTAAAGGAAAATTATCCAAAAAAGCCTAACTGGCAAAAATCGGTTTCATTCTGAATTTTTATTCAAGTATTTTCTTTGAGCTAGAAGACAGGGAAATATGCAAAACAGCTCACTATCTTCTAGACCATGGTGCTAAATTTGGCCTTCTCTGGGAAAAAGGAGACCAAGTGACAGCCTGTAAAGGAGGAGGAGAGAGCAGTGACGTAGCTTGTATCTGTGCTACTTATCCTTGTGCCCCGATCCCTCTTTCCTAACAGCTTTCACTGCTCAAAAGCAGAAATACCTCGACAAGCTGAAGAACTGATACAGAAGAGACAACATGATATTCCTCACACCAGCTAGCCTCTTTCCCTCTGTACCTTATACTTAGATATGGCTTGGCAGACAAATACATGCTATCCTGTCAGTTTGCCAAGTGAACTCATTTTTATAATATTCCCACTTGACTACTAGAAAATTGTGACTACTAGAAAATTGAACAACTGCTCAAAGCTGATTGTATGCACACCAGTCAGCCTATAGTAACATCTTTTTAGGTTAGGATTGAAACAGCAACCCTCAGACAGAAGATGCGGTACCCTGTTACAATTTCAGACCACTGTCCAGTCTCCTGGTAACAAGAACCTATGCTGTATCTATATTGCATCTATGGCTATGTACTGAATGAATAAAACAAGCTTGCCGTCCATGGCTTTCTGACTTTTGGTATCATGACCCAAAATACCGTTGCTTACACAGTCAAAATGGCTAGCTGATGCCTGTAAATAGAATATTTTGAATGGGATGTCATGCCATTTTTCATGTAATAAAGTGAAGATGATAGGATATTAAACTTTCTGGATACAATGAACACACTGTTGTTCTTATGTTCCCTTTTATAAGTCAATCTTTTCTTCATTAAGTAGACAAATCCAGAGAATAAGGTTACAATTATTGCAGTAAGACTAAAACCTGAACTTGGTGGTAACTGGAATTCCACCATCTATCAGCATCTTTCTTTCCAAAACAAGAAGGATACTAGAAAAGTTTTCTTCACCATTTAAGAAACATTCTGTCTTATTCCAGTGTTGCTGTAATCAATTATATGTCTCTACCATATTTTCCTTTCCTTACTTATATCACTCCCTTCTTGTTATTGCAAGGGTGACATTAGGGGACCTGATGAAATTAATTTTAAGAAAACTGCATTGTGTGTCGTATGTGTGTTTTAAGGGTATCTCCACTGGTGTGTGAAGACTTGGATACGTATTGCAAATATACTAGCTAGACCAGTGATTTTCAAACTGCTGTTCTTAGGTCCCAGGGGACCAAGGAATATTTGCAACAAGTCTGTGAGAAATAAGTAAGAAAACCTTTAAAAAACGTTAAACTGCTCCAAAACTCCTAAGCAAAAGAAAAACGTCTCTAATTGTTTGAACCTCAGTTTTCTTGATAGGAGAAAATTATGCAAAGTGTTAGGAAGGGGTTTTTTCCATATAACACAAATGGACTGAGAAGGTGCTAAGGAAGGTCAAACATGAGAAATCTTCCATTAATTTTAACTAAAATATCTCTTGGGATGCTTTAAGAGTTCTTTCTGTTTTGCAAGCTCACATCTTAAGGAATCACTGAGTGTGTTGTCCATTGGCTAAAGGGTCTGATCCAGAAAAGTGCTAAGCATGCCCAGCTCCCTGTGAAGTGAATGTATGTTGGCACCTCTGTCAGGAGAAGCCAATGGGAGATGATGCTTCTCAGCACCTCAGGATCAGGCCGAGACTCTGGTAAAGCAGCAGCGCACGCCTGTCAGCAGGACAGATGTGTCAAGCTCAACAGAGAAAAGCTGCGAAAGCAGACATGTTTTTGTAAGGAGCATAGTGAAAATATACACTATATACCCTAGACACAATGCCAAGTGTTGTTATTTACTTTTACACTCTGACATTCACTAGAGCCCTGCAGTGATTTTATCCTCAGCTCCATGTTGCCTGGTGTTAGCTGGGAGCAGATTCTCCCAGGCTCACTCACCTGCTCAGCTGTCGCATGGTAGTGGACTTTGGGATTGTTGCTGAAAGCTGGTCGATACTTGTACATGGCAGGTGTAGGAGGGCTGATAACTTTGGGTGAAAGGCCACCTTCTGTAAAAGAAAGAAAAAAAAAAAAGGGCCTTCTATTAAAACGTGTGGACAGAAAGCTATCATCCCTAATTCCTTGATATCCATGGTCCTCTGCAAACAGGTCTGTTCTGGAAGGAATAAAACTTGCAGTACTTTTGTGCAGAATTCCACCAAAATCAATGGGGCCCCTGTGGAAATAACACTACCTTGCTGCCAGATCAGCAATCTAAAGAGAAGAAGAAACGAGGTACAATATATTAAGTGGGGTGATGTATTTTGGTGAGTAGCAATGTTGCCATAATTTGAAATACCAGATATTTGGGTTGAATTCAGCTACTAGTTTTTGTCTGGAAAAAAAGTATTTTTAGTAGTATAAAAGCCTTAATTTCACATTTTCATAAATGAAATAATTCAGTTTGTAATGCCTAAGCATTACATATATTAGCATGCTAATATTTCTACTTCCTTAGTTCAAAATTACATTTTTCATTTTAAAATTGAACAAGAATTTAAGAAGGCGTTTAAAAGGGTTTAAAAACTCTGTGAAACTGATATGAAATATCCAAGCTAGCTTGAATGAATCACTTCAAGCTGACTTTTCTTTCCCTTTCCTGCTATTTATTCCCCTAGCTTAGAACCCCTACAAACAGACAAAAATCCCTTCACCCAGATCCCATTAATGCTTGAAAGAATACCAGAAGCCTTTTAAAGAGGCTGAAATATGTTCTTATTAACAAAAATAAAACACTGATCATGCAACTATACCTTCACTGGTCCCCAGCTGCCCTTTTAGCTCAGAGTACTTGCTTGGATCTCCTTTGGGTGGGAGAGGTGGTTGCACATCCATACTTTTATCCTCCAGACCTTCCAGGCTAATTTTAGACTGAAAACAACAAAGAATCAATCATTACCCGCAACTCAGTTAAATAACAGCATGTGTCAGAAAGCTGGATGTACCACAGAACAAGAACTACCTATACCTATAATGACAAACATGATTTAGCATCCACTGCAGACAAGGACTGTCATGTGTAAAACTAGCATTGTCATAACAAGCCAGTATAATTTTAAATGCACTATCCTAGCCTACTTGGCATGCTAAATAACATTATCATCAGGCTAGTTAATATGTGGTAGAAGACAATGGTGTTTTCTAGCATTTTTCAGCCACTTTCCAAGCAGCTCTCAGCAAGTAACTATCCAAAGAGTGTAACAAGTAAATATCCACAAAAATCTTGCAAGGTGGCTTCTTTTTAATCCACTGCTTTTTATATGACTAAACAAATCCTTCTAATTCATGCCAGGAAAAACTGAAAAAAGAAGAGGAGAGAAGAGAACTCAGCTTCTGAGCCGATATTCCTTTCACTGGACCACAAGCCATCCTGCAGTCTGGAAGCTCAAAACCTTCTTTGAAGTACAACAGCTGACCTGGTGGTACAAGGGTTCCCACACAGTGTTAGGTTCCTTAAAATTAATTTGAACACCAAAAGGTGGCAACTCCGGGGACAGAAAGTAACTATTGCAAAGAAGAGCCACCTCTTCCAAAAGATGCCCAGAGGCATTCTATTATAGAGCTGCAAAAAGAGCTGTTACCGGATCAACAGCTGCTGTGACTGAACCTGGGTTCAGAGGATGAAGTATCTGACACAGACTCAATCCCTATCATTTTCTCAAAAAAATGCATCATCTCAAAGCAATTTTCAGTGACAAACTCATTCCCAGGCTTGATAATGCTCAATCTATGCTCTTCGAAAGCAGTGCTTGAAGGCTGCCTCGGCTTGATAATGCTCAATCCATGCTCTTCAAGAGCAGTGCTTGAAGGCTGCCTTACCTTGCTCCGGTTGAGGTTGGCTTGGATCCCATTGTCACTGATCTTCACTGTGATCTGTCGCTCAGATAAATCAGGTCTGAAGAAAGGAGGCTTCACACTCACAGCTTGCTTTTTCTTGGGCTCAACTATGTACCTGGTTAATTGTTCAACAATCATCATTAAAATAAACAATAACCTAAGAACAAGGCATAGAGACAAGAAAATCTTCCTGCTTCTAGGGTATCATTTAAGAATATGTCAGAATCTAGGTAAGCAAACTCCATTTATTTCAATGGATGTAATAATTAAAAAGCAATAAAAAGATTTTTTTTTTTAGTGAGCAAAAGGAGAGGATGCATTAAAAAACTCAAGCCATTTTTGAAGCACTGATGGACAAGAGCACAGTTCACATGAAGAGAGAAAGAGAGGCCTACCACCAATAGAAGTGATTTGCTAGATCTTACCTAGTTAACAAGAACAGCTTCCCTGCAGTTCAAGATTGTGACTGGGGGAATAAGACCCAGCACATAGGGAGTTAATGTGGAGAAGATGATGTGCTGTCAGTTCTAGCTTAGTGCATGGTGACTTGTTTCTGTAGTATGTTTAGAGTGTTCAAATAAATGGAGGTAAAAGAAACAGACAGGGCTATAGGAAGTAACAAATCTAAATGGAAATGGCTGACTTCAGATATCAAATTTCTTTCCAATGGACTAGAATTCTGTAAATGCAATTGGGCAGTGGCTGTACAATGCATAAATATCAAGACACACAGAAGCTTTCTCTGTTTTGTCTAGTAAATAGGATATTCTAGTAGTGATGGCTCACTTTCAATATACAGTACAGTTTGAACAGGTCTTCACAAAATACAAATGTTCTGCTTGCTGAAAGTCTGAGAATAGCCATGATGATACTACTCACATCCCTCTCTTAACAGGAGTTGTCTCCCAACTTCTAATATCTGGCTCTTTTAAAGTATCCTGACCTGATTTTCACATTTTGGTAAGTTTGAGAAGCAGCTATTCCAGTGTCTTCCCTTTAACACATATAACAGTCTTTCAGGACTTACTGGTTGCATAGCAAAGGCGGGGGCAGGGGGAAAAGGCAGATAATAGTGCCAGGGTCTGAAATTGCTCAACACCCTGAAAAGGCTCAAATAAGTCTTCTTTTAGTATGACTATTAACATGTTTGCAGGCTGGACAGCTCAGCACCTAGGATATTTATACTCCATCTGATCTATTGCATTAAAATCCTGATTTCAAAATGTGAAACGATAAATCCATTTCCCCAAAAATAGAAAGCCATAAATAAATCCCAAGTTCCATGATGTAGACCTCACTGAAAATCTCTTTTCTGATAATGAAAGTGCCAGTGAGACTGAAAACCACCGCAGCCTTAAATTAGATTTAAGTCTTAAGGAGAAAGGCTGATTTTAGATTCCTTCCTTTTCTCCAGCAGACCAGAATACCTGGACATTGACTGTACAGTGTAAAAAGTCATGTTAGGAATATGATAACATACAGAAACTTACCTTGTTACTGAAATCCACCGGATAAACAAGTTGGCAAAGACAAGGGTATCAGCTCTTGACATAATTTGACATGCTCATTCCAAATAAACATTTCTGGGATGAGGGTTTTGAATTACATGAAGAAAGCAACTGCTTGGACAAGTTACAGCCATGCAACAGTGAAGCAGCTATCACAGAGCTCTGCCTTCAGGAGTGTTTTGCTTTACTTCCCTGTTATTTCACCAACGATCTTTCACTTGTGAGCCCAACCAAGCACATTTTCTTTCTCTGTCTCAACAACTACTCTACCTCCCTCATTCCCAGTTGAGAGCATTTCTCTTACCTCGGAGCCAAGGGGCTGCAGAGCACATGTTCCACGTTTCCACAGCATCCTCGGGTAAAAGGATTCACTCCCCCACGGAATTTACCTGTCACCTGGAAACATATTCAGGACAGTGCTCAAACCTCTGGTTATATAAAAGTCATCATCTAACCCTCAGAAAGCCAAGAACAAGTATGCCTTGCTCTGATTCTACTGTCCTTCCCAAACAGATAATTTTTTCTTTGAATGCTGCATTTCCTCTCTCCTGCTCTAACACACCACCTCCATCAGCTACTTCTAGCTAGGAGGCACAGCAACTAGAGATCCCTACCAAAACCGGCAGTGAGCTCAATTTGACTGGGTTTCAAAGTGGCCAGGTTCACCTCTCCATGCTGCTCCTGCATGAGATTTGTGCCTGCTATCAGCCAGACATCCTGTTTTGGTCCCTTTCATTCCCCCATCCCTTCCACTCCTCTGCCTTGGCAAGTCCCCTCCAAACAAACAGGAATGTCAATTCAAAATTTGTAATGTTGGATGAGAGCAATGTTTCCTCTCTATCAGCATCCCATCCCTAGCGGCAATCAGTACAAACGACTGCCTTATGCAGGAGGGTGCCAGGAACTCCCTGGTGATTACAATGTTTGCTTGGAAATGAGCTAGTTTAATAAAAGCCAAGCCTCATTAGACTGGCAGGATCCATTCAAAGCTTCATAAGCATTATCAAGGGTTTGTACGCTACAGGCAGATACTTGAAAGTAACCATATGGGGATAAATACCAATAAAGCCAGAGAGATTAATAGCGGTTGCCATTAAAAGCATTACCATTGCTGTTTGCAAGTAATGCATTTTAATCAACTCATAGTTCTGATCTAGCAACAAGTTTACGGAGTACCAGAAATGCTTTGATTACTTGCACATAAAACAACGACGATTCAATGATTCTGCAACATATTCTGCTGGCTTCTTTGATATAACATAAAACTCTTTAAAAAGCCACGAGAGAAATGCTGGAAGTTCTGAGTGTTGGAAGAGTAACCTGATGACTAAAACATGGTCCTGGGACATTTGGCACATCTGCATTCAATCCTGGGCTTAAGCTGACTTGTGCCAGATGTTGGCAAAGCACTTCATATCTCCGTGCCCATTTTCTCAAACACAGTATGAAAATAAAATTTCTCTAACTCACAGATTACATTACTAATTATATCAATTTTGTTTCTAAAGTAGTTTGAAATCCACTGATAGAAAGCAGTCTAAAAAGGAAGGATATTTATTTACCCTATTCAGAAACTAAAAATACCAGATAGGAGCAGATGTTGGGTTATGGGTTATTTTGATTCCATAAAAGACTTTCAGAGGCATTCACAAAGCTCACAAATATCTAAACTCAGCCACTATGCACTCCTAAATCACAGCCTGCCTACTGTGAATGTTCAAAACCTATGGACTCCAGAATGAACAAATACCAAAAATTTAGAGTAAAACACCAAAAATGTCTGTACTACTGGCCTATAAAATGTACTGGGAAAGAGGACAAGTGTAGCTGAGCGTATTGTAACTGGAAAGCTGTCAGCAGATAACTAACCGTGTGAGAAAAGAGAATCAATACTGAGACTGCAGGAGAAAAGTGAATGTTTTAAAACAGTGGCAAAGCCAGGAGCAGATCTCATATCCATCACTCCTGGTCTGGTGTTCTAATTACTTAGATATGCTTCCTTTGAAAGGGACCTGAAGGCTGGGAATACCCATCCTCCTGTTACAGATAGGCAGTAGATAGGGCTAAACAGAAATTAAGACCAGGTTATATTTAATTTTCGGAAAATGGCATAGAAAGATGAATTACTGTCAAGTGCTTTGGTAGCTCAGGAAACCAAACCGAGCTAGGGTGCATTTTCCAATAGTTATTTCATTCAAGTTAAATACAAAATTCTCAACCTTCCTAAATGTAGTGTAGCCACAAACACAAGAAGTTCAATTTTACTTTTTTTTTTTAATTTCAATTTTTCCTTTCTCCTGAGCCTAAAATTTTCATGGACAATTTTCATCACTGCACAAGGACAAGCCCATCCCTGGAGGTATTTAAAAGATGGGTAGATAAGGTGCTTAGGGACATGGTTTAGTGGTGGGATGGCAGTGTTAGGTTAACAGTTGGACTTGATGATCTTAAAGGGCTTTTCCAACCTAAACGATTCTTTGATTCTATCTCTATCACCTGTATCACACTATTGATATGCACATGCATACAGGTCTGGATTGCCCACATAGGGGCTGTGGATTATATACATTTGAGTAACTGCAGGGGAACTGAAGTTTTACAAGCTTTTTGGCACAAGATGTCATGTTGGCACTTCGTTTGGAGAAGCAAAACAAATTAGGTCCAATAGTCCCTCTGTGTGCTTGTGCACATATGCATGAGAACAAGAGAGAGACAAAGAGAGCGAGACAAAGAGCCAACTCAGACCTTATTATGTGCAGTGTGGGTTAGCTGGGGGAGTTCAAAATATCAGGAGACAGGGCAAAAGCATGATTTAATCTTTTCCTTTCTTTCTTCCATTCAATCTGATGGTTTGTTCTGTCTGACTCATAAAGTTTGAACTTCTAGGGTTGACAGTACTCACCACATAAAACATATTTCAAGGCCACGAGTAGATTTTAAATGGTAAATAAGCCTGGGATGATCCTTTGTGGTTAGAAGGGGGAAATCTTTGCTTGTAGTGCATTCAAGAAAAAAATCTGAAGATAAAAACTTAGGCAATCTTCCTAGATCGTCACAAAAGCTCCAGTAACTCGAGCAGTAGCTTACTGCTGAGATTTGGATCATTTTTTGCTTTACCCAAGCTGACTTGCTGACTTCCCTTCCCAACTCAACATCTTAGCCACAAACACAGAGAAAGGATTGCTTCTTACCTGTTCATTCGTTGTGCGCCCTCGGGCCACTAGAACAATATGGAAGCCAGTGAGACCAATGACTGGAATAAAGAATAACCCAGCCACACACATGACAGCCATTCTGTATCCAGGAGTTAAAGAAACTGGGGTGAGTGAAGGGATAAAGAGGCTATGAAGGAGACTGAGAGGAAAAGGAGAAAAAAAAATAATCTTGGAAATAGGGAGGGTGTCCCTCACCTTTTATAAGGTCCAACTAAATTTTATCTCAAAGTTATATCCATCTGCTCTTAGCCTGAGTCCTTATCCTTGAGATGGTTAAAAAATAACATGAACTCATTGATTATGGCTCAAACCATCTTGTAAAGACCGTTCTGCACTAATGTATCAACAGGGGTAGCACCCTACAGAGCCAGCAGTTCATATATTACACTAGCATGCAGGGGGACTGCTTCCAGGGCAAACTCTGCTTTAAAACACAGTAACAGAGTTTTAAATTCAGTAAACAGTACCCAGCAGTTGAGCGTCACACCGAACTGGAAGTAAAATTCAGGGAGGCAGCATATCTTTCTGAGAGGTGGTCATGGCAAAGATTGAGATAGACAAAAGGTCAGCTATAATTTCAGGGGTAATTGATGGTTACACAGGTAAAATGGGTACAGAGGAAAATCTGCACTACAGCATTTACAGGGGAAGAGCAATGAGGGATGAGGGGAGGAGTAGATCTCCACCAGTTCCAGGAAGACGAATCTTCAGATTCATTCTTTCACATTTTCCTCAAGGCCACCTTGAGTCTTGAAAGACCAAAAAGAAGGATACGTAATGGTAGTATGAGCTGCTCCCAGCTTTTCCATATGGTTTAGTACAAAGATGAGCCCAAAAGTGAATACTCCAACCATGTGCGTACTTAAGGACAGCAAGAAGAGAAAAAAATAGCGGTAGTTCCTCCGTCCTATGCAATTGTTGACCCATGGGCAGTGATGGTCAAAATCCTTGCAAAGAAAGGGAGAGATAGGGAACAATATCCAAATGGTAAAAGGAAATACATTGTCTCAGAAATAAATCTGGACCATTGTCATTCAAAATTACATCAGGCTAGTTCTGCAGCTTTACAACATGCTAGACTGTCTTTATAAGGCTCTTCTTAGGACCAAGTGGTTTCTATAACTATGGATGGAGAGTTACTTGAATGTTTATAGGGTTTGAAGGCAGGATATAAAAAAATAAAAGACAGGCTATTTATCTGCTAGCAGCAGAAGCACTAATTTTTTATCATCCTTAGCATGAGGAGTCGATTACAATGAAGTTTTGAAGATACTGCAATACTGCTGCAGAATTCTCTGCCCCATATTTCTGTATTTATATGTAGCTGAATGTATCCACTTTAAACAATGGACATCACAAAACATACTTTCTTACCAAGCAGGTGCCCAAAGAAAAACAACAGCTAGATAAGACAAAGTTCTGCACGAGTTCATTAATAGTTATGAACCCAAACCTAACTATTTGTCTCAAGTCAAAAGTTCAAAGTCCCTCATAAAGTCAGATCCCTTTTAACAGGAGATTTAGTAATGAGGGCAAGCCACAGACATGTTTCAAGTGCCTTTACACAGTTTCATAAGCATGTAAATACACTGTCTCTCATGGGATTATTCTTGACATGCAGACAGTATCAGGTGCAAGAAATAAATCCTTCTTAAATTAACACTCCTTACATCAACAAATGTTTATTCTTTGTTTTGTGGAAATGTATTTTTAAACCCATGATGACAAAGGGCTTTCTTTTTAATTTTAATTTCCAAAAATTTACCAAATACAAGAAAATGGATTAGAGCTTTCTCAAAGCACATTAGAAAACGACAGGGGCAATTTAATAAAGATCATTTCAGGCTATATCGGAAATGCTGACATAGCATATGTCTGTTATGCAAATCTGGTTGTATGCAGGCCAAAACATCTATGGATTATGAAACTATACAAGTACCCACTGCAAACACTTTAGTAAAGAAAACAAAAATCTGACCACTTTTGTCACAGATTCATTTTTGGGACCCTCTGGTCACAGAAGGCTATAGGTTTTCACTGATTTTTTTCTGCAAGTGTCGTTGGCTTTTGTTGTTTGTTCATTTTTATCAAATTAACTCAAAAGTTTTATATTTGGGAAAGAATTCTTATTGCACGTTCTAGACTGAAAGTGCTGTTTAAGACCATGATTTATTGATTCAGAAGTCATTAACCCTTTTTGCCTATATTCCTCCACAGCAGACATAATTTATTTATACAAGCAGAGCTTCTTACTTGCCCACCACAATAGTAAGAACATTCAACTGATCAACCATCAATAAAACTTCTGGAGAGCTAGGCAGAGTCACATTGTGTTCTGCTATTTTATTTAGATTACTTCTGGATTCTCTCCCATTTTCATTTCTGATGCAGAACTGACTCCAATGGAGGCCTTATGGCAGCATGAAATTGCAAGTGTTTATACCAGTGACTTTTGAGCAACCTTTTTCCGAGAAAACTTAATTTGTTGAAAATGAATTTTCATGTTGAGCCACTGGGGAGGGCAGAAGAAAGATTCCATGGGACAACTGAGAATTTACCATCACTTAAACGATCCTTAGGATCTAGAATTAGTGAAAACATTTAGGTTTTAAAACTAGGAATATACGACTTAGGTTTTCTACAAAAAGTCCAGCTCTATTCAACAATTCACAGCAGTCTAAATAAATTGTGTGACACAATTTATGAATAGCTGTGGCTATTCCCCTCTACCCAGGAACCTTGGCAGCTCCTTACTCTCCATCTTCTCAAATCCCGCATCCTTCTAAGGCCTTCCACAACAGGATAGCGTTGTCCTATTTATTGATAATATCAAGGTACAGCACTGCTTCCAGATACTTATAACTTAGATATGTATTGCCCTGAAGGAGAAAATGGCTGATTCGGCATAAACCCAGGCACCCTTTCTCTCACACATAACTGTGGGACTTTCTTTGGGACAATTCCCTTGCTTATGGCAAAGAGGATTAGGATAAAGATGATGTACACAGCATTCCAGCTGACTCTGGTATTTCTTCCCTTTCTGATTAGTAATTCCTTTCATTTTAATGGCACAGCTGAATATATTTTAGACATATTAAAGATTTCATCTTTCTATTGGGAAAAAAATAGACCTTGCAGCAGAAATGATCCTTAAGAAGTGGAATTTTTAGCTCAGCAATAAAAATCCCCCCCTGGCAATACATTGCTGAGCATACAGCACTCTGTACTTACAAGTTTGGGAGATGTTTATAACCCAAAAGCACATCTTACTGTTTGGGGGTTATTTTTTAAAAATCCTGTGTGCCTCACCAAGAACCGAGGGCTATCAAGAAACATGAAAGTTCCATAATTCAGAGCAACCAACATTAGAAACATGAACAAATTAATGCTCTGAGCTGGGGTGTTGAAACAAACATGGGGTCCTTCCACTGACTGGAGAACCACTCGTTGAATTCTGAGTTTGGTTTTCCTAAAGTTCACACACCATTCTAGTTTCTCTGCTTGTCCACTAATGTAGGCACCAGTTTGTTCCAAATGAAATTCTGAGTCCTAAGCTCCCACATGACAAACTACAATGGTTCACCCTGAATTTCCTGCTCTCCTGAACTCTGCCTCTGCATCAACTCTACCATTCACCCCTTTTTTACATTCACAATCCCTTAGCTACTTCAAGGAAGACATAGTCAGCATGATAAATTTTTATTCTAAAAATACACATTTCTATAAATTTCTACTTTATTCACTGGCAACAAAGCTGACAGAAAACATTATTGCATATGTAACATACATGGTAACTGAGGGCTATGTTTCAAATGGTACTAATTAGTAGGAGCCCATCAACAAGGTTACACCTGGGAACTTCCAGGAATTGAAATACTGGGGGAAGCACCCAACTGTATGTTTCCAGCAGTATGCCCAACCCCATCACTGAGGCAAAGCCAACAGATCATGTAATCAACAGAACTGTTACCTCAACACAGTTGTCACAGACGCTGCAGTGAGAGCAGCGTGGAGGACGGTAGAAGTGGCAGGTGGCACACCATTTCATCCGTACTTGGATTCCTTTAATCTCCACATTCTTGTAGAGTGGAGCTCGGAAGTCGTCATCTTTATCTTCATCTTCATCTGCTGCTCAATGCAAAACTAAAAGTTAGTGGAAATAACAGAGGGTAAAGATAAAAGAGCTAATTCAGTCAGTGCCTTGGATAGAGGGGCACTGCATGCGCCCTTGGGCTTGTGAGAGAAATAACAGAGTGGTGGAAGTGATGGACTGTCAGAACAGGTTGTCCGGGCTGCAGAACACTTCAGTGATCAGGGCTCATTTTAGCACCTCCCATAGGAGTGCTGTGCAGCCTTACTCACCAGCCCCTGGACAAAGAGAAGTGTTACCTTACCCAGCATTTACAACCTGAATGAATAAAATGAGCTGCAGACTAGAGTGGAAGAGGGGATGGAAATCACCCAAGCCCTTGCTCTGAGAGGTTCTGCTGCATGCATTTGGATTAATTCAATGCTAGCCTACCAGCATATAAAGTGAACGAAATTACATTGACAAGTATTAGAAGGTTGTGCTAGCTCAAATCCCAAAAAATGAACCCAGATGACCCTAAGTGATGATGATTTGTTCAGCACTCTAGTGTCAGCCCCTAATCATCCCAAAGACCTGTTGCTCCAGGGAGTCTGGTGCCACAGTGAGATATACCATTCTGAAGCAATTTGTGTGCCCATGAAAAGTCCTTGCATTGCACTTACTTCTTTATAGCATATCCCATGCTCACCTCTTCATAGCACACCCAGAACGCTCTTGCTTTAGTAACGGTACATAACCGGGAAGATCTCACCTCTCTCAAAGGCAGCATGGTCTACTGATCTGAGCACAGGACTGGGAGTCAGGAAGTCCTGTATTCTAATTTTCTCACTCTGTGGCCTTGAGCTAGTCAATTAGCTTCTCTTTGCCATTAGTAAGATGAGGATGACAATATCGCAGTCATCTTATTAGGGACAACACGGAGGGCAGATGGTTTATCATCTCAGCTAAAAACTGCCCTGTTTAAGAAAAGAGGCCATTTAAAAATACATGCACAAAATAAAAGCCAGTCTATAATAGACAAATACATATTAGGAAGAAAAGGAAAAAAAAAGAGAATCATGTTAATGAAAGTTCATCTTTTATTCTAGATTCCTGTCATCTTTATTTGTTTCCTTTTGACAGAGAAAAGAAAAATCTGAGAAGTTCACACCTATTTAACACTTGGATAAACATTATAGTGCAGCTGGCATTGGTTGACTGGCTCCAAATTAGGTGGAATTTGATAATATTGTCCCAGCAGGGCATCAATCACTGTCATTTAGTTCTATATTAAATCTTCTCTAGATGTGTTATCATGATCCAATTTCTATTGACTTCAGAGGGATTTTCTCCCTTCACTTAGATGAGCTTGGGATCTGGCTCAGCTACCGTATTTACCTTGCAAGAGTATTCTCTGGATTAACATTTGTGTGTGGAAGCAGAGTGCTGTACCGGCACCATTCTCTATTATTTTCCTTCACAACTAGTCAGTGTGACTCTTTAGTGGGAGCTAGACTCTAAATCCCTTAGGTACGTCTATCAGTACAATCTGTAGGTTCTTCAATACTGTTATAAACTAGCCCATGCTGTATAATACATGTGGGCATACGAAAACAAGAGACTAGAAGAGTCAAACCATTTAAGCTCTTGTCAAAAAACTGACTATGCAGACAAAAAATCTATACATTATATATACCAACATGCATACCAGCCTTGCAGAATTGACACATGCTCAAATAGTTTGTATAAAACAGATTCACACCAAAAATACTGGAAGCCAGTTTGTAGTTGATATCTATAATTAGCCAGCAATGAACATTGCCAGTCTCAACCCAGACTGTAAATCAGATTTGTCAGGGTAGCCCCAATTTCAGTGACTTAATACTTCCTTTCCTTCTCATTCATTTTGGTGTACTACTGGCAACTCATTTGCATAGAGCCAATACTGATTCATACCAGAAACATTCAGAGAGCCAACAAATTAAAAAAATTATTCAAAAATGAGTAATGGATCTGGGAGTTTGATTCAGGCCCTCTTTAACAATACAGGAGTGAGCTGGGTTTACTTCCCCCCATAGCCCAAGCTCTATCTGCGAGAGAACCTGTAAGCTCATATGATACAGCTAGAAATGTGTTTATTTCCAGATTTCAGTGATTGGAGCAGAATACATTGGCAGAGGAATGTATCTTACTACACAGATTCTCATACCCTGATCCACTGACACAGGGCAGCCAAGTCTCGTGTTTTTATAACATATCTTATGATTTTTGGCAGCTTCCTTAAAGGAATCATGTGATTTCATTAGAATCTCAGCTTTTGTGTCACTTATTTGTTGTTTTGGTTTTGAAGTAAATTTGTAACTATCAATCAGAAGCTTGAAAACCAAGACGACTAAACCTCATTTCAATAACAGAAAGCAAATAGATCTATTGTATATTCATTTTAAATTACTCCTACAATTTTTTAACTCCTTGTGCTGGCAGCTCTGTGGGTGGCGTGGGGTGGTGATAAGCTTTTTTTCACATGCACACTTGTGATCTGAAATAACATCTGCTCCTCTTTCCTCCCAGCACTGGTATTTATAGGGTTTTTTCTATCTTTCCTTTTCCTGATCAGTTTGCTTCCTTCACACATCTAAACTACTCCATCACTTTCTTCCAGGATGACTTCCATCCCTTTTCTTGTCCTTTCCCCACTGCCCTTGCTCTCAACCTCTTCCACACCAAGCACATGCATAGCATAGAGATACAAGGCAAGGCCACAAATGGAGAGAGACAGAAGAAAGTTGAGCTGTAGGGAACTCCTCCTCGTCCTGCTTTGCTCCTGACTCCCTTGTGTTAAGGGAGATGGGAAGGGAGGGAAGGTGATGAGAAAGTTTCCAAGTTTCTGTTTGGTCTCCCTGTGTGTTTCTCCTTTAAATGCAAAGTCCAAAATAAAGCACTTGTTTGCAAAAGGAAGTCAGAGAAGTCCAAAGTAAGGTATGGATTTACAATGCACTCAGTACTGGTCACTCACAGGGCATGGTGAGCACCTGGCTGCAAGCTACAGTCTGAGGGAACTAGGTTGCACACAGATATTAGATTACCAGACTGAGATTTTCAAAACTGAACAACTTTATTCCAGCTCTCCTCCTACCAAAGGCAAAGAGCATGGATGCTTTTGGTAACCTCACACCCACAGCATGTTTAACCACTGCTATCTCTGCTGAGATGGAAGAACTAAAAAGTCCAGGAAACTCGTTAAAAGCTGTAAATGCTTAAGCTCTTTTGAAAATCTCACTAGCACCTATTTGTACCTTTAAACACCTAAACACTGCATCACTTAATCTTGCACAAATGACTGAATCTTGCCTTTGCCTTAGTTTGCCTTTACATACAATTATTTCCTTAACTGGAGTGCTGCAACAGTTAATCAGGGGTTCAAAAGCTTCAGCTGAAAGGAATGGCAGACAGATGCTCATCATTAGACCCTGCTACCTGGAGAAACCTGGCACTTGCTATTCAGGGAAACCAGCAGGACAGGTACCTTGTTCTTGTTAGGTAGCAATTCAAAACAGATATTGAATTCCGTGAATAGAGGTGAGAAAGCACAGCTTGCACAGAGCACAGATCCACTGGTTTAGCAAGACTGCCTAGAGCAGTCTCTGCTGCAAACTGCATGTGAATAATTATTGGAAGACAGATAAAATGAGGTGATAATTCTCTCATTAGAATGTGTTAAAAGAGATAGCTGCACTGTGGTTCCTGTTACAAAAGCTGAGCGATCTTTATCTATTTAATCAGCTGTGAATCACTACTAATTTAAGCAAGCGTATCTTTCTAAATGTATACATTTTTAGACACTCCAAGGCAAGCCTTAATCATTATCTTTTTAGCGTTCAATGCTTTTGCATTTGTTTTAAGGCTTTTTGGAAGGTCTGCTTTGATGAAGCAGTTTCGGAAAGTTTAGTCTCTCCCCTCCACCATGCTCGCTACCTATTGTGAAGACAGTGACTTAAATCCAATGTGCCAGCATGACACAGGGGATGGCAATCACAATCACATCAGTCAGGAGAGCTACTCAAGGAGAACCATACTACACAACCCTGTGCCCTCAACTGCCAGTCTGAGCAAGTGCAAGGACAACTGACACCTCCTAGCTCAGAAGAGAGATGGAGGGTATCCACCATTTCACTACCATCCCGCCTCTACTGTCAGCTGAGTATAATAAATAAAGTCTACAATAAAGAATACCAGAAAAAAGGGGATTAGTCAGCAAACAGTGTATTTGGATACCTGACACCTCCTTTGGCTTGGGTTTTCAAATCCCCCCACAACAGTCCCATTCTCTGTTACCTCGTGGGAAAACTCCAGGGTCCATGAAAGTTGCCATGCTGAAGTTTGCCAGTACAAACAAGAACACGAGCCCATTGTACACTGGGATGGCTGGGGAGATGGCTTTTGTCAACCAGGGGCACCTGTGGGGAAGAAAAGTTATAGGTAAGGGCTCTTCCGGCTGTAACATGTAGTTTCTTCCCATTCACCATCGTCACACAGAGAATTAGTCCCATCCCCTCCCCATGCAGCCATGCAGCAAGGCTGAATTTGCAATTTAACAACAGAAATGCCCACAGAGCCAGTTTCAGTGATCTGAAGTACACTGCAGGCGCTCTTTGTAAAGCTGCTTTGTTCCATAGCACAGAAAGCACCAATTGTTCACATGGCTCACAGGGCTTTGCAACCCTATTGCCTTATTTGCAACCGGGCATTTTGCTTCTCTGTGTAAAACCTTCACCCCATTGTTGCATTTCTATTTACATTCTATATAGCCTTGTTGCAGTTGGTGTTACTTTCAGTTTTCACTGGTGTAAAGCAGAATAGGATCCTTAAACCACCGATCTCCACAGCAGGTACAAAGAGAAGCACACTCATTTCTCACTATGCTTCCCTGAGTGGTTTTCAACTCCATACAACACTCAGAACCAACACTACAAAACCTCTCATTGGGCGAAATTTTAGTCAGACCGAGCATGGGCTCTGCAGGTGTCAGCAGAATGTAAGAATGCAGTATTGAAAAGAAAGTGGAAAATATCGAAAGGAAAGTGTCCCACAAGAGCACTTTTCAGAAACACCGGAAAGGCTTGCTGCCTACCTGGCGAACATAACTGAGAGGAACTGAAGATAAAGGGTAAAGGAGAAAACGTAGGAGACTTTGGAAAGAGGATGGGGAAATGCCTGCTAGATATAGGAAAATTGTTCTAGCTACAAAAAACAACACTTCCCACCAGCAGAGGCAGAAAACAGCCTGCCTTACAGGCAACTTTACCCAATAAAAAGCAGTGTTTATTCACTCAGCCATTTACAACCTCTCTAAAGCTTACCTCTAAACACTAGACCAAATCTACTTCTGTGTTCTGCATAAAGAGGTTTGGTGTTACAGGGCTGCTGAGGGGAAAAATCCAATCAATCTCATGAATCTTGCAAATATAAATATTTCTTAAAAATATGTGACAAAGAATCTCTTTGAAAAAAGTAAGACCCCTGACTGAGTGGCTCCTTAGATTTCCACCTGCCTTGACAGGCAGGGACTCCTCCAAAGGCACTGAGCAGCCAGCCATTCAGCAGCAATACCTTGCCACCATCAGCATAAATCATACATCGGCCCACATATCCTGGATTGTATTGTGCCTGAATTACATCTATGGTTGAATCTGATTGTCTGCCAGGCTGAAGCCTGCGGAGAGAAACAAAAAACAACAACAAGCAACCAGCCTTCTCCCAAATCTAATTCACACTGGTTTTGCTACTGATACGCTGTTTTGAACAGCTGAGAATGGTGTTATTGACCTCGAAGAGACACTGTTAAACACACTCTTGTGGCCACCATTAGAAGGGCACCACGTTTTGTTTTCTCCTCCCATTTCTTTGTGTGCAGGCAGGAAGAGATTGTTTTGTGCTCCCCTCCTCTTCACAGCCAGGCTTTTAACATTGCACTGCTGCAAACAGTTTTTAAAAGGACCTTTTCTTGTGTGCGCTTCAATCAGCCTGGCTTGGAGCAAGTAAAAGATGGACAAATCCTACCCAGGGTGAATGAACTGTAAAGCCAAGAGCAAGATATGTCTGTGGCTGGTGCCAAACCTCCAGGGTGAGTGGGTGGGAAGGAAAAATAAATCTCGCTTGAGTGAGGATGCTTTGCTACAGCCCACAGAGGGGGAGCAGAAGCATAAGGTTTCTCCTGGGACTGGTTTTAAGCAGTGAACGGCCCAGGAAATTAACACCTATTAAGAGAATAGGAAGGGGCTGAGAGCTCTGTGGAGGAGAGCTGAATTTCTCTGTGTTTCTCATGCATTTGGGATCTCATCCAGGTGTTTGTGGAGCTTGGGTAAAGGAGCAGGTCTTGTAGAAGAGAAAGCTGATGGAGGTGAACTAGCTCAGACAGACCCAGCTGAAGACAGCTTGACTCCATGAGGAGTAAGACCCCTGCGTTCCCCCAGAGGTGGACTTTCAACGTGCAGCGAGGTCATACTGACTTGCTGCCATGCTCAGTTTTCCTCAAAGCAGCTGCCGATGACTGCAAACCAAGGCAAGGCAGAAGTTTCTCACTTGCTGTGAAATGTGCCGCAGTGACCTTGCCAAGCAAGCTGCAGGCCTGTCACTAACAACAGTTTCTGCCAGATCCTTTGGAAGAAAGAAAAAGAAATCCTGAAATAAGCAGTTATAGAATGAATTCTATTGAGGAAAGGGTTCTTCCCTCTAAATTACAGTAAAATTAGATTAAGCAATGGGCATGACTGACTTCATTTCTTCCCATGAAGTAATTGCCTACATGGAGAAAGATTATGAAGTTACCCATTCCTTGTAAAGCATGGAGGAAATATTTCCTTGGCAGTAAAGTCAAGTAAGTTGGCAAATCAAGGGACAGGAGACTCTTCCTTACAGATAAGTAGTTACTCAGAACAAGACTGTAATGAGAGAGACTGTCTCAGATGATTAATGCAAGCATTTCTTAATGTTCTCATTTCTGATTTACTTTGTCATGTTCCCAACAAATACATCAAAATACTAGGAAAAGCTTTAGCCATAAGCTAAACTAAACAGCTCATTTAATGGGTAAATAGTGTATCTCAAAATACTTCACAGAAGTTGAAATAAAGGATAGAGTGAGTCATTGTACATATTAGCCAGAAGGTCTGTTCACAAGCCTTCTATTTTTTCTTCCCAGAATCTTTATGCAGCATCACAGACTACATAAAATTAGATGGAACAAAAGGGGCCTCATTCGTAAACCAGACTGACCGATAAAAACAGATGTGGAGATCAAGTCCTGCCTCATAACTGTAAAAAGGTCTGAAAAAGAAAATAAAATTGCTACTAGGATTGTCCCCAAAAAGATGCATCCTCCCTGACCCTCTCCCCTAACGCACACATAATTCTAGGCAAAGTTACAGAAATTTAATCCAAGTCTGGTAAATTGTTTTATCACTAATCCATCATGCAAAAGTCTGGGTTCTGATCCTCTGTGCTTTCTGCCTAGAGAAGGAAGCTGCAGAAATGTTTGAGCAGGACTTGTAGTGCGTTTCTTTTTATTTTGTACATATCCTCTCTCCAGGAGATCAGCTTCCAGCAGCAATAACGCCGATCTACGGGACAAATCTAGTTGAACTTTTCAGTTGCTTTTTGTAACAGAAGCTGTTATGAATCTAGAGAAACAACACATGGATTCAAAGTTTTATTTGGTTGGTGAACCCAAAATTTCAGGAAGCTACAGTCTTTGTGTCTTCAACCCATCTCACAGTGGCATTATATAGCATGAAGGTTACCACAAATTTTATAGGGCCATATAAATTAAGTAGAGCCAAGAGCAGTGTATAGTTCGCTAATGGAGCACCAACACCAGATTTTTCTGAGAGAAAAACTAAACCCCAAGATTTCTGACATGCACTGATATCTAGGAGCAAAAACACCCGAGTCCTAACCCAGAGCTTTTCTATTATAGCTTAATTATTGTCAAAGAAAGCTGCACCTTTTGTGTTTGCAGGAGCACCTGCAGAATCGTGGTCATTGCAGAGGTCAAAGGCAATATCCTTGGACCACTGAAAAGTTAAGTGATGAAACACAGCACCAGATGACTTGCTTTTTGCCTAAGCAGCTAGACATGCTTCACCTGGCATATCTACAGCTCAAAGACTCTGTTCCCCATGACCATTATTCCTCACTGCACAATCAACATTTAAGTTCAATGTAGATGTGAAAATAAATGTACGATGGGTGCTCTATACCAAGTTGGTTTGGATCCCTCACTTGCACCAGGAGACCAGAAGGATAATATTGCTATTGTTGTGGGTACCAGCCACGCTACACCAAGAACTGCTCAGGAGAGAAACCTTCAATGGTTTTGTTTACTGTAGAAATTAAGAGCCAGCCCACAATACCGTGGCATACTAGAGATAATTATGGATCTCAGATTCTTCTGAACAAAGCACACAATTACACAGGCAGCATTTTCCTCATAATTATACTTCTCTGACATAGAGTGATTCTGCTCATAAGTCAGAGGAGAGTAATTCAGGGTGACAGATCTAATCTGATTTATTCTATTTGCTCTTGAAACCCCATCCTAATAAAATAGAAAGTTAAAAAGATTAACAAATAGGATCACACAACTTGCTAGGTGTCAGACTTATGCATCATCAGCTGCCTTCCTCTGCTAAATTAAACAACAAATAACCCTTTCTGCCTTTTTGCTTGGTGCTTTGTAGCAAGACATGTTTGTGCCTTATAATTACAGTTCACCTATAATTAAGTAATTGAATAGGACGTTTTTCTTGAATCCAGCTCTAAATTAAGATTTGGTGTTTTTTATTAAAACCTTACACATGCTTAGAGAGGCAGTAGGCCATAGAGGATGGAGCCAGAGAATTCAAGAACTGGGTTTTAGTCTTGGCCCTGACATTGGCTTGCAGAATGAATGAAAGCCATCTACTTCTCCCCTCCACCACAGTTAGGCCTTTTGCAAATGAGACATGAACTACTGACAGACCATCTTCCCCACTGTAGGACAGAGAAGGGATCGCCTTTGATTTTGCAAATCTCAAAGAGTCTCTGTCAGGGCCTGGCTGGTAGCCCTGGTGTTTGCTACCCTGGAGCCCAGTGCCAGGCACGCACCACCCTCTCCTGAACTGGGCAGGGGTGAGGCACACTGCTCCAGCTGATGGGCTGTTGTGTGAGGATGTCTCTGTGCTTGACCTAGTAAACAAGGCCAGTGGTTCATTTTACACTCTGCTGGGAGCACAACAAACACGTGTGCACACAGGCTCCCTTGGGGTGCTGGGTGCCTAGAGACCAGAGACGAGGAGCAGAACATGGAGCAGGAGGCTACAGCCCTTTTTGTAACAGAAAGACAGTGAAATCTGCTTGTGTAGTGCACAGAGAAGATGTGGGAACCTCAGGAGTACAGACAAACACCCAAACTTTGGATACTTACCCACACCTATTAAGACAACCCTGGAGATTGTCTATTTGGCTGCTCAGCTGTATCTAATCTTTGATCTGAGATTACCACACATCCTTCCCCTCAGTCTCAAACAGATACCTGATATGCATCAAAACAATTTATTTCTGAACAAGTCACAAGGCATGGGTATATAGCATGGAAAAGAAAGCATCTCTTAACTTGAGTCAACTTTTTCCACCATTAGAGTGGTAAAACAGTAATATGAAATAGCTGATTCAGTGCATGCAAGTAGGACCAGCTCAGTGAAGTAGGGACTAATTAGACAAGAGAGGTCAACAAGCAGACATAATTTGACTTAAGCATTGGTACTGATTTCACTGAAAACTTTCAAACTGTGTCCTTATATCTGCAGCAGCCTGCACTGGTTTGATTCTTCTCCATGAGTTTCTAGCCAAACCCTGACTGTTAAGAACATGTACCAATTTGTGTACTGTAAACCCCATGTAAACAATTTCTAATCATCACCAGTTCTGAACAAAGATTTAACATTTTTAACATTACCACGATATCCAGCAACTGTGGGAGCTGGACCCAGAGTCCTGGGCTGCCTGAAAGTTCCCTACCCCGGGAAGGGTAGGGCAGTACACAGTACAGAGGCACAACGGTCTGGATGGCTGGGATGATGTGTCAGAGGAGAGACAGGTACAGAGAGGTGAAATTCCTCCTAATCCAGCACTGTACCAGCTGGACCATAAACAAAAGGGCTATTGACTGACTGATTCTGAACACCCCCATTTTAGAAGAATTTGGAATTAGATGTAAACATTGTACCTTAAAGCCCATTCCACCAGTTTGTACATAGGACAGAGAAGGTGCAAGACAGCACCCTTAAGGCTGTACAGTCTTCCCCACAGGTCAGAGAAGGGCAGAGCTCTCTTAGTCTGTAGCAGTGCAAATCTAACACATTTCTCACACATCCCAGCCTGGGCAAGACTTTTCCATTTATATGCTCTTTCCTACCCTGAAATCACAGATAAGTACCTTTCTGGAATAGTAACAGAAAAAGAAAAAGAAATGCTCATTTTTCCATTTTTTGTCACTACCAAAAATAGCTTGGAGATCATTGTACATCTAAAAATATTTTCCAAGGTGCTAAGACATCTGCAGTTTTAACAAGGCATCACTGGAAACAGTCAGGAGAGAATATATCTGAGTGTCATAACCAACATGAAACAGAACAGCAGGTCTTGTGAAAATAGCAGGAGGTTCAAGATAGCCAGAACCTTTGCTCAGCTCTGCCACATCAGATTTTGATAAATGAACTAATTTCGGCACCATATCTTACTCATTGGCAAGACTGCAGATAATATATTGTTGCCATAGCGCTACACCCTCACTGTGAGTACAGCAGTTGTATTGATAGAAAGTGATATCAAAGTAAAAGATGACAACTCTGAATGTTACATGAAAATGGGAAAAGGAGAAGTAAATACTGGAGAATTTACTACTGAAAACCAGAAACTGATGAGAGCTGACTGCCACATGGAGCAGCTCATGCATGGTAAGTGGGAGATACCAAAACATCTACTGTGGGTTTCCAGGTGCAGTTATCCATCACAGAGGCAAAAAATCCCCCCAAAATCCACCACCAAAACCCCCAAGAATTTCTTGAGCCCCATCTTAATTGAAATATAGCTGAGCACTAGAGACAGAGGTTCAAATCCATCACCTGCTTAACTGTGTTTAATTATTCACAAGAAATGTGCTGGGCTGGAATTCACTCAGGTTTAACAAGAGCTGATGGGGTTTCAGTGAACTTTCCATTACACCCTGGACTCCGTCCAAAGGCTAGTGGTTCAGGTCTGGCAATGTACAGATCAGAGGAGCTAAATCAATTAAAAAGTCAACTTGAGATATAATGGTCCTTGGTCAAAAGTCTTATCTGGGCTATATATCACCCCTGAAGTAAAATACACTCTACCCTTTTCAAAAAGCTGCTTGAAAGCTCTGGAGCGTGTTCCCTTCCTCCCTTTTTAAGCAGTCTCCAAGACTGAGAAAAGACACTATTGTCATGTGAACTGATGTACGAGAAACATAAAGGAATAAGAATACCAACAACCAATTCTGAGTGAGACAACCACAGGGGTAAGCATATCCATCATCATGCTCAAGTTCAGAAGCCATCCAGCCATCCCAGACGTATTGCACAAGGCCAGATTGACCCTGCAGCCAATGGCAGGACGTATTCTTACGAGCTACACACACAAAGTGGCTTTACATCGTGTGCACGGTAAGCACAGGACTGGATTATGCTGGACTAAACACACATGCTTGGCAGAGATGCTCTCTGCACACTCAGTAGCTGCTGGGAGCCCAGAAACCTGGTACAGCACCCATAAAAGTAGCAAAGACATAGGTTACTGGCAGGAGCTGCGTTCAGTTGCTCACAGCTGCAGGGCTTGAGCAGGCAGGGGCTGGGCTCATTTGCAAATACAGATCAAAACATCAAAATCTACACAGTGCTTTGAAATTTGCGTTGTCCTGCAGTGAATTAAGGACCTACACAGAGACTGTTAGCACTTACTGAGTGACATACATGAAAGCCCAGAGCAGAGTTTTTGTTTTTATGTACTTGTAAAGGAATATGCTATAATAATGTAGCATCACTTGAAATGCCCAGCTTTTTGTTTGCACCTCAAGTTGAAAGCATCCATTGCACATTGATTCTAGGGTATATATAGGCTGGATTTCAGAGCACACAATAATATTTTTATATTTGAAGGATAATGCTCACAAAGTGAGATAGTAGGTCTTCATGGCACTTCAGGCATCTAATGGGCTGCAAGCAGAGCCACCCTGAGTAGTAGTAAACCTGCTGGTACCTCATGGAAAGGAGCCAATTGCCAATGCATGGGCAAATCAGAGCAGGCTCTGAGTGTAGGTTACAGAGTGAGCACACAGATCCAGAGGCAAACCCCCTTATGTGAAGCTCCTGGGTTTGCTTTCTCAGCCCCGGACTTTGCAAAGCCTAAAATGCTACACAAGCTGGAAGATGCAAGGACAACTGTAATCCAGGGCTTCTCAAACATGCACCAACCTTTTATTAGTACCATGCTGAGCAGCTGGAACCAAAATAGAGAGCTGAGTGTATGGGTGGTCTTTGGGTCATGACAGGAGGACAGTAAAGAGTCACTCCAAAATAACCACAGCAGGAGAGACACTAGTTGCCCTGTTACACTGGAAGTTTTAAATCCATTTGGTTAGAAAAAGAAGGAACTGCTGCCCAGTAACATTCCTTTGCAGTTCTGTCTGCATATGGCTGGCCACCAGCATCTCTGTACTGCAACAGCTGAATGACTTCCAGCCCGTTCCAAAATTCACATAAGGGAATTATCAAGCTGCAGAAACCTTGCTAAATGGGAAATAGGAGAATTACCTCTGAAAGATGCTGTATGAACCAATAACTTATAACACAGCCGAGTTCTCAATGCATGTGGCTGCACTGCCCTCAGTCTGTGCTCCCATGTGCACCATTTCCAGCAATAATCGCAGTCCAGCTGCCCAGCACGGTGTCCAGGGAGGTCAAAAGATACTTCACAGTGTCTGAAAGGGATACACGTGCTACACAAGCTGAGTTTTTTTGAGCATTTTTGAAGACGCCATGTGGAATGCGAACTTGTGCTTCTAATTTGTAAACATCAGAACTATTAAATTAATGCCGTACCTACTATAGCAGTGCTAAAAAGAGACAGCCCCTCATCTTGAGTCCACCAGAGTCCCATTTGCTTGTGTAATGAAGAACACAGTGTATTTGAGTTTTATACCACTAGTGACCCTCATGATCTTCCAGACCTCTCAGCAATCTGTAACCCAAGTTTTTGTTGGATAGATGGAATTGCACTTGCCAGATCCCATGCTTCTCTAATGGCAAAAATGCACAGGATAGCTCCTCCATGACTGAAGGCTGTTCTCCAGTGTTTTCCCTATTGTCCTCACCCTTGTCAACACATGCATGAATCCACCAGCAATGCAGAAAGGTGAGGGGGGCTGCCTCTACAGAGTTGCTTGTTAAAATAAATTTGAATTATCAGCAGCCTAATTCAGACATGCTTGAGGTGATCCCAGCTACTGGCACAGAAGGATTTGTACAGACTTTGCTCACTGTATTCCCCAGCCACATACTGGCAGAACCCATCTAGTACCCATTCAGTGTCTGAGTTCATGAGACAGTGGTGTAGCAGAAGCAAGGTAGCTCATTATAAGTATGCTGTGATGAGAGAAACAGGTAAAGAAATATAAGGATATAAGGAGGGGGATGGTGACATCAGTGAAAAGTGAAAAGAAATGGTCTATATTAACCTTGTTGAAAGGTTAATTTGACTTTTTAGATATTCCTTTTCCACATGAGCTGCAGTAGAAAGAAATTAAATTTCACAAGATACCATCCCTTTACAGCTACTGGAGAAATTACTTAACTAAAAGACAGCATCTATTAGATTAAAGTATGTGCCACTTAAATTAACAATGAGCCAATGTGCCTAAGAAACATTCAATATGGGCTCTGAACTCTGTGATCACATCCTCAGTGGATTAGCAGAGAATCAGGTAACATAATGTGTTTTCCAAGGTGCAGGGAAAAGAAAAGCAGAGGACACCAACAGAGACAGCCCAGCGTCTGAGCTTAAGGCTGGACAGCCTGGGTGTCAGGGTGCCCGTCACGGATCTGCATCAGAGAGCAAGTTGCCTTGTTAAAACTCTGCATTGAAAATTGCTGCAGGGGCTGCTTGGGGTAGTGGATACTAGTAGGGAATATATCTTATTGGAGGACCTCATCTCTCTACCACATGTGCCACTTGCTCCATGAACTGGCAGTGAGATGCCAGCTGGCCCTGTCAGGGTCGTTGCATGGCCTGAGCTGGAAGGACATGAAGGACTATCCAGCTACAGGCAAGGTCTGACACTGCTGCCACAATTCAGGTATTTGGGTAGGGTGTGCACCCCAATACCCAGCCATCTCTGCCAGCTCCTCTTTGCAGTGCTGGGGCAGCTAAAGAGACTTGCACAAAGGAGGGGAAGGAAAATCCTGAGGCTGGTAATAGCAGTTAAATTTCTTCCATGACTTGAGAGCGCTGTTCAGGAAATTTACAACTAATTAAGACCAGAGGTTCTTGCAGACTCGTCTGGATCATGTATTGCCTTTGAAATCTGGAAACAATACCTGTTCATGGCCTGAATAATACGCTTCAGAGCTGCCATGCAAGTTCTTTTATCTATGCAATAGCTTGCTTATGCAGGGAAGGGAAGACAGTCCTAATCTGAACTCTCTTGTTTGAAGATTTCTAGACACACATGCAGCAGAATTGTTGCAGTTATTGAAAGGTTTCCCTGTATGAACCAGAAGGATTAGGGATTTCATGTTTTACAGAAGAGATGAACGAAACAAAGAGATAGAGGTAACTCTATTGCAAATAGATACCGAAGATAGTGTAGAAAGTGTAAACATTCTCATATACAAAGTACTGGAGCAAATATATAATAATAATAAAACAAAAGCCTCTCTTTAGAATCCCATCTTTAATTTCCCTCTGGAATATTCTCCCGAAGGGGTATTATGGAAACCTGAACTGGGAGCATGATGTTTATATATCTTCTTCTCACTACACTGAAAAAGAACATTTGCATAGCTGGTATAAGAGGGCCTTAATATATTAAGATTTTAAGTGTGTGTGTGGGTAGGGAATCAAAATTACTTCAGCTGAGATTTAAGAAACGAAAAATGCAAGAGACCTTCATGTTTCAACCTATAAAGCAAACTTTGCATTTGGGAAGAACGTGCCCCTATGGCCATCTCCTTTGGAATGTTTTACCCCTTCCCAAGCTGGTACCATCCACCTCTCATGACAGGACATCAGAGGAGAACCATCAGTGATTTAGTCTATTTTGGCAACACCTTTAATTATAAACTGGAACAGACCTAACAACTATGGCCAAGGTAACAAAACAGAATAGGACACATCCAGTTCAGCACCCTGGTCTCACAGACCCCATGAGTACCACCTTGCCCGGCCATGCACTGTTCTAAAACCAAGCAACATTTTATACACCAGATCTTTCCTCTGCAGGATGGATGCCAGCAACAGCAGGGCAGAATTGGGGTCCTCCCAAACCAGTTCACAGCCCCTTTCTGCTGGAGGACTGGGACTGTTTCGGGGCACAAGGACACTGCTGAAAAATCCTCATTTCTTCCAGCAGAGGGTAGTGGGACACACAAGCCAGCAAGCAAACGTGGAAGATTATATTGAAAGCAAGAGATGTATGCAGTTCAAAACAAAACCAAGGGTGCAATAACAATAATAAATAACGTGACATTGCTTAGCCCAGTGGAAATATTACAAAATTAAATGCATTCCTCCATTTGCATTCATCAAAGGAAGAAACACATCAAACTTTAGCTTGTTCTCATTATCTCTACCCTTCCTCAGTAATATCATCATCATCTTCATTCCCCTTTCTAGTTTTGGGAAGGGACAACCCCAGGCAGCAGCAGACTCAGAACATCCTTTTTCTGAACATCTCTATTAGAAATCTGTCTTCTCTTTTTCTCTGTGGAGCTATTCTCCTTTCTTTGAGTGTCCCAGATAAATTACTGAATAATTTTCAGGCTCTGTTTACTCTTTTCTCCTTCCCATTGTCCTGTTGCTAAATTAAATGACTAAGCAGTAACATACATGTCCTCATGCAGCAGAGGAACATGCTGCTATCCCTGTTGTAATCTGGGTGTGTGGCAACTCAAAGGCATTCTCAGGTGCCTCTGTGGGTCTCGCAGCCCATGGATGCATCTGCAGATCAATGCCCCAGAGGCAAAGGTGACACAGGCAGGAGGCTCACGGCTGTTCCCATGCACTCTCTCAACAGATACCAAAAAGACCCACTAAGGTAGAAGCACAGCCACAGTCTTCTCAAACTATTAAGTCACTGTGACCCCCTGGCTTAGATTGTTTCCGATTTTAACAGCACAAACCAAGCCCAAATCCCAAGCCTCTCCTGCCTGCACATCGACGACTGCAACATCTCTGCTCGCTGTCTAACAGGATTAGGGCGGGCTTCTGGAGGCAGCTTCTCTTGCAGGTAAAATCTTATTACAGGACCTATCAAAAACAAAAACGCTTTTGGGGAGCAATAAAAAGTAAAACAATGCATACCACCTGTCATATTAACAGTCATTTTTTTTTATTTAAATGATGAAACATAACATCACCATCTTAGGTCTAAATGTTTCTGTCAGCTTGGACAAAATGTCAAGGGAGTCTTCCAATATTTGTTTTGGTGCACAGGTATTCAATTCATGTTGACAGAAAACCAAATTACTTTGCTTAGAAAACATCCTAAGAGACGATAGCATCTTAATTACAGAGACAGGGAAATGGGCTTCAACCTGGTATATAGATTTATTTCTTGCCAATTCCACTCTGAAGTGGAACAAGGTGGGCATCTCACCAGCAGCCACGATGGCAGGGGGAAATGTCATTTCTTTACTTGCGTATTATTTGCTCTACCCCAAACTCCAACATTTTTAAAGACAGAGGAGTAGCTTGGTCACACACTGCAGTGGACATAGGGTAGCTGTTTTGTCATGTTCCCTACTAATACCTCAGTATTCACTAAAAACCTATGGGTTTGTGATTTTGGGGGGTGTTTTTTGGAAGAACCACAAAGTTATCAGAATAGGTACAAGGGCCTGATAAACTAAAAATCTTCCAACTCTGTTGCCCTAGTTCAGGAACATAAGCCAGGTTTACAATTACCTGAGATGCCTTAACAAAGCTTAATACACTCCCGAGTTAAAATGGGCTCCTGTACCAAAATAGAAGACTATGGAAATGGCATATGTGTCACCATCTGCTAACGATATGCAATAGGCAAACCAATTCGGGGGGGGGGGGGAAAGAAACAGTTTCTTGATGAAACTTGTTCCCATTTCCAAGAATCAAAGGGAATATTCAGTTTAAGCATTATACTTTCCAGATTCCCAGCTAGGACCAGAATGAGAAGCATCAAGCATCTTATGATTTAACTGTTGAGAAATTTCCAGGCCAAACTTTCAAGCAAGAGGTTTGGATACAGATCTGAACCATGGGATGTTTTGTCTGTGGAGTTCTACCATTGCTTCCAATAGCAATAGTTAGCATTAGCGTGCGTACTTTTTAAATACCCAGTTGCTTCTGAAATTTGCTGAAGTTCATAATTCATGCTTTTCCCCCATTGATTTAATTTAAAGATTAGGGACCATCATTTTGCTTTTCAGAAAAATACGAGCATTTACTTCTTGCTGAACAGTTGTCACAGTGTAATGAAAATAATTTACTGCTCAGTTTTTCTGAATGAAGCCCTTATCCCTCCTGCCCTTCCTCCCTCGAATATTTCCTGAAAATCACATGCCACAAGCAAACTAGTTCTGGTTTATACTAGAAAATGTCTTAAACTCTGGGAGCTGCAGATCACAGGAGAATAGGCACAGACACATAAATGAAGCTTGAAAAGTTGGAACTGTACTTTTGCCTCCTTTGATTTTAGGGGGGGGAAATAAATTTTAAAAAAGTCAGAGTATCCCAGTCACTACAGTCCTTTTCTGAAGCTGTTTTCTAAATATATTACATAACACAAACAGCTCCAATCTTCCTGGTCTCATATGTCACTGCCAAAATTTTTGGTAGGGATTTTTTTTTTTTTACATGACTACTGGAAAATCCAAGCACAGAGCTACAAGTCATATTCTGAAGAAAACTTCGAAGGAAACTCATAACATCTCAAAATGTAGTACACTGTACCTGACTCCAAAGGGCATGCACATGGTAAAAATGAACCATGTTCTGGGAAGCTAAATCCCTGAAGTACCCTTTGGTGAATATGAAAAGCCATTTCTTTTCCAGAGCCAAAAAAAAGTTCCTTTTTCATGTCTTAATTCCAGGATGCACATCTGAATGCTTCAAAGTATACTTTTCCACTCACCCACTAGACTAAAAAAAGGCTGTTTTGTTTACTTGAGAAATAACAATCAAGTAGTTAGAGTAAGTGACCTTGCTGAAGTGTTTTTTTTTCGCACTAGTTTGCCTATATATTCCACAATTCAGCAAATTTTTTACTCTGGGAACACCTCACCCTTAACACTAACTGCCCTCCCTCAGCAGTGTTGGGAAGTATTCCTTTTAAAAGAATACAAAGATATGGCAATAAAAATTAATTGGAAAGTGTTATAGCCAGTCTCAAGAGCAGTTCACCAACTAGGGATAGACACAGATTTACTGAAAGAATGTCTGTGGTGAAATCGGTGGTTATCAGCAACAGACTAGTAAATCCTTAAATCAAGAGATTTACACTGCTGGAGGTTGGGCATGGAGATGCAGATGTGGAGTGGGGCCCATCCTCTTCCTCATCTTCTATCACAGCCCTCCCAAAGCTTCTCACTTGCGCTGTTTATACCTAATTTTCTGGCACGCTTACAGGCCTGTTCCCATAAACTACAGTTAGGAAAAGAGCCTTTTACATTGTTTGTTCCTCAGGCATGAGTGACGCATTCAGTTTATCAACTCTTCAACATTTGCTGTTCAATTTTAAACATAGATATCAGCAGGAGTTTATTTTTTTTCAATACCAGATCAATCAAGTAATTGACAAGTTAACAAATCTGTTTGCTTTTCATGGTGCTTTGCTTTGATTTTTTGTAATTAAACAAAAGACTGTTTGGATTCTGCCTTTTCCCTCAAAATGGCGCACTGCCCATACAGGCACTTTAACTCTGTATTTACTTTCTAAAGCATCATATTCTCTTTTCTCCCTCCCCATGACAGCTCAAGGCAAACCACAGTCCCTGGGACATCTGGAGGTTGTGGTTTGAATGAATCCCTTCCAGCCACGAACAAAAACAACCATCTCTGCTGAATTAATAAATACTTAAGGCTTGTTATTATTTCTGAATTGCAAAACTCTGTGCTTGCAAAGGCTATACAGAAAATAGCCCTCCTTCAAAAGATTATTAAAAAGAAAAAGCAAAAACTCCATGTTAGTTGTCTTAACTGCGCAAGATGAGAAAATGCATCTACCTTGTGTCTTTAGTGATTGATACACAGCAGCTTCTTTACTATTTCTTGCTTCTCTTGAATTCACATAACCATGGCTTTAGTTTCCCGGGGATTTTTTGTGAATGTTGGGGAAAAAAAAGGCTAGAGATAATGATATGGTTATGCTAAAGATACAGTGAGCACAGCCAGCAAGAAAATGCAAGTGTCCTTACTCTGAATAGTAACAGATGCCAAGACAGCAGAACCCAGCCTTGAACTGGAAATGTTTTAAATTCTTCACAATTTGTGCCAGCAAGACAAGGAAGGGGTTAAAGTGAATCCAGACCACCTTAATAGACCTAGAAAAACCAAAGAGTTTGTCCAGCGAGTGTGCTCCCACCAAATCCTCTGTACCACCTCTCCCTCCAGGGTGAGGGGCAGCGCAGCATCTGCGTAGTTAAACCATTTCAACAAAGCTGCGCCCTTCTTAAAAGTCAATCTGGGTGTGCACTTCTGGCAGAAAGGCTGCCTGGGCAGCAGAGGGGAGGAGCAGGCAAGGAGAAACAGATTCACTTTCCACCAGGATTTTGTTCCTACGTGTTCGACTCTACTCCAAACATTCGCCTTCACACACAGGCGTTTAAGTGTTCAAATTACATATAATCTTGTGTTGCTCATTTACAACAGCACAATCAGCGACTTGAAGTGTTCAGCTTCCTTCAAACAGGAAGAAAGCCCATGGTGACAGGCTAGAGAATGGGTGACTTGTTTTTCCACCACCCCACAATGCACACATATCACACTGAGTTCAGGAAACTCCAGCGAAACTCTGTGCACAGGCTCTGAGCAGTCGTCGTCTGCAAGAGAGTTAAATCTCCAGCTCCCCCTCCTCGAGTTAGGAGTACCAATCACAAAAAGCAGAACCTCTCTGCAACATCTCTCTTGCAAATTGTTCTAATTTCCCATCCGTCTTCAGCTTGGGTGACCTCGCCAGGTCCACAGATGATTTACATTATTCGTTTTGGATTAAGGGTTCCTAAACTGTGACTCAGGAGACAGAGTAAATGATCTGCAGCTGCCTCACAGAGCCATGTTAAATTGTGAAAGTGCCAATCCCATGTGGCTCTGCTAGTGGGTCCTAAATGAGTTTGAGTCCAGCAGTTATCACCTGATCTAAAATTTTAGGAATCAATGACTGTCAAGTTGATTTGCAGACTGATAAAAATGTGAAAGATTTGTTTGATAACCTCTGTTGAAAAGGACACGGTTGGTGTAAAAAACCCAGGCATTGCTGGGTTTTTTAACTAGTAAAGTTGTTGGCTGAACAAACCAACACAACACTTTTTCCTATTAGTGAAATCTATTGTTTGTCATTTGCTTTTGTGTTGAAAGCTAATTCTTACACCACACCTTATTTCGTGTGCAAACAATATTAAGAACAGTTGTGTTTGGCCTGACATCTAGTCTAACTGCAGCGTGACTCCACAGAAGTTAGTGAAGGCAAACAGGCAAAGAAAGAACTGCATCGTCTGGATCAAAAAAGGTTTTCAGAAAGGACACATTCGCTTGCCTATTATTTCTCTGGCAACTTCTGAATTTTTGAAATTTCTGGATTTTTCCGTAGGCACAAAGTCCTTTTTCCAGTAAGTAGGAAAGGCGTGTTTTAAGTTTGCTTTTCATGATGGCATTTTCTGTATATTCAGTGACAGGCAACCATACAGCACCATAATCATGTGTCACTTTACCTTCCCCTCAATTTTCAGTTTCCATACTGTCATATTTTAGTCAATCAGTTGTTGCTAAGTGGTCTCCAGTGCTATATGAACTTTCCTGTATCATACCACTCCTGAGTGGAGGCTAGACTTTGGGAGTCACCTTGAAATATTTTGCTCCCTTCCTGCAGAGTGCATACAACCTTACAGGTGGATGCTGCCAGCCGGTACTGGGTAATTAAGTGCAGTCCAGTAGCAAAATTGCATTAGCATAGCCAAGCCTAACATTGATCTACTAGATCAGTGCAAATCTGCAATGCAGATGCAGAAGCCTATTTAGCCAGTTCAGTATTTTAAGTTCAATAACTGAAGCAACTGTGCTAGTTAAGTGCTCAGCACCTTTGGCACTGTGGAAGATTCTTCATAATCTACCATAACTCTCAGTCACCGGGTGGTCTGTGTGTTGAAACATGGTTGTTTGAAACAATGAAAGCGGTTGTGCCTGCAGTGTTTGCAGACTGCTGAGATACTCACAATACAGGAACTAAATAAGCACAAAGAAACACAGCGCTGTCAGTACTGTCATCATTTAGTGCTACCTCATCTCCTGCCATTGTGGCTGTGTGAGAAGAAAACGATTCAAATGAAGATACGTGCTCTGCTTCCAGATACTCCCAGTTATGCTCTATCTTAATGTGGCTGTGAACTCTGGCCCTTCAAAGCTGTTGCCACCAATAGCTGCAACTCCGCTGTGTCTAGCTCCGTGTCCATTCCATATTTACGTTTAAGCCGAATCACAACACTTACAATGTGGACTAATGTAAAACAGACTAATAGACCAACACCTCTACCTAAGCACGCAGGAAGACAGATTTTCCTGCGTATTAGTGCATTCCTCCCTTCTGAACATGAACAGGAGTGTAGTACTAAGTGCAGGGACTCAAAAAATGACCTGCCAGCAGAGCTGGAATTGAGCATCAGCTGGAGTCAGCCTCAACCCTGGTCAAAAGGGAAGACAGCAGCCTCATCTTCGCTTCTAGAGAAGATGGCCAGCAGTACTGTCACAAACACCTTGCTGTTACAGATGGCCCCTTCTACAGAGCAGCACATGGAAAGGAAAGCAGGATATCTACAGCTTTTCCTACAACATCTAATTGTGTGAAGGACTGAACTAGTTAAATCACTGCTCCGTGCCAGCCGATAGATTCTATTCAGAAACCAAGTGCGCATTTTGAAAAAGGTTTGATTAGAGCTGCCTGGGGGCCTGGCAAGATGCAGGAAACTTATGTGACCCACTTATATTGCTGATCAGAAGCCTTTTCCCAGCAGACGGTGGGACAGTGCATGAAAACAGCCAGTGAAATTTCAGGGGAATGCTCTCCACAAATGCTCTGTAGTTCAGTGTTTCCAACTTTCATTACCATCACCATGTAGTATCACAACTTTTTTTGGCTCTTGTCTACCAAGAATACTAAAGCTTTCTCAAGCAATTCCTCTAACTTCTGCTTTGAACTTGCTTCCTCCAATAGAAGTTTTTTGTAACTCCAAAAGACTTTGCATACTATTAATGTGTCAGGAACACTCCCTGTGCATAAAGAATTTACACGCTATGCAGCAGGAATCTTTTAAAATTGTTCACTTTTGACCAGAAAGAAAGCTCAGAAAGAAGCCCCTGATGGAGCATAAGTGGCAGCGATGGTAAAGTAGGAGTAGAGTGCTGCAGCCATGAAAGAGAAAAATAATTTCGTTGGATCATGAAGTAGATGCTTGGAATATATGTCAAGGCCAGATCAAAACAGCCAATTGTTGTTGTTATCTACTTAATCTTCTGTTGTGTGGAAAAGGGAGTTAGGAAATTCTTTTCAGCCAACGCGACTGTCTAAGCCAAAGCCCAAGGCAAATAATGCTCTAAACAATAAGGCATTTTGTTTAACTCTGCAATAAATACTAAATTTGCAGGCAGCTGTTTGGTTGCAGTCTCCTCCTGCAATTTCCAGTCAATGCTTCATATTTAAATAAATGCATAACCACACCTAATCCCCCCACCCTCAGGTCTCAGCTCCTTGAGAGAGCGGGCATGAGGTTGGAAATGGGGGCTTAAAAGCTTAATCCTTGAAACAAAAAATAAGACCACTTCCTTGAGAGCTGCCACATGGTGTCTATTTGAAAAAAGTGACGTTCAATAGGGGCACTGTAGCCCACAAGATCCATTTGTGGATTTTTACTTTTGAGTTACTGAAATCTTTTCACAAGGTTATCAATCATAAAACAGTTTAATTGCAGCAGGATCTCTAGCAGAAGAAAGAATTGACGGAAGCAGCTCAGAAGCTTTCAAGGGAACCAAGCCTTGACAAATTAGCACCAGCATCTGACAGTACCATGCAATGGTCCTTGATCTTTTAGCAGCTATATTATTCATACAGTGGATTACCTGATTATTGTCTGCCCTACCTATTGATTGTGAAAAGCTAATAAAATGCAACTTTTTCTGAAAACGGTACATGCAAATCTGTGCCTTTACACTGAAGATATCAGTAAAACGAGCCAAATCCACAACCAGAAATCTTAATTTAAAGGGACATTATCCTGAAGGTACACTTACCTTCCTGTCTGTACTGTAGAGTTCTATCATCTGTCTTTGGCAGCACAGACCATTAGGAGCATAATTCATAGGTTACAATATAGACTGTAGAAAGATGGGAGTATATTCATTCAAGTTCTAAAATATTTAATAACCCTCAAAATGCAGGCTTCTGAAAGCTTACATACCCTACTTTGCCAAGCAGAGAGTTATCCATTCTTGCACTCACACCAAACTCTGCTAAACTTTCCATTCCAAGACCACAGAATTCCCTTGAATGAAGATGAATGAACATGGTTGATTGCAGATATAGGAGCTGGCAGACTAAGCCTGGCTTTTTCTCCACCACGAGCACTCCTACCTATGACCAGATTTCTACATGATGGCATAGCACACTAGGGATGCTCACCCAGTCCCTGCTGCAGACTCTGAGGATAAAAAAGTTTTGAACCTAGCGTCATCCGTCTGCAAAAAAAAAAAAGTCATTTTTTCCTATATGATTTAATGCAAAGCACAACCTCTTGCAGTCATTGTGTTCCATAGAATGAGTACAAGTCTTTAACTTGATCTGGATCTACTACCATCTCCTTTTAGAAACTAACTTGCATACAGCCAGTCTAAGGCCGTAATGAATACATGCTAATGTAACCACAGACCTTTAATGGATTGGATCTATAGCTTGAAAACTCAGGTATTTGACATGCTATTGAAACTGTAGATGCTTGAAATGTGTAAGAACATGAGTCCCAGTATAGCTTTAATACGCAGGTGCATCTTGCTTCCTCTTCCCCAATTTTTCACCAGGCACATGGCCCATTCATTGACAAGTGTGTTTTCCCGGTTTGGTTTCCTGGGAGTCTCTATTGGCTGCACATCAAGCCAAATGTTCATTTTGCTATCAACATAGCCAGGGGACTTCGAGATGCTAGCCAACCCTTGTTCAACTAGTGTTACTGTTTTACAACATGTCATGCTTGGTGATATTGAAAGGAAAAGCCAATAAAAGGAAAAATTAATCTTGTGATTAAACACAACACTTTGGATTGCTGGCTGCTGACACTGGCACCATGCCACCCTCTCCGAGGACAGAATAGAACCTGTCTGCTGTCTTCACCAACAAAAGGATTTTTTACAAAATAAGGGTCTCTTGCTATGAATGATCAAAATGAGCAGCTTGGCAAGGCGACCTGGCCAACCATCAATTACAGCTTTGTTCCATCCCAACTTAAAGCTGATATTGTCCAGTTCCAGCCTGAGATGATCAAAGTCCCATTCTTACAGAATTTCTGCATGCCATGTAAGTTACAGCTAAATTCACAATATATAGAATTTATAGTCAATTTATAAAAGGATAAGAGTTTGAAAATTTGTTTTTAAGATATTTGCATGTGTCAATGCAGAGTACAGATTGGTTTGAAATCTGAATCCTCAGGGCTTGCTAAGCACCTGCTCCCTCAAAAGCAGGCTTATGTGCCATTGAAAGATTTGTGCTGGTCCTTTGGAAAGGGATTAATTCTTTTGCAACTATGAATATTTGCACAGGATACTGTGTTAGTTATGCCAAAGTCCTCTTTGATACTTACACTCGAGCATAAACCATAGTTTTTGTGATCAGTTACACAATGCACATTTTTATTCTGGCAAATGTTAAAGTTTAATTTAAACTCTGCTTAGAACGTCTCCCATAGGGAAATTCAGATATGCAAATATACTTAGGGAAAACAAGAAAGCTCATAAGCATGGTCAAATCAGAACAGACTTCTGAATGACTTCTCACCATCATTGTGTTAGAGGAATATGACAGAAATTCCCTACCATAAACAGCAGGGTCTGGTCTCTATGTTGTTTGCAAATGGAATCCCTCCTCTTCCACTCCTGCTCTTCCTCTTTCCACACATTCTTTAGATGACCACAAAATCTCATCACTTTATACATGAAGTATTTTCTTAAAGTTTAACAGCATAAGCACCGGACAGTCCTTCCTGATCCAAAATGCTATCATCTATGTGTGAATGACCAATGTAACTACCATCACCACCAAAACCATCAACAAGACCTTCACACAAAAACATTTTAAATATGAAGAAATCCAGACCCAAAAGACTCTTGACTTCTTATTTCAATATGGTTGCTGATGTTACAGTATACCCATTAGTTCTGGCAGAATCAAGGCCTCTCAGTGGATCAGTGTGATGAATGATGCTTCTTATGAAATAGCTTCCTAAAAATCAGTTCTGTCCAGCACCTATATATGGCTGTCTCTCACCAAGTGTGATGACATAGCTGCTTCCCAGTAATAAATGGTAAAGATACCACTGCTTCCCAAAACAAATGCTATCTTTATGAAAACCTCTTCATTTATATGTTTTATTACTTTCAGCCATTCCTAAACTCCGTCAAAGGGATGGGTTCATCAGCTGGGGCGTCTCACTAAGAGGGTTGTGAAGACGCAAATACTTTGATCAGAAGAAACCTCTGACCAAACCTTTGATGAGGAATAGCAAGATAACAGTTTCTGGAATCAACGTCTCAAGCTTAAAAGTTGTGGCAGACAAAAATGGTTCTGAGACATAAATCACATAATCTGAAATAGAGTACAACCCACTCATTTGTGTGCTTCCCCTGCTGAAGTAACCATAAGAAACTGTTCTTCAGCTCACCAGGCAGGAAAAACCACGCATTGATAGAAAAGTTGTCTTACCTAACGCTATGAATCTGTAAAAGTGATGAATATCTCTAATGCTGATGCAGCTGGTGAGAAGATGCTGTCAGATCATTAAGCATAGCCAGTCAATTTGTCAGTGCTCAAAGACATTGAATTTTCTATCTTCCACTTCCTCCCTCAGGCTCCTTGCACATGCACACATCTTCCAAAGCCATCTTTCATTACAGCCCGAAAATCACATTTTTCCTCCTCTTCTCCCCGTTCACCTTAAGAATCCTCCAGGTTTCCAAGGATGATTTTCATCTCATTCTCTCCTTTCTCAGAGAGTCTGGGTTTGTGCACAAACATTTATTAGTAAGTTTAGGCTAACACACTGGACTGTCATTATCAGGTGCAGTGTTCTTAGGAAATTCTTTGCTGCTGCAGTAGCTGAATGCAGCCATCCTACACGTGGGCTTTTTTTTTCCCCCCTCTTGTGGCTACAGACAATAAATATTGCTTATGTATGTTTTTTACAGAGCAGCAGATTGGTGTTTGTTAGATTAATTCTAAAACCTATTTTATCAGATTAGTGTGATTAGCTTGGATTTCAGATCTGTTCTGCAAGACACACTAAAAATCTCTCTCCAGTTTAAGTTCTGGGAGAAAAAGCAGTGAATTCTCAAATGTATCGTAACAGAGAAACAAAGCTCTGGCTAAAAACAAACCCAGAAGTGAGAGGCACCAAGGCTGGGAATAGTAAAAGCGCAAAGAAGCATCAGGAAAGCTCCTCCAGTAATACCCCACCATGATCAATCTGTCTATGACTTTGCTAAGTAGCATCGCAAGATCACAATGAGTTTTTTTACTAATGTAAGCAGTTCTGCTCAGGCCAGAATGCCTGTGCGTATGAACAACCTGCCAGGGATGTTCTCAGCTGAAGAGTTCATGGTCTAATCCCACAGATACAAGTAAGAGGGTAATTAGAACATTCTTCATATTGTTCGCAGGGTGAATGCTCTTCTGACTTAATCATAATGCTTGAACTGAAACATCTCACAGGAGACAAGAGGAATAGACAGATTATAGTGTGAGAAAAGGATCTTCAAAAACACAATACAGAGGAAGCATTTTTCACACTTGTGCAACTAAAATAATTTCTGCTGGAAAAATCCACTCCTGCTGTAGGTTCATTTTTTGCATACAGTGAACATAACCCTGAACAAGGAGATCTCAGCTATGGCAGACAGAAAAGCAGAAACCCTTATGTTCTCAAACAAAGCTACCTTTTGACCTGCTACGGGAGGAGTGGAGACACAGGAACCTCATTTTTGTCTCAAGTGACTGCTTTCCTGTAATTCTTCAGGAGCTCTGCACTGCATTAATTTTACTTTGTAAGTGTTCCACAACATGGACTGGCTGGGCTTCCGCACAGTTGAAAAAACTCAAGTGGAAACTGCCTATGTTTGCTTGACACCCGATTTTCAGGCCACTTGTTATCTTGGTATTAACAATGCAATGGCAGTTCTACTGTGGAACAAATTCCTTATAAATATGGATTTACAAAACTGAAATGCCTAGGTAGTAGAGACAGCTGAGAGACACAAACCCACAAGTAGGATCATATTTAAGACTGGTTGCAAAATGTGACCAGCATGACAGCATACAACTCTTCTTAAAATCTTTATAAATGTCAAAATATGAGAAATATGCATTTAAACAATACAGCAAAGGACAGAAGTAATGTTAGAAGATTCAAATGAATGCAAGTCGCAGATATGTAAATACAGTATTTTATTATTGCACTGCATTTTCAGGCTGCATAAATAATTGTACATATATTCTGTGGCTGTACTAAGCCACTGTGACAACTATGACCTTATTGTGGCAACAAAATACCAAGAAATCCCCTGAGATTTAGCAATATTTTCTGACACCACAATCCTGCAGCTATCTCCACAAGCAATTAAATGAAAATGCTGCACTGCCTCCTGCTACATTCCAGAGAGCTATATCAGGCAGTTCAGCCTGCCTAAGAAAAACATTGCAGATATATAACCAGTGACTGACAACTGTCAATCACCTCTAACATACTCACTGCAACTTCTTGAAGTGGTTCAGATAGGCTTGCAAGAGAAATACCACACTGTATTCCCCTGAAGATGTGAAAAACATCTTCCAAACAGGTTAGTCTTCCTGAAAAGGAAACCTATATTCTTCATGGGGGAAAAAAAAAATTGCAGTTGTGGAAGATGCCAGATTGCTTTGCACTTTCTGTGCCAACCCTTCCTGCCACCCCCACCACATACAGAGAAACTGGGCCATGCTGCATCAAGCATGGCAGTAGCCACCAAGAATATCCCAAAGGGGGGATATTCAGCTGAGTCTGGTCAGTCTGTTGCTATCAATGGCTTGCTTGGCTGGAGAAGCAGGGAGGCTTGAAACTGTGTAAGACATGCCAGTGCTGGCATACAAAAAAACCCTGTGAAGGGAACAGAAAGGATATGGATGTTTCCCAGGGAGTAAAGGCAAAAAAAAGCAGTTAGAACTGACTGCCTGAGACTGAGTGTGTAAAGCAATAATAAGTGAAAACAAAGGAAGATACTGAATGTAGAAGAGAGAGCAGCAAGGAAAAAATAGGGAGGACAGAAAGGAAAACAAGAGTAAGAGAGGTGGCAGAAAGTGTTGCAAGAAAACTATCTGTTTTCCATGGTGCTACAGTAGTGACACCAGAAGGGGTATTTTTTGTTCCAGGAATGGCTTCAAGGAAGACAATTCTTACACTTTCATTCCCTCTAGTGGGATTCTCACTCAATCAGTCCACAATAAAAACCTCTGCCTCAGTAGGACTATTGACAATCAACTAAGCTTGTCCTTAGAATAAAGTTGGGTGCTGAACATGGAAAGCCTTGATATCACACGAGATTGGTCACCGAATGCTGCTAGGAGGAAATCCTGTACATCCTCAAGCTCAAAGCTACCAAAGGCACTTCTATAGTAAACTTACCAGCATTTCAGTGGTCAAGATCAGAATCACAGAGGAGCCTCTGAAATCATCAATATAGTCTTTAGCTCTTACATGTTATTAAAACAAAAAAGGGTAATGAGTAGTTGCAAATATTGGCTTTTCTTTTTTGGGGGATGGGGGGTAGTTCTTGCCTGGTTTTGGCTCTTTGTCCCTAAGAGCTGGGCTAAGCTTAAATAGTTGATAGCTATTCTTTGTCATTCCTGAGCTGGAACACACAGAGACGCAGCCTGAATGCAGCATCTGTGTGACAGCCTCTTCAGGTTGTTCAGACCTGGTCCGCCAAAGGACATGGGAATCTGACACATGGGAATTGATTTTAACACTTTATTCAGGATTTTGTCTGGTTTTATCATGCTTTTTTATTACAAGCAAAATCACTTTCTGAAACTGTTAAAGGACCTGGCATCAAATAAAGCAGATTCCTGCCTGGACAGTCTATGCTACAGCATTTGTAGACTCCATCAAAAGGCAAAGTTTGCTGAAAGACAGGCAGACTTTTAAACTTCATTTGCTCAGGCTGTACCAGAAGCATCCAGTACTAACAGAATTCTAGCTAACATGGTGATCGTTTGTTCTGCTTGACAAAGGTCACTGGACATCAGTTTGAATCTCCCACTGAAGTCCATTTACCGAATTCTGCTTTCAGTGGCAGAACCAAAGCCTTACTTCACAATGAGCTGAGCCTCATTTTTTATAATGAGCAGTCAGGAATGTTATGCCTTTCTTATACTCTGCAATCTTAAATTTCCAGGGTATAACCTGAAAACCAGGATTAAATTTAATATGCTTTGAATTTACATGATCTCATTACAGGATGAGATTATTCTAGACAGACTATGCGCAACTGTACGCTAAACGTGCTCAGAGGCCCAGTATGTGACAACTATGCACATAACTTAGCAATTCTGCCTAGAAAAGAGGATTTGTATAATTTTACTCAAAGAACCTTTTGATTTCAGTCTTAGACAAAATCCAGAGCAGTGGCAATTCTGAAGACTGAAGTAGCCTGCCACTTAATGGCAACTCCCTTTAAAACTATTAGATTTTACTCTGGGGCACAAAAAAAGGTACACAGTTTTAAAGAACCTTAAGCTGGTCTCTTTTAATATAGCAAGGTATCAACTTTCTCTTACCTTGCAGTAGGATTTGCAAGGTACCAGCAAGCTGATACCTTGTCTAGTTCTACAGGTGCAGAGGTACGTGGCTTGTGTGTCTAATTTATACACGGACATTTCCAACTTTCAAAGGGGAAAATGTGATTTAAGTACAAGATAGCCTGCCAAATTCCTCAAACAATTACAGATGTTTCTTACATGTCTGACCTAAGAGGGCTGACTGCTGAAACCTAGACTTATCCAAACCACTACAATTTCCTCTACAAGCTATTTGTCTAGAGTAAAAGGACAAGAGGAGACCTAGATTTATGGATCACGACACAAACTTATAAATCTTTGCTCTTAGTTTACGATTTAAAAAACATTTAAGTACAGAGTTTGTCAGCCGAAGTAGCTTTTGGTCCTTTAATCATGTGTTGCAGTTTAATGGAGCAGATGCACCACTTCTGTTTCCCTGCCTTAATGTATGCTTACTGTTTTTGTTGAATGCCAGTATCCGCAGCAAGAAAGCATGTAACCAAACTTGCAGAATATTGGAAATGCAGCTGCTATGTCCACAGCGGGGACTAGCCCAGATGAGGTACCGTTTCCTCCCAGCCTTAACGCTTTTCAAGCCTGTAGGGTTCCCTGCAGTCCAGAAGGCAGGGCTGCTGGCACACCAACTATCACTCCTCTGGCATCATAAAGAGATTGCCTGGCATGGCAGGAACAGAACGGCTATTTACAACCCACCTGTCCAACACCCAGGGTCAGTAGTGTGTATCAGTGTCACTCAGAATCGAGGACGGGGTTTGGTTTTTCAAACAGCTTGTCTTGATAAGTGTTAAGCAACCCCAGAACCGCTCTAATGTTCAGTTTCTTATCCTGGATCAAGCCCCCAAATTACTGTTGCTTGACAATTCCAACATAAAGAACTTATCCTCAGTTTCATATAATTTACCAAACTTTAACCATTTTGGGTGACTACTCTGAACATACATACAATTTTCAATCTCTGTCAAATGAATTTTTCAGCTATTTTTTTAAACAAGCAAAAGAAAAACACTTCTTGCCCAATTAAATTCTGGTAACTTAATCTTTGTGATACTAATGGTGATTATGTTTTGGACCTAAAATTTGGCAGGGTGTTGCCACTGACATTTCTTCAAACCAAAACTTTTAATCATATATAATCTCAATTTTTAAAGTAGCTTTAGCTGGTTCAAAACACCATTTTTTCAGTGATTGAGCTATTCAAAAATCCTAATCAGGGACCCATTTTACGAGGAGCTGTATAAACACAGCTGCTAGGAAGGGTCTGGTACAGACTGTAACATAATGGTTTGAATTCTGTTTGGAGAAGAACCTCAGAGTGGCAACTTAAACGTGCCAAACATGCTTCTGTGACCCCCAAAGACATGTGATGTGTTTTGATTAAAAATGAAGTGAAATTTAATACTCAAATACAAAGAACGGAAGCTGAAACCAGAGCAACTGTGATTTAAAGTATGTGTATTTGCACAGAAGAGCAACACCACATGAGTAAGAGAGGAGGCAGAGTAGCTGAGGAGGAAAGATGGCTCTGAGGGAAGAGGAGTGAAAAAAAACCTGAGGCAAAACCAGAGCCAAGGAGGCCACCTGAGACCTGATCTGCCTACCAGAGCGTTGCTAGCCCCGGCCATCGAAGCAACTAAGGAACCATTAATCCTGCAGGGAGGGTTCCAGGATTTAGCAATAATGTGTGGAGGGCTCTTCAAATTGTATCCTGCTTCAGTCAGGTCATTTTCCTTCAAAACTATTCACTGCTTTCAGGATCCAGGAGAAATCCAGCGCAGAGCCAAAAACAGATGGGAAAATGTTTAACAACAAGCAGACTGACTCAGTGCCAGAAGAAAGCCCAGAGTGATTCGGAGATAAGGCACATGAGGCTACAGGTGGAAAGTACTGAAAGGATTGTTTCAGGTGGTTGCTTCCGCCGACTCCTCTGGATGCTGCAGAAAAAGATCAAATGCTGGTTATACACACTTTTCAGTGGTTTTAGCAAGGGGGGTGGGGAACAGGAAGGGTGGTTGATTTATTTGCTCAGTGCTGAAATAGCTCTCAGTTCCAGCTACACAGTTAAAATCCAAGCCATCATTTTATTGTGTCACAGAAACATGTATTTGAGATAGTTTGGCTTTGATTTATTCAGTATATATAACAGTGGCAAGGAGTTCTCAAAAAGGGTTTGTGGTTGGATTGATGGACATGTAATCATTTTGGAAGGCAAGATGAATCACTCAAAATGGTGGAATAAAGCAAAAATACACACTGAATTCTCCTTAGCCAAGGCAACAAAAGAATAAATTATTGCATTCTACATGTACTTTAAGGTATTACAGAAAAAAAAAAAAAAGATCAGAAAATTTTGCAAGAGAACTGACTTCAAAGAATATTTTAATTTCAGATTGTAAGGATTTCTAGGAAAAATCTTTTGGGAATGGATGTGGAATTTGTTATAACTAACTACACAGCTTACCTTCTTGCTGGATCTTGATTTCTCCTTCCTAGGAGAGAAGAGGAACACATCAGCGTTGTATTGTCAGGCTGAAGCTGGGGTGGGGGGTGAGTGCTGTTAAGAGAATTTGCAAAAATATCTACTCACCTAACTCTGTGCCTTTCAGGTGAGGAAGGCCCCTGTAATTTTGATTCTTTCAATCATCTTCCAAAAAAAAAAAAAAAAAAGAAAAAAGGGGGCTGCATCTCAGATCAGAAATGCTGCCACCCAACTTGAACAATCCATGTTGGCTGCTGCAGTTGAAATTGGCTATAGCAGAGCAAATCATGTTGCACAGCAGATGACTAAAATCTAATGTCAGTCCCACCTATCCTACACAAAAAGAGGGCAACATTCATTCAATAACCAGGTTAGGTTGCCTGAGTTTTTCTTTGGGTATTTCTGTTTGTTTCTTAAACTACCAGTTCTGTAGACTGGAAAATTTTGTACAGAATAAATAATTCCTTTCAAAAATCCCATTACAGACTATAGATTTTTCCAAAAAAATTCTACTTCTGCTAAAATTTGCAGTCTTCTCGTAGACTTTCCCTGCTGGCAAGGCAACACATCATTGCCTGTTCTTTGGATAGTCTTTGCTTGCTTGTTTATAAGAGGCGGTCTGTCCTTCCTAATAGATTGCACCTGTGAGAGATTTGCCCAAGCAGCAAAATCACTCCCAGGGAAATAGTTTTTAACCACACTCCTTAATAACAGTCTCTGGGATGTACTGTGGATGTTAGCATGTTGCTGACTGACAAGATCTTTCCATGAAATTGAGCCTTTAGTCTCATTATGAGGATCCTTCTTGCTGGGACTGATCTTGATGCTCATTTTCTTTATGCAGAGATTGCTAATTTGGAGAGGGAGATCAGAATAGCTGAGGAGAACACTAGGGGGTCAAATCAAGGACAGGAGACAGGCCACTTGGTAGGGTAGCTATGGATCCCCATATTTTGTTGTATTATATGATTTGTACATCATACATTACACTACGAAATAAGACACAAAAGCCACAAACTGTATATTGTGTTCAATTCTGGCAACTGGAGTGGGCTACAAAGTCCAAGTCCATTAGGAGGAAGCCAATACCCTATCTTTGACACATGTTCGTTCCTACACAGCCTCTCCTTGTATTTTTAACCATACACTCCAGTGTTTGACTGTATGGCTCAGTTTTTTAGTTCAGTTTTGGAAGGTACTAACAATCCTGACAGAGGATATCTCATTTCTATCAAAACAGTTATCCAGATTCTCTGACAGGACACAGGACAAGCTCATTCCACACATAAACACTGACTACAGGAAAGTTCAAACAGTTTATTTTGCAGCTGTGCTAAGAAACTGTCAATGGATTTCTGATGCCTTATCACATCTCATCCACTGCTATATGGCTGACATTACTTTTGGACCTTTAAGCAAAAAAACCCATTTCAACTGCATTAGTAAGTATGAAACAAGAAATTATTTTTCATGGTTCCTTACATGTCAACTAAATACCTATAATTGTTGAGAAATTCTTACCAGAGGTTGAACTTAATTAAGGTTTCTGTTGATTATCCAAAGCCTTGGAGACTTTTTAACTTTGCACAATGTGTTTATTACGGCTACTGACATAAATCAGTTTCCTTGAGCCTATTTCACATAAGGAAATCCTTCTGGGACAGGTGTTGAACCGGTCAGAAGTGTTTGGTTCTCCGTTCTGGAAGCTGAGGACCTCTGGTTTTCCCAATGCAGTAAAATACAGATCTAAGTTCAAACTTCTATACTTGCTGTGACAACAGTTGTTCATCCTTTCCATATCATTTTTCTTGCTTTAAGAGTCTTTTCATGCATTCTCTATCTCTGCTGAGATTAAGCTGCCACCTAGCTTAACAGACAACAATACGAGCAAAATCCAAGCCAGTAGCATAGATATGATGAGACTGCCTTGCTAACAAAATTTTTCAAGAGGATAACGAAGATGTTTGTTCCAGTCTCCACCAGTTAAGAGTAAGCTAAAAACTTAGAAGCTTCTCTGACTCTCAGCTACTGACGAAGCACACCCAAAAGTATTAGGGGTCCATGGGCCTTTATGATATGGTAATACAAGCAGAAAAGATAAGACTATGTGGCTATGGTTGAGAGCCTTCCCATTTTCGTAAACTGGACAGAATCTAGTTTGATTGATTCTTTAAAGAATTGACCTAAGGCATTAGCTAAAAGACTAAGTTATAATATCTAGTTAATTATCTTCTGAAGTACAAGAATGAAGTTAAATTATGACATAGACTGTGTCAAGTTTTTATTTTTTCTTAATTTAAATTCTCTCGCCAAATTTTAATTAAAACATAGTTTAGGTTGCACTGATTTTTTTTCAAAGTAGCAGAACACAAAAATAAATGTAAATCACCTCATTGTCCTTAAAATGATAGGCTGGAGCTTAAAAACTTCTTTCTAATGTACACCTTGTGACTGATCTTATATTTTGATTATTAACAGCAAAGTTATTTTTGGAGAAGTAAATGTTCACTTCCAAATTAAGAAGAAAAAGGTTGCTACTATACAAGCTATTCTTCTCAGTAATCAAAATTTCCCCATCAAAACTAAAGAATGACTCTCAAATGAACAAACTCTTACACCGAGACTCCAGCAACAAACTGACCATTGTCACAACACAGAAAGTGGCAAGTCTCAACCCTCGTCAGATCGCAGTTTTGTAAAGTGCCTCTGCTGCCCCCATTTCCCATGAACAACTTTTTTATCACCCCACTTCACAAACAGAGAAGGAATGCACTGAGGATTCATTATAAAAATACTTACCAAGTATGAAAGGTAATAGGAATAAATCTCTTAAAGTGGTTGTAGGCTAGCTCCCAGAGCTGGGATTTATGCTTTTATGCTGAAAGACCTTGGTTCAAACCCACAAACTCTTCTGGGGTCATTGCATAAGTGGTTTAAGTTTCCAAAGGGAAAGATAAGTAAAAGATTAGGTCCAATGGTCTGTTCTCCTTAATAAATAATGATAATAAAAATCTATGAATCACTCTCAAGTCAAAGCTTCCCAGAATCATTCAAAATTCCCCTCCTCCAGCCCTATTTTAATAGAAACCCCTGATAAAGGAAAATGAGGAAACTCAGTGCCTGTTTGTAAGAAGTTTTCCTTCCCACACAGCAAGTGGTTTTCCACCCTTGGAAAAACACTTTTTTATTTCCCTAAATTGGGCACGACATTAAGTAGATATCCCTCTATCTGAATAGGCAGAGGCATGAATTCCTCTTGTTTCTGGGGAGGAGGGCAGCCTCCTAGTGTGATAACAGAGCCTGACACAGCAGGTGGAGAACATCGTCTATTCACAACTAATGATTACCCCAGGTATTTGGTGACAGAAGTGCTGGAGCTCTGCAGCACTCTGCAAGGTAATTGTGCAGGCCAGTTCCCCGGTAAGTCTGTTCCACACAAGCACACACAGTTAATCTCCTGAGAACCCTTTTTCTGCTTCGATTCTGACAGCATCTGAAACTCTTAATGGAATATTTGACCCAGCCTTAACATAATCAGATAAATCAGGTGAAAATGTAGAAAGTTATTACCAGAAATTTACTAATTGCAGCCTTTTCTCTGGCAGAAGACTAGGCAGTAACAAAAATAAGTTTTAACAAGACTGAAGATGTCAGGCAAAAACATTCCCAAAGGATGAGAGGAACTTGGAGTCATAAAGGCAAACACATGGTAGAGAATCAGAAAGTCCTCTGTTGGGTTCCAACTCCTAAATTAACAGTATATTCTGACGCATGCTGGGGAGAGACAGCGTTGAGACGTTCTGATTGTTCCCTTTATGAGATGGAAACAATCTCTTACCCTTACTCAACCTTTTATAATAATCATCACATGAGGAATCACTCCAGTCCGTCACACAAGGAGTCAGGACACCCACCCAGCTAGGTTGCACGTGGCAGCTTTCCCCCACCACTGGCCTCCCTCTTCTCTGCCCAAAAGGGTCAGTCCATAACATTACAGCTTACTACCGAGCTCTTTCAGGGACTGCAGTGGATTTATAAGGCATGTACTGTCATCCCTCCAAACCACCTGCAGGACTGTGACTTGTGGGAAGTGGAGGGGAAAAAGGTTACCTTCTGACAATAGAAAAGAAATGCAAACTTTAATTGCCATATAGCTAGCGTCTAGCCGATGTGAGCAGTGAAGATAAGGAAAATACCTATAGCATTTCAAATTGGGTTTTAAAGAGGAAGGGCTTAATCCATTTCTAATTAAGTCACTAGAAGTAGTGAATTGATACTCTGGCTCTGACATTATGACTAAATGTATGTATGCAAAAACAGCTGAGAAGAGAAGCAGGGTAACTCATCTCAGGACAAGTTAGGTTACTTCTGCAATCTATAACTAATCTTCAGGCAACACTAATGGTGCCAAAACTCCACGTGGCCACTTTGAACTGGAAAAGAAGCCAAAAACGGAGAACAGCCATCCAAAGGGAATACAGAAGCAGATTCCAGTAGCTTTGCTTATGAGCTCTATTCACCCTCCTTAACTCCACACAATGCAGCCTGGCAGCGCTTGCCTGACCGAATTAACAGCGTGTCCCTAATGAGCCTGCCTGACAGTTCAGTATGTTGCCATTAACCAAGCAGTGGATGAGACTTCACAGCCCTCTCCCCACTGCCTGCCCAGATGACAGGCTTGCCCCCCTCACTCACTGCCATTTCCTTAAGGACAGATTAATGACCTGTCACAGAGGCTTGTGATTTTATTTTATTAAATGGCATTTTCGGTTTCCAGATGAACTATAGCCTTAAGCCAAGGGACAGGGAAGGGGAAAGTTCCCAAATCCTCTTAGATTTGCTAAAATTACTGCTGTCCAAAGAATTGTGCTTAACAAAAAGGTACAGAAGGGGAATACCACAGCACTGATCTTGACTCAGACACTGCTCATCCAGCAGCTGTACAGGACTCTGTGGCAGCTCTATACCATTGTGTCCTGATGCAGGGGTGGACCAATGCTGTCACTTGGTCTGATAGTTTTTGCAAGGACATCCATCCCTTCACCCACTGCAGTTCCCATCTCCAACGTCAGATACTAAAAACAAGAGCCATCTTACAAGCATTCCTAAAAGAAAAGGAAGCAATTGGTAGTTTTGGGCCCTCTTGACCTTAAATTTTTCGATGGACCCACGATTCAAGATGGGCTAGCACCACAATATTGAACTTGAACTGTGAAGAGGCTTGGATAGAGTTTTTCAGTATATGGACTTACAAAGTTTAGTCTCTTTATATACAGTACAACGTGGATTCAGAATTCTGCGGTCTACTTCTATTCACCTCTTTCCTCATTAGTGTGTATTCAAGGGCTCTCATGGGCAAAATCTTCATAAAAACAGAACAATCAGCCTAAATGACACTTCAAGATCAACTCTTCCAAATCTCCCTAAATGTGCACAGTGTAAATGTGGCGTGGGAAGCTTTCTTCCATAAATCAGAATTCAGCTGGGTTGATCTCTAAAGCAGTTTAGACACAGAGTGTATGTAACGCTGAGGTTTTTACTAGGTTTCATCCTAAAGTTGGCTCTTCCACTGAAAGATGAAGTGTTATGATACTGCACTGCAAATTCAAAAGCAGGATACAGGGTATAAGATATGCATTCAAAGTGCCTGCAAGAATCAAACACAAAAGATACTGAGCACATTGCTGCTTTCAGAGATATGAAAGATGATGATGATATTTGTTCTATGTTAGATTAAAATCTTCCAATATTGGGTCAGCGACCACAAGACTGTAATGCTCAGCATCTACACTTGGGTAGGCAATTGCCATAGTAACGAGACCCTCAGCTATCCCAAACTGCAGCCTCTTTAATCTGGATTGGTTTAGGTGCTTTCCAGCCTGTGGTTCTTTCATGATTTTTTCAAGCACAGGCAGGAGGAAAGTGCACACTTTCAAGCAGGATGGAAATCAAAATAGCTCACTGAAATGCACAGTGATCCTTGATCATCAAAATCCTTCAAAATAGGACCTGCATGTCTGCCTGAAACATAGGCTTCAATACTTCAGAGCAAAAGTTATCAGCTCTGTGGTCTTGATTTCCAGGAAACAAAGTTCACAGATAACAACTGCTCTTCCAGACCACGACTGTCTTTCATTTTCAAATCCTTGTCTCATCTCACTAACAAAGTAAACGTTAATTAAGGAGCCTAGAGGATGTCATGCACAGATAGTTAAGTAGTCTCATGAAGCTACAGTTTAAAAGGCAGTTATATTCTTACATGTCCAAGTGCTAGGACTTCCATTTAAAAAAATAAGTCACTCAACATTTTTATCTGTTAATGCTATAAAAAATTATTTTAAATTTTCACACTGGGTGTTTGTTTGTGAATTTACCTTCAGCAGCAAGTTTCAAAATTAATTTGTGGTGCAATTCTGGGTGGACAGAATTCTGAATAGAAGACATTTCTCAATTTGTCCCATCACTGACAGAACTGTGACAACAGCAAAGCATACTACTTGTTTTGTCCAGTGATCCTTCCTTTCAGCTTTTATGCACACCTATATAAGATACTGTATGGAAAAAAAATCTCCTAATACAAAAATCCTAAGTAATACCAGAAACAAGAAAATATTCTTTTAATGTAGAGCTCTTAAAAAAACCCAAACAAACCCTTTCAGTTTCACTTATGCAGGAGTTTCCTAAAAAGGATGTATTAGTAAAGAATCTTCTCCCTTATAAATTTATCTGCAATTAAAGCAGAACAATAAAAAAAAAAAACCAACACAACAACAGAAGCCCTCTAAAACACTTTTGTGACCCTCTTGCACTACTGGTTCTCTGCAAAAGTGTACGTGAAACAGCAACCTGATCTCGTTCTTGATGGCTTAACTACATTGCTCAGTCTTGTTTTCTTCATCTTGCAAAGCAAGATGATATGGCAGGAGATACAGATTTTTATCCCACAGTCTGCTACTGTAGATTTTAGACTAGAAAGAAGTTCTAGGGAGGGGAGAGAGACAAGATATACCCCATGCGATGCAACCCAACACCACACAAAATGAAACCTTACTTAAGTGGGAAATTCAGATAGAAAGAAGACTAGTTTAGCTCATCTGGTTTGTGTTCAGAGCAAAGCTTGCTTTAATTACTGTCCATTTTACTAATTATTCCAAAGTGTACGTCTGTGCTCGGTGTTGCTAATCAGAGTGTGCAAAAAACAATACCCTCTCTGCAGTTAGAGCCAAATACAGAGGTCTGCTGTCCAGTTCATAAAGTGTAGTGTTTCTATGAATAAGCACAATTAAGCCCTGGAGAATATCCAGGCTTCATGACATAATTCACACACAGAGCCTTTGAAGCAAGACTTTCAGCATCTTTCCTCCAGAAGACAAATTCCAGTGATGCGGCATCGTAGTCTTTTTTTCCTTTAACCTGAGACAGCTTAAAATGGAACATTGTTATTGACCAGGAACTAGCTCTTCTTCTAGGTATTTTGTGCATAATGTCCTGGAATTTATCCAGATCCAACATAAGAAAGCATCCAGAAATAAAACTAGGAAAAGAGAACATGAGCAGCCCCAGGCAAAAATTAATAGCACCTTATCCTTGTTTTTTAAAATTCATCCCATTTACCGCTGAACTGCTGGAAAACCTCTTCCTTCCCAAGCCCCGACTTCTCCCTGTCTCACTACAGGTTCCCATTCAAGGCCAGTGACTCAACACCTCAACAGGGAAAACAGCCCAAGCTGAAATTTATACCCAACAGGATGGGAGAATGTTAAGCTCATTGCAAGGAGGAAGGAAGGAAAACCCATTAGTAGTCAGAAGGGAAGCACATTTCAATAAGGCTCTTTTGTCTTTAGAAAAGGGAAAGCAAGCACAGAAACATGTTCTCCCCACTACACAGTTGTGCTTACATAGGCTTCTTGCTTGGAAAATCTTTGATTTCTGCAAAAACTACGCAAAAGAAGAAAAATTACTAAACTGCTTAAGAAAAGAAACCTCCTAAATAAGTATAACACAGATCTGTTTGGAAGAGATCTAAATATTTGCACCTTTCAAGTAAGCAGGAGGAGTCAAGGACAAGTAGGTGCCAGATAAACAATATGCACAAATTTTTTAAGTGTAGCACTTGAGCAATGACTGAGTATCAGACTGGCTCTGCATGAGTGCTTGGGCAGAGACCTGGGACACTGCTTGGCTGCTGGACCCTCTTTCCTATCTCAAGAACAAGAGAAACACCACCCCAGGGCATGCCAGAGGTTTCTCTGGCTGCCTCTGGGACTTCACCAAGTTACAAGACCATCATGCAACTGTCCAGTCTGAAATGGAGAATTCAGCAGGGAGACAGAGCAATGAGGTGCTTCTGGAAAGGATCTAAGGGTAAGCTCACCAGAACAGGGACCACAGCAAGCTTCAGAACTGTGAGACTCAGGACCATAATGAGTCTTTGATGCATTTTTCTTCTTCTACTACAGTGAGCAGATCCTGGGAACAGGCAAGCACGCATCACTGGGAGCTGGCAGTAATGCCAGGCAAGTCCCTCTCCAAAATGGCATCTCCATGAGTAGCATGAGCTGTAAGACCATCCATCCACTGGCACTGAGCGGCAGCCCTGTGCAGAACAGCAGCGCTGTGCTGACGTCCCTGCTTGCAGCACACGCCTGGGTAGTTTTTCCAGAGAAGGCGCAGCACCTTCTGCATCTGTGCCCGTCCATCTGTTTCCTGCTTTTGATGAAAACTCAGCAGCTTGGCTAGACTGGATGAGCCTTAACAGGGATTTTTTTTTTCCCTCCAACCCTCTCCATTGGAAATTATATGCCTAAAGCACAGCTATCTCTCAAGATCACAGAGGACAAGGTATTATGGGTTATCATATTAGCTCCCTTCTGTCTGACAACTCCAAGATTAGAAGCATTATGTACCCATCACTGCCTGTCCCCATTGAAAAAAAAGCTGCAGTACTTTTATGCTTTCATTCACAAGTTTAAGCCAAGAAGAACAAGTCCAAAGCACCCCTGACTCAGGCAGTCCTGAGTCCCAATGGTGGGTGGCACCAGATCAAGCCCAGAGCACCTTTGTGTGCACTGCAGATACGGCTTGGCCACTGTTCACATCACCACACACAATGTGCTCTTCAAAACAGGGCCAAACAAGAGAGATTTGTGAGATAATGTAGTGGAGCAGAGCTGAATACTTAACATTTTGAACAATGCAAGGGCCCGACGAACTGAGCAGAGGCACACACTGAACAAAACCTTTTCAGACACAGACTGAAGCCTGCCCACACGTTACCAGTGACTGGCCGCCACGACAAGCATGAACTGAGGCTCGATTGTGTAACACAGATCAGAGGCTTTCACCAGAAGACTAGTAAACTGAAAAGCTCTCCAAGTTTCCAGCAGCGGGGCTGTTAGCAGGAAGCACAGTTCATATGACCTCCTGCACCCTCCTCAGGAACAATGATCTTCAGGAAGAAAAGCAACAGCGTAAAAATGCAACAGAGAGTGGGGATCAGCACTCCCGTATAGCAAAAAAGCTGTAACATCTGGTGGCCCTTTGCTTTTCTGAAGGAGGCTTCTCCTCCGTGTATTCCAACTCTCCACTTTAGCTGAATAGTTCTTGGCTACAGAAGGTGTTGTTACCTTATTCAGCCTTATTACAATACTTATTTACATTGGAGTCCATTCTCCTCCAATTATGCCCAAAACATACTATTGCTTGAGCTCAGAAAAGCAAATTCCCTTCCCAGACCTGCTCCAAGTAGCTGGCTGTGGTGTGGGACCACTGCCCAGAAGCTGCTGATGCCAAAGGAGCCACACACTCATCTGAGCAGACTCTCTCTCCCAACCTGGGAACCAGCACTTCTTCTCTGTGGAGGTATCTGGGGCTGGATCTCCTTGCTGCCCCTCACAAGAAGCCAAAGGCCAGCAGACCCAGCCCAAGCACCACCCATACTGCTGGGGCTCTCTCTGCAACATGGACCGTGATCCTTGGTTGACACTGTGCAAAAAAAGACACCACTGCTGACTTAAGAGCACTCTGGACTGCAGTTGTAGGAAGCAGGGAGACTATTTTGGCCAAGCATCCCATCTGGCTTGTTCCAACACTCCTCTTCAGGCAACTGCTACTGGCTACAGTCAGAGACAGGATATAGGGCTAGATGGCCGGTCACAAGCGGTGTCCCCCAGGGCTCAGTTTTAGGGCCAGTCTTGTTTAATATCTTTATCAATGTCCTGGATGAGGGGATTGAGTGTGCCCTCAGTAAATTTGCAGATGACACCAAACTGGGTGGGAGTGTTGATCTGCTGGAGGGGAGGAGGGCTCTGCAAAGGGACCTGGACAGGCTGGATCGATGGGCCGAGGCCAACTGTATGAGGTTCAACAAGGCCAAGTGCTGGGTCCTGCACTTTGGTCACAACAACCCCATGCAGCGCTACAGGCTTGGGGAAGAGTGGCTGGAAAGCTGCCTGGTGGAAAAGGACCTGGGGGTACTGATTGACAGCCAGATGAATATGAGCCACCAGTGTGCCCAGGTGGCCAAGAAGGCCAATGGCATCCTGGCCTGTATCAGGAATAGTGTGACCAGCAGGAGTAGGGAAGTGATCGTGCCCCTGTACTCGGTGCTGGTGAGGCCGCACCTCGAATACTGTGTTCAGTTTTGGGCCCCTCACTACAAGAAAGATGTTGCCTTGCTGGAACAGGTCCAGAGGAGAGCAACCAAGCTGGTGAGGGGTCTGGAACACAAGTCATATGAGGAGCGGCTGAGGGAACTGGGGGTGTTTAGTCTGGAGAAGAGGAGGCTGAGGGGAGACCTGATCGCCCTCTACAACTACCTGAAAGGAGGGTGTAGCGAGGTGGGGGTCGGCCTCTTCTCCCTGGTAACAGATGATAGGACGAGGGGGAATGGCTTGAAGCTGCGCCAGGGCAGGTTTAGGCTAGACATTAGGAAAAACTTCTTCACCGAGAGGGTTGTCAGGCTCTGGAATGGGCTGCCCAGGGAGGTGGTGGAGTCCTCATCCCTGGAGGTATTTAAAAGAAGGATAGATGAGGTGCTTAGGGACAGGGTTTAGTGGTGGGATGGCAGTGCTAGGTTAAAGGTTGGACTCGATGATCTTAAAGGTCTTTTCCAACCGAGGTGATTCTATTCTATTCTATGGACCTAGTACAGCTGAAGTAATAGTTGCAAGCAAAGCACTGTAAGAGGAAGTACAAATCAACACAGAATAATTTTTTTTGATGTCATACTGGGAATAATTTGGCCTGCAGAACTTTGGCAACAAGGGTATAGGCTTAGCACACTGCGACTTTCAGATCTTCATGCCTGACAGAGCTGCTCAGCTGAAAAGCAGCTCTCATCAAGAGCCTCATGAGGCTACAAGTTTCTCTCTGGTCATTCAGTATGAAATACTCTGTTCAGAAGTAAAAGTATTTTCAAGTTAAAGTAGGATTTTTTAATTTAAAATTATTTTTAAACCTAATACTTTTTGGCTTGAAGCCATAACTAGACAAAGTTCCATTGGTACTTATAGATCAGATTACCTCCTCACCATTCACACATCCATCTGTTTCTAACATGCACTTTTCATTTATACCTTCTTAGGAAAAAAACAAACAAACCACAAAACAAAAACCCCAAACCTTTCAATTTTTCCAAAGCCTTTCAATGACTATAACTGAAATTAACAGCACCCACTTACATATGACTTCATTTCATTGCTATTTGGGGTATAAGCCTCTATTCATTAACTTAGATAACAGCAAAAAGAAAGGAATTAAACAGAAACATGAAGAAATATGACTAAACCTGGGGTGGGTTTGGGCCATGTGATTCTGAATGGATTGGAAATTGAGCTCCCGCCTGCAGCCACTACCTGCCAACATACTGTAGAGCTTCCCACGCTCCCACAGCTCCCCTTCTGCCGTGGGTTAACACCACATCACAGGTTGTGAAATCCAAACTATGAACAAGGAACAGGGCAACACACTCCTTTACAACAAACAGTCACTTCTAACAAACATTAGCTTGGATGCAGCTACATAGGTGAGTTTTAAGTTTGGGTATTTTTAAGTAAAAGCTTGTCAACTGGATACAATGGCCTCAGAGGCAGATAAGTTAACACAAAAAATGTTTGGATAGTTCTCTGTTCAGGTGTACTCACAAGAATAATCTATCAGTATCTCTTCACACGATCCTTCCCCTTTGCAGTTGTTGATAGTTGTTGAATCTGGAGAAATTCAAACTTTAATATCTGCTGCTACAATAAGTAAGAAGGAACCATGTCTGAAATGGAAATGTTGATTTTCAAAACCATTCATGCTTTGGCCCAGATTTTGGAAGTGGCAGTAAAGATGCTGGCCCAAATGTTCCCCTGCTGCCCTTCTTTCAGCCCTGGAGCATAAGCCTGCACCCGCACAGAGCAGAATGGCTGTGTGCCTAATATACAAGAGAAAGTTCTCTACTAAAGCTCCTCCTAGAGCTACTGTTGTTCCCCCTTACCCAGTCAGATTAAAAAATAACAACACCGATATAAAGAAAAATATTTACTTAATGCTATAATCTTCTTAACAATGATTGTTCTGGAAAGACAAGGAATGACAATGCATTGATCGCTGCAAGCAAATTACTGTTTCCCAAAGACGGCCTTGAAAACCACACCTGCAGCTCTCAGCACACCTGCCAGCGGGTTGCAGATGCTTAGTCACCTTCTCAACAGAGCAAACAAACCAGCAGCCGCGTCTGTGCCTGCAAGTGATTTCATTTGCAAAGTTACAGATGTGCCTAGTCAAAAGCACGCTATAAAGACAGCTCCTCAGAACATTAAGCCCCTTTACACCTTCTAAATAATTCCAGCTGCCTGTACAGCAGGGATGTTATTTGTTATCCCATCCTTAGGGATTACAGTTGAATTACTTTGCTGTATATTATCCTCCACCCAAATATTCAAAATCCACACTGACTGCTTGTCTGTGCAAGAAGAGTTTCAGCTGTATCAAAGGGGAGGAAAAATCCAAGCTGTGTCTACAGTGAACCTCCTCTAACATCCCTCCCCCCACTTCGTGCTGGGTGATTCCGATGTCAGCACTATTGTAGTTCAGCCAGACTGCCAAAGCCTACTTAAAAACTGAGCAACAGAGATTAGAGATGGAGTGGTTCAAAAATGAAGTTAAGCAAAACCTTTATGCATTTATCATAAAAGGATAGGCTTCATAGTCCATGAGGATATTACTTGGAAAACAATCCGCAACTGTGATGAATTTTCTTAAGCTTCTGCAAGCACAGGTCTGTACAAAATGGGATTAATTCAAAACCTTATCAGCAAAAATTCATATGGCCCAATTCATGGATCCTACTTTACAGGGTTAAAATTTAAGCTATCTGGCATACCGTGGAGGAAAAAGTTGTTTTTATAACCACACTTATGATTCTCAGAGAACAATTCTGCCCTTGAGCAAGTTTGCTATTTCATTGTTAATAATGAAACCTTAAAGGAAAACCTCAAAGGAACTAAAAGGAAGAAAAAGAAATCTCAAACTATTTTTTGTATTTATCTGTTCTGCTGACATTCCCATTTCCCCCAAATAAATATTTATTACACTCCTTAAGCAAAAGGAGATTTAATCCATGGTTCAATTTTGAGATAATATTGAGCATACTATGGATTTTAGTTCCATCTTTTCTAGCAGTACAAGCTGTAGGTGAAAATACCCTGAACAAGTGTTTCTTTTGCTGCCGGTGTAGAAAAAAAAAGCTTGGGCATCCTGAAGGAATTTTTTTCAAGTGTGGTGGACCACACGCCTATCTCTACAGTGATATGACAGCAACTGCCTCTCCCATCACTCACAGAGGCAGATACATGAAGCAGCAGCATGCTCATGGGCCATCAATTGGCTTAATCCTGCTGTGAGCAGATGGCTCTTCCTCACCCTTATAGCATGGCTACTTTCACAAAGACATCAGTAACGGATAATTCAAGTTATCAGAAGCTCCATCAGAAGCATGTAAAGGGTGTTGATGCATACCAGCTGGCTTTATGAAGTGAATTTCAACATGAGTTTGCACTGTTTTGATTTCAGAACAGCCTTTTCCAATTCTGCTGAAGGCTAGCAAGATTAGTAAAAACAGATTAAGATTAGTAAGGATGGATTTATGCAAAATTAAAATAGACCTGATTTTAAACTCCATGCAGACCTTACCTCAGTGTAACAGATTCTTCTTTTGAAATTACAATTTAGTGTTATAAATTTACAAAGAGGCAAGCCCTTCAGTATTCTCTTCCAAGCAGAAAAAGCCACCTCATCTAATCAATTCTGCTTCTCCTCCCAAACGCTCAAAGTGTGTGACGTTAACAGTGAGGTCCCCTTCCCAAGATACTGGGTCCTGGGAAGCTGCTGCAACAGCTGCTGAACTTGAGAATCTAAAGCAAGAGATCAACATGAAATTTGCAGTAGCCCCAGTTTAATTTTTGACTAGGAGGCCAGGCCAGTCTCTCCACTTGTCAAGGAGTTCAAAGATTTAAGAAATGCATGTTAACTTTAGCTAAGCTGTGATGTCCTATCTGGAAACATTTATTAACCTCTCTTTCCACAGAAGAAAACACAAGAAGAAACTAGACTTGTGAATCAGAGTATAAACAATGACATCAAGTACAAACACTGTCTTTACCAGAGATGCTGACCTCTGACCAGCACTTGGAAGACAGAAGCGCATTACGAGAGTCACCAATGTCTTGATGGAAGCCAGCAGTCTGTGATCTATTTGAAACACATTCCTCACACAACACATATTGCATCGGCTCCGTATTTTCCAGTCTGTTTAGTTTTTAACAGAATCAACAGCTACTCAGCCTGTAATGAGTTCATTTTTAAATGTAAATCTCACAGTGCAGGATAAACTGGATGCAGTTCTCCATGGTACCCAGAAGAAATGACTGCTAACCTCATGCTAACACTTAAAGTAGAACAGCCTTGGCAACTGTAGCCTTGTTTGTCTAAGATCAATGGCAGACTGAAACTGAAAAATTTGCATAGGTTTCTATTAAAGGACAGGAATGCAACTAATGGCAATCTCAAGGGGTTTACGATACTGATAGTCAAACAAACCTTATTTCAGAATTTGAAATCACTGGTTTGGGTGGTACAGTTAGTTGAGTAGTTAAGATTTTCGGGGCATATGACTTATATCATATGATATTCCGACTACAAATTTGGCTCATGTGTCAATAAAGCACATGTTAAATGAATTAAGGGTTGGCCAACTGACAGATCTCAAAGTAGTTGACAGAATAAAGTCACTGGGGAATGGAATTGCTTTAGTTTGGTTTTGCATTAATCAGAGCTAGCCAGATGCTCATCCAGATCCATAAAAAAGCTGAAATCTAGATATAACAAATTCCTTGAAAAAAAATGTTCTGCTAACACAGAGATTGGCAGAGTGATATAAAAAAAAGACAAAGATGGCCAAAAGTGTGCATACATTCAGTTGACATCAGTTAGAGTAGGCGAAGCCAGAGGCAGAGCTACACCTCTGATCACACAGAGCACAGGCAGTAGCTGCAGAATAGAGGACAAGTCTTGAAGAACTTCGGCATCCTGGCAGATAGATGACTCAAGAGTAGCTTGCTTTGTCACTGCCTAAAAAAAATAAATAAATTACTAACGCAGCCTTCAGCTATCTGAAACAAGGGAGCAGGAAGTCAGCAAGTGGTTCTGTGGCACCGCTACTATACTCAATTCAAATCTGGGTATCTGAATTTTTAAATTTGTATTGGAAAATTGAAGGTGGCAGAAAAGAAGCCACCATGAAAACAGTTTGAGGGTTAAAAAAGAAGTTTCTGTGAGAGATCATAAATACTCTATCTGTTGAGAAGAGATAATTATAACCACCAAATCCTAAAGGACTCTTTACGTAGCAGAGGAGGCACAATGAGGCTCAAGCCGCTGCACAGTTTAAGCAAGACAAATTAAAAATATCATACAAGTTTAGTGGTGAGGCCGACTAGTTATTGGAGCAAAACTGAGGAAGTCAGACATCAAATCCCTCACTTGGTGTCATTAGATCAAAACTATAAGCTTTTCAGAAGAATGTGCTTTAATCACAAGATACTGAGTTCCCTGCAAGGATAAGGGTAATGCCCATGGGTTACAGATGGTGAGACAAGATGCTTACCGGTTCCTTCTAGCTATAACTTTTTTGCATCTGAGCCCAATCCTGAAAATACCTTCAGGTATACTTATGGGCATGGAGGCCGCTGTCATTCTACTAAGGGTATGGAGATGATGTAAACATTAAGTTGAGTTACTTTACTAGTAAAGTTGAGAGTGGAAAAAAAAAAGAAAGTCAGTCAAGGCTAAGATGATGAGGACAGGAGAAACATTAAGTAATTAAATTAATATTGACATTTTCTAGCCCAAATTAGCAGTTGGGAATCACTGAATCAATATTACAATCTCCCCTGAACATTATAGGAAAAAAAAGGGATAAAAGCTAGTCTGGTATTATGTACATATTTACATAATCTTGCAGTCATTCCCCTAAGCCCTTATCACACTGAACATTTAAACATGAAGTCAAATAGCTACATATTTTCCAAATTTTACATGCATTTGGAATTTTACATGCATTTGGAAAGCTTACTGTACCATAGCATCTTAATTATGATTTTGCTCTACTGATTGTATGCTTACAATTAGGTACTAAAACAAATAAGAATTAAACAGGAAAATCCACACAGAAGAAAACCAGCAGAATTACCTGCATTCATTCAAGAAACACAGCAAGGCAACTTTTATGTTTAGACTACTTGACCTCAAATTTCTATTATGAAGTTTCAATTCAGAATTCAGGAGCCAACGCAAGTCGTCAGGTTTTGTTTGCAGATGAGCTAATTCCTAGCCTTTTCTTGGATTAGATCCAAACTCTAAAAAGGGCAAAAAGGCCATCTCTAAGAAGAGCAAAAAGACATTTATTCTATTCAGAAGCTTTCAAGACCTGTCACTATCAGAGATCATAGTATGCTCCTTGTGCAAAGCCCATCCACTATGATCCCTTAAGGAGCAATGGAAAAGTTTAAGGCTCAAGCCTACTAAATTTGAACGTTTACAAAGGGGGGAAAAAAAAAAAAAAGTTGTTTAACTGAGAGATTATTCCACCCATATCTACCCTGGATATTCACATGCAAAACACTGCTTCCCTCCATTTCCTTATTAAATCAGAAGTGGACTCATCATCCAGTTAAAAACAGATGCACTAAGATTATTTCAATTTTTTTATTGTTTGCAAAGCTGTAATGTCAAAAGCTGAAGTGACCCTGTATGTATTTCTGTACAAGTGTTTGTAAGATCAAGTTTTTTAAAGTCATAGATGTTAAAGTCAGGAAACTTTAGAAATTCAAATTATATAAGGACGGACGAGTGGCAGTGAACCAATAGAACAGTAAACTCAGAAACAATTTACTGGTGAAAACATTATTATTACTCATAGCACCAAGCTTAACTTCTTTATTTGCAATTTCAGATATTCAGAATGGTCACATTTGCACAAATGAAATCTAGAGACCCCCTTAGAAATCAGATATTAGACAGATGGTAGATTTAATTGTTTACAGTCCTGAACTTTGTATGCATAAGTCCTGATCCAGCCTTTTTCACACCCAGTTATGCCTTTCAAATTAAAAAAGGAATCTCTGGCTAAGACACAGACTGTTTTGTGATGTTAAAGATAAGAACAAACATTTTGTTTCAAAGGTGGTGTGTTATGAACCTCTGATCCATTTCTCTGCACAGTTTCCAGTTCTCATTCAAAATACGTGTGTGATTGATTAGCCTCTCACTTCCACAGATATTCTTTGATACGAGAGTATGATAGAGGAAGAAAACATTTGCCAAAGCTGCTTGCCTGAACAAGTACAAGGGTAAGTGGTGTGTGGCAGACAAGAACAATGTGCAACCATCAGTCCTTTGGTAAAGGGAGGCAACATGAATGCTTTGCTTAGAAATTGCAGTCTTCCTCCTTGGCCCATGTAGGACGCATTACAGCTGTCCAGTCATGCAGGACTGCCCTTCTTCCTCTCATCTGCTTCAAAGGGAGAGGATTTTCAAAACTCTTAAGAAAATAACATTTACATCACATCAGAGTACAAGTTCAGCAGGCTCAGTCTCCTGTCGCTGACAGCGGCCAACAGCAAATGCTTAGGAAAAAAACCGTAAGAACTACTCATTCATCACATCTTACCTATTCTAGCATTCTTGCGTCACTGATGGTAAAGCTCAGGGCAGACAGAGCTAGCAAGATCATAATTTAGCACCAACAATAAAATCTTCCATTCACATTCAAAGCGAGACATCTAAACTATCAGAAATTTGAAGCAGTTCAAGACACAAGATGAAGGGCAGGTACATCTATCAACTGTGCTTTTGGTCGAATGTGGTTTTTTTCATAGGGCTGGATTTGATGACCCATGAAGTTCCTCCCTGCAATAATATCAAATCACACAGCACTTCGTTTTCTTTGACTGCAAGCAGTCAGATGAGCCCCAAAGAAAAACAACCCAAGGATGATAGCTGTATTTCAGAGGAAATTTGTTTCAGGTTTGAGGTAGTCTCTTCTCTCTGTGATTTAGACCCATTTGACATCATCGTCAGGTATTTCTTACAGCTCTTCCCATACATTATTTTGGAAATATATGTGTATATAGTTCATATATAAAGAGAACATCTAAGTAAAGGCCAAGCACTAAAGGGAAAAGATACTTTACATCCTATACTATGGTAAAGCTGTATAAACTAGAAAAAGATACTGCTAACAAACCAATAATCAGTCATGCTTGTAGAGATTAGTCTATTCATGGGTGGACAGAGGCAAGTTTCCTAAAAGCTGGTGTTGAAAGAAGTGTGAAACAACTTCTGACTCAAAAATTATGTGTGGATGAAAAAGTGAAAAAAAATCTTTCCACATGCATGAGAAGGGAAAATAAGTGGGTTCTGTTAGCAACCTCATTTCATAATCACGCTCTATTAGATTGCACAGAACAAAACTGAATTATTTAGTTGGGTAATAGGGAAAACAAAACAAACCCCACAGATTACTTCACAGGCACAGAAGTGAAGAAGCTTAATTTCCTATTTGCATCCTTTATCCTCTCACCAATTCACCCCTTCTTTTCAATAACCCCACACATCTCTACAGTAATTCCAGCAGGCAGAAGACAGTATATGCCACCAGCAGTCAGAAGCTCTGTAATACAGACTGACCCCTGGTCCACGCTGGCCAATTCACTGGCCAGATGACGTGCAACAGCTGAATGCTGCCTGCATGCTGCTTTCTCCTGAGCAGAGACATTAATTTGTGCCACCCTTCTACTTCAGAGAGAGCAATGCTTTTCCAGGCTTCTAGCTCTCTTTTCAAATGTGGTTAAAGCTGACCAATGAATTCAGAAGTGATTCAGCTGACAGGGCAATTGCAGAAGCCTGGCATTTCCTTAGGAAGCAGTCTAAAAAGAGTAAATAGCCTTATATAGTATTCAGATTCAATCTGGGCATCTTTGGTTTGAATACCGAAAATAGTAAAGACAGATAAGAAGTTGCCCAATATAAATGTCTTTTAAAAAGCAACAACTAGGAGTTCAACATTTGCAAATATCTGGGAAGTTGGGAAATACTAACATCTGAATCACTGAAGCAGCATCCAAGCTCTAACCGTAACATTTAGTGTTTTTCACTGTTAGGCCTCTGGCAGGCTAGTCCTTATCATCAAATGGTATCTAACTGGACACAGCATGCCCTAACCCAGCAAGCTATTTCAAACCCAGGCTAATATAAAACCAGTTTCATTCTTCTTTTAAGATGAACTTTGGTTCAATCTCTTCTGCGGAGCCAGGCGATTAGAACTTGCTCAAGAAACATTTTTCAGGTTTCTTAGGCTTATTCACATTATACATAAAGCACATGAAAAAATACAACCAATACTAGGCTTTCTAAAACAACACTACACAGCATGCCCAAGTATTCACATCTGTAGTTTTCACCTCTTATGCAGTTATATAGTCTGCTTTGTATGTTACTAATTAGGCAACTTTATCATTCTATTGCATTTTATGTAAGGGCCATTTATATAAGGTCTAATCTCACTAAGCGTCAGAACTAAAAGCTCATTATTCTCGGGCAGGAAGGCAATAAAAAGATTGTAGCAGACAAGGCAAAGCCCTCCAGTGTCAATGGCTAGAGGCCACTAACCCAGCACCTCGGCAGCTCTCCACACACCTGAAACAATGCACAGCGCTCTCCGGAAACGGCCCTCCTCATGAAGGAAACTGTGCAAGGAGTTCACAAACTGATGGCTGCTGCAGGACCTCGGTTTATCACTTCAGCAGATGCTATTTCTATTCTTTTTGTTGAGATGAAAGCGATTGATGGAGTCACTGATTAAGCCTAGAAACATTTTGTACTGCACAGTTACTATCCCAGGTCGTCATTCTAATATTTATGGCACATAAGCAATAATACAGATACACTGACAAGCTCTATCAAAGAAACAAAAATCATGCTTAGTGAAGCCGATGATGAAGCAGTGCCGATCACTTGTCTAGGAATACCAGCTAAAAAAAATAAAGCTTGTTTTTTGCCATGAATTAGGATATTGTTTAACAATACCAAATATTTTCACCTTTTTATTTCTCAAAGAAAGATGCATGCTCAAGAGAGAAGTAATGTTGGAAGGTATCAGGCACTCAGATTCTACTTTAGTTTACAGCTCAGCAAGTGGGGTATAGGAATGGAGGGAAGTTTGAACCCAGGTGTTTGTTTAGATACCTCACTGTAATCTACATTTTGGCATTCTTAAAGAATTCTCAGACATCTCAAATACCCACAGTCAGTGAGCACTCAATCACTGCCTTTCTGCCAAGAGACAAGGCACACCAGATATGACCTCCAGAGCTTGCTGTTTATCATATCAGTTTTGCATAGTGCAAGTGAGAAGCAGCTGTAAATTGTTCCATATTTTAACTCCCATCACCAAAAGTGGAGGCACCCCCCCTCCCATCCCCTTCGAGCATCCCTACTGACAAACAATGGCCCTGGAGAATGTCATTTTGGAGAGCCAACTAGAAAATAAAATAATCACCATGTGATGAAACTTTGCATTAAGAATCTTTCCCACCTCCAAATCTACATCTCAAGCACCAACACCAAACATATTTCAGAACACACATCAGCTGTTGTACAGAGAATTCAGGCTCAGTCTCCTAGCAGCATCACTATTAATAGAATCCATTTAGAATAATCTTCAGTTTCAACCTCACTGAACTCCATGGACTGAACTTCAAAAGCCAGTATTATATAGCTATCCATAACAGATTTTTCCTCCTTAGTGTTCTACAATTGGTATTATATAATGTCAGAATTAGTCCAAAGAACAACATCCTCATTAAGCAGTTGATCAGACCAAAAGATGGGAATAAAAATATTTTACCTTGATGACAAATTAAGTGGCCAAAAGGGGCTTGTGTTTTTGCCAACATACTTGTGCTACGGTAGAGATATTCAGGGTTTGTCTAGTTCTACAGAGCTGCTTCTAGAATTAAAGTAACTCTCTAATGCTAGCGTGACGCCTTTGAAATTAAAAATATACACACGCTGACATGTTTTCAAACTTGTCAATTCCCATCTGGAGCAGCATTCGTTCATCTCTGCCTTCAGCTTTAAAAAGAGTGCTGTTCCCAGAATCACAAGTGGAGAAGCAAAGTGTGCACAACCCTGGGCCACACAGCCCAGGGATGGGATCCATTTGAAAAGTGCAGCAGAGACAGTAATTGCATCTGTATCACATCGAGAGAGACTAACAGAAGTCTGACCTCCTTCTGCCCAGGCTTCCAGATAAAACTCTCTTCTCTCTTCCAACCGTTCTCTGATGCTCCCAACTCCCAGAAGGACACGTGCTCCAAGGTACATGGTTTTTAGGTCTTTGGCAAGCAGAGTACAATGGAGGGGTACTAATAATTGCAAACAGCCAGTTTCTATTCAGACAATTACAACAGATCTACACAGCTGCTTCTTTCCCACTAGGTTTTAAAACACCCAAGCCACTAAAAAGTCTTTGTTCCTTACAGCCTCTCTAAGTGTCTGTCCCACAGTCTTAACCATCTACACATTGCTCAAAATCATCTGTAACATCCCTTCATATCAGCTCCTTCCCCTTCAGTTCTACCACACTTGAAGACCCATAAATGGCAGCTAAAAATACATAAACACCTTACTGTTCTCTGAAACAATCTCAGAGCTGCCTTTTACCTGTAGTCAAGCATACAGGAGACAATCACAAATCTTGTTTTGGCAGCTGTTCTGTTTATTAAGCTACTTCTGCTCTTCCTACAAAGAAGGGGTTGGTTTCTTCCATTCCTCTTCTATCCTGAACCTTGAAATATTGGTAGCCTCTGTGTCAGTGTCACCACTACCCTGGAGCCTCTAAACTCGCGTTTTCAGGGAGAGCCATTCTCATGGCTCTCTCTCATGCTTTACATCCATTGAGCACTGGACAATTCTTCAGGGCAAGAGTTATGTACGGCTTAGCTATTTTACCTCTTGTAAAGCACAGGATAAATAATTTTAAAAGGGACATGGTAAAATTCAGGCCCCCAAAAGTTTAGTCCATTTTTAAATTTTTATGGGCTACTGATCCTTCTTTTGCATTCTCTCACTGTTTTACCCTCTCAGTATCCAACTCCACCAAGCACATGCTCACACATTAAACACTCTCCTGTAAACCATCCACTGGGATCTCTAGCTCCTGTGATGCAGCAAGTCAAGCTCTTAGAAAATCTCACATTCTTTTAGCTAGCCACTGGATCACAAATCTAGAAATCTGTTTATTAGTTATTTTATAGTCATCCTTTAATGTAGAAGACAAGCCTTTCTGTAAGTCAGTATTTATGTGAGACATTAAACAAGCTCCCTAAAGACTTTGGACAGGTCCTTTTAGCTTTTTTGATCGATTTATATAGCCAATATATGACAAATAAAAGTTATTAATTCAAATATAAGTCAATAAATATAGCACCTGCATTTTAGGGGGCGAAGTGCTTAGTCCTATGAGACTGAAACTGTAACTTGAGACTAAAATAAAGCTGTTTTTAATCACCCTCCAGCTAAAAGGCTTGACACCGAGAATTTCAGTTTAAGCGGGGACACAAATCACTGGTAGGTTTACGCACTATCTACTTGGCTGCCCTATGCCATCTAGGAAGTTACTTGCTACAAACCACTTGCATGTCTGGCTGCATTGCATGGGCATGAAGGAAAGATTACAGAGCAGAAAAACACCTCGTTACAGTCAATTCACCATGCACTTCCTATTCATTTAAATTTGCAGGGCACCACTTTGCTCTAAAGAGGAGGTAAAATAAATCACCAGCCACCTATACAGAATCCTCCTGCCTCTGAGATCAGTTTGAAGCCCAGGAAATCCAAAGGAGAGGAACAGTAGTATTTAAGCTGAAGAGTGAATCTCACCCTAGGTAAAGCTAATCCACCCCGGCAGGTCTGACTTTTATCTGTAGTTGAAAAGATACTTTAAAGAGGGAATGTTTTGTATTTAAAATGCATCTCAATTCTTATGAAAGACCATGCAAGGCAGCATGTCTCCCACAACTCCCCACAAGAGACTGCTTTTCTCTACAAATCAAAATGAGGTCTGGGTAAATCTTCTGTTCAGCCAGTTTTGGGGGGGTTTGCCCATGAATAAATCACCTCCTGGAAAACCAGGGTTATAGTGCTTCCTATTTGCTACACTTTCACCCAGAAAAAATCCCCAACCCTTTATGTAGTGGAGGGAGGAAGGGAAGAAAAAACCCCCAAAGCAGGTGGCAAGTTGTAAGAACTTTCTTACTACTTATCTGTGTTTAGTAGGACAATTTCCTAGCACCTACTGGACCCACATAAATCATCTGAAGCACTTTCAGGTGTTTGCGTCTCACGTTTGCCTCAATTTACAGTATCTATCATGTAAATGCTGTCCACCTGACTGAACACTGCCTCCCTTTCCAGGCCTTTAACTCCTGTGCTTTAAGAAGGGTAAAAACAGAAGGAACATCAACAGTGAGTTACAAGAAGCATTTCCTTCAAAAGTGGCAGGCTTGGTAACAGATAATTTTACGTTGAGCATAACCTACTTTATTAATAGAACTACAAACTTTAGCTTTCAGCTAATAAGCAAAGGAATTATTATTTTTAGAATCTTGGTTTCTAAAGACTCACTAAATTTCCAATTTTTACCTTTACATTTAGACATTACCGTTACAGGAAGAGACTTGGTACAGAGCACTTAAGGCTGAAAGTTTTGTACTTTGTAGGCATATTTCCTGGGAAGAGAGATGAGGAATTATGTCCACATTGTCCTCACCATGCTGTCCCTGGAAGAAAACAGCTCGGGTAAGCAGAAGCTAGGCAGACTGTATCTGATCACAGCTTAAAGTGGATGTTCTTTAAAAAACAAAAATTATTGCATTATTTTGTGATTAGGGAAATAAGGCCTGCAGTTTCAAAATGCAGGCCAAGTTTTCAATACTTGAATGCAGAATTAAGGCACTCTGTTCTATATTGGTTCAGGTATAAACTCCAAAAGTAGAATATTCAATTATGCGTATGATCAATATTTAGTGTCAAAGAAAGTCCGTCAGGTATTTTGTGGGTTTTAGAAAGAGATTTACAGTCTTTTAGGAATGAAGTACAGAGATACAGATCCTCTCTGGAGAAACTGATGAATGCTCCAAGTAGTCCACAAGACTGAAGCATAGCATTTGGGACTAAGTTTCAGAGCATCTGAGATGTTAAAGAGGTTTTATTTAGCCCTTTTCCAGACTTCAAGTTCAGTGAGTAGGGAGAGAGGGGTAGAAATTAAGAAAATACAAGTTTTTCATTTGTCATCTTCACCTAAATGTACATACAATATTTTGTAGAATCTTACCCAGCTATCCTGATAAGTACCACTGGAAAATGGCCTAAAAATTCACTCTGATCTGCTTTCAAAGTTTAAATCTCTTTATTTATATGTACAGCTAGCTAAATAAGTGACAATTTTGGGGTTATGACTCCAAATGTATCACCCACTCAGCTCTGCAACACCCGGGATCTCTTACCCTATGGTCTCTCTCTCTGCAGTCAAACAGCAAAGTCAGAGCCTTTGGTCTGAACACATTGGCTGTGGCTGATAGTAATTTACTGTCTGATCAGCTTTTCCCAGATCTAAATTGATATTTTCCATTCAAGGAATATGTTTAAATCTCAAGTGTTTGAGATGGATTACAAAAAGACAAAATAATAGCTGAGCTCTCGAGGAAGCAGAATTACTACAGAGACTCAGAGGCCTATGCAAGATCTTATTTTGTTCAACTGCATTGTAAATCCACCCACCATCCCACAAAAATAACAGATTGCACTATTCTGTTTCTTGGATAAGATTTTCAAATGCCTTCTAGTTGGCCAAAACATGCTCCAAGACTTTTACTAGCAACTTTAACAGCAGAAAAACTGACACGCCTCTGGTAGCATTGAGACCAGTCCCAGTATGAGATGTCTAATAAAGCACTCGGCTTTTCAGCCATCCAGGCAGTTAAAACCAAACATTGCCAAATAACCATCTTGAATGTGTTAGCTAAAACCCCCCTGGCCAGCAAATAATCTGCATAGTAAAACTGGATGTTAGCATGAAGCTTGCAGATTTAAAAAGCATCCACAGGTATGTTTCAAAGTACTAGATTTCACTAAAAGCCCTTATTTTAAGTATAGCACTCCCTGTAGATAAAAATTCCCATTCCTCTGTTACATGGTATATTATAAAATGAATATACAACTTCTATTGTACTAAATCATAAAGCATACAGTTGATTTCCTGAACACTAAAGTCTGAAACATTACAAAGCTGATCAGCAGTCCTAAACCAAACCCTTCCCACTAATACACACCTTCACAGAATCATAGAATCATTTAGGTTGGAAAAGACCTTTAAGATCAAGTCCAACCATTAACCTAACACTGCCATTCCACCACTAAACCTTCCTATGCTCTTCTGCAGAACTTTGTCACCAGAATGAAGACACACTTTCCAAACTTCTCCTTTTAAAACATATCCTGTGGAGTGCTAGCCCCTGGGATACAGCTGCCTGAAAATACCGGGGTCCTATCTCTCCCTTGAGCTAGTCCTTCAGTTCTATTGCAGTGTAAACTGCAAAATTCTACAGAAATCCATCAAGAAACAACATTACTTGGTACCTAATCAGAACATGTATTTCCTGCTATTGAGTCATTTAAGTCTTGTGTTTTTCCCGATCAAAAGGCAGCAGCTGGTTATGATGATCTATTGACTGAGATTTGTTTCAAGCTTCGCACACTGCAGCCTCCACAGGCTAACACCTTCCTCTGTTTCATTCCACAATCAGAAGATTAATATAGCATGCAGGGTCTCTGCTAGGTTAGGAAGCTAGAGTAATTACCAGTCATTTACTGCTAATGCTTGTACAAACTCTCTGGGTACTTTGCACACTGTCAGAAAAGGTATTAATTCAACTCCTGCTTTTTTGCTAACCAAAGGCCAGCAAGCCTGCCCTGCTACAGCGAACAGCCTGCTTAAATCCCACAAAAATTAATGGGTCTAATGCATGCCAAAAAGTTAAGCAAACAGAAGCCCGAGTTTACAAGAAGCACAAGTATTGCAGAGGCCTTCCTTTAATGCAGTTTTTTCTCAGGATGTCATCAGCCTTCCAGGGCAATCTAAAAAGCTGACTACAGAAGAAGACCTCTAGAACAACTCCCACCTCTAGAAATCAAGACTTCAGTTCAAAGCCTTGACTGTATCAGGGATATACAGGAAAGATAACATGGAGTTTTTGATCCATTTCCCACTCTATCTGCCTTTTCTCACAATAGATCCTGAGAAGTTCATATTTGCTCAATACTGTTTCAGATATTGCTTGAAGAAAAACACTCTTGCAAAGCAGAAAGGATAAGTCAGTCGTGCAGAGTATTTTCCTCTAGCTGTAACTTTGCCTAGTACAACCATTTTCATTGCAGTCCTACCTAAAATCACCACTCCTGAAGCAATACCCTTTTGAGAAAGGCACTGTACAAGCATATACAGTCTTGAAGTGTTTTAGGACTCATTGCAAACAATTTGAATCATAGCCAAGAGTGATTCTTTTAAAAATTCCACTGCTTACTTGTCCTGTAGCATGTCGCAACGCATGGACTCCCCTTACAACCATCAGGGGAATTTTATCACCAATAGAATATTGAATGTAAACACAAAGCTAACTACAGCCTGTGAAATGGCCTGAAAGCAACAGCAAGCTATCCACTGGAAAGTGTTAAGGCTAGTTAGTCAGAGAAGGGGAAGAAGAAACTGAAGCTTTTTTGTACAGCATACAAAATGCAGTTCATCTGGGTCTACTTTGCTGCCAAGATTTTATCATGGCTGAGTTTGGGTTTTGTTTTTCTCTTGAAAAGATTAGTGTCCAAGCATATGAATACATGGTATGTGTTTTGCTGTCAAAACATAAATACCATGTGTTTCATCCAGCAACACAGTGCACTTCAAAGATTCGTCAGAAATGGAAGACATACCATAGGCTAAGCCATTTGTCAAGGAGGCAGCAGTCTGGGGCAAAATTTCTGACTTCCATCTCAATCTCTAAAGACTAGGTATTTTATACTCCACAAGAAAGTACTGATACATTCTTTGCTCTTCTGTTGTTTGAGATCCACTCAGTCTCCCAGTGCATGTGTTTTCTTTAAAATTTCATCCCCATCCCTAACTGCTTTCTGAAAGGGAAATGTCAATGTGAAGAGGCCCTTATATTTACTCGATTTATAGCCTTTTATTAGCTCCCCGTGCATGTAAAGCCAAAGGCTGTTTTTTTGCCAAGTCTCTTCAGTCCCTGCTTAAAGCAGAAGCAGATGCCGTACATTGTCAGCACAGAAATACACGTTCTGATTTAAGCCACCCTATCCCATTATTTATAGGTAATTTCAGTTATTGCAGAAGCTTGAATATCACTTTCTCATGGATAGGGCAAGAATTGCTTAGGAGTTTAAACTGTCTTGTTCCCAGACCCCCATCTCACTATGAGATATTCCCTCCACACCTACTAGCAGCCCAAACCCAAGCCCTCCCTCCCATTTGAGAGAAGAGCTGGGCAAATTCTTCATTGCAGCAGGAGAGGATTTACCCTAGCAGCCCAGCCCAGCCCATTGCTTCTCCCTAATGCTTTCGCTGAATGTTTGGCCAAAGCCCTCTTTTCACCAAGTACTGCGCAATTAAATCACAAGGCCATTGCACATGCTGATAGAGTATTAAAAGTTACCTGACAAAGAATATCACTAAGATGTGTTCCAGGTGCACACTTTACTCTTTCTTTTACATATATAAAGAGTCCCTGCACTTCCACTACACGTTTATGTCTGCTAAAATTTCTTTCTTCTCCTTTAGAAGTGACTCCTCAGTCTTTCTACAGCACAGCCATGATAAACAGCATGTGTCACTCCTCAAGGACACAAGAAGAGCGAGTCCCATTCTTTTCCAAATGCTTCAAAATCCTGTTGCCAAGTAAAGCCTGCAGCTTCAGAGCCAGCAGCGTGCAGCTCCCGGATTAGCAGTTAACCAGCTCCCAGCCACTGGTGGACAGCTTTGTGCACGTACATCCCTTGATCCTTTCCTCAGCCAGACAGCAAGTTTACAGCACATGCCAACTTGTGTATTCTTAATTATCCCTCCTTCCTCCCTATATCCTTCTCATTCTATGATCCAATTAGCTTAGCTCTTAAAGAATGAGTAATTTGCGGCACGATACAAAATAAAAATATTAAAAACAGTTACTGGCTACGTCCAGTAACATCATGACCCTGTTCAAGCTTTCCTAGCTGAGTTTCCTATCCTGCATATCATTCAGACATCCACATCTTCTTGTGCTCCTTTGGACCAAAGTCAAATGGTACAGTACAAAACATAAGCTCCTGAACACACCTGTAACACTCTGATATGGCCTCACTTAAAGATTTTCCATAGGATCAATCACAGTAGTTCCTGTTGCCTTGGCATAAATCTCAGGTACACATGCTTGATGCTTAAATTCGGAAAAACAGACCTCAGCCATCAAAATTCACCCTGGAGATTTTATTACTAAGAGAAAAAAAATACAGTTTCCCTTTCCAAATCAAACAAAATTCTGGAGTAGTTTCAATACTCTAGTCAAACACCTGAGAAGTTCAAAACACTATCTCCGGTATGGACATGGCTTTCACTCACACATCCCTCATACGCAAATTATTTAAAAGACCATTTAGGTGCAGCAGGAGGAGGGAACAATAAGCTGTGCTGGGTCAACTACGGTAACAGAGAAACAGAAAGAAAGAGAGAAATGCAGGCCCATGCTTGACGGGTTTATAACTGCAGATGAGATGAAGAAAAAATTAAACTGTTGGTTCTTCTGAATGAAGTATAATTCTACTTCTGTTGTGTGCTTCCTGGGTGTCTGTATATATACACACATACATGTATGTATGTTTGTGGGGTGGGTGTGTATATATGTATGTTAGTGCTGCATAAACCAGTGAAAACACTATAGAGAGAAATTGATTTTCCTGCTTCCCTACCCTGTCACTTTAAACCCTTACTGAAGTCTCTTACAATCCCCAGGAAACCAAAAGGCACCCAAAATGACATTTTCCTAAGTGTTCTGATTCAAAAAAATGTTAATGCAAGAAACTGAGTCCTACTCATAGCCCATTTAAACCTCAACCAATGGATCTAGCAATCTTTTTTAAGTGAGAAGTGCCACAATGAGGGACAAGATCACTCCTAATTTCTTAGTAATATTGAGGCCGCCTGGAACTGAGCTCTGTAGCAATGTATTTCAACTGATGTTTTATTGGCACAGCAAGCTATTTAAAGGTTTTCACAGTTATGAATTTTGCAGTAATTTTTCCCTGCAGTATTTTCTGATATTTTCTGCATTCCTTCCCCTTCCTTCCCACCTGCCTCCTCCGAACATCCCAGGAGCTGAACAGCAAGTGTATCACAAAGCCACTTTCATCTTAAACCTACCTAATAGACTCTTATGCAAGTTACTAAGAACAACAAGTGGCTCAAAAGCAATAACCTTCAGCAATGTAAAGTGGTGGTGTTTATGCAACAGTTTCCTTCTCTAAGAGCATTACATAAACACAGTGTTCACAAGCCCTCTGCATTCAGTGCCTGTCAGCAGAGTGAGGCATCAGCAGCTCTTGACTCCCCAATCCAACACATCTATAAGCTAATTTTACACCTGAGACTGTTTAAATCAAGAGTTATGACATGTGTGACAACACACACTAGTGTTTCAGCACCGCCTCTGATTTCATAAAAAATTTCATAAAAATTGTGATTTTCAGATGCACTTTGAAGACATGCACTAATTCAGACCCAAACCTACTTGATTGCAAAGAAACTATTAGAAGTATGAAATTGCCCTGATTAATCAAGCCTACACAGATAACAAAACATTTCCCCAAAACATGTGTCCTAAAAATACACTCCCATTTACAACATATTTGCAAAACAATCTGATATGAAGGAAAAGGATAAATCATTCCTTTAACGTCCTAACTGGGCAGTTTCATAGTTTTTTTCCAGCAAGGGAGTAAATTGCCAGTTTTGTAGCTACATCTGTGCTGTTCTTTGTTAGAAACGCTCCTCCAGTATCTCAGAAAACAGCGAATATGTGAGAGACACAGGAGGCAGATGTTGGCAAAAACAAATTTAAGAAAAACACACAAAGAAATCCAAAACACGCAAAGTCTGGCAGATCTTATATTTTATACACCAGTACTTTGTCATGCTTGCTTAATGATGGTTGTTCAAGAAGAGGGGAAGGATGGGAGTATGAAAAACAATAGAAGCCTGACCCACAAGGAGCGGGACTGAAGTCTAAAGAAAAGGAGAAGCAAGCTGCAAGAGAATCCAGATGTGGACTTGCTAGAAAGAACAGACAGATGCTTAACTACCGCCCTTCATCATCTATTTGCTAAAAATATGGGCCAGATCCAGAACTCTGGATCATTTTAAAAATGACTGGAATCACTCCAATTAAATTCAATAAGCTTTGGATCAGATCTTTAATTGGGCCAAAAGCAAAAGCAAGCTCACCATTTGCTGATCAAAACCAAAGCTCAACAAGAGCTTTCAAAATACGTACTTTTCTTGGTAAGGAGAGACAATTTCTAAATCTCTTCGGAGTTCCTACTGAAAAAGCAACAACCAAAGCATATTGTTGGCTGATTCACTCGTGTCCCCTAACTATAGCTTGAGAACACACACAAAAAAATCTTTGCCTATCTCTTATTTCAGGGTATTTATTGTACTGTTGTCATTGAATTGAACTTATTAATACAAATAAAATTTCTGAAAACCTGAAATTGTAAAAATCCTTTTTAATTAGTAACATATTTGGATTATCCCAATGAAACATTTCTCTAAGTAATAACTTGGACAAAGGCTCCAATTATATATAGTGGTTTTCTTTTTATTTGTTTACAGTGCTACTAAAGTTTACAGTGCTACTAAAGCAGGGCCTTTTTCCGCAAACACATTCTTTGTGCTCCCATATCTAAATAATAGGGTATTACTGTAAATCATGCATGCCCTAGGACGAAACTGTTACATTTCCAACACAAAATGAAGTGCTGAAGACTAGACGAAATATCCTCCCAAAAAAGAAAATACTGTTTCTCTTCCGTAAGAATGCACTGTGAACTCTGCACAGTGGACTGGGTGGCACAGAAGTGTATGGTCTCAGTGATACCAACACAACATCTTTAGTGAGAAGGCAAAGTTATTTACTACACTGGATATTAAACAACAGAATATTGCACTACCTCTAGTCCTTCCCCTAGAGGAAGATAAATAAATGGTGATGTGAAGTTTCCCTCCAGAAAATGTTGTGGGGTGTTTTTTTGTTTTTTTTTTTACAGTATACTTCTTTAAAAACTGTGCTGTTAAGATGTCTTATTTCTACAGCTCTGCAAGAGAAACAGGTCTTACTACAGAGCTCTTGTTCCCATGGACAAAATATTCAGACTTAGCCTCAAAAAGAGGGAGAGCTGCTTACCTGCATAATTTGTTCATCTGTTAAAATCAGTTCAAAGCTCTCCCATAGACAGATGCAAGGTGAAACAGACTGGCAACTTGATTTGTCATCTATATGAAGCATGTCCAATAGAAGAAAGTATCTCCAAAAGGATCCTCAAGCCCAAATGCGAGATTGTGCCAGCCTACTTTTCCCAACTTTTGAGTAGGATTATTTCACTAAAACCAGAATCAAACCCTTTCCACTCTTATGCTGTTGAATAGCAATGCAAAGTAAGACAGATTGTTCCCTGGCCTTTGATCAAGCCCTTTATTAGGGATATACCAGAAAGAAGTAAAGAAAACAGCATGACATTCCTTTTTTTTGTGACTAAGGAATTCTTTTGTTGTTTTTCCAGACAAAAGGGTTACAAAAAATGGTCCTAAGTTAGTCACGCACTGTCCAATTGTCTCCTAATAAGGCAAATTCACAAGTGGAGAAAAAAGATGAGCGCACTCTGGTCCAGTGCTTTCAGTAAGTTTGAGTAACTTAAGGGGAAAAAAAAGTTGCATCAGTGAACCTACAGAGCAGAAACAAGCTAGAGAAGGGGCAGGGGACTGTAGGGTCTGTAAAGTATAACCCTGCCAAGTTTAGATTTTTCTTGGTTCCAAAATATTCCAGTACTCCAGGGTTTTTATTAGAAAAACTCATTTCAAATGAAGAATAGCATTCTAGCATTTTTGTGGTCACACCTGCACACACATTTAGGAGGTCCATTTCCTGCCTTACTGTATACAAGCACAGTGAGGCTCCTGATTTTTTATTGCTCTCCAGACAATATTTTTACACTGATGGAGAAATAAGATGTACAAGGTGATTAAAAGAAGAAAAGAAAAAAAGAGAACCAAAAGTTATAAATGATCCTAAATGCCAGTAGTTCAGGAAATGTCTATGATTTACAGTTAGGTAGCACAAACACTTAATGTGGAGAGAGCCATCTGCCAGGAGTTAATTTTATAATCAAACCGCCTGAAGCTTAGGTATTACAGGACCTGCAGCCTGTGGCAGCCATCCAAAATACTACACAGCACCCAACAGATCTTATCTTCCAGATGTATGTTAATTCCTCCAGCTGCTCAAGATTCCTGAAAAGAAAACTGGCCAGGGGGAATGCTGGTTAGGATCCTCCACTGTGCTCCACCATGGACTATGCCTGGCAGACTCACATGCAGAGAAAGAGCTTTCCTTCTTTTGATGGCAGAAGTGCAGCAGAGGACCTGGACACCACCTTATGGCCGGAAGAAAGGGGAGGAGATCTTGGCTTCTTCTACATGCTCTTCATAGGAAAAGGGATTTCCCATGGATAGGGATACATGAAACAGCTTGGCAGCTGGGAACAGCTGACTGCAAGGAAAAGGGAGACTCTACAGTGGTGGCGACCACTCTCTTGATCATGATGTAGATATACTTTAAATGAAGAGAAATCATCAACATATAAATGCTACTACTTAGCCTCAAAGCAGTTCCACTGTTGCAGCCTTGCTATGTTTTTAACCTTGATTTCGTAATGCTCCTCCACATTGGCATTTAAACATGCCAAATGTGCATGGCAAACATATTTGGCTTCTACATTTCATTTTATAAGCAAAAAATGAGGAACTGGGTCTGATCTGCAACAAACGGCAAGACAGTCCGTGTTAGCATGCTCTCACTCTTGTGTAAATTTTTTCAGGAAAGGACACTATAGATGTAAGGACTTGGGAAAGGCTATTCAGCATAGTGTCAACAAAAGCAGATTTTTGGCAACAGCAGTAAATGAAATGAAAGATCTCATCATCAAAGCTGACAGCCCCTTCTGAAAAAGAAAACTATTACAAAGATAATTTCACAAGACGACCAGCATCAAAGCTCAGCTGTGTGAGACAGTATCATTCTCTTCTCATTCCTCTTCTACAAAACACAGGACTATCAAGTTGGTTGAATTCTATTAATCATAGAATCATAGGATGTTTTGGGTTGGAAGGGACCCCTAGAGGTCATCTAGTCCAACCCCCCTGCAGTGAGCAGGGACACCGCTAACTAGATCAGGTTGCTCAGAGCCCCATCCAACCTGGTCTTAAATGTGCCTCTACTCCTGACTACCTGACTACCATGCTTTAAACTCAGTTAAGGTAGAGATCTACTAAGTTTTCTTCAGGGATATTCAGTTTCTTGCTGCCCAGCTATGCTGCACTCTTCTGGAGTTATCAGCAAGATGGGATGAAGCCCAGAGTAAGAGATACAGGAAAATATCCTTTGTAAGTGGCCGCACGATTGACATGAGCATCTCTTCACTTCTTGAAATTCTGTGATTTGTCTCATCTTGTTTTCCTTCAGTTCACAAGCCAGCTTTAAACTGAATTTTATGTCCTGTCCTACTTATACAGGAAATACACACCTCCAGCTGGTTAGTATTAACCAATTTCCCTAGTTATAACCAAGGGACATAATTTCAGTAGCGTAGCTGCATTCACAATAAGAAACTAGCACGTCTTAATATGGTTCATCCCTTATACTATTCTAAAAAGGTCTTTCCTCCTAACTTAATTACTTGGAAGTGATTCCAGGCTCCCTCCAGCAAGCCTGAATTTAAAAATACCTCAGTCTGGTCATTCATCAGCTGCGTTTCTGGTGCTTTGCAAGGCACAACAGCTTTTTTAATCATTCCTGATTAAGTTAGAGGATTCTTTTAAAAGTAGGCAAAAAAGTTTTAAAAATTGAACTGATGTTCAAGACCCAATTAGTATGGATATTCACCAGAAACGCATATGTACTCTATGCTTACCCTCCTACGTTGTCTGTGGCATGAACAACCTGCACCCAAAAAGTAAAATACTTCCACTTCCAAAGCTCAGCAGTTTCCCTTCTGGATCGCCCATAAAGAAGTTCACACAATAAAATGAGCTTTTCTGTATGCCAGAGGAAGAAGAGAAATGTGAGCCCTCCCTTCAGCCATTCTACACAAGATTTGATGAAAATTCACAACCATACAAATGAACATAATTATTTTAAAATTTTGAGGTATGCTGTCAGTCAATGGGAAAAGCCATGCAAGTCTTTGTATATTTGGTACAAGCTCAATGATTATTCCAGGATGTGAAATTTTTAAACTACACATTCCTGGAATTAATTCTTTTAGAAGTAGAAAGTTACCATTTTTTACTCTAAAAAAGTGATGTTTCCTTTAGCTGAACCACTTTATGGACTGCAATAAAACACTCCAGGGTGCGGTGACAAACTGTCTAATAATCACCACACCTACAAATGAATGAAGTCAGTGTGTCCCAGCACAGATTAGGTGTGGCCAGATTGGACAACATCATCATATCCTGTTGTGAATTATTACTTAATAAAAAAAAAGCATAAAAGGGGGTGAAGAGGGTTAAGCAGTGCTGAACTTTAATACAACTCTACATGTACGGTACACAACATGGAAAGACAAGGAAGCAGACAGAAGGATCCATCTGCATGCTTGCATTTGTTTGAGAATGTAAAAAGTTTCTCAAAAAATCCTAGGTGTACAATATGCAGACTTTTTCTTCCCTTTTCCTCCTCTTCCCCTGTCAAAAGAGATTAGAAATTTTTCGCTGATTACATGATTCAATACTTACTGGGCTTTTACATTTCAACAAATAAATTACATTAGAGGGAATAGAGAGAGCAATTAACATGAGAAACTATTATAAACCCTCCTGAAGTTAAGGCAATGCTTCGTTTAGTTCAGTTTGGTATTGGAGATCATCATGACATTGATCAAATCTAGTTCTGCTTTTTTTGCTGAAGCAAAACCAGGTTTTAAGTTTGTATGAAATTTATATTAAGGCCAAGCTCCAGACATGCAGGAGTCTAACTGAAAAATCCCACAACCATCAAAAGTGTGGCTTGCATCTTACAGAATATTGAGCTTCATTTTGAAAGTTTTCTTTCCAAGAAAAGAAAAGCAAATTTTGAAACCTTCAAAGTTGTCCCACAGTAGAACTATCCTTCCCTGACTATTCATCTAGCTAGAGTTCAAACAATCAAAATTTGAACTCTTTACCTGTACTTATACAGAGTAAAGAAACAAGACTCCTAAAAGAGCAAGGACGATTTAGAACTCTTGACTGTTTCACAACAGACATTCTTAGTCTAAATCTTCTTTTTCAGTATCATAAAATTTTTCATATGTTTACACTCAAATCAATGTAAGAGTGTCAACTTTAAGTGTCAACTTTGAGGGGTTGCTTAGAGCAATAATTCTTTTCAAAACAAATGTTCCAAACATTTCCTTCTGTCCTTTGGGGAATTAACAAGCTTTTCTCAAGTTCTTTATAAAACGTAGGGAATTACACTTAGGCAAGAAATTGTTTATCCTTACCTCACAGACAGAGACACATACAGTTTGGCCTTTTTTTTTTTTTGCTAATCCTTAATTAAAAATACTAGAGAAAAAAAGGTATCTTAAATCTGTGCAGTAGGACTTTTAGGACACAATATCCTCCTTGTTTTATTGTGCCACAAAAACGTGGTGATTACTTCTTACCCACTTCCATCAGGGACTGATTTATTTAGTTCATGAATAGCTTTGCATGCAAGAATTTGAAATCCCAGTTATTTCTGTCTCAAATAGTTGCTATGCTTGTAATTATTTCAAAGAATAATAATTACTTTCACCCAATCTATTTGAAGTTATTACAAAAAAAATCAATTTTTGAAGTCAAATCCATAAACCCACAACCTATAAAGTCATAAAGGATTGCAAGAGTCAAACTTGTGAAATGTTAAACATTCATGAAGAATGCAAGGAGGCCTAAGGTTTTGTTCTTAAAATACAAGACTTAAATTTATGATACCGCTTAACACATCATAAGATCCCCTTTTTTAGAAGCGAGAGATGGAACCATCCAAGTTAGTCTTGCAGAAATGTGACCACAACAAACTGAAACCCATAATTCTATTTGTAAAAATAGGCTGTGTGCTAAGATTAATAGACTTTACTGTAATTCCTGGGGGAGCAAGCATTTTTCCTAATATTTCTGCATGCAGTAACATCTCTTAGTTGCTCTGAGATCAGCTGTGATTTACACGGTGAAGAGGAAAGCTGTGCTGAAACAACACAGATCAATCCAAAGCAACACAAATTGTTTAATAACCTTTAAGTTTTTTCACTTTATAGATACAACATTGGATTTCTCACCCTCCTCAAACCATTAACTGACTGAGGAAAAAACCAGCCCCAAGCCCAGCTCTTGTTTTGGCAACTTGACACTGAAAGTTCATATTCATCATCATATTTTCTAAATATATTAAAGTGACATCCCTGGCATAAAGGCAAGTGCTCAGAAAATTGGATTGCTCGAATAAAACTGTCCATGAATCTTTAAAGTCACTTGCATGTAACAAGAGGGCCAAATTTAATCTCTTTATTGCCTGTATTCCCTAAAGGGCTGCTGCTACTTTAAGCGTGCTCGCTGAGCAGGTAACTGTTAAATATTTCTTTTCATTGTACCCAGTCAACGTGTGGCCTCCGGCCACATTTGCTGCATGCTATGCACATTCTGTACTCAATATAGAATTGTTCTCCTTCTGGGACGTTCTGTTATAATTAACTTCATATGAACGTTTTGCTAACATTAGCATTTATCATTATAACACCCTAGGAATTGTTATAATCTCTCCATCTTAGTCTGATTTTGCAGATGGGAACCCAAAATGTTGTGTGTCCCCCAGAACCTGACTTTTCAAGGACACTGGCATTTTGCAGTCAGTGAAAACTGCAATGCAAACATAACATGAAGCTGATAGCGCTCAGAGCTAAAAGTCCCAAGTATATTACATCACTCTTCAAAAAACCAAGACTGCAATCACTGCCAGTTGATCTGAAAACAGCCCTTCACCCCACCTTCGCTCCCTGATTGCCCACCATAGAAGCATTGAGAAAACACATGAGGAAATGTTTCTGCTGTCATTTCTGATGGTAGTGAGATCCAAAGGCTGGGTGAAGAGCCACATCTGAGAAGCGCCCTCCCTGCCCCATGTCTCCTCCACAGTGGGCAGAGCTGCCTCTGCGGGACAGGGCAGTCCCGCTGCAGGGCGCAGAGCTCCCCGGGTAGCAGACCATGCTCCGTGAGGGTGAAGCATTAAGAGACTGTAGCAGCCAGCCACCGAACACAAACCCCACTGCTCTTTGTAGAGATTTAAAAACTTGGCCAAGTTTACAAAGATTTTCATGAGGACAGAAAAAAAGCCTAGCACAAAAGCCAACTTGTTGTCCCATTTCAAGTCCCTAAAGTTTACTCTCCCTGAACTTGAAGTTTCCAATAGGCCAAACATTTTCTCTTAACATCATTCTGGTTGAGCCTAAGCACACACAAAACCCCTCAGCATGAAGCATATTTCTTGACCCAAATGGCTAAGTTCATGGAATTAAAAACTAAGGTCTTCTAAGGAAGTGTTGGGGATAATTATGATTAAGGTAGCTTGTCACTGCAACCTGTAATTTAAATAACAAAACAGTGATTTCATGCACCAGGGAGGCTCAGGGCATAGTTTCACAAAAACTTTATGCCAACACCACTGGCAACTGCAGAGAGAGCAGTCCAATCCTCTTTGCTACTGGTTACATAGCAAACTCAATCAGGGACACACATCTGGACAAAAACCAGCACCATTTCGCCACAGGAAGACTCGTGCTGGTACATAAAAGGAGTAAAGGGGCACAACTGGGAGAAGGTAGGGTACCTTTTTCAGAAGCAGCACAGGGTAAGCCAGCTTCTGCCAGTCATTAAACAACAGCTGACGACTGTTACAGTTTTTAGTCATTTCAGTCCTTGCTTCTTGTCTTCAACATGCTCAGTTTGGTGTGCATTTTACTGCTTGAAGTCTTGCTTTGCCATGTTTCTCCTCCTATTCATATAGTATCCAAAGTGGCCAGGAAAGATCAGAAGAATATATATTTCATTTGTTCAATTTCCCTACTTTTGGCAACTCTTCACATGGAAGCAAGGAAAGTAAGTTTAAGAGACAGGAAAGACTGACAGAGGGCTTGAGAAGCATCTGAAAGTACTTGATTTTAACAGGACTACAACTATTTTTTTATTCCAGCAGTCCAAAGCTGGGCAGCTCTCTACTTCTAATGTAAGCCTTGCTGTCAACATAGAAAGCTCCAATTTGGACAGAGGAAAATAAATACAGAAACTAAAAGCAGTAAAAAGATGTTAAATCACATCTTGGAGATCCTGTCTCCCAGGCTTCTTGTGAGTTATGAATGTCAGAGGGAAGGGTTCCCCCTCTCAAAGTATCTATTTAAAAAGTAGTATGTAGAACAAATAGTGGCTTCCTACAGCTTTAGCCATCTGATTTCCAGGCAAGCTCGCTACTCAAATGGAGGAACAAACTGCAGAAAAATTAAAGTGTCACTTCATGCCACTGCTTTTCTCTGAGCCCCAGCTGGAGCTCTGTATTCTGCTCTCCTGTGCCTGCATGCCAGTCCCAGGCGCCGCAGTTTGGGGGCCTTCCAAGTGAAGCTGCTTTGTAGGGCACACTGGCAATTGGTGAAGTCTACCCAAACCAGCGAGTGGGGAGCCAAGGTTTTACAAAAATTGCAGGCTCTTTATTTTAATTAAAAACATGCAGATCAATAGGCACTCTTCTAGATATAGATGGCATTGGCTTAATTAAACCAGTTGGTTCTTTTCTTTCCACAGCAATCAATGAAAACCATTTTCATTGATTAACCCAACAGCATCCTGGCTCTTAAGATTTTAGTATAGCACTGAAGCATTGAGCAAGCAAGGCAGTACACATGGGAGAAGAAAAACCACGTGTTTTCCATCCATGAAGAGCAATTATTTAATTTGAAATCCTATTTGCTTTCCAAACAAGGCGCTGCTGAAAATAACTGTGGGCCATAATATTTTTTTCTGTTTTCAGAAGAACGCTTGGCACAAGAGCTTATCAAGGCCAAGTACGTACTCCCTTTCACCACAAAGCAGATATAAGAACAGACGAACTTCCAGCCAAGTAAATTGCATTTTTCATTAAGAATGTAACTTTTTGAGGATGTGCATTTTCAAATTTTGTAACTAGAATATAAAAATCACGCAGTACACACTAGTGATTGAAGAAGCTGCAAATTACAACACAGAAATCCCCCGTCCTGGTCTCCATCCATACTAGCACCCACTTAAGAAGATTAGTTGTTCACACAGCCAGAGGAATGAGGCTGATAATGACTGTAGTGCAGTTTATCACTGAAGTTTTCTTTGTTGTACTACAGATGCAAGAAAATGGGCCAAATATTTTTTTAAAAATTAATTTTTTCTATACATATTTACTGTTCAGTGATGGACCAGATATGCAAAAAACCCATATTGTAACTGGATCTCTTCTTGGTATTAAATATCATTACAACTTCAGTCCTTTGCATTATTTGTTTATTCAAGACTTCATAATTCTTTCAGGATGACACAAAAAAAACATTAGTTCCCCTAAAATTCCAAATATTCCTTTGCACTACCTTAAATGAATAAAATTGCCTGTATAGAGAAAGAACTGAAGTCAGCAACAGATGCATGAGAGTCACTTTTTTTTTCTAATGTGTTTTAAAATAGCTAATACAGGACAGGCTTTTTATACACAGCCTGGCACATGTGTAAAAACGTTTAAGCCTTAGGATCTGAATTTTGATTAGCCTCTTCTTTTGGCCTTCTGATACAGTCCACCTGCCTCTGGATCATATTTCCCCCCTGAAACAAAACAGGGTGCAACAGAGTAGGCTCTCTCTATTGCTGCCCAAGGACTTCAAAGAAAGGTCTCTCAGGCATCATTCCTGGGGAGCAAAATCTCCGTGCCAGCCCCCTGAGCACCCTTCCATTGCCAATGCCAAATGAAGACCCAGAACAGTGGCCAAAGCACTCAGATTCACCTTACCTCTCGCTCCTCCTCCCTCCCATGCAGGTTTGTCCTATATGCCAGCAAAAACAACTGGTGTGAAGAATAGCACTGCTTGTTAGCTCATTAAAAGAGAACAGATTAAATACCCAATGGTTCCCAGTCACTTTTCCCCAAAAAATGTTCATTTGGGCTTCACCTGCTTTAGCAAAAATCACTTAAGCAAACAGCAGGGGTAGTCCAGCACACCCCAGAATGAGACAACAGCCTTAAGCATTGCCAGGTGCTCAGAAAAGTCCAGAAGCATGAAGTGGAACTTGGTACACGTGGGTCATGTTTGGCTGCTTCAGGAAGCTGCAATTTCTGCTTATAATAGAATAAGTTTAAGGTGCCTGTGAGTCATCTCTATGCAATACTACCCTCCCTTTCAGCAGGTGATGCAGGGCGCCCAGCCATCTGGCTGCGCCTCAGAGAAGCTGCTGCTCGCTAAGCAATTTCACCACGTAAAACGGGAAGTAAAGAGTATAGCAAGGAAGACAAGCTCTTTGCACTGCACAGGTAATCACTGTAAAGCCCCAACCAGACGGCGGTCTATTAAAGGCAGCTAGCATGCACACACAAGGACATTCCCTCACCAAAACCTCAAACTGCTGAAACAATCTTCAACCTGTTAATAAAGAACAGAAATGTTCTTTGAAAGCAAAGGATGAGTTTGTTCCAGTAGGATTTTTATGCTTTGCTAACAAGTTATTGAATGAGCCAACTAGACTCACTACATCCAATTTGGGCTTCAAATATTCAATATATTCCTGGCAACAACTCTTGTACGTACTGAAAGAGCTACTACTCCAGCAGATATTAGTTCCAGTTGTAATTCAGAAAAGTAGTTCATTAAAACGCTGTCATGGTATGATAACAGTGTTTTCAAAAACCTGTAAATCATTTAAAATGCCTACATGCTGTTGAAATTCAGGAGGATTTAACTACTACTCATATCAGGCAGGGCTGGCCAAAACACTGACAGAAAGGTTGTTCTATACCCCGTATCAATTCTCTTCTCCAGCCAGCCTTAAGAGTTCATTACTAACATTAGCTTTTTGACTGCATGAGATTTAAAAGTGAACATGATAGGCACTTTTCAGAGGCACAATGGAAAACACTAGCATTCAGTTCCTTCCAATGTGCACTAAAGCAAAATTCTCCATAGTCTACCTGTGCTAGCTGCACCACCAGCAAACTATCAATTGCAATAAAGCTTTTGCAGTGGGGTTTCAGATTTGGGAGAGCAAGGGAAGAGAATGCCAACTTTGCAGTATCATTTGATTTCAGGGAGAAAAAGCTGACTAGTCCAATGGACTGAGCTTGGAGAGAAAAGGGAGAGTACAAGCACTGACCTCTTGCAAGCCATGAATAACTAGGGAAATGGGATATTCACATGGGCAGGAAGAACAGATGCAGAAAACTGGCTTTTTAAAACTATTTGGGAACTGACTGTGACTTTAAGCAGCAAGTTTGACCCAAACAACTCCAATCTTGCACTATCAAGATTATCTGTTCAATGTTCAGCAGAATTTTTGTGTTTCAGAACAACCTTCTGTTTTATTTTAGGCTTCAATATCTTTCTCCCTGCTGTGGAAGATATTTTTATCAAAAAGAGCAGTTTCCAAAACTATCTTGCGGTTAATGAAGTAAGTCATTGGGCATCGGGCAAAATGCACTTCCTTTAGGAAAAGGAGAAGGGTGAAGAATAAGAGATTAAAACCACTGCATTAAAGTGGGTAGAAAGCCTGTCAGCATACTAAAGAGCAGCTTATACCTCACTTAAATTTGCTCTAGGCACTCAAAGCAGCTATTGCTCTGGTCCAATGTAAATAACACTGTTTTCATAAATTTGGGTTTCTTGCATCTAAAACATTAACTAGATTTCAAAGTTGACCTGGCATTAGAGCTTCACAGGTAGACAGCAAATTAAAATGGTTTCCCGTGAAGTCACCAAGCTTAAATACAGGTGACCTAATATAATTGGTGATGTTCACAACATAGACCAGGAGTTGATAAATCTGACTACTGCAGAAGTAAATAAATGCCGCAGTAACTAGGATGACTCTCTATCATATGCTGAGGAACAATTGCTGTTCAAGCTCTTAGCTTAGGTGGCATTAAATACGCAGTTTCTCATGGCACTAACTGTTAGCGCAAGCCAGTCTGACATAATTACATATTTAGAGAGCATCAGCTTTTTCTATCCAGCCATGAGGCACTGGAATCTTAGAGAGGAGCCTCAGCTCATTAGACTATGCTATAAACATATTTCCAGCAGTCTGGATACTGTACCAAAATAAACAGAGGCATTAAAAGCAGTTCTCCAGTATTTTTAAAGGGGCTCAGGAAGGACAGTCAATTGGGTTTACACCCAATGTGTTTTTTCTAATTATACAAGGAGGTTATCTGAGAACTCTTCTATATTAAGATGAAACAACAGATTTCATGAGCAGATGAACAAATGCCTCCCATGGGTATGCATCCTGCGTCCTTGTGTAACATCAACCCCACCATAGGAATCGCTCCTCATGCTCTTTATGATTTTTCCTGTGTATATTGCCACTGTATACATACATATCAAAGCCTCCTCTACATCCTCCTTTAGAATATTATAACCCTGAAGAAACTCTTCTTCCAGTTTCCTTTCACATTCCCCTAGCAGGCAAACAAGGGAAATCACACCTGAGACCTGGCTGAACAGTTTTCCAAGATCTGTCCAGATGTAAGTGTTGAGTACACATGAAAGCTATTCTCTCAACAGGGCAATAATCCATGGCTTCTTTCCCATGCTCAGGCACCAAATTTCTTTTATCATCTTAAAGGTTTCAGTGCCCTTATTGAACTTGATAGAAATGGGTAATGGTTTTAAAAGTTCGGAATGGAAGAAATGGACAGACAAAAAACCATAATAAAGTCTCATTTCTTTAGGAAGCCAGGCTACAAACAGTAAAAGTGTTCCAAAAAATCCAGAATGCCGTAACAGCCTTCCTCTGTTTCCCTGAATTCACAAGTGTTTGTGAAGAAGTAGGTATTTTCAGCAGGTATTTATGCACACAAGGTGAATCTGGCTATAGCCACTAGTCTGATTTAAAAACATGCTACTGAGTGAAGTTAAACCCTGCGGGCTTAGGAGCAATAGGCAGTATCTACTTACCTGTGCATACCTTCGACACTGAAAAACGGCTGAATAATTATCACTAGACAGATGTTCAGAACAAGCCTGGAACTCCTTTCTCTGTCCAGTGCTTGATACCACAGTGAGCTCACCACAAGCAAGGATCAGCTGTTCACAGCGAACGTTCAGCCTGAGCGTACATGCGTACCACAGGTTTTACAGCCAAGTTTCTCTCCTGATGATACCTAACCCTGCCCAGGGCATTCAGATCAGATGGCTCTGGGCAGTCCCACCAGATCTCTTGGCATCAGGCAATAACAGTGCCAAGAAAGCATGCTCGTACATCTGTACAACGAACACAGAAATAGTTTACAACTATGTTACCAGGACAATTAGCCATAGAGGAAACAGTTAAAATATTACTGTTTCACATTCTGTCTAGGTGAGGAAAAAAAAAAAGCTAGCAGACCTGGGCAAGTACTGGAAGATGGACACATGCCACCACCATTCTGGCAGGGCGAACCACATTGCTGTCACACCTACCGAGTTTAGTGCGTAACAGTGTCATCTCTTGACAGGTGTAGTATGAGCGAAGGCAATTATGATAGAGTGCTTCAGGGTAGGAAAAGAAAAAACTGTGAACTAGGCTGAAGCTTTAGTATTTCTGCTCTGGAAACTCCATTTTTCACAGAGCTTTTGACCTAGTCACTTTTACTGACATTGACAGAAGATTATTATTTCTCCTTGTCCTTCCTGTGTACTCTCCTTTCCAATAATAGGGTACAGCTGCCAAAGTTACCCAAACATATCCCTGGAAAACTGTGGTAAACGTTTCATATTTTGTCCCTCTAGTACATGGATGCTAGTGTATGGAGTCGCCACATCTTTAAACCTTTTCTTGCTCCCAAAGGAGAGGCAGATATTCTGTGGAAAGTTGTTTCTAAAAATCTCAGCCCTGTAACCAAAACCCAGCATTCAACAGGCGCTAAAACCAGAAGAAAACACAGAGTTTTCTATGAGGTTAGCAAGAGTGATGAGGCTTTTAAATAGCCAGTCAGAATTAATGCAGTTGACTTTTGAGGTTAAATAGCAGTACCTGCAGCCAGCCATTATGGCAGGGACAGTTTACAGCTGGTGCGGCAGCAGCCTTTCCACCAGCCAGCTCGTCTTCACCAGCAGCTTGCAGAGACACGAGAACTGATGCACATTTGTGCCTTGTGCTCGAAGGAACTCCCAGCTCGGACTCCGACAACCCCCAGACCATGACAGAGAAGCTATTAAGGAAGCCATGCAAATGCGAGAAACTTGAGTCACATCTGAAGAAGCCACTTTAATATGACTCACAGAATCACAATGGAAATTCTGAGGAATTTCATAAATCAGAGTGAGCCATCGATGCACTCTCACATTAGATAATTTTCCTGAAGAGTGTTTGTTAAGAGCTACTAAAAACCAAGTAGTTCATATGCAAAAAAAATTAATTAAATCCATTTTCCTCCCAAATTGTTTGACTGACCTTGGTGGTGCAGCTGGGGACGATGACAGTCAAAAGGGCTTTTTTTTTTTTGTAGTCACTATCATTGCTTTGTCACAGTCTCCTTCTCCTGCATGTAAAGATTCATATAAACATAGAACCGCTGGAATATCTGTGTAGAAATTATTATTTTGGTGGGGGGTTGGTTTACATGCCAAGGTGTGGGCGGCAGGGCTGCAGGGGCCTCTGTGAGGAGAGGCCGGGGCTGCCTTGCGCCAAACACAGCCGGTTCCAAGGGCCCCGCCGCAGGGCACGGCTGAGCCCCTCAGCGAGGCTGCTGGGGCCTCTGGGGAAATGCAGTTAAGAAGGGGCAAAACGCTGCAAAGTGTGAGGTAAAAAGTGTCAGAAACAGCCCTGGGAGCACCCAGGTCAGAGAAGGGGGACGACATGCTGCAGGTGCCAGAGCAGAGATTCCCCCGCAGCCTGTGGAGAGGGCTACGCTGCAGCACCCGCACTGCAGCCTGTGGAGAGGGCTAGCTGCAGCAGATACCCGCACTGCAGCCTGTGGAGGAGGGCTATGCTGCAGCAGATACCCGCACTGCAGCCTGTGAGAGGACTCATGCTGCAGCAGATACCCGCACTGCAGCCTGTGGAGAGGGCATGCTGCAGCAGATACCCGCACTGCAGCCTGTGGAGGACCCCATGCTGCAGCAGATACCCGCACTGCAGCCTGTGGAGAGGGCTATGCTGCAGCAGATACCTGCACTGCAGCCTGTGGAGGACCCCATGCTGCAGCAGATACCCACACTGCAGCCTGTGGAGGACCCCATGCTGCAGCAGATACCCCACTGCAGCCTGTGGAGGTCCCCATGCTTCAGCAGATACCCGCACTGCAGCCTGTGGAGGACCCCATGCTGCAGCAGATACCCGCACTGCAGCCTGTGGAGGACCCCATGCTGCAGCAGATACCCGCACTGCAGCCTGTGGAGAGGGCTATGCTGCAGCAGATACCCACACTGCAGCCTGTGGAGGACCCCATGCTGCAGCAGATACCCACACTGCAGCCTGTGGAGGACCCCATGCTGCAGCAGCCCGGAGCAGGTCTCCTGACAAAACCGGAGCCCATGGGAGCCCAAGCGGAAACAAATTTACCACCACTGCAGCCCGCGCCATTCCCCATCCCCTGGGCCGTTCAGGGGGGGCAGGAAGAGATAGAGGAGTTGGGAATAAAGGAATGAAGCTGAGCTTGCAAAAAATAGGGAGCATTGTGAGGAAGGTGTTTAGGTTTTCTTTTTGTTTCTCACCATCCAAATCTATTTTAATTGGCAATAAATTAAATTAATTTTCCCCAAGTTGAGTCTGTTTTGTCCATGATGGTAATCAGCAAGTGCTCGCCTTGTCTTTATCTCAACCCACAAACTTTTTCGTCTTATTTTCTCCCCTGTCCTGTTGAGGGGGAGGAGTGTGAGAGTGGCTGGGTGGGCGTCTGGCAGCCAACCAAGGTCAACCCAGTAGGGTAGGGTAAAGGGAGAGCCTTGAATGGGGATTTGCCCAACCTGCTCTATGCAGGGCTGTAAACAGTATGAGGTCCTAACACAGCAAGCCAGCTTTATATTGATAGCTCCAGCACCTGGCACAGTATACCTGCATGGATATTTCCAAAATCTGAGGAGATAAACTGGCAACTCTATAGGAAACATTACAGCATAAAACATAAGCAAGGGTGCATTTAAAATTGCTGTCATCACTAGCTCTGATCTTTCAAGCTTTCATCCTGACATTCACTACACTTGCAATGCAATACCAAAGGAATGGATGGAGTAGTGACAGATCTCACTCAAAGCACCGAGGAAGCAGCAGTTTAAAAAACAAAACAAAAAAAAGATGCTTAAAAACAAAAATAAGGAGAAAGATGATTTCACCAAAAATCAGCCAGCCAGATTTTATTAATCCTGACTGTACTCGCAGGATATACAAAGGACTACAGACTATTGTACTTCCTTAAATAATTGTTGCCAATCACCTCTTCAAGCTAGAGACACCACACAGAAAGCGGTCTTACAGAAAAACATTTTTTTAAAAGGGGGAAAAAAAAAAATCAACTTGTTGGCTTTCAATTCATTAAGATACTGCAGTTTAAGGGAATTCAGGGAAAAGAGAGAAGGATTTGAGGAGGGAAAAAAAAAATAGAAAAAGAAAAAGGGCAAAACCCCAGAATATGTTTTGAAAGCTATTTAGAGTATTTTAAATTGCTGTTGACCATAAAATGAACAAAAATAACAGAAAAAAATATTGCCGTATCTAAGTGTCACGTTCCTGTGATAATATGGGACAGCATCATATGCTGCAAGAAAATGTTCTAGCTGATCAATTCTTGTCTTTTTAGCATTCTGCTGACACACTTTTTAAAGTGTTAATTAAAAAAATAATCAAGTCAACACTACAAATTGGATAGACTTGTGCCCTACAAACAGTCTCTTCTGACCACTAATTTGTGGAGCTGGGGCTCAGCCAACTTCCAATGAATCTATGGAGAGTTTCCAGCAAACTGTCATCACAGCGGGATGCAGTTCTTGATAGGGTGATCATACATGGCAAGTGAAGTGATGCTGAACTGTCACTAAACAAGTCTATTTTATTGTGCCTGAATCGTCCTTTAAGGCTTATCTTGAGACTGGCAGTTTATTTCCAGATACACATTTATAATATAATGCACCTAAAACCTTGTAGTATCCACATGGAAGCATGCTTTTTGGATTATTGTCACATTGTGGGAGAATGATAAAGAACACCGGACTAGCCATAGCTCTAGAACACAAATAGTTTTAATGTTTTTTATATTTATAAATAAAATAGGTCACGACAAGAGACCTAAACATGCAGTACTTTCCCCTTAGGGATTCTGATTTTTTTTCCCCCCCCTATTTTCTTTAGTTTGAAATACAGGATTTTTAGATTTCAAATACATGATTGCATTTTGAGTGTGACTAGTGCAGCAGCCATCCTGTGTTCATTTTATTGATTATATTTTTAGGAGGCTATTTCCGAGCTATAGTTAAATAAGCACACACACACACAAAAGCTAATCTGCATGTAGAATACTAGTAATAAGTTGGAAATTCAGTGTAGATCTACTGACTTTTGACAGGTTTCTGCTTTCGGAACTTGGGCCCAGACAAGGCTACTACAGCACAAAGTGAAAATCAGCAGTAAGTTAGTCTAGACCTCCCTTGATGTACCTTCCCTCCAACAGCCTTCAAAATATCACAGGTAAAGTCACGGAAGTGGTAGTCCAGTGTTTTTATATTCTTGGGGAAAAATCAAAATCCCTTCTGTGTTACTGCTATAGGAAATCTGAACATCCCTTACCACTCTACAACTTCTTCCTTAGTTACATTTCCTTTTTCTAAACATTCAGATGGGGAGGAAGATGAAAAGAAATCCTTGCCTATTGCAAGGTTAATTCACAATAGCAGTATCTTATACTCTTCTGTCTTTCCATCCTGTCCCCTACCAATTCAATGAGGGCAGACTGGTAAATTGTCTGAAGTGTCTTCTAAAAGAGATAATTTGATTTGAAACACTGTTTTCTGAACTCAAAAAACCCTGAAGAGCAAACAAGACCTTTTTAAGACTTTTTTCCACTCTATGGAAGCAGCAGATTTAAGAATTTCTGACTCCTGAGGGTAGGCTCAGTACTTCTTGAAAACTAGAAAGTCCAACTTCAAAACTGAGTGAAGAGACGCCTCTAAAGACTAGCAACCACTGGAAAAGTGGATGGGAGCGTGTTCAGATATTTATTGATGGCACTGAAAGCGCACAGGTGTATAGCCCTGTTGCATGGTATTTTCCATCCTGTTAGACTGCTGTCTTTCTGCTAGCTCTCCTCTTCAAGCAAAATGTTTGTCCCACTTTAAGACTTTAACCGAAGTGATTCAGTCATTTTGAAGAAGTTGTTGAAGAATGTTATTCTTTTTTCTCTTGAAAAGCTCATCACTTCTAAGTTACGGAACAGGATCTTGTCCTTGGGCAGCAGACAGTCCTTTCAGAAGGACAAGGCCCAGGACATGCAGGATGATAGAGGCAGCTGAAGTAATACAATCAGCCAGGAGGACCAACAGCCCTCCAAGGGATTTAAACCAATCAGGCAGTCACTACCTATGAATAATCACTTTGCAGTGAGATTTTAATTGGCATGTCAGGACATCAGAATCAGGTTCTAGCTTTAGATGGGCTTCATTCCATCTGTGTAATTCTTATACAGCTTCATCAAGTTATTTAAGCAGGCATTGTAAGAAAGAGTGAGAAGGGAACTAAGGGGAGAAGTATGAATTAGATGCAGACTATCTCAATATAACTGTAAACTCTTTTTTAATAAAAACAAACAAACAAACAAAAACCCCACGCACCACAGTACATCATTCCTTGCTCCAAAGAAACATCTTCCAAAAGAAGAGGCCAAACTAGGACTAAAAGACAGAATGTATATTAAAACCTTAAGTTTTCTAACTGAAGAGTTGGCAGGACTTGCATGCCCAAGGGAGCCAATCCCTCATCAGACATGCAGGCATCCACCCATCATGCATGCATAGTATGCTCTTTTGGAGACATATCACAACATACACAATGGCAGAAGCAGCCCAACAGAAAAGTATTTCTAGGGGAATCAAGAAGAAAACTGGCAAGAGGAGACACTTTTTTAATGCCAAGAGGATACTACACTCAAAATAGCTTTCCCTCATTTCCAAAGCAGTTGAAGCAACAAAAATAAATAACACCACTCTGAAAGAAACAAACAAAAGCATAAACAATAGTTATCACAAAAAAACCAGGATCCAGTGCATCACTCCACTAAGCAGGGCTCTCTTGTGTTCAGAAGGGGACAATGTAACCGGCAAATTGCTAGACATCTTTCCCTGTTGGCCAGACCCAACTCTGCTTAACTTTTCTGGATCAAGTAAGTTCACAGACTAAGAATACAGAACTTCTTAGTGGGGAAGGAGATAGAAATGTTGGTCAGCCTCTTTGGAGAGGATACCAAATGTGTGTGAATCACAGTAAAGACAGTGCCCGCTCACAGCACTTACAGTTTCAATATAGAAAAACTGTTGCATTGACCCATAAAAGCCACCCCAGCTCAACAGATGGGATTAGATTTTGAATGGCACCTCATAACCTGAATCCCTTTTCTCTACTCTGGCATTTCAGAAGGTGTTAAACAAGCAGTGGATCACCCTGTGTGTGTATTGGGCAAAAGGCCTTATCCACTTGAACAGATTGATCTGGAGGTCACCTGTCAAGGGAAAGACTGAGAACAGCAAAAACCCGCAGCGTAAGAGCCAGACAGGGGGCAGCCAGATAGTCCAGGAAGACCCGGTGACTGTAAAGACCACTCAGAAGTTATGCAGGAAGCGAGGAGCTGGTGCTTAGTCCAGACACATGTCTCTCCTTGAGATGGAGAGTGGCTGTAAGCAGTTGCTTATGGCACTTAAAAAACCCCTGTGCTTCTCCATTTCCTTCTACTGTCAAGTGCCTCTGAAGGCGTAACCCATGCACTCAGGTTATGCTAAAAGTCAAGGGTCATGGCAGCGGTCTGCTACAGCAGCTATGCAGTTTGGGGTCAACCCAAGTCCTGGGGCCAGGTAAAGGAAACAAAGCATACAGTGTGTCGGAAAATGATAGGTGAAGAAAACGTGGTCAGGAGCACTCTAGAGCCTAAAATTCACAAACCCCCAACATCCACCAAGGGAAGAATTGAAAAAAACACCTAGATAGTAAGTGGAGAGATGATAGCTGGCTCAGAATTGCATTTCTATTTTATCAGCTATGAATTATAAATCAAACACAGCAAGCTAGAGAAGGAATCATTAATTTTTCAGTTCTTGAACCACAGATACCATGTTTAGCTCTATCCCGCTAGCTTTTGTAATACAATGCAAGAAAAATTATTTGGCAAAAGTAATTAGCCATTGTGGAATGACATCAAATAAAAGTTTAAAAAGTACAATGTTACCATTAAACTTTTAAAGACAGACAACAAAGCTTTAGTACATGTATCTCCATATTCATAAATTCATGCAGGTTTAAGTGTTAAAGAAACAAAACAGTCTTGATGCATGACATTCCCCTGCATTTGAGGATGGCCCAAACCGACATTAGATGGAGTAGAAACTGTAGAATAAACCCTACCTTCAGAAGCCCTCTCTGAAAGGATGATCTCCCTTGAACCCTGGGCTGACAAAGCATCAGCCTGGAGTTGGCACATACGTGCAAAACTTCCTAAGCACCAATACTCGAGTTGTACAGTGCCTCTCTGCCTCAGTTTCCCTCTTTGTGGAACAGGGATGATAGCACTGATGACCTAATTCACAAGTTATGCTGCTTGAGACCAGAAGGGACAGGGACATCAGCACAGGGAGTGGCACAGTTTTGCCCCAGCTAACTACCAGTGTAAGAAACAGCCACAGATAAAATTTTGCACTTAATGCAGAAGAAGGATTAAGTGATTTGCCAGAGAGAGTACAGAAAGCTTTTCGCAGGATTAAGACCCGAGCCCAGGCACTAGGCAGCTCTAATAATAGTCCTAACCACAAAATAATTTTAAAATACATATGCATACATGCATATACCTGAGCATTTTCCCAGGTCTGTGTCTTTTACAGCCTTGCCCTCTGACAGAGTAATGGTGTCTCCTGGGCAAGTCCCAAATGGGAATCACACATAGTCCTACATTTGTCAGGAAGGGTCCCACGAAGGTTTACGACCACGCTCAAAGCTTCCTACCAGAAAGGGCCCAAATGTGAAACAAAAGGTTACTCTGCTATGTTCTATCCAATCGTCTTCAGCTCAAGCATTAGAGAAGGAAGGTAGATGTTTCCATTTCCCAACCTGTTGAAAACACTGTTCAGCAGCCGGGCCAAATTCACTATCACGCGTGAGACCTTGTATCTCATTGCAGTCTATCTGTCAAATGCCATTTTCTGAAAATACACAAACATGGTATGACCAGAACCACCCCATTTCAACCCTTTCACTATTACAAACAAAAGTGTGTCTGTCTGTCCTCCTCCACTCTCTCCCAGCTTCTTGAGAGCATTGCTCATATAGACAGGCTTTTATTTCAAAATATAACTTTCAAAATGGATGTATTGCACAAGATGAGGGATACGTTCTCAGCAGAGCTCTGCCGAGAGGAGCTGAGGTGGTCCTTGCAGTTTACTTTCTGATACCGTTCTGCGTCTGGACATGGACTAGAAGTTTTGTTCTGAAGTTTAAAAAAAAAAAAAAAATTAAAATAATCACATTGATTTAATGGCCACACCCAGCATGTCCTGTTATTTTAATCTTGCATTGCCTTTGCATTTTGAAATTTCTGTGGCAAATATTAATCCCCTTTGCTGCTGCAGATGCTACAACTTCCACACATCAATTCGAAGTTACCTCACCAGATTCATTGGTATCACATCTCCTTCTATTTGACTCACACTGTGTTTCAGGAAGCAGCCATTTTATATACCTCTTCGTACAGAATTATCAAAACTTGGTCACTTGAAAAAAAATTCCAGCGCCTGTTGATGCTTTTATTGGTTTTGCCACAAAGACTTGTTAGCCACTTACACAAACTGTGACATGTGCAAAGCCAGCCTACTTGTGCACTGATGAAGTTAAAAATGATAGATGGAGGCTGTCACTTTGTACAATGTTATTTTAAAATGCACATAGTATGAAATCTCTTTTTAGAGCTGCATTACTGCACAAGCTTGTGCTTGGGTCTTGGCAGAGTAATTAGCATACAGTGTAAATAGAGTTAAAGAATATGATGAGAAGTAATGATGCTGTGAATTAGGATACTGAATTCTAACTATATTCTATAACTGATACATAACTATAACAGGGTGAGCGTGCATGCCCTGTTCGCTGTTACGGCTCTACCTGTGGCAGTTTTCGCTAGCTTCTGCACAATTCTCAAGCAGCTTTAAGCATTTAACCTGGTTCAAGGTGAGCTGCACAAGTTGTAACTGAAGGCAGGCAAGAAACAGAATTGATTTGGAGGTAGGGACCAGAATAACGTTTCTCACCCAGTAAGTTTGTGAGAATGGGGGATTCCAGTTGTCACCTAGAAAGCAGTTAAGAAAGGAGACAAGATTCTTTGATCAGAAATATATATATATAGGAAAAAGTTCATGCCTTTAGGGTCTTACTAATAATTTTTAGCCAAGACAATGTCAGGGCTACATGCCGTGTAATACTCAAAGAAAATGAGTCCTGCCAGGCCAAATCCCAACTCCAGCCCAGAGACCTTCATGAGCCACAGATGTAAAGCACTAAGGGGAGCTCATGTCTGTACAACCCCTGCAAATGAACCTAGATTGCCAACTCGAACCGCAAACCTCAATCTACATTCAAGGAGTGACCTGTCAGAAAAGTAATTTGCTTCCATTTTGCCAGCTGATAAGGCAAGGGTTGCAGCAAGATCTTCAGAGAGAAAAGACAGATGCGAGATTTAAGCACCATACAAGGGAGAAATGAGACAACAATTTAAAAAAAAGAAAAGAAAAAAAGAACCTAGAGTTACTGGTCAAAGTCACAGGTTTGACCACATGAAGATGATCATACACACATCCCCAAGTCCCTGTTCCACTGTTGTTGGGGAGAAGCCAAGTTAACAGCGTGGTTCCAGGGGAGAGTCTCAGGGCAGCAGTTCCGAAGCCCAGTGCCGGACACAAACCCCATGGAGGGAGAGTGCGCCCACCTACACAACTAATGGCTCCTGCCACTTGGAGCCAAAACCCAACATATTCAAATGCTGGGGTTTAGTAAAACGCAGGAGGTGGTTCAGCAAGCTGCTGACAGCAGACAAGGGTTAATCACTGGTGCTCAGCATTATTAGATCATAACACATCTGGAGAGTCTTATTGCTAGGGCAAACATTAATCTTCAGAGAGAGCTAAACATGCAAGATGAGATCTCACTCATGAGGAAAAATTGAAAGGGAAGTTATACACAGTGAAAATAATCCCAAAAAACTTTTGAAACTGAACTGGCTGAAAAGGGGGAGAGGAAGTGTTTTTCCATAAGAAAATACCTGCCTCTCCCAGCCGAGTGGGATCAGAGTTAGGCAGAAGAGTTTTAAGCTGAACCTTTCCAGTCTGAAGCATTTCTGTGATTGACCAGAGTTTAAATTAAAATTATCCCTGTTTATAGAAATGTCCAAGCTTTCCTTACTCCCAGCGCTGTACTTAAATTGTGTTGATACAGATATTACATTGGATTATTTCCCTGAAGACATGAAAGAGAGCTAATGTAAATGCCAATTTAGTTTTAAGAATCCTGGGAGAGTAAGGCTTTGTCTGACTTTATTCATGAAAGCCCTTATATATTTAAGCAGTTTCAAGTTTGCTTTGTTAGGCTCCAACTTAAAAAGTAATTTGTTCATTTAAGAATATTCTGCGATTAGTTTAGTCTGAGTGCATACAGGGGTTTTCTGGAGAGCAGTCATTTCAAAGTGGGATATACAAACCTGATTTCCATGGGAATTACTGAGTAGTCTGCCTCTATGAACGCCTCCCTTCAACAAAAAATAATGACATCATTTTATACACAGCTTGACAAAAATCTGTATTTCATGTATTCCCAATCTTCATATTGCCTGCCTTGCTCCACAGAGCTTGTTGTCCCCTTGCACAAAGGGCGGCATTTCCTAATTATGTGACTTCACATAGTATTAAAGTACATAACAAAATGGTGCACACGTACACTGGAAACAGCTGCTTTAGTGTTTAGATCTAAAATTCAAGAGGGTTTTTTTCCTGCACCTGGCTCCACTGTCCTTTGTTACTGGATGATCTCAACACACAGCGGTAGAGTACAGATATTTCAGAAGGATTTCACATGTGAAGTCCACAAATTCTGCGTTTACACTTTCACAAACAGAAAACCATGGTAACCACTGCAATATCTAAGTATGGGTTACTGTACAGTTTATTCCATAATATCCATCCTGAGAAAAACAAAGAATCAAGTACCCACTAATGTCTGCATAATAGGTTTAGAGCTCAGAATTTTAGGCACTTCGGATAGCTTTGAACCAAGTCTCGCTAAATTGCATTAGTAATTGCAGAAGAACAATCAGTGACTAATTAAATCCTCTTTCTGGGTACAGATTACTGGCTGAAGATTTATGTAGTATACACTATGCTGTGGTGTACTCATTTAAATTAATTATTGCAATCACCAAGCAAGGATCCCCCAAACCCCCTCTCCTCCATTAAAATAAGATCTATGCTGACAATAGTTTTCCAATTTGTGGTATTCTGTGTAAAGGAATAATACAAAATTTCCATTAAAAACTGCAGCCTTACTGTTTCAACCCCCATGCCTCTTCCTTCCAGTTTCATTAGCAGCTCCCACTGACAAATGATCAGCTACTAGTAGCTCTGTAACAGTGCAGCCAAATTGAACATTACTCTTGCATTAGCGGGAAAAGTCTTGTATCTACTGGCTCAAATCAAAGGGCAGTAAATCAATGTTCCACTTCTGCACTGGTTACACAAGTGCAGCACTGATTCAGCTTTTCAGACAATTCTCCCCGCTCCCATATGCATCTATTTCATGCTCTAAATTGGCTTATACCACCTTATTACTGTATTCCAGACATCTTCCAATGCAAGCTAAACAAAACTCAAGGCCCTCTGTAGGCCTTGAAAAGTTTCTTTGTAGCTTATACGCTAAGTAAAGTAAGAATAGAAAACCTGTTCCAGGCCATCTTTCACAGGTCCCACATAGATCCCCATGCCACAGGGTCCCACAGTTGATTTCAGCTACGAAGCACCTAGTAACACAATCAGTTGTTTATACAAAAATGTAAGTGTACAATTAGCAACTGTCCCAGGTAATGAACCTCAAAAATCAGACTTCCAAGGTTGCCAAATGTAACTGTCTCTCAATTTAAGTTTTTATTTGTGTTTTGAACAGTAGCATCCCTTAGTTTACATCACTAACAAACCAATTGAGTTCCCATGTCGTTTGAACAATTTTGTAGAGATTGCTTCTATTTATAAAAAGGATACACGCGTGGCATACTTGGACAAACATGGGTACAGTATTTAAACTAGCATCTTGAAAAGGACCTAAACAAAAATAGAAAAACTGTTTGTATATTCATGTACAAAGGCTGAGGCCTATCCTGATCTAATTGAGACGCTCTCTCATTCTGACTTCCATACACCCACATCCGTCTCATCTCTGCTCATTAGGAAAAATAGAAAGGAGGTTGCTACTGGCATAAATCATACACTGACTACAGCTGTGGATGGCCCATGTACAGGAATAACTTTCATTGCATTAGCTCTTCTGCCTTTAAAACCAGATCTACAGTGAGCATTGAAATGCCACTGGGACGGCTGCGTGCGGATAGCTGTGCATCCCCCAGCTGAGGATGTCTAGCTATTTACTACCACCAAACAAAGCTGATTCCTTTTCCCCCTCCCAAACTACAGGAAGAAAAAATATTCCTGTTGATAATAAACATTGGGGTTTTTTTTCTAAAGGAACGAATGTTAATAGCTTTCAGACGTGCCCTGTATTGCCAGCTTTGCTGGTCCCCTTGGAAGCAAAGATGATAGAATCAACTAGTTAAAAGCAGTAAAACTGAGTTCTCTTCCAGCATAAAAAAAAACCCACAAACTTTTCACACTTCAGTTAAATGGATTTTCCTGTTGAGATTGCCTGTCTTCTTATCTTGCATGACAAGTCTGTCCAGATTCTCTTTACAAAAGTTACATACCAAGACGAAATTGCCACAGCTGAAAAGGACGCTTCTTTGTCATAACAAGAATAAATATTTTTCAGAAGCTGACAGACGTGACAACTGAGATGACTCAGGTCAACCTGACAAGCCTCACCTTTTCTGGATCACAAGTAGGGTAGACAGGGAAAACCTGCCATTACAGATGCATTTAAGAGGGAAAATGTTAAAATATCTCAGGAGGCTAAACTGCACTACTTGAATCAGTGTTTGTGAAGTCAGTTTTGAAATTCACCTAATTAAGCTGATAGACACTTTGTGAAGCTGCTGCCTATCAGTTCCCGCAATTTCTTCATTTGGCAGGGGACGGGGACACAAAACTAACAACCGCCCGCCAAACCAGAAATAGGTTCATACTCCCAGTAGTGAAGTATGGTTTGGAAAGAACGTTCAGGAAGGGGGAATTTGTTCTTTTTCACAATTAGCATTACCAATATCAAATGATTCCCAGAATGGCTAGAAACAGACAAGGAAGATGAGCTTTGTGTTGCAAAGGCTTAAAAATCATAAAGATATCTGGTATGACCATTGAGTTAGTACAAGGGGGAAGTGGATAAGCAGAGTGGCAGCGTTTCCATGTGCTTTCATACACACCACAGTAAGCCTTGAACTTCTGGCATCACCAGAGCTACACCCAAATCCCCAAGCAGCTTTCACCAAGTTATTAGGCATAGGCCAAACCATAAGAGGGATGCAAGACCACACTCCAAGGCAGAATTCATGTTGTCCAGCAGCATCTCAAGAGTAAACAATGTGATCTATGATCCTTATTTCCTTTTTTTGTGCATCTACTGATCAGCATCCAGTTCTATTTCCTCTAGGCTGGTATAAAATCTACCTGTGTTACAGATAAAGCTCCATAACATCTGCAATATACATTCTGAATCACAGTTTATCATTTATTCTAACTGAAATCAGAACACTGAGCTGGCAGAAGTGAACATCTGAACGTCTGGAACCGGAGTACACTGGAAGTCCTTAAAATACTTTAGGTAAGAAAAACATCTTTGGATACAAATCAAATTAACTAAAGCAAAGACGATCTATTAGCTTGACCTTTGCTAATGACTAAACAAACCCAAGTCAAAAAAGCAGACGATGCTTTCCCCCTTTTGATCTGCCAACATATACAAGTCACGGGAGGATGAGATCATTAATAGATAGTTCAAGAATTTTAGGTACACATGTAATTATATTTCCATTAACCACCATCCAGAATGTTTACTATAGTTTTGAACTTTAAAATGCTATTACATATTTATTTTAGGGATATTCCAGTGCAGGATCATATAACTGTGGGGGGGAGGGGACAGGGGGCAGAAGTGCTTATGCATTTATCATAATATAAGTGTATCTGAGTTCATATACGGCTAACCTGTGTGTTTAAGCCATTGCAGAAATGCTGAGTCTTTCTAGTTCATGAAATACAGTAACGTGATGTACAAATCTGGGGGGAATACCAAAATTTTTTTTAAACATTCATGAATGAAGCTGAGCTTTTTTTCTTGCTAAGGTAAATTTGCAAGCCCTCCTATTGAGTACAGTCCACCAGCCATTCTTCCTCCTTCTACCACCTGAACAGCACAAGGGTATAGGCTATTGCCCTATTTTCTTTCCATCCCTACTGTGACTTCAACTTCAGTTTCTCTTTTCCACCAATTTATCACTCCTCGGCTGTTTCCTGAGGGTTATTGATATTAAATTCCCCTGTGTCGCAGACTGCATTAGAGTGCCAATTGTGTACGTCTGTGGCGTATACCTAATGATTACCTCCTGTTACAACTTCTTAAGAACAAAGTTGAAGTCTTGTTTTCAGTATGACTGAATGAATTTTCACCTTACTTGTGCTTTCACTTCACCCAGAAAATTACCTGTTTTATTATTGCATTTAAGGGAACAATATACAGCAGCGTTACTACCATCGTATCGAAGAAGTAGCGGCACCTGGACCTTTGCTATGAGTTACATTTTTCTGCCATACTTCAGAGATGCTCAGGTGACTGCATGCTACAGAAACCAGTCTGGAAATAGGTATTCTATCAGAAATTTCTAGCCTACAATATTGAGCAAGAGAATGAAGAGCTTTTTTTCTCCTTACTAAAATGAGCCACAGTTTTTCCTTAAAACGTTGTGCTTTTAGCTTTGCTGTGTAATCTATAGATACAGGCATTGCAGCTGCTCAACTAACCCAGAGGCTCTCAGCACTAAAAACTACCTGAAGTAGCACAGCTTAAACAGGTGAAGAGAACTATTAGCTCCAGAATAATAGTTCACTGGGTGACGTTATGCTTCACAGCATTATGTTGGCTGACAATTAAGCTGCATTTTCTACTAATATGGAAGTTACACAACCTAAAATAACGTGGGAAGTTCACAAGACTCAGGTTCTTTGCATGAACTGGATGAACACACTAAGGTTTACATCACAGCAGTAGGTGGTCCAAGGCATCAGAGCCCAGACTTCACTGAAATGAGTTAAATTGTTACCTCTAACAAAAAGCCTTTCGAGAAATATGAAGAAAAAAGGTTTTGGTAGAAGTAGGTTCAGGTTTGCTACAACTGAATCAGTCTGGATTCTTGCAATATTAAGAAGAATTGGTTCTTCATTATGCCATTTCATTTGTTCATAAAAGTAAATTAAGCTAATCGTTATATACAACATTATTGATACGTTCCTTCATAATGCTTAGAGTTAATGATTGTTTACTCTCCTACTGTGACAAATTAGACCACCTACTCACACGCTTGTATTTATTATTAAAGGAACACACATGGAGAGCTAAAAGCCTGCGATAAGACAACTGCAATATTTAGTTGCCTTTCCAGGCAATAATCTTGATAGCTAAATAGTTTAGTTCCCCCTCATAAAACCAGAAGGAATGCAACAGTGATACAGTGAATCCTAAAGTTAGCTGAGGAAAAAGAATAAAGCAGAATCTATCACGGAGTTTTACCAAATTACAGTATAAGGCTACCACTGATCAACACCACCATGAACTAATAGCAGATACTGTGTATTTCAAAAACTCTTTATGTGCTGTCTTTTAGCAAAGTTGTTTGGACAAAAGCTGAAAAATAAAGACTGCATTGCTAAAAATCTAACCCTGGCCTTCAAGTTCAAAGAGCTTTTCATCTAGCAGAAGACACTCGTAACATGTGGCTTGAGCCCACAAACACGCCTAGGGAGAAAGCCGAGCCAGAGCCTCTGTTTTTCATACATGTTACTCAGAAATGTTTGCAGTGCCCGAAAAGGATTATTTTTTCTGTTCAGTAAGTGGTTTTAAAAAGTTATTCCTCAATTTTTCCACATACATTAACCTCCATTTTTCCGTTCCACTGAAGTTGCTCAGGCCTCTGATATCCCACTGAGCTGATCTGCACCCAAAATTTGATGAGTCCCATCCATTATCAGTTTCATGTATGTATGCAGAAGTAAGCTCATTAACAGACATAGCAGCCTTAGAGCTTAATGACAAGTGAGAATTAATAAACATGTAAATCTTCACCCGATAAAGTTGTTGTGCTATGACAAGCAGGCATGGATTGTATTGATAACACTGCTTAAAGCAATGTTAGGCTGGTGCCTCAACTGCTACGTATCAGAGATCTACTGAACATCAAAAGAGTTGTGCAAATCAGCACCCCTGAAAATTCAGGTCTATCTCAGCCTCGAATAACATATCACAGCAAAAAGATCTTCGGGACACAAAACACTGCCTGTGGAAAAATGAAAAAATGGCGATGCTCAGGAAAGGGGAAAAAAAAAACAAACCACCACACATGAGGCACTAATCTCCTGCATGCTACTTGACTTGGTTCCAAGTCAAAGATAGGTTTTACTAAAACTGCTCAGTATAAAAACCAACAGCAATTCCATCCAAATTTATCTGAGTATTTTGAACGGACAGGCCTTCAGATACTGCCTGACAACAGTTGCTCAATTATGTGTTACTTTTATTACACACAAGACTTGGCAGCAACAGAGAACGTATGTCTGGGACAGTCCTCAAAAAATTTACTAACACTTCAAGATGCATAGGCCAAGTTACAATATGGAGAGATCCTAAAAATACTTCATTTTGCATGTAATTATTCACTGATAACAGCGGGAGCAGAGTCAAGTTTGAGATTCGGTAACAGACTAAAGCCAATTGCTTTTCCCGTACAGTAACAAATTCTAAACCAAACATCTCAGTTGATGTCCTGCTGCCAAAAGGATGTTTCAACAACAACTGTGTTACCAGGAAAGCCTTACATCACTAAGCAATTTGTAGCTCTACATTAGAAGTATCATGTGAAAACAAACATACAGCTTCCAAAAAAACCTTAGCATACATCCATGTCTCAAGATGCAGGAAAAATAAATGCCGGCATTAAGACCCCTTTTTCTGACTATGGAACCATTTAAAAAAATATTCACACCACCACAGTGTCAACCAGGTTCATCGCAAAAGCCAACTTCTGTCTTGTGTTTGCCCGCGAGCGCCAAACTATAATTAGATGCCCAAATGATGAATGATAGGCTTATGCTTGTACCAGTTCTTGGGGCTTGAACCAGTTCTTGAAGCAGTGTAATACCCTGAAAGGATTTACCCGAGCTTCATATCAATTGTGTTAAAAACAAGCAATGAGAAATCATCACGTTAAAGTCAAGAGCATAACTCAGTGTCAAAATCTGTTCCGATTTAAGAAACTGTTAGACAAAACATTTGCATTTTATTCCGAAATCCTACATTAAGATTACCATACCAGTAATGAGCATTTTGAAACATCGAGAATCGTATCACTGCCAAACCAAGAAGGAGAAAGACACAGACACATACTCCTACTGTTACATAGCCTTCTGCTTCTACCAGCTTCACTGAGCTCAGTTAAAAATTAGCAATGGCAAAGCAAGGAAGACAGAGTTTCAAAATAAGTGAAACAATACATCTTAATATCCAGTAGCGATCTCTTCACCTTCCCAAAAAGCAGCTTAGTCAAAGCTGGTTTCAGAGCACAGTTTTGTAGCATCTCTCGAAGCCCCGACACCGCCTCTGCAGGGAGGCTGCCGTTACCCCAGCATGGGAAGGGTTAGCAATCTGCAGAACTCAAGTTTATATAAAGGGAGAGGAAACAGAAAGCTGAAGCGCTACACCACTCACATATTAATATAACTACAGGGGATCTGCAAGCCGACCGCCAGAGCCCGATTTTGCATTTAAGGGAGAAGGGAACGAGGGAAGAGGAAACGGGGAAGGAGAAAAAAAGTTTCCCCCTCCCTCCTTCGAGCAAATCTAAATTCGTTCATTAGACCCTCAGGCTTTAGGGACAGTTACATAAAAATATGTAGCACCCGTAAGGCTTGGAATAGGATCCCTTCCGCTTCAAAAGGCTCTGCCGGATAAACCCCCAAACGCACGAGAGATGCTCGGGAAAGGCCAGCTCGCCCTCACGAAGCAGGAGGGGCTCCGGCCCCGGGAAACAGGCGGGGTCCGCGGCGCCGTGGCCGGGGCTCCCCCCCAGCAGCCCCGCTCGGCAGACGGGGGAGAGGGGGCTGCGGGCGATGGGCACCTCCGATGTACGCGGCCGGCAGCTGCCGGACTCCGAGGGGGTTTATGTGCCACGAAATGGTGGCTCCGGCTGTCAGGCACGTTTTACGGTAGGGAGAGGTAGCGAGGGCTCCGCAAAGCCACGCCGGGAAGGGGGAGCAGGCGGCGGGCAGGGAGCGGGACCGGCAGCGGCAGGGCCCGGAGGAGCTGTCAAGCCCAGCCGCCTCCCCCCGCCCTCCGCCAGAGCGGTACTTACGTGAAAACAAAAAATAAAGTAGTCGAACCCACTAATAAGGCAGCTGCTGTGGAGACAGGGATGTATTTCGTAGGTTTAAACCTCTTTCCAGTGCTGCTGGGCATCCTGTAGTTTACACATCACTGGGTAAATCCAACCCGAGAGGAGGGAGCCGGGAGGATGCGGGGACCCTCCGGCGCGGGGAGAGCGGGACCCGGGCGGCCGGGAGGGACGGGGAGGGGGGGGCGGCTGACCTCCAGCACAGGAAACCCACCCCCCGCGCCCGCCCCGCGCCGCTGATGCAACCGGCCTTAAGGTAGCGCGCGGGAGGCGGGGGCGGCCGGGCGGGGGCGAGGGGAGCGGCGGCTCCTCGGGGCGGGCTGAGCCGCCGCCCGGGGCCCGGCCGGCCTCGTCCTGCCGCAGGGAGGGCTCCGCCGCAGCCCTGGCGGGCGGGGTGGGCCCAGTTCCCTCCCTCTTCCAAGCAGGAAAAAAAAAAAAAAAAAAAAAAAATTCGCTATTTATTGAGCTTTTCAGGGCTCTTTTGAGGGACACGGGAGCAACGGTAACGGCTCGCGCTACAGCAGTGCTCCAGAGGCGGGCTGCAAAACCCCTGCGGGCGGCGGCAACCGCGGCAGCCCCCGCCGTGCCGCCCCCCGGGAGCGCCGTGCTGCGGGCCGGGGCCTGCGGTAACGCCGAGCTGGCCGGGTCGGACAGGGACTGTGCGGTGCCAGCTCGGCGAATAAATAAAGCCCGGCGCTTTATTCAGCTAAACCTAGATTCGCGGCATTAAGGGAGCTGCTGCGCTCTTGCCAGATTTTACCACGACGAACAAACGAGCGCAAACGCAACTGAAATGACGCTGTACTCTGCTCTTTTTGAACCTACCCATCAGCATCAGGAGGCAGCAGAGGTAATTTAAGGTAACGTCAGCGTTTCTAAAGAGCGCGGCATGGACGGCTCCTCGGTTGGCATTCAGGGAGCACCACCCAGCAGCCAACCCTCAGCCGGGTGCCAGGAGGGGTCCCAGGCCCCGGGGAAGTTGAGAAATGGAGCCCAGGAGCTGCAGCTTGCTCCCTCGCTCCTGCTTGCTTCCTCAGCTCATCCCCCATTTGCAGCTGCCAACATGTAACCGCTGCATAGGACAACAGCAGCCACATCTGCAGCTTCTGTTGGGTGTTCTTAAAAGTAAACTTGCCCTCGGAGCCCTACGCTCCAGTGCCATTATCATTCCCCATTTTAAGAGACTAGGTGAGCTCCATAGTCCTAGAGGTATTAGGGACAGAACAAGTAAAACCCAACAAAAAAAAGCAAGTAAGGGGTCCTCAGCGTTGCACTTTGCAACAAAATTGTGGTTTAATAGAAGCAACTCCAGCAAGCTCCAGCCTGATGGCGTATGGTTATGTGCAATCTCAGCTTTCGCTAACAACTGCTCCCCCTCAAAAAGTATTCTCTAGCCCTCTAAGAAACAATTTTTAAAAATACCAGATTTTACTCCAAAAGGGACTAAAGCCAGAAGGCAACTTCAAACAAACTCCAGACTTGGGGGTTTTTTTGAGGAAAGGGAGGGACAACTTCTACTTAAGTTATTTTTGAATGTTTGGGGGACATTGAATGTTTCCTATGCTTCACTACTTCTTGTCATGCCATCTTATTGAAATAAATGATTCTTAAAATCCTTGTAACTAACCAAAAGGTCAACAACTTTCCACAGAACCAAACTCCACATACTAATCCGAAAGCCTTCGGGCGCATCTACACTCGCACGTCAAGGTGGATCAAACGCATCCTTCGGAAGCAAAACTCATCACCACCACTTATCACGGTTTGATGCACAGTGCTGAGCAAGTCTCACGGTACACAACCAGATTCCTTTTCAACAAAACTAAGCTGGAAGATAAATTTCAGGAGCAGCCCTAACACCCTCAGGCTGTGAGTTAGCTTAGCAACACATGCAGGACATAGGCAGAGACTCTATCGCTTTCATCAGTTCAAGCCTTCTCCTCCTCCCTACTCAAGCAGCATTCTTGGTGAAGAATTTCAGTTGCAAACTGAACCCTGATTGTTTTTCCACTGGTATTTTTATTTTAAACTGGAAAATGTTATCGTAAGAAGGATTATAGACCTTTTATGAAGATTGGTTAGCATCCTGTAATGGACAATAAGAGACATACTCAAACGCATTTCTCTGGGCTGGAAAAGCAGTGGAAAAAGTTATCTCCCCAGTGACAGTCAGATTTTTAGCATGGACACGCAAGTTTCCTTTCTAGGTGAGCAACAGAAGCGTCCTGTTAAGTTTCTAGCAGGAGCTAGGGAGCAATAAGTTCAAGTTCATTTTAAGATACATATTTGGATGCTGGTGATTTACTTCAATTTCATTCTTTTTAAGGACAAAGCCTTTCTAGAACAGTAACATTCCTTAACATGAACACAGGCGTTATTCTTAAAGAGACTATTCCTACTCTGTTCTCTGCACCTCATCACTTTCAACTGTATTTTCCTGTAAGGATTCTCTCCTCTAGAGGAAGTCTGGTTCTCAAAGGCAGCTTTGGGAGTAGGGAGCTTCTGCTCCTTCCACCCTTCAGAATGGTTCTTACTTTATCACACTGAGGCACTAATGCTTCCCCAGTCTCACTGTAACAGCCCCATTTAGAGGACCAATCTTTCAAGCCACTCCTGTTCTCAAGGAAGGTACTCAGCAGCAAGCAAATTGCCTTTTTTTTTTTTTTTTTAAATCTCCCAGTCATGCGATGCTCAGAGAAAGGGACACTAAAGATAAGTGTGAGTATGTGGCATCAGGGCACAAAGAATTGTAGCTTTCACAGCAACAAAAAAGGCGCATCTGCAAACCTCAACTGATCTTAAAGATCACTGTGCAAACCTGGTCTGTGCTGCAGAGTCATCCTGTGGATCAAGACGCTTTTGCTGTGCACCAGTGCAGTCATGCAGAACCAGCATTTCTAAAAGAGGGCTGAGACATTCCGCGTTACAGGGCTAGTGTGTTATGCAGAATTGTTTGATAAGTTTTTTTTTCTGCTGCACATTGTAGATTACCTATCAAAAAATCGATAAACTTACGCGATTTGGTGTCCAATGATTCCCACAGTTCACCTCATTTCCTTCCCACTAACATTCCCGTTCTTGAAAATGGTCTATTTTCAAGACAGCATAAAGCACTGCTGAGCAACATTCAACCTCACTATGAAAAGGTAAGTATATTTAAAGCCACCAGATGACTTTACAACAATAAGGATGGCTAAGGAGGATCTGACTAAAGCAGAATAGGCATGTCTCAGAGTTGCTCTCCTGGAACGCCTTTCTTTCAAGGACTGTAGTTTCTGGATTCATGCTACCCGATTAATGTGCCAGAAGATTTTGGCAGCACTGAGGTAAACAGTGATGGCAGCATGAGCTAGGAAAAGACTTAATGACTTCTCAAAGAACTAATACAGCTACAAAGAACAATCTAAAAATAGTCTGGCAGAGTATGGCTAGTCTTGCATGTCTTTTTGCAAGATTTTACTCTGAGGTTTTACCTCAAAAGAGAAAGTGTCAACCACAGAAGCTGTTTTGGAGCCACATGCCAGGGTACCATTCTTAAAGCTGGCAAGATGAAAGAAAACTCATGACAGAGCATCAAGAAATCTTGACTGCCATGCAATCTTCATATCATATCATTGCACTAATGTTAGCTGGAAATCTTAGGTACGTGGTTAAGAATTCTTTCGTTTTGCACACTTGGAAGTACTGAAAACCCCCGGAATCTTTTATTGGTCACTCAGCAATTTAGCTCCTAGCTCGTATTAGCTGTTGTCATTAAACAATGACCAGAATAAATAATTCTACTTTTCTTACTGGATTTGCTTATTACAATAAATGCATTTGCCAGTCCGTGCAGTACTGATGACCTGCGAACTGTTCAGGGTCACTGGCAGGACCCTGAAGAATCAGCGATTAGGTGTTCAGTAAAAACTGTTTTTCCCTCAAACTTGCAGTGCTCAGGATCATCATGTGCAGCATGGTGCCAGCGGAAAGTCCAAGCAAGGTGAAACAGTTCTGGATACAAACCAGGTCTACTAGATTACCCATCGGAACGACAATTTTCATTTAGTTGTTCAAGTTTGTTACTAGATATGTCAAGAAATTATTGCCCTAATAATGACCTTTCAGTAGCCTAAACAGATATCCCACACAATTTTCTAGAGTCTTCCAAAAGATATTTTCCATGGAATGGCATTTGCTTAGAACAGAACTCAGGTAATGTGTATTTCCAAACCGCAGTGATGGGGCATGTCAAGCTGCATTTATTATGAGACTTTTGATTACTTTATTTACAGACCAACTCCTAAACCATCCCCTCCCCCAAGGAACTACTTATGTTAGAATAGTGTAGGCCTCTGAATAGTTTGGAAAATTCACCAAACATCCTGTTTAAAACCATTAATAAAGTGTAATTCTCCTCCACTGGGATGGAGTATCACTCTATATGATGATGCTGAAACTCAGAAAGCCAACGGTGACTCATATACCAGCAAACAAATCAAGATACTAAAACTGATAAGCACTATTTATATGCAGCAATATACCTAGTGGAATAGTCTTGAGAAATATCCTCCAAAGAATGCAAAATATTCAGTTACTTTAATGTCCAATCCGTCTTTGTTGATGTTTACATACCTATAATTGCTTTTATGGAAAAACAGCGTTAGAAAGCCATATGCTTTTAGCTACTTGAAATGAAGACAGCGAGCACAACACGAATAGGCAAGAACTTGTGACACCATTAGCTTCTCTGTTAACTCATAAGTAAATTGCACATCTTGATACAACAGTCAGTATTTACAATACAGTGAATCAGCTGATGTAAATTTGTAGAGTCAAGACTGATAACAACAAAAAGCTGAACTTCTGCAGCTTGAAAGTTGAAGATAAGCTTAAGACTATGAAGTTCATTAAATACTTGCAGTAGTCGGATACCTTCCACAAAGTAAAAAGTTTGCTGTACACAACATCTAATCCAGAATTGTGCTAGCACCTGGTTTGTACTTAAAACATTTGCCATATCGGTTAAAAGCATAACAAACTATACTCCACAAACCCTAGCTTCACCATTAATATTTTTTTAAAAAAAGTATTTCTACAAGTGTAACTTACTTAAGGATCTAATGTAGGCTGCATTTTCACTAGGAGACTGCACCAAACTAGTTACACAAGTCTTCCAAATATGAACAGGTCTTAAGTCAGTGGTTAACACCTGATGTAATAGAAGTGGACAAAGATATTCTACACTTAAATTTGCATATTGGAAAAAGACACCAGTGTTCATAAATATGATGCATAACTGTAGATACTAATAACCATTCAACTCTTAAATATAAGGGTGTTTTGCTTCTGTGCTTGTCAGTTTTCACAGCTTCAAGAATTACTTCCTTATTATATAACTGCACAAGCTGCTTACTTGAGAATGCACCTCGTTTTCGCATGAACTACAGTCTGATAAATCACTTACATGTACAATCCACTCTACAGCTGATTACCTCAAACTTTTCTTCATCAAGCAAAATAATTCTGATCTGTTGCAGTTAGTTTTCTTTATCTCCTGACTCTGAAAATGATACATTGTGAAAGATTTAGTTAAGGTCAGTGAAAGACTGGTAATGCCTTATTTCTATTTTAAAGAGTAATTCTAGATAAATCTAATTAGGAAGACCTTTAAAGTAAATCCTAAATAAACCATCATAAAAGCAAAACATTAAAAAAAAAAAATCCTTTACACACACCTCATTCACTAAACTAGTGCAAGTTTACACATAGACCTCAGCAATTTAAGAACACTTTGAAATTATTTTGGCTAATCAAAATTAAGACACTAGCTTGCCATAGACAGCTTAGAAAATACAGCTTGCTAGCAACAAGCTGGACCAGCCAGAACAGATCGGTGTACTGGGAACAGAAGGGCATAAATGAAGACGGCTACAGAGACTTAATCGGAGAGAGGTTTGGGTTACGTTAACGTTACACATCAAGTACTCAGCACTGAAAGCTGACAGCAATGTGTACTGGAGATTAAAAAAATAAGGAGGTTGATAATGTTATCTCCCCTGCGATCTCCATTTCTTCACAAATAGTTGCAATTCAGTATTAGTAAGGTATGAAGCTGTTTTCTGAACTCAGAATCTTTATAGAGAGAGTCTTTTCTTTATAGAAAGGTTTCTAGTAACATTAAAACTTTTTCATTACGTTCAAGGGAATGCATTGAGAGATACAACAGCATCTCATTTCTGTTCTGGGAAATCATAAATCACAGCATCCACCTTCTGGACCTGACAGATGCTCAAACTGGGAAATCCACACTCCTAACTGGTACTGTCAGTCTGGGCTGCCGGTGCTCCTTCACAGGCAGCAACGTACTGCTCAGGCTGCGGATGCTTTCTGAACCAAATAGCTCCCCACACACCTATGAAGAATGCCAAGGGAGGAAAGAGGTGGTGTACCCGCACACCTCACCCCTCCTCCTCCTCTTGTGCACAGCCCTACCAAGTTCTTTCCATGACAAAGGTACAAATCAATCAATTTTTCAGTTAAAGCCTTCAAATTTTAAATTAAGTAAGTTCTAAGACATTTAGTAACAAAATTGAAAGAACTATTCAGACTCCTATTTTTGCCCCTTACATACAGGTATTTCGTGAGCATGTTGCATCAAAACCAATAGAGACTCAACATTGTCATGTCTGCATAGTGTTGAGAAGAATTTTAACTTTTTGAGTTTTTGGTATCACAGAGAACTTGTGTTTGATACAAGTTACCTTATTACACAGGGAAAAAAAAAATCATTTACAGTGTTAAAAGCAAGTTGGGGTGTTTGTGAATGGGACATTTAGTATCACTAATACAAGCTTATTCCTGGAGAAAACAAACATTAGCGTATTCTTCAAAATAATTAACATGGGATTTAGAGAGAACTATTTTGAATTAATTTATTATAAAAAACTCAAGTCAATTTTTTTAAGTACGTAACTATCTGTTAAGAGGACACTATTTTGATGCTCATCAAAATGTAACTATTTCTAAGTTAATTTCATTATTCAGGTAGATAATGGACACTCATCCATCCAGTTTTATGCACACAAACCCATTAGTACCAACAAAGACTGGGTTATTAAGCCTGGGTATATAGCATCTTACTGCACTTGAAGCAAGCAGAATTGGTACAAAATCCAGACTTTAGCACCTGACAATGCTTTAATAGTAACTATTGCAAATATTGTAGTTACCATTTTTACCAAAAATGGATTAAAACCTCTTAAAAATCTTCACTTGTACACTCTGTAAGATTCAGCCATATTCTCAGTAATGCTGCTACTGAAGTTAAAAGTACTTAAGACTTCATCCTCTAGCCAGCTGCATTAACAAAACTACGTTCTCCATTATTTTAGTCTACATTTAACCATCATGGAGTTACTTTGCCTCACTGGGAGTTAAAGGGAAAGTAAATCCTAGAGACAAATCTCAACACACCCCTATAAAGTGCAGAAATTAAAGATTCACTGTCTCTCAACAACAAATTAGAAAAGTTCCTACATGATTCATTTTTACTATGACACATTACCTAAAACCAGATTCAGACATTTAAATCACACTGAAGTTATTGCCACTTCAGAAACAAGTATAAGGCAACTGACATATTTTAGTAGTTGCCCACAAATTCAGGAACTTTTGCACTACAAGCCTATCTTTTTGACAAAAGACTATCACAATTTTTCAGACCCTCTACAGCCTGACAAGATTCAGGTCAGGTTCTATAATCTCAACAACGCTGTTAACAGTGATGATGGTGGGAAAGCATGAATACCTGGTGACCTGGGCAGGGGGGACAAGACAACACTACATCAGCTAGAACTCTAGAATAGTCAGTATACAGTAAGCAACAAAAACTTTTCAAGGACATCTCTTGGTAGTCTGTTACATATAGGAAAGTTTATCATTAGAATGACTTGCACAAAAAGCACCTTATTTCACCGAGATCAATTTTAAAAATACTTACTGCTTTTTAATTTGTAGAACAGCACACCTACGGCTTCTAAAGTGACCTAACCATCCTTTAGATTAGAAGACTTCAGCCAAATGCTATGCTCAGAAATTGGTTGACTTAGTGGTTCCTCACAACTTGGCTCTTTGAGACTGCAGGCTTGCATTAAGGATGGCTGTAATCCATGAACTGTAAACATGGATCAGTTAACCTAAACAGGAATGGAAATGTCTTGAAATCATTTAAGCATGCAAGAATAAGTAAAGAGAGGAATAAGAAAGAGTAATAAAATTAAGCAGGAGTCGTCAATATCTAATATTAAGACAAATGCAGTTATTTAAGTGTTTCCTCCCCTCTGCTGTGCAGTGTTTGACAGTGAAATCAAACTCACCCATTTTGCTTGCCTTCATCACTTTGCCCCGGCAGGCTAAAAATGCATTCCCAGTAAGAGTTCTTTAAATAAAAAGCAAATCCTTTAAATGAAAATTTAAATTTATTTTGAAATTTTTAAATGTCATTTCTATCAATTTAGACAACTGTTTGACATTATCAGATCAGAGAATTTACAGTGACTCACGGATAAAGATTTGGCTTTTACATTCAAATGTTAAGTACTTCAGAATAGCCTTGTCTTGTTATTTCCAAACCAGAAACACTAAAGAGCATTTTATTTTGCCTTTCAACCATCTTTGTTAATTAACAGACTTCTGATATCTGCTGCATTTGAAGGGGAACATGCACAACACCAAAGGAATTAACTTTGTTTGAATAAAGCGAGTACCTTAGTTACAGTTCCAGCTTTAAGACTAGTTCATCGTAGCATCAAAAGGCAGTGCTAAGTAGAAAGACAAGATTCTTTTCTTTTTAAAAATCTAGTTTCCTCAGGTAGACTGCAGACCCTGACCTACTTGGAAAGCCTCTTTATGAAGGTAAAAAGGTCTTGCTATCCAATGTTAACATCACACAGTCTTAAAGTTCATGAAGTTTTGTCCAGTTTTCATAATTATTTTGGAAACAGTATTATAGAATTCCATCACTACCCTACCACTATCCTTGTATTAGCGGTTAACAATGACATTTAATTAATCTATCAGACTTAAAAACTGTGTTGATTTTATTGCTTACTATAGTTTATTTTCCTACTCTCTGGCACTAACTTGAAACCAGGTAAAAAGAAAATATTAGCAGGGAAGAGATTTGATCAGTTTGCCCATTCTGGCAAGGAAAGTGCCCCTCAAGCGTGTGTAACATAATTAACTGTTCCAAAGTGAATGTCAGACTGCCACTCTCCAAGAGGGGACAGCCTCCCACCATGCATCTTAAAAAGTTCAGAACCCCTCCAATTTATAAAAACAATGCAAGCTCCAAAGCCCTGAAAAAAGCTTATAATTTTTAGAGTACAACTTTTATGATATGCTGACACAGGGAATCTCATGGTAAGCTACTCCAACAGCTAAGATTCCTTTGTATACACCTCAGTGTAACAGGCTGCTGCTACCTTCAGTCAGCAAGCAGCACAGCATGGAAGATCTGGGATCACAGCAACAACTTTATGCTAGAGTCAAGCATTTGTAATGTTAACAATTTGGTGGGGTGGGGGGGAGGAACAGAGATTTTGTTTTGCAAGAGCAAAACACTTCTCTCAAGTCTCACGTAACATTTTCTCCCCCACCTTTATTTTCACTGTCTGACGGAACATCATTAATAGTGTGCCAGGAATGCTCTATCGCCTGATTCCAGAAGCCTGCTGCATTTCAAGAGTCACACGTACACTCCCTGCTCAGGAACACAGAGCAGAAAAAGCATGAAAGGTCCTGTTAGAGTAGTTTTAGAAGCCATATAAGAAACAAGTATGTAATCTTAATCCTCCCTGTTGGTAGTGTCTGTTAACCTAATTAATCCACAGATATGATGACATGTATCTCAACACCCAATGAAACAAGTGTATTCATAAGCCTTTAAAGCATATAGAAAACTCAATTCTGTCCTCTGATGCTGTTTTCAAGTTTGCTTTATTCACTCTTTTGGATGACTATAAATAAGTGTTTCCACTATGGAAAAGAAAGTTAGCACAGTACATTTTCATGACTGGGGAATGGATTTTCTGAAGACATCTTCAAAAGGGCAAAAGCTTAGAAAAAACAATCTGAACATTGAATTCAGTTCCTTATAAAGTCCCTTGTAAAAATTAAAAAACAAAACAAAAAACCAGAAAGAAAAAAGTAAAGGAAAAACTGCAAGGCCCAGGATGATTTATTGCTTTTCTTCAGTTTTTTCCTTGGTCTCTTTCTTCTCAGATTCTTTGCTCTCTTCCTTTACAGAAAGCTCTTCTAGTTTTTCAGCAACTTTATCAGCACTATCATTTTTGTCTGTGCCTGCTAAGAGATTGATTAGGAAAAAAGTTACATACAGGCAGTAATGGATTTTCCTGTTACAGGGGAAAGAAGTGGAGGGTAAGGGGGGGGTGGGGAGAGACAGCTGGTTATTTAGAAAAAGAACAAAAGTAAAGAATTTCTCCACTGAGCACCGGAGTGATTCATTCCATTTCTTTTCCTTTGACAATTACCTAAGATGTCAGAATTCAAGAAATGCCACTTGCATATTTTAATCCCTAAACAAGGGCCTAATCATAGCAACTAAGAAACATGCAGTATTTGGTCAGCTTTGCTGCTACTAGTAACAGACTCCATACAGTGTCTAAGTAAATGTCTCAAGTCCCTAGCTTCTTGCCTATCTTAAAAACAACAAAGTAGTCAGGTTCCCCAGTTTGAAACTCGGGAATAGGAAGTTGTTAAGACTGAAAAATTCCAGTCTAAATACCTTGAAGAGCATTGACTGCAGACCACTAGTAATCTGTACTGCAGAAAGATGGAAGTGTTTATTTTACATGGCGAGATATCTTGCCACAGAGGCAATTCTACAGTATTAATATATTAAATGGAGAGACCTGTGAAGAAATGCTACAGCTTCATACATGTTAACAACTATAAAAAATAAGCATTTTAATTGCATGATTATGTATTTGTGGAACTTGGGAAGGGGAACTGGAAGGAGGAAATATAACTGTGGTTGCAGTGCTGACAGGTCATTTGTGTACTATAAACCAGAAATGTTTCCATAGTAGCCTTTTCAAAAAAGCAATGTTCCAACAGCAACTGTAACAGCCTTCTACAAGAAAGAAGGCAATTGTCACTCCTGTGAACTATTACTCTTGCAGACAGAAAAAGCACCTGAACCGAAGACTGCAGTTCAGTACAGAGTGAGTCTGCTAAAACACAACGATACTCCAGGGGGCTATAACCACTCAAACAGCTAGAAAAAGGCGCATGGTACTACACTTCAACTTTTAGCCTTACCTTTCTTTGCTCTCTTGTCTACTTCATTCCTGCATTCTTCAAATTTTGCCTTGAATTTCTGTGCATCTGTTTCAGTAAAGATAGAATATTTTTTCATTAGTTTTACCTCCTTGCAACATTGAATACTTCCAACCTTGAGGGAAAACACCTGAGGAAGAGTTTTATGTAAGCAAAACTGGTAGGCACTTTTGAAGTAATCATGCAAGATGCTATGCAAAATTCTTGAATCACATCTTTGTGCAGAAGCAGTTTATTTTCTAGCAAGTTGATTAAAGCAGCTTGTTTTGCAAAATATTTAAAACATAATGCCAGAAGGAGCTGTTTTGTAGTTACTGCAACTCCCAGATGTCCCTAGCCTATAGGAATATGATGTCAGAGACTGCTAATATGACTATCTGTGTCCAACAGACTAAAGATTAGCTTTTAACTACTATCCTTGTCAGCTACATTATACCCTAAAAGGCCTCCACATAACTTAGGGTTCTTAGCATCAAGAATGGCAGATAAAACCTGTTTCATTAGTGCAGCATTCAGACTGTACTCAACCTGGACTCAACATATTTCTGACTACAACAGCTGAGGAAGCATAACCTTCATTGTGTTTTAGTCTAAGCCACCACTCGATTTAAAAGTCATTCCAAGCAGTTGATCCAAGTTACAATGATGTTTCTACAGAAGTAATACAAGCCCCAAGACACAAAAGCAGATCAGGCAAGGTACTTCCTAACACCAGAACTATAAAGAAAGTAATTTAGTATGCCAACTTGGTCTGACTGACCACACGAGGTCACTGTTGCCCCACAGGAATTCAGAAGCCACTCAATCTAGTCCAGGAAGTATCTGTATTGATTCCTTTTCAACCATCTCAAAAAGGAGAGATACTTGAAGGGCATACTTATGTCTGTTAACCTCTCATCTGCTTAGTCAGCACTGCAAAGGGTAAACAGGCAAAGAGGACTACTCCCTCAAGACAAAACACTCAGTAAGCTGAACAACCTCTACCAGAAAGAAAGACTTTTCAAAGAAGGTCAAATAGTTACCAAAAAGCCTTTACTTTCATATTTGATTAAGAAAGAAGAAAGCACTAAGCAGGTGGATCAGAAAGATTTATTTGGCTAAACAATATGATGTTGGAGACTTGAGGAAAAGGAAGCAAGGTATATTAAGTTCTTCCTGGTTGTAGGCAAATCCATCTAGTTTTAAAAAATAGCCACTTTATTAGCCACCTAGCATGTAGGAAGAGGTGGCTAAGACACTGAACTTGGGTGGCAAATGGTAAAGCAGGAAACGCAACATCTTTTTTTCAAGAAAAAAAAAAAGCCACCACTTTGATTCAATCCTAAAGAGCTGGGAAAGCCATACTGTCATTCAGCCCTACTAGCTGATCCATATGTAATTGCAGACCTACTTTCTGTTCTGCTAGTCCATGTAGTCACTCTAGAAAAACCCACCAACTAGTATTACAGTTAGGTTTGACTAGCACTTTTCACTGAGTGTTCCATTTAATCAAAACAAAGAAGATGCTACATACTTCATTTAAAAAATAATAACTAAAAATAAAAAAAATCAGATGTTCTGCTAATGCAGATAGACCAGAAATCTCAGGTCAGTATTTCCTTGCTTCTAATGCAAAAATGTGGTCTTAACTACAGTTGGGCACCCGAGATAAGTGAAAGCAAGCTGCATATATTAATCTCTACCCTGTAGCATTAGTGCTTTTAGTTTTCTTCTAATTGGCATTACACTTGCACGAAACAGCTTAAGTCACAAAAAGTGCCTAAGGCAGAAAGCTCTATAAATATTACTGGAGACCTAATTATCACACTGTTTGTCAACACATATGTTTAAGGGATGAACTGACTTCTCCCAGTTAAAGCAGTGATTAGCTAGCACTACTGTGCAGGGGTAAGATACAGCATATCTACAACAGTGGTTTACAGTAGTGTTTGGACATGTAGTGTAACATAACAGTATACAATCAACATAAGTTCAGTTCCACTCCACTCACTCTCTGCATTTAAAAATCGGATTGCCAGAAGTTCAGGCTTGGGGCTTTCATCTGCAAAGTCAGCATGTGTGTTCCAGACCCATGCCCTGTCGCTCCCAGCATTAGGCTTCAGTTCCATTAAGGGTGTGACTGAAAAGAAAGCATTAAAAGATGTATACAGCACAATAGTAAATGTTTTCCACACCAGCCTCTGTAAATCTTACTGACAACTGACTGCGATGGCTACGTAAAGCACTTTACACAGAATTACTGTTGGATAAATACAAGACAATGGTGCCCATATATATTTTTCCTTACGTCCTCAAATAAAATGATGTAAGACCATTACTGTATAAAAGAACGCTATTGTTAAGAAACTGAGAGTTTGATTCAATTCTTGTTTAAAACAAATGACTGATGCTAAGAGAGATGCAGTCACTAAGCAGAACTCTGAAGAACAGTCAAACTGTTTAGGGGGAGAAGGCATCCAGACACACAAACAGCATTCATTCTTCTTTTGCACATTGAAAATACTACATACTACAAAAAATTATTTTTAAAAAGCATTATTCCTACAATTAGTCATCGAATTAGGTTCTTCTCTCCCATTGGTTTCAAGCTCTACTACAAGGTATTCTAGAATTCTGCAGTGCTGCAAGATGTGCACAGCGTATTTTCAATCCATTTGTTCCTTCCCAGTAAATGGAGTCCCTTCCCTCCAAGACACTGTAATTACTTCACCTGACTGATTGGAGAAGTTGGAATGTTGCTTCCCACACTACTCTTAAGACTTTTTACATTACACACATGCAAAGTTTAAGTAAGGCTTTTTTTCTCCCTGCCTCCTGGGTCCTTTGCTTATTTCAGGAGAAATACGAAGAGTCTACTCACTTTCTTGCAGTTTTTAAATTTAGAGATCAAACTATATTTTTTTTCATTTAATGTTTTACAAAAATGAAGAGTCCTTTTGTCTGTCTGTGAGTCAGCACATATTCAAAAAGAAATCTATACTGACAGCAGTTTCTCCAGGAAAAAAATGAATGACATGAATCTATAAATTTATGCAAAACAGAATTGATATGTGCAACATTTATTTTCCTAAACAAAAGGTTTATTCTTATTGGTTGGTGACTACACTGTTTTCCTATTTGCCATTTCATTTACTAAACAGGAACACCTGGGTCTTCTGACTAGCCCAACTTTCTGAAGAGATCTACCCAAAGAAAACAAGCATTACTGCTTCTGACTTCAGATTTGTATTAAGCTACTTAAAACAATTTATTTCACATTATCTAAATGTAGTTTAACTCCACAGAATACTATATACTCTTCATATAAAAACCTGAGTATTACCAAAGCAAGCCAGTAACAAAGTATTACCAAATTAGTCTATATTGACTTTCAAGTCTGTCTTGTCCTTTCATGTTTATTTTTATTCAAGGAGGATCAAAGGAACAAACCTCTCTGGCTTGATCAGCTCTCAATACACGTTCTTTTTGAATGAATTAGCTGAATATACCTCGTTCATTTCAGTTTATTTCACAAGCAGAGAAAGGCAGCCATAGGTTAGTTTAGCAACTCAGTATCTGCTTTCTGATGGTTAAGCAATTGCTTCTATCAATTCAAACATTTAGCTCAAAGTAGGAAATTATTACATGATTGCTTATTTTTCATTCTTTTATGAAAACAAGCCAGCATACATTCATTTCTTACTCTAAACAGTATTAAGGCCTACACTTTCTACAGTCTATTAATCATTAAACCCCACCCCCACGCACACACTGGGAGCAATCACATAATGTCTGTTTACCCCAGCTAAATTCTGAAGTGTCTTTAGAACACTATCAGACTGTGAAGAAGAAAAAAATTAATACTCTAAGACTCAGCACTGCAGGCAATCACCAAAACCAACTACAGCTTCTTTCCATTAATAAAAATAAGCACTCATTGGTTTTGATGCCTGTAGCCTTGTGTGCAGAGCCAGAGACAACTATATTTACAGTCTAATATAAATTTGATGCCTGTTTAAAGACATATAGCAATTCTCTGGCTGCTACTAAAAAGTCACTGAGCTCTTAATCGGCAATGTACAATTCCACAAGTTTATTTAAAAAAAATAATAAAACAAGAAGAATAGCAATGTATAACATACTATAATGGTTTGCACAGATTTTTAGGGTTTTATCCCTCCTCATGAGGAGGCGAATTGTTCCCTTCTCCTTATGTTTCAGGAGTTTTACATCACCAGTTCCTCGTTCTTTCCATTCTGGAAGGTCATTCTCAGATGCAAATCGGAATAGCTTTGCTCGCCTTGAAGAAGAAAGAATTTAAGAAGTTAGCCTGCACGTAGAAACTCTTATTGAAACAGCATAATTGACTAACAGTACAGTAATTTTTTTTTACAAGGCACACACAAGAAAGAAAGCAATTACTTTTGTAGGGTTCCCTGTTCTACTTCAGCATACAAATTTAGAAACTGGCATGATAAATTCAAATTTAATAATAAACTATTAGGAATTACGCAACAGCTATACTAAAATTCAACAGGTTCTGGGCACACTTTTTGGGGATTATAAACATATTTGGTGTAGGCAACCTTTTAAATTAAGGTAGCTAATTAACAGGTTTGGCTGTATCTAGAGTTCTTATATATATTATGAATACAACTGCTACATCTAACCAGCAGTATTTATTAATTCAAGAAATTGAGCAGCTACCAGCTAAGTAAAGACTCTTGTATAATTCCAAGCCCAATGTTTGATCAACTGTTAACAAAGTGCCTCGCCCTCTAGAGTCACTCATTTCCTTTTCACTCCAAAAACTTAGCTGTTGCTGTTCTTAAATCAGGAATAAAGGAAGCTTAGTGCTGCACTGCAGTGCAACATACCTGCTTCAGAACATCCCTGTTTAATCTTCCAAGATGCCAGTGTGCCAAAAGAGAAACAGGAGTAGTTTGGGACATTAGTCAAAACCAACCCACAAGACAGGCTGAGTTCTGCTAGTGTTTAAGACACTGCTATAGGAAAGGAAGCACCTACTCACACTACAGGATTTATATAAAAAAATACATTTTTCTATAAAAGAGCAAGGGATAGGGATTTGTAATAAGCCAGGTCCTTCAAAAGAAGGTGTCAGAAGTTGGAGCAAGCTACTCTAACAGATGCTCTGATGCAGGTGAACTACTTGGTTCCAAAGCAAGTCCTTCCTTCCAGGTCCAGCTGGCATTCAGCAGGTGATCCCCCCCAAGTTTAGCTCTCAGAACAACCAGCATTCAAAAAAAAATTCCTTTCCTCCATCTCTTTGTAGACATAAAAATTAACCTACACAGCACTGGAACTTACAGTTTTATCCCCCCCCTTTTTCAATAAAAAAATTTCTTCTTTCCATATGGTTCTGCACATCACATGTACAGAGAGGCCCAATGATCAGATATGTCACCCCATGCTACTTCTCAGAAACTGTCCATTGCTTTAGTTTTTACCAGAATCTGTGTAAGGAGATCTCAAATCTCTCTTCCAGATGAACAATACCCTTCTGTGATTAAGTAAAAGCAGTATTTTTAAAACCTATTTAAAGTAAACACATCATGGATAAAATTCAAAACACTTCTTAAGCCTTTAGCCTACATGTTTCTTCAGGCAGATCTTAAGCTACCCTGATTTGATGATAAGCCTAATATAAGGATAAAACTATGTTGAAGACAACAGAAAGGTGCTGGCACAAATGCCCCAATATTGTACTGCATCTATTGCTTTTATTGTTTCAGTATATCATACATCACCCTTCACAGCTGGGGATGCATGGCAGCAACACTATGTATGTCTTATACGTCTCATCTTTCTCCCCCAAGATACTTGTTTTGTACTGTGGTCACACAATTTCAAACCTCTAATCATTATCCAAGTTAATGTTTTCATTTAGGCTAAACAATATCTGCTCTCTTCTATTGTTCCAGACTTCACTTTCTTGGGGCAGTATCATCAATCATCCCCCCACTCAATCTCTGCCACCAGAGTTAATACCAACCAACTTAGATTACCACTTCATACACAGAGATTCCTAACAAGTTATCTAGCTTTTTATAAACACGTTCAAGTTTAAGCCTAATAAACATTTAGATAATATGCAGAAATAGTCTACTTACATCTTAAAAAGTTCTTCCTCATCCTCTTCCAGAGTTTTTATTTCTTGCTCAGGAAGGGAAACAATAGGCTCAAACTGAGGATCATGGTTAGAATCATCTGCATTTTCAGTAGAAGTATCATGCTCCTCGTGTGTTTCCTGGAGAGGGGAAAACAAACAAACTCTCACAAAACTTACTATGTACTGAAGTACTCATACCTGTGTTTAAAATGAAAACATTTACAACTATTCAGCCATTAGATCTTAGTAACTGAAATATCCTGTAACAGTAAAGAAAAATTATTAGAGCTGAAAACAAATGGCTTTAAAGTCAACATACAGTTATACTAAGGGGAGAAAAAAAAAAAAGGTGCTCTTGCAATGCTAGATGTTTTAGTGCTACCACTCTTATTACTTGTGCAGAGGCTTGGCCTTGGAACAATAGTTCTTGTAACAGAAAAGTTTTAACTATTTTTCCTATATAATCTGTTTTATGGTACTAGAGCACTATTTCTTTGTGGCTAGTGACTTACCATTAATTGAAAAAAAAAAACTAAAACCAAAACCCACGACACCAAAGGAAGCACCTATTGGAGCTTAAAGGACACATTACATCCAGAAGTTCATTATTCTAGTCTTATGTATGAGAATCACCCACAATCAAAGGTATTTTTGAAGCCCAGTTGCAACACTCATGAAATAATTTTCTTGCTTTAAGACTCTTTGGGGAACTTTGGGGGTTATGGGTAAGTGGCCAAAATTTAGTTATTTAGGAATCTGTTATAGCACTCATTAATCTTAAGAATTGTTTTTAGTAGCAAGTAAACAATAAACATCTCTAACACTTCATATATATGCACTGCTAAGAAGCATTCAGTAGAGAAGCCTAGAAGGGAGGTTCATCTGCAAGTTTAATGAGGCCACAAACAGCTATCTCAAGTTGAGGGAACCAATTTGGGGGTTTTGTTGTGTGAATAACAGAGGAGGAAAAACAGTCCATACATCGAAGTCGCTTAAATCTTATTTTCACTTCACAGATGAAAGAGTCCACTCCCACAGGCTCTATTTAGAATATCCTTTACAAAGCAGGTACACACCACACACGCATAAAGCAACTGAAATGAAGGAGTATATTTTTACTAGTTAAAAAAAAAGGGGGGCAAGAGGGAATCAGGTAACAACCGTTGCAAAATAAATTCTGGTTATGTCAACAGCATCATGCCAGCTCTCATTAGTTTATGTCCCCGGTGTTCCAGTATGTAAGAAAAAAGCAAGAAAGACATTAAATCGCAACTGTTTTCAAGAAACAGGAAAAGAAACGTTGGCCAAACTTTTATATATTGTCTCCTCCAGCAGTAAGTAGCACATCCCGTACCGTAATTCATCATCCGTTCTGCGCCCGAACAATTAATTACAGAAAAGCCACGAGAAACGCGTAATTCACAATAGCCACACGTGAGTGAAGGCAGATCCCGTTATCACGACAAGATCCCGCCCGCCGCGACACAAAGCACGTGGGGCTGCTTCTCTCGCAGGCCCGGCACGAGGGTTCAGTCAGCCGGGCCGGGCGAGGGGCGGAGGAGCGGGAGGAGGGAAGCGGGAGAGGCACCGCTCACAAGCGCCCGCCTCACAGACGAGACCGCGGCGCCTGCGAGAGGCTCCGCTTCCCCGCGCTCGGGAAGGGGGCGGCCCGGCCGGGCGGCGCCGGCCCGCCCGGGCCCCCCCGCCCGCCTGCCTAAGCCCTTCGGCTCCCGCGGCCGCCCCGCGTCCCCCCCCCCGGCCCTCCCCGCCGGCCCCAGGCCTTGCCGCCTCGGCCCGCAGGCGCGCGCGCGCCCGCTCCCCCCCCGGGGCCGGGTCCTGCGCTCCGCTCGCCGTTGCCGCCGCGCTTCCTGCCGCGCGCCCCCGCCCCTCCCGCCTTTACCTCATTCCCGCAGCCCGCGCCGCGGCCGCCGCAAGGCCCGATGGGAAACACCCACTTTCCCTCGGCCCCGCGCTCCCGCCCCGCCCCGGGCGCGCCGCGGGGCGGGCCCGGCCGAGAGAGCACCCGCCGCACCGGCCCCGGCCCCGGCCCCGATCCCGGCCCCGGGCGCGTCTTGCCCCCGGCGAAGCTTTTTTGGCCCCCCGGCGCTTCCCATCAGCCCTCGCGGCATGGCGGCGGCCACCGCGCCTCCCGACCCAAGATGGCGCCCACGTGCGTGACGGAGGGGGGCAATGCTTTACTCGCTGTTATTATTATTTTTAAGCGACGCAGCTGACCCCGCACGCGGGGGACGGTAGCGGTGAGGGGCAGACGTTTTAAAAAATATATGTATCGTTTCTCTCCCCGCTCCCCCTCCTTTTGCAACGGTCCGCCGGTGACGCGACAGCCCCGCCCCCAGGGGCCCGGCACGAGGAAGCGCGTGGGCTGCGCGGGGAGCTGACAGGCGGGCGGGTTGACCTGGTGCCCGGGCTGAGGGAGGCTGGCGCCGGCCTGGGGGGAAAGCGATCGGTGCGACCCCGAGCACATCGCGGCTCCCGTGCCGGAGGCTGAAGGTGGGGCTGGGGTGGAGAGGAAGGCCGATGGCGGCGGGGGTGGCCCCGGGGAGAGCCCCGCAGCCTGCCCCGACGTGTACAGATACATTAAGGGAGACTTATTTACCTCCGAGATCTATAAAGTAGAAATACAAAACCTTCCCAAATACATCGGGTTTAATGATGTGAAAAAGTTCCTTGCTAAATACGGACTCAATCCTCATAAGATAAAACTTTTTGGGAAGCAGACGTTCGCATTCATAACGTTTAAGAGTGAGGAGGAGAGGGACAAGGCCATGAAAGTCCTGCATGGGGTTTTGTGGAAGAGCCGGCACCTGAGCGTTAGGCTTGCCAAGCCAAAAGCTGACCCCATTGCAAAAAAAAGGAAGAAAGAAGAGGAGACGGAGCAGGGAGAGGCGAAGCGTCCGGCTCCCTCCAACGCCAGTGGAGAGGAGCCTCTGAGCAAGCAAATTGCAGATGTTGTGACCCCTCTGTGGAACGTGCCCTACGAAGAGCAGCTGGCCAAAAAGAAGCAGGAATGTGAACAAGTGCTGCAGAAGCTGACAAAGTAATTCCTGTTTGTAAGGCTACTGTGATGTTTACAAGGCTTGACCTTATGTTGGGATATAGCTAAATTTGCACAAAATGCTATCTCTGAAATAAAGTAAGTTAGAGGTAGGAGAAAACCCAAATCCCTTGACAAAGTAGATAAAAGAATCTGCGATGCTAGGACTTAAAAGCTGTTCCAGCTGACAAAACTTGCTATTGCTGTTCTTGGTCAGCCTCGAAAGGTTGCTAAATGAGGGGGCATTGTTTTAAGGTCTGTTGTTCCAGAGGTCTAAGCAGAAGAATGTTTGTACCCTTAAAGCTCAAAAAAAAATTGGCACTGTCAAATGGTGTAATAGGCAATCAATCCATAGAGATGGTAAATTACTATTAGGATTTTCTCTTTAAAAATCCCTTCAAGTTTTTATGCCTGGGCTTCGTAGATCAAAGTATCACTTCTATCTCTTGCCTTACATAGATAAAATTGGCATTCTTTTCATGCATGGGTACATTGATTAATCTAGTACATACCTTTATAACTACATTTAACTCTTTATTTTTTCAGGTTACAGCTCTTACAAAGTTGGAGGGGGGTTGCCTGTTAAAAAATTCTTCTGGAAGAAAAATGTTTCATCTGATAATCTGATACCTTTTCCTGCCCTATACAAAAAAAAGAAAAAAAAATGGTCTTGTACAATGGTCTTGAACTGTTAACTTCAGTTTTTGTAAATATGTACTTTACAATTTTTGTTTCTGATTTGGGCAGGGAAATAGGAAATAACAACAGAGCTTTATTACCTTGGTTGTTCCTGCAGAAGCAGAAGTATAATAAATTATGTTGCCCAGTAGAGGGAGTGAAAGCATCACCATTACAGGTAATGTAATCCTAGGTGAAGTATGGAATGGGGTTAATGAGCTTAGGGCTAAATTAGTTATTTGGTCTTAAGAGACAGTGGACAAACTGAATATTTGACTACTTCTTGTGACAAATGATGAATTTTAGATGTTGTGGCCTTTCATGTAAATACCACGTGGAAATATCTACAGGAAGCAGAAGAATAGTTACAATTAACTGGATATTCTACCTTTAAAGTGAATATGCTGTCCCTACAAGCTTGTGTTGTAGGCTAATACATTTTTCAACAGAGGCAATATTTTTCTCTATAAATAAGAATACTTACTCATACTTCTTCATTATTGCTGTTATTTCTTATACATCAAAATCCAGGAATATCTTCCATATGAACTGAATGTCCTGTGTCCGTTTGCAAATACATTTAACCATAGGAGGGTTGTTTCAGGAGAAACTTGGCATGTACAAATAAGTGCTATGTAAATATCTTACATAACTTTATTTTAAATCTAGACTGAATATCGCAACAAATGTGAGTTCTTGATTGGGATTGGTGTAAATCAAGAAGACAAAACTGTGGGTTGTCGTCTTGGCAAATATAAGGGTGGTACATGTGCTGTAGTGGAGCCATTTGATACTATTCACATTCCTGCTATTGCCAAAAAAGTAGTAAAAGCTTTCCAAGACTACATAAGGTGAGCATAAGTAAAATGAGTTATCCATAAAGGTTTTGATAGCATACTCAAAAATATTTATAAAATTAAATATTATTAAAAGCTTAGCATTTGTTCTGAGCTTTAAGACCTAAGATATACCAGTCTCAACTTTCAGCAATGCTTTGATGTTTACATCTTGTGCCTAGATTGCTGGGTATTTTTCCCTTGCTCTTGCTCAGCTGTTCTGAGATGGAGGGACAGATACCAGCCGAACAAAGCTTTATTGCAAGGAATGAGATGTATAAGTCTACAATAAAAAGTGTCTGTTATTTGAGAGCTTCTTCCACTATCGGTAAAGAAATACTCAGAAAAAGGCTTTCTAAAAGGAATTTGAATAACAAAGGTCAATTCCTTCCTTGGATGAAGAGAAGAATCATCCTACAACAAGGAATTAAACAGCAGTTGTAAATTTAAGCAACTACGTTTTAGAAAAAGGAGTGGTTTCTTTAAAAAGCAATTCAATCCTCAAAAATGGAAACCTCAGAAAGATCATGAGGTGGAATGTTTGAACTTGGTATGAAGCACAGGAGCCAATAAAGGCATTATAATAAGTTGAGTCGTTCTCTGAACGTGGTGGGAAGCTGCCTATATCCTGTCTATAATTTTGGATTGGTTAAAAAGGGTAAGAGGATTGTGAGAAGTAGGGACAGATTATTTTACAGTGGGAGATAGGATCTATTAATCAGTCTCTTTCTTTTTTCATAATTAAGATGTGGAAGTCATTCTTTCCTTGACGAATCAATATAGCCTCTGTTTGTACTTCATATTTTTCATCACTTTGCATGATGAGCTTCTTTTGTTTCAATAAACTATTGAATATTATGAAAAAAAATAGTTCTCTGTTAAGTAACTGAGCTTCTGAAATTGCAGGTCAACTCCTTACTCAGTTTACAGCCCAGAAACCTATGAAGGTCACTGGAAACAGCTCACAGTCCGTACCAGCAGGAATGGCCACATTATGGCAATTGTTTATTTTAATCCTCAGGTATTTAAGTTGATATATAATGTGCAGCTCAGACATGCAGCTTTAAAATTACATAAATTTGATTTTATGAATAGTGCATGCAAAAGAGAAATAGAATAATTACTTGGTGTAGTTTACCTTACATTACTACTCTTCTATTTAGACTAGTCTGATACGTGCAAATGAACAAGTAATTAATATGCTTGTAGAAGGCATACACTAAATTGTATCTTTAAGTCACTAAGATGATTATTCTCCCTTCTTTCAAATGAAACCTTCAGAAATTAAGTAAAGAAGAGCTAGCTGACCTGAAAATCTCTCTGGCAAAATACTTCACAGAAGGGATGGGAAAGAGCAGTGGTGTTACTTCTCTGTACTTCGTGGAGGAAGGACAAAGGTGAGGGCCTTGACTTTGCTTTGGGGGATTTTGGTGGTGGCTGGATTTGGTGTTTGCAACAGAAAAGTAAGTAGCACTTCTATGCCATTATTTTCGCTATTTCATAAAAGTAGCAGCAATGTTATTAACTTGTTGAACAGTTATTTACCTTTTCCACAACAGACTCCTGAAATTTCCCATTGTCCTGTAGCGTTCACAGGATAAAGGCAGGTAGAGTTTCAGTGGGTGAACCCACTACTAGTTGCTGGCTGTGGAAGTGTTTACTGTGGTAGATTGATACTTATTATCAACAAGTAACTTCTGCCTCCTTTCTTCCCTGCTTTATGTGACTCTTTTAATCTCTTCCACAGAGCACAAAGCTGGCACTATCTTAAATCTAGAGGCAGCGTAGGTCCTCCTGTTTACATCAGTAGAACAATTGTACACTGTAAGAAAAAAATGGCCAAGAAGACAGTCTTTGAAAGGATATGATAAATGTTGGCCTGCTATAAATTACTGCTTAGTATGCAGCACTACAGTTTTTAAAATGACTGCAGCTTTGGTAAGAATTGTAAGAAACAGATTTGTTGTCTTTTTTTCTTCTTTTATTTTGTCTCCCTATGCCTTGCCCCCCGGCCCCCAGGAAATCTCCCAATCTAGAAGACTTGCCTTTGGAGCACGTGGCTGGTGATAAGTACATATATGAAGAACTCCTTGGCCTAAAATTTAGAATTTCTCCTCATGCATTTTTTCAAGTAAGGATGATACAAAGTTGCTAATTTAACTGGATTTGCATTAATGCCCTTAGGCTTGGCTAATGCTGTGTTACAAGGTATTATATTTCTAGAGATTTAATCTTTTATGTATTTGGTGTGATTAAATATCTTTGAGTATTATGTTTGGCTGTAAAAACAGTGAATGAGTGTAAATTGATGTGGGCATGTTGAAGACAACTTTTTTCTTTCTCCTAGTTCTTTTTCCTATCATTTGCCTTCTGTTGAATGGCGGACTTTATGCATACAGAGCATGCCATAGCAGTTCAAGAGTCTTTGCAGTACTAACTTTTGTTTGTTTTTCCAAAACTTTTCACTTCCAACACTTTAAAGCCCCAGCAGGTAGACTGTATTGTTGAAGTGGAAAGTATTGAAATAGAAAGGAAGTGTATTATCACTTGGCGTCGTAAATACATTGAAGCTACGCTGTATTTTCTGTTATTTGACATAGTTTATAGGCTACTTTTTTTTTTTCCCCACATAGTGGGCTTTAAGACAAAGAATATGCTTGCTTTAGAGGTACCGGTTTAGAAAGCTTATTATACGCTACTTCCTTAACCATAAAGTGTAATTACAGCATTTCTTCAAAGCAGTATTACAAACAACATTAAAATAAAGCTTGCTGAGTTTATTGTCATGGTTACGTTCTCCTGGTTTTGAATCTTTACTACTTTCTACTCAAGGAGGGGGAGCATTTTTAAAGTCTGGACTTCACTTTATCGCTTTGGATTGTGCTTAATTGTTTTGTTTGTCATCTTCTCTAGCTTCCAGACTGACTTTTTAGGTACTGTAGAACAAGTCATGTTTTCACTAGAATGTAGATAACAAAACATTGCTTCTCAGAGAGAATTGAGTGGGACTTTAACAATGGAGTGGTGATCTCTTAATTCCTGCTGGCCTAGGCCAGTTACATGTGATTTTAACTTAGTATGTGGAGTTGACTTGTTTCTTAACAAAAAGAAAACACGCTTTCCTAAGACTCATTAAAACACATACACTGTTTCTGAAGTAGACCTATTTTGACACGTAATTTCACAGGTAAACACACAAGCTGCAGAAGTTCTGTATACCGCCATTAGGGAGTGGGCACAACTGAGCCAAGAGAGCACTGTACTTGACATTTGCTGTGGTACTGGAACTATTGGGATTTCTTTGGCAAAGGTAACTTCTTTTCCTGGATATAATCTACCAGTAACAGATGTGGATCTTTCTTTAGTTGTGCTTATAATGACAGAAAATACTTGATGTACTTGAAATGAAACACATTGTATCTTATTTTTTTCAATTCATTTCTAATTAAACTGCCTGCAGCAGTTTTTCCAAATCAGTATGAAAGCTCACTCTTGTGTCAAGCAGCCCAATTTATTTTGAAACTAATTCAGTCAAAAGAGGCAATAGTTCTGTAGAATAGCCAAAATTTACTACAATCTGTCCACTTAACTAATGAATAACCCACATTTCTTACATCATTTTTACAGTGGAGTTTGCTAGACCATAAGGAAATCTGTCCCCCCCAAAGAAAGAAACACGCCAGTGTAACTGGAGTCTGTCACATACAAGTTGGGATAAATGGTGTTCATCCCACAATGGCAGTCTAAAAAGTCCCTCTTTATTTGCACAGGTCCCTTCTCAGCCCTTTTTCTGGCTGCAAGGCAGTAATTCTCTTGACCAGGCACTAGTCAGTGTTCATGTGTAGTAGTTAATTGCTGATGCTATGAAAGATGCTATGCATTTACATACCACAGACAGATGTTTTTTCTTTGATTCTGTAGAAAGTAAAGAAAGTGATTGGAATTGAACTCTGCCAAGAAGCTGTGCAGGACGCCAAAGTGAACGCCCAGATTAATGGTTAGTTAAGCTAGAATACCAAGACCTTTGTTAAGTACAGCAATTGTATAGCTCGTTTAGCTTTACATTATCTAAGCAGCTTGGAATTACATGTTGTTGATAGTAACCTTGTCCACTTTAAACATTAATCTCTCTTGACAACAAATACCATGTCAATCTGAGAGATCAATTTTCCTGTTGACTAACAGCTAGCGCTTTTTCCCTCCAAAAATACAACATTTCAGTGCCAAAGTGAGATGAAGCCACAGTTACCTTCACAAATAAAACATTAACGGTAGTTACTTTTTGTGGGGTTTTGCTTTAGTTCAGATAATGGAAGATGTTCAAGTTACTGCTGTTTAAATGACCAGAAGTACCAGCCATTGTTTAGATTACACTGATTTCGGGGTAGACTAAACAGTTTGTGGTTTCAAAGGCATCAGAACTCAATACCCAGTTTGAGCATACTGACAGATGCTTTGACTAGATACATACTCTCATACCCTCTTTTAATTTTTTTTATAGAACTGAATAATATTGAATTTCACTGTGGGAAGGCTGAAGATGTTGTTCCTTCCCTAATTAACGTATTAGCTCCTCAGAACCTGATCACTATTGTAGATCCACCTCGAGCAGGGCTGCGTAAGTTTACCTTCTCCTAAGTCTGTTCTCCTAATGGGTATTTTGTGGTGAACCTAAGAAAACATCAATGGAGTAAGTTAAGCGGGAGGCTTCAGGTATAGCTTGAAGCAACCACGTATTGCAAGAGTTTTGTGCATGCTGGAGTAGACCCTGGAATTTTTCTGTGAGTGTTGATGCATGCGGAACAGGTAATCAGCTGTCTTGGTTTTGATCATCTAGATTCCAAGGTGATTCTTGCCATTAGGAGAGCTGAGCATCTGAAGAAGCTTATCTATGTATCCTGCAATCCCAGAGCCGCAATGAACAACTTTGTGGAGTGAGTATTTCTTGCATTAAGTTGACTGAGTAAATGTGCTAAGGAGAAAAGTATGCGCTTCGTAGGGGGCGAGGGGAACACAGTCATTGGATTTTTATTTTTAAGCCATGCTCATTGAGGTTTACCTTTCACCAGAAGCAGCGGACAGCTGCTGCACAGCAAGCTTGGAACTGTATTACCCAATACCCAAGTAATGATGGAAGTATCATAGAATCACTTTGGTTGGAAAAGACCTTTAAGATCATCGAGTCCAACCATTAACCTAGCACTGCCATCCCACCACTAAACCCTGTCCCTAAGCACCTCATCTATCCTTCTTTTAAATACCTCCAGGGATGAGGACTCCACCACCTCCCTGGGCAGCCCATTCCAGAGCCTGACAACCCCTTCAGTGAAGAAGTTTTTCCTAATGTCTAGCCTAAACCTGCCCTGGTGCAGCTTCAAGCCATTCCCCCTCGTCCTATCGTCTGTTACCAGGGAGAAGAGGCCGACCCCCACCTCACACAGCCTCCTGTCAGGTAGTTGTGGAGGGCGATCAGGTCTCCCCTCAGCCTCCTCTTCTCCAGCCTAAACAACCCCAGTTCCCTCAGCCGCTCCTCGTATGACTTGTGCTCCAGTATTAGGGGTGGTGAATAATCCTGTGGTGGTATTGAGGATTGGGGAAGAAAAACCTTTCTTAGAAGAGCAGCAGTGATGACCAGTATGCTAAAATGTTAATAGTTCCCTCTCCCCTTTCTCTCCCTTTCCTGTCAAGTCTTTGCCGGGCCCCTTCCAACAGAGTGAAAGGAGCCTCCTTCCGTCCCGTTAAAGCCATGGCTGTGGATCTCTTCCCTCAGACCAGGCACTGTGAGTTACTGATATTCTTTGAAAGGATCGACTACGCAAACGGCAGCTCTGCTGAAGCAACGCCTGACGCTACTCAAGTCACAGCAGCAGGATACAACTCTGAGCCCTTGGATGGTACCAGCCCATCCGCCATTGATGTGAGCCTGGCAACTTCGGCAGCTGCAGGCGCTGCACCCGAAGAGAGGGAATCAACTTGAGTTAACTCCTGAGAGACCCTGTCCAGAAACTACTTTTGCTTGCAAACTGCTTCAGTAACTTTGTTTCTGTAACATCTAGGTAATAAGTCTTTGTACAGCAGAGTAGTTGCAAGGCTTCCGAGTTACTTCATCATGCTCATTTGAGTTAAATTTCATTATGTACTATTAGGCCAAATCCTGCTTCTCCTGCCCTCAGGGGAAAATGTAGGTAAGTGAAGTAACACATGTGGCGGTCTCACTCTTTAAACAGTCGAAACAGCTTTAAATAAAGTATTCCACAACTACATTCAGATACAACTGTTTGAAACCTGGGCTGGTTTGTACCACCACGCGGTCACTCCCAGGACAGCCGCTACCTACTGACAACAGGCAGGCAAGCAGGCAGTGAGCAGGGCCCTGCAGGCTGACTGAAGGCTGTACCCAATTCGGGTCACCTTGTTACAGGGACTGGTAACAGTCAGCACTTTTTTCAGCTCTGCTAGCCTGGGGGAACAGTGCCCTGTCTTTTGAATGAGCCAGTGAAGATCCAGCAATTGTAAGCCTCCAGTAAATTGCTCCCATGCCAAATCTTCACTAGAAAGCAACAAGCTCGTGTCCTAATAAAAATGCTACAGTTTCCACAGTTTTATCCTGAGACTGCAGTGTCACTGACAATACAGTAAAGGCTTTCTGAGATAGTTTCCTACAATGTATGAGTAAAGCTGAGATGACATCACTCTAGGCATACCCTCACCAGTGAAAACTTAAAACCAGAAATCACCTGTACAGACACCAGTCGGGGCCATCCATCTTGGCAGAAGGAAGTAAGAGATTTTTCATTTTTGATAGAGGCTCATTTTCATCTCTGATTGTTCCTAAGTCTGCTCAGCAGATACCTTCAGTCAAGTACCTCCTACATCACAATGATCTCTAGAAGTTCTGTGGCCCCACTTTTTGAGCCTGTAGTAGCTTCAGAAAGGCTGACCTCAGCCTCATGGAAAGTATAGTTATGGAAGAGTGATGTCACATTCAGTGATTACTGACGAATGAGAAAAGCAATCCGACTATTACCTCAGCTTCTTCAGTGTTTGAGGCTACAACTGAAGTACTTTTGGACACGGCGGTTTTTTTCTACCAAACCTCTGCCCTAGACTCAAGAGGATCGTACCTCAGGTAGCTTCCCAGCTGCTTACCTGGAGCCCTGCGCAAGAGGAAGCGGCAGTTGTATTCCATGCAAGCTGCAGCGCAGAGAGCGGACGCTACCTGACTGTGAGGCCCCGCACCTGACGCTGCGTGTCCCAGGTACGTTCCTGGGTGCACAGAGAAACCTGGCTGAGATGCTGGCCTTGGCACAAGTTGCTCTCTGCTCAGGATTGGTACTTGTGCACAGAGGCTCAGCACCTGGCGTTAATTTAACGGATTGCAGTCCATGCTACAGAACATACTATACTATAACATACTGTAACATACTGTAACAGTCAATACTACTGACTGTTAGAAGGAATAATTGCTTTAAATGTCAAGTTATTGGCCATGCTTCTCATGTACATTTAATACGGATGAACAACAACAAAAAAATAATCTATTATTACAGCACAGGCTTGCTGGTACCCCTTTCCTTTCCAGTTAGGTCAGCGTGTGACAACAGGTTGGGTCATTTTCAACTGTGACATCATTTAAGTAAAAATACAAATTCCAATTCAAGAAGTCTGAATTCAGTTTCATTCCAAGTGATGCCTAACCACGTAAACATTCAATTCTGTACCAAAAAAAGTGGTAAGTACTTCCATAACCAATGAGCCTGTACCGATTTAATTTCTATGTAAAAGCACCTCCAGGAATCAAGGAATAAAAGTTCCTTTTTGTCAATGCGCTTAAGCTATCGTAATACTGATCACACTGGAGCACTTTATAATATCAAACTTTATTGCTCAAAACTAATTGTCTGAAAAATACACATGTAGTACTCAAAGACCAAACACATAGGATTATATGATTGTGCAGAAAAAAAGCAAGCAGAGGCTCAGTGAAAATGAGGCTTTATAGTTGTACCAATGTAGCACTGGCATCAAGCAACCGCACCCGACACAATCCGTACAGCAACCCCTGTCACCTACTTGGGCAGTACGAACGAATCCCGTTTTTTTTTTTCTCACCTTCCTCTCTTGGCTACCCATCAGAATACTGCAACCGATCATTTCATTTGGTTAACAACAGCATGGCTTCTTGCACTTCGCATTCCTTCCCACGGAAGGGTAGGAGGCTATCACTTCCTGAATTTTACTCCAGAGCCAAAGTACAGTCTACAGAATTAGTAAGAGAATCATGATGCTTTTAAATACTTGGATGTTACAAATGTATTTGTATAAAGCCTATCAGCATCACAGGAAAGTGGAAGTTTACATACAACAGTTAAGTTTATGCATCATATTCTTTCCAAACTTCTGAGTACCCAACTACTTCATCAGTTTCGTTTAATAAATACGTAAGGAAAAGCTGGATGACTGGTGTTTAAATAGGTAGCATCTGACTATGCACTGGAAGTCACAGTAAGTTTTCCATCAGTACCATAAAGATTTGAATGCACACTAATTTAATCCTTAAGGTCAATATACCACACTTTTGTCAAGAAGCACATCATATGCAAAGCAAAAACTGTCTAATTCCCAAAGGGAGAAACAGTTCTTAAAAATACACTCCATCCCTATAAAAATACCCATCCTCCTCCAGATACAGAAGGGATAAATAACAAGTATCAGTGACAAAAGCAGCAGTTGTTTTATGCATTCATACAGTCAAGATCTAAACCTTTACAGCCGATTACCTAGAAAACACACAAGAGTTACACGACAAGTTTAGGATACATCTTGAATCACACTGTAAGTGTTCATGCAGAAGCTGACGTTAATGCAATGATCTATCCTCTATCACAGCAGCTCGTGCTCATGTGCAAATGCAAGACTGTTACACTCCAAACAATAGTAAACATTAAAACACAAGAATACTTCACAATGACATAAACAGCAGTTCAGTTGTTTGTTCCAGCAGTTATTGCGCTATTTTTCTGGACATCTCCCCAGTTAAAGGCTGCAGCAAGGTCTAATTCCATCTTTTTTGTTTGTTTTTGTTTAGAATGCATAACAGACGTTCTAGGCTTTGGTTCTCAATGAAATCTCTGAATGTTTTAATTAAGGGCAATGGTCACCTTATGATTCTGATAGTGGCAGACTGAGGTAATACAGCAATCCTCTTAAAAATAATGGAAACAAATTTGTAAGCGAGGCATCTACGGATATTCTGCAGGCGACCTGCAAATGCGTTGACATTCTGATTTCAGAAAAATAAAAAGATCTGCACGGGTGATTTGTCCTTTACAGTGCCATCCAAGTACAGATTTTTCTGCTGAAACACATAAGCTGAAGTAAAACCTACCTAAAAGAGTAATACATTTAGGCATAGAAGATACAAGCCCTGTCTTTATGAAAAGAAAACAAAAAAACCCAAAAAACCAACAAAAAGAGAGACAAACAGTCATCACTGCTTGTCACTACTGCACCAGTATTATATACCCTTCAAAAGATGGAGGTTTATTAAAGCTATACAAAAAAAAGCAGAGGCAGTGTTTTTTGTTTTTGTTGCTTAGATAGGCCACTTCTTTAAATAATAGTTTCTGTATAGTCTTCCAACTACCCGTATCCTGTTAGAACAGGATTACAACTCCTGGAACTGAAAAGCTAACACAATAATAAAAAAGGGAGAATTCCTATTTGCAGAGACCTCTGAGCATATCACTCAAACGTGGAAACAGGCAAGACTCCAAGACTCCTCCTGTTTAACCTCAAACATTATATGCAACATGTTAGAGAACATTGGTTTGAGATATAAATTAAAATCCTCATATTTCCAAAATAACAGGTGATACTAAAAGGAGGTCTTACAATACTGATGCCAATATTGTTAAAATCCAGTAGGCACTAAATTCATTATACTGCAGCACTCTATACGGAACACGGTAAAAAAACCCAACTCGAACCCCAAAAACGAAACCAAAACCACCCCCTCAAGCCCCCCAGTCCCTGTCCAGGTAAGCGCCAGGAGCTGCAGCAATGGCAAAGACCCGACCCCTTTCACGCCGACGGGAGGAGGAGTGTGAAATACAGCAGTACAGCTCTTGGGGACACCACTGAAGCCCCACCGCCGCCTTGGTTTTCACTCTCTCCTTTAAGAACAAGCCAAAGAACCCACCAAGACTGTTCTAAGAGAAGACTTACTGCCATCACCCAGTGAAGAACCCCAGACGAAGAACGAAACCCACCGCGCAGTGCTTTCACCACACCCAACACGACTTCTGTGCTTAATTTAAGAAAGCCTCAGATGACATCACGAGTACTGCCCGTTTCCTAAGATTGTATTTTATAATAGTTGCATATTTGTGATTTTCTTGCTGATCAGTATAACCTGTTATGGTCTCATTCTACTCATTATGTCATATTCCAAATCTACATTCTAATTTTCATTGCAGAAGTTACACTTTCTTTTAAAAACTAAAAATGTAATTAAAAAAGTAAAAACAAAGCTTCTTAAAAAACCTAAATTGCTGCAGTTATTTCAGGGTTGCGTTGGTTTTGGTTTTTTTTTTTTTTAAAAAAATCTTTGCTTTTATGGTGCAAATTTAATTAAGACTTAATTGATCAAGTCAGAGATATTCTGACTCTAAACAAATGAGAAATTGTTTTATTGCTGGGAGAAGGGAGTGGAAGGTCTTTAAACACCTCATTGGCAAAATATTTTCAGACTGTTAACCATCATCAGCTGTGTTTTGGCTCCAAGCTTTGAAAACAGCCTTTCAAATTACAGTTTTTATTGTAATCAAATAAATAGGGCTGCATTTCCCCCTTTCAACTGATCTGTAAACTACCATAGGCTCTTTTCAATTAAAACAAACCCCAGTAATTTTGGATATCCCACCTGTTGCTCTTAACACTACCAGGTATACTTGTTCTTTTCAAGTAATAAAAAAATCTGCATACTGTGATCTTGAATAACTAAGCCTGGCAGGAGACAAAAAACAAAACAGAACAAAAGAAACAGCATTACTGGCCTAATCCTATGGCATTAGGAACATTGCTCATCACGTTCACGTATTTGTCACCAAAGTGTCTTATCAGTGCATATTATTATGTGCTGAAATGCAACAAAACTTTTCACAAAAATAGTTTTAGGCATGTTCATACAAGAAGATGTACATATATTTCTTTTATATATACATATATATGAATGTGTGTATATATATAATATCAGCTTCAACCTGTACATAGATATTCTGAATTTCATCCTTGAAACACATCCATTTCAAACATGGATGGCTTTCCAGTAAAAAGTGCTTGATTGAGTTTATCCTGTGTGAACATGCCCGCCCTCTGTGCATTTGCCCAAGTAGAGATCTTTATGATCAATCCTTTAAACATGCGTATCTCAGAGGTATTAAAAAAAAAAAACAAAAAAAAAAACCACCCACAGAACAGAAAAAGAAACTAGGAAAAAGGAATATTGCCCTGATGATGCAAAAAGAACAATGCATAACTGAAGCAGCTTGGATTTTAAAAGTTATCTTGCATTCTGCAGCTAACAATTTTTAAATAATTGTTGAAAATCTAATTCCTCCGTGTGTGTTATTGCTCCCCACTTGTAAATTTTCTCATTACACATCGACGGTACACAGAGGTTCACTACCAGGTTGAGCCGATTCCACTATTGTCATCTTGGGTTTCTTTCGTGTTTCCTCCTAAAAGAACATGAAACAAACCCCACCGCATGGTTATAAAGAGAATATAATAATGAAACACTGTTTTAAAGTTTTGAACAATTTCAGCCAAATTTATGCATCAATCTTTGTGAAAGGCCCATCTGTTCTAATGTTAAAAATAAACTTACCAAAGTAGGTAAAATTAAGTTATAAGCCCATTTAAGAGACAGGATGAAAGTCTCTCTAAAAATACACCCCCCACAAAACACGTCTGCAAAAACTCTAATAATTGCTTAAGTCTGACCTATGGTGTTCTTCCTGTTTGTAAATACAAAAGGGCATATACTCAACTCTTTCTTGTGCCAGTTTTTTCATTTCTTCCTGTAACTTGTTCAGGATGTGCAGATTTGGCTTGTTCTTTTTGGCATACTGCTGAAGTTCTATCACACTTTTATCAGAGGTTTCCTATTCAACAGAACCACAAGCAACAACAGATGAGTTTTTAATGAAAAAAAAATAATTAAAATATGTGGAGCAGAAATTTAATCTGTGATAGTTGTAATTCCTTAAGTAGTAGTATCTATTAACATGAGTTGGTTAAATATTAAATAGGTTCTGTAATTGCAACCTGCAAGATGCGAGAGTAACAGAATTATTATTGTCAATGAAAGTACTCATCTTCTGGCAATAGCAAGGTATGAGAATCAATTCAGAAGAATTGAGAATTGCTCATCAAATGCCTTTACTGTGACAGGGAACGCCACTATTATGCCTAAATAGATACCATTAAATTAAATTATAAGACCCAGAAAAACGCAAAAGCAAAAACACAGTCAGGAGGTAGGTTACAATCAAACAAAATCATGTTCACCTGTTTAACCATCTTGCTACTCTCTCTACCATACATACGCAAAAGAGAGCCCCAATTTTTCACGTGTGGATGCAGTAGCTGTAGGATTTTCTGAGACGCTAATTGTTTCCCCACTCGTTTATTTTTGCCTGTAAAAATAATGAAAATGTGTCAATACTGGCATGTTACGTAATCAGATGGAACACCAATGTTTACTTGCGTTATTCAAAACAGATACCAGAGAAGAGTAGAGTAAGGCTATAACAAGCACCTACACAATGGACAACAATTGAGAACAGGAAAAAAGGAAGATGTATCAGAGGTCATGCTAAGTAGTGTACTTACACCAGCCTCGCACTGTGTGCTTGCCACAAGTCATGACATATTCGCTCTTCTGATTTTTACCAGGAATCACTTCAAACTTTATGGATGTATCACCCATTCCATGGTTTCTTAAGCACAAACAAAATCAGTATCATATAATAAGTAAAATTACAAACAACCAAAGTGGTTGCAGTTATCTTCGACAGTCATTGCAATGGAATTAGATACAGTAACAATAAGTTTAAAGACATCAATTAATAAAGTGTTCTATTTTAGATCAGTAACTTGATTTGAATGGAAAGGCAAGCCCATGTAAGGAAAAACAAACATATTGTATTTCCCACAACTAAATTCTAACCTCAGAAGACAAGAGGCATAAACAGCAAATATGAATTAAAGGAAGATAGAGCATCAACCAGTTCAATCCACGCCACATCTCTCATTGCCGCAGCAAGCGCAGTAAGCTTGGCCAGCCCACAAACCTCCAAGTTACTGACACTGTGAGCACCAGCAGCCAAACAACGTGCCCTGACCCAAACACCTGCACACAACAGAATGTGCTCCTTACTCTGCAGCCTCACCTTTTAAGGCACTCATGGAGAATCTGATACGGAGACAAGAGTCCAGCTTTACTGGTGAGTTCATATACCCGTGAGTCCTCAATACTGATATGGTTAAAATACTACAAAGGAATTGAAAAGGGTTATTGAGCTGTTGCACAAGTAAGGCCTTAATACTGTTCTTAACCCTCATTTCTCCTTTGCAACATTAAACAGATTCTATTACTCTGTGCTTAATACTTAAAAATAAGTATTTTAAAATCCACAATGGAGGTATTTACCAATATCATTAAGACTGCCACACCTAATCATATGTTTTCAGACAGAAATTTTAATTCTTTTAACTCCAGTTTTGCACTAGGCAAGATGGACATAAAAATGACAATCTTATAAATTCTTTATCATCCTTCCTCCCTCAGGACAAGGTTATTTAATTTGTTTTAACTAATTATGAAATTCTACTTACCAAAATGCTGTGGTTTAATAAAAGAAAACATAGCAGCTATTGGAACATTTTGTATTTTATTATAAAACAATGGAAGAAAATTCTCTGCATCTTCTTAATGACCATTTCAGTAGTGTAGGCTATACAATACAGTTTTAAGTTAAAGCAAGTGTACAAACAACTTGTTCTGTATTATTAAACTTTTTAAAATTAGAACATTCCTTCCAGGCTGATCACTAATTTTTCCTTTACTCCTTACTGATTATCTGTTACATCCTGAATTGGAAGTGAACATATCACTGAAGAACTAGCTATTAAATATTTCCAATACCTGAAAATACAGCACATGGTCTCCACTTACAAGTTTTCCTTTGGTTTTCTCAAATGTCACTGCCTAAATTATGAAATTTCAGCTGTTTGATCTGGCAATAAGTAGCTTTCATAGCTAAGTGAAAATGCCTCAGAAGGCTGGGCACTTTTAGTTGTTACTTGGTCTTCTAAGACAATCACATGAAACCAGAATCTAATTCTGAACTTTTCAAGGCATCAGCCAGATGATTCTGGAAGCCAGGATAGTACAGGCAGTCTAGTGTCATGCAGCATTTCAGGGATTTCAGTAAGGGACTAGTTCTCCACATCACAGTAAATATCAGTTCCAATAGGAAAAAAAGGTATTGTCATTGCCATAGATGTTGCGATGGATGAAGAATTTTGTATTCCCATCTGAGAAAACGTTATGAATTTTCACTAATATTTCTGATATTGAAGTTGTAATGTTTTTAAAAAAAGACTCCAATAACGACAGCCAGCAAGCAAGAGTTCAGTACCTCAAGTTCTTCACTGTCTTTGGGCTTCTCCTCAGAGGTCTGTTTAACAAAGTCAGGAATAAGGATTTCCAGTGTAGCTCGAGCTGCAGAAAAGGATTAAACATCTTGATTACATTTATTTTGAACAATGATTGTAAAGAGACAGCAGAATGAAGCACTCTTTAAGCAAGCCTCGCTTCTCTCCTAGAAATATCCACTCATATTAGAGAACAACTTTACAGATAAGACAGGATTTTCTTTTTAAGTATATTCACTTGCACTTTTTAAGGAAAAAAATCAATTCTACTTGTTCAAGTTAATCATGAAAGTCTCACAACTAATTAAATTAAGAAGGAACTTCTTTTTGCAAATGCCCATGAAAGGAAAAAAAATTATAATCAAGGCTCATTTCAAAACTGACATAGAACCCTCAGGACCTAAAATTAGAGAGTTGTTATCACCCTTTAGTTATTATCGCCAAACCATAGCACTGTGTCACTAGGGCACTTGGAACCCTAGTATTGTACAAAAAGCACACCCAGAATTTCCCTAATTTTTCACAGCAAAATATCTTTTTTCATGCACAAACAATTCCGGGCTGGGTTTTGGTGATTTAGCTACACTGATGTACTTCACAAGTGCAGAAAGCACCACAGGTACATTATACATCTTCACATTTTGAGAAGTTATTTTTTCTTGATCCTTGTGCTGAAGACATTTAAATCTGGAGATCAGTAAGTTCTAATGTGTCAGATAAATTCTCATCTAGATCTTAATTATTTATGTATTTGTTAGACTTATGCAATTAAAACTAATTAACAAGCACAAGTACTTGGAAATCAGTAATCACATAGTTCAGTGCAACTGTTTTATTACCAGAAAGAGAACCAAAACAACCGAAAGCTTGAGTGTTTTTTTGTTTTTAAAGATGGGCAAAGATTTACACTTTGCTAAAATCTATGCACCGGGTAACAGTATAAATGTAAACCCCCCAATACATTCTTATTGGTCTGATCATTAGAGACAGACCCTCTTACAGCTACTCAGTATATATCAATAGTTTACATGTAATTTAACATCTGAAGTTTCTTCATGGTTTTCTATCCCAGTACACTGTTGAACTGTATTGGGTTTGCATGGCAAGGTTTTGGTAGCGGGGGAGCTACAGGGGTGACTCCTGTGAGAAGCTGCAAAAAGCTTCCCCTGTGTCTGACAGGGCCAATGCCAGCCGGCTCCAAGATGGATCTGCTGCTGGCCGAGGCCAAGTCCATCAGCGACAGTGGTAGTGCCTCTGGGATAACATATTTAAGAGAAAAAATTCCCACAAAACTGCAGAACAGCACTGGAGAGAGTGAGAATATGCGAGAGAAAACAGCTCTGCAGACACCACGTTCAGTGCAGGAGGGGAGTAGGTGCTCCAGGCCCTGGAGCAGAGATTCCCCTGCAGCCCATGATGAAGACCATGGTGAGGCAGGCTGTCCCCCTGCAGCCCAGGGAGGCCCATGGGGGAATAGATCTCCACCTGCAGCCCTGGGAGGACCTCGCACTGGAGCAGGTGGATACCCAAAGAAAGCTGTGACTGTGCTAGAGCAGGTTCCTAGCAGGACCTGTGAGAGAGGAGCCCAGGCTGGAACAGGTCTGCTGGCAGGGCTGGTGACTCCATGGGGGACCCATGCAGGAGCAGTCTGTTCCTGAAGGACTGCACCCCGTGGAAAGGATGGGCCCATGCTGGAGTGGTGTGTGAAGAACTGCAGCCCACGGGAAGGACTCATACTGGAGAAGTTCATGGAGAACTGTCTCCCGTGGAAGGGATCCGAGGCTGGAGCAAGGGAAGAGTGTGAGGAGTCCTCCCCGTGAGGAGGAAGGAGCAGCAGAAACAATGAACCGACCACAACCCCCATTCCCTGTAACCCTGTGCTGCTCAGGGGGAGGAGGTAGAGAAAACCGGGAGTAAAATTAAGCCTGGGAAGAAGGGAGGGGTGGGGGAAAGCTGTTTTAAGATTCGGGTTTCATTTCTCATTATCCTACTCTGATTTTGATTGGTAATAAATTGAACTAATTTCCCCAAGTCCAGTCTGTTTTGCCCATGATGGTAATTGGTGAGCGATCTCTCCCTGTCCTTTTCTTGACCTATGAGATTTTCATTGTATTTTCTCTCCCCTGTGCAGCTGAGAAGGGGAGTGACAGAGCAGCTCGGTGGGCACCTGGGATCCAGCCAGGGACAAGTCATCACATGAACCTAGGGTTGTCAGAAAACTCTCTGCAACAGTATTTATCACTTTTACCAAAAAGACATGAGTGTACCTTCTTTGACTATTAAAAAAATTACTCCTACTTACTGCTGCAAATACATCACCTTCAAAGCAGAAATGAAAACAGATAAACAATTCAGCAATTGTATTAAGAAAGAAAAAAAAAAATGTTACCAGCTTTATTCTTGGCAAGTTTTTTGCTGCTGGCAGTTCCTGCCCCATAAGTTACTCCATCAATAATCACTGAGGCTCCAAAAGGTTCACTTGGGTTCTCTGGAGATGGAAGGGGGGGCGGGGGGGAAGAGAAAACTTTTCAGATCCTCCTATGTAAAATACTCATTATGAACATGAAATACCACCACTATCAAGGTTTGTCATTGTCTTCACTTCAACTTCAAGAGGGATGGAAATTGTTTACTTTTCAGAAAGACTGAAGAATTGCTTACTCCAGTATATGAAAAACTAAGTTTTCCATTAACAGAGACTTACCACCATGTACTTCATTCTTCCAAATGAAGAACTTTTACAATTTAAGAGATCATTTGTAATCTGCCAGAATTCAAACGTTAATTCCAAGGTTTTGCATCATTAACACAGTGTAAATACAAGAGCTACACATTCTGATACTGAAAATAAAACCCCCAAAATTCTCCCCGAGTTTTTGTCTTTCTGAGTGCTAGCATCACTTACACAGTCTCCATACAGCCTAAGTCAGGAACTACCAAACTACCTTTCTCACTACTGACACAGAACAAAATTAAAAGCTGTTTAAAACCACAGATATCCATCCAGCATTTCACGCAAATCCCACACTAATCATAGAACACAGTCTCAGTAACTCTTTAAGTTACTTTTAGTCCACTAGAATGACACTTCTGTTTCCATTCTTCTAATACTATGAGAAAAACATTTGTACCAACTCAATTCCTACCAACTGCATATGAACTTTCTGCAATGTGCACCAAACTAATAATCTCTCCAGTAATATTAGTTATAATTTATCAGCGACCTTAGAGAATAGCCATACAAGACAAACAGTCTACATAGCCATTTCTGGTTTCCATTTAAATTTTAACATCAAGTTATACATACACAATTCTCTTAGGATGAGCATATTTAAATATGAATCTCCATGACAAAACAATCATAAATCCTTTAACTGTTCAAGTTTTTGTATGTTAAAAACCCTACAAATCTAAAACACCGACTGTATTTTTTGTTAATTGGAAAAAAAATAGAACAGAACAAAACCACAAAAATATCTCAAATTATTGCAGCTTTAGTGATGGTACATATCTGTCTGCAGAAGTCTTTCAAATTCTTAACAGCTTCACAATTGAAGGCCTACATACATCTCTTCAAAAACTATTTGGGTTTAGTATTTAACTTTTTTTTTTTTTCAGGATTCTGATGATTCATGAAAATAATGTGTGCCTTACAATCGGATTTTCTGGACATCAATGACAAGAAAATTAAGCAAATATTAATTGTGCACAGTAAGCAAAACTGTAATTTCACCAATTCCTTCTTTTAGATGCAAATGAGTTACTCAAATCCATTTTCACTTAGGCATAGTTTTTCAAGCAAAAAGCTATACTCTTATCTTAAATATGACAGCTCTTATCTTTAAAAGGCATGTTTAAGATACAAAAACGTCTCCTAGCTAGAACTTGACTTGCAATAGACTTTCAAGACATACCCTAAGAAAAACGTTGAGGTTTATTTTTTTTTTTTTTAGCTAGCCATGCAGGAGATAAGCCCCACATAACAGCATGCAGACGATTAAAAAAACTTAAACAGACTTACCACATTCAAAGAAATTGTAAACAGGGCGAACCTTTAGGACTCGTTGCATATATTCATGCAGTATGCAAACTTCAGATTTCCCATTGGGATTAATGACAAATTCTACAAAAAAAAAAAAGAGGGTGGGCAAGGGGAAGACAGCTAAGTAGTTCCAGTCTTTAAAAGACAATTTCTAATACAAATAAATAAATAGCAAGCTGCAAGGGATAAGTGCCCATTCAAATTAAATGCAATGCTGTTGAATCAGACATGGATAATTATGACCTCAAAGTCCATTTTCTCTGAAAAAGTATTGAGAAACAAGTCAGAGAAATTTCTATCAACAACTGGAATTGCACTAATTATGAGCTAAGTAAAATATTCCATGTCCAATGTTTGCAGTTCCACGGTCTCTGGACCTCTCTACACACAGCATTTTTGGCAGCTAACATCAGTTAGATTAATTTGCTCTTAAACAGAGGTTGCATCTCCCTTTAACAATAGGCACATAGACTTCAAATCCACAAACCAGAATCACTCAATTCTTTTTTCCCCCACACGAAATCCTGTTTAGCAGGCCACAGATCAGGTTACCGTCTCCTTGCCCTGAACACGCTCTTTTTGTTTGAAAGGCCTATTTTTTTTTTTTTCTGCAACAGTATTGTTAGTCAAGAGCACAAACCCTGCCTCATCAGGTACTACAGCAGTATAGAAGAGAAAATTAACATTTAGCTAGATAAAGTGCAATAAGTCCTTAATTTGTGGCTCTAAACCTAGAATTTAAGATGAAGTGTATTAACTAAAATTTCAACTGGACCTCCCTGTAACAAGAAATGGTCAATATGCAGCTCCTAAGCTTTAATCCTGCTAAAGAGAAGAAACCCAGAAACATGACAATGCACAAAACAAGAACAAAACCCAAATCACAGGTCTATGGACGTTTTAAATATCAGATTGCAGTTAATACTACTATGGCTCCATGGCCAATACAGATAAGAGCTAATTTGTCCAGCTTCTCATCAGACACGACATCCACTCCTCAGACCACAGGACACAACTGCACACACAGTTTGTTCTTAACTGTTTCCATCAAACAAAAATTTGTATTTTTAATTGTAGGTTTTAATTTGGATCAATCTGGCATTTGTAACCAGTCCCTAATTTGGGACCAATTAGAACTGGTATAGAACTGAGAAGGCACTAGCACTGAGTGACTAGGCAGGAGGGTTTTCAGCACCAACCAACAGCAGCAAGTAGCTGAAGGCAGTAACCAGTTACCAGGATTGCAACCTTAAATAAAAATCCTTTCATTTAGCAATTATTCTTTTTAATAGGAAGTATATTTTGACACTATTTTCCTTTTACTATGTAATATGATGGATCCAAGAACACACAATTCTAGAAGAAGGAGGACTACTTAAAAAGTTTTTTTTCTTTTTTCCAGCCAAGCTTAGAACTGTAATTAGTCTCTTGATACAGAATATTTGAACACCAGGTAGACAAACTAACCTTTCTTTGTAGGTGCATCTTGCACAGACAAGGTAATTAGTTTCTGATTGGCAGGCAGAATAGGCCGCTCAGATTCTGCCTGCTTCCGCTTCATTTCACGATTGAATTGCCGTCTCTCAGCCCACGTTCTGAATTTTTTTACAGTAACTTGTTCAAAGTCAAAACGCTTTTCAAGATAGCGTCTAAAATCTTCCAGATCTAAGAAACACAAGCAAGTTACTCTCTCTATCACTGAGCAAGCATTAAATTCACTATTTCCACTTAAACGTTGTAATTTTTTTTTAGACTAGGAGCAAAAGTAGGGGCTTTAGTTCACATACTCAAGGTTAAGATGTTATTTTATACTAAACAGAACTAGTTACAAGTTTTCCTGTTACTGGGTCAAATATAAAACTTTCGTGCAAACTGGAAAACAAAACAAAGAACATTTTATTCTGTTACTTGAAGATTTTATCAAGCCCTAACCAGCATAATACCCAACATGATTTGTAACATAAACACTAGTAATCACCCTACTTATTCACCTTCTCATTACCTGAAGCAAGGTATACAGTGAGTAACAGTAGTTTCCTGAAGCCAAAACTGACTATTGCTCCCTATTTATTAAACAGCGTACCATAAAACACTATATAATGATGCTCCATGAACTGCATGGGTATCTGCTGGCCTCTAAACAGAATTTAACACATTCATTTTCACATATAGAGTGCTGAAAGACTGTTCCCCTTGAAGTACAGCTGCTTCTCCTTTAAAGGATATTTCTGCAGATATAATCTGCAAAAATAGAGAGTAGCATCCCAAGATGTAAACAAACAAAAGCAAGCTGGCATTGTTTCCTTCCACAAGGAATTCCAAATGCAAGTCACACTTATATTTGATCACTCAGGATTTTTTTCAGTAATACAGAACAGATCCTATTTAAAGAGAGAGATAGACAGGTGAACTTCACATAGAAAGTAAGTGCTCACTGGTTTTAGTTTTGCTGCTAAATATTGGTGATTTTTTTTTTTTCCCTTAAATCTTTTAGCACAGTTTTCAGACTGAGCAGGACACATCTAATGACAAGGACAAGTTTTATGTTTGAACACTACAAAGGTAAGTCGTAGCCCACAATCCATATCAGTATTCTGAGCAGCAGTAATTTACATGGGTGATACTCTCAGGTATGTAGTTGTGGTAAAGTGGCACATGAGCTTTCTCTCCGAATAACTCCAAGTTTGGCAGTGATTTTGGCATGACTTCTTCAGGCAGCTTTTTGTATAAAAGCTACCAGACTTGCATAAATAAAATAATGAAGTATCACACCCCTTTGCATGATTACAATTATAGTTGCGTAACTTATTCTGCTACACTTGTGCAAATAAGCAAATCTAGTTTAACTGCACCATTTATCTGAAGAGATCATACTGAAAACAGATACAATTCAGCGAATATAGAGACTGCATAGAAAAGTCCATTTAAAGAAGTTACACAAACACACCTGACAACAGCAGCTCATATGTACACATTGACTTAATTATTCTTAAACTGAGAAAGTCTACAGGACTAAACTTCCAAAATTTTCACATTTTTGTGCGTAAAACCTTTGTATATGGACTCTCAAGTCTTCAGTGAAAATCTCCACTGGATGTTTCCCTTCCTGGTAAAATCAAAATTGATTCCTAATACTGAATTTATTTCTCCAGATGTCTGCATACGAAAAGCCGTGCAGAAAGACAACTGACCACTTGATCTCAGGCAAGATATTATTCAGTTGCCAAGTCTGGAATAAAGCATATGTATCCCAAATGCTATTACCCCAACTCCAGCCAAGAAAAGACTCCACTTTCCATACATACCTACAGATTCATCTTTACATACTTCAACTTTGGCCTTAACTTGTCCTAAGGCTCCTTGTGCTGCATCTCCCCCTGAGGGGTCTTTGTCATCTAAAGGCCCAGAATCAGCAGCAGTAGAATCTGGTTCTTCTGTTTGGCAGTCCAGTTCTGAAGATTTATCTAGGTGCTTTACCGGTGATACTTCCCCATTTGGGGTTATGTCATTGTTTTGTTCCCTTTCCTCATTTTCCTTCATTTTTTTGTAATGCAAGCAGGGAATGCTACTAAGGGGAGGATCATGTTTCTGCAAATATAAATGTAATACAGAAAGTTTTAGTACCTCAAGGTCATCAAAAGCAAAACTCAAAACCAAAAGATGTAATCAAGATGGAAGTTACTTTTATTTAGTCTAGGCTCAAGCTTCTCTTTGGTGAGCAATCTTATTCTACTCAAGATCTGAGTACCTCCACTCCTACGGTATCTTGGCACTGCCTAAACACTGATACTAACCCTCAAAGTGCGTTTGCTGTTTTAGATCCAAATTATATTCTGTTCAACCACATGCTTTCATAAAATCCACTGAGCTCTCTTGGGGTTTAAGCCCATGACATTAAGTTCAATTTCTGCAGATTGCCTGGGTTCATGAACATCACATGCTTACTTGTGTAAGTGTAGACCATAAGCCACAGCTCAGGGTAGTGTATAGCTACAAATAAATGATCCATATATATTTCACGGTGGAATAAACCCAACATTTTTCAGCCACATGCTAGAACAAAGGCACCAAACAGGACCACCTCCAAAAATGGAAAAATAAAACACTGTAAGAAAAATCATATCCTATTCTCAGAAACAGAGGAGTTTATTTTCACAGAATCACAGAATGGCAAGGGTTGGAAGAAACCTTGGGAGATCATCCAGTCCAACCCCCCTGCTAAAGCAGGTTCTCCTAGAGCATGTTACACAGGACTTCGTCCAGGCGGGCTTTGAATATCTCCAGATAAGGAGACTCCACAGCCCCCCTGGGCAGCCTGTTCCAGCACTCTGTCACCCTCAAAGTAAAGAAGTTTCAACTCATATTCATATTCAACTGAAACCTCTGATGTTTCAGTTTGTACCCATTGCCCCTTGTCCTGTCGCTGGGCACTACTGCAAAGAGTCTGGCTCCATCCTCATGACTTCCACCCTTAAGATATTTGTATGTGTTGATTTTTCAAGTATCTTCATTCTAACACTGGAAAGAAGCCTGCTAAAGTAGGAAAATATTCAACTGTTTGCACGAACATATATAGTATTTAAATCTCAATAAGTATTTAAGTAACTGACAGCTCTCACCCTTATGCTTCCTGTTCCCAAGAAGTAAGGTCTAGACCAGGTAACAACTCTAGATTCTCTGTGCAGATATACAGGAATGCCTGAGTTATGGAATGTCATGATCCATCCGTCTGGCAAAGGTTCTGTAGGAGGGCGGCCACGACCTTTAAAGTAAAGAATTACTTTAAACTTGGACAGACCTCTTGGAAGAAAAGAAAAAGAACCTTTTTTTTATTTTTACTGCTTTTTTTGTCTCAAAGGATGACACCGAAACAAGACTAAAACAGTTCTGTAGAAAGATTTTGTTTTGCTTTGATAAAAAGGCATATGCTTCTAACCCACAACAAATCCTGCAAAATTACACATTCTATTACGTTTTCAGCTGAAAAACAGTAGTAGCACTATTTTTTATACAGACTGATTTGTTCGTTTCACCAGTGAATTTTCTCTTCCTTTTAGTCTTCTGTAGTACTTATACCATCACAAGCACCAATATATTTAATTGGAAAGTCATTCTTGCTTTTGAAACAACTAGGTTTTCTATTAAACATTTTTGCACTTGACACTTGGGGATAAATTTGCGTTTAGACACCAGTAGACCCACAGCTCCAAACAGCCAGCAGTGAGTTAGGAAAGCCTTAGCTTACAGCCTATTATATTTTTCAGTGTAAGCACAATACAAACTCGGATCAAGTCTACAAGCCTTTATACTTAAATATCTTAGCCATCAAAAATATTACTTCTTCCAGAAAATGAGACTGAAATTAGAGTACAATAAGCCCAATGAGGACTCACACAGCAAAAGAAACAATATTGCAGTAAAATGCTTATGCTCATGCTTAAGTTAATAATACATGGCCTCATTCTTTTCTATTCCAGAAATTAGAGAATGGTCTCACTCCTCTCTACATCAGAAATCCGAGACCAGACTCAGCTAGAAGCTTCTTGACAATCCTGCGTTAGTATAAAATTTTGGAGGGAAAACCTGTTTGGTTTCTTATTTCAGAACATAGTGAAGCTGCAAAACACTCCTCTAGAGCAGGTTCAAATTTTAATGCTAATTCAGACTATTTTCAGTTATATTCTTCTGGATTGGTTCACACTCTCAGCTCTTCTTTATTAGTAGTTTATAACACTTATACAACGAAACTTGATAAATGTAAGCCACTGACTTTTCTAGTAATTTTTTTTTTTACTTAGTACTGCATGCATGAAGACTTCACATAGAGCAATTTCAACAACAGCAGTCAAATAACTGAAGTAGGAAGGAGTTCACAATGACCACAAACAGTCTTCAGCAGTTTTACAGCACTGGAGACAAAAGAACGGATCATCCTTGTTCACCTCCCCACCACTGAGGTAAAATCCTTCATAATTTTTCATGAATCCACACACTAAATACATTCTCATTACACACAACAGATGAAAATCAAAAGCACTCCCAAAAATCAACTTCACTATTCAGGAATGTGAAAAATTGTATCCTATAGTAAGAAGCCTTCAAACAATCCAATTTTGTAGCATATTAACTATTTCACAAGAATTGCTATCCTGAACTTTGCCTGCTGATATACTTTTGTTCTACAGACATAAGCCACACAAAAAAAATTATAGACATTTAATGAACATTAACTTACTTTTAAGTACAGTTTTAATTTTGGTCATCATTGGCTGCACACTTGTTTCTCCATCAGACTGGTGATCACTTTCACCAGCGTATTTCTCATTTTCTAGTCTCCTTGTTTTGGGTGCTCGAAGACCCTCTTCCAGCAGAGCATCCACATCATTATCAAAGTCATCCTGAAAGAGACTTCATCAGACACCATCCTTCTGGGTCTATTAACCTCCCTTTCCCCTTGCAAAGAAAAAGTATACATTTGCTCTAAGTACTTCCATACAGACAGAAACTAGAAATTTCCAATGATCCCAGTAAAAAGACTGAAAAATAAGAAAATAAGTTTTCATAAGTGAGAACTGGTATTTTTCACAATAGAATGAGCTGCAATTGTGTAAGAAGCTTTTTAAATGTTAAACAAGTCTGTAGAAGCTGCCGCACAACTCAGAAGTTTGACCAACATAATTTACAGAAGTTTTTAGCCAAAAATTTTTTTAAACTACAGTCTGTAGAAAAGACTGTTTCAGTTAACATCTTTACATACTTTTTGCTGGTCACTTGGAAACCTCTTACCCACCAAAAACCTGTGGATTTACTTACCTCATATGAGTAATTCAAGGTTTCTTCATCCACTTTATCTCTTTGAACGATTGCTTTAGATGTGAACCCTCCTCCTTAAAATCTTCTAGCTCATCCAAAATATTCCTCTCTTTTCCTTTTTTTTTTCCTTCCAAAAAGGAAACTGCAAATCCCCATTGACATTATTAATACCAAAATCTGTATCTGCCTTATAATCCTGCTCAACTCCAGTGTACAGAACTTTCCTATCTTTGCTTTTGCAGCTTTCTGTAAAGCTAACACTAATCTTTACATCTTTAAGTAACTTAAGATCTGGGGTGAACTTTCGAACTGAAGGTGCGTGGCGAGCAGTTCTTGGGCTTTGGTCACTATTGTTAGGGTCTATTATAAGACGACTTTTGTAGCAGGCAGATCCCTTTGTGAGAAGCTGTGTTCTGCAGATACTGTGCGTGTCCCCAGCAGGGGTATCTGACTGTCCATCACCACCAGAGCCAACGTCCATTACCTCTGCGTCACTGGACGTTTGCAGGGGAGGTGGTGGAGGCTGTTCATTAGGCGGCAGAGGTGGGGGACAAGTATGATTCTCCATATTCATTTCTCTTGCAGGTTCTTTAGGGAGGGGTGGTACGTTTTCATATTTCTCCATTTTTAAAACTACTGTTTTAAAAAAAACAATGCTTTAATAAATGTTTGTATCTATACTCCTAACATGCATAAGTCCATCAAGATTGGTTTATCATGTTCTATTCAATATGCAACACTGATGATTCAGTTAAGCTGACTACATTGTTCTTTTCATTAATGTAGACAGCTTTCAGAATCACTGTCTCAATTATTGGAAATCACAATGCATTCAGCTTAAATAGCTGAAGACTAAGACTGCATCTTCATTGGACAAGCAGGCCTCCCTTTCTTCTTTCAACCTACAAGAAGAAAAAAAAAATCTTTGTCACAGGAAAAAAAAAAGGAAATAGTATCCCAGGGAAAAAGAAAAAAAAGTCACTTCTTCCAGCATAGATTTCAAGTGGAAGCAAGAGTGACATTTTTACAATTAAAAAAAGAGGGTGTTTTGATACTGTTTTGAATGAGGCTGAAATTAGATTGTTTTTACTGCTTGATCTGTACACCAGCACAAGAATTTGCTAACACATAGTGGCCCGAATAATTTGTTGACTGACTATCTCTGCTTGGCTAGCAGGCAGGGCACTAAGCATGGCAGTTGTAGGGACCAGACTGAAAACTGCATTTGGGGGGGGCGGGGGGGGTGGTGGTGGTGGTATTCTCTCATTATTTAAAATAACCCGGTATTTGAGCCATACTTACCCACACAGCAGAAAGGATAATTAGCTTACAGTTAAAGACAATCTGCAAAACCTACAGGATTTTATCAACTATGGTCTTATAAGACACATAGCTTTGTGAAAGTTTAAGTTCTTAGGTATTTTTGAAGTCTCACTGTAAGTTTTACCAGGAAATCTCATAATTTACTGAAAACTCTCACAAAACAACTCTGTAGATAACCAGGTATTAGACATTTGATCTTATATTCCATACTATTATGGGACTATATATTTGTTACTTCTGAGGAATTCAGGTCTAGATAAAGAGCATTAAAGGTCAAATTAATTCTGGAAGGCATTTAGAAGCCAGTGTTTTAGGTAATTTAACCTGGCAAAAATATTCAATTGCTCTAGGAAATTTTACTGGGGGCGGGAGTTCGGGTTTGTTTGTTTTTTACATTAAGTTGGTTCTTTCTACCATGTCTGTGATGGCTTCTTCAATTATACTTTTGTCATCTGTGCAGGACTGGGGGAAAGGAAGCATAACTTCTTACCTGATATTTTGGTTTCTCCAAGTCCCTCCGTACCACCCCAAACTGGGCTTAAATCTTCCTACCAGCTAGAAATAAAGCAGTGTTACTCTGCCCAAGACAGCCAGCTGGCTGAATCTTCTCTGTTCAAAGTATTTCCAGGTAGTAGAGAAAGCCTACCCAAGTATTCTAGAAAGAGAAGCTCCAAGTCTTTATACATTTGAAGGCAACAGGGCAGAACGTCTGGGTTGTCATGAGGGACTTAAAGAAGCCAAATATAATTCTCTAATGTATCTCTACGCCAGCCCAGACAGAACAAACCAACAGCAATATCCAAACACCAACTGGGGCAAGACAGGAAGCTGGGAATCAGGTGCTATATTGCAAGCAATTAAAATTCAACAGCATACAGAAGCTACCTACCTGGAAGCTGGAAGAAAGCAAAATATACAACAGAACAAACTCTTATTAGATTTGGCAATAACGAAAGTTTTGCTGGGGCAGCAGAACAGTTCATATTTTGTGGGGGTTTGGTTTTTTTTTTTTCATTTACTCAAAACTGACACATTCAAGACACTGAGCTTGACATGCATTGTAGAATTATACTCCATTTTGACAAGAGCTCTAAAATAATCCCATCTCCTCTAGTACAAACATATAACTTTCCAGAACAAAAACCAGCTCATTCACCAGTAAGACAAGCAGTTCTATATATTTAAATCCATTCTACCCCACAAGATGATCATACAATCACCCAAGCTGTGATCAATTCCTTCTTCTTTCAACAGGTTCTGAAACACCTAATGTTATACAGAACACGTCTAGAAATATATTTGTCTAACAACCTTCCCCATTCCTCATCTTCAAATTAAAACAGAAAATAAAATGGTGAATAACAGATTATTACATTCTTCACAATAAATCATTAGCGTCTTCATTGTTAATTCTGAACAAAAGAATCAAAAGTCACAGTACAAGTTCAGTAACTCCCGGAAACTAAATGTCCAGGTAATCCAATTTTTCCACCTTGGAATCTTTAGAAGACTTTTTTAAAAGAGAAAAAAGTAGTAATTTACAAGGAAATGAAATACTGAAATTGGTATTCTAGAATTTGAAAGAGCACTACCTTCCCATATGATCAAGGAGCTACCTGGTCCAACTAGAAAGACTATTTTTGACATTTCATAAGACATGATCATCAATGCAGTTTCCACATCCCTGATACACATCCTGCTCCTACACTAAAGAGTGTTTTAACAACACTAATGTCAAAACACAAGAAATTAATCTTTACTTGCCTAGCTTTGGCAGTTCGCTGATACTACACCTCCGCTCTTTGCAGAAGAGATGTCTTCTTATTATATTCAAGCACTATTAACAATGAAATTCTTATTGGCCTTGAAATAAGCATACCACATCACTGCCAGGGATTGTCTACTAATTAGTACACATACTGTGGCCAGAAAAAGTACTAGAGTAAGATGAGTTTAAACTAGCTTTTGCATTTCCAGCCATAAACCTGTCACATCCCTAGGGTAAGATAACAGACTGGCAGCTCTACAGTTATAGTGGGCTACAATACCTTCCTATAAGCTACAAAAAGCCAGAGAGATGTAGAGTAACACAGGTCCAATCCCCACCTACTTTCTTGCCAACTGATGTTACAATATGCCTTTTACACCAGGGGCTGGAAAAAAACCAACAACCAGCCCACAACAATGCCAATAAGGATTTTCCCTTAGATACCAGGTATTTTAAAAGAAAGATGGAAGGGATGAAACCTAGAAGGATGAGTTACATGAGCCTGTAGGTTAAAAACAGCCAAACGGACCTTAGATCAAGGGAACCTCAACAACCATGTATAAAAACAGACTTAGCACACTAGGTTATATAATATTAGAATACAACATAAGTTAGTCTGCCTATTGTCATCCTTAATTGCCCTGAAAGAACAGATTTTATTCTCCAGGGCTCCACCAATTTCCAGTGAGAGTTTCTAGAAGGATTCCTTAAAAATATAGGAACACCACTGACAGCTGCAACAGCCAGTACAAAACACTGAAGGAACTCTGGATGAACTGCTGGAAATATGAATGCACAGCTCATTTTCTGCAGATCACCAATACATGGAAATTTCACGTTTTTAATTGCTTGCTCTTATTTTGAAAAAGTTTCATGTTAAAGTAAACTCAAAGAAACAGATACATGCTGGACATCTAAATGTAATGTAGCAAACTTCACAGTTCCCAACAAAAGCAGCATGAGGTCCAAACAAAAGCAGTGTCTTAGCTCGGTTGTCTTATAGCTGTTCTTTGAAGGCAGCAAGAAAAGAAAAAAAGCCAACCACTTCTTTGTTTAGTAAATACCACTGCCCATTCCTGCAATCAGAACAGATAGATCGGGGGGTGGGTGTGTACACAGAGCAAAAGAGTCTCTTTTCAAGACAGGAGAAAAACAGAATCTTAAAATTTGCACCAGCACTGCCCAAACTCAGAGGAACTGCCTTCACTTAGAGCATGTCGGCAGTCTTACAAGTGAATTCAATAAAGAACGTATTTTCTTCATGAATACCCGTAGCTGCAATCCGGAACAAGGAACAACATACTACAGATTCTCTCTTCAAAACCCACTTTTTTTCCTTCTCAGAAACTGCTTACTTCACATTCGGTGGACCCCAAAAGGACGAGTGGCTCAGAGCAAACTCTCCTTATTTGTTATACAAATACAAATTCTTCTTCGTCCTCCATCTCAGAATGGCAATGCTGCAGAGCAGAATTTACGAGGCATTGATCACACTTTAAGACCCACTCAGCTTTAACCCTTATAAAAGTAATTACTCACTCACAATTGTCTACCTTCTTTTTATTATACCTACTGTATCTTTTTGATACATACCAACTTAAGTTAAACCCATTTATTATCAACTGCTAAAAAAAACCCCCACAAACAAAACAAGGAGACAGAATTTATTTTGTTTAAACCAGAACAGGAAGTCTCAAAAGAAAAATATTCTGTAAGTTAATTACTGCATACAGGAACTAATTTCTCTCCCTATCATCAGCCTTAAAATAGAAAGATTCTGAAGGAAACAACCACTTTGTGTAAATCATCAAGGCAGTCTAAGAAAACCCACTCAGGGCCCAACCATAACATTATCAGTGGCAAATACAGATATGGCTGAAGAACTTATCTAGTTCATAAGACTTCATCCCATTTCAGAATGAGCAGAGTACATAATTTTGGAAAGGCACCCTCAGAACTGCTAAGAGCAATTGCTGCTTTTATAGCTTGACCAGTTTCCTGGCAGGGTTTAGATGGTTTCAATTAATTGTGTAAAACAGGAAACTCTTTTTTAAAAAAAATCTGCAAATCAGAGCTTAGGAAGAAGAGGAAAATATTCTTACTTTCACATCACCAATAGTTTCTAACTTGTAAAGAAAAATAACAGATAAAAGGAACTGAATTCCCCTTATTCTCCAAAAGAGCAAAATAATCCTGGTAATCAAAAGGAGCTGCACGCAAAAGAACTAGTGCCCTAATGCCTCATCCAGAATTAAAAATAGGAACCCTTAAGTTTAGTTACCTAAACAGAAGGAAGTAGAGGCACGCTTACAAAAGAAAAATTAAAGATCTAACCTCGATGTCTGTAACTCACAATCTAAAGGAGTAAAGAAATCGAACGGGTTCAGCCAGAAAGCCCTCAAATCCAGTTTCTGAGGGAGTGATGCCTGGATGTTGGGGGCCCATCCTCTCGGCGGGCAAACAGACCTTATAGATAGACCTAATGCCTAAGGAAAGATCTGCAAAAGTGTCTTTTATTTTTCTAGCCAAAAAAGGTGAAGAAAGGTAGGAGAATAAGCCTTTAGAGACTGAACGAGATAATTCTGAGGAACATGTAACTGCACTTCACTATTAACAGAAGGTGCACACGGAGAAGAATCCTGAGAGTTAGGGACAGACGCACGACCTTATCTTCACCGTCCCAACGTACCAGAACTAAAAAAAGTGAATGGGCGGGGGCTCATACACTGGTGAGGGGCTGCCTTTTCTTCCTAACTTTGCAGGGGAGGAGACACACGTTCTTCCCCCCCTCTATAAACGGCGGCGTCCAGAGGAAACCCTCCCCCTCGCCCTCCCTTTACCCGAGGACACAGCCACGTACTGGGAGAGCCCATGCGGTGTAGAAAGTCGCGCCGGAGCTGATGCTCCCTCCCCATCACCCCGCTGACAAGCAGGGGTGCGGGAGGGCAGAAAGACATGGCGTTGCCTTTCCGTCTGCTGCCCTGCGTGCAATTCCACGGCGGGAGCGAGTAGGGGGGTAGCTGGGGCGGGCGGTGCACCCCCCCCCCCCCCCCCCAAAAAAAAAAAGCGCAAACCCCTAAACACCACAAACCACCAGCTCTGAGAGAAGGACGCTCCAGCGGGGGCCGGGGGGAAGCCCCTCACGGCAACACCCGCAGCAGGGCAGCCCCTCGCCCACTCGAGCGGCAGGATGTCGGTGCGTTCGCCTCCGCTGCTCGGGGAACGGCTCCTCACGGCTCCGTACCCGCGGCGCCAGCCGGAGGGGGGGGGGGGCCGGGGGCCCCCCGGCGCCGGCCGGGGGGGGGGTTCGCCGGGGGCCCGAGGCCCACTCGTGCGCGCCCTCCCGTCGCCCCACGGCGCCAGCACCCACCTGAGCCATCCCCGGTGTCCCTGCCGCACCTTCTGGGGGGAGGGGAGGGGGGGAAGGGGAGGGGGGAAGGCGAGCTCGGCCGCTTCACGAAAACCGCCCCCCACTCCGCGCTGCTGCCGCCATCTTTAAACGCCTGCTCCGAGCCGTTCCATTCCCCGCAGGTGGGACTCCGCGCTTGCCAAGCCAATTGCGTTCCCAGGCTCGCTTGTCACGAATTTGAAATCTCGGTAGCAATTGGTGAACTCCCTGCCATGTTAAACCGCTTTGCCAATAGAGACGCGAAAGGCATACGCCCTCACGGAACCAGACCAATGAGAGGGAAGCAGGGGCGGGACCGAGGCGGTAGGAGGGCGCGGCCGCCATGACGGGGGCGCAGTTGCCGGCGTAGGGCGGGCTTCTTTGTCTGGCGCCTGGGGAAGCCGTCGCCGCGGGTGCTCAGCCCCGGGCGCCCCGGAGGCGGTCACAGCCCCGCTGCCATCGCGCTGTCTCTAGGGCAACCAGCCCAGCCGAGGGAGGAATCCTCGGCAGCAAGGAGTGGTGCCGAAGGAGGTCGTTCGAGGCGGCCGGTGAGGGCACACGGGCGGGCAGCCCCGGTGTCGCTGAGGGAGGGGCAGCGCGTTTGCCGCGGGGGCACAGCGGCCCGTCACCACCTGGCCTGGGGGACACGGCCTCCGCTTTCACGACATCCAAAATAAATTCATCCAGGCTTCTTACCCCGCCACTGCAGGCGGGCCCGGCCTTTGCTGCCCGTTTACTTCAGGTGCTCTTATTTTAAATCGGAGAAAAAACAGCAGGAGCAAGGGGTGGAGGAAGGTAGCGCCTAGGGAAGAACTGCTCGAGGCTTTTCCTGCATGTCTATAAACTAGGTAGCTAAAGAAAAGATGCCACTTTTTCCTACAAACACTGCTTTGTATCTTTAAGCAGCGCAACAGCTTAAAAAGGATAAATCGCAGGTCCGTGCTTCATGCTGTATGTACCAAGCAGTTCACAGAACAAGCCGCAAGCCTGAGTGTAGTGTTTAGACACAATTCCTAAATAATTATAGAAAACATCTTACACAATTTATGTAAAGTTGCTTCTAAAAGGTTCATGAACAGTTGCTGTTCTAATTCACTCCAATACTTTATATTTGCTTCCCCTCACTTTTATTGATACACTTAAATGACAGCGTGCACTCTTTCGTCCTTCACTATCATATTGATTTGAAATCACCATCAGACAAAATATCATAATACAGCAGGGGTTTAATCACTTACAGTATAATAGCATTTAACTGCGATAAATTTTTTTGTTTGCTTCCATATGCAATTTCAGGACATAAGAATCTTTTTCTGGCAATTAATTTATCTCATGCCTTTGAGGTCCCCAAACAACAGTAATGTTTTAATAGTATTTTAAAATAATATTTTGAAGACCTCTGTTAGGCCTTTCAACTTTGTGTTTGTCTGACTGGACCAACACCTAATGATATGGTGGTAATTCATATGGACATAAGGTCATGGTACTGTGTCAGCACATACTGATAAGGTTACTGAAATCAGTTTAAATCTTTGCAAGCTCCCCTCAACAATTGAAAGCAGTTTCTAATTTTTAATTCCTCATAACAGGCTTCTGCACTCAAGCCATTATTCTAGAGTGGTTTTTAAGTTATGACTGCTTTTATTAATTTTAAAGCAAACCACTTCAGAATGCATATTTAATAAATATCCATGGTTTGCAAAACAGCCATTTACGTCACACCTCAACCTTCAAAGCTGAGGAAAAAAGGTCTCATTAGTAAGTACAGAATTTGAGTTGATGTTGGCATCTGCTGTAAACTGGCTGTGTCACATCACCTCATAAATCGCTAACATTGTGACAGGAGAAGATTGTCCCTTTCAAAGGATACATGAAAATGCAAGTATCATGACTTATTTGCATCCAATTTACATGACTGTGTAACTGAAGTATTGCACTCTGCAGAAAATAGGTTAAATTTTTTATATGCACATAAACAGCAACATTTCAGATCAGATCCGAAGAGGCACAAACACAGATTTTTGTGTGGAGTTGGAAGGATTAAAATGCCTGCAGTGCTTTCAGAGTGAAAAAATAACCAGTATGTTAGTTTTTCTACTGTGCATCTGTTTTCAGGGAATCATAATACTATGACTTAAAGCAATGCTGCAACAGCTGGTTCTCTGAGACACTGACACTACAGGGAAATACACTTCTAACTTCATAAACAAAAGAATAACAATCTAGTAGCAAAACAACGGTTTCATCAAAGCAGTGTTAAAATCAGGGTTAAATTTTTAACCCAGAACGCCTATGTGGCCTCTGGAGAACTAAATCTGATCTGCTGTGTCTGACAAGTTGCAAATGCACCTGAAAATTTTGATCACCTGGACTTTTGATGAAAGACTCGCCAAACGTGCACAAAACCCTTATCTTCCATCTAGACTTCTGAATTAGAAGTGTGCAGGTCCCCCTGCACAGTGTGATCAGGGTTTACAATAGTATCATGAACTATCATTATCATCAGCAAAAAATCAGTTCCTAAGGACAAGGAGATTTTCATAAGCAAGATCTAGGAAGGCCGGACAGAAACAGTTGCTGTCAACACAAAATACAGAAGACAAGCCTATGAGGAAAACAACTACAAACTTCCTAATGAAGTTAACGTGCTGCATTAATCGGAATGAAAATTAGGTGGAGCCAGTGTCTTTTTCATATTCTTAGTTACAATGTCAGTAACTGCAGCACATACTGCGCTGCTCCAACAGTGAAATCTACTGGAAGGCAAATTTTGCTCAACCTGCATTACTTTTATTTCAGTAAAATAAGTTGTTTAGCAAAAAAGGTATTGTATTTTTTGAAGATGTGAAATATAAAAAAATTTAATACAAGTTATCTTCCCAAAGACACTGCACGCTAATCATCAGGGCATAAAATAGATTTCAGATACGAAATATTTGCGTGTAGTTTATAATATGTATTATTAACCTGATGGAAACAATAATGACCAGATTAATGAAGCTGGGTCACTCTAGCATCAGCCAGTTTGCATCATGTACCAGTTTGCACTCAAAGATCTGGAACTATATTAAGAGAAATACTTCCTTAGGAATGTTATTAAAACAGACAAATTTTTAATCTAAGTGCTATTCAGAGGACAGGTTGTGTACAGTATTCACATTTCAGCCACCTTGGACAGCGAGGGGGAGGCAAGCTGGTTCCAGACCAGCTACAGATTTCCACAGCTCTGCAAAGCTCAACCTTTGAACTTCAGCAGATAAATGCTTCTGTGTAGACTGTTTCCTTGGTACCTGATTGTAACTGCACCAGAGCAAAAATGACCAAGCCTTCTGTACTTCCAATCAGCACTCCAAATACAGCTATGTAAATTGGAAGTCAGAAAGCTCTCAACCATGGAAAAAAATCAAGCAAAATGCAGTTAAAAAAAAAAATTACAATCAACAAACCAAACAAATGAATGGGAAAATTGTTTTTGTAGGAGTAAGAAGTGGTGCAAATTGTTTAAGATTGACTAAATTTAATTGTATTAGGGACACAATTCATATTACCTCAGCATCCAACAGGATTTTTCTGACAGCCCAAGGATGAATCTGAGAATAATTTGTGTCGCATAGAGGCATCTAAACTAAGAAAGATGTCTTATTTCTAGTTTTGACCTGGTCTGTATACAGTCCATATCAAATCAAGTGTCCTGCTCCCTAAGGAAACATAATGCAGATGTTACTAAAAAAAAATCCTCAGAAGGTTCATGACATCTAACTTCAGGCATCTAATTTAGCTTGCCCATAAAATGAGAAGCAGATTCTTAAGTGTTCAGAGAAGCAGTTAAGCTTCCCCCCGTTGATTACATTAAGGGAATTTAGATTCCTCATGTAGATACCCAAGTTACACACTTAAAGAACGTGACATCAGTAGGGTTGGGATTTTCTTTAAGGTTGGAGATATATTGTCTCATTTGCCAGTGAACAATAAATCCATTAAAGCTTTAAATGGAGACAGCTGGTGTCATACAGCAAAATGGGCACTGCCTTTGCATACAGACTAAGGCGGAATTAGAGGGGGAAAGAAAAAAGCAGACTGATACCTGCTTGCATTGCTATTTTTGTGTCTCAGTTTTTCTGAAATCTGCAAAGCCATGCAAAGATGTCGAAGGGACTCAATGAGCAAGCTCAGATCAGTCCCCTAATGCCAAAAGAGGTGGTCGATTGCTACAGAAGATAAGCAAAGGAGACTTATCCTTTGGCTCAATGGTACCAGGGAATTACTGATCTTGTACTTTAGCATCTGTGCAGGTTTAAGGCAAACTAAACCTTGTTGTCTACAGAAGCACATCCAACTTCTGATTTTTCTGTTGGAGAAACTTCAGCCGATTGGTTACCTCTCTAAAGTTTCAGATTGCTGTTAGCATTTTGTCCAATAAGGCAGGCATTCTTCTAAAGCCAGGATTACTTGAAGTGGGATATGATGACTAAGAGGTCAAAGTAACAACTCCTCCCTCTTATAGCCCACAAGTCACTTTCTGTTCCAGATTTTCTTCCCACCTAAATTACTCTATCATTATATTCTAACATTTTATATATGGAATGTTCTTGTGGTAAATGCATCTGGGCGCGACACTGGAGATCTGAATTCCTGCCTGCTACATACTTTCAGTGACCTTGCCAAGTCACTCTAGCAATCAAAACCACTACCACTTTGGTGGAAAATTTATAAGGTAGGTGCAGCTGCAGTTTAAATATGGGACATATGCAATGGCAAGGCTCCTTCCCTCTCATCTCTCCTGCAATATGCATACTATTCCGTGCAATTCTAACTGGCAGGAGAGAGCACTTAGCTCCACATTCAGTAATCTGCCTTTGACCAATTTGGTTTAGTTAACCTTTTTAACCTTTAGTTAACCTTTTTAAAAAAAAATATTCCAAATTTGAATTAAAAAAAGATGCTGAATTTTAGGTAGCTAGGTGACCTTCACATTAGAAATTAGACTGCACATGTCAGTCATAAGTAACATTCTCTGCATTTGCCAATTGGAGCTGGGTTGGTGCTATTGTACGGTGACCAAGGCTGCCCTTGCTTGTTCTTGGTACATAGAACAAACTTGTTCCTAGGGCTGAAAATCCTTCATTCCTAAATACACTCAATTTATCTATGGGAATATTAGAGAAAAAAATTAAACAACATCCATGCGGTACAGAATACCAGTCTTCATACTCTGCTTTCTATAGGCTCTTTCATCGTAGCTCGGACCACTTTGTTAGAATAGATAATATTTATCTGCTATTTGAAGAGATAAACTTAAGCATAAAAGAAAACAAAATCCTCTGAGCCAGCCTGGTGACTGCTTTCATGTCATGCATCTCCACCATTTGCTACTGTTCAGTTGTTAAACTAACCCTGCAAGTCAATCTTCGTTACTTTTCAAGAGCTATAGTAGTACTCCACTGACAACTACTGCTTTAGACATCCTGGCTTCTCCTAAAATTCTCCAGCCAGTGACTTCTGCTGCGTGGCAATTTTTCTTGCGAGTCATTATACAACATGATGCTTTAAATTCAGACCTGTGATAACAAAGTGTACTTTGCTGTTCTATAGGGCTGCTGTGAACTACAGCTAAGTAACGGTCGCTCCAACTCCTTCACTTGGTCTACTATATATACTATTGGTGGCACGCAGACATGAATCAGGAACATAATCTTTAGCTGCCAAAAATCCAGGTGTAGTTGCACTTATATGAGCAAAAGCATAAATGTCAGTACCTTTGTTTTCCCCAGAGGCAAAATAAGTTATGCTTCTGAAAGCACAATTGTGCTGGGATGGCTGTTTTTTATGTAACTGCCATTCTGGGATTGCTTTGCCAGTCTAAACACATGCATATTATACCAAGAGAGTACTCAGACTTGACTGGCACAATATATTGCTAAAGAAAACAGAAAAATTTGCAACTGCCATATTGCAAGGATACCAACACAACGCACATCTATCACATGCTATATCTATAAGTAAAGCAGACCAACATAAGCAGATTTATGCTTACCAAAACAATTGGTGCTGAGTACTTAATCTCCATGCTATGTGTATTTCAGACAGTTTTGCTTCAGGCTAAACCAATAACCTGTTGGAGTACACTTAGCACATTCCTGAAGCACATCTGCCAGTGCTGTTCCATCTGAAAACAGCCTAGTCCCTGTGATCTGAGGTTGTCCCGAAATGTGAGCCAAAGCACAGCAAATAGGGCACCACTAATAAAAATAAGGTACTAATGCAGACCCATCTGTAACTGAAAGGACAGTTAATTCCTCTCTAAATGCCAGCCATTCAAGTGAGACATGACAAACATGAGATGGATAAATGCATTTGATTAAGACCTTGGCTCTATGGTTATTTCCAGTAGCTATTCACAGCAGAGCTAGTACAGGGAGAGAAAACACCCTAGCTTTCTCATCCACCTTTTCCTTGGAAGAGCAAATTCTTTTAACGAGAGGCAAAAGCCTCAATTATTGAATACTAATTATAATGTTGTACCGCAAGAAGAGACACTACTGGCTCCACATATTCTCCAGTTTATTATTTGATCTATCTTAATTAATGTCTGAAAAGCGATGTGGTTTCCTCCACTGAACAGAAGCAATCAATGTGTTTACAAATCTGGTAAGTGACTGACCAAGCCTGGCTCTCTGCCTGTAAGGGCTGGCATGTCAGATGATACAGTGAAAACGCTTCCTCTGTCACCAGAGGCAAGCTTGTAAAGCACCTTACTGCATTAGCAGGCCCTGCCGCTTCTCAGAGGCCACAAAAAGAACAAGCTCATAAAATAAAGTTTCATAAAACCAGTGCAGTTCCAGAACATTTTACTGAGAATAGTTAAGCATATAATGATTATCAAGAACATTCTGAAGTCCCATTAATTCTGAGCAAGTTAAATGAGGACTGAGTATGCTTCTAAGTGGTCTAAAGGCCAGCTTATACATTTAAGTTCTTTCTTAAGTTGCTATTACATAATCATAATTGTGAAGACCAAGCATACAGTAGCATCATTACATTTTATATTAATTTTCATAGATAAAAATGTATTCTGCATAATTTTTTATAACTATTCCTATGCTATTCAAAATAATTTAAAGAAGTTCAAATCCCTTACCTAGGTAACAATCTATCATAGCTTCAGTGGAAGCTTTATAATCTGTACGCAGGGTGGTTGTTCTGGTTTGGGGTCTTGGGTTTGGTGGGGATTTTTTGGTTTTCTTTGGTTGGTTGGTTTTGGGCGGGGGTGTTTTTTGATCAGAAAAATACATCACTCAATGGATTTTCCATCTCAAACTCTTCAGGAGAGAGATCAGGACTCCACGTGCATTTTTATAATGTTTTAGGAAAAATTAGGGGTTTGCCTGTTGAGACAAGTATTTGATAATGCAGATACTGCAGTTTTAAAAAGTAATGCAATCATTCAAGCTGACATTTAGTAAAGACACAAAGAAAGAAAATAAGGTAAGTCACAGAATGAGATGGAAATTAAATGCATGCTGAAAAAAGTGCCATTTTAGCAAAGATATTCAGAATACGGAGGTTATTCTATACCCACCTGTTAAACCTAATGCCTCCATTGAAGTCACAACTGAGTATTTTTCAACTTTGCAGTCCTACTTGCTGTTTATTTTACCTTTGTATTACAACCACTTCTAAAAACATACACTACTCTCTAGCAATACATTACAGAATTCTCTGTGTAGAGTGACTTTTTGGCATGGTTGAATGCAAGTTGTATTAGAACAGATATTCTATTCAGACGATGAATCTGAATTCTCCATCAAATTATTTGTAAATATATTTTTGTATGTAAATACATATTGTATTTTATATACAATTTATTATATATTTATAGCTCTGTATAAAACAGTAGCTTAATCAGGCTGCACAAAACTTCATGTTTAGAATAAAGGTCTCAATAGAGTGCCAGTAAATATTCCTGATGTAGCGTGAACGTCTTAAAGCTACACTGTCCATCTTTGTCTACTTGTAAAACAGCCGCTCCTTTTTCATGTAAGCTTTTGCAGATTATCTTCAGAACATCTTTCAACATAACTGATTTCCATTAATTTGTTCTCTGCTAAGTTAAGTATGCCCTTCTCCTCCACTTCATTTCTCCAACTTCTTATCTGTTTTTAGTTTGTATATGTTTCTTTCCATTTATCTTTCTAGCACAAAGACACAAAAATTTAATGTGAATCAGCAGAGAAACTGCTTTTTTTCTCATTCATGTTGCATATGAGTTAATTTTAATTCTCGCCTATCCTACTTAATATAAAGGTTTACATTCATTATTATTTTTCTCCCTCATCTATGATCCTAAGTGTAGTCCTTATGTCTTCTGTTTTAAAAGATATGGTAAGTTTGAGTACTTTAATCTGATACTGCTTTTTCATTCAGTTTCTAAGTTCTTGACACAGGATGTTCCAGAGATAGTTACTTCATATATTCATTTTATATATTTAACATTTTCTTCACACTGTTCACCTTAACTTACCTTTCACAGCATGACTCATACTGAGGGGTACTTCTCAGCTTATTCTATTGCCTTTCCAGTTGAATACAATACAGATTCTATTTTCATCAAGTCAAGACCATTTCCTAAATCCTCAGTAACTGTCAACAAGACATCTCTGCAGAAAATGAATCAGATGAAGAACATTAGCAATGATCTATTACATGAATCTGAATGATATAAAACTAATTCCTAGTAGCTAATATTCCATATAAATAGGGATGCTTGCTAAGCCATAACCATGCATTAAGTTCTTCAAGCTAAATTTTAAATGTAAGATGCTTTAATTATTAGCTAATAATTAACTATTAATAAACAGCCTTATTACTGCTTAGTATTTCATCAATTCATTTTGAAATTACTTACTTTGTTATGATATCAGTATTCCAGGTCATATCAGTATTTTTTTTGTCTTAATATTCAGTTTGGTATATTTCATTTGTAACAAGAAATATCAGTTAAGCTTCAAATGTACTGAGAACCTCAAAAGGCCCAATTCATTCTCTGGTCTGTTAAAAGTGTATTTAATTAAAGCTACTGATAACAGGGAGATGAGACAATTACATCTCCACCGCAATGTACAGGTATGGCAGAACATTAAGGTAGTCTCGACTTAGTGTAACGAGACTCTCAGGTCTTGCCCAAGATCCAGACTTTTTCCACAGTGACCCTGGATTCTTACCCTCCAGTGGCATTTTGTGAGGTTCTGGCTTTTCACTAAGGAAGCACTAGTATTCCCTTTCCTTTGCATTATCTGTACTGTATCTCTGCTGTGATTATTTCAATTTTTGGGGGGAACCAAAAGATTGAAGGATCCACTCCAGCCCGCAGATTCCAAGTACGCTGAGGTTATGGCAGGAAGAGGAATGCTCAAGACATTGTCTCAGACATCCAGTGTTTGAGAACCTTTGCGTTTTCTACCTGATCTTCCTGTGCTTGGAGTGGATCCAGCCAGGGCTAGTAACGTGAGGACATATGCTTTTGGAATGGGAGGTGGTGGGCACATATTGGTTGTCAGAAGATGGAGAGTATTTCAGAGAACTGATTACTGTGACATTTGGTCTGGGAACATTCCAGCCAATACATTCTAACTTTCTAGCTTACTAAGCTGAAAAACAAAGCAAAATGCCTCAGACCTGGATTATTAGCTTTAAGGAAATATTTTCCAATTTCTCACCTGGATAAGACAAGTATAACCATGCAACAGCACAGAACTGAAAAAACCAACACACAGCACACAACAAAAATCAAACAAAACCCCCAGAAAAATGCAGTACTCTTAAAAAGGAACTAAGTACCAGAAATGGACTTAACTGAAAGCTCTTTAATTTCCAATACCTCATGAAGATTTTACTTCATCTTATCACACAAATTTACAGACAAATCAACATAAACATATGTGTAAAAATGCACAATCTATTAACGTTGGCAAAGACTGGTCACCAGACCGACTTTATTCTGATTCTAGTTTTGAACACACACATAAACAACAATTATGAAACAATTTTAAGCAAAATAATATAATTGAGTTTTTACAGATATTTCTTCCACTACCATTTTGATAGGAAAAAGACAGGAAACAAAATCTCTTGCAAGTTTTGAATTTGAAAAGATGTTACATATAAGCAAACTTAATAAAATGCCATGCAATAGTTTCCTATATACACTTTTTCCCTTTATATCCTTTAAAACCGATTTTAAAAAATACTTTTATAAAAATAAAATACATACTTTGTTAAATTTAACTACAGTTTACTTTTTCCAGTGGAATTATATTTCCATTGCAAATATAATTAGCACATAGTAAATTATGCACTTCATGAATTCCTGATCATTTCTATGGACAAGCACCATTTGCTGCAGTTCTGATCCTGTTTCCACGGAAGCCAATAGCAAAACTCGCATAAACTTCAAAAGATATTAAAAACCCCCTCACTTTATTAACTATTCTGACATCATAAAAAAAATAACATTAGAGGCTTTGTTCTTTACTGTTTGTTTTATTTTAATTGTCAGAAAAAGCAAATCCCAGATTTAGAATTTCTATTTGAGCAAAGCAAAATACACTACCATCTGTTTTTACATCTAAGCTCTGACTTGCTTTTCTTTTGCCTATACATAGAAAATAAATTTTCATTATTACAGAACTACTATTAAAACTAAGGTTTTTAAATGCTTTTGGCAAGAAATGGCATGCAGGCATTTTGCTTGCCATTTAGGTAATATCTTTGAAGATAATACCTTGTACAAATATACACTGGCTATTTTTTTCTTAAGAAACAAAAAAGTTTGATATGCAGCACTCAGTAAGAGCAAGCTATTGAAGCCAAGTTTTGTTTTTACCTATGCGCTTGTCAAATTCAAATTTAAGAGAGCTATGGCTATTTCTTTGCATCTAAAAATAGCAATAACATTTTTATTCATACAAATACATGGTTTAAGCAGCCATCAAAAAATAAAGATGGGCTAACCATTTCCTACAGCTCAGAAAGTCAGTCTGGAAGGCTCCGAGTTTGAAGCCACGTACAAACAGACAAGACTGTATTGATCATCTTGCAATCAAGGTGGTCAAAAAGTCCTTTCTATAGTACTGAACGAACAACCCATGATTAGTCACGCAAGCAGTCCTGGTATCTAGAAGCTATTTAAATATGCAAATACAAAGGAAATATCTGACTAAATGCTGCTTTAGCATCTCATGGCAATTAGAAGTCTAGGAATGGCCTTTCACAGTACTTCACCTCAATGGTAAATCTAATTTCCTGCTTCCTCCCTGACAGAGAGACACAAACACACACACACACACACTAGTGAGAATGCTTGAACACACAAGCTTGAGTATAGAAGAATAGTTGCACATCTTTGTAAATAGCATTAGAAATGTCACTTCTTTGTAATAATTAATCATAGGCTTGTAAAAAGAATACATCCAGCACATATATAGAAAAAATAGCAGTGATCCATTACTAACTTAATATTCAGCATTCAAAATAAGTCAGAACACCAGTAGCAGCAAAATAACTTAGGGTTTTAAAATATCTTGCTATCAGCTAGAATCTTCTATCACCTACACTGGCACTGAATAATTGAAAAAAGCATGCATTTAAATAGCTTTTTAATTCACAGATGTTAGAACATATGAAGTGCATCTTAATACCCAACTTTTTCAGCAATGTAAAGACTGTTATAACGTCACCTTAAAACAAATAACTATTTTTACTAAAAGTCTATGAGCAGTCACTCCAGGTTTTGACAGATTATACCAATAAAGAAATGAAGCCAAAATTGCACATATATAAAACAGCTGATATATGTAAACTTCATATTCAGCTTCTGTTTGCAAACAGATACTTACTCCTTACCTGCCTGCTGAGGAAGAAAAGAAGAAAAACAATATTGCTAATTAGACTATCAGGAAACAAGATGTCACAATACACATAATTTTATTCTGGTCAAAGATAAGCAAGTCTGCTCCCGTCATTTTTTTAGTTTCTACTGAGTAAAGATGAACAGAAAGTGAACTTAATTTCCTATCTACTCTCAAATCAAGTTTAGAAAAAAAGACATAATGCAGTACTACTTGTAGGAAAACAAAAGTAAAGACTCCCCCCTGCTCTGCCCTCCCCAGGCAGAACATTGCACCATGGCACTGCTGAAAAGTTTAAATGTTACTAAAGCAGTTGATACTACAAAGGTTACATACATTCATTTAATGCACATTGGCATCAGCTATACAATCTTAAAAGCATACGTTGAAGGGAAAGCTAAATGTGGTAAAACCTTTAGGTAGAACAATAAAAGCAGCAAATGTTTCCCCTCCTTTGAAGTGAAAGCATGTTTAAGAGTCCTCTTAAAACGTCTTTTAAAAAAAAACACACCTCTAAACAAACAAAAAACCACCCACAAAAAAGCAATGACTTTGTCTTGGGCAAAGATGGCCTTGCCCTGGAGGCAGCCTGATATTTAAAAATTCATTTCTGATTTTAAGTTACTACTTAATGTAAAAAACACTTTCTTCTTTTGATTTTATCCACGTAATTCACGAGCTTGATAGGGTACACTACCAGTTTATTTAAACTTTTGCTTTCCTTGCTATTTTTAGCTTGTGGAGGCTGGCACAAAACATTTACTAGGGCTTAATGGCTTGTTCTCTCATTGCCTTTATTACAAACCATTCAAATGGAAAGTTGTTAAGTGTGCAGTTTGAATTCATAGGTGCTTGTTTTCCACTGGTTGACATCTGCATTGATCATGTTGCGCTCTGTAAAAGTAACCCGTCCTTCTGAATCAATGAGAATGACCGTGTTAGTCCTGAAAACAACATAAGGGTAGGAGGTTAAGCCTTGCGTCCATTATATACATTTGCAGGGTCCCATCCCTCATCCCCAAAGGTTTTAACTCATTTTTTTTCTTGACTGCATCATCGCCACTCTAGCAGGGCAGAAATTGTCCTGACAAGTTCAAATGGGCATTTTCACTCGCTTCTTCCGTCACTCCACTGCTTCAATTCCCTGTTGCACTTGCAGCAGCTGACACACAAAGCTGCTCATTTACAGAGTATGACAAAAGGTTAAACTTTTTTTAGGGCCAAGTGTTCCATTCAGAAGCAGCATAAACCAGAAGTTTTTTTTCACAGCCCACACGTACCCTGATGGGCTATTCATATCAATAGTACTCTTTTCATTCTTTCCTTTCAAATCAATTGTCCATTCATATTTAAACACCATTAATTTTTATCATAGGACACTGATAATAGATCACAGAAAAACATTTCTCTCTCTCGGAACCTTCCAAAGAGGAAATTTGTTCTCATGAAAAGCAGATTCCATTCACGCATCTATGCTACTTTGTCATGTGTAAGCTGTCATTTCTCTATGGACACTGCAGTACCCTGCCATGGAGAGATGACTGACAGAAGTAGTTTTCCACCATCCTGATGTGGTGGCCTTCCCCAAGTTGTTCCCACAGTTGTTCACTCGTAAAAAAAAAAAAGTGCGCTTGATTTCCTCAGAAGAATATGGCGAGGCCTAATTAACAATCTCTAGTCGCTAAGCCATGTTGCTATGGGGAAGATAAGTGTGAGCATACAGGTATAGTAGCAGGGAAGACTTGAAATATAGTGTTAATTCACCAGTAATTCAGCAGGTCAGTATTTCTGCTGAGTTATCCCTTTGAAATAGCTAGACTACAACCTGTGAAGCAAGGGGAGGATGATGTTTTTCACCATTTTAAGACTTCACTATCCCATATTTAAAATGTTCTTTGAATACATTTTATAGAGAGAATTGGTTTTTGCAGTGGTTTCTTTCTCAGAATACCAACTTAAAATACAGAGGTGAGTGATCTCTGCTTATGAGTTTATATCTCTACAGTGGAAATGCTATGGCTGACTACACCAGAGACCAAACTGACAAAGTTGTTGGCAGTCTTTTAGACTAGGAACTCCCTACCAGCAGCAACAGGGTTCACCTATACTTTCTGTCCCATCGAGGATTAAATGCAAGATGCATTGCATTATTCCGTTCCTCTTGCATCTTTGGTAGAATAGTTTGAGCAGAAAGTGAGAATACCTCAGTAAAAGCAGTAGCATCAGTTGGGGGAAAAGTGGAAATACCTGTTCTTTTGAACAAGAGTAATAGTTTTTTAATGTATGAAAATGGCAGCTACATATTACAGTGGCATGCCTAAAGAAACCTCTAACTTAGTTAGCTATGCAGATGAAACTATTCTTACCCTTGGATGAGAAATATGTTCTGCAGTTCCTCAGATATAGAAGACAAATGTGGTTTTCTGCTAGAAACATGATTTCAAAGCTTTTCATGTTTTGATAAGATCAAAATTAGAGGTGGTCAGATCTGCTACTACACTGAGGAACCAGGAGAAATGTATTATCTTTCTCAGACGAACTGAAGCTACGTCACACTCCCCACCAAAGACGAACCATAAAGTGTGCTTAAAATGCTCATCAGTAGCAAATCTAAGACACCACCTGAGCAAGGAAATACTTTACTGAATTATACTTGATTAATATCTGAACAAATTTAAAGCCGTCACTATAGAGTTGAAATTTATAGCAGCATAGTTTTGATTTGAGATATGCTTTGATCCAGTACACATCTATTTCTGACTATGAATTTTTTACCTTGTTCCATAACCTGGGCAACGAACACATACAGCTGCGTACTTGTTCAATATAGGACGTATATAATCCTTTCCTTGGTCTTCAATCGCAGGGTCTGGTAACTGACTGAAAAGTAATAAAAACCTGATTTAATTCTCCAACATTGACACATTCATCCCTCTTGAACCAAGCTGTGTTGACTGAGTGGTTGATAAGTAACAATCACTTTTCAAAAAGTACAAAAGTGTGAACTGTGTTCAAAACTAAAGTAGGAGGAAAACCAAATATAAAACAGCTTGTACGCTCTTTCCCATAGAAATTCTTCCAAGGTCTTGAGCTTTTGCCTCACTTTAAGAAATATTTTCCCTATTTTGACAAGTTTTTCATGGTCCTTATTATTATTTGTCTGTCTTTCAGTATTTTAGTTTCAATTAAAACATTAATGATCAGGTAAATTTGAAGCACATCACATAAGCCAGCATTCTTCCAGTTAGATTTCAGGAGTTATTTTTATGTTGAAGAAAGACCTCTGCTTCCTTCAATCATGTTTAGAATAGCTAGAAATTACCCAGGACAATCCTTAAAATAAAATTTGTGAAGATGCAGCAGAGGACAAGGTGAGCTCGTGCCCAAATTTCTTGACATATATTCCTATCAAAACTTAAAAGATATTTAGAAACATAATTTTATTATAAAGCATATCAAGCTTCATTTATTGTAATTAAACAAGCATCAGCATCCCACAGAAGAGATACTAAGCTCACAAAGGAAACTGCAGCAACCCTACGTCCCTGGCTTTCCATTCACATCACTAGAACATATTCTCAAACGCTAGCCCTAAGTAAAGCTTCCTATTTCAAGAATTAAAAATTCCAATTTTATTTATCAAAGTCCAATTTAACGATCATTATAACAGGGTTTTGTGATTGATTTTTAGTCTTCTACAATCTTCAAGAAGTAATCCCATTTCTGCCTCCTAGCACAGACCCAGTAGTACCTAGAAAATAATAATAATTCAGCAGCCTATCAGCTGCACAGTGAATATTAGGGAAGAAGGCAGAGCAAAACAGACTGATGAATTCAACCCCATTTTCAGACCTCATCCTGACCTGTAGAGGAGACTGTGCAGTTTGTTATACTCTAATTGACCTCTACATCTAACTGGGATTATTTTCTTTGTTGTGGTGGTAGAGAAGAGGACCTGTGGGTGTTCCAGGGAGAAGCAAGAACAGGTGCAATTCTCATATGAATAGAGCAACTAAGCTCTTCTTGCTCCTGTTTCGGGCACATGGCTGCAGCATGCCACGATGTAACAGAGAAGGCACATAGCAGGGCATTCAGCCCATGAGAACTGTCAGCTCCTACCTCGTACTCCACCACCAACCATCGTACCCACTTAATGCTTGTAACACACACAAAGTGATCATAAAGTAATATGCAATGAGATATTTTAAGAAAGTTCAAAGCTATCCATGTGTTCATACTTATTATGAAAAGATCATTTCATCTTGAAGTGTGCTTTGGAAAGATTACAGTCTTAGTTTTAAATATTGCTTTTTGTAAGTGACTGTTTCCATTTTATAGTCAGATGATTTCAGATGAGATCATACTGAATTACTGAGTATATAGGGAAGATCGTTTGGACTGTATCACATCTTATACCTTTGTCTTTTTACTAGTAAAAGGTAAAGTATAACAGCTTTTTTGAAAAATCACTTGATCTGATATCAGATGAAAAAAGTAATTAAGATGGCTTAGCAGACTCCCCAATTACTACTCATTGCTCAGATGTCTGAGTTCTTAAGTAAACATGTATTTTGCACCACTGAAAAATGCCACAAACACGAATGTTGGCATTAAAATTGACTGATAGAGTTAGGAAACTGGATTTACATACCAGAAACAGTTTTGCTTCAACACAAATTACCACCTAGACAGGTAAAAGCCAGGCTAAACACGAAAGTAACTGGGCGGTGAGCAATGATGTGAGTTTAGATCACAGCATCACCTTTACCCTGCTCTGCGTCTGGACATGTAAATGGTATCAATTTCCTTTACTTCTAAACATCTAGCATATGGGCCCAGGTTCACTGTGTAGCCGGTAAAGAGTGTAGGAATCTTACTTAGATGCTCAAACTCATCTCGAGAATTTCCTTGACCAGAGGCCTACAGCTGATACTCCCTTATCTCCTTCCCCTGTTTAGGCTAAAGTAATTGCGCTTTCGAGGAAGGCAGATAGTTCTACTTCAAAAATAGCTTGCTTTTTCACCCTCTGTGTCCACTCTGGGTAGCAATACAGAATAGCTAGCAGCTACTAACACAAACCTGCTCATGTAAACGAGTGCTTACTCTGTGTGCAGTAAGAAACTGAACCTTACCCTACAGTGAGCCTCCACAAAGCTTACGGCAAACAACTTGCACATCCCTTGTCTTGCACTCATTACCCTTACTAAGAGAAGGGCAATCTTTAAAAGAAAATGGCACAGAGAAATCAGTGTACAGTCTATGGAGTTCTCAGACTGCAGTAACAATGTTTACTGTGTCTGCTGCTTAAAAATCAATATTGTTGAAAGTCAGCCTCTGGAGAGAAAGAACACTGCTTTTGCCCTTCATTACCCAGCTTTAGTCAATTAATATAGGGCTAAAGTTTCTTTTCTGTCAAAATAGTTTCTACATGCAATTTTTAAACTGGTCATATCGCATTTTGAGGAAACTCTGGCTATCACATTCTTACGGCTCTTGATTATTCATCACTGTAAGAAGCTCCTGCACCAAGTCTTCTTTGGTAAGGTCTTGACTTCTCTTGACCACTTCTGTGAAAAGCTGCTTCCCATATTGAAGTTTCTTCCATGGTGTATCCAACAAAGAATTACTCAATCCATATATTCCTATACATACAAAAAAAAAAAAAAATCCAAACAACTTATTAAGCTCTGAAGCAAAGAAAATGAATTTATGTACTATGCAAACAATAAATTCATAATTATCTTATCCCACACAGTCTGAGGGACAGAAACAAATGTGATCAGCAAATTCATCATGAATCTCTTATTATAATTTGCTTATTCATCCTACTCCCAGCTTTCATTTTGCTTCAAAAATAAGTGAGGTCATTAAACTATGTATCAAAGATGTATATCATGTGATAAAATAAATACAACACCCCTTCCAATAGTAAGAGTATCATAGGTGTGTAACTCAAAATAACCTAACCATTTCTCAATAACTCTTTTAGACCACTACTTCTGACTGTTTTATTAGGGGGAAAAACCCACAAAACCAACAAAACCCACAAACCCACAACTACACACCCCTCCCCACAACACCCACTTCAGAGCATCATTGCTTTAAGATTACTCAAATCAGTTGAATTTGAGATTTGCAGCACTGTTATTAACACAATGAACACCGTGGTGTGAAATCAGGTGAAATATCACGGCCTTTTTTTTCCTCCAGAACACAACACAAATAGAAACATTAGGCTATTACATAACCTAAGTGTAAAATAACTCGTAATCAAGATATTGTTGAGTTTATTTCTGTAAAGCAGCTCTAAGCCTTCAAGCTTTACCTGTCATTAAATTAGTGAAATCTGTAATAATGAGGTCATGTAATAAGTTTAAGATTTAAAAGCAGTAACAATCAAGTGTTTACAGACCGGTCCCTGTGGACCACTTCTAGCTGCACAGAATCTACATATTTACTAAACAATGTTTGGGGATGGGGGAGATCAATTGAATTGGAAAGGGTATTCTGGTGATTCACAGTTGTCATTACAGATCTCAGAAGTTTTAACACAATTTAAATGATTATTGAGCTAATATTTATCTGCAGGTATGCTATAAAACACATGCCCCATTCCTAAACAGGAGACTACAGCAGGCATGCATCTTACACCAGGCTGTGCTTAACCACTCCTCTGTGCTAACATTCGGTACCTTGTTTCACAGTTCTACTCTAATCCATATTTGCAGCAGTTACTTTTAACCTCTGGTTTGCTAAATTATGAAAAAGGTACAGCAGAATTACACCATTTTTGCAGTCTAGTCCTTTCCAGTTTAGCTATATTAGTCATAATTTATTTGTGCCTCTGATTTTACTCTTGAAAAACACAGCAAAGCAACATTTGATGACAAGAAGGAACTTTCTCTGTAGAGGTACCCTATATTTCTCACCACAATCCAAATGAGTAAGCACAAAGATTACCAAACCTCAGCTCTCCCTAAAGACAGCCACATACACAGAAAAGGAATTTGTTGTTTAAGCATGGAGACCAGAACTACCTTTGCTACAATCCGCAGATACATCAAATTTATGATTCAGTTTCTCATTACAATAAGTGGCCAGATTTTTAATTTTTTTTAATGTTCCTACTAAAACCTGTTTTGTGCTTGGAGCTGTATAAAATCCAACAGCTGCTTCCAAGAATTTATGCTGTAAAATTTATACTGTAGAATTTATACTACAGCAATTAGGTACAGTAGCTATTTGCCTACTGGCAGCAACATTTTGACCATTAACCTAAGCAGGCAAATTACCCGCTGTCATTAACTGTTATCAACCAGCTACACTGCTCAGAGCCTTCTATGTGTCCCTGTCCATTGAAATTGGCTTTTTGATGATGAATTCTGGAGTATTGTCCTATGTAGCTGGCTAAATTTTAAGTATTTTAAATCAATCTACCTGATAAGACAGATAAAAGTGGGGTTTTTTTAGGGTTGTGTTTTGTCAGTTTATTTTTGGTTGGTTTGGGTTTTTTTTTTTGTTTTGTTTTTTTTTTGATTTTTTGTTTTGTTTCTTAAAAAGCCAACTCTGTCCATAGGGGAGCATAGCCACACTATGCCCTTAACACTACTGGGTAAGAAGAGTTAGGGTCAAGTCCACAAACCTTTGAAAATTCCATTCCTCAAGACAGACTTCTGTCCTTCAGTCATAGTTACCTAAGGAATGTCCCACTAATCGCAGCTGGGTACACTGACATGCCTAGAAGCTTTTAATGAACTATTGATTCTTTACTGAAATTTATTAGTAAATACTTAAATGAATGTAAGATCATTTAATTTTCCTTTTTTTTTTTTTTTAAAAGAATGCAAAGAAAGAGTTAGTGAAGAGAATGCTTAAATAGCTAAACTACTAGATCAATACAGCTACATTCTGGGTCCTTTAAAATAACAGAGGAGTATTCAGACCTTTCTGAAGAAAACCTACCAGGACTTAGGAAAACAGGTTCTGGTTCTCCTTTGTTTCCATAGTAGCAAATTACATCTCCTTTGGTGGTACTGAAAAATATAAATAAGAATTTCTCCTTGAAAAACCATCAGCTTCTATATTTGATTATGCGCTGATTTCATGCAGTCTTCAAACACAGCAAGATGTTTCTCCCACTATCACTACTACGATACCACAGCCCAGAGATTAATTGATGAGTTCTATTACTCTCCTCCTCTCAAAACACTGGACTAGCCATACTGCTGTCAAATAGCACCATTATCATATTTAAACATAGCTATAATACAATTCAGTAAACCCCAGAACTGCTGGGCTACTGGAAGGTAGCCAGGCTTAATGACAAAAATCTGTATGTTTTTGAATAACTAGAGATTTAGTTACTTGGGGGATGGGGGCACATTAAAACAAAAGGACAGCCCATTACAGCAATTAACATTTTCCCATTATCTCTTTTGAATCACTACTGCATTCTAAGAGGCTGACTACTGTGGGCCATTTTATCTGGCAGAAGTAAATTTTTAGGCCCACCTACGGCAATGTTGTAGGGCATAGTTCAGTCCTTTAAGTGACAGATACACATTTTCAGACTGTTTTCAGATAATTGTAGTTACTGTTTGTAAGCGCTCTCTCTAATTGTAGGTACTGGCTTCAGCACTCACTCTCTCGTGCATAGTTTAGCAGGGGGGGATCTCATGTAGTGTTCAAAGACAGCTTCCAATATTCCAAATAACTCTCACTTGGCAGAGATGATATCAGCGTATCTGAATATCACAGATTTTTAAGTAGTCATACTGATATTGACAATACAAATACCAAATCAACTGATAAGGAAAAAAAAAAATATCAAGAAAATCATCATTAAGCCTTGTGTGTCTTGTGGGAAATGGAGGGTGGGGAATGGATAGCCATTACATCACTCATTCTCAACATCCTTCAATCCCTTCAGCTGACATGAAATATTGATTCCTCAGATTGCTACCAGCTGGTGGGTTTTGGTTTTTGTTTGTTTGTTTTAATTTGCTGGGACACAGCCACGAGATCATATAATTCTGTATTTCACTCTAGTGATTTACTTGTTCACAGTGGAAGAGAGTATTATTCCAGTTACCAACAAATCCATTCTGACTAGTTCAGCTTTTAATTTGTCCCCCAAGCTCTACCTTCTTAGACATCAGATAGACCTTTTGAATTAAAAATAGAAAAACCACCAAACACATACAAAACTTGCAATTTGGATTGAGCAGCATAAAACATAATTCAGTAGAGAAGCCATTTCCAGCTCTTCATTTTTTCCTAAGATTAAAAGGCCTATCTGTGCCTGGATGCAAATAAGAGTATATAGAATGCAATCTCATTAATGATGTACTGGAAGTTAAATTGCTCTGCATAAGTTAGCATCCGCTACTCAAACCTTAATAACAAGCAAAACAGCCTTGATTTAGCTGTTTATAGTCTTCTTAAAAAGCCATTCCAAAAGACATTCTACAGCATCCTTTCAAGACAGCCAAATGAAGAGGGAAATATCAACTTATTAATTATACAAGTCAGAAGAGGCAAGAGGAGGAATACAAAAAAAAAAAAAACCAAACAAACCCACACAGAGCAAAAATAAAATTGCCTTTCCTCCTCTGTGCACTACTCTTCCTCCTCCCAAACCCATAAGACCATTCTGGTACCTTATAGAAGTAAGTCCAAGTTTTTTGGCACAGTTAGAAGACAGTAATTATAGCAGGTAGTATTTGTATACTGTTGCTTTTATTGTTAAATATCATATAACAAGCTCTCAGTTACTCAATTTACAATTTCTCTGTTAAAAGAAATGTGGCATTTTCTGAAATTTCTTTAGAGCTTAAGAGACACTTATTTTCCTTATCTTTATTTTTTCTTCTCAACATTAAGATCCTTGTTCAAATTTACCTTATGCTAACCTCAAGACTCCTTACTGACCACCCCAAGTCTCCACAGACAACTGCCTGCATCAGAATCATGACAACTAGCATGCTTTAATTGCAGCAGGACACTGAATATCGGTCACTCCTTTCCTATTCTGGCCCTAGTTCTTACCCAGTGAAGATTTTTACTCATCTCTGCTAGAGTTCTCATGTGAATGCATTACCTACGACTCAGTAAAAATATCCATCAATCAAAAAAAACCCAAGTATGTTAGTGAATAGGCTATTTGTTTCTTTACCCCATTTGGAGTATTTGCATTGGGAATACCTAGATAGCCCATAGGAAAAGCAGCTGAAACAAAGTAGAAGGAAAACACAAGATATGACTAGAATTTTCTTTCCTGAATTTCTTGAGATGCAAATTTCTGTTCCACTATCACAGATTAACTTGTGTATGTGACCCATTTATGGAATCTGCTAAAAGAGTTGTATTTTCTTAATCAGAGACAAAAGGAGTTTTTAAATCATTATTTTTAAACAGAGTAAGACAAAGAAATATAGCATTTTCAGTGAATATGAGAAAGTGCTGCTGAGAAATACAAGTGAAAATAAATAATAAAAAAAAAAAATCTATTATCAACAACCTGAACTTCCCTTCTATTTCTTGAGACTCCTTCAGGTAAAAACAATTGCTGAATTAAATGTTATGCAGAAAAAGAGGTATAGTTTGTTCCTGAGCAGATAAACACAGCAATCAAAACAAGAGCTGTTTTCACTGGGCACACAACGTTTTCTTTGTTGAATAAGCTTAAGTATTAGAAATAATATCGGAAGAGTGGGAAAAATCTCTAATGAACTATTCACCTATTATACTGGTTCAGCAAACTTTTTTGCCGGTATACTTCTCTGCAGAAATATTTGTATGAGAAAAATGAGCAAATACTGTATTTCCTGAAACTATTTCTATAGTCATGCCATATACAGAGAAGTCTCTAACTCTTTTTCCTATTACTAGCCCCTTCAGTTAAATTACCAAGGTGTTTTGCTTTCAAGCTAGATGGATGTTATTACAAATTTTCTGAAATTTCAAATATAGAACTCCCATACTCTTAACTGGATTCTGCCAGGTCTTCAAGGAGACAAGAAGACCTTTATATAGCCAAAGAAGTTGATCCATACTTTATTTGGCTGCAAATACTAAGCTACATATCTGAGATGCCTGCGACCTGACAGGAGTAAAAAAAAGGAATGGAGTTCAAAGGATCAACAGACCTTCTGTGAGGAGATCTGGGTATATGAATTCAGTTATTCAAAAACAGAAACCTTTGAAAACAGGATGATGTTAATCTTATTGCTCAAAGCATGTTATGGCCCTTGGAAAGCCTTACTTAAACAAAGTCTAGACCCAGGCTGAAAACTGAATGGAAGCTATACTTAACGTTCTCAAGTCCTTGTTTATTAATGTTTGGTTAGGACCAGATGGCTATTTTAGCAATGTCAGGTCTTTCCCCTCTCAGCATTCTTTATATTTTCTTTATAGCCAGTTAATTGTTAGCGTAAAGTGATGGTAACATGTATGATGTATGTCTATCCCAGCTGGGGTAAGACACCTTCCTACAAGCCTGGTTCCGATTGGTGCATTTAGAGTTGGCACACAGTTGGTACCAATACTAGAAAGAATCCCTTGGCAGCTAAAAATGGAGAGAATTGAGCTGAGCTGTCATTCATAGACCAGTTTCACTTCTTGGTCCCAGTCACATGCTAGGATACAAGAAGTGACATACTCATAAGAGCATGCTGGCACACTGCATTTTCCATGAACAGGGGCATAGAAAAAGCAATGTGTGTGCAAAGCATTTTAGGTCACCTGAAGTTGCTGCACTGGCATGTTTCATGGAGCACACTATTTATATTGTATCTCAAAAGCAAGAAGTAGTACTTTGATAAATATAGTCCCTAAATAAAATCCAGTTGGCATTAATACAGTACAGACAATGACCAAGCACAGGGAGAACAAATAAACTAAAGTTAAAAAACAGGGGAAAAAAAAAAACACAGTTGGCTGCTAATGGCCTATTTTAACAATAACACTTGGGTCATTAAAAAAAAAAAAAATTAAAACTACAGTAGCAATTATAAATATATTACAAGCATTTATGTATAAAGCAAAATCATTAAAGTCATTATAGGGTTTTTTTTTTTTTTCAGTTAAGACACCAGCAATTACACAAAGTATTTTATTGGTGCATTAAATACTCTCTTTTCAAATTGTTGAACCTGTTATTTTATCTGCTGTAGAAGGTCTATGAAGAGAAAAAGATCAGAGCAATTGTTATCACCTGAGGTCTCAAAAGACAGAGTTATAGATGAAAAAGTAGACAAATGGCCCAAGCAAGCCCTTGAACACAGCTATAAGACAAGTCCTGTCATAAATGAGACCCTATGCTGAATAAGTAGGCACTACTGACTTTTTAGCAATAGCTTTTTATGTGAAAGAATATCATCATCTAGCATCTGTTCAGAGATCCTTGTGACTGAAAAATTCAGTAACAAGATACCCCACAGTTTAACAAAAAGATGGAGAATACATACAAACTGCAGGGTCACTAATTCAGGACATCTGTATCTTATTGTTTCTACATTCCACATTCCCCCAGATGTGTGTTTTCTATTACACTTACCTCCACTGTCTGTCAAAAGATGACTGAAGCCTTCCAAGAGACTTCTGAAATAGGGATACTTCCAAAATCTAGTTCAGTGTGCCAGTCAACTACTCTTTCTTTTATCATTTGGCTCTGCCTATTCTCTTCCTACTGTTTACAGATACTCAGTACTGAACATAAAAGCAGAAGCCAAGATGAAAAAAGTCACTGTAAGCTTGATCATAGCAATAGCCTCAAAATCCTGGCCTGGAATCAGATTCTCTTCCCTCCCAGCTTTACAAGTATAGACACCAATTTCACTGGAGGAGTAATAAAGGCATAATTAAAGTGATGACAATAGGACCCAGTAGACCTATTTATTTTTTTTAAAATCCCAGCCATAGCTGACAGCAGAAAGAGACGAAACTAAAACTACATAAAAATTATGCTCTTAGATACATCATTCTGTCAAAAAATGTAAGCAATAATAAATATTCTAGGAAATAATCTAGGCAGCATAAATCTCAGTAATAGATGCTTTTCAGCAACATGAAAGCCATGCAGAGTTTGCCAGAATTACTTCTTAATGCTGATGAAATATAAGCAACCTCCTGCACCCCTGCCCCGCTTCAACTTCAAGGCAGCTCCAAGTCACGTTCAACACAAAAATAAACAGAAAGGAAAAGAAAAAAAAAGTAATGAGGCAGTAAAAGCTCTGCAGGGTGTGGTTATCACCCAGTGATCACTCCCCTGGGCACTGAGCTCTAATCTTCTAACAGGGTGAATATTTTACAAACAAGGACATTGGATTGTTTTATGAATAAGGTGTGCATGTATTTTTTGTGCAAGGAGAAAAGATGAAATTGGCAGCTTGAAATGTTGAACAGTAGTTTCAACTGAGTAGCATGGTTCACAAATTAATTTTCTTTTCTTCAATGTTCATGAGCTAATCAGAAAGCTCTTTCGTTCCTGAAGCTAAAAGAAAAACAAGCAAACAACCCCCAAAACCACACACCAAACCACCACTATAAAGCCCAAACATTTTTGTACATATACCACCTATCACCAAATAAAATGGTGAAAAGAATACTGCTGGATATTCACAGCAAAGAAAGTCTGCTTTAAAACACTACTCTGATTTTCTGTCAGTGTCTAAAGATTTCTTTGGTGTTGCCCTAATTTTTTGAGCCAGGCAGAAGCTGACACCAGAGGGAAGAAATAAAATAAACAGGTTTTTCAGAAGCCTTTTTCTTTCTCTTTACATTGGACTGTCCGACTCATTAGACCTGCAAATGACTGAGGATCTACACAGAAATATTTCAAAGGTGGTAGTACAGAAAAGGTTAGAGAAGTACCTGGACACCTCATTTCCATCAGGAAGTCACAAGGAGCAAGACAGACTTACTCTGCAGAAGGTGGTATTAGGACAGACAATGCATGAGAAGAAATGCTTACAGAGCAATCATGTCAACTTGCCCATCTACATTCTTTCCACACCAGCAGCCTGACCATATCTCACTTTTCACTGGAAAGACTCCTAAGTCTAATCTCAGATGGTCTTGATAACCGTACTGAACAAGACAGCCCATGTTTCTAAAACTTGGTCACACTGTTCAGGTTTTTTAGTCTTGTGACGCCCTGCACTATCAACAGTTCAGTTAACTCTTCGCCCAAACACCTTTTCTTCAGTTTGCTTTTTTACCTCATCAGTGATGTTGCTACATAACTAACCAACTGCAGATTTCCATATTAAAAAATAATAAAAAAATTAGATATAGTTTATATATAACCCCCCCTTCTAAACATATATTTTATATTTGTATATTTATACCCCGCCCCCCCTCATTGTTTTAGGGATCTGCAGTTTCAACCGGAACTCAGACCTATCCATCATCACATCAAGGATAAAAACCTACTATTAACCAAACTTCACTCTTCAGATCAGAACATGAAGAATACATTCTAGTACATAACCTCTATTTTCAATACATTACCAAATTAGTCAATGCAGGTGATGGTATAGTTTATTACATTTCCCCTGGAGGGACTGAAAACCACCTGTCACAGAGGAGAGCAGAAAAGCTTACATGAAAGGCCTTTTTCTGCAGCTCCCTCCAGCTGAATTGTTTTATAAGGGACAATTCATCTATTCCTCATGTAGAAAGAGATTTACTCCTATTACATAGGGATCTTATTGCACATAAACAATAAAGGCTCTAACTGACAACCTGTCAGAGACTCTAAACTTGTTGGGGGAGTGAAAAGAAGCAGCCACTTCAGTTTGTCCTTCAGGGCAGTCTGTATTACACACTTGGCAGCAAGGGATGCAAATGAGATGCTGCCACAACAGCCCTAACACAAGTTTGAGATACCCAGGAAAGCCTGAGCAACTGTAGCAGCTAGATTTGTTGGACATAAACAGAGGTCTGCCCAAAACAGAAACACTGTCCTGATCATCAACAAAAGCAGCTCACTGTTCCTTCACATATAACCACAAGGGAGAAAGAAGGAAAACTGCTCTGAATCATAAGCAGACATTTTCTTAGAGACCAGTCCAGCTTCTGATAACCTTGTTCCTCTCTAATCAGACCTACTGATAGTCAAAACTGGAGGAGTAGCAACACTGCCTTATTAGAAGCTAATTTTGCAGCCACACAAGGCTCCAAACATAAACTGTTTGCCGTATGTCATACATTCAACATAAAAGTACATTTAGCATAATGGGATAAATATTCACAACTCTTCTACTCGGCAGGTACAGCAAGATGATAAACTGAAGGGATTAGAAAACTAAAAGTAGCAAGTATTTTTTTCCAACACAGTATTCTTATTAAAAAAAGAAATGAATAGAGTTTAAATTGACATCATGAGATGCCGCAGAGCAAATAGATTACACTAAAAGTGTCAAAACCCATGCATGTTTAAAATAGTCACACAAAGCTGTGGAAATAAACAACAAGATTTTACAACCCATACGCTGGTTTCCAGCTCTCCTCCTCACATCCTTGCACCTGTATCATACAGCATACTGTCATCATAATAATACAGAGAGAAGATAAAAATTTCTTTTCCTAAAATGTGTACTTGAAAACTCATTGTAAATCTCTCTCTAAATGTGCTGCCTACAGTCAGCACTATCATGTGCTCAGATATACCCTTCCCCAACAGTGCTTCATTTACACTTTCAATTTCAGTTTCCTCTCTGTTTCACACGACTCAAACAGAGCCAATCACTATTTGTTACACAACAGAACATGTTAAGAATAGTCTTCAATCTTTTCTTTGAACAGTAACATGGCCTAACAAAATACCATCAGCTACAATAACATTTTCTACTTACATAGGGAAGTAGCTTCCATTTATATACTACATTTCTCTCAGGAGTACTTCTAATTTCCTAAAATGACAAGTTTACATATTTTAGAAATTGCTCTGCATCATTAGCTTGCCAAGAATTTCATTTCATCAGAGTATCCAAGGCTAAGGACACGTCAAAATGGAGAAGTTAATCAACACATATAGCTTTCAGAGTGATACTCGGCAAGGAATTACGATCTGCATCAACACAGAAAGACTATTCAATTGAGCATACAATTCCCTATCAGCCTACCATGGAGGAATAACCAAACAAAAACCCCCATGAATGATTGCCTTAACAAATAATGTCAATCTCATCTACTTTAATATCATTATACTAGCAGCCATTATGACTATTCTATTTACCTAAATTAGAAAAAAGAAACTCAAACACACTTACTGCTTGCTAGGCCACACCTTAAATATCATGTTTGCTTGAAAACATGATAAGGCTATTTCTTCCATTATGTTTTCAGTTACAGATAGCCTTCCAATTTATCAAAGCTAGCCAGGCAGCAACACGCAGAAGAAAGAACAAAAAGTCAAATCCTCCTACCATGGTAAAAAGTAATTTAAGCAACTGAAAAATTTTGGGAAGTCTCTGGTGGGATAATGAACTTTGTAAAGTAGAGTGTAAAAATAACAGAAAAGCAGCAAACCCTGTAATTGCCTAAACCGCCTCTCAATTAAAATTCTGGAAACACAACCTATATGCTTATTTCTAAGCAGGCACACCAAAGCAGAAATACACTCCTGGTGTTTTCACAGGTGACACACGTCTGCCTTCTCATATTCATCCTTTTAGACTTCAGTCACCTATATGAGTTTCATTTCACTTTCCCACTATATCACAGCAAATTAAAAAATGAAAACTAATAGCCTGGCAGAATTATAAATAAAGGACTTAAAAAAAAATATGACAAAACACTTGCAGAAAGTGGGAGAGTAGGGAAGAAATGACCGATACATCTGAACCACCAGCTGAAGGTAGTCTAATACAGAAAGTGAAAAATAGAAATGCAAGGCCAGTTAGTGATAGGGTGCTAGAAATTATTTTCACTGAAAGCAGTAAACACTATTACCTTCTGCTTTAGATATAAGTGGTTTCCCAGAAGCACGTAGAAAAGCTGAGTAGAAGACGACAACCTGTTGGTGCAGGGCCTAAAAAGATTAATGCTTCTGCAGAAAGTGTTCCAAAGCAGTAGTGTGCTCTTGGCAATTTATACCTGCTTATGGTCATGAAGTATGCCTCTAACTGAGAATTGATACATAGCCTGGAGATGACTCAGCCCTGGATTTCCAGTCTTTCCGATCGGGCATAATGCAAATTAAAAAAATCAGCATATATAGTTGCATGCACACACATGCATGTGCAATGGAAAGGACTGTGCCAACCACACTGACTATAATCAAGTATCCAAGGTCCTTTCTTCAGCTACAGGAACTTGATGAAGTTAAGGTATTTGTTACATCCTGAGTTTTTTTAATGTTTCAGCAAAGATTAATGATACAGTCGCTCTTACAGGAATAAATAGCTTGAAAGCTTTCAGTCATTCTAATTCTGCCACAGCATGCCACCTCTCAGAGAAAAAAATAAGTTTCTGAGAAATTACGGAGCCAAGGTTTTGTCTTCTCCAAAACACAAGCCATGTAGCCTTCAGGGTAAAAACTGACTATGGCCTGTTAGGGAAAGGGTCACAACAAGTTTTATGGGAAGCAATGATTAGAATACAAGATAGCCCTCCAGTGTTTGAAAGATGAAAAAATAACAAAGGAAATTATGACTAGAGTAACAAAACACTTAACAAAAAAGAAGAGCTCTAGCTTTAGTTTATGACAGGCTTCTGTATTGTTACACTTCTGTGCTAAGGAATAGATAATAGCAGCACTGTACATATTTCTCCCTTTGACATTTGAACTGTGATGTTTAGACTTACTTCAAGTCAGCTGCTAGTAAATTAAATCCATTGTAAAGATGCCCTTCTACTGAAACTTTCTTCAAGTAAGAGTAGCTGTCCAGATCTGCAGTCAAGAAGTTTGTTACAAGAGCACCTAGGAAAGAGAAGTACATAGAGCAACTTTTGTGTGAGCTCACTATTCTGACAGTCTTGGTAAAACAAACAGTAAGACATAAGATTCCTGTTACCAGCAGGGTATAACAGTGGAGAAAAAAAAAACAAAACAAAAATCCCCAACCAAACCAAGCAACCACCAGCCTTTAAAAGTCTTACAGCATTGTATCATGTTCACATTAAAAGCTTGACTTTTACTCTGAAGTACTCAGTCAAAAGCTCTCGGTCAAAATTTCTACAGAATTCATATTTACTAGCTATTCTATACTGGATGTGCTTTTCCTCTCATCCTACCTTTCTTGTCTTGCTTCATTTCCCTGATATATGACCCTAAAATGAATTACAAATGACACGGTTCATTTGTTTCTCTGTATAACATGTTGTGCCATTGCAATATATTTCCAATGCAGTACCATATGACAGTTACAAACAGACCTATTTTTACTTAAAAAAACCCCACAGATGCGGTCTTTTGGAAGAGGGCTTTTTCTTATTACTTCTGCTCCTCTGATTTATCAATGTGTAGGGGAGAAGGGACTACAATAATCTTTTAGACTAACCTCCAGCATAATCCAAGTTGCGCTGTTTCCCTGACTTAGGTGTTTGAACAAGAACATAACACATTTTTAAAATGTCTACTGTAATCTAAACCTAGCTCAATGCTTGTCTAGTTGTTCTGACTGTTAATAAGAATTACTGTCAAGAGAAGACAGTTGGTGCTGCATTTCTTGTCTGAATGTAACTCAACCTCTAGGCACTACAACTCATTTTACTTTTGCCTGCTTGATTAGAATATCGTTATCCAAGTCAAGTTCCCCATGCAAGTACTCAAAGTCATCAGTTCACAAATTCCGTTTACAGCACATAACCAATTTATTTGTCCATAGTGTTAAAAAAACCCAAACTGTAATCATCACTATTTTACTGGAACACCAGGGCTTGTTTGTCCACTTTCTTCTTTTTCTATTTCTACTCCTTCATACCTCTTCCTCTGGCATTTATATCAACCTTTGGCTGCATATAGTTTGTCAGGGCTGCCATCTTCCCTTTTTTACTGATTCCCAGCCACGTCCCACCTTCTTTTCCTTCCTCCATATCCAGACCTAATGGAATTAAGTAAGAGTTAGGCTATTACATTAATTTTAAAAATCTCAAGCTTAAATCAGAATTTATTAATGCAAATCCCGAGTCTTGATCAGGCTGGATAAAATGCAGTAGGTACGAGACTCTCTCTGGACAAGTGAGGTAAGCCCACTTAAATTATCCACCCTCCAATTCTGCACTATCAAATAGTTTCCAAGCTACTGCAATAACGGATGAGAGATAATGAGAAAATTAAATATAAAAGCAAAGTTATAAACTTTGCTTATATGCCGAAATATGTGTAACACTTTAAGTAGGCTCAGAATGATTGTTAGCTCAAAAGTAAATCTCAGATGATTAATGTTATTTGCATGTTTAAATTCCCAAGTGACCAGAAAAAAAATCAGAGTAAGCTAGGTAACTGATAAAAATCTTGGACTCTAGTAATTTACATTGAGGAGGGGGACCCACAAAAGTGAAGCTCATAACCAAACCTCTTGAAAGAGTGCAAGTTAAAAAAAAAACCAACCAAACCACCACTACCTATTTGTAATGAGCTCATGTTAAGCAGCAAGCATTTAATGGAAAAACAAAAACTAGTTCAATATAACATGAATACTGTTAGAAACCTTTTAATTCTGAATCATGTCATAAGATAACTTTCATTAGAAAATCAAAAGTACAGGTTTTGGATCCTTATTCAGAAACTTTTTTCCTTCTTCAGTATCTAAAACTTCAGTATCGAGGTTAGCTACATCACATCTTTACACAATACTTTTAATATTGTTCTCTAGCTTAACTGAAAGGCACACAGAAGAAAAACATACAGCTTGGTTGACCAATACCCAGTAATTAACATATAGCAATTCCTGTTTTCCGAAATGGCTGGAAGTGCAAAATAGTTTTTCATTTTTAAGTCACACAAGGAATAAATTTGATTTATTTTGGTTGAACTCGCTGCTTTCATTTGACATAACGTTATCAGGTCAAAGGCATACATTCATGGGATCTCCACACATATACCCCCTAGATGGAGCATATACCGGTTTCTTAAGCCAAATATGGACAGAGCTGACAAGGGTATAACACAAAAATTCATGGCCCTTCAGTTTTCAGGACAGTTTTTTTGTTTGTTTGTTTTAAACTGCTACATAGCAGGGGAAGCAGCATCCAGAACGCCTGGCACGGAACTGAAACATCAGCCAGAAATTCAGAAGCAAGGGAGCTGGAGTGCGTGGGAGTAATTTATCCTTACAGGCCTCCCTGCCAATGACAATAACACGCAGCATCAACAAAGAGTATTTGCAAAGTGAAAATCTTGCATTTAAATAATACTTTGTCTTCCAGAGCTTCATTTCTGTTTCTGAGAAAAGGCAGACGTATTGATTATACTTAAAAATGACTACAGATAGATTCCCTACAAAAGAGAATCAGACGGCCGAGTGACTGTACTATCAGTTTAGCAAAATGTAGACACGAAAGCTAATAAACCAATGGATCAATAATTAAAATTCTTCTGTAGCCTATAAATTATTAACCAATAAAAATGAGCAAGTTTTCACTTTTTTGAGTCTTGGTTTAACGATTTCAAGTCACTATTACAGACAATGAATCTATGGAATAGCTAATTCGATCTATTTGAAGAAGTCTGACAAAGTTAAAGTAATCGTTTGTGACGGACAAATTAATCTAATGTATTTCCATTGCACTGCTCGGACTAAAATCAGTTAAAGAACATAAAATTGTGAAAAAAATCCAGAAGATACTAAAACGCAAATAAGATAATAATAGCACAACTCATCTTTCAAACTTATGACGTTATCCCTAGAATTGTAGGGAAGAAGCGTATTTCTTATCAGAAATGCACCATCACCACCCCAATAGCAAAACCAAAAAATCCAGTCCATAATTCCCTTATAAATTGTATGAAAACCTCTAAAAACAACAGGACATACACACCACTAAGTATCTCATTGCTGCTGTCCCAAAAATCTGCTGATCTGGATGGTCTGTGGTAAAATTCATCTCTATTAGCTGCTAGAATAAGCCTGTAGAACACAAGAGGAGAGAGATATTATTATTTACAAATAGGAGCCTCACAGTACAGGCCAGAATAGAATCCAATCCAATTCTTGCCACAGCTATAGCTCATTTTAGGTATGAAACCATCCTTTATCCTCCCATCTCACCTTTATTGCTCAGTGTAAAGGTCGAATGACATCTGACAGCAGCCTTCTCTCTCATTGTCTTAAGACATTCAGCAAGTCTATCTTGTTGTATGAATGAGGTAGCTATTGTTTTCAAAGAACAATACTTACAACACAAGAGATTTAATTAAGATTGCATAAGCAATCTTAAGATTCCTCAGCATGTGAAGTTACAGCTTAATTAAAGAAAATTTAAAGGTAACCCACAGATATATAGGTAACAAAAAAATGTAAAGCATGAGTATTTTTTTACTAGATCATTACGTAGGATCATGTAGTCACAATATTTTTTAATCTAACTTCAACACCTGAAACCCTACTTATGTGGTTCAAAGATACAAGTCAGATGCTTGTGTCTGTAAGTACCCATAAGAGAGATAAATTTGTGATAGTCTCAAAGGTCCAGCCCCACTGAAATGTGTTTGAAGAAATGACAGCATGCTCAAGGATGCAGAGAAGCAAAAGGAAAAGGCATGGATTTTTGTCACAATCAAGAGGTATTTCGATGGGGCCTTTTCCCTCTGTTTTTTGTTGCTTTGTAGGTTTTTTGCATGTGTAGTTGCTTGCATAATCTGAGTTCTACCAGAACAGTAGGACAAAATAGTTGAATCTTCAGTGAGAGCCAGCCCTTGCAGCTGAGAAATTACAAGCAGCCCTGGAAGCTACACAATCAGGAGGTAGGAAGAAGTTATGAAAAATAATATGCAATTGAAAAATGCTGCTGGATTAAATCCATTATTTATATTTACAAATAAACACATCACTCCACAAGACTAAGTGCTGTCCTGACAAAAAGCATGCTGCAGCTCTTCACGTGCCATCTAAAACTTTATAATTTTAGAAAACAAACAGATATTAAACACTACCAGACGTTATTAGGTAATGGCAGTGACAGAAAATTCTGGTAGCTCTGCCTGGTTCCCTCTGCTCTGTACTTTGATAATTATCATAAATGGCACCTGCAGACTCAAAAGATGAAGTTCAATATGATATTTAAGAAGCAACGGACATACAAGATAGGACAAGTCTTCCTCAAAAGTTCCAGGCTTGGTAGCAGTGCAGACCAGTCAAATTCAATGATAACACCAGTTCAAGCCAGTCAGGCTGTGAATGTAAAAGGCAGGTAAGATTTAAATAGTACAGCTAGACAGCTGGAATTTAGAACAGCCTCAGATCTCAGGATTTGAAAAACAAAAACTGTTTCCCTGTCCATTTCATCCAGCAGAAGTTACTGAAACAAAGCAACTTGTTTGGTGTACTCCCTTACAGACCACACAATAACCTTACAGAATGTATGCTACAGTCATTTCATTAGCAGTGTTAGCACTGGAACAGTAGAAATAAAAGTCTAGGCTAATCTGACTGTGCACATCCATCTTTTGAAAGTGAGAAAGTTAACATTTTCTGTTATTCAAAAGCAATGAAAGAGAGCATCAGAAACTCAATTTAATGACTTATTGCAACATCAAATAGATGCAGGGTATCTTACAAATAAAAGCTTGAGTTAGAATTGCTACTGGGATTCTGTGCTGAGAATCAGCATTCAGACACCGCCATTTTCAAATCTGTGGATAAGCTTTCATTTCATGCTGCTCTTCCGTCAGTCTTTTTTCGATCATTATCTTGGAATTTAAAAAAAAATAAAAAAAGTGTTTTTCATTGGTAGAACATCCTTACCTGAAGAGCAGGTAATGGATTTGGCTGATCCGAGTAAAGGGCAATAGCCAACTGTAACCCTAGGCAAGCCATATGCTGGAGACTCAGGGCAACAGGTGACTGCAGACACGCTTGCGCACAACTCCGCCACACCATGCCACGACCCAACAGCTAGCACTTCCAAAGCCCTGCTCATTATTACCCATAACACAACTTGCCTTTGCTTCAATTGTGCATGTGAATGTTCCCCATTCTCTCCGGCTATGTTGCTTGATATTTCATTTTAATGAAAAGCCATCTTTCAGAAACCTGCAGATTTTCTTAACCAGTTTCCTATAGCCTCGGTATCTTCTTCACTGTCAGTTCCTCCTACCAGCTGCACATCAATTACATTTACACAGCAGAAGCCAAGTTTGCTACCGTAAACTGAAGTTAGACCATACAATTTTAATTCCAATTTTTAAGCCACAACACACAAGAATCAATTCCAATGCAATCTTGTAACTTTATTCAGCATTCAAATATGACATTTTCTGCAGGTTTCTGGACCTTTCCTGCAAATTCATCTCTTCATTAACACAGTGTTAAATGTTTTAAAACATGATCATGAAGCGCCAGTTGCACATTAGAAATACTACAGATAAGGAATTATAATCAGCTATAGAGAAAACAAAAAAGTCTAACACTTCAATGGCATCCTTTCTCTAAGGAAGATACTTAGTATTTGCCCAACAAAGATAGCATTTGTTAGAAAGCACAGCACATGTGCATTTTTATCTTTCCAATGCCAAATAATTCTAATATCATTCCTTTTAGACTTGCATTGTTTCCCCTCTTCTAGCTGGTTCTAGTTTTCAATCTATAGGCTTTCAGCTGGTTTACCAAATTTCTGTCATCTTGCTTGAATATCCTCCTTTTACAGATTTTTTTTTTTAAACAAACATCTCTACTCCTATAAAATAGTTTGGGTCAAGTACATTTCTCAATTCCTGAAGCTCCAATTATATTTTGCCTTCAATAATTCTTGACATGAAACCACAGCTTCTTTATAGTATTTAAATACTAAAAATAAGCAAAGTCTTTCTGGTGTGATTGAAGATTCCCCATCTCAAGTTAAACATGCAGACTCCTAAATTTAGCACAAGGCCAGTATACAGGATCCCTATATCCAAAACATCTTAATTTTGTCTTTTATGAAAAATAATCATACTGAGAAGGAGCAATATTAAGTGACCCTCATCTTCTAATAAATTGCAAAAAGCCTATTCAGCTCTTTTTATAGCTGAAATAATTCAACTGTATTAGGATTTACGTGTTAAGATTTATTTTAATGTTGAGGCAGAGAGATGAAAACATGAGAAATCATTCCATTAAAGCAATTTCCTACAACGTAATTGCATTCCATAAAAAAAGATTCCGTGATTATAGCTTTGAAGCTTGAAACATGTATTTATTTGTAAGAGCACACAGTATAGTTCAGAAAGATGTAAAGGCAGGATGTTACCTTTGACAATAATGGACTACAGTAAAATGTTTGTTACAATGTACTAAACTTTACTACAAATAGGCCCATGGAGACAACACAGAGGAAAAAGGGTAGAACAGCAAGTTGCAAGGGCACAGGAAGATAGAGATTCATTAGTGCATCACAAAGGTGAACTGTAAGCTTTTTGCTCAATTAGGTGCTTATGCAAATTGGCCAATGTACTGCTCTAGAAACCAAAGTCTACCTGGATGGAAAATTCTCCTAAATGTTATGGAGAACATGTTTTAGCTTGAGAAAGTTTATTGGCTACAGTAAAATGGCCAATGATAACGCAGTTTGTCTTTTCAAGTTTTAATGCCTACTTTAGACACTTTCATTTAGTTAGAGAGGCAAAGTAGAGGGAAGAATTTAAGAAGAAAGAACCTTCAACATTCTTCCAAATAAAGACAAGCAAAAAGATTTAGTTATGGTGTGTTAAGAAAAAAATGGGGACTAAAGTTACGTATCTGACGTTAAAACTGAAACCAAGAACACTATGGCCCGGCACTTATCACTGAAACAGATGGTCAGAGTAATTATCTCAGAGAGGTATAGAGCTTAACAAAAGGTCCAAAGAAAGTTAAATACAATTAAATATTCCTGAATTTGTGCCAAAACATCTCAAAAGTGTATTCCTATTTTGACACTGATAGCCAGTTGTTTTCTGCTATAAATCAATAATTTCAATCTTGATGCAATTTTCTATAGGAAGCAAACTACTATAAGTTTTACTTTTAAATATTGATCATGGCAGAAAGTTCACTTGGCAAACAGCTAGTTTACATCCAAAGGATTTTCCCAAGAGGCATCAAATTGATGAATCTGTCTTTTGCTAACTAGCAACACAAAGAAAGTCAGACCAAATAAACAGATAAATTAATTCAACACCAGTCACATAATAAACAAAACCCCCTTTTAGGCACATTCCAGATGCAGAAAGGAACGCACTCTATGGACAATTGAAGTTTCAGTTCTCATTTCCTTTCTTTCTACAGAATGGCAACTTGCTTCTCGATACACAAGGGCAGAAAAACAAGTCAATGAAAGGCACAATGATTTACTGAGCATACTGACTGACAGTTTCTGGATGAATACCAATACTTGCACCCCACAGAGTAATATGGAACCTATACAGTATGTATAGATACAGGAAGCAATAGGACTCTATAGTCTTCTTACTGGCTTGAAGTGCTATCTTTCTATTACATACTGAATGTACTCAAAGATATTGATGTTGGATATGAACTTTTAAAATTAAGGGCTGCAATGAGAGACAAAATTATTAGAGGAAGTTTAATGTTTGGGAAACTTACTGTATGACATCAGCACATCCAGTAAGACTTACACAGAAGCATGGATGCTTGTTTTGTTTTAAGCTTTTGGCTAATACGTCATACACATGATTATTAGTTTATTACCTAAAAATTAAATTTTAATTACATAAAATTTTAACATGACTGTTAGTTTGTTACCTAAAATTTTAATTGCAAGCAGGTTTGGGGGAGGGGATGGGCTCTACTGTCTGCCCATTACTTTCCAAGCTAAATTAAAATTGTTCATTTCAAATTGAAAGCCCTAAACGTACCCACCCTACTGAAAGAAATTGCATTTTTTCCTGAACCTCATTGCTATAGCTATGATACCCTAACAAACAAAATTCCCCTTAGTTTAAATGATAAAGGCAGGACTTTCAAACTCTGGATTACAATATTTAAAGCATTGATCCCATACCACATGATAGACCACCACCAAAGGGCAAGTTTTCTGACATAGTCTAGAAACAAAGGGTTCTCAGAAGGTTACAGTAAGTCCTCCAATGGGGAAAATTAAAGTTAAACATTACAAAAGCATAACTGAATACCTAATACTGACTTGAGTTTCTAATTCAAACATTGGCTACAAAAAGAAATTGTATAAAAAAATTATAGAAACAAGTCTGTTTTAACTAGAACCATCTTTACCTGTATGCATTTTTTGAAACTGGTCGGGGGTCAAATTTGAATAGAAGGATGCACATTGAAGAACTGATGTTTAAATCTTGCTTCTTCCACAAAGGCTCAGTGCAAGGTCATTCTGTAAGAGCCTACAAAGTAAATAAAGATTATCTATTATACTGCAAATTATAAAAAGATAACTTTGCTTCTATGCTGAAGCTTAAGGATTGCAATGTTCTCACTAATAGCTCTCAATAAAAATACATAAATAAAACAGGATTTCCAAAATAGTTTGTTTTAATTAATGGTTTACTGCAAAATTCTTATAGTGGTTGTTTCATAGTTATGCTTAGTTAATTTGGATTTTTAGGAAAGAAACAAGCATCAGAAAAATGACAAACTCTAGAGCACTAACAATACATGAGAGAAAGACTATTATATAATTTTCTCCTCATTACCATAAAGTACCACTACTTTTTTCTCCGTCTTAGGTAAGGCAAAATGCTTCTGCTAGAATAAAGGAGAAAACAAGCATCATACTGTTACAGAAGCTTGAAAAAGCCTGATTAAGGACACTCCCAAACCTGTAAATAAAGTATACTTTAGGCCAAACAATTACTAAAGTCTAGAAGAAAACATTATTATCATTGGGAAAGACATCAGGTACAAATAAAAATATGCTAGACAGAGTGTACATTTTGATGAATACTCTCCAGCACTTGTCGCATGTTTAAAATTCTGGCCATGCTCAGATGTCATGACAAATGCGCTTTCTATTTCAAAACCACATAACAGCTTTCAAATATTTTGTGTTACCCCAATGAAAATTCTTCTGATAATAAAACCGCAGCCTGATCCTTGCTTTTTGTGGCTGCTAAAACAATTATCAGACTGTTACCGATCAACCACCCATAACCATGTTTTATTGCTACTGAGAGTTTCTACCATGGGAAAGTTTTCAATGTAGGCAAAGAGGGAAAGGGGACAGGCAGAATTCAGTACCACAACTCAAGACCATCTGAGCAGCCCAGTGACTGAATCAACTGTACAAAAAGTAGGATTTTTAACCATACTTCCAGATATGTAAGAAGTGTCTCTCTTGCTCTTTAATTTCCACATCATTTACCTAAAGAGATATCAGGAAATGGATAAACTTGACTACATTTCGTATTACCAGAAGTAGTGCTAGAAGTGCAGCACTTATCCAGACTTTTTTAATTAACAGCTTGCTAGAAGCTGCTGGCTCCTGTTAAGTCACAGTTCAGCACCAAAACTAGCTTGCTATCACTGTCACAGCACAAGTCCAGTCTTGCAATCTAACGTTCTGCAAAGAGACTCTTCTGTTGCAGGAAATGAGGTAACTCAAAAAGTACAACACTCCTGACACTTGCAAAGGCAAAAGAAAATTAGTGCAAGAGAGAGTGTGTACATGTACATATCTCTGTCTCACAAAATATTTTAAATTCTGTTCTGTGACACAAGGAATTTCTCTCCCAAGATGACTTCATAGTCCACTAGCTAAGAGCAGCAATAGCCTAGCTATACAAACTATTTTCTAACAGGTTACACAATAAGGCATCAGAGAAAACAAAATTAAATGACACCATAGGCTTTCTTCACCTCTAAAAAGTCAGCCCCAAAATAACTGGTTTAGAAATTAATCATAAATTGAAGATGCAGACTTCAGTTTTGGATAACTGATTTACTACCCAGGTGTTTAAAAAGATCTATAGCCAGCTTTATTCAGAAAATCTAATAAGCCTTAAAAAGGTGTTACCACCCTTCTCAGACTCCTACTGCTGAATAGACTGCGATGATACTGGACTTGCACAACAAAACTACTAGTTCTGGAAGACGTGGATCTTCTACATACAGATCTTGTTAGCTTTTCACAAAACTCGAGATCTTCTATCCCAGCTGCTTTATGTCACTAAGCATAAACAACACTGACCTGCTCATGCCTTCCGCTCCAACTCTTAAAAAGAAACTAAAGCAAAACAAAATTACAGTCATGGTTCAAATGACAGAGCACAAATTTCCTAGAGCAACAGACAGCTTATGAACTAGAGTTCAGTGCCATTTTCAGATAATATAGTTAAAACATAACACAACTTTAGGTACTTCTGAAACTTTTTTTTTTTTTTACTTTCAATTTCTGATGCTGTCCAGATACCCAGGCAGTACCTATATACCATACCCTACCACACTTTCTTTATTCAGGATACCATGTCTTCTAGCAAAAGGGATTTAAATTGCAGAGCTTCCTGTTAATGATTTCTCCTCTGGAACATTACATTGTTCTTTATTCTATACCAGCCATGTTTCTTTTAACCTTGCCTTGTCTCAGCCCAGAATCTTCTTGCCTTGCTTTATCTCCTTCTCTCACCTTCAAATATACTCTGCTTCTAGATACTTGCTTCACCATTGGACATTTATTTTTCTGTTTGGTAATTGTTCTGCCCCCAGAAGAACATGGAAGATGGGTTTCTTCATGACTCCAGTTCTTTAGCATGCTTATTGTGCAGCCAGAAGATAGTAAAGAAGATTATTCACTTCCATTCATTCTACAGCACCTTCCAAACAGGTCTCCACCGTACACTTGGCAACCCAACCAGCCTAGCAGATGAACTACACATTGGCTAACTGTAGGAACTCTCCCAAATGATGCAAATGTCACAGTGGTTATTGTTTATGTAACTTAGTGCATAGGCTACACAGAAACCAAACAGGAGTTGGCTTGTCGCCCTCCTCCACCCCCTTCAAAAAGTGAATCTTTTTGCTAAAGTCATTACTGATGAGAGACTCAGATTAGGAAAAATGAGGCCTTTCAACCTCCCCTCCCAACATTACAGTTAGAACACTGCAATAAACGTCAAACTAAGAACAAAGGTTTAGTTTAGCTGACTGATTGCTGCTGTTCTGTTCCTCAAGCAATCTTCTCACAGATAGCTCCACAAGTAAATGGAAACAGAACTCCGTCCTTGACAACTTGACTGAACATGAAATCGGGAGCAGGAGGAAGTCAATGAACAACAATGGTGCTGCACCAGACTCAATGCTGGGCAAGATGTCCTCCTTCCTGTTCCAAGTTCTGTATACAACTGCTCCCCCCCCTTCCCAGCCCCCAGTATCTCAACAAGAGTTGCGGGCCACATTTATAAGCCACGCTGTGAAGATACAAATAAGATGCTGCACTAAAAAGGAAAAGCAATGAGTTTTCTGTTAACAAACACATTTAACATTAGTGGTTAGGAAAGCTAAACCCAGTAATAGCATTTTAAAGAGGCAATCTTTCATGTTAGTCACATTTTTGAACACGCAAACTCTAGCATACATTATTAGATCTGCTACTGCTAGTTGCACTTCTACAAAAAAAAAGTATGTTTATTACATGGTAGTGATTTCAATTATGCAGGTTTCAATTTTACAGCTCAAATCTTCATTACATCTTATCTTTTCCTTTTCTCCCCAATCGGCAGTCTACAGGGGAAGTAAACTTGCCTCTGAAGGAAAAAGCCACTGGCTAATGCTTGGCTCAGGTGACTCACGTGACACATTGATGATGCCAAAAGGATCTGAATTAGTAATGGACAAGTCTTTTCAAAAGAAGCAGAGGCACAAGACTGATCCTAACCATGGCTCTGAGAATTCATGTTGCAATATCTTCCTTGGAAGTCCAAAAAAAAAAATTGACAGATGTTTCCTAAAATAAAAGACAGATAATCTCAAATAGCTTTATTTTGTCTTTCAAAAGTGCGACAAAAACCTATATTAAAAATAAACCTTGATTGATTGATTTCTTGTCTGTTTGTTGAGCAACTTATTATAAAAATAAGATAGTAGCTTGCAGTTCAGTTTAATCAGCAGTTCCATTGTAATTACAACTTTGCTTGCCCTTTGGAAGGTAAAGGGCTACAGCTTCTACTATCAAGGATATATTACTGGCTGCCCATCAGAAATTAACTTATGTCCATAAAACACATTAAATAAAATGCATTAACAGAGTGGTTCATGGAGCAAGCAATACACTAGAACAATACTGTACACTACTGTTCACTGGTCTCTACTTCACACAGACAGAAATATGGTAGCTTCATTCTTTACCTTTTCCTCAGCATGAGCATCAAGATTGACATTTATAAATATTAAGCCATGCCAGATTATTTCAGAAATAACACTCATAAGTCAGAAGAGATTCCAATCTACATTTGAGGTACCTATTTACAGCATCAGCATGAATAAGGTATGTAATCCTCAATTTTTTATTTTTTTTTAACAAAGTGCAAAGAAGCGCATTTGGTGAGAGCAGGGATATAAAATACAATTTTTATGGGGAATTGTCACTGATTTTTCTTGCTGACTATGGAGATATGGCTCCCAGTATTCATTAGGTGTCCTGCCAGATAATTAAATGGATTACTCAAAAAAAACTGTTGACAATTAATCACTCATAAGACTACTATTTTAATAAACAGTTTTCAGGTTCTGTTAGGTGATTTATTGAGTTCCCTTCAACTAATCAATTCAGTGCAGCTGTTTGTACAAAGTTACTGGTCAATTTAAAGCTTACAAAAAACCTGCCAGTTAGAAAGCAGCAGCAAGAGTAAGTTTGTAACACCTTCCACAATTATCTAAAGGGACAAATATTTTCAACAGTTTGATGCCTTTCTAGAAACCATATTCATTATTATTTGGTACTACTGATTTGACAGTTATCTTTTTGTCACTCGATCAACTCTGCTTGATGTTATCACAGTTCTTTAAGTTACATTTGTGCTTTTAGTAAATCCAGATACCAAACCAGTATTATTTATCTTGGGCTCCACCTGCCAGCCTTGAAACAAGTATAAGCGTTCATAGGTCCTACAGAAACAGTCCAACCTTTTTTGTTATTCAGATGGAAGTGTTTAAGACAGCTAAGAGAGAGCTACTCCTTAAAATAGCAGTGATAATTGGCAAAGGAAGCAACCAATGTATTTTGGTACCTTCTTCAAATCAAAGCTGACATTGCATTTGCAACAGCTGTTGTGGTTTTATACCCAGGGCTGGATATTAGCCTTAAAATTCTTAAATAAAAACATATTATAAGTCAGACTCAAATCTGGATATTCTGAAATTTGAGATAACGAATAAACATTAAGAGAAAAAAATGAAGAGAGGCTGTCATAGACATAAGTACATAAACATTTAATCAAAAAAGTCTTCATACGTGTGCCATTCTTTCAAGCTCAGATTCATGTAAAAGAGGGTGCTGCAACTATGGGGATGAGACAAACATATTGTGCAGAGCAGCCGTTACAAAGCAGATGTGCTCAACTCACAGCCACCTCATCACTCAGTTATAACGTCCCACAGATCAGGGAGAGAAGATGATGAAAAAGATAAGGTCAGCACTGGCTTCCACACCTGCAACTTGATCGTACAGCAAGTCCAAAGCTTGATCAAAAACTGACTTTCTAGCTCCATTACAGCAGAAAACGTGTCTTCAGAACTATCCTTAGAGAACACAGGAGGCACCTTAGTTAAAAAGAGAGTTCAAATAAAAAAAGGCTAAGTTGTGGCACAACACGTGCCTTCTGGTTTTCTTTTCTGAAGGCAATACAAGCCAGAATATGCATACTGTGCAACATGAGAAAGTCCGCTGAATGGGGGGAAAAAAACTTACTATAAGGTGGAGATGTGAAGACTTATTGCTCTCTGGATAATGAGCTTTTATAAAAATCTAGTTTGATTATTCCTAGTCAGTAAGACAACAGTTATCAAGGATGAAATGATAGCAACAATCTCCTAGTCCTGTAATATGTTTCTAGTTTGCTGTCTAATACACACAAACCAGCTTGACAAACATCCTGTAATTAAGCGTTCTGCTCCAAATGGCACTGCTGATTTGGAAATGACATTAAAGTAACCAACATTCTTATTCTGTGCTACCGTACTCCGTTAGACAGTAGTGTGTTGTTTTCCTCGTTTTAACGATCTGTTAAAAGCCTGAGTGGATACATGCCAGCATAAGGTAGCATTTAGAGGGACTATCAAGAGACCAAAACATGATAGATTGTGTATGTTCTTTTCATAGGGTTCTACCATCATTTGGTTGATTAGAAGCAATCAGTTCACAATTTGGCATAAAACCATTTTACCCTTAAGAACTCCCAGTAGCAGCCTTTGAAAAATGAAGCCATTTGTTATGTATTTTGTTTTCACAAATGAAGCATCATAAATAACATCTGTCAGTTACCACAGTGATCTCAATTGCTTCTCAACTGATCCAAAACTGTTGTTTAGGTGCAGTCTAAGAGACAGCTAAAGACCATCAGTCACTGGAGTCTGATAGTTTTATGTACCACAATAACTCGTGGTCAGCGGAGTCGAAAACTATTTTACTGTTTCTTTTGAATTTGTCCAAAGGAAAACGAGTACTACCCTCCTCAAACGCCCATAAAAGAATAAAGTTGGATGCACTTTCTTTCAGTAGCAGAATGAGATTTTTTTTTAAACTGAACTTTAAAATCATGGAAAGTAAGAGATGCTTGATTAGTTTTTAAAAGTAATCTACTTTCTTTTTTCTCTCCCAGAAAAAGTGTCTTACAGCTGCATTTTTAAAAGCATTTTACTGATTTGCTTTAGCACTTCCCTTGTGTAGCACATGCTCCTGTGTAGTAATATGAATCATTAAAGATAAAGATGAGAGGGAATAGATGGATCCATGATCTGATGCCTTTAAGATTGCTCTGTATACAGATGATTTGCAACTAACCAAGGGTTTCTAACCCTACCAAGGTAAAGAGTCAGTCTTCATTGCAACAGACATGAATGCAAAGTGGAACACTTATGAAAACACAGAAAATAACATGTAAGGTGCATGCCATTCGTGAGTTTAATGAGCTAATTTTATTTTCAGCTCCCCAGTTCCTCTGTCTGGCATCTTACTAGATTAAATCCACTGTGCAGCTCCCAAGAGAAACAAAGGGCAGGAAACATCACCTTTCAGCACACCATGTTTTAAAAACATTTGCAAGAGATTGAGTAAGACAGCCTTTCCCCCATTTTCTCAAGAGCGCTAGCAATTGTTCTCCTCTGCCACAGTTCTACATATCAAGTCTTTTGCTAGACTTGTTCCTCCTTTTAGGCAAAGGCTGTTATTTTTAGCTTTCACAATGCTTAGGTTTTCTTCAGTGAGGAAACACTGAAAATCCATTTTCTATTTCTTTTTCATAGAAAGTCTATGTAATAAACAGTTGGAGGAAACACTTACTAGAAGAGTCATACATACTTGTTCTGTTCTTATGTTCCTCCCTAGAGATGTTCCTCTAGACCCTCCCAGAGAAAGAATACTAGTCTATATGGACCTTTGACCTGACCCAGTATGTCTGGTTCATATTCTTAAGCTTAACTTCCTGTGACAGAAGGGCTGCAATCGTCTCTTATGTAAGTAAGTGTGGTTTTATTCCCACCCTTCCCGCCTCATCTAACAGTAACTCTGAGCTTACCCTGAACAAAACTTAGAAGGGCTGTGGGGTGATAAACATCCTACAAACCCGGGGGGTAGGGGTGAGAGTGTGAAAAGGGACCCAAAAAACCCACAGACACACAGCAGTTAAGTAGATGAAAGAAGTCCTGCAAGTATGCTGACTTAAGAAAAAACACATTCATTTCCTTCAAGATAGCAGATACAAAATGAACATCACAACACAAGAACAACTTCAATCAAAGCTTATTGCTCTGAGTTCAAATAATCCTTCTAGGATATGTAAGGCAAGGACAACGGAATTTTGTTAGTTCTGCTGATAATAAAGTTATTTACTGAATTGTAATTTTAATGTGATCTTTAAAAAAGCATGCCCATAAGAGTAATTTGGCTGCTCACTGTCAGTATTCAGCAGGTTCACTTGGAATTGCTCTCACAACAGCAACACCAGTGTCTAGGCCTACCTACTTTATTGCAGGTATGCTGTATGTCTGGTTATTTCTACTTTCAAGAATATAGTTACTGTGATGGTAGACATCCTATTCCTGAGTCTGGAACAAGTGCAAATAGTTAACAAGAGAGGTACATAACTGCACTGAGGCACTGCCAAACATACCAAAAGAATTACAGGGAAAAATATTAGCCAACCCTTTAGCCACTTCATCTAGAATACTAACCAAGTTTTTATAATGAATATAGGTAGCAAGCTGGCTTCAGTTAAAGCTGAGATACTTGAATCTTTGTATAGCCAGGATCAATCAAATCAAACTGCTGGTAAGAACTATAGGAAGCCTGAAAACAACTCAACTAAAAAAAAAAAAAGTTACTGAATTTAGCTGAAAAAAGTCAAGTTTCTGTAACATGTTTCGAGTTTTAAAACCAGCATGATACACAGCAGAGTGAGCTAGCAATCAAGTGCGCCTCAGAGCAACCTGTGCCCTCTTGGCCTCATATAATCATAAAAGAGATCTTTCAAAAAAAAAAACCAAACCAGTGTTTTCAGTACCTACAAACTGAAACATCAGTAGTTTTCAGCGTCTCTCTGTGACCACTGCTCGACACGCTGCCATCAAAGGGTCACCCTATGTTAAAAGTGATCGCTTCAGCAAACTCTGGTGACACGAGTACCAACTAGCCACCACCAGCGCAAGAATTAAATGCCATCACATAACCCAAGAAAACAAGCGTTCGTTCAATGCTTTAAAATGCTCCAGTCGCTGCTGCTGCATAAGTTTAGGACAAAAAGCTTCCCGCACAGAAGGCGCGCAGGAGCAGCGTTTCCCTTGGCGCCACTCGCCGTGAGGGGAGGCGGCCACCGCTGGGGCTGTGGCGCTCGGCCGGGAGGGGCCGGCCGGCCCGCCGCCACCTGACGCACTTATCCTCCCGCCAAAACAGGAGCCCGTTAGCCACGCAGCGCTGCAGGCTCGGGCTACCCCGTCGCGACAGACGAACCGACTCAGGGCTATTTCCGACTCTGGCCCCCACCCCTTCCACCCCAGCGCGAAGCAGGACGGACGCCGGCCCGAGGTGACTCCGCCAGGACGGCGCGGAGAAGGGGTCCGGGCCGCACAACCCCGCCAGCCCCCTCAGAGCGGCGGCTCCCGCCGCGGAAGGAGCCCCACGAGACAAACGGCGAGCGCTCCGCACTCACCCAGCGCCCGCCGCCAGCACCAGCGCATCCCCACAGGCCGGCTTCCGAGAGCGCAGCCAGTTCAAAACAACGCCCGCCCCTATTGGCTCCGGGCGCCCCGCCTCCCCGCGCGCTATTGGGGAACGGATCCCCCGCCTCTCCTCCTCAAGCTGTCATTGGCTGTCTCGCTCACAGGACCCGATGGGCACCGCCCTCTCCCTTTCCCCCACTGGCCCGGGCGTCGCGGAGGCCGTGAGAGGATCCGTGGCCTTCCGCTCCCTGCCCGGCGCCGAGGCCTGCCGCCACTGCCTGAGGAGGACCTGGGCCCGGGGCGCTTCGAGAGGAGGCGGTACTGGGTGCTAGAGGCACGTCACCTTCAACACAGCCCTGTATCCATGTCCACCGTAGTGGATTGGAGAAGTCACCTCTGGTATTGTATAGCACATGGACTGCTGCTGGGCCACCTCTGCCTGCTTCCAGTATATTTTTTTTTCAAGGCATGAAATAACAACATCGAAGGCCTGATCTGGGCTTCAGAGGGCTCATACCTCTGAGGACTGATGCACTCAGGACTGGGTTGTTGACAATTTTAGTGAGTTTGGATGTAGCTACTTACCCATTTCTAGAATAAGGTCACTGTGGGGGATGCGTGTTAGCACGACTGCCTTCAGGAAAGACTTCACTACCAGAAAGGCCCCAAAATCATTGAGCCCTGAGTTTGCCACGGTATGAACTCAGGACAGGGCAGCTTTCCTGAGGACTGAGGAAAACACAGGTAACAAAGTCAGATTTGCTTTCAGTTATTAAGGACAGCATGATCAGAACTGATAATTAAACATTCAGTAATTTTACTTATATCTGGAGATTTAGGCTGGGATTGGATCTGTGCCAGCTTTTTGTCCTTTATGTCCTGAAATGTTAACTTACTTGTGGGTTTTTCAAACAAGATTTCAAACTTCATTTCTGACTTTTTTCACAGGTGGCAATCGAGGGTTTCAGTGGAGCCTGTAAATTAAAAATGTTTTATGGTGAAGCCTCTAAGGGAAGACCAGAAAAGCCTTGACTGCTCTTCTAGGTTCTAACACTGATAAACACAGTACACACAAGATATAGAACACTACTGAAAAGAACTCCCAGGGGTATACGAGTATGTAATGTGGCTTGCAACGCAAAACCTTCCACTCTGGATGCAGAAAACCTGAAGTCAATTGTTAAGCTTTACCACTGGTCTATCAGGTGGCACTGAACAAGTTCATCTCAATACTTTCTTTCTCCATCATCAACAATGGGATGATAGCATTGACCTTCACAAGGTCTTTTGAGATCTACTGATGAAAATTGCTGGGTGAGTATATTATCATCATTATTAGTACTATTGCTTTTGAAACACAACAATAGATTGTAGTTATTACCTACATATATCAACCTTGACACATACAAAGCTAAAATGTATTTGGTTTCAAGTACAGAGTTGTTATTTAAAAGTTATCTGATGAATAAGCAAATTATACAAATCTCTATCTCCATTACATTAAAACTGGTAAAATGCATGCACATTAAATGTAATTGATTGTTCCTTGCTGTCACTCTGTCTCAAAATATAGACTCATCACTGTGACCAAAGATTATTAACTTCTATGCTTGATACCCATTAAAAATCTACAGATGATAGGTCTGCATACCTTCAGTAGGAGTTAGGTCTGTGGGAGGAAGAAATGGAAAACTCTCCATAGGCTTAAAACTTAATGGTGTTGGTTTTTACTGATTTTTAATTCTTTCATTATTTTTAATACATATGGGAAGTTAGAATAGCTTCAAACTCATTTAAAAACATTTTTCAGGCGGCTTCACAAAAACAGCCCACTGCAAGGATTTGTGAATACTAGATGTTGGCCATTCAGACTCTTTCTTCTGTTTCCTCTGCCTACTTTTTGTTCTGCCTGAAACAGCTCGGTTATTGTTGTCCTTTTAGACCTTGTCCTAGGGGATCTGTGTATAGCTCCCATTGTTTGTCAAACCGGAATAGTCTGATCCCAAGTAGGCATTGATTCTGTATCCACTGTAAGTGTCTTTGGCGGAGAGAGTGGTACTGGGCATCAGTGTAGAACCTCTACTGGAGAAACCTTAAAAACAAGCAGCAGCTTAGTGAAAAGCTTGTAGAATTGTCCTGAGTTAGTCTCAAAAACTAAAAGAGAAATAGTCCTGACATTTGTTTAAAAACTTTGTTCTTTTACCTGCTGGAAGGCAAGTTGTATGGAATGCATAAAGCACACCTTAAATGGATTAAATATCTTTTCCCTGAAAGCTCTCAAAAAGTATTTGCTAAAGAGGAGACATCCGTAACCCACACAGTTTTCTAGAGATGAGTTCTTGCCCTGATCCTATTCAATATCTCTATCAATTGTCTAGATGATCATTCCGAGTAAAATCTGTAGCTTAGTAGATGAGTGGATAATTCACGTCTGATTAATAACAGAATCATCTGATGTGCCCAGTTAAATCATCCCAGTCCAATAAAACACTTTTAGTGTCAGAAAATGCGAGCAAACACATCTGGAAATAAAGAATGCGGGGATGGGGACTAGCTTGGCAAGAAGCACTTCAGAAAAGAATTTAGCTGTTACTATATATAAATGTTTCAACATGACCTCTCAGGGCAATACTGTGGTAAACTGGACTAATGTAATCCTTTAATGTATGAAATACAGAATATATAGGGAAGTCGGGGGAGCGATGCTGCCTTTGCCCACAGCGTTAGTAACATTGGAACCCTGCACCATTCTGGCATCCACAGTCTGGGAGAAGGGGAGAAACACTAGAAATAATTCAAAGGAGGAACATAAAAATAATGAAGAGGTAGATAACGAGACATAAAATAATGGGGGTTAGGAAGCTATTCAACTTATCGAAGAGAAGGCTGAGAGGGGACTCAATCACTCTGCATAGACCACTGCAAATGCCGAACAGGTCAAGTTAGGCAAATCCATAGGGATCACGTGCCAGCGTTACCTGGCTGCATTGCACCTGTCCAGCCCTCCGTCACCGCACGCGTTTCAGCCATCAGTTGGACCCAGGATCTCCCAGTCTACAGCAGTGGAAGTACCACTTGGCTTCCCCAAGAACAGAGAACCCTTCGCTGTCCTGCAAGTCGGTGGGCTCAGTGCTGCCGGCCGGCTGGCGCGGTTTCGCATACCCATCCCCGGAGGTGACAGACTGGTCCCTGCTGCTCCTGCCGAAAGCGCGTCGCCGGCGCACCGCTCCCGCAGGCAGCGGGCGGCAGCAGCGTGCCCTGCGCACCGCTCTTTGCCGCCCCCCCCCGGGAGCGCCCCTCGCCGGGCTGCGGCGGCTCCTCTCCTCCCGCCCTTCGCTGCTGCCCCGCTCGGACGGACAGTCCCGCCGGCCAATGATGCCACGCGGAGCGGCCAGCCAGTGAGCGGAGCGGGGCGGGAATGCACCAATGAGGCTTTGGTTGCTGCCCGCGATCGCAGAGGAACTACCCAATAGGAAAATTCGCGGGTGCCGGCCGCCGACAGGCAGCGCGAGGCAGGGGCGGCGGTGGGGTTGTTGAGGGGTGCGGGTCGCGGCTGCGCTGCCCTCCCCGGCCCGCCGGCCGCTGTGGCGGAGGCAGGTGCCTCTTTCCTGCCCCTAATCCTTCCTCCCGCTTCCCGCCCCCTCCCCCCCCCCGCGCCGGGTGTGAGTGTTGAGGAACGATAACGCCCCCCGCTTAAAAAAAAAAAAAAATAAAAAAAGAGTTGTAAAGACGGCACTGAGAGGGGCTGACTGGGAAACGCGTCCCCCGCTCCCGGTGGGCCTCTCCTGAGGGGCGCTCGGCCGCGGCGGCTTCGCGGGCGGTTATTTTTAGTCAACGTAGTTTCGGAAGGGCACGCATTTTTCAGCGTTGCCCTTGGACGTTATTTTGGAGCGGCCTCGGGAAGGACCCTGCTCCTCCAGAGGTGGCGAGCGGCCGGGCTGGGGTGCGGGGCCCCGGAGGCCTGATGGCAGCGAGTTTATGTGCTCTGTAGAGAGCAGGCGTCCGCTGTGCGCTTTAAAAGCGCAGCCAAAAAGCATAGTAGAAAAGGTAAATGCAAGAAAAGGGTTAATGATTGCTTCCTCCTCCCCCTCCTCCCCCCCGTTGGATAAAGATGGTCTTGGATACCCTTTGTAAATAGGAATGTGGAGGTGGGAGGGGAAAGGCAGCCCGACTCCGTCTGCTGCCTCGTCTCGGTGGGTAAGAAGGCGGTGGAGAGGCTGGTGCAGCCCGGGTTCCCGGGGAGGCGGGGGGGACGGACGCGCCCCCGCGGGAGCCGGGCAGCCGCGGGGCTGCGCCGGGGCGGGGAGGGCGTGAGCGGCGGGCGGGGAGCGCGGCGGAGGGGGCTCCTGCTCCCGTTCCCGGCAGCGAGAGAGGAAGGCGGGGGGCTTTCGTTGATGTGCTGCCCAGCGGTTGCTGAGTATTTTATTGAAGAGTTGGGGGTTCCCCCCCCCCCTTTTTTTTTTTTGGTACACCCGCCTCCTTGAAGCCGGCAGAAGCAAGGAAAACAAGCAGAGGACAGAGAAATAAGAGAAGACGGAGGAGATGGTGAGCAGATCATTGGGTTGGGGGGAATGAATGAGGTTGCCGGGCTATTTTCTGAGAGAGGTTCTTGCAGGGTATAGTTCGTTTGGGATGATTTTGCATCACGATTGCAGACTAGTCTTCTTTGTTTGCTAAAGATTGCTGTTTAAGGTTTAACAGCGTTCATCAGTTTATTGTAAGATACGCAACGAGGAGTTAATGTATGCGAATGGCTAAAATTGCATACGTAAGCCACACACACAAGCAACCCCTAAACAAACCAACATTGTATTAATCTTGCAATATGATGGGCAGCTCTTGTCATGGAGGGAAGTCATTGCTCAGGTTATTTGTGGCATGCATAGGAGATGAGTCTCTTTGTAGCAAAGACTAAACAAAACTAACCTATTTCTTTACAAATGTGAAATCCATTAGACTTAAAAGCCAAAGTTAGGGGTTTTTTTCCTTTTCATTTTCCCTGCAGTATTGCTGTACATGATTAAAATTTAATGTTTCCAAAACTTGATCAAGTCTTTAAAATGTTCACGTCTAGCATGCAAATAGTAAAGATTGTCTTGTCCCCCTTTTTTTTTTTTAATGTATGTACTTGTTTGTGTATGTGGAAGGGGGAATTCTTATAACATGTACTTTCTTTTTTACAGTGTACTGTTGTGCCTTAGGTAGGTCACAATACAAAATGTGATTCTTAGCATGTTATAAAATAATCTGCTTAGTTTTTTTTTTTAATCAAGTGAAGACCTCTTTTTATTCTAATACTATGGTAAACACTAGATACAAGTTTGTGGGGAAAAACCCCACTGTTTTGTATTAGTGGGAATGCTTTATGGTAAAAAACATGATTCTAAATGACAGAATATTGACATTGGCTGATCGTATCTTCCTGTGGATGAAGTGCTGCAGTCTGTATTAAGTGCATTAGCCCTCTAAGCTTTCCTAAATTTAAACATATTTTGTTTACAAAATTGTGCAGGACTGCATGGTGCAGTAGTAAAATCTGAAATTTTAGTGGCTTTAGAAATGTTGCAAGCCACTACAAAAGATTATGAAGCTTCAATTTTTTTAAATCTGCTGTGGGAAAAAAGAAAGATTTGTTATTATAAAGTAATACAGGATTTACATGGTTACTAAAGTAACTGAAAGGGCTGGATAGTTTGGAGCTCCTACAGAAAAAAAGAGTTGTGAACTATGCTGTGATCTTCATCATGCCATATATTTGGATGGATGGCTGTTAAATTTATTTTAAGCAACATCTCTGTAAATGCTTGTCTGAAATATTTAAATTATATGCTCCATTAGGCAAATGGGTTTATCTTCCCATTGCTTGGCTAAAGGAATGTATTAGGAGGGCAAGGTTTAGAAGAACAATACAGTTTGACTGCATAGTTTCACTGCATAGTTTATCCTCATGTATTGTTCAGAGACGCATAGAATGCATTTTATTTGACATTGGTGATCTTTATAAAGTTGACTTTGCTGATTCTATTTTGATGCCATAGTTGTTGTCAATATAAATAACTGAATTTCAGTTAATATAACCATATTTTTGACCGACTATTTAGCTATAATGGATGAAAAATAGTTCCCTTCTTTGATTTTCATCTATTCATTCAAAATTTCTGCAATGGATTTCAGTCTCAGCAATTCTTTTATATTGGAAGAACTGGTAGGAGTTACAAATAGAGATTCCCATTATATTGAATTAGGACACTGCACTAGAAATTGCAAAGTTCCTGCCTTTTGCTTATATGTCAAATTTTGTACAAACCGCAGTTTAGAGAAGATATCTTATCCTGAAGACCATCTGCATGCACATTACAGTTACATAAAACTAAGATTCTGTATTTGATTTTATGTAATGCAACACATTATTTCTGCGGTGTTTTTGGTGGATCTTGGTTAGTGTCAGAATTGATACACTGTGAGGAAAACCTGTTAGAATTCTTGTGCTACCGGGTTTATAATTTGTTGCTCTTAATATTTTATTGTGTGAGTATAAATCATTGACACAAACATTGTAAACAAATGCTGTGGCAGCTAAGTGTGAGATTACATTTAGCTTATGTCTTTACAGTTTATCCAGGGTATGACAGTATCTTGTCTAGTGTGAGTGCATTGTATTCCTAATAGCCATCATAGTAATCTTCAAAGCAGAAAGGTTAGGTCAATTTTTTTACTTTATTGCCTGTCTCTACAGAAGAAGTAGGAAAAAGGCTAACTCTAGGGTTACACCAATATGGATAGGGAAAGAATTTATCAGATGTGTTGCATGCAGTTACCTTATTCAGACTTCATACGAGTCACCTGGAAATTAGCACTGAGATTTCTGTTAAGATTAAAATCCACATATTTTTAGAAGCGTTCTTTCCATAATGCAAACCACTTAAAGTATACATGTAACTTGGCAAACATATTTTCTTCAGAGAAAGGCATTAGCAGTATCATGGGTTTAAGCATTAAAATTAGAACAAGGAGATCTTGAAGTATTCTCTTAAATTCCAGGTAGGATGTGGTATATATGTGTGCTGAAGCAGTAAGGTTAGCCACCCATCTCAACATCTGAAAAAAGTAGCAACCATCCTCTGTAATGAAGTGTTTATTTCCCTCAGCTAACATGTGTAAAAAAAAAAAAAAAAAAAAAAAAAAAAAAAAAAGCCAAACCCAAAAAGCTGTGGTGCAAGTTTTTTGTTCCTTGTTTGTCCTTTTCACTCCTACCCTTGTATTTCACAGGCAATCCAAAACAAGCTGTAAAGCTGCTTCTGGTTCTATATGCTGGGGTTCTAGAGGTCTAGATCTGCCTTATCTTAGGTTGCATTCATTTTAAATACTATGTAAGAAAGACAACTCATTCTAGTGAATCTAATTATTTTCATATGTCTGCTTTTCTGCAATATTGTAGGAACAGGCAGCTCAGTTTAGTAATATCCAGTCTTTTGAAAGACTGGCAGTCAACCCTCTAGCAATCACGTTTTCAAGAAGTAACATATTTGGTGTGTGGTATGTAAATGGCTTATAATTTATTAGTAAGTGGACAGCATCAATTATTCATCATTAATTTATACACACTACATCAAACAAAATACCATTTTAGAGTCTTGATGGGATTCATTGACTGGCACTGTGTTTCAGGATGGTTTGACATTTTGACCCACCAAAATACACGCCTTTCTTGGAACGTCAGTTAATCTTAGAAATGAAAAAAATATACGAGAGACCAAGTACGAATGTATATATGGGCACATTTTTAAATAATTCAATCTCTTGTAGATGACACTTCAATTTAGTTAATGAAACTCATATCTAGTCACTACTCATTCCTTCAAAGAACATGACTGAATATATTTTCTTACAATAGTTGTCATTACTGGGAGCATACCACTATTAAAGCAAAATGTCCTCTTTCTGAAAGTAATGAATCTTAACTAAGTAAGGCACCATTATACCCCTGAAATGACAGATGTTATTGTTTTGGGGTTTTTTTAAACTGATTACTTTATCAAATTCTGTGAAAGTTGATACTGTGTTTATACCTTACTACTTTGCTATGTAGTTATATTTTTGTTCAGTCTAGATTAAAAATTTATAGAAATGTCACTGGTTCCAGGTAAGAGCTATCTAAAGTTGTTTTTTAAAGGCTGGCCATGATGAAGTCAAGGGATCTGCTTCATCATATTTTTCAGAATCAGGCCCTCTGAGGAGACGCATAGAAAAACAAAGTAAGTGGGTACTTCTGGAGATATCTAAGTCTGTGTTTTCTGAAGTGTAGACTTTTTGCACAGTATAGGTAATGTTTACTAGCAGTACACTGAAGAAAGAACCTGTGAGCCTGAGCATGTGCAGTTTTGCATCTCTCCAGATACCTGTTTGTGAAGGATCTCTTGGTCTGATCCTGCAGGTTGTAATTGTCTGTTATCAGCTGATACTAATTACCATGAGACAAGTTGAGTGACTTTGAATATAGAGTATATTTAGAAGGAGCAAAGTTGTAATATTTAGATCGCAGATTCCAGGGTGAGTAGCCCAAGAAAGTAATTTTCATCCGACACTTGTCTAATGGTGATACTGCTGGTGGCAGTATTACAAGATACTAAGATCAATTAAGAACACACGGGCAGGATTGTTCTTCTCTGCTTCACTCTCCAGTTTATATTGCCCTGGGAAGACCTTTCTGTTTCTGAACTACATGCAGTATGCTTTATCTCTACAGATATGGCAGCTTTCTCGGACAGTTTAGTATCTTTGTTCCATAAGGTCCAGCGTCAAAATCTTCTGTGCATGCTTCAGTTGATGTTGTTTATAATTATGGTTATCCTGCATCTCAGGGCACACACGTTTTGTTTCAGAAGCTGCAACAGGGTTTCCTTGAGCTACTGTGCGGTTATATGCCAGTGCACCACTAATCTATTAGCTTATGATTTGTAGGTCAGGGAGAAATTGAGATATTTTGCTATCTAAGCAGTATCACCTCTTTGCTGCTTCAGTGCTTACATGACGTCTCAAAGTTGGCTGAAGATTAAAAGGACACTGTCAAGGTATCTTTCACAATTTCATTTTTATTATTTATTTTGTTTGCCTTATTATTGCTGTCATAAGCCATTGGAAGCTTGAAGTCTAGTGTCTTGCCAACAGGCCTTTGTCCTCCAGAACAGTTACTGTTTAGCCGCTTATGGTTTATTTAAGAGTTGTGAAGCATTTACTGTCTTCTGAAATACATTACTGAAGAGTTACAGCTTAAATATTGCAAGCGAGAGGGAAGAAGTGAGTAAATCAGTTTGGAGCCAGTCCTGACATTGTATAGTTATGGTAACTCAAAATATTTCTTCTTTTCCTTATTTCTTTCAGAATTCAATAATTTGGAAGTATAGAATTAGGCATCAGTGCTTCCTTTGCACAGTCATCCTTGAGAGTGGACTTTCCAGGGGCTTGATATAGAGACCTGCATTCTTAGTTGGATATATTTTGAATTATCTAATGAAGTAATCGCTGCAAGAATTCTTACAGGTGCAGTGGTATTGACTGATTTTGAGGTGCCGAGCAGTGGCTTAATTTGGAATACTGGCCAGAAAAAAATATCTTTACAGGATTTGAGCTTTGTATCACATGTCCCTTTTTTCTTTTCTAAGCTTAATTTTTCCCCCTCTTATTTCTGCTGTCATAAAAGGAATGATCATGGGGTCTTTGTACAGATAAATGCTACCTTAACTTGTTGCTGTAAGAAAGTCTTTTCTTAATTGATCTACATCCATTGCAATGTAAAGTTAGTGAAACTAGAGCTACTGTTTCCAGTAATTTAATTGCCTGTTCTTCAGCTGGTCTGGTGGTGTAATTTCTACCCATGAGTTGGAAGTATATCAGCACAATTCCTCCATGGGACCTTCTCGTTACAGTAAATGTTCTCTATTTAATTTGGGTTATGTAGTGATAAAATTTTAAGTAACTGCTATTCAGAACACTGACGTAAGTGATCACACCGACTTTTACTGAATTGTTCCTATGGCTAAGAAACTGTATTGCCATGTTTAACTAATCAACAGTGTCCACGTGTACTGGGTTCGCAGCTTGATGAGAACTGAATGTATGTGGTGATACGGGGTGGACTTATTTTTGCAGGTTTTAAATGAAAAAATAATAATCTTTTTGACAGTATGCAGAATAGCAGAGGTTGCAGAGATTCCCCAAAAGAAAGTGAATTGTAGAGTGTCTCCAAGTATGGTTCATAAAGCACAGACTACCGTGGGGAAGGAGAATCTAAGATGTGACACATAAGTTGGGGTAGTTACAACAACTTCAGGCATGTCGATTAGACGCCTGAGTTAGAAAGGGCAGCCGCTTCTGGCTGCAGATAAAAACAGTGCATAGAGACAGACATACTTCTCTGGAGTTTGATTCAGTCTATGAGTCTGAATCGAGTATTTTAACTGGCACTTTGAAGGAGCCTCTCTCTGCTGAGTAGCAAATATGGATAGTATATGGAGACCAGCTTCCTAAATTAAGCACCTCTATCAGGTGCTGAAAGTGAGACAGCATGAATATTCTTATGTATACATCAAAACTTTGAAGAACTTTCCCATGGCGGGTATTTTAATTGCTCATTGATGGGTTGAATTTTCTTTAGACAACTGTTCACACACCTCGCCTATGAGGTTAATTGTACGAGGTTGAAGGGAACAAAATAATTTTGGTTGTTTTGTGGAGTTGTCAGAACTTTGACAGAATTCTGTTGATGGTTGGTTTAGTTTCTTGTGAAGTGTAGTGACATAACATCATTCATAGCAGTCTAGTAGAACCCATAAGCTTGCTACTGCAGCAAGAGTTTCTGTTTCTGTTTTGCTGTTCCTGGGAAAGAGAAGAGAAGGAAGCCTTAGGCAAGACTGCCCGTGGAGGAAAAGGTGGGCATGAGCATGGCTTATGGTGTTAAATTAGGGAGAATCCCCCTCTCATGAACAGGAGATACATGTGAAATACAATTAGTGTCTCATAAAAACAGTGTTCCTTTAAAATGGTGGGATTTTTTTGGGGAAATGCAAGTTTTATTAAACGTTGCAGTGCTTCTCTAGAATGTGTAGAGAACACTGTAAATATTGGTGTAGACATTTTTAACAATATTCTGCTCTTTCCTTTGAGATATAATCCTAATATTTTGTTACTCCTGTACAATTGTTAAAATGGCATAAAGATCAGATTGCTGGAAGTAGGAATTCTTTTATCTCTCATGTCTGGATCTGTTTCTCCATTTTGATAGGCCAGCAACAATGAGTGTTGTTTTGCTATGTGTCTACTCTGAAGTATTTAAAAGAAAAATGCTTATATATGCTAACTTTAATGAAGTGTTTCATACAATTGTGACAATAGCATATCTATACTTAACTTTTCAATACTTCAGAAATCTTTGGCTTATTTTTAGAATAGTATTCTGCTGTTGTCTAATGCTGTCAAGTTTTGATTTAAAAATGAACTCTTTTTAATGAAGGAATTCCTTTGATCAGTAAAATGACAATAACCATCCATAAAACTGATTCAGTTTTGCACATCAGTAAGTGCATGCCAATAACGGTCCCGAGGTATTAAAAGCATAGCTTTATTGTGTGCTGTAGCTATAAATTAAGAGTTTTCTGGTATGTTTAAGACATAATCTTTTCTACCTGAATAAATACCACATTTGACTATGTTATCAATGTTATGTCCAGTGAAGTCTCAAACATGAATGCTAAATTAAACTGGCAGTGTTCTGCTTATTTGCACCACAGGCTGGGTCATGCCATGCTGGTATGACTTCTCCACATATTTTTAGACTGGTTCTTCTTTAATTCAGTATGACAATACAAATAGCGAGTTATTGATGGCAGCTGAAGAGAGATCATTATGACTGTAATCAATAACACACCTGCATAGAATAACAACTACTACCAGGAACATATTTTGTATTGACTCAGGAATTTATGCTGTCTCCACTACACCCAGTCTGCTACTTCCATAATTTATGTAATAAAATCTCTATTTTAGAGAAGCTGTTACTAAGTTAAATACCAAGAAATGATGACATATCAAGATGTAAATTACATATTGAAGATTTTACTACAAGCAGAAATAGCACTTGCTAAATTCCTGTGGGTTCTGATTCAGGACCAAGGCACTTCCTTACTGCAGGCTGAAAGATAATGGAGGTAAAAAACCATGTTCCCTCTCCTGAGGCAGTATTTTAGAGGTGGGGGGTAAGACACTGTTTTTAATGTGATGTGGTGGTGGAAGCTTATTGAATTATATAATCTGTAAGTTTGAAACCTTGGTAGAATTTCTTTATCAGTAACAGAAACCCTTGTTCCAGTTCTGTCTTTAACTGGAACATAATTTTCTCTTAATCCTGATACGTCTTTATGTGTCTCTAATGAAGGAACACGTACTAGAAGATTGATGCTATACTCTGATTTTGTTTTCCAAGCTTAAAGTAAGTAAAATTGAACAGAAGGTACAGATTATGACCAGGAATTTGGGGATACCAGTGTTCCTTGAATAACTAGCTTCCTGCAGATACGTGTTTATTCCCTTACTTGCTAGCTCTCTGTTGATCAGATGATTAGCCATGAGTCCAATGGAAAATTACTACGTATTTATACTGACTAGAATAAAATCTCTTGGTGGGTTTCAAGCATGATGAGAAAACTTAAACAATGTATAACAATGTAACTTGTCTAGTGGCATACAGCCTGATAACAAAATTCTTGTTTTGTATTGTTAGCAGTGTTTTTTAAATTGAAAATTAACATACAATTAATAATATTTAGAGTTTATAAAGGTTAATCTCTTCTTAATGCTAGGCAAGTATTTGCATTTAGATGATCAGGAGATAATACAGGATTCTGTTTTCTGAGGGTTTTTTTTTTCTTCCTGACTGTTTGAACACACTCCGTTCCCAATGCATAATTTTGATTTTTCTGGACAGTTATCACTGTATTTTTTCTAAGCCTTACTGAGAGGATGGAAAACTCACTAAGGGATTTCTTGAGCTATTGGACCTTCTGCTAACAGGTCGCAGAGGTCTGGTGAGGTTTGCAGCCTGGCTTGCTCAGATTTCCTTTGAAGGAAGATCAGTGATCACAGAGCTCTCTGTGATTTATAAATAAGTTGGTACCTTCGCTGAGACTTTCAGTGATCCCTTAGGAATTTAGGCCCAAATTCTTCGAGGGATTTAGGCACCCAGTTCCTGTTAAATTCCATTATATTTCTTTACAGCGTTGTCACTGAAACCAAGGGAATTGGGTCTAGGAATCCTTCGAAGGTTTGGATCATAGGTATAAACTTCCCTTGACTTGTTTCTTTTTGGTTTATGTGGTTGTTTCAGCTTTCAGCTTTATTTTCAAATAAAGGTTGATTAATTTGGTAAGATGTATTGACAAGTATGTTTAAAGAATTAAATTATTGCAATTATTTTAAAAATGCACTTGCAGATCAATTTGAGAAAAATGTCAATTTCCTTAGACTACCAAACTAAGAAGAGCTTTTAGCATAAAACTTGTTATTTTATTTGGTTACTTTAGGGGATTTTTGATCTCCAAATATACACTTATATTTGTATACATTTGTGATATCTCATTAGCTACTGAGGTTTGTGGGTTTTGGAAGACTTGAGGTCATACATTAAACACGTGAATTCCTTTTCACCATGCTTGTTTAAAACTGCACAACAGGCAGTACATTCCCAAACCTGAGTAAAAAAAGTGCAGCGGTACTTACAACTGTGAAGAGTTTCAAAATAGTTTCCATTTATACTATTGTAAACTGTGTAATTAAGTCTAATCTCCAGTTGAGATTGTATAATTCAGAGAATATTGAACATCCATGCTTCCCTCAGGCTGTCTAGTGGACTATATTGCCCACAATTAAACAGATGAATGCACAAATAACGATAGGCATCCTTCCAAACAGTTCTATCTATATTTAGCAAATTCTTCTCATTTCCCTCTCTGTAGGAGGGTAGTGGTGTTGGTAACTTTAATATTGGCCAACAGAATTGTGTCTTAAGCCCTGTCCTACAAGAGGTTTTCCTTTCTCATGCTATTTTGACCTTGTATTCTCTCCCTTTCGTTTGGATTAGATCTTTTTATGTCCTAAATGAGAAATTTGCTTCACATTCTCCACTTGAATATAGAAATAAGTAAAAGCGAGTTCTCTGTGCCACACAGGAATAGGAGGAACTTGAAAATTTCACAAGTTAAATGTTCTGAAATTTGTGAAAGTTATAACTAAGCTGGGGGGGGGCGATACAAATATATCTCCTTATGGAAACCAAAGCCATAGATTCTGTAACTTTTAACCTCATTTGATGTATCAATATTTGAAGGACTACAATGCCTTTTGTTAAAATGCAACAAGCTTTCTATGTAATGTTACCTTTAGAAACTACTGAATTTACAGTTTGTCTAGTTTTCTTAACTGGTATTTGCATTTTCCTTTCTTAAACTTCCATATTCTCCAAATATGTATTAAAGTTGATGCTGTAGCTGGCTTGAAAGATGCAGTCTAATTCACAGTATAATCTGCATGATTTTTCTAAATAAATTACTAACTTCAATTTGAGAAAATGGGAATAACTGTTTAATCTCATACTTGCTACATTGAGGTGTTGTGTTTCAGTAGGGAGACCTTGAAATGGTTAGATTTGGAAAGTAACTGGTGTGAATTTTCTTTTTTTTTTTTTTTTTCCTCCTTTTGTGAATTGGGAGAGAGAAGTCTTCCAAACTCCCATCCATTTGAGGCCAGAACAAGACTAGACACAGGTTTTCATTAAATTAATTTCTTTCCTTCTGTGAAAGGAAACAAATTGTTTAACATTAATTTATAGAGAATAGTCTTTAGTTGTTGAACTCACCGCATTGTTCGGCAAATGTCAAAATAAGATGCAAAAGCTTATGGTGCAATGACTCTTGAAGTAGAGCACTGAGTAGAAAAGCTTTGGAACTAGAGGACAGAAAACAAGTCAAAGCAAGTGAAATCATAAAGATCTGTAAGATCATCTGGTCATTTTTTGCAACTTTTCTCCATATACATACAAAATCTTTGCTTCGAACTGTAATGTTGTATAGTAATTCAAGGAGGAGACCTTGAATTTCCTTCCAGTTCCCCTTCTGCTAATGTTAGAATAAGTTGTTTCACTTGCCTCTTTGCTGTTTTTACTTGTGAGTACCCCGTTTCTCAAGATTTCAGTGCTTAAGGGCAGAGAGACTGCTTCTGAGGCATCAGATTATAATGAACTCTATAATACTCATTTTGGTAATATACTACTTCCCATGGCATATGTCATGTTTCCTGTGTCAGCTGCGCCTCCGAACCTTGTAGGTCTGGGATAGTCATAGTCTGAGTTTAGCAATTCCTTCCCTTTCTTATACTTAAGGAAAAAACTGTTTCCTTTTCTTTTAAATATGAATTTCTATAGATACCATAACCTTCATCTGTATTCCTACAGCTAAGTGCCTGGCTCTGATATTTTAGGAAGAATAAAGTAATACATAGTAGTTACGTCTAAAAGAATATTTTCTAAGATTCCAGCATGTTACATCATTCCTTTGTCACAGAAACCTGAGCTGTGGAGGAAGCAGATGATTTCACATTGGAACTTCCACTGAAGTTTAGCTGTGTGGGCTTTCCTTTGAGTCTGGACAGCTCCGCTGTTCCTCTGCCTTTTAAGCATCTTCTACATAATGTCTACTTCCCAAGAACTGATCATTCTGATGGTTAAAAATTTCTCCATACTTCAGCTTATTTTTTAGGTTCTTTTTTTAGCCAGTTTGTACTGGTTTGGTTTTGTTCTTCAGTGCCTCCTCTCTATCTCTTTTTCCTCTCTGAGAGTTGCATGTTTAGTACATTTAGTGAGGACAGTTCTACCTCCTTTCAGCCTTTGTTTTGCTGGGCTAAATAATCCAAACTCTTACTCTGTGCTCATAAAATGGCTAGTCCATTCCCAGGTAGTTTCAGTAGTCTGTATTTATGCATAAATAAGACTATGTATTGGCTTTTTGGTTTTATCTTTTGTGCTACAGTCTTACTACCTGTGCAATAACGAATAAATACTGCTGTGCTTTGAAGGTGCTGTGTTTTACTTTATTAAACCAATCAGTTACTGAACCCTGCAGTGAAAGAACTTACAGGTGCCTAATGCAGATGTGTCTGTTGCAGTAATGCAATTGGGGAAAGGAGGCTGTAGGCTAGAGGTTTAGTGTATATGTGATTGTACTGTGTGGTTCCACCAATGATGGAGGAAGCAAGACCTGTGAGAGAAAGCCTTTTAGGCCTTGTGAGACCTAAAAAAAAAAACACCAAAAAACCACTACCACAAAAGAAGGGAAAGACTAATAAGAATTACAGAATAAACACAAATGTTTGCAGTGAAAAGGTGTTCAAGTCTAGGGGAAAGCAGCTGGTCTCGCAAAGGAAAGCGTGCTAATTTTTAAATTTTTGGGTTTGGGGTTTTCTTTAAGCAGTAAACCAAGATTTTTTGGTATCATAAAAGCTTCAAAAACAATGATATGGCTATCACTGTTAAAGAACAGTGCTGTTGTTTGAGAAGTAGACAAACTTTGTGGGAAAAGTCCCAATCTTCAGAGAGTTTCTGACTTTGGTTATATTCAAAAGGTAAGTGATGTAGAGGTCTCGGAAGCTTTACTGTCTGCATAGTAGCTCAATTTAGAACTAGAATTTCACGTAGTGTCTGGTTTAAATGAGCTTTCTACTGTCTATAGATCTATTAAGTGTATCTGCATGTACCCATGAGACTGCTATACAGAGAATATAATTATTTTGTTTACCATTTTGAGATTGATGTGAATGGAATCAATACCAGTTACTTTGCTTTTCATTACTGAAGGCATCTGAAATGTTGACCAACCTTATCTTACTTGTGTCAAACAGATCACAGAGCCCTTATATACACACCATTTGACCTTCTAGGACATTCTTCAAAGAACTGGCAGGTTTAGCATGTCACTTTTTTCTCACTTGGAGAAATTAAATCTAATTAGGAGGATCTTACTAATACAATGTAGATACAGATTACAGGTGCACACAGTGTGTGGAGAGTCCAGAATGAAAATAGCTGTAATGACGAAGGAGGGGGGGGAAGACCCTGAAATAGGCAGACTTATTTTAGAGTACAAGATTGATAATTTAGTCACTTCAGTAGCTGCACAGATATAAAATATTTACATCAAGTTGGAGAATTCTAACGGGGAAAGGAAATCTCTCAAGGCATTTTCTTCTAGAGAATATAAAATGAGAAAGGAATTATGCACAAATATAACAATTACACAGTTTTATTATTAGTGATTAACTGCCTGATACTAGTTTTTCTTTTCTTCACACAGGTGTAGTTTGTCTGAATACACCTGAATTACTTATGAGTTTTAAGAGGAGAATCATGAACAGAATTGGCTTCTCCTTGGGAAACCTTTGACATTTCACTGCCTGTTAACATTGTCTTTCTTACAGCAAATGTCACTGGAGACTTCTGTAATGAAGAACAAAAAAAATATGCTTGTCCATTCTTGTCATTTCACATGAAATCAAGTGACTGATTTCTGATAGAAATCTCAAGAGCATTGAGTTTATAGAGGTTTCTCCCAGTTCCACCTCAGAATAACTGCTTACATGTATTTTTGGAGGCAAGGAATGTTAATAGTAGATTCCTGTGAGAAACTGATTATTTAAAATATCTTTGATACTATGAAATTGAAAGAAACTTATCCAGTATGTATAATAACAAGACAAAACCCAGCTGGTTTAAAGTAGGTGTAATATCCCAGAGTAAAAATGTATGCCTGTTTTGTATGTCCTTGTGTGACTAGGGAATTTAGAGCAGTCGTTGGAAGATGAAGGAATCCAGCGCTCTGCATTATTGGACCCAGAGGCCATACTGTGTCATTACTAATGCATGCAGGCATGTTCAATAAATTTCATGGTTATACATCTCATTGTCATTTTCAGAGCTCATTGATTTAAGCAGCTCCTGCTGATCAAGAATACTACAACAGGCAACACAGCTTAATGTGCTGGTAGGTACAAAGTGGAGAAGTCTTGTTTTGATCAAAAACTGGGAAAAAAATTTACAGGAAGAGCAAAGTGAACATGGGAGCAAGTTGCCCAGAGAGATTGTGGAGATTACATTTCTGGAGATTTTCAAAACCTGGCTGGAAAAGATCCTGAGCAACTTGCTCATAATTGACTCTGCTTTGAGCAGGGGAATTGTGCCAGGTGATCTATCTCCAGCAGCCCTTTCCAACCTCAACTGTTCTGTGATTCTGTGAAAATAAGATGGTTAATAATTGAATATCCTTCAAATTATTCTGTCTTCTGCAAGAAGCAGGAAAGTTGCAAGGGTCCTGATGGTGCAGAGAGCAGGAAGCCTAGAAAGGAGTTTCAGGGATGCAAGACAATCTCCCTTTGTTTGTCACCAGTGAGTATAACCCGTCAGTCTAGATCCCAGCATGGGCAAGGGGTGTGAAGGGAGAGCTTGATGGACAGAGCTATGGGTCAGGCTGGGATGTGGCTGCAGTTCTGAGGGCACCGTTAGGAGCTGCATTTTTGTTTGGATTTTTTTAGCCAACTTAGTTGTATCCATTTAAATTAACACTTAAGGTCAAACTTCTGCCTTTAGTGAAATAAAGAATTTTAAAAGGTTTATTTAAATTTAAAGGATTCCACTATCACTTAATACTGCTGGCTTCAAAGCATATTGAATATAATCTTCTAATGAGTTTTGGCCTTGCCAGTAGATACATGTTTCTTCCATTATCTTGTTTGTTTCTATTTGGTATTTTGTACTTTGTGATTAATATTTGCAATTACTTTTCTACAATGTTAGTAACAGCAGCAGGCAGCCATAGTTAGCTCAGCTGGAACATTTTGGCCTCTAGAGTTCATTTTACTGCATTCAGAGTAAGAAATAACTGCCTGCTTATCTTTGTGGTATTCTGATTCCCTTCTTCCTCTCATCCCCTTTTCTTGTTCAGTATTACTTTATTGGTTAGACTTAAGACAGATGGTGAGAATAGTAAATCCAAGTTGATTGTAACATATTGTCTGACGTTGGTGTGCCTGTAACTAGCAAGATGAAAACAATGGGCAGTATATATTTTGGACAAGCTGAAAGAAGTTGCTATAATAATTCATAATTGTCTTGCCTGATAGACTGGGTAAACAAAGCGAAAATGATTTCCTTTTATTTATGCACATTTTTTGAAGAGCTTCGGAATTGACATGATGGTGTATTAGGCTGCATTTCTACTCAGTGCTCACTGCTTTTTGTTGACACATTTGATGTTACCTGTAACTTTTGTCAGTGCAGTCCTCCTGTTGAGAATGTGGTACTGTGGCACACTCTTAGGACTGGAGATCTGTGCTTGGTTTTCACCTCTACAACTGGTCTGCATTAAAGTACCTTGAGGATGTATTTGTAATACTAAAATAAAGGTGCTTAGCCTTTGTTTAAAACCCTGTCTCTGTGGAACTAGGTTACCTAATGAGCATGTTTTACTCATCTCATGGGGACAAAGCCCGAGCTGTTAAATCTGTTGCAGCAAAACGAAACAATTTTTGAACCAAGTCATCATTTTCAGCATCAATAGAAGGTCGTGCCCTTGTCAGCCAGTGTTGGTTCAACATAAGGTTCCAGTCAGAATTGGCTGCATTATGCTTAGAGCTGCTCTTTAAGAGACCTTCACCCTTTGCTATGTTTGGAACTGCTAATATGGTGGGTCTTTTGAATATTTATAAGAGACTTATTAAGATAGTCCTTACTGCAGTTATTCAGAGCATATACTCCTTAGTTCTCGGTAATGGATCTGGTAGAAAGAAGTTTGTTCAAGCTCTTGATAGACCACTAGATTAAGTGCTCTTTTTCCATCGTTTCTTCTCTCCTTAGTGTTGTGTGTTAAACCATGATACTTATGTGGCAAGCTCAAAATACAATTCCACTTGTACTGCTTCTGTAGTTTCAATGTTGGCTTGGTTCCTGAGAAATTCAGATCTTCTGGGGCCTGGAGTTTGGCAGACGAAACTTTTTAAACAAGGTTGTACGTGAAGACTGGAAATCTTGTTCTCTTGCTTTGCTGCTTGACTTACCTAGTGTTTTGCTCAGCTGTACTGTACAAGGATATCCAAAATCACATTACATCCACAGCCCTTGCAAGTTTAAGAGTATGTTATTTCAAACAGTTAGGGGTATGTTTTCATAACAGTTGATTGTTCTTATCAAGAATTGCACTAGTCTGATTTTTTACAGTACATGTATCATACGCTTGACTTTGTCTTCCCATGAGTAACTTCAGATGCTGAATAGTGATTAGTTTTTAATCAAGTGAAAATTACCAGAATGTGGAATACACTTTTTGAGCTATGTTGTTCAAAAAAGATAAAAAGTTATAACATACATAAATGTAAGTTATAGAAGATTTCAGGAAGAAACTATAATTATCTAAGCACTACAGGCATGTGTAGGTAGCAGAGTACCCAGATTTGTAACTCAAGTGACATCTTGATTTATGTTGAAAAGATGAATTAAAATAGCTTGCCACTCAGCTTTTGTTTTTCTTAATCAGTGAGATTCTTAATGATGATGATTATTATTTTTAATAGGCCATAATTTTCCACTTTTTAAAGAGTAGAAGCTTTTAAAATGGCTCATACAGAATTGCCATACTTACTTAAAAAATAATTATAGAAGGGTTAGTTTAGGATTTGTTGCGATGTTTTAAAACTTAATCAAACTACTATTTTTTTAATCTGTAATATTACCCCACTAATGTCTGTTTAATCTTTTTTCTGATTGTTATCACTGTTTGTATTTCTTTCATGTTAGGGGAAATCGTGTGTTCATTTTATTTTTTTGAAACATTTTTCAAAAGGGCAAGCAATGGCAAGATTTTGCTTCTGACCCCTGGATTGAATTACTCAGCAGGTAAAGTCTGAACTGCTAATAAAAATGAAACTTTTGAGGAAAATTCTTGCCTGAGGTCAGATTTGTACTGATTCAACACTTTTCTTATGATTCTACCATCTCCCTCAGAGCTGCTTCTGGAACAACGTGACCCTTTTAATGAAATTCTGTTTTGTGGCAAACTGAATTTCCGCATACGTGCTGCTCTTGCTAGTATGTTTCGTGTTTGTGATGAGGTTTGCCTTTGTTCTGCAATACTTAAAAGCATTTACTTATCAGAGTTGAAGGTAAATAAAGCATCCTGTTTACTAATTAGGTAAATTTTCATCAAATGTCATTCTAAAGTCACTGGAATTACTATTAAGACATAGTGTTGCCTTATGAGTTGTAAATTATGAAATGAAACATAAAATTTACCGTGGAAATTGAAGGCACACGGGGAAAACATAGTTTTTGTAAGGCAGCCAAATGCTGCTTCCTAGAACTGGGGGGGGGGGGGGGGGGCACACAACCAAAGTTTTCCTTCATAAAAGCATTCTGCAGATAGCTTTGTTCATAATTTTTTTAGATCTCTTAAAAAAAAAAAAAAAAAAGAAAGAAGAATCAGTTTTTCTCTGATATAGAAAGCTATTTTTCCCCTTGAGTGCACACACATCTTATGTAGGTCTGAGTGTTAGTAATTTTTTACTGGTATTAGTGGGTTCAGGCTGGGCCTTGTGTGTGAACATTCTTCATTGAGGATTTAAAAAAAAAAAAACCCCAACCAACCAACAACAACAAAAAAATGCCAAATGAAAACAACTCTCCGCCCCCCCCCAAAAAAAACAAAACCAAACCACAAACCCTAATTATTCATGATACTGATTACCTAAATCACTGCTGTTAGGGGATGCCCTGTATGTCAGTGTAACTGTCCTATAAATCCAGCCTAGCCATCAGGAGGACCACCAATGGCCAGAGGTGCTTTGTCATAGTGGTGTAGCTACACTTGGGCATGTATACATTCCTCTGTGTCTTGCCCAATTTGTCATGATAATCAAGAATTCTATGGTAATACCATTCAAGTATCTTGCTTCCTTTTCTTTAACTTCAGAAATTCTGTAGAGGAATCGGGGTTCTAAAGTTTTTTAGATTTTTAAGGTTAGAATAAAGTTAATCCTCTTTGCTCTTGTAACTCCAGTGCTGGTAGCTCTTAGTGTTCTACATTAAATGAAGGTGTAAATTCCAACTTCCAGTGTATCCGTGGAATCAGATGTATTTCTAGCTTGGAGGCAAAGGCAGGTAAAACAATTGGAAACTTACGATTTTTAGAGTTAAAATAAACAAACACAACGAACAGTTGATCAAGACTTGGTAACACGTAGGATCGGGTCAACAAGCCATTAATCGCATTAGTTACAAAGTTTCTATTCAGAGTTTGATCTGTCTCTTATGTTTTTCAGGGATATCCATAACTTCGAGTTGTGCTTTATCAACAAGGAAAGTGGCCTAACAACTCGCCAGAAAGGGTGGTAAGAGTTGTCAAAATTTTCTCACGTATATTTTTATTTCTTTTATTAAACACACATTTTCATGTCTACGAAATCTAGAAGGCCAAATGCTTACTAATTTAATCCTCCTTGCTATTTACTGTTCCAGACCGTGTCACAATTGTCATTCTTTAGCCAACAATAAAGTGATGAAAGACTAAATTCATTTTATAGTAATAAGTGGCCTTTTTCTGAAACCGTAGGACTATTGAACTGAGGATGGCTAAAATATGCAAGAGTTTGAATTAGTCTGCTTGGAATAGCAAAACACCGTATAAAACCAAATGTCTTTATAATAAAAATTATAATGATTAACTATAATTATAAACTCTAGAATAATTAATTACAATGAATATAATGTAACTAATAATAAAGCTTCCAAAACTTTATAAGTGGACCTTTTCAAAATGTTTTGTTCTGCTGCTGTACTGCTTTTAGACATGAGGAGAACTGGCTTCCCACCTCTTAACTGCCTCCTCTCAGCCATTCTCAGTTTTGTGTTCAGCTGTAGCATTAGAGTTTGTTTGAGGTTGTTCTCTCAGCTCTCTGTACAGGAATCTGTGACACATGAATGTAACATGGGTATAAATTCAGTGGTTAGCTACTTGTGTGATGGGATGTATGGCTTTCTGCAGCATTTGATCCTTCCGCTAACTTACGGGTTTTAAGTGAAGGGCCCTTGTCAGAACAGTATAGTCAGCATAGTCAAAGACCAAGCAATTTATTAATTTGTATGACTTCTGATGACTTGGAAAGTTATTCCTGAGATAAGTAGCCAGACAGAAATTTACTTACACAAGAACAAGCCATCTACATTGGGATAAAGGAATATAATTTTTAAAAGTTTGTCCTTTAAATTATTAAAACCAGAAGACAGCTGTACTTCCTAAATGAATAAAAGTGATTGCATAACTCAAACGTATAAAAGCCTTAATTTTCAAATTTTATTTCTTTTAATAGTCTCTTTCTAACTCTGTTTTAGGTAAGGTAGAATTTTGGGTGAAAGATGGGAATACAGTTTACATAGTACAAGCAAATCTGAAAGTTACTGCTTCTTAACATTCTAAACAGTATAGAAGAGGCGGGAGATTTCTTAGATTTTTCACTGTAACAGTTGTCCTGAGGTGAAATTTATAATATTTAGAGCAAAGGAAAATAATTGTAGGGGTGAAAGGGAATAAAGTGACAAGAACTAGGAGTTCTCTCTTACTAAACTTGTTCAAAATTAGGAAAAAAGTAGCAGGCAATCAAATGAGATGCTGTTTGTGGGTACATGAGCAACCTATTATTATTCTGCAGCATATCTGGCAAGTAAAGGAACGTACAACTTTGAAAATGTTCTTGCTTCTTCTGCGCTGAAGAAACAGTAGTAATTGTGCTATCATTACCAAAGATATTTTTTACAGTGTTCATGACTAAGACTGATTTGCTTGTTTCAGAAGTGAGGTATGCTCTGTACTCATTTTAAAGAGTATGTCACCCTTAATCAGAAGTGCCATACGTTATCAGAATGATGGTGCTTTCAATTTATTGCTTGTCAGCCCTGAAGAATGCTGGTTAGTTCCTTTGTAAGTGCAACTCATTGGCTGAGACTGCTCACTTATAAAACAATTTTAGGTTTATTTTGTTTGGTTATTGGTTTGTGACTTTTAATGATAAAATAGAATTGCATTTTTTTGCAATAGACATCTTGGTGGAAAATCTGAAGCGTTGGAGCCGTTTGAAACTGCTCTTATACTCCCACTGAGGTCAGCAGTAGAATTTCTGTGGCTTCCAGTGGGAGTAACATTATACTGTCTGAATGTGAAGACTTTTCCTCTCCTTTGAAAAAACTCGTATAATAGTCTGCTATAGCTAGGGTTACATGAAGACTAAGTAACTATTGTACGACTTGATTATGGAAAAAAGATATTTCCTAAGTAGGATAAAGAAGTTTTAACCATTTCAGTTATGACAGCATACTGATATTTTTTTAAATACTTACAGCTCTGAAAATCATTGCACCATAAAAATTGGTTATCTAAAATTATTTTGCTTATATCATCCAATGTGTTACTATACTGTATGCAAGAGTAGGTCTGAATGGACAGAGTGCCTTCTCACAAGGCAAGAAGGAGAATTGCAGAATGAATACTTTTGGAGTAATGGTAGGCATGGCCTAAATTCTCCAATCACAGATATTACTGGTCATCTAAACGGATTAGAGAGAAAGCATGCAATTTCATGAATAGATGTCAAATTTTCCAAACTGTGTATTAGTTCTGAATTCTTAATAAAAGCTTAATATAATGTTATTAGTGGCATTTTCACAGATGTCATTTAAGAAAAAGATTAACTATTTTTTTGAAAGGTGAACATTTCAAAAAGTGAGATACTGTATTCACTATGCAGTAACTTTCATTAGAATTTCTCCCTCCCCACCCTGCCCTGGAAGATGCTATTACAGTTTAATTTGGCATAAAAGCTTCTAGCCAATGATTGCCCAAAATTTGTGAAGCATTAGAAATAACTGCCTTTTCAGAATTTAATACTAAATATCTTAATTTCCAGAACTGTGGTTGTGTGATTTAAATGGTCAGTTTTGATTGCAATGTGAAAAACAGAGTTGACTTGATTTGAAACATATACCAGGCTGCCAGGTTTCAGACCTGAGCCATCCAGAACGTGTGTGTTTCTGTTATAAACACTTTTTCCTTGTAATTATTTTTTCCCCCTAATTAATTGCTCATAGATTAATGTCTGCTTATTTTGGGTTTCTACCATCTTTTCTGGAACAATCAAGAGCAATGAATTAATGTTGTTTAATTGATGGATTTCTACAGATTAATCAAATTCCTACTTGACGTGCTTGATATTTCTTGCAAGTAAGCTATTTTAAAAAAAAATCATCTGTAGTTAAATTGATTATAAAATTAAGTCTTTGTCACATTCAGGAAGTGCTAGATATGACCCAAGTACTCAAATGACCCAAAGATAGCATCTTGGTTTATAAACATTTGCAGCATAAACAAATCTAAGCTAAGCAATTGTAGAAAGGAATTTCCCTTCCAGTAGTGTATGTTATATGTAGGCATTAATTAGTGATTTTTCATATGTAGCACTTGGAAATTATTTTTATCTTTTTTTACCTAACACCAAGTTTATTTATTCTGAATTTGAACTTTTACTATTGTCTCTGCATGACATTAGTTTGCAGACTAAGTCTGATGACTTACTGTGTTGTATGCCTGAGAATTTACCTCTGGTGTTGTTGAATGGATTTTAAAAGGAATGTTAGATTCTTACATACAATATGCATGGATTTAATTTCTTATATTCCTGATAGTCTCATTTGGAATCCCTTTATAATTCCTAATTAAAAATGGTTACTTGTTTGGAAGCATGGGGAATTTGCCTTTCTGCTGCTTATCACTTGGCATGGTTTGTCGATGATCATGTGGTCCAGGCAGCTGAAGAGCTGAGCTCCTTCTATTAACCTGCATGGGGCCTGGGTTGCAAGCCATGGTGATGCTGGAAGTTGCTGCCCTACTTGCTTAGGTCTCCTCTTAATGATGATGACGGTAGCAAGAGCAAGCCTGGTACTCTGCAGCAATGGCACAACAGGCAGTAGGCTATGCCTATTTTGTTTCCTTCAGTTCACTCTTTGTACACTGACAGAAGATAGGTTGTATTACTATGAATAATCTATTATGATTTGATCAGGTAGGGTTTAATAAATTATGATCCACTTTAGGGAGCATCAGAACTACTGGTGTACTGATTATGAAAACAGGCAGGCTTTTTTTAGTAGGGTGTAGTTAATTGATTTCTTGACGTGGTACATGCAACCTGCTTATTAGTAAAATGTCTTGCAAAAGTACTTATCTGTGTGAAGTAGAATTTCATTGAATTGCCTGGATGAGGCTGGCCTGAAAAGACTTTCATATAGTTGAAGTCTGTACGATACTTCATTATGTGCTGCTTTGCTTTCTACTTCCTGGCTCAGAGAAAACTTGCTTCATATAAAATGTATTAGTATTCAGAATTTGTATGCTTTTCTGGAAAAAACCTCAAAAGACTGATAATCTGCAGACAGTATATGCGTGTGGAAACATGCTAATGTACACCTATCAAAAAGTCATACATCTTTGCACATATTACTATTGAAAACAAACATGTAAGTTCTTATCCGTAAGATCTAACTGTGAGTGTTTCCATTCTGGTTAAACATACACTGTAACTCCTCTGTGATATCTTTGCTGACATATTCCCTGAAGTCATACTGAATTTCCCCATGGGGATCCAATTGGGACATTAAAAGTTTAGGATTTAATCTGTGCTTTCATAGCAAGAGTCATGGCAGGCCTTCTTAGTATTCATTCAGTGTTCTTGGAGACATCTCTGGCAATACTGGAGTAATATTGGCATGGTCTATTAAAACTACAGTGAATAAAACTTTAAGACCCAATCTCTTGATTTACATTTCTTATAGCAACATCTAATAGAATTGGCAAGGCATAAATGTTAGACAATTTTTTTTCCTTTTATTTAGATCCATTAAAGCCCCTTCCAAGCACACAAAGGGAATTTAGATGATGAAAAGAATTAAATAAGAAATATAAAGCATTATCTTAGAAATATCTTGCAATACCTGTTGCTTAGTATGGCCACCTCAAAAACATATCCTCTTCACGTAACTCTGACTTGCAGAACTGATACAGATGCAATTGAAATGCAGCCATTTTCAGCTGCTGCACCCTGCCATGGTGACTGCTTCTAGTTGTTCTTTCTTTCTGCAGGTGTTGAAAAGTATACTTTATAAAAGAGGTCAGGCAATTTTATTTGGCTTTTTCTACTTTCTTGATTTCTTGTAATTCTAGTAGTATTCTTCCATTGTAAAATTCCAAATTATGCTTTATAAAAAGCTTTATGGTATGCATTGATTAAACTTTTTTTTTTCTTTCTTAAAGCTATATATGGTTTATAAATTGGTGCTCTTGGCTTCAACAGGGATGTTCACGGAACAAGTCTGACGTGCTAACTTTACAGAAGAAACTTGTTGAAAATTGTTAGTAAGAAATTTGCGAGGCTTTTTTTTTTTCCCTTGTACAACTTAAATAAGGGGTCTTCTTGTTAAAAACCTGAGGACGTGGTTAAATTTTGAAATAGGCTTTTGAAATACCTACATAGTAATGTTAAGAGCATTAAACTATAATAAAACAATTACCTTTGCCTTTTAGATTTAAAGCTGAATTTTCCCTCTATCTGGAGGGTTACACTTGAACAACTGTGGAGATGCATTGTCCCATGAGAGTTCTGGCAGGGACTGTTTCCCGGGAACAGTGCATTCAGAAACAGAAGGGAATATGCCCTAATATGTCTCAGAAGCTAAAAGCGTTGCTTGTTCCTCCTATCCTTCCTGACTGGAATTCCAGTAATTGTAGCTTCAGTATTGCCCACATCAGTAGAAAGGGAGACTTTTGTTTCTTGCAACTGCTACCTACCATTGCAAAGATGGATCTTTTTGACTGGGGATATGAGGGCATATTTATCCCATTAAAATGATCATTAGCATATTCTTTCATTTACTTTATCTTCAGCATGTTCCTTCTTCTAATTAAATTGTAGCCTATTGTATGGTAATTCTTTTACTTTCCTGAAGTGTTTCTTCCCCTTAAGATAGCTGTAGAGAATCAGAATTGATAGTTACCTCAATGAGCTGCATGACAGAAGATTGAATTCATAATGCTGTAATGGATCATAGCACATCTAGTTTTGAGAATTTCTTCTCTTGGCACTAGACATTTGTGAAAATATCTGCTGGTATTTTTTTCAAGTTTTACTATATGAATGTATGGGATGTTATTCTGGTACAAAGATGTAACACTTTATTTGGTGACAAAAATAAAATTTTCAGCATTCTTGGAGGAAGTTTGGATTTGGTTTGGTAGTTGCACATCACTCTGGGTATTTATAGATAGAGGGGGCAGCACAAAGGCTAGATGCTTTCCAGCATGTGTTAATGCAATAGTATATATCATTCAAGAAGATTTTTAACGGAGCTGATTTTGGAAATATGTTTGAAAACATCCTTGTCACACATGTCATCAAGGTCAGAAGGGAGAGAAATCGGAGACTTCAACATTTCAACTAAGGTTTTGTGAAAGGAGCACAGAATGTTAATGTTTGCTAACTAATAAACCAGTCTCTTCATGCCTCTCGAACAGTCCTGCAGTAGAGATGACTCAGTTTCTCTTGTTCCATGAAACGTTTAGCACACACTGCTATTTAGGACTTGAATATTCAACTCGCAGGGAGCATACTTGATAAAACCCACTGAGGGTGGATTATGAATCTGAAATGTTAAAAGTGGTATCAGATGAAAGCCTAGTGCAGAAAAATCCGCAAGTGAGGTTGGGAGTGTGGTGTCTGTACTTGGAAATACTCTAGTTGTTGAAGTAGCAGAGAACAGAGTTTAATTCACACTATCTGTTTATAGACAATGGAGGCTTTTTTGGCATAGCTGTAGTGCTTTGGAAAGGGCCTCTTCCAACTGTAGTATTGGCTTTATCATGCTTTGCTACAATCAGTTCTGAAGAAATGAGAACAGTCAGTTTCATGTTATAGCAATTCAGTGGCGTGTGGTGAATACCAGCTCATTCCTTTAAGTCCTGGCTTAGAACACCACCTAATTTCAAGTAAACATCAACTGAAAAATACTCACTTTGCTGAGCATTGGACCTGATTAACACCATCATAACATGTTTCTGTGTTTAGTAATTCAAGCTTATTACTTACAGTTTTGGGAAACTGCCATGTGTGTTGGTAGCACTCAGTTGTTAATTTAAAAAAAAAAATATTATCCATCGGTTAGACTAATATTAGGGGCCCAGATCTGGAGGTATACAGTATTATCAAAAGCAGACTACCTATAGTAGTGTTTGTGTGCCAGTGACATTGTAGGATAAATGCTGCTCTGTGTTCATTTTTTAACCAAGGAAAACTCCACTGATTTATTGGATTTATTCCAGACTTAAACCACTGTAAAAGCATACTACTGCTGTGTAAACACTTTCTGCCAGCAGGTGGAAATGTGTATATATACAACTCGTCCATTGACTTATTTTTGTCTTGGACTGGCTGGTGTTTCTCTCCCAGTCACTAAAGCTGGAGGTTTGTGAAAATCCTATTTAAGATTTGCAACCTAATGGATCTTGCTGTGCTAAAATTTTCAAGTTCAGCTCTTTTTTTATGGATGCCTGACTGCTCTTGGACCTATCAGGTGTTCCATCTCATACTGTAGCATTGTCATCAAACCTTCTTACATAGTCATGTATTAAATAAAAGGTAGTAATTCATAGAATGGTTTGGGTTCGAAGGGACCTTAAAGATCATGTAGTTCCAACCTCCCTGCTGTAGGCAGGGATACCTTCCACTAGACCAGGTTGCTCAAAGCCCCATCCAACCTGTCCTTGAACACTTCCAGGGATGGGGCATCCACAACTTCTCTGGGCAACCTGTTCCAGTGCCTCACCACCCTCATAGTGAAGAATTTCCTACTTAATCTAGTCTAAATTTACCCTCTTTCAGTTTAAAGGCATTACCCCTTGTTCTATTGCTATATGCCTCTGTATGAGGGCCCCAGAGCTGAACACAGTACTCCAAGTGGGGGTCTCATGGGAGTGGAGTAGAGGAGGAGAATCACCTCCCTCAACCTGCTGGTCACGCTTCTTTTGATGCAGCCCAGGATTTGGTTGGCTTTCTGGGCTGCAAGCGTACATTGCTGGGTCATGTTGAGCTTCTCATCAACCAACACCTCCAAGTCCTTCTCCTCAGGGCTGCTCTCAATCCACTCTTGACCCAGCCTGTATTTCTGCTTGGGATTGCCCTGGCCCATGTGCAGAAACTTTCACTTGACCTTGTTAAACTTCATGAGGTTCACACGGTTAGTTTTTGCTGTAAGTTTAAATCTCTTTCCATTACAATATTTCCTTAATTTTCAGGGACCAAAGAGTTTAATTCATAAGTTTTTTTCAATTATTTTATGTGAGCAGAATTACTGCTGCCTGGTTGTCAGGTTCTGTTTTATTTGGTGTATGTGATAGCAGTGGACTAGATAATATTTGACCAAAGCACCTTTATTTTCAGTGAAGCTATGGTGCAAGTGCATACAGTCAAGGTAAAGAAAGGAAAAAGCACTTCACAGAGTGATGAGTGTTCTAGGAATCCTTTAGTCTTAGAAACTTGATGGGAAGAGTGGCGTTGTCCTCACTTGCTGTTAATCCTTATTCTCTCCGCTGAAATTTGACTCTTAGCGGTGATTTACAAGAAAAAAAGAGCTTTTACAAAGATAACTACAGGCAAAGCTATCTATACTAACAGCAAAGCTATGTATACTAACATAACCAGAAAACTTAACTTGTTTTATGTATAGATCCTGATTTAACTGCTCATAGTAAATGGGTGCTATTACGTTTTGCTGTTATCTTCAGAAACAGTTTTCAGAAAATGCATGGGCTAGTAGTAGTTACATGTGATCTCTCTAACAGAAACTGGAGAGTCCAGACTTTTTGAAAGATAGGAGTATCAGAATAAGGTGCTATAATACCTACTACAGGTAGTTAAAAGTTGTAAACTGTGGCCAAGATGTCTCTTGTATCTTTGTGAAATTATTTTCTGTGGTACACATTTCTTCATTTGGCCTTGGAACTGTTGCGTTGCAGTAACTATACCTGTGTTATAGTACTAATCACAGATAAAGATGATCTTTGCCAATGAGTCTGTAGTTAACACAAAGCTTTTCTAGATTTTTTTCATGGCAATCTAAGCTGTAATGAATTCAGAACTATCTTGGCACAGTAGGACACATGTAATTGAAAATAACTTGGTTTTGGAAGCAATTTTTACTTGTTAGAGCTTACATAAGACCAGAATTGGATCCTAGCTTTGTATTTGAGGTTGAAGTTTTTCATGCTATTTCCATTACTGTATAACTATGATATAGTAAAGAGTTGCTGTTATTTATTGTGGTATGATGGAAAGTCAGATTTTCATGTCCAACAGAGAGTTGTGAGATAATCAGCTTGTCAAGGCACTAGGTGAGATACCTTGGATCCAGTTCTTAAGTAGTAAAAGCTTGGTTGGTTACTGAGGAAGACTCTATTTAAGTCAAGAGCAGGAGAAGACACCTTAGTGCCATTGATACTTGATGTTTGGATGAAGGCAAACTCTAGAAAGGAACTTTGAAGACTATTGTTTGAAGTGTGTGTATATTTATAAAGAGTGGTGACACTTTTAATACTTGTGCCATTCAGTTTGTATTAAAGCTATGGTGAATGAAGCTAAATACAGAAAACACGTTGAATTTTGAAGCTGATGTGCTACATTTATTTACTGTCTTAATCCCAGCTAATACCAATGTGAATTCTCAAATTTGGGAGAGCTTGCTAGTAGATGTGTCATGTTAGCCAACTTTCAGGCTGAGCAAATTACTGACTGTACTCAACGGGGTATGTAATTTTTCAGGGATGGAAGGTAACCAGAGACTGTGGGGAAAAAGTCCTTACTCACAATGGAATTTGTCAAGCAGACTCACAAGTGGCATGGCATTGTTTGCACTTGCTAATGGCTAATTGACTGCCTTACAGCTCAGCTTAAATATGAAAGGTCTTGCCTTCCTTTTTTTCTGTGTAACAGAACTAGAGGAGAGGAGGGTACTGCTACATCATCTGGTGCATTTGGTGTGTGATGCTGGTCACACCCTGCTTGGCTTGGGAGAGCAGACAGCTCACAGTACAACACTATTCCCTTTTTATTTTTTGCGCATTTTCCTGCTTGGTAAATATTATAGCTATCTCTTTTTTTGCCTGAAAGAAATACAGAGTTTTTCCTCTATGCACTTCTGATTGAGAGATACAAAGGGCTTCTTTCCTAGCATACCACAATTAAATAGGAAAAGGTTATCTAGCCTTTCTGAAGAAACTCATTTAAAAAGAAAGGAATAAGAATATTTTCTCTTATTTTTCTGAATAATATGCACAGATTACATTTTGCAACTTGGTCCAAAATCCAATCAGTTCTTTTTATTATGTAAACTTCTGCTAATTTCTGTACATAATGTAATTCCTTGGCATTTTGGAGAAGACAGTGATGGAAACCAGTGTGTATGGATTTTTTTTTTTAAGGTTATTTTGGTGTAATGAATTAAAAGCCCATCCTCAGTCAGAAACATTTGATGAAATGGGAAATAAATAACCAGACTGTATTAAAGTCTGTGACTAAAATTGTAAATTTGAATATGATTCATCTAAAATTATAGGTATAAAATACAGTAGAAGAAGTTTTATCTTGGTCTACTTAAGTCAAGTTAATTGGAAAAAGGGCAGTGCAGGAGAGAGTGGCAATTTGTTTTGTCCTGTTGTGACCACAGGGTATTTCAGAATAGTTTGAGTTTGTTAAAAGGCAAATTTTGCTGGAAGGGATAAATGCAGGATTGTGTTTGTCAATTTATAATAGGAGTGGAATTTCATTAGCACTACTATTCATTTGTGTTGTGGGAGGAAGAGTAAAATAGATTCTCATTGACTTAAAATGTCACTGTCAATTCTAGCTGCTGGAATTCTCTGTAGTTCGTTGGCTGAATATATGAAAGAAAATAGGACTATGGGTCAGCCCTGTTCTCTCTAATTAGGATCCTTGGGGCTTTGTGTGGGCTTATACATTCGGGGTTTTTTGTTGCTGTAGTTTTATAACATTGCGCTTTTGTATTTTCTTCTAACACCCAGGCTCTCTTTGCTTCTGATAGTGCTTCGTTTTTATTTCTGTAATGCAAACTGTCTTCTCAATTGTAAAAGCATAATTTGTTATGCCTATACTTCATACCTTTCTCTCCCTGATCTCTTGTAAAGTCCTTGACATTTCTTTGCTCAGTCTATCCAGCATAATGTTTACATGATTTTCTTGTCCAGCTGCTGACTGTCCTTTCTTCAGTGTTTCTCTCAAACTTCTGTTTATTCTCACCTTCAAAGAGCTGTACAACAAATCTGTTTATCCCTTTTCTCTCTTCACATTAATTCCATCTTCTGCTCCGTCTTTCTAAGCTTTGTTCCTTGTCACAAATTTCAGTATACTCCTTATAGGGCATCATTTGAAATAAAAATCTGCATACTGATGGAAAGATATGTGTGATTAAGCCAAAGCAAAAATTAAACAGAAGAATTACCATCTCTGCCAGTTCCAAACACATAGAATCGCAAGCTGGCTACTAGTTCCTAAACTTTTTGGAATGAGGTTTCTTATCTTATAGAAATACTTGGTAAGGATTATTGAGAAATACTGTCCTCCCTGCTCAAAATGGCAGATTATATTGATCATGAAATTTTCTGCTACTACTTATGAATGGCCTTTGAATTATGGCTGTCATGAAGTTCTGTATTAGCATGCTGTGAAGTGATTTTAAAACAAAGCAAATTAAATCAGAAATACCTGTTGTTAATCTTGCATTCAGAAATACGATATTAGGTGAAAATCACTTCAGCCTCTTATGACTTTCTGCCCCTGTAATTTATGAAGATAAAGCATCATTCTCCTGCCATTTTTTTCTGTATCTTAGAAAAGAAAATTGTATAAGGAAGACCTTTCATTTATAGATGACAAGTCTTCTCACCAAACTTTGTCTGCAATAACTGCTTTTTTTTTTTCCGATTGTTTTTAAACTTGCAGAATAAGTGTTTAAACTCCTTCTTCCAATAACCTCAGAGGAAATTATATTTCCTGGAAAGGATTCATTGCTTGCTCTCTGTTATTTTTAAAGTTAGTATTAATCATTGATATTCACCGCAAGTATTGAAGACCTCCGATTTACAGGTCTTCAGGGAAAAATGAAGGGTCCCTTAAAATACTTGGGCAATAGTTCTTCCTTGATTCAGAGAGAAGTTTCGTGTCTTTATAGTAACAGTTATTAATGGTAGTGTGTTAGACAGGAGGTTTTATTTCTTTAATTTCAAACCAGCATATGTTAGACATAAACAATTAAAAATACAATATTGTTAATCCCTTAAAACTGTTTTATAGTAGGTAAAGTCTAGCACTCCCTATTTTAAATATGGCTTTAGTTGAACTACTGCTTCTCAAAATATTTCCACTTATCTCTGAAGTCATAATTATGGCATTCACTGTATTTGAATATAATTGCTGCACTTTGCATTCTGTTCAAGTCATGGGACTTAAGTAAGGAATTAATCTCAGCTATTGCTTTTCTTGCCTACAGTAACCTGCATTTTAGACCCCATCTCCTTTGTTTATTGTCAGTTATAGTGTAATGTTTCCAGTGAGGCTGTCTCATATGTGTAGAGTAAAATGGAGAGAGACATTTACAAAATAATAAACAAATACCATGTACGTGGTTATGAGGCTCACCCTTAGCAGATGCACAGAGATTTCTGGATACAGGAACTGCAAGAGCTCCGTGTTAATCCTATTGTAGACAAATTCTCCTAAATTATTCCACCTATTTAAGAAATTAAATGTCGTGATCTATAAAATGAAAAAAAATACTATTTCTACATAACAAGACTTAATTGATTCTTGTCAAGTGTTTGAGATGCTTTGCTTTACAGAAGGTGTTGCTGGGTATTTACAAATATTTATTCTATTGGATGCAGTATCAGTGAGTAGAACAGACCAGTAATAAATGTGTGCATCTTTAACATGTCCTAAGAGAATTAAAACTTGCACAGAAGGAATTGGAATGTTGAGAGACTTGTGCTCTTGGTAGATGAAGACCTTATGAAGTGTTTTCAAAAGCCTGATGAGTGCAGTAAACTATAGATAGCATGTTCACTGTGTTTTGCCAGTCACACAGAAATTGGGATGAGGCTTTGAAGTAATGTAGGACTATTTAATAGTATTACTCTGTGTGCCTTTTTTGAATGTGTGACTTCTTGATAGGAAAGAGCTGCACATCTGCACTCTAAAAATCTAAAGATATCCTCAATTTGGAATTGATCTGAAGAGAGTTGCAAAGCCCGGTCCTTTTCCATCACAACTATGATGCTTTATGTGTCAAGTTTCCTCCTAAAAAGTAATTAGTGTTTTCGTTTTGTCCCTCTTTATTTGATTTGGAGATGCTTTTGGGTTTTTGTTCCTCTGATGGGTAGAATTGTCCCTATTTCCACCAAAACTAATAGCACAAATAGCTCCTCTTTAAATAAGAACATTAGTGAGAACTTTAATGGAATCTGATGATGCTTGGACCTTGTTGTCCCTGCCACCCTTCTCTTTTCCTCATCTCTGCTGAAGAAGAGAAATTGAGTTTTGGGAGAACAGTAGCCTTCTCCCTTGCTACTTCCCCTTACGACTTGTAGTGTTGAGAACGCTCCTTTGATGCTGGTGGGCCATCTCTGGTACTCTCTTGCTTTGCTCTGCAGTGACATTCTTGCTGCACACACTGAAGAGAAGAATGTGCAAATCAAAGGCAGTGCAACAGAAGATGGGGCCCGAGACATTTCTGGAGCATTACCAGCTCTCCGCACTACCTAGCCCAGGGAGGAGACAGGCTCAGCACATGCTGAGCACAAACCACTTTGAGGGTCTCTTCACATTTTTCTCCTATTCTCTTTATCAGTCTTTTTACTGGGGCTCTCTGAAGTTTCTTGGTCCTTGGGAATTATATCCATCTGCAGTGTTGCTACTGAACAATAGTAGTAATACCAGAGTCCAATTTAGCAGTATTTCTTCAGGAGCTTGGGTCCTTGACTGATTTGTAGAGGACAAATGAAAAGAGCAATTGCAAATGGGTTTCTGTGCTATTAGAGCTCTGAACAGCCTTTCCTCTTGGCTGTGTGTCAGATTATACCTCAAGGGGGGACGGGTGGGCTATGAACCTTAAAAAGATTTAAATACTTAAGTGCAGGGTCAAGTATTTGTATCAGTGGGTGTCTTAACAAACTGGTCTCAGAGTACTTAGCAATAATAATTTTCTTTAATATTTTTAGGTAGCACTGAAAGTGGTAATTGAGTAGCAAGTGTTTTGAGTTCTTACTTTTTTTTTTTAATCAGATTTCCCTACAATTTACTTACATGCTAATTTCACTATAGAACTTCAGTTTTGGATTAATTTTATACAATATAGGGACAGGTTGTTTTGCTGTGGGGAAAACTTTTATCCAATATAGCAATACCTGCTCAAAGAACTAGTAAGACAGCGAATGAACCAAGCCAGGAGAGGAAGAGGTTGTTAGTGTTAAGGATTGTTAATGTCTCTCCTTTAGAAGATCATCTTAGCGTACAACTTTTTTCCCCCTGTGGACTCTTTGTTTCTACCATTATTCAGCTATCTTAGGGTATTCCATTAGCACATAACAATGAAGGGAAAGGGAATTACTGGCTTGTGGACACTACCCTGTAGCTCCCTGAGGCTGTGCAGCCTCTCTTCCCATACAAATAACATAGACTTCACCTCTTTTGGAGCCATCAGTTCCAGCATACTGCAGTATTAGCCATTCTCCTCAATGACAGCCCCATAGCTCTTTAAGCATTTTCTTTATTCCTCTCAGGTGTGCCGACCATGGTAGGCTTAAATTGACTTTGGCAAGAAGCCACAATAGACGTATGCAAGGAGGCTGTCATCTACTAATGCAGAGTAGTGGTTTCTAGATGTGAAACCCATACCCTGATCGCTTGCTTTGCCTGCTATTTCAATGGCCCTGCGTCAGTTCAGTCTACCACCGAAGCGTATTTGCTTTGTTGTTTACAGTTGTTTCTTCCATCTCCAGAATATGTATCTGAGCAAAGTGATACTATGGCAAAGGATCCATATGTTGCTGTGGGAATCTGTGCCTTGGACTTAGTAAGTAGTAGAACTGTGGCTGATTTATGTCTCAGTGTGGGGATAACTGTCTGGTGTCTTCATTTTTCTAATATTTCATATATGAAAAGGAGACATTGCCCACTGTTAAAGAGGTGAGCTCATCAAAAAGGAAAGATTATTACAAATCAAGCTTTATGTTCTTCTTTGAGGATAGCTAGTTGCAAAAATTGGGAGGAACAGCAGAATAGAAAAGTTTAAGAATTAAGTGCCAGTACCTCTGACCTCCTGTTTGAGCATCAAACCTGCCTTGTATAATAAAAGCTATTTATAAATTGCTGCTCTGTTAAACGTGTACAGAATTTTACGATGCATAAATTGCGGAACAGAGCCAGCAAAGGGACTTAGCAGAGTGATGAATGGACGACAGGGTGTAAGACTGAAACTGTGTTTTATTCATGGATTGTGAGGTCAAGAAGAACTGCTGGGAAGGGCTGGCAGTTGAAGGAGAAAGATATAGAACCTAGGAGATAAAGAATACACTTATCTGAGAATTATCAAACCACGTTGTCACACTTCTTTTTGGCAGTTACAACTCCAGGTAGTAGCTTTTTATTTTTACTTTGCTACATTTTCATGAATATTTTCAGTCTTTCTCCCAGCTCCAGTTGCACTACTGTCACCAGCTGCTTCCCACGTCACAGGCCTAATCCTCCTAAGTCACAATAATTTATTTCATTAGATTTTAAGCAACAGGTAAGAAGAGGTTTGGGGTTGCTTCCCCCCCACCCCCCTTTGTTTTGACAATGCCCACTTACCTGCCCAATTATACTGTGGAGAGAATGTGATCAAAAAAACAGGACATCAGGCAACCCCAAGTTGTATTCTTGATCTGCGGCCTAGCTAAAAGTTCATGAATCTGTTCAGTTGTTTATCACTGCTCAAAAGACTGTTAGAGACTGATAATTTAATTCTGTTGGTCATGCAGATATTCCTCAGCAGAATGCCATTAATGCAACTGAATTCCAAATGGATGAGTCAAGTTAAGGTCACTGTTTTCTTTGTAGTATTGTCACAGGATATGTTTAACATGCAGGTGCATTTTATATCCTCAAATATCACAGTAAAATAAATTGAAACAAGGCTAGAATAGAACTGGTTTGGACCAATGAATGAAATCTGATTTCCACTTGTTTTTTATTCCTTTCATAAATTTGTTGTAAGGTCGTCATGTATTTCATTTAAAATTGGCAGATAGATTGTTTAAAAATATGTGGTTGCACTTTGAAATGCATGTTTTCCTGTCTTTTATGTGTTTTCTGTGTCTTGCATCTGTAAGGATTTCTGCCAAAAAAAACGTTGAAAAGGTAATTAGAGGCACTCAAGATAATTATTACAAAGAGAAGAATTCCCTTACCTGGTAGCAAATGAGAAAACATATCCTGATTAGTTTTACAATAGCAATGGCCTTTAGTTTTCTTCTGGTACCTTGTGGGGTATTTTCTTAAATAGGTAGTGTAAAGGACTCTTATGTTTCTGGAAACTTCATCAGTTCTTTTTCATGCAGAAATCACAAGATTCACTTTTGCAAGCTCCTGTGTCTTGACATATCCTTGATATTGTAACTTTGTAATGCTGTAATTTGATTTCTAAAAAAAAAAAAAGGGAAGCAGTATTAAATAAAAAATAAAAAGTAGAAAATATTTGCTTGCAATTCTTTATAAATGAAATATATGTGACTGTGCCTGCAGTACTTCTCTTGGTCTAATTTGTGTGTTGCAGACTAACAGTATGTATTTGCTTGCCAGATTTCATCTTCGTTTTGGCCACCAGTGTTGCTGAAGGCCTCGTCAGAGCATGAAGGAAGTGCATTGAAAGTGGATTCATGCTTTTTCACTAACATCTTTTACTATAACATATCTTTCAGGGAGCAGCCTATTGCTATCCAAGCCTGCAGTATACATCTGATGAGCTCTTAGGTTAGGCAGGGTGAGTGGGAGAGCCTTAGGTCCACAGCAGTTACTCAGCAGAGTGCATGCTGCTAGCAGACCACTTAGACACTCCTGTTCTCTGGAATTGCCTTGCATGCTGACTGGTATGCTAGGAAAGCTAGCTATGCTGTATAAAATGCTTTTCTCAGCCGTACCTTTGTCCTTGCAGCTATCCAGCAATATAGAATATTTTGGTCTGCTAATTTTACCTGTATGTTGAGCCAAAATATTACAGACTTGTTTGGTGCATCTGTCCTCACTGGTAGATCCAAGGTGCTTCATGGTACAGTGAGTATTTTGATCTTTATGCTATAGCAAATGTAACTTTAGAGGGATATTAAAGTTTGTTTGCATTTATAGTAATACCTTATGCTGGGCATGACATGAATGTCTGTTCTGCAAATAATTGCAAGCACAGCCTGCACACTAAGCAAAATGCAAGGAGAGCATGATGATTATTTTGTGAATAATTCAAGATCTTAATTTTTAAGTAAAGGAACCATTTGTTCCATTATAAAATTAATATCTTTGAAATAGAAGATCTGTCAAATTTTTTCCCAGTAGTAATAACTTGATACTTGTCTTCTAATCTGTCAATAATGTTTCTTTTAAGGAAGCACATTTTTGCTAGATATTTATTTTATATGGATATTTTATGGATATAGATAATATATATGTATATTAAAATTTTATTATGATAGTACATGAATCAGAAATGGCTTTGCCATAACTTGAGACAGAATTTGTTAAGTTAGCTGTAAGAACCAATCTTTCAGTTTGCAAAATAAGCAAAATTTGCTTTGGTAATTTGAAGCAGTAAATATGAAATCCCATTCAATTTTTTGACACTTTCCAGAGCAGGAAGTTATTTTAACGTGGAATAGGACTGTGTTTACAATAGTTACTAACAGCATCTTTTGGAAATGCTACAAAGATGGCATTACTTGTTTCCACATATCACAGTTGGCCCACAAGTAGCATATTTTTTCTTCAGTGCTTTCCCTGGTGTTATTTACTCCCTGATTTGGTCAAACCAATCCCTAAAAGTAGACTACTCATGTTGAGAAGCTAAGCGCGCTCAGGAAAGAAGTTTAGTCAAAATACTGGTGTTGGTTTATCATTAGTTGAATTGACATACTGTAATCGTGGTGCTGCAATATGATTGGCCAAAATGATGCCGTGAAGATACTTTATTCCTTTAATGTCTGTTACTTTGTGCTTTCTGTATATGGAATTTTTATGGAATGTGGAGGACATGCAGGATTGTGCATGTGACTTGAAATACAAAGTGGGAAGGATAGTACATGATGTCTTATATAGGGCTCTGGGAAGGAAACAAATTACATACCTTCCTGAAAATAAAAGGCTCACTAACATGTTGTATAATGTGTTTTCTGAAGAAAGCAATTATGTATTTTAATCCTGAAGTCTAGGAAATATATGCATTACATGTGTTACTTTTGTATACATTGATTTGCTTTTCTCTAGAATTGACAAATTAGACTTGCTTTGGACCAAAGCCAAATAATATAGGAGGCAATTTCATGCCTTGTGAATTATTGAAGAGCATGTTTGGTACGTAAAACTTGTCTTCAGTTTGCTGGCTCCCTTCCCATTTCTCTTAATCCCTTTGGGAATCTTGGTTTGAACTATCTTCCAGAGGCTCAGCCCAAAGGCTGGCTAACCATTCCAGAGGAATGGAAGGAATTTTAAATATGACCTCTCTTTCCCCTTACATTTGTCCCTTTCTGGATTGCAGTCTCCTTTTTGCTAATTCTAGATGTAGGTGATGTTAGATAGCAAAATACATTTTGATCGTTATGGTTAACCCTGTCACAAAATCATTGTCTAAACTTGGGATCAGAGGATGCTCAAGGCAATCACTTTTTTTTTCTGTATCTCTGCAATAGATTTAAGAAAGTAAGGTATCATGGTCCATTTTCTTACTAAAGTATGTGCTTCTCTTCTGTTTGTACAGTCTGGTAAGTTAAAGTTAGTTATAGGGCAGGACTGCTGGATTTCTGCTGTAATAGCAGCATAAGTGAGGAAGATGGACAAACAAATAAACTTGCCGTATAATCATGTTGTTGGAATAGAATATGACTCAGACAAATTTTGGTCAAATGTGAGCTTTTGTAATAATTTTGGGCTGGATTTTGTTGGACATAAATCCAGTGGATTACATGAGTTTATTGTGAGATGAGGGGTGATTTTTATATACAGGGGCGATTTTCAAGAGCACTAAAGATGCCTATTAAACTTACCTTAAAGGCTTTTTTTTTTTTTTTTAGTGATCTGACACCTCTCCCTATATTTCTGTCATTTGGCTTTGCCAAGGTCTGAAATAGCATATATTTTAAATTGGGAGGAGATCTGCAAAGATGTACTGACAACATAATGTGTTCCTCTTTGGAATTCTTTGGGATATAAGTATAAATACAGAAAACATGTTAGAGCATTTTAAAGGTTACAAAAAAGTAGTTTTAATAGATAGAAATTATTCATGTTAATTTTCAGTGTCACTCATAGGTACATATTTTTCCCCTCTTTCCGGATATTTGTTACATAACAAATTGAATGTATTTATCATATCTTAAGAAGTGAAGGTCCAGATTTTTCTCGATTTACACAGAATGCTGCATGGAAACTCAATAAATGAGATAGGCATTGTTTATTTAAAAGAATACAAATTTTATTAAAAAGCTTACCATCTAAAAATGTTATATAGCGGTTTTTGCTTTCCCCCATATGAGATGATTTGTGTAATCCCCGTTACTGATATGCTGTAGAAAGTTTAATAATAGTACAACTTTATTACTTCATAAATCTCTGTTATGGCAACATAAATCTTGTATGACAAACTTGAGACAAAATCACATTAATTGTGTCCTTCTATTGACTTCAGCTGAGTCGTGTCCAGATTCTTTGACAGAACTAAATATAAAGAAATGCAAAGAGGTTGTTTTTCTGTTACGTCTATATAGACAAAGCTAAAATAACTTAAAATAGGGGAGTAAATGTGCCAACGCTTCCTGGAGAGAAGACAGGTATCTAGATATTGATGAGTTTGACTCTATGATTATAAAGTTCTCCACCACACTTCTCACGTAACTTTAATGTAGGAATAAAATAAGCTAGTATAGTATTAACCATAGTAATTGAGATTAACGTGTTGTAGCAGGGAATCCTGGCAAGATGACCTGGAAGACGGGGAAAACCAACATTTATTCTGGTAGCATAAACTCATCAAGACAAATCTGGATCTCTTCTCAGTATAGGTTACTGTCTAATGGGGATGCCATCACGTTTTCCTTGTGATGCAGATGGCAGCCACTAATATGAAGCTTTGGAGCACTTGATTCATTTCTGACTGCTGTTGCTTCCCCATGCTGCACTATAATGAGCTTATTTTCCATAGTGATTGTATGTAGGTGGGGGTAGCGTAGAGAGAATTAAAAAAAACAGGAGGGATTATAAAGAGAGTAAGGGAGGTGATTTAAAATCCTTCATGTGGAAAGAGAGGCTTATGGATGGCTCTTTTTCCTCACTTTTTGCATGGATACTTTCCTTAATTTTACTAGCATCTCTTGTTAACTAGTTCTGTTTCAATGGCCTTCAATGCACACACAGGGATTTGCATGAAAGTGAGAAATGTTACTCATGAAGATTAAAATTTGGCTTTGCTTCTGCTCAGTCTGGTTATTTTGTTTTTATTGTAATGATTTAGATTCTAAGGATAATTACCACAGTGTCTGATATGGACTAAAAGCTCATGGGAGAGCTATTTTTAAGCATGGTACTAAAAGTTACAGTAAATTATTAATAAATTCAATATCTAATTTGGCAAAACCTGATAGTACTTGCCTTAACTGTTTATAAACTCCATAGTATGCTGTTGAAGGAGTTTCTAAATATTAAGCAGAAGTAGCAATTCATAAAGGAAAACTGCATTCTTTGTTGTCCTGAACACTGCTGTTAGGGTGTAGGTAATCAGCTTGAGCATCATGAATAAAAACTCGAAAGAACAGTGGAACAGTTTTTAGTTTTAACATTATGGTTGTTACTGCTCATCAGAAATTACCTATTTGTTTCCATATACTGTACTGAAAAAAAGGATCTGTATTAATTACAAATTCCTCATAATTTAATTGTGTTTAATGGACGTGTAACGCACTACAGAGGTTAGATCTCATGTCAGGCAGGCAGATTTTGAATGAAATGTGGCAGGGCTGGGATGTGGGACTCATGGCACCTTAAGAGAAGGAGATGTGTAACAATTCTGACTCCTAGAGCCAGAGACCATCAGTGAGCTCCAATCTGAATCTTGTCTTGTGGTAATGCTGCAGCTCCTAGTTCTGAGTTTCTACGGGCATGGTTCACCTTTAAATTTAGGCATGCTAACTGTCAGAATTAAAGTGTAATCTGATGTCAAGAGACACAGACTGTTTGTGACCTTGGATGAATCACTTGGTCTTAAGAGGAACAGCGATATTATTTGGGTAATAAAGTTATTACCTCAGAAAGTTCGGAGCACAATTTTTTCTTTTTTTTAATTTAACAAGTCAATTCAGGAGTATAAGGTATGTGAGGATTTAGGTATTTTTACAGAGTCCACTGGTTATTCCACTCATACGGGATATGTCAGTGCTTTCATGAAATGTGCTTTCTCTTTCTTCCTTTCAATATTTTTATTCATTTAATGACAAAAATAGATTCAAGAAGTTGTGAGGGAATTCAAAAGCCCATGAACAAGTTTAAAAAAAGAACACTTATGTATTCATCTACACTTGGTGTTTGCCAGCTGCCCTGGCAGCTCTTGAGTGCTGTCACCTGGCTTAGCATCTGGGCAAAAGCAGAAGTTTTCAATTACTGTTCTGGTGTTCCAGTTTTATCCTGGCTCCTCCTCCTCATTCCTATAGACGTGGGCATTTCACCTGCAAGTGAAATGCTGGACAGGAATGATTCTTAACAAGCAGGGTGTTACTACTACACAACAATTCAGGGGATGGTTTTTGCATATAGGATTTCTTAAAAAAGGAGATTTCATAGGTTCTGAAACTACTGGCAAAAAAAGCTGAATAGTTTCAGCTAAGAAAAATACTGAGTTTAGGTTTACAAACCAGAGAAAATGATACATCCTGATATGAAATGATACAAGCGTACTGATTAGAGTACTGCCCAGGGTGTGGGGAACCTGATTCAGCACTGAGACTGTAAATCATACCTCTTCCATCTTTGGGCGAATGCTTACTGCAGGCTTTCCTGGCCCAGGCACTCTCAGTTTCTTCTGTTGCTGTTATTCCAAGATAATTAAAATGTCCCGGCTTGCTTCAAATCTTCTGTTTGAATTAACTGAAGACTAGATTTGAGCGGCAGGACACTTGACTTCGGAAAGATGTCTTAACTGCTTGCTTCTAAGGTAAGTCTCCTTTGGTCTCTTCATTGGAGAGGGTTCACTTTGAATGCAGTTCTCGATCTTGGAGAAATCAGTTCTGTGATAGATTTTAGCTAACCCAATAGGTAGTGCTGCCAAAAAGGCCTCTCCCACCTCCTTCACTGCTGCTTGTGTGTATCTCCGTGGAAGTGCAGGAAGGGAGGTCAGGATGGCTCCTTTCACCACAAGGTAGCTGTTGCATTGGCTTAGCTATCTTGTAGAGTCACGGGACAAGGGAGGGTCCTGAGCTTTTCTGTAGAAGGGAACTCCTCTTTCTCCTCTCCATTTTGTGAGTCTGGCCTTCATTTCACAGCTTTTATTACAAGACTGAAATGGAACATGTCATGTCAAAATGAAATTTTGAGAGGGTTTGAGCAAGAGAAGGAGCTGTTTCAAATTCAGTTTGATCTGCCGAACTGAGAAATCAATTATTCACACAGCCCGAGTAAGGACATAAAATGAAATTGTATATTATCTCTAGTTAACTTTCCTCTCTGTAGCTTTAAGCAGGATATTTGAGCTTAGACATGGTGTGTGTGTGGGGGGGAGTGTTGAGTGTTGGTGGTGGGTTTTGGTTTTGTTCTTTGTTGTGTGTTGTTGTTTTGGGTAGGTTTTTTGTTTGTTGTTTGTGCAGTGGGATCTTCTGTGGACTAGAATGCATGGAGAAAACACTGGGAGGGATAGCTGCTATTGACTAGGTGGGGAGAATGACCCCTGAATTCTCAAGGCAACTTATTTCATGTGTATCCAAATACAGTGTCAAGCTGAAACCACTTAGACTCAGTTCTGATGAGGTCATGGTCCAGGATGTAGTGGCTGCAGAGCCAACACTCATGAGCAGAACATAAGTACAAATGTGCTTTCAGTTATTGATAATCTGTTTCACTATAAAAAAAAAAAGGTAATTGAATAGCAAGAAACATAAAAATGTTAAATTATATATATTTCAACCAATGAGGCTTTTTTCCCAGATCTAATCTTAGGCTCTTTTGATGTAATGCTGTGAAGTTTTTAGACCCTTTTTTTTAGCTCCTATCCTTTTACTCTGTCTCTGAAAATATGCATCATGAATGGGTGGTTAGTATTGAGACAGTATATTCTGCATGCTTTGACTTGCATCACGCAATCCATACCCTAGAGAAATATTTGACCTAGGGGAAAAATAGTGCAGCGATTAGTTGGAGGCAACACACAACTCTTAACGGTCCCTTTTAGGATGTTAGTGGATGCAAAGATGCTTTAGTAAATTTTTTTCAGTCACCAAGAGGGTGACAAGTGACTGTCTATCCTCTTGAAAACCTAAATATAGGGAGATGGAATTGTCTTTATTGTCTTCCTTCAGTTACCCCTGGCCAGCATGTGTTTCAAGCTCTTGCTGCGATTTAGTCCTGGGGTTTCAAGCTGTTTATATTCGGATGGGAGGGAGTCACCTACCCATAGCTGGGCACAAGTGGAGAGGTAGAAATGATATTTGGATTAGGATCCTCTTGGTAGGCAGTGACTGTATAGCATTTCAGCTCAGAACTCTCTTGTTTGTAATGAACCTTCATTTACCTGGTGTCATTTCTGCATCTTGTCTGGGATTTGTCATTCCATCATCAGTCCCTTTTCTTCCTGAATTTTTGTATTCCATTTTTACTTTTCTCTAAGAATCTTTTCCCTGTTTCACTCCAGCTTCCTCATTAGTTTCTAGCTTTACGTCTATCCCTGTGTTCACTCCTACATCATTCTGTGTTTTCTGGTCTAGGGCTTACCTTTTGTCAACACTTCTTATGCCTTGTGCTCTTGTATGTGCATTATATTCCTAGTCAGAGGACCTGGAGGTTTTTTGCTGTATCGTGTTATTTTAGTTTTCAGAGAAGGGAGGCTTTAGGTCATAAGAATCCACTGTTTTTTAAATTTTCCGAGATCAAAATAATCTCTGGATGATGATGCATTTGTTGTGCCATCAATCAGCCATTTCTGAGTTGTGGGGAAGGAAGTGTGTTATGCTTTTCCATGAAGTTCCCATACTATGCTGAATGGAGGAAGGAACTTAATCTTATGTTTAGGCAATGATTCATGGTTGTAAATGGTTTTGTATAAAGCTCTGACATAACATGCCCATATATGAAAATGCCATGCCTTTACAGATGCAACTGGGAGATGTAGCCAAATAAGAGAATTAGTAAGCTTTCTGTTCTGTTTATTTTATTTTTAGGATTGACTTAAAAATTCCACTAGAAAGGTCTCAATTATTCATTAAACTGAGTAGGTGTTCTGAAACAATTTCAAACCAATTTACAGAACTTAATAGAGATTATATCTGTTTATAGAATTTCACAGGTTTAATGGAAAAAAGCCCACAAATGTGGTCTTATTCTTTCTTAAATTCTAAATAGTTTTTCCATGAGAGATGCATTGATTTCTTTCCCTTTGGTTTTCTCTTACTCTTTATTTTACTAGTCATTGGAATGTGCTAACATTCCTAGCATTGAAGAGATCTGAAAATTGAATCTAAAGCACTGGAAATGGTCTTCTGTCTTCCTTGTGCTTTATCTATTTACATGAAAAAGACTGCGTTATTGACACTGTATCATATTTATTGTAGGTTCCTGGATCTTGTTGCCATAGTTACATCTGGTAGTCAGAAAGAGTTTTGCTGGGTTCAAAGTTATGCTAATTGACAGTTTCTTAGGGAGAATAATCCTTGAATTTCAGGGAATAATCATTCTTTCTTGCTCTAAAACTTGTGGAAACTCTTTAGTTTTCAACCACAACAATATCCACCCCCCAACCCAATGTGATACCAAGGCTATGTGTACTTAATTTTTCTCAGAGAATGTTTTTGTGCTGGAATGCTTTTTGCTGTTTGATCAGTCCTCCTCTTGCTTTTCTACTCTTTCCCCATCTCAGAAAACAGTAGCCCTTTTCTGATGCTAGTATAGATTTTTCTGGAGAAGTGACAGTAATACAATGTCTGTCTTGAGTTTCAAAGTCCTGATTTTTGTGGGTAATGCAACCTATTGTCCAAAGAAAGATAAGCAGGGTTAAGCACATGGAAAAGCAAAATATTATTATTATTGATGCACCATTAATATTTTACATGTTCTTAAAGTAAATTGACTTACTCTTACAAAAGAAACAAACAAAAACTAAACAAAAAAAACTTCACCAGAACTCTTAACACTTGGTCCTGGACTTTCTCTCATGTTATCATCAAGAAAAGAGAAGTCAGAGTGATGTAATTGAGCAAAGACTTTGTGCTGAAGATTCCTTCTAAGCAACCATGGGTATGTGTAGTACCTAGTAAGAAAGCTGTATCTACAAGATTATCACAAATGCACAGGATTGGATTAGCTACAGATTTTGTTAAATTAAATTGTTTGAAGATATAATCAAGGCACATCTACCTTGAGATTCCAGCTCACATTAATGTAAACTGATTTGTACCATGGGAGAGTTTTATCTAGTTTCAAGCAAGGACAAGCTATGCCTCCTGCAGTTTTTGCCACCTTATGTGGGTTGCTAAAATCCTCTTATAGAAAAGGCTTTATTGGAGCAAACATTTAGATTTTTATAATGGTAGTGTGTAACAGCACTCAGGCCTTGTACTTCCATCCTGTAGGAGACTAGGGAGAAGAGGAACAGCTGCTGGTCCAGCTTCCTTGTAACGTCCACTTAATGCTAAATATTCAAGGTCTTTTAAGCTGAGTTTTCCAGATGATGTCCAATGGTTACCCAATTAAAATGCAGAACCTCAGGCACTTCTGACTCACCAAAGTTATCAGAAGAACTTCCAAAACTGGATAAACTTTAATTTGTCTCTCTCAATGAAGAAGTGATTCAGGGAGAGTTACTGCAACTATTGCATTAAATACCTATGATGAAGGTCTGATTTAAGAGCATTTAAATGCTTTCTTTGGGCTGTGATAACTTAAGACTTTGCAAACATGGAGTTTTCATTGAGGAGCGAGCCAAAGTCTATTGACCATGCCTTCTTAACCAGCCTGTTACAGACTGCTTTGCTTTGTGAAGGGTTGGTAGCTTGTGGCGAGAGCCTAGCATGTGATTTAGCACTGACTGAGAACAATTGCAGACTCTGGCAAAGAATCTTGTGCTCCAGAAACTGCTGGGGCTGTTGGTATGGGGACCTCCCAGAGACAGAGGGAGGTGAGTGAGAAGGTTTGAAGCGGTTTATTTAGGAAATGGGGGCTGGGCTGGATAAGTCTGGCTTGATATCTTTGTAAGTATTAGCCTGGATCTCCAGCAGGGAGGGAGGGGGCAGCGGCTGGCTGCATTGTACTGATGTGCATTCACTTGCCATGATTGAACTGCTATCCAGGCATTCTGAGTTTTTGTATTTTCCTGTGTTCAGTCCACCCTTTAACTCCTGCAGTGTGCATCCATCCGGTTAAACTTCTGTTCCTAGTGCACGCTCTTGCTCCTGGCAGCCTTGGAGTATGCCACAGAAGAACCTGATTGCCCAAGGAATTTGCAAATGTTTGGGATTTTCATTTAAAGCTTAGTGACTAATTAGGAATATACAGTGTACCTTGCTAGGAATATACAATGTACCTTGCTGAAATCAGAGATGTGGTCTAGTGAGTGAGAGAAATGGTTTAGAGCCAAGAGGTCTGCATTCTATCCCTAGCTCTTCTGTTGATTTGCTACAGCATTATGCATTTCATTTATGCTTTATGAGCCTTTAATGACACTTTTTTTAAGGAGAAAAATATGAAGAGGGATAGCAGTGATGGCTAAATGGCTCCTTTAATAATATTTAAAAGATTTTATGTATTTAGGTTTGTAGAATACTGGCGGTCCTTGTCTGTGGAAGGTAGTATATGATAAATATATTTTTATTATAATTCTCTCTTGGAACTCGATATAACAACAGTGGTGTTCAGTCTGTTGAGAATGACCAGGTTCAAACTGTAGCTTACACGTTCAGAGTTTGAATTGAAAATATAGTCTCTGTGTTCTGTCCTAAAGCTATAGTTCCTTTTTACTATTGTTTAGCAGCAATTGTATGCCTGTCTCCCCTTATCACTAGCTCTGAAAGGCTGCTTTTCAAAAGTGGGTGAATATTCTTAAATTTAGTACCTTGTGTTACCAGTTTAAATTTGTGGGGTGTTTTTCTTGGTAATAACATATGACATGTAAATGTATATCACGTTTTTGCCTTAGGTAGTTTACACTGCTTTCTGTTAGCATTTGTTTGGAAAGACCTTTTTTTCTGCTCTTGTAGTGTACTGTGCTGTCCATTTGCCTCAAAGAGCTTGTGATTTAGACTCATGTATAAGAGAGAAATTTAGCTACAGATGGTGTTAAAATTATCTTGCAGTGTACCCATTTTCCTCTAGCTTAACTTGTCTTATAATGCTACCTTTAGAGAGAATAGGGCAATTAGCATGATCCTCAGATCCTAAAATGTAAGAAATATATTTGAATAAATACAATTTATATTTAGCCTCTGAGATGTTTAGAAAAATACACCTCCTATAATCAGTGCAAATTTAAGATGAACTTCCAATTGTTTTATTATTTTGCTTGTACTCGCTACCAACTAAAACTTGTAATCAATTCTCCTTACATGCATTCTAAATTTTCCAGATTTAGTTTAGTCTTCGCCTTTTTTTCCCATGGGTACTCCAGTGCTTACTTTTCTTTGCAAATTTACATAAAAATAAACTCTGAAGGCCCTGAGAAAGAACTATGCTAAGAATGTCATGTTCCCGAATGCCTGATTCATAGGTCTTTTACTATTGTCGTATTAAAATTGTAGAAAAATTTGCTTATAGTATTGTTTTAACTATGCAACAGAAGCATGGTCCTCCTCTTCCTTTTTCGAACACTCTATTACGCAATGACTTAAAAGTCTCTTGCCAGAGAAGACTTGTCTTTTTTTTTTTTTTTCCCCCACTACTGTGAAGCCGTCTGCAGTTCAGCAGATCTTAGAATTTATTTGTGTATAAATCATAAGGCCACTGACTATGTTAAAGTTGTGGGGATAGGACTGAAACTTTCCTGAAGTTTAACAGTGTTTGAATCAAGTATTTGAAGTCAAGCACGTCTTTTGTTCCCGAGTTGGGCAGCAGCTAAATTGTGCTGTATCTATTTCTACTCCTTCAGGGAATTGCAGGCATTTTCAGCTTTATTTTATGCCTTATTTGAACATGCTATATTTTTGGGGTGAGGGTAAGGGAAGAAAAGAACCAGTCTCTGAATGCTCGGGCATGATACAATAAGCTATAGAACATTGCTAATGAAGAATTTTTACTGCCTTCGAATAGGTGCTCAGTAGCTTCCTGATTTGAACCCTTTGTATCTGGTAGCTGCTTTGAAAAGGTGGGTGCTTATATATATCACAGCATCAACAACAGAGAGACGTAAGCTTCTGCTACCCAGACTATAGCCATTAGTGTAACAGTACCTGGAACATAACTTTTAGAACAGGTTTGACTCTTCCGTATGGCAATGCTCAGCTTAATTTCTGGAATTTTGTAATTGTGTATAAATAATTGAGTCTATCCACCTTCAACTAACATGTTGCTTTTTCCTTTACCTGCTTTATAATTTTCTTTAAGAATGTATGTGTGTGTTTATTATATTTCACAGGAAAGAAAAGTAAATCAAAACACTAATTTCTCCTATTGAATAAAAAATGCCAACCTAATGATGTTTGTGAGATAAAGTGTTCATGCATAACTTACTATCTAGATTTACTGTTCATAGTCACCTGCTTCATCAGTAAATTTGTGTGTCTGGCTGGTCGTTTTCTAACCCCGTTGTGAAGGTCATACTGTCTGCTGGTAGAGACGACCTGCTGCAGTACCTAAGTTATGGCCTAAGTTTATATTACATGATTTTGATGCATGACGATATGATTATGCAGTAAGCTACAGTGTGATTCATGAGATCCAATTTTGCAGTACCTGGGATGTTATTGAAGCTGGTGCTATGATTATGATTCTCTGTTATGACATTATTTTCCAAACCAATTTTTCTTCCTCCTAAAATATTGCCAGTGTATATTTTTATCCCAGCTGATATTGAGGATCTGGTTGTGCCCTTAAATTGACATTAAGTTTACAATTTGGGATCAGAGTATTAGATTCTGAAAAGAGAAGTCATAAGATGCAAAATGATACTGCTAGCTCATGTTGAGTACAAACCCCTTGTTGGACAAATTGCACAAGCTTTTGACATGTGGATGTTTCATACTAGTAAGAAAGACTCACGGAAAGCAAGTGAACTAGCACCATAAATAGTCAAGAACACACCATCACAAAATATTCTATGGTCTATTTATTTTCACAAATGTAATTTAAATTTAATTATTTATTATTCTTTTTTTAATGCTATGGTATTCCAAAGAAGTCATGAAATCTTCATAATATGAGACCTTTCTACAGTTTGATCATTAAATCCTTGCTGAGAAGTGTGGTAAGAATGCCAGATTATTAGTAGGAATAATTTAATTCTTTAATTTGGCTAATTGTATGGCTCTCTCATACATTTGTCTGTCATTATTATGTATATTTTTTGGACCAAAGACCAATTCAACTTCCATTTTTTAGTTGTCCACCACTACGTGTAATGTGAATTAAAGTACATACCCACCTTAAAGGAGGGTGGGGGGTGGGAAAGGGGACAAACCAGCTGGATTCTCTTAAAACAGATGTTGCCAGAGGCAAATGATGACATACTGTCCTGCTCTGGGTGATATGCAAATCTCCTTCCTGTCTACAAAATAGGTTTATACATCCTTGGATGTATTCAAAGGACATGTAGATGTGGCACTTAGGGACATGATCTGGTGATGGACTTGACAGTGTTAGGTTTACGGTTGGACTTGATGATCTTAAAGGTCTTTTCCAACCTAAACATTCTGTAATTCTGTCTAGTTTGTGTGGCTCATTGCTGCATAGTTCTAGTGAATCGTTATGGTGCCAACTCTAGTCATTCATGATGTGTCTGTTATTACAGTTGCTCTTAATATTCATTTAGCACTTCTCTTCTGGAAAAAAATGCACAAGAATTATATGTAACTTTTCTCAGCTTAGGCTTATAGGACTTATAAGTAATTTTATGCTGAGATTTTTTAAATTTTCTCTAGAATGCATTAATCACATGTACATGTGAGCAAGTATATTTGAATGTCATGAATGAGATGATTTATGCAGCAGATTTAGAAACTGATTTAAATTAGGCATAACAAAAAATAGGGAGTGAGGAAACAGAAGTGTATTTTTTAAAGTTAACAATAATGTGAATATTGAAAAGCAGTATGTGTTTTTAAATAAATAGGGATATAAGATGAAAAATGTTCAGCCAGATTTTGCAAATGTCAGGTGTGCAGTTATGTGGAAAAAAATATGCGTATGCGTAGCTAATGTGATTGGGATTCAGGGATTTGTTATGTAAGAGAGCTCAGGGATTTGTTATGTAATAAATGCTTTGGATGTGCTCACAACTGCAATGGAGGTGACATTTTTAAATAAGACACGTAATTGTACACACATTGCAGGCTTTTTTGTGTGTGTGTTGATCTTTCCTAAACAAAATTGCTAACTAGCAATGAAACTAAGTAGTATAAAACTTCTTAGAAAGACTTAACTTCACGTATTTCAGTTTACAACTTTGGTTAGAAAGATCCATATATGATTTTATGGCAAATAAATTTAATTTACATTTAATTCTGTAATTATAATAACTACATATTATGCTTAAACTGATGGAGCAGGTTAAAAGGAGAAGTTGTTCAGAAATCCACTGGACGTGGTTTGCCTTTGGTACAAGTCTGCTACCTGGTTATGATTTAATCCTTTGTCTGCTATCACTGGACCAGACCTAACCCAGGAAAGCCTGAGTCAACCCACATATATGGAAACTGTCTAATTAACACTGCTGTATTTGTTGTCTCCTGGAGCAAGTTAAGGTCTAGGGCTAGTCTTATTTTATGTCCTATGTTGCAGGTGTAAAGCTGCAAAAAAGGTCTTGGGTTGCTCTCACTTTAATGGGGTTTAGGGTTCTCGGAAAATTTCTTGAACCAGTAAATATCAGGGTTTGGCCTTTTTTAAAACTCCCACCCTGCAGAGTGTTCAAATTCATCGTTAGTGCTTTGATACAGTTGCACACGTCAAACTGTTCCTCAGGTTTTGAAGCAGCTGTAATCCAATGCAGATAAAAGTGCTTGAGTTGTTTTCTGTGAAATGTAGTTGAAATAAAATAAATTCCTTTCAGCTTTTCTATAATTATTTAGGGCAGAAGGTTCCATAATGCTAGAATCAGAAAGCGTCTTGTCTTGGATAGGTGACCTGAGTCTTAGTTTTTCTGGGCAATTCTTAATTATGTCTAGCCAGGCATAAGTGAGAATTTTCTACTGGTTCTTTGTCTCAAACAAATATGGGAATACTGGAACTACTTAGCTGCTCCCTGAAAGTCAGTGGAAGTTAATGTTAATGAGGGAAATACAATGCAGAACTCTGATGGAGCCCACTGCAGTTTCCCTTAGGGTATTAATTACTTGCTAGACAGGGCTTGCTCTTGCTTACGGCAAGGTGCAAGGAACAAAGCCTTAGGGTGTGTTTCCACCAGCAATTAGGCCTTCTCTCCCCTCTCAACACTAACCAAGCCATGCAAATAATTTCACCTTGACAACACGTCTTTACTGTCCATTCTGACTGTGCTGGGAAAGTTTATGGGAGCAAGATGTTGTAAGAGTCAGACTCTAAGGGAGTGTGTCCTTCCTGTGTGCTAGTTAGTAGCTGGGAGATGGTCCTGTGTAGGTGTCTCTATTTCATTACGTTTCTGCTCCTTACTTGCAGAAAGTCAAGCAGGTGCTGGGAAGGAGCACTGATCTGGGCCATGGTGTTGCAGGGAAGCTATGCTGGTGCTGGCCAGTTGAGAACAGTGACTGGTCAATCTTTCTCCTGTCTTCTCTTCCATTTTAGAGTTTGGTGATGATGTGTTGGGAGGTAGCAATTAGAGAGAAATTATTCTGTCTCTTAACTGACACGTGCCTGTCTCTTCCCACCTGGGCAACAGAAGTTGGCTGGTGTAAGGCTGGGGCCAGCTGTGCAGTGTATAGGATTACTGGTTACAGTTAATGTGGTGAAGACTGGTTAACTACGCAAAGGAATTGCTTTATTGAATAAGCAGGAAGGATGGTGGCTTGGTTGTGTGTCCTGGTCAAGGGAATGAAATATCTGCTGGAAGTTACAGTAGCAGCGTGAAGATATTTTGCCAGAGAAGTCTTCCAGCCATATGCTGCAAGAAGTCTTCTGGGAATAGTTTTCCTGTCTTGTTAAGATCCAAAAAACAAGTTCTGCTTTCACATTTGTGCTTGTGTAAGTGTGAGAAGTTGTATGAAAAATTTCAGGTGTCATTTTATAATTCTGTGCCAGATTACTCAATACAGATACTGGAAGAGACCCTATCACAGGAGGGTATACATAGGGTATAGGTAAATAATTCAGCTTTGACATTCTTGTGCTTGTGTTTGAATACTCTTTTTCAGTTAAAATATGTGTCTAACTGCAGGCATGTACTCTCGTTCTACTAACACTAGATGGGATTTAGGTACACAGTTAAGTATCCCACTGAAACTGCACCAGATCACCTAATTTCTCAACCTAAAACTGCACATTGCTGTTACTTAGGCATGTATTATTACATCATAAAATACTTTAATGTTACGTGGAACATTTTTTGCATTTGAAGTGAGAATATTGGCACTACTTGTATTCCTTTTAGCTAGAAGAAAGAGAGGATGTGAAGTATAAATTAATTTTAAATTGTGTCCTTATAGGCTAGGTGATAGGAAAACAAAGACTTCTGATTTTACCAAAACGCTTGACTTTTCTAGTTCATAGTGGAAAATAGCTATAAGGTATGTACTTTTTTATAATAAATGTTCAAAAGTTACCCCAACCTTTAACTTAATATAGAATAATCTTTCTGTTACACATTTTATGTATACAATTCTGTTTTCTGGAAGAGGCCTTCAGCTGTTGAACACTGAATTAATTTAAAATAAATTGAACAAGTTTTTGTTTAAGGTACAGAACATACTTGATACAATGTACTATTTTTGGAAAATGTAACTGAAAATACCAATTCCAATTTCCCTTCCAAGTAAACTGTGGAATTTAAGGGTAAATAAAACAACTCTGTAAATTGTCTTTCACTGTTGTTGTGTACTATAGCCATAATTAGTTAGATGTTAGTGTGCCAGGAAGAGAAAAGGACACAATACTATTACTAGAATAAAAATGTTTAGCATGTTTTCCATTTTGGCTTGATGGCTGACAGCCAACATTGAATTGGAATCATTAAGCAGTACCAACGATGAACAATGTGTATCTGTGTTGTACTGACATGGCTTCATTTTGATTTGTATAGAGGGAGCAAGTGTAAGCAAGTGTGATAAGGAGCTCTGATCCTCTCTGTTAGAAACTGTTCACTTATCTGTGTCTCCTGGTCCTAGAAGAGTAAATTGGCCACTTCTAACCTGAAAACTCACAGAAGGATCTGATAGCAGAGTTCAATATGGTATTGCTGCAAGTTGCATGGATTTGTGGGTGGTCAGCCATGGGGTAAAAACAGCAGTGCTGCTTCTCTCTCCAGCAACGCTTTAGCGTGTTGAATAAACTCAATTTACATTTCAAATCTTCTGAATTGATGATCACTTTTGACCAAAAATAAAGATTGTAAATAAAATTAAATTCCTTTACTAGAAACTAAGTATTTAGGCTCTCTTTTTTTTTTTTTTATTTAAAAAACATTATGTTTGAGTTTTTCTGATATCAGTGGGACACTGATTCTCCAATCTCAAATTATTATTCTGAAAGTAAACATCATTGCTCAGATGCATTGCTTGAATAGCACTAATAAAGCTCTTTTGACACGTCTCTCTCTTTCTTTGGTATTGCAACAATAAAACTGTATACCTAGCAGGTAATACACAGTCAAGTTACTCATCTGCTTGAGCAGATGGACAGTTACCTCTTCTGAAATAGAGAGCTGACCTTAAATACCTGGCTGCATTTGACTTAGAGAAAATAGTTATTAAGAAGCAGGTAGACAGTACAGGCAGATTGTCAGAAGCACCCAGGGTACCAGTGAAGCATGTCATACCCATCTGGCAGTCAATGTTAGGGTTTTTTCTCCCTAACACTCACAGCTAGGATCCTGGAGAGGGCTATACAATCATAAAATCATTAGAATTCTTCAGTAATGTGTGTGGGTTGTAGATATGATAAGTTTACTCTCTGTGTATTCATAAGCCAATCTAAATTTGATTGTATCCTTGAAGGGTCCCTTTGGTGTCTTGCTACAGCTCCATCTCTCTGGCACGCTCATGAATCTGAAGGTGAACTATCTGAGACAAAACCCAGAAACTCTAGTTGGTTTCTTCAAAAGCATTTTCCACTCCTTAGCAGACATGCTTTACAGCTTGTTGTTCTTTTTTCTGCGTTTCCCAGTCTGACATACAGCTTTATAATTATTAAAAAAAATGAAGTTTAATTGCTTTATTACAGCTGTTGGTTTGCTGCTTTAAGTACTAAAAAGAGAATAAGCTTGAGATATTCCTTTCTTTTTCTTCAGTTTCAGATACAAATGCCCAAAGCCTTTAAGTACTTATACTGAGTGTCCATCTTTTTTACTTGATTTGCACCCCTCTTGCAAGTCCTTCTAAGCATGCATTTATTAAGGAACTATAACTATGACTATATAACTTTGGAAATACACATATGTTTATGATAGGCAACTTGGGAAGACCACTTACATGCTATGTATGCCTCCATTCTTTTAATTTTTTCATTTCAATGTTTCTTTATATAAGGTGTCTAAAGTAGCACTCTGTACTTACAGCGAGTGCACTGCTTACTCTTCCAAAGGATTTCACTGAATTCAAAAGAACTACTCACAGTAGTAAGCACCGTGCTGAGCTTTTCTTTGTACCCATAAATGATGAGATCTATGGCATTGGCTCAACATCTTTATCTTCTCTGTAGGACATAGCATGTTGTTTTAGCACCACATATTAAGTAATGATACTTCCTTCTGCTGGTGAAGAAGGTTTTATTCAAGGTATGTACGTGTTTTACTTCATCTGCCTTCAAGGCAATACCATTGGAACATAAAAGTAAAGAATTACATTAATATTAAAATACCAGCTCTTGATATGACAGGTACAGTAGCTTATGTACACAGTATGGTACTTACAGAATCTGAAAGACATTTTTAGATTAAAATGAATTTTGAATTTGTCTACTGCTGACAGATTAAGGCTATTTAAAATGGAGTATTTTTCAGTTTTGTGGCTTTTTTCAGAACAGTATTAACTCTTAATTTGCCAGGGGACACTAAAATACAAAAGTTTATTCTGTTGTTAAGTTTCAGTGCAAGATTTTGACACAGCCCTGCTTAAAAGCTGTTTACATGATGTTGAGGAAACAGTTCACATCTTGTCATGAATATCACAACGGTCTACATTGCCAAAGGGGAGATGCTTTAATTTCACTGGTAGGATGACAGCACTCTGTTGGAACTCATCCATTTAAGCACAGCTGAGAGCCAGCAATTATGTTTAACTGTGTCAATTTGCAGAAAGATAGTAAGCTTTGATGAAATCACTTCACTAATTCAGAATTAAAAATTACTTTCTCAAGGTCTACTGGCTACTTTACCGTAAATTTATAAGATTACAGATTATATTCCTGTGATTCAAAAGGGAATTTTTTTTTCTTTCTTCTTTTCTTCAAGACATGTTAAATTTTTCTCATTTACCTGATGACAGCTGTGATACATTAGGTCCTTTTTGTTCTTGACTGCTGAGTGTAAATCTTGCCTGATGGTTTCAGGCACGTTATGTAGCTGTACTCAGGTAAGTGACAGCAGAAGATGCCTGATAAGCCTTGCTCCTCGCTTAGTGCTGTATTTATTCATATGACAAAGCTGTTGACATAAAGAAACTGATTTGCAAATTCAGCTATTATGATTTATTTGGTCAGTCATTACAGAGAAGAATTACTTTTACATAGTAATAGTGCATATTCAGTACATTAATTGAAAATACAAGCTCATACATAAGCTTTTAAAATCTATAACAGAAGGTTTCACGTTAAATATAGCCCAAAGCCAGCCCTGTTTAGGTTTACCGGACCCTGGAATAATTTTCTTGAATAACTGGTTTCTTAAATTTTCAAATTTTGATGGGTACTGATCTGAGAACAGTGTTTTCTGGACAGAATCTTGCAAACGGCTTGCTCCTTGTCTATGAAATCAAGGTAAATGATCTGTGAAACCATTTTTAAAAGCTTTCAATAACATTTTAAATCAAAAGTGTTATGAAGATAGACAGTATTCTGCAAGAGTGGAGAACTTGCAGTTGGTCTTTTGATCTAAACTTCAAGATTACTATTCATTTTGGTGGAAAAAAAAGTAGTTTGGTTAAAATGAAACAAATATGTTTAAGCACATGAACTCATTTGTTACGAAGAAGCATTTGCTTGGCTAAGAGAGAGGGCCCTATTGAACAGGAAGAGAAGACTATGCCAAGCCTTTGGCTACTATGAGGATAAAAAACTATGTAGGAATTGCTGAAGTTACAACCGAAGCCTGATGTTAATTTGCTGAAAACTTAATTTTATATGATGTGTCCCTAGAAGAAATACACTCCAGAGCAGTTACTCAAATGTCTAAACAGTATTTGCCTATTTGCTCGTGGAGGGAAAAGTGTGCCTTTTGCCTCTCAGCAATATGTTTGAACAAAACAGTTTACACAGTTGGACTCTCAGCAGGGAGAAAGTCAGAGGAGTAACATGTTATTGTACTAATGGCAAGGTCAGCAGCAAGACCTGTGGTGTAGCGCAACGGAATGATTAATATCATACAAATCTATTTTTAACATGAAACATAAGATAATCTGTCTTTAACTGGCCGTAGAATATGTTAGTAAAGATTATAAAATTACAGGGCTGGTTATCTGTCAAGTTTCTAACAAGAAGGATCGCATTTAACTGGTAAGCAGATAAAGTTTCACAGAAAATAGCCGCCTCGTTTTAACTATGAAGATTTCAATCAGACTCTATATGAAAAATACTTTAAAAAATTAACTGCTCTTGTACCTTGTTGTCTGTGCTCCATATTTAGGAATAATGGTCTTAAATTTTTCCTAACTTGTAAAAATGTATCATGTCAAATGTACCTAGTTATGGATAGCCTGTTGTTCCTGTACGGCTGTCATGAGTATCTTTGTGAACATATATGCTGGATCTGCAAAAGAAGCTACATTTTTGCTCACGTAATTGAGATTTTTATCATAAACCTGTTAACTGTAAAGGAAGCAGTAAATTCACAATTATCAGATCCATGGAAACAGTATGCTTACTTAGAAAATGTAAGCTTTATTTCAACAGTACTCTTCCAAAGACCTGTTGATTTAATTTTACAAGTTCATATTTCTTTTTTTAAACCTCTGTTGATTTATACTTAGTTGGGGCCAGACTATCTGGAACGTTAATCAGTCTTTCAGGAATTCCAGGTTGGTCTTGTTTTTTCTCCCAGCTGAAAGTGTGTCACGACCTCCGACTGCACTTATATTGAATTAGGCAAACCAGAACTGATTAATGGAGCTATGCTGTATCATTTGGCAGCTCATCTAGCATACTGGTTTTGACTTAGATCCCAATAGTAACTTAGAGAGGGGCTAAACAGTGAGATGCAGGGCTTACCAAAAGTGGGTTTGAGTAAGAAATCCGTGGCCATTCTTCATTGAAGATTCTCATGCTTTCATAGAGACAACTGTGAAAATACTTAAGAGAAACATTGAGATTGACTTAACAGATTTTTAGTGCTCTGGGTGTATATCAATTTTTTGTTGACGAAGCTGGCTCAGGAAGCTAATTCCTGGCCCATCCCACTGTGATCTTGGTTGTATCGCAGAGGCTGCACTAAGTTGTTAGACCTATCTGTGGTTTGAAAAAAAATGAAAAAGGCAGAAACTTTTAGCTGACCCAGAAAAGGTTTGTGGGGAAGCTCTACTTTGAGAGGCATCTGTAAAGGTTGATTGGCTGAATTAAGTAGAAAGGAGTGACTATATCATACACATTTTCATCCTGCTGCTATTGGCTGCAGCAGCAGTGATAGTCCAGCCACACACCGTCTTGTGAGTATTAAAATAACAAGTGCATGTTATTTGCATTTTGGATATGACCATTTAAACTGCAGTATGATTTAGTAACTACAGTGGGGCTTGTTAAGTATTACACAAGAGATCAATTTGTTTCCTCACTCCTCATGATTGTGCAGCAATTGGGTCTGCATCTTACACATTTCTGATGCAATGCAACAGTTTACTGACCATTCCTTGTGTGCTGATGGAGATAACCAGCTAGGCTTGTGTCCTGTCAACATACTGTGTCTGGTTCATGGAGCAATAAAGGAGTAGAGACAATGTGAATGTGCTGTAACTGGAGTCATGCTAACCTGTGAAGTTCTACCTACACAGACCTGGTCCAGTGCAGTTTCCCTGATGTTTTGGAACTTGACCCAACACAGGCCAGAAAAGTGTTTTGACACCTTGAGTAGCATGCCAGTTTGTTGTGTTCCTGTTCCTTTTTTCCCTGCCCCCAAAACACCATAAAGAAAAGAGCTTACTTGAAGGAGGGTTCCTGCTTAGTCTAAGTTTCTACAGAGCCTTCCTCATGGCCCTTGCCTGTGCCCATGTGATAATTAATTTTAGAAATTCGGTTTACAGTTCTGCTAATGTAATTGTCTATTTGTCGTCTCATTTTCTTAGCTATTGCTAGAGATCAGATATCATTTGATACCTTCATTGGATCTTGCACTGGAGAGGGTGAGTGATAGGGGTCAGTGCAGTGTTTGAATTTGTCTTTTGCTTAAACTTATGCTGAAGAATACAGAGGATGAGCAGCTTCTGAGTTATTCAGCCTGGCTTTGTTATTTTTCTTCAGTCTTGTTTATTTTTACTTGTTTACAATTAAAGAACCATTTTCTCCAGCTGACAAATTCAGCGTACTCCTAGAAAAAGTCTGGCTAGAGTTTTCACTGCTCCTTCCCCATTTCTTTTTTTTATAAAACTTCTCCAGTGCTGGGTGCTGAGCTTAGCAGTTTATGAAATAGTGGGAGCTAACAGAGTACATGATAGTCTCTTTTCATCCTAACAGTTGATTCTATTTCCTATTTAAAAATTATGTATACCAAATATACCGAGGGGGAAAAAAAGCTATTTGAGGGGGGGGATCAAGAATATACGTGTGTATTTTTTCTCATCTGTGTATTAGGGGTATTAAAATCCCTCATGAGTGTGAGTTCTTGTCATTCTTTGTTTTTTAACTTTAAAAAAAAAAACCCAACCCAAAGACTTCCTTGCCCAGATTCCCACTTGAGGAAGTATATCTGAGAAAAATCTGTGAATAATAGTTGGAGTGATTGACACACAATTAGATCAATTGCAGTGCTGCTGGCATTGATTGAGAGGTGTTAAGTGAGGGATGGAAAAAACATATTTGAACAAGATCGGTACTTTTTTCACCAATGCTCCTGAGACTCCTATAAATAATTTGTTTTCTATAAAGCTGCTATGGAAAACTGAAGAGCCAAATCACGACTTGCTGAAGTTGATATTCTGGACACAAAGGTCTTTAAATACCTTTAAAACTTTATAGCTGTGCATCCTTAATTCAGCCGAAACATCACTACAGTTTAAGATGCTGAAACCATTTAATATTATGGATGCATAGCTTTGTATTAAAAATCCCCTTTTCTCATCCCCCTGGGAAAACTGAAGTGGAAAGTAAACTTGTAAATGCTTGGAAATGATTCATGTTTCTATCTGGAAACCCGCCCACAATTTTCCCAAAGCACAGGTCACTGAAACCTAATGCTTTTAAAGAGAAGGGAGCTTCAAAGATACCGTTTGGAATCTGTGTGGGAAATGAAGTTACTTCCTGCGTTCACTCAGTGCTAACGAAATTAAATCTGTTGTATTTGATGCGTAGTTGAGAACTTTCAAACACAGTGCTAATGTTTGAAATGATCCAAAAGCAGATTTGGTTGCAGGGTTTTTCTGCAACAGCCAAGGAGTCACATGAGACTACTTATGTAAGTCTTGGATAACATGTACCACCTCCAACTCCAGGGAACAACAACAACAAAAAAAATCTTTTTAATAATTTCCCACCTTTTTATATTTTGATCTCAATGTTACCATTGCATATAGAAGAAAGTGTATATTAACCTTGATAATAAAATTGCCTTTCTTATTTCTTTGTGCATTATGAAAATAGGACGGTTTTTGCTGATGGCTGCATGAAAATACTCACTGCAGTGATTACTGCATTATTCACTTTCAACAAGTATCTCATTAAAATTGTGGCCAGTCTTTCTCAAAGAGGATTTTGCATCTGTATACATGAACTTCCTGATATTTGGAAATCCTGAATGTGTCTACTGTCTTATATTGCCTCACCTTCTTTCTCAATATCCAGTGCTTTGTCAGAGCCACTGGATTTTCCATTTATGTACAGCAAATAAGCAAACACTGATGCTGATGGAAATGTTAGATCCTCTATATGTGCGGTTCAAAGTGCATGGACCCCTACTTCTGTAAGGCAAATCATGGACCAAGCAATTCCCCGAGAGTTTAAATATATTTCTCTGTTAAAGACATAACAGAGCCAAGCAGGAAAAGGCCTCTTTTGAAAGTACCGGCTTTTTATCAAAAAAGAGACCATGTTCATGGCTGATGCTAGCAGACAGATTATAGCAATAATACATCCTCCGAAGGTAATGGCCCATTATAAACGGTGGGGTTTCTGAACTCTTGCTGACAGAAAGTTATTCAACATTAAATCCAAACCTGTTTGCTTCCACTGGGATTCTGCAAGGGTTGATCTACTTGTCTGCTAAGGCCAAGCTAGTTCCACAACTGTACTGCTAACAGTGGCAACTTTATTGGTACCTTCAGTCCAGCTAAATTAATTTTGTAATTAAAAGTCAATGGCAACTTTAAAAGGGCCTTTGCCTAATTTATGGTTAGCATGAATCACCACTTTTACTGTGGCAATACTGCAGTCTGCACTATTAAATGTATCTTTTGTCAGCCAGCTGACCAAACTGGAACAGTTGGGTTAAACAAATTTGGGCATGGAGAGCGGTAGTTGTAAGTAATTGAACATAGTTTCCTCCTTGATGATAAATAGATTTGCGTCCCTCTCCTAGTGTTTGTCTAACATTATAAAATGACCTGTCCAAATGAACAATAAACTTTCATGCTATTCTTTAAATTGGGTGAACCAAATGAAAGCATTAATCAAATCCAAAATGGGGTGAGGACTACTGGATGCAAGTTACAAAGTATGTATGTGGATTATACTGCAGCAGCGACTGCAGTGTCCCTACTTTTCTAGCTATCAGGGATTGAAGGGTGGTGATGTGTGCTGCTTTACTGAAAGGCAAACCACACACTGGAATCTAAACTGCTGAGTAATTAAGCCTGAACTCCTACCAGTGGAGTGAAATGACCTATTACAGTGCTATTTACTTCCAGTCTTTGCTTGGCTGTTCTTTGCTCTTTCTTTCCAAAGGAATGAAACAGTCTTCACTACATTATTTTGTATTTCCGTATTATAGGATTGTACCTTGAATGTCAAGAATTGAGCAAGTCTAAGTTCACATGGGAGATAAACTAAGAACTTTAGGGTTTTAAACTAAATGCTGCTAATCTTAAAAATGAGAGCAATAAGTTAAATTTGTGGAGTGAGCTACATTGCTTCTATTAAAGGTATGGAAATTTCAGATTTAAATTTCTGGGAGTCATGCTGTAAACATGCTCCATGATATGCTTGTTCTGGACCTCCATAATGCTAGTGTAAATTATCACTTGACATGTGTAAATCTGTTACTTTACAGCAAAGGAACGATAGTTTTGGTACTGTTTAAAAGCTGAAGGAAAAGCTATTCAGAAAAAAAAAACTACCTCACTATTTCCAGTTACAGACTTTTTGGTTTGAGCTTGAATTGATGTATGCTCTGCTCTTACCGACAATCAGATTTAAAGAAACTAACAAATAGTCTTTTTCAGAGAAAATTCTACTTTGTGTCAGAGAAAATGAGAAATGTGGCACTCTGAAAACAAAAACCAAATCTATGTGCTTACCAGAATGAGTAGAGCATTCTGTGTAACCTATTCTCACTTACCAAGTGTTTTTCTTCTTAAGTTACACTCATAGTACCTAGAAGCTTTTACAACGGTAGGTGTAGGTAAGGATTATCATACTTACAATTCAGGAGAAAGCTACGCCTGCAGAATCTGTATGCTACTCATCTATGAACAGAGGCAGAATAATCAGAGTGAGGGAAGAGCCCTTCCCTAGAAGCCACTGTTTACACTTTAAAAAATTGTTTAAAAACCCGAATGCTTCTGTTTATTTTAGTTCTCCTAAAATCTGTTGGTTTGCTGTTATGTGACAGTTCTTGTTAAGCTCGAATTCCAAGTTAGCACTGACATTTTTGTTGCTAGTTGTCTTGTTTGTAACTCATTTTTCTTCTGTGAATAAGGCCAGAAATTAAACACTGGCTTGCAGTATTAATACTTTCTTGTTAATTGGCTTGACTTGATCCCTTGCAGTGCAAAACTAATGTCTGTGCCATCTCTTTTTTGCAGTCTTAATTGCAGCACAGGGAGGTTTTAAAAAAAAAAAAAAAAAAAAAAAAAAAAAAATTCCAGACAAACAAACCAGAGCAGCATTGTTCTCGGAAAGCTTCTGGAGAAAGTCTTTCAAGCGTGGGGTTCTGTGACACTGCTAACCAGCGTGCAGAAAGAGCGAGGGGTCCTTGGGAGGAGGCAGGATAGCTTTTGTTCTAGTTCATAAAGAACAGCTGCGCTCCAGAGGTGGTTTCTGATGAGGTACTAGTAGCTGTTCTCCCTGTGTTTTGTACTTAAATAATTCTGAAGTAGTCGCTCTTCATGTTGTAAAAAGAGCTGTTGATATAAGCCAGGCTATCTGCAGCAAGGAGGCCCAGTGGTGCAGCTTAGGCTGGTTGTCACCCAGCTAATGACTGAGGGTGCAGTGGCTGTTGGTAGCCTTCCTATGGAAACACTCCATCGATGGAGGGCAGAGACAAGCTACCTGCTTTTCTCCTGCAGAAGGGGAATGCCTGAGTAAGACAGCTTTTCCTGCGTTCCGGAACATGGATCAGATTAATGGCCTGTAAGTGTTCTGGGAACTGCTGGGTTTTGTTTTCTTGGTGTAATGGAGGAATATATGATCCCACAGTATAACAAAGATACAACCCAGAGAATATTTTTAGTGGTACTGACATGGAATACTAACTTAAAGAAACATGCAGTTTCTGTAACGTGATCATAGTTAATGGTTACAAGCCAAATTAAGTCTAAATATTTGAGGAAATTAGCCTGCAAAACTGGATGCAAAGGAATGAACACATACCAAATTGTTGTGAACAGAAATTACCTTCTAAAGTAATGTGAACTTGGGATGACTTTTTACTCTTTGTGTAATGAGGGGAAAACAGTTCATTTTTGCTCTTTAACAGATGCTGCCTTTGAATTGTAACAAGAAGGGGGGAAAACAGATAATGATTTCCAGTGAAGTCTAATTTGTTAAAAGGTGCAATTAAGCTTTGAGATAAACGATTTAGCTTTTAAAACACTGAGAGTAAAGGAATTAAATTCAGTTCTCACCCACTGCCTGTAGGGTAGCTTTTTGACTTCTGTAAAAGGGACTATTGTGCATTTGAAAAAATATGATTTTTATGGTTATGTTCTGTCTCTGAAACTACACATGTGCAATGACAGCTATTTTGCATCTATTTTAGGGCAGGTTATCTTATTTGATTCTTCTTAGAAGCTAAGCACGTTGCTATAGCTACTGAACTTGTGGCTCTGGTGATGTTTTTTCATCAATTTCTAAATGTAATTGTTAAATAAGGCTGCTATAAGGCCCATGATGTTCTGGTGTCGATTCCACTTGAAGATTTTTTTTTCCCCCCCTTTTTTAATTTCATTTTAACAGGTACATGGAAACATATATATACCATTTTGTATAGAGACCACAGGTGAAAAAATGAATGTGCAGGTTTTCTAAACCAGTATTTGTTTCAAAAAGCTCTTGTATTCCTCTTGTTCAGCTTGTGGTTGGGTGTGGGCTTTGGTCTCCAGTACACAGTGCTACAGTATGAGATGCTGCTGAACGTGACGGCTGTGCAGACCATATGCTGAAACTCCATTCTTGAAAATGATCTTTTCTTTCTGGTATACTACATCTAAAACAGACGCACCAGGCAAAGAACTACTGCTAACAATATTTCAGATATTAGGTATAGGTTTTTAACATGTGTAAAGACCCCTTTTAAACAAGATTTAGCTTGTCCTCTAATTTGTAAGGGCTACTACCCATTCTCGAACCTGCCTGCAGCAACTGATGAATTCTGTGTTCCGTCCAGTTGTGGTCCAGTTGTGATACTGTCTTCTCCAATGTCAGGCAACATTACTGAAAATGTAGTATTGGATTTGTCATGAATGGATGTGGTTTGGGTTTTTTAATTTTTTTGTCCAAAGTCCTGTATGATCCTTATGACAGGGTTGATGGCTGAAAAACTACATGCTGTGAGGCGTCCTGGAGTATGGACACTGGTTCATCTGTAGAAGTGAAAGGCGTAGTACAAAGCTATTACAGTGAGAGCAGGGGAGTGGATATTAGATGTCAATGGCTTTTTGTCAGGCAGCAGTAACAGGGAGTGGAGGAAAAATACCCTGTAAAGTAGCACCACCACTGGAAAGCCAGGACATAAAAGGATTGAGCTGGATTTGCAAGGATATTTAGGGATTGAAAGATACAGGTAGGTATGCGGTGAGATTTTGCAAGCCGCTGGTGTAAATTAGGAGTCTAATGCTTGTTGACTTAGAGAACGGATGGCAGCTCTGTATTGGGTCTTCTAGTAAGTTCCAGCACCTGTGTATTTTTATTTTTAGATGCTTTATTACTGTTGTACATTGTGAGTGCCTGACAAATTCTTTGGTAGCAGTGGTGGATTTAGCGGCTACTTGCTGAACCTGAGTGTTGGGGATGCGGTGCTTATGAGCCACTTGGGACAGTGTAAATTTCTTCTTTACACAGATTTTATTCAATTAAGATTAGTGGCCTATTTAGGCTGCAATAGCTAATTCTGTTACAGAATAATTTATTCCAGAGCTCATAACTTTTGGAGAATGATCTATGTACAGTCATCGTGATCCTGTTGGATAAGACTAGGTATTCCAAGAATAGGAAGAAGAAACTGTACTGAAGAGATTATAAGAGAATAATAGGTTGATACTGCAAACTCTTTTTAAAGATTGACTTAAGGGCAGGTTCATAGTAATGAAACTGGTGTTACGTATTTAGCATAATTGATCCACTCACTGTTGTGAAGAAAAACCCCTACTTCAGGTAAATCATGATCATGAAAGGCCTTCCCTCTCAGACGGTCTTTATTTACAGAAGGCCAGGGTGTTAGCAGTCATCTGTGGAGTGGATGAGGTATAGGTCTGGTGGCTTGGGACCTCTGCCTGCAAAGTGCTGAGCAAGATGTATATGACTTGTAAGTTCACCATCCTCTATTGCTGTTGCTGAAATAGTAACTTCATTTTTAGGAAAATCCCGCCAGTTCCGTACGCAGGTAGATGGATGTAACCTGTTAGGACATTATCACTGGCAGACAGCTCTTAAGGTAAGCAGTGATTACCCCCATAAGGGTTTGGACTACCTGCATATTTCCTTCAATTTTTTGTTGTTGCTTTCCTGCAGTTCCTTCTGTGTTGCAGAATAGTCTTCGTTTCTTCTACTTATATGATCTAAAATATCTTTTTAGAAAAGAGCTAAGGAATAATTATGCATGTAATCTGGGAAATGAACAAATGAATGCAAATCCTAGTGACCTAAGAGATACTTGATAAATTGTAACTGTGAAAATATTTTTTTCTGCTAAACAGTCACCTGTCTGATTTCTGACTGCAGCATTTGATTTAAAATGAGTAATCATGCAAAATTTTTAAAGGTTTATGTCCTCATCTTGGTTTCATGTAAATACCTGATTGTCAAATAATTTAGTAAAAAATACCATCATTTAAGATTGTCTCGCTGGACTGTTTATGAGAAATACATAGTGTCTGTATTATGTGTAAAAGTATGCATACAGGTTGAATTCAGTTACACAGACAAATTCCTGTCTCAAAATCTAAAGTATTTTAGTTACTAAATTTTAAAGGGATTCAAATTATATCAGTCTGATTAATTGCACCAATATCTTTAAAAATAATATGGACATTTGCCTGCATGCATAATCACTTAAGGTGCTTATCCTACAATTTACTGAGTGACTGTGACCTCTGACATGAGAATTCTTGGCTTATAAAAATCCAACCTTTAATAACTACTGTAAAAAAAGAATTGTAATTAGAGTTTTATCAGCATATCAAACACTGAAATGTTTAAAACCTTACTTTTGCTTTTTAGCCATCCAGGTGGTATAGAATTTACTGGAGTGCTGCTGGTAGCATTGCAGGAAACTAGGCATTTCATAGTAAGCAGAATTGAATGGGGAAACACAACTTTTTATTGGCAAAATTTGACTGGGGTACTGAGTCAGTTTCTCTGATTTTTTTACTTTTATTTTTTATATCCCTGTAATATATAAAACATGCAGAACAGTCATTGATTTGCCATTGAAGTGCAACCAGCTTTGGGTGAAACAGAAGCTGTTTAACAGCAGGACTGCTCTGTAGCTTAGGGCAGGAAACAAGGATGCTCTTTCCAGTTGGAATTACTAAAGGTGTAACATGCTGGTAAAGCCTGTCTTGTGATTTCTCAGTTAGCTGATCTGACCAGCAAAGAAGAGACTGCTACCAGTTCCAGCGAAAAGAATTACTCATTTAACTCAAGTGAACCAGTGTTGGTGCTTTGATGCTAAAAAGTAAGGTTCGGTGCCCACTGGCAGTCATTGGGGGTTGACTACCATTGAGCATATGATGTAGTTGTAATTAGCCATGTTGGGATTTGTTTGTGACATTAGACTTGATATGTCTTCTGTCTCAACATCTGCTGTAGGACCACTGACTGTAAGATAGCTATCGTTTCAGATCAATTGCTGATTATTGCCGTATCCTTCACTTGCATTTAGAAGAAGCTATTTCACAGAATGAGGAGTTACTTCTCTAGCACAAGGTAAATTTCTGGCTCTTATTCATACAGGGAGATAAGAATGATTCCACTCAGTTAATATATATACTCATTTAAATTTTAAAAATTGTGCTTACCTGGCTTACCTGCTTTTTTTTTTTTTTTTTTTTTTTTTAAAGTGGTTGAACACTGTAGTTAGGAAGTAGGTAAATGTGCCGTGGTATACAATGCGCCTCTTAGTGCAGTAACAGAAATAAACAGTTCCTCAATAAAAAAAAAGCATTGTTATCTTTCCAGTATCTGATATCTTCCTCTGTACATTTTATGCAGAAATGCATAAAAAGTCCCAGGTTGATTTTAAACTTACAGCATTGAAATGAGAGACAGACATGAATTCTGCAAATAATCCTCACAGAGCTACTCTGCCAGTAACCCTGATTCTTTTACAGGGGTGGGAAATCTCTTATTCAGTTGTCTTCCTGATACTATTGGGGACAGTTTTGCATAGAGTGAAGCTGGTATCAGTAGTGGAAACCTATAGCCTTACTTCATCTCCATATCAGATGCTGCCTGAAGTATTAGCTTGTTGCGATCACTTTAACAAGACAGTGTCTACATTCTTGCTTTTTGTAGATTACACGTTGTTTATATTTGGATTCTCTGGAATGAAAATATCTTATAAGTGTAAGAACATTATCATTTGCTTAAGTTATCTTACTTCCCTTTTTTTTTCTTAACTCTCAAGACTTTTCCTCCATACCATTTTGGACATAATGTTTGAGAATGATTATCCATGTGTTGACACCTTATTACCTTCTAGAGTCCCTTGAAACATGCATATTCAGAACCTCTTTGGAGGGCCAAGCCTCTGCTTCGTTCTGCTTGTCAGAAGGGCTTGTGATTTTCCTGCATTTCCAGTAGAGCTTGAAATTAGTCGTATGCTGATGTTCTACTGAAACAAGCATGGGACTCAAAATTAACATGGCTTTTATTTGTAGCTTGTTTTGTGATGGTCATAATCTATAACATTAGTAGCATGCTGCTTGCTGCACAGGTTTCTTAAGGCAAGTCTATATGTTGTTTTTATGGCAAAGCCATCTGTGTAGCACTGGTTCCTATCTGGAATCTTTGCAGACATGTTTAGTGTGGCTCTGAGCCTTGCTAATGCAACTGCCTGAGTGTAGCTGAACCCAGGCTTTAGTGTGGATTCATAGTTATGGCTGTATGGCTTCCAGGTGGCTTGAGCATAGGTGGAGACTGCCCTCCAGAAAACAGCATAGGTATGAGCACAGAGGGAATGCAGGGGCTTCATCTAGATCTCTGTGTTCTTTAGAATTGCTTTTTAGTAATTTCTCAGTGGTAAATGTAGACATGGGTTTTATGGGAAGAAAATATTTTCAAGAAGGAAAAATTTGGAGCTTTTGATCAGAATTTCCTGCCAATGTTTTTTTTTAAAAATGGAATGCAATACAAGTCCCTGCTTTTTTATTCCTGGAATCAACCTATAGTTGACTCCTTCACTCTTCCTGATACCACACGTACAGCCGTTGTCAGCCTTTACCATCAGAAGTGCTAGATTCTACCTGTGAATCACTGGAATATTACACCAATGCTTTCATTGTCACTGAATGTACCCTAGAAATGTGGTTGAAATTTTTCATATTGTCCTGATGCCTCAGTGTTACAATATAATGGATGAAAGAGGTTTATGCATATGGCAGTTGCGTGTATTAGTGCTTGTGTGAATAGGACGCATTTAGTGACTGGGCAGTAAGTGTATCCTTTGAAGGGATCATCCTCTGGAGAGTTGTGGGGGTTCCACAGTGATACTTTTTTAGCTTGAAGATCTAGAACTCAGGGGAAATTCAAGTGGATCTACTGAAAAATGGAGAGGGCTTAGAAAGAATAAAATAGTCCCTATGAATCTGTGGTCTTTATTTTCCCCTTTTGACCATAATTCTCTCTCTTCAAGTACCTAGTGATTCGCTGCTTCTGATTGCTGAGTCCTTCCTGTGTGCACAGCCACCTTCACTGTTTTCAGTCACATGTGAAAATGAGTGATTTCATAGAATTAAGTGTAAGCAGAACAGTGACCATTGTGTTGACTACAGATTGAGTTTCATAGGTAGTGTTTTATTGTTTAAGTGGCATGACACCTGCTGCCAGCGAAATCTGGTACTTCATCTGGCCATAGCAGAGTTTCAAAGACCCTTATTGATTTTTTTCTTCTTTTTTTTCCCCTTCCTCTAACTCAAGGTCTCATTACAGTAAAAGGTGATATGTGACAAAGAAAACTATAGCAATAGATGCTTCTGGGACTCGCATACCAAGCACATAATTGTTTCTCTGCCTCTTTGAAATAGTCGCCTATTACAGCTGGAGAGCTGTAATGATACACCAGAGGAACAAATCAAAACCTGGTCAGCTCAGTACCAGAGTTTTCTCTTAATCAGAAGAATATATTCTTGCTGCAGAGCCAGTTACTAGCTCCAAGAAAAGCTGGAAGGTGCTGCCTGTCCCTTAGAAGCATTTCCCTGCAGGCATGGTTTTGATGGATGTATGAAGGGAATACCATCTGCCTTAGGGATGGTAGAGGGAGCTGTGTAACGCAGGGCTCCCAAGGGATTACAAAGCTGTAGGACATTTAGAAGTGTGGAGGAGAGAGAAAGGAAGGGCAAAGGGAGTATCTTCTCCTGAGAAGCAGGCTATTGAAGCAAGATGTGGATGCAATTTGTCTTGTGTTTTTTCGCATGATTTCAGTACATCCTGGCTATTGCCTCTCAGGATTTTTACCAGGCTGTTGTCTTCCTATCACCATAAGTCATTAGTGACTTATTATATAGCATCCTTTAGAGCCTCTGCAGGTTAGCTGTAATTTCTTCCTATCACCAATCATTAGCTACATATTAAATAGACCTTTGGATCCTTCTATTGTCATTTACAGGCTCTATAGGTGTCCTTGCCTTTCCTCCTTCATGAGTTTCATGATTCTACCATCTTAAAGGCAAATGGTTGCAAGGGCAATAACACAAATGCCTTGGCTTAGAAATGCCATGCATTTTCTCAATTAATTGATCTCTTGCATAGGTTGTAAAACTGGTCTTTTTGACTGTGTCTGCTGACCATTCAGATCTCATGGGATCTCTGTTGGCTTTCATTGGTTTCCACTGTGGTAGTTTAAAAAGGAGTTTCAGCTCCATTTGATGTTCATCTATTTCACCTGTCCTAGAGTATCTGAAGCTTGAGGTGCCTCTCAGTTGAGCCCAACTACCTGAGAATATAACTTTATTCACATCTGAAAGAAAACCTGATTTTAATAGAAAATTGCATAACTGTAAAAGAATAAATCAGAAAAAGACGCTGTGGGTAATGTACACTCAAGCACAAATGCTGTGGAATAACTAACACTGTTGGTGCTGGTAATTGTATCTGTATTGTAGTATAACACAAACCCTAGAATCATAGAATAATTTAGGTTGGAAAAGACCTTTCAGATCATCAAGTCCAACCATAAACCTAACACTGCCATTCCACCACTAACCCACATCCCTAAGCACCACATCTACCCATCTCTTAAATACCTCCAGGGATGGGGACTCCACCACTTCCCTGGGCAGCCCATTCCAGTCCTTGACAACCCTTTTGGTGAAGAAATTTTTCCTAATATCCAACCTAAACCTCCCCTGGTGCAACTTGAGGCTGTTTCCTCTTGTCCTGTCACTTGTTACTTAGAAGAGACTGACCCACACCTCGCTACCCCCTCCTGTCAGACAGTTGTAGGGAGCAATAAGGTCTCCCCGCAGCCTCCTTTTCTCCAGTCTGAACAACCCCAGTTCCCCAGCCACTCCCCATCAGCCTTGTAGTCCAGAGCCCTCACCAGCTTCCCTGCCCTTCTCTGGACATGCTCCAGCCCCTCAATGCCCTTCTTGTAGTGAGGGGCCCCAAACTGAACACAGCATTTGCGGTGCAGCTTCACCAGTGCTGAGTACAGGGGGACAATCACTTCCCTGGTCCTGCTGGCCACGCTATTCCTGATACAAGTGAGGATGCTGTTGGCCTCCTTGGCCACCTGGGCACAATGCTGGCTCATATTCAGCCGTCTGCTGACCAACACCCCCAGGTCCTTTTCCACTAGGCAGCTTTCCAGCTACTCTTCCCCAAGCCCATGGTGTTGCATGGGGTTGTTGAGACCTAAGTGCAGGACCTGGCACTGAGCCTTGTTGAACCTCACACAAGATTCCTTAATGAGGGACCATGTTGCATTACCTGCCAGTCAGGAGGTCACGGGCTGTAATTCCCCCTGTTTGTGTAGGTCTGAAATAGACAAATGGAAGTGGAAGCGATTGTGTTGGGGGGATTAAAGAGCCTGCTTTTTTGAAAGCATGAAATCACTAAGAGGGTGATTGAAGATTGTGAAACAGTGAAGCATTCAGGGGGACATTCTGCAGTGAGGTACTTGTAGAACAGTTTCCTCCATCACTTTAGTATCAGCTGTCTCCATGAAAGAAGTATGAATTGGTACTGGAGCTTAATAAATGAGTATTGTACATGTGGGTAGGTATATCTATTGCATCAAGACTTACAGCCAAATAAAACCAAGAGCAGTATATGTTCAGCCTTCACCTTTCATGCAGTAGAAGGTGAAATCAACAGCAAGAACAAACATTTTTATTTTACATCAGAGTTAAGGATAATGTTTAATTCATGTTCAGATCCTTCAACCTTTAAATTTTCTTGTTTCATTACAATACTTCTTAAACAGACTTAATAAGGGGTAATCACGGGAATTTAGGTTTTTCAGAGATGTCACAGTATATCCCAGCTGCAGAGGAAGTTCTGCATAGCATTAATTATGCACTGAAAATACAAAGAAAGCACTTGACATTTTTCCCAGATCTATATTGTGTTGGTTTACTGTGGGTTTTTTTATTATCTTTATTGATTCAAAAACTGGGGTTTGAAAAACTTGTTTGAGCACTTGCTTTACATGTATAGGATTTTCTCCACTCATAGATAATGACCAAGAAAACGGTCATTTACTGTCCCTGAAGATAGTTCAGGGCTATATCTGAAGGACTGTAACTAAACGTGACTAACGAGATCACTGGCAATTACTTCTTGTGCTTCCTTTCCTGGAAACAACACAAATAGTAACATTTTGTTTGTCCATTGATTGCCTTATTATTAAAGGAGTAAATCAAACATGATGTTAGAACATTACCATTTCACAGTATGGTCAGAAGACTATTTGATTTTGTGGTACACTCAGGAGCAAACTATGTTTGAGGTCTGGTGCACACGCAGAGCTTTAGCACCATTCATGGCTTGTTAGCTTCTTTACTCTTAATTCTTTCAGGAAAGCGTAAAGTACTAGATCTTAAAAATAATTAGCTGTAATAGAAATTAAAGTAAATTTGGTTTCTAACTGCTTTTACACAGTTGATCTAGGCCTCTAAGGGTGGTATTCTCATTTTATAAACAAGAGAACTAAGGTACAGAAATAAAAATGAAGCCATGAAGGCAATCAGTAACAGTGTCAGTGATAAAAACTCTCATCATCTGATACAAAGTCCATCCCTCGGCGATTCAGAGGAATTTAGCTGCAAGAAGCTACACTATATTTTTTCTGTGTAGCATGGAATACTTACAGAAGCAGCAGCAGAATGGAACTTTAATGGAGTTTTAAATTTTATTTCTTGTGTCACAACAGAAGGAACAATTATAGGTAATGAATGAAGAAAGTTGTTCTCTTAGGTGTTTTGTAACAAATAAAGAACAAAATGTTTCAAAGAAATAAGAGGGAACCTGTTAACAATTCCCAGCTCCTCCTGAAGCACAAGCTTGCTCACACTTGCCGTGTTAAGTCCTGTTCTGAGGAAATAAACAACCTCTAAGTGAGAGCCAGAGATTAACTACATTCTCCTGTGGAGTTTCCAAAGCAGCAATGTCTTTCATGGGAGCAATTTGTCTGAGAAGTTGGCAACATGCTCTTTGTCTCAATGATGTAGATCCTAGTGAGTCCAGAGAGAGGGGATCCTTTGTTGCCTCTATTAATGGTAGAATTATTTTGAAAAGACATCTCCCATCTCTCCGTTGGTCTTGATCTCCATCCCTTGCAGCTACATGCAGTAGTAACCATGAGGGTATTGTGCCATGGCCAGCATGGAGCAGTGTTCACTCTGGATGGAATTGCCATAAAGAAATCTGATAAAAGGATGGCCATGGAAATTGAACTAGAATGTGTTATTTGTGCACTCTAATTGCAAAAAATACTTTGGAAATACATACTGTGCTTTGAGACTTGCAAACGGCTTTTATTTAAGTTAATTACATATTGGCATATCAGTTAAAAGGTATTAGGAAGGACTCCTCCTGCTTGATGTGTTGTATTAGCTATCGTGCGCTGCTGTCGCAGTAAGGTAAGTTAATTTAGAATGATCCGCTTGGACTTTATGCAGCCTAGGCATGGAATTAACAATGCTGAAACTGTTTGTTATCTCATTTTGCCTTTACATATCTGGCTTTAAAAATAAAGCTTCACAACAGCAAATGTTGTATGTTGAAAAGCAGGGGGAGCTCTTTCTGTCTTTTACATTTAAAGAGATCAGTATTTGTGCTAGTTCTGAGTAAAAATGTTCACAACCTCCTGCTAGAACTGTAATTAGTAGGATGTACTAGCTCTTTTCCATGAAGGTGTATAGCTTGGAGATTATCCCATCATGAGTAACTCTTGGCCTTGTAGATGGATAGGAACATGGGGTGATGCTGAGGTAAGTCAGTCAGCCTCTCAGAGTGCTTGTCATGTTCCTGTGCTCTGATTCTGCTGGTTGGTAGTAAAAGGAAGTGTTGTTTATAAGGCAGATCAATAAGGTGAAAAAGCATGTCTGATTTGGTGATGGAGACAGTATACATGAATGCATGCTGGGATGGGAGGGATAGAGTAAAAGAAATACACCAGAATTTTTACCTCAAAGTCTGTCTTCATGTCACACTGAAATCTCTAAGCCAAAACCCACTGAAGGGATGAGGGGCTCTAATTTCCATTGACTTCAAAGGAATTGCTAATGCCCGATTTCTGTCAGCATTTGACCTCCTGAAAATGCAGAGGAATAAAGCCTAAAGGTGTGGGTCCTTTTTGAAGGCTTTGGAAACCAGAGTGTGTTTTGTCTTAGAATCGATGAATAATTTATGTTGGAAGGGACTTTGGAGGTCATCTGGTCCAACCCCTGCTCAAAGCAGTGTCTTTAAACCTTTTAAGGCATCCTTGTAAGACTGAGCATATGTGAGTAGTTTGAAGCTTTGTTAGTTTTGACTCAGTCATAAACCATAAACTGTAACCCTTTTAGCTTGAGCTAAATCATGAGAAAAAACCTTCGCATACTGAGATCTCACACTCTCTATGGATAACATGCAGTGCTAACTTAAATATATTCAGTCTTGAAATGCAAGAGTAGGAGTTGGTATGATAGTTACTATGGATGTAAGTTGTGATTCTTACCATTGCAGATTGACCAGGAAGGGTGCTGTGACTTTTAGGAACAGAATTTCCAGTGGAAAGGTTTTAGCACACGTGCAAGTAAAACCATTGTGAACTGGTATGCTAAAACAGTAATACTTTCTGCTATATAGGATAAAAAGAGTTGAAGTTTACTAGCTGGGCATAAGTTTTCTGAAAGCTATACATTTTAATGTTTAAGTGTATAGAACATTATGAGGCAACTCTGGTCTTTTGCTGGTGAAGATACAGTAAATCCATTGTGACCTTATGGTTATATGAAATTAAGAATGGTAAATGTTGGACAGCTGTGACTCGATATTTGCTTGGTATCAATACTATAAATAGTTTTAAGCATATCAAAGGTGGGGTCCAAATTTTTTTTTTATACCACATGGGGCAGCTGGGTGAACAAAGGAAGGGACGTTACCTGTATTTTTTAATAGTCTTGCAGTGTAGCTTTCAAATACTGGCTGAGGATACTGTGTTAGGTAGCAAAGACATTTTCTTGATTTGAGCTCTTCACTGGTTAAACACACCACCACTGAGTAATATTTATGTTTTCCTCATTGGTGAGGGTTTATCTAACCTGGCTAACTGGGGAGGTCCCAGTTGACTGGAAGTTAGCAAATGTGATGCCCATCTACAAGAAGGGCCGGAAGGAGGATTCGGGGAACTACAGGCCTGTCAGTCTGAAGCTGGTGAGGGGTCTGGAGCACAAGACTGATGGGGAGCAGTTGGGGGAACTGGGGTTGTTCAGCCAGGGGAAAAGGAGGCTGAGGGGAGACCTCATCGCCCTCTACAACTGCCTGAAAGGAGGATGTAGCCAGGCGGGAGATGGTCTCTTTTCCCAAGTAACTAGTGATAGGACGAGGGGAAATGGCCTCAAGTTGCACCAGGGGAGGTTTAGGTTGGATATTAGGAAAAATTTCTTCACTGAAAGGGTTGTCAAGCATGTGAACAGGCTGCCCAGGGAAGTGGTGGATTCCCCGTCCCTGGAGGTATTTAAAAGATGGGTAGACATGGTGCTTAGGGACATGGTTTAGTGGTGGGATGGCAGTGTTAGGTTTATGGTTGGACTTGATGATCTGAAGGGTCTTTTCCAACCTAAATGATTCTGTGATTCTAACATGCCAGAGTTTTTGACTGTGTGGCCAAGTGAAAGCATGTAAAGCTGTTGCATGTAAGTTGCTATGCTAAATCTGGTGATCTTTTAAATGTATAGAATATTTGGGTCTGCATCTCATGTAGTTGAACCATTTTGTAGTGAAGAAAAGAATATAAATAGAATACTTAATGCTGATTTCCAAATCTGGAGTATTGCAGAAGGATCTTACTCGTGAAAGACAACTTCTTGTCAGCTGTGAGGTCACCCAATTCAATCATTTAAGTCACCAAAAGTACCAGTCGCTTTTCTCTTTTGCCGTAGTAGGGAGACTAGATTAGAAATAGTGTTTGATTGGAAGAAGTAGTGAACACAAAACTGCAAAGCAGGTTGCCTTCCTTCTTATGGGATGCCTTCCTTCTTATGGGATGCCTTCCTTCTTATGGGATGCCTTCCTTCTTATGGGATGCCTTCCTTCTTATGGGATGCCTTCCATCTTGTCTATGGCCATCCTGATACCTTAAACATACCCTCTTCAGTTTTCAGAAGATATTCTGCTCTGCATTCGTAATGCCTGAGGTGCTTAAATTAGTCATTTGATTGCCCCTGACCTCTTATATGCAAAGAGATAGCCATCTCTTCTAGGGTATTCATAACTTATGCAAACATAGTAAAGGAAACTAATGGCACTTTTAGATTATTACCTTTGCTTAGTATTACTGTCACTTTATTGTTTATAGGCACAAGTCAGATAGATAGTCCTGTATACACTCATTCAGATTCTGTAACTGATGGATAATGCATCTGTTTCCTCTAAATTGGCGTGCCAAGATGAGAATGTGAGCAGCTAAATAACTGGAGTCAAGAATAAGCGCTTAGCCCTTGCTTGGGTAATCAATCTCACAGACTCAATAGAAGGCATGCTACAGAAATAGCAGGAAAGAGAATCTGAAAAGATGTGGGATGATTTCTTTAGCATAAATGTGGTTTCATGTCACTTTATTTCCATGACTCACTATATCTAATATAAACAATAAAATTCAGAAGAGGACAGGCTTTCTGAGGGTGGAATCAAATATGAATAAATTTAACAGGGATTTAAGCTGCAGAGAGCTCTAGTGGAACTTTTTTGGGTTGCGTCTGACACTTATCCTGTCATTACTGGCTGAAAAATAAATGTTTCAGCCTTTTTATTGGGCAATACTAGCAAAAAAAAAAGGGGGGGGTCATTTTAAGCCTCTGTCCCACTGTACATAGTTCTTATTTTATGCTATTCCTGCGTAAGCTAAGCACCTTTTGGAACAAATAATAAATGTAAACTGTATCCCAAGGTAGAGGTAGTAACAGAAGCAGGAGAGAGAATGGAGGAGTAAGCAGCTTCATTATAAGAGTACAAGCAAGTTATGCTTCCCACTGTTGCAGTGCTTTATCCTTGCATCTTTCATGCTGCCTACTAAATCTGAGGAATTTTGCATTGAGCACATCAACTTGCTCGTATGGTGACTACGTTGTGACAGTGCCTGGAGACCTCAGTTGGGACTAAGACCATACTGTGCTTGGCACAGTACAAATGAAGAAAATTAAATCAGTCCTTTCCCAAGAAACTCGCTAGAAAAAAATCTAGCTGTGATGACAGTTGTGCTTAGGTCTCTGTGGATGCATATTAAACTGAAGAAAAGTCAGCTCCTTTATAAAGAATAAAATTCCTTTTTTTTGCAATTGTCTCTATCTGTATCAATGCATGATAGAAGACAGCAGAGCAGTCTGCTACAGAATATCCACATACAGAGCATGCTTGTTTTATTTGTCTTGCATATTGATAGTGATTGTACTTGGATCTGTCTTTATTTATCTGGCACATTCTACAGCCAATTCTGTGAACGTGTATTTTGTAGGTTTAGCTGACCAGGATGGAAGGGCAGGGATGTCTGTGTTTTTTCTTGTTTCTCTCATCTCCTCAGCATTTGGTGGGAGAGGGCTTTGCAACTGGAGCATTTTCTGACTGCAGGACTCCATCATTGCAGATTTTTTTTTCCTAAGTAATTCCTCTTTACATTCTGCTCTGAAATCCCACTGGGTGCCTGCTCAGCAGTGCTTTAACTTCTGAATATTGAAACCAGCAGGTATGGTAAGAATGGAATATTTTAAACAGCAGAAGAGACACTTGTTGTAGTGTATAATATCTGGCTCTCTATACATTGCACTGGAGAGAAAAGCTGTTTGAGGGCCACTTAGGGTACAGCTGTTTATGGAGAAGCGGCTAGGACTTCCAGGGTGTGCAAAAGCCCTAAAACAGGGGAGTGGTGCCAGGTGCTGGGAAAAAAGGAAACACAAAGACATCTCTGGATAGGTACCTCTGCTTATAGACACGATGGATCTAATGCTAAATAAATAAATAAAAAAAAAATTACTTGGCAAGGGTGTAAGGGTGAAGATGAGAGGCATTTATCCAAAGGTATACATTTATGGGTAAAGCATCCGATTTTAGTGCCTGTCTGCTGTACAATGCGAAGATCATTATGGTAAATGCTCATCCTTTTAGATTAAGTTGTTGGCTGTGATATGCTCAGACTTTGTTATGTTCAAAGGTTTTTGTAACAAAGTGTCACTTCCAGCAGCAGAAGAAAAATGCAGTAGAAACTGCATGAGCATATAAAATAGGTTCGTGTAGGTCAGGGAGGCAGAAAGATGGGTGATTCTGGGCTAAAATATGATCGCTTCTTGTCGAGTCCCTGAATTAATGCTTTACTGGCAAGCAGGCATGCGTGCATGTGTAGGGGTGTATGGGAAAAGAGTGAAATAGATTACAGTCCAGAAATCGGATTCTTGAGCAAGGTGTTTTTCTTTTTCTTGGATGGGAGAAATAGCTGAGTAGTAACTTTTCTATGAAGTCAAAAGAGGCCACCTTTGACATAAGGTCTCTATGGGGAACAGTACAGAACGTGATAGAGAAAATAACAGGGGAATGTTTTTAAGGGGTCTGTTTCTTTTTCTTAGGAGGGCTATTGAAATAGAAAACCTCCCCGAGCATAGCAAAAAGCAAATTCAACCTAGTTATGTTACTGATACTCTTCTTCTGAAATGCCTTTCTCAGTTGTCTAACAAACAGGAAAAGAAATGCTAATTCTGCCAGTAGGATTGCTTCTTTGCTATGCTTCATTTCGTTGCATATTTAATTCGCTCTGAACCTTAAAATAGCTTTCTGGTGTTTGTCTTGGTGGCCTCTTGTTGCAAATTCAATTGATTTGCGAGCTTTCTCTCCTTTTGCATGAAGATTTGTGGGGATAAGGGGATTGTATCTCCTCCTCTTTGTCCTCTGCTTGCGTGCTTTCTCTCCTTCCTCTCCAAAGCATGTTTCATACAACATTGAGCTCATCAGCTGTTTTTTTAATACTCCAAATGGAGGAGTTCTGTAATGGGAGTTGGGAAGCAATACTGTAATACAGTTGGCCTGTATGACTAATCAGTTAGATAAAGAATTCAGGCTGCAGAATAGCAGAGCCTTCATGCTTGATTGATGATAACAGCAGCCAACTGACTTACTGCCCTTACTGCTCGCATCCCCCACACTATTAGAGAGGATTTCCAGCATAGTACAATAGATTCGTCCTAGTAAGCATAATGCTGGGGTTTGTAGCACATGACATCAAAAACAAAAGAAAAGCAGGTCAAAATGGATGATTCCCTGAATATACTTAGAAAAGCAGGAGTGGAAGAGTCTGGAACTAATGCTTGCTCGTCCCCTACCTGCATGCTTCCTACCAAAAGAAGTGGATTAGTCTCTGTACTCAGCACAGTGTAAAGAACGTCTCTTATTCCTAATGACCTTTACCATGGAGCTTGTTTTTCTTTGGCAAATCTCCCAGACCATAGGCAGGGTTGATTTCTTTGGCTAGTAGAAGTTATTCTCTTTGAGTCAGGGCTTATGGAACTGGCATTATACATAAGCATAGAATATATGGAGTGAAATAAAATACCTTTTATGGAACCCATAAGAAAGGAGGAAAAGATACACTTGTTTAATATAAATGTCTCTTAATTTCTTTTGTCTTACAAGCTGTAAATAGCTCTCAGGAACTGTTACTGGCTGTGGGTTTGGGGTTTTTTGTGTGTCTAGTGAAGTAAACTTACTGCGCTATCCACAAAGCCATGAATCACACTGTTACATTGAGGCTGCAAAGAACAGGTTGAGGTGAGAGAACTTTCTGTTGCAAAGAGAAGGATGGAGATTTTCCTGGATGAAATCAAAATCTGTTTATGAATCTCAGGAGAGCGATTCCACTCTCCTGTTTTATAGGAGAGTAAGGAGCCAAGAATATGAATGTTTCTAACACATACACATAGTAATACATTTTATGGACACTGTGAACCTATCAGGTGTCAGGTGTTAGCAGATTGATTGCATTCTGCAGAAACTTAGCTGTGGGTTTGTTTGTTTTTTCTTTTTAAATATTGTGGCCACTGTTCTCATTACACCTACTACAACAGAAGCAAAAGGCACCTAAAATAATATCAGTTGGATACTTGATTTAGATTGACGTAGATGTTGTTTAGAGCAGAAATCCACTGGCTGCATAAACTAATATTTAAGATATTTCTGTAATAAGACTTCAGTTGCTGGATTGAAATACGTATTCTGATTTATTATCTGTGCAAAGAAATGGCCTAAACTGTAAATAGCTGGTGATGCTTTCTGCCCAGAATTTGAGCTTCATGTTTGACTTAGTACCTGAGAAAGAAGTATTAAGCTACAGTACTGATTCTGATTTGAAGTTAAATGTTGAAAATTCATTGTGAAGCTGTTAACAGCAGGGAGCTTCTTTTGTGAAGAACTAAATTAGAAGCTTTCAAATCTTTTAGTACTGACAGACTAAATGACCTCAGCAAATAATTACATTTTTGGCCTATCTGATGCAGCAATAGTTGTTTTGCTTTCTGGGTCCATTATTCATAACAAAAAGATTTCAGTATAAAAGAGAACTTTACCTTTTACAATTAGCCTCCTCTTCCTGCTTCCTTCTTTCCCTGTTGCCACAATCTAAGCCACAGAAATACAATTACAATACTGAATGACTGGACTTTATGAGACAATTCAGGTTTGGGAAGCGAATTTGTTGTTTGTGATGTAGGGACCTGTCTGAGTGGCTGAAAGCTGGATGCCTGTGGCATGAATGACACAGAACCCTTCCCAAGCGACTTTGCTAACAGGAAGATTGCTGGTTGTGCCGCACTGCATGTTGTCTGACAGTGGTTACTCCATCTTAACAGTTTACCTTTTGATCCACACGCCACGTGAACTTAACATCCAACGTATCACAGAACTGAAAATTGGGCTCTGTGTGTTAACCTGCAGCTGAATCTAACAACCATTTTGATGCTGTCATAAAACTGCAAATTCTTGTGTAGCTTAAAATATACCAGATTGCATCTCTTAAGCTGTTATGTTAATGCTCTGTATTTATGTATGTGCATTACCTAAAAGATGCAAAGTTCTCGAATGGAAAATAAAGAGTCTACAATATCTGCTCTGAAATGCATCTGCAGCATCTATTTATAAGCGAGGTTTGAACTGATGAACTTGCCTTATGCTGTGCCTCCCAAACAGATGCCAGAGATAGTCAGTCCAGTTATAGAGATATCATAAATCTGGTACAGTTTGAGATGCTGTATATTCAGTGTTCGTCTAAGTCAGTAGTGGTGTGGCAGGGGGGTGGGGAGTGGAAATCCTAGATTTAATGCCTGGATGGAGCAAGGGATGTTCTGGATATACGACCACTAGGAAGATGGAATTTTAAGCCATTTTGTCCAACGGAAGCAATCACACAATCTAGTTAATACTATTTTTTAATATTTTTCAGGCTAGGCATGTCTTATAGACAGCTCCGAATGGCAAATTAATTTTACTTTAGTCTTTTGTGATTGACTTGGTCTCCTGGGGCTATAGATCTAAACAATTGATGTTTAGCTTGTTTAACGTTCAATCATGCCCAAGCTTTTGGCTCTGATGAGCATTTTAGCTGTGGAGCTCTGCACCGATGGGGAGCAGATGAGGCAGGAAATGCTTTGTCATTTTCATTTTTCCTTGGGGAAAATAAACTGGGGAAAGGATTGCAGTCCTCTAGTGATGTGGTGAAAGGGATGGGTGCTACAGAACCTGAAAACAGTCTGGAACAAAAAAATCTCCTGTAACCAAAATGTTACTGGGTTAGTTCTGGTGCTCTATGGAAAGTGAAGGGAAGAAAAAAGCAACACAGACAAGAATTGTGCTGATTGGAAAAAGCAGTAACGCTTCAAAAGCTCATAATGAAGCATTATTGTGTGTTAACAGTGGTACTTGCAGTGTGTTGAGTGAACAGTGTTCCAGCTTCTGCCAGGAACCCGTTCTTGTCCTGCTGATCTCGGAGCAACACGTCCCTCTGCAGGAGTGGATTAATTTCCCATTTATGTTTACTTGCTGTAATTCCATATGGAGAAATGTGCAAAGATGGACAACGTCCTTGGGAGAATGCAGAAAGGATGCAAGAGAGGGGACATAAGAGGGAGTATAGTATGCTTGAGATTGTGTAAGAAATATTAAGGTACTGTGACAGGTAGAAGTCGTGCCTGTTTACTGTTCCTGCACCTGAAGGAAGAAAATATAGTCTTAAAATATTGCAGAGTGGTTCAACCAATAAATAGACACATTTTTCTGTTATACTTAAAATGTGTATTTCAGATTTTGCCCATTTCCCTTGTACTTCCACTTGTAGAGGTCTTTAAAAATCTTTGCTTGGATCTCTTTGCTTTCATCTTCAGAGAAACCTTAGAAACCTCAAAGCCACTCCTTCCTGGTTAGTCCAGGCACCGGTTGTTCTGCCGATGTCTTACTTCCTGACTCAAGCAAAGGTATCAGTTCTTGGTATTAAGACTTCGTTATCAGATTAGAATGGACTGCACCATTTCTGGCACTGAAAAGCATTTTATCCAGCTGATCAGAAGGAGACATAAACACATCTGTCCTTTGTCTGAGGACTTTCATTCCCTCATTTCTTCTAGGAGGTGTCTTTATATTATCGTCTCAAAGTCCAGTATTTCACAAGTCAGTTTGATCTCTTTACCTTAGATCTTTCTTAGCAGTGACAGGGCATTTACTTTTTATATCAGGTAGCACTTATTTACCTGTATCAATTTCTCTTTTCTTAACATCTGTCTGTTTCTATTCCATAATCACAGCCTACTTTTAATATTCAGAATTCAAGCGGGTCTGGACTTGATGAGGTACATGAACCATAAGATTCATGCATCCTATGTAATTTGTTAATCGTTCAGAACTGGCCTTTCCAAATATATTTTTAATTTTTACTTAGTGTTAGCATTTCTGTAAACATTCTGTTGGAAAAATTGTTTCCCTGAATACTTAAGGAAGTTGAAATAGCATGAAAACTACTGAGGACAATTAAATTGCATAAATAAAGAGTCCCATAAAATATTGTGAGGCAATTACTCTAAGCCTGCTGTAATTACAAGGTTAAAAAGCACAAGTTCTGCTGACGCTCTAAGTCCATTTCTTAAAGGAGGGTAGTTTCAAAGCACCTCTACCCAGATTTACTGGGCTGCTTAGTGGAACCTACTTCAAGGCCCTAATCAATTAAACGTATGGTGTTTAATATTAAACAGCATCCCTTCTGTCCTAACCTGCTTTTGCTTTTCTGTCTGCTCATGAGTGGCAGCATTTTACAGAGACAGTCATTCAGTTGAGCTAAATGGATACTGAATTAAATAACAGAAAATCTTACTCTGCTTATTCAGCGGCATGGGGGGTTGGGATATGAACCCTATGGAATAATGCCCATCATTAACTAAAAATATTAAAACCAAGACATGGTTTTATATTCCATTGTTTTTCCTCTATCTTGATCCTCTAATGGATGTTTTGATGACTAAGACTAATATCTCCTAGCTGTCGTATGATTTTCTCATATGTACTCCAGACCTATTAAAAAATGCCAGGTTATTTGGAGTATACATATTCAGTGTATTTTCTACAGCATTAAGAACAGTTCATTGTACACGAATATTTAATAGAAAAGTGATAATAAAAATCTTCTAGTAATGTGCATTGGTATTGCTAGCAGAGGGACTAGTTTTTCTTCATCCAGACAGGCACCAGCCATCCTAAAATACTGTGTGGATCTGCCAGGAGAGGGCACGTGTTATCCAGAGCAGGCAATGTCTCCCACTGATGTCCTGCCCACTACCATACGCCACTGGGTGACTCTAGAACTGGAGCAATTTCAGGGACTAACCCAAAGAAGGGCTTGGCATTTTTCCAGTTTCTAAGGTAGGTTGCTTGCTCTTACAGGCTGACATTCCTCAGGGCAGTTTGCCCCAAAAATGTTAAGTGACTGCCATAGAAGAGAAGCCTTAAGATTAGCTGCAAGAGTTTTTAATCTTGATCCTACTCTGTCTTAACAGGGCAGATCTAATTTCATTTGTGTTGTGTGGGGTTAATGGCTTGACAGGTACAGAGATCTTAATAAATAATTCTTAATTATAAGGTGTATTGAATTGCTAGACATGGAGATAATATCTCTTTATGACAATATTGTGCATAACACAGCTAGCCTACCAAATGAAAAGGGATAAAGTAATAATTTGCACAGCCAGATGTTTTGAAGCCACAGAGGCAGGTAACAAGATTTGAACATCATTGATTCATCTGTGAGCAGAACCAGAGTACAGGCAGTGAGATCAGCAAAATAACCTGCTGGTGTATAAATTAAATCTGTCTAGTAAACAATCCAAACAAGTGAAATGAAGCTTTAGGCTTTTGCTGCCTATTTCTGTAGCATTAGCTTATTCACTACTAGACAATTCTAGTGGTTAAATAGTATTCAAAGTACTGTCTATCAAACAAGATTTTGCAAGGACTGAATTATCCCAATTTTAGAGAGTCAGAATAAACAGTTAGCAAACGAAGTTTTAAATGGCAGGCAAAAATGGGACAGAATTTCATAGTTCTCAAACATTTACCTGCTTGGACCACTATGTCTTGGACACTGCCTAAGATGGACATATATTACATATTTGAAAACACAGTGATTTAGCACACAGATATCAAGATTTGATTTTTTTTTTTAATGTCTCTTCAGTAATTTTGTTTATAAAAATAGGTACGAGGATTTGAAATTGTAATTGAATGCACTAGAAAGTGGTAGGTGAATTTTATTGGGGCTTTTTGTTGTTTGGGTTTTTTTGTAGCACCTCTGATGCCTAGTGCTGATGGACCAGTACTGCACTTATGTCTTGGAGACAGGGATTTACAACCAGCTGTTTAATATTTTGAAGTTACCGTGAAGGCTAGGAGTTGCGATCCAAACTCTCTGTGTCAGCTTAATTAAACTTGTTTCTTCTGTATTTACAGAAGCAGAAGAACTCAGTTCAATACAGAGACATATTACAGGGGAGCACCTTAGATTAGCTTCATTCATGGTGAAGTGTGCAGCAGGCAAGGATATGTTTAGAACTGTGTTTCTGTTGCCTTATGAAAGTCTCAGGTGATGCCTGAAATTGCAGTGCACCAATTTCTTTCTTGTCCTGGAGAACATCCAGAACAAATTAACAAAAGTTGGTTGCAGGCAAAACAGACAGGTTTAGAAGACCCATCTGAAGTGGAAAATACTGTAAAGACTAGGACTGTCTTAGCTTGTAAAAAATAAATAAAAATTGAAAGTAGTTTTAGATTACATCACATGAAAATGTAGGACCATATGGCTTAGCTCTGTTTAGCTTACTAAAAATACAGTATACTCCAAAATGTGCAAGTTTCTCTTCGAAAGCTCTGTGCTTCTCAGGTTGTCATGGGAGCTTATGACACAATAATGAGAAGAAGATTAAGAAGAAAAAAAGGGAGCTCTGGGCTCAGTGGGGGTGTGGTGGAATGGAGGAAGGATAAATCCAAAGCCACTTTGCCAATTTCTCCATGAGAAAACTAGTATAATGCAGTAGAGAAAATATGCAGAAAACTAGTACCTTCCATGCTCAAGTGTTCAGAAGCGTCCCCCAAATTTGTAATTTGCAATCTATTGTGGATTGTATAATTCCCTGCCTTTCCTTGCAAAAGAGATCTTTTGACTGAAAGATTCTGCATTCGGGGATCTGACAGCAAACCACTGTACTGCACCATGTTTCAAGGAGTTCACAGAACTCTTCCTATGCAGTTCTGTACTATTTGGGATGTTCTGCTGTAGTAGAACATCTAGATTCGTTATCCAGGATAGCAGCCTACATTCCTTCTGTGTGTAACATTATCCTGAGAAAGTACTACTCTAAGTGTGTCTCTGTACTTTTCCTTGGCATCAGCTATTGGCCACTCTTGGAGAGCAGGAGTCCAGAGTACTGAAATAGCTGAAATATTTAAGGCCAGTCTTATACTTCAATAGACTTGCACTGATGTTGAATTTGTTCCAGCTTCTACGTATTTTTAGGTATTGTAGCATGAAATTTCACACTCCCCAAACCGTGGCTTCAGGGCAGTAGCACTCATGTGGCCAGTTTTCCCAGCTCCAATAGGACTAATGATGTGAGTACAGCGTGCAATTCTGCATCCATTCTTTTCTCATTATTTAATGAAGCATGTTAACTGTCATAGCTTTGTTCTTCGAAGTAAATTTTGACAGTCTGTACATTTATTTATAAATTTCAAGTACCAAGGGGAATAGTTCTCTGAGTAATGAGAATCTTCACTAGTACCCATTGTCCTGGGCAGTATGAGTATTAATAAAGAGAAATTTAAGTCCAGGGGCTGCTGATGGTGAGTGATTCTGAGTAAATTGGTATAATAAACTGAAAGGAAAACACAGCGCTTAGAATGACATTTTTAGCTTTGTTCATGTGTTTCTGGATAAAGTGGATTTTTCTAATGATCTGATTTCTGTCTCAATTGGATGCAGAAGAGCAGATTCACATAGAGAAGGAATAATGTGAAGGTTACGCAATTTTACAGTAGATGTAAAAACTTAGTAGAGCTATGGCAGGGGAATGAAATTTCAAAGTTATGACTGGGTAACTTGTATTACTAGGTACGATTCAGGATGAACACTGTACCCAGTTTACCTCATTTGATTTAGCTGCATCCTCTTTAATGAAATGGAGACATAAAACGTTGAGATATTCACCTGGGGACACCTTTCTCTAAATCGTGCAAAAGTATGCCTCTACCCCCCCAAAATGAGTTTAATTATTTCCATTTAAGGGTGATTTTTAAAAGTCCCACAGTTTCAGATACAGCTTGACAGTTTGGGTTGCTTTTATTTTCCATTCCATTTCTGTAACTGAGTGACTGTATCCGATCCTACCTTTAGTAACAACTGTCCTGATCATGTACATGGGTAGCTGTTTGTCACTGCTGTTTCCATCATGTACATTGCACATGCACACATAAAAAAGGGTCATTTTTATTGAGACTTACTGCAAAATAGTTTTATAACATGAAGTACTGGTGGTATATCAAGAGAGGGGAAATACTGTGCCTGACTTAACTGTGAAGAACAACACACCAGATTATTCTTCATATGTTCACTCTATGGTGAGTTTTATTACTGCTTCAGTGTGCTTTCAAGATAGAATTGAAACTGCTCTGTCTATTTAAAAAAATAGTCAAACCTCAGACCAAAAAAAACCTTAAGGAATGCTGCTCCCCCACCCCCCATCCCAAAACCCAAACATCCACAACCCAACCTGTGCCTGTTTCTGTGCTGGATAAAGTATGTAATTGGGTTACACGCTGCTCCGTTATGTTGTTCCAATAAACAAAATCTTCATCCTTCTCTTAGCTTCCCAGCTTTCCAGATTTATCCTGGATAGTTTCTGCCGTCTAATTCTTCTTGAGCCAATTAAGTTTGTCTAATTTTACAGCAGAATGAGCTGATATGATTTATTTCATTTCTAGGACATGAAAAATCATTGGAGTTAGTGTATAAATTAAAAAGTATATTATATATCTTGAAGTGAAATAGCTGAGTTAAAGATACATAGAAACTGCATGAAAAAAAACCTGTTCGTCTTTAAAATTATGTAAGATTTCAGCAGTGCCATGATAATTTGAAGCATGCTTATTAATATGTGTAGGCCTGTGTATTTATCTGCCATAATTATGCTAAAAATGAAAAAGTTGAAATCTTCAGATTCAGTTCCATTGTTCAGCCAGTGCATGCAGCGGCCCCGGTTACTGCTTCAGTCTCTTGGCACTCGCTTGCATTGAAACTACAGTTAATGAGGACTATAGTTACTAAATTTTCACAGGGGCTCTGAAAATGACTTCAAAGGTATTTGAACACACCAATTTGTTGTGCAGGAAATCATAAATGCATGTGGAAATACGTACTGTTATCTACAGGTTTGCATTTTAATGGCATTTTGTCGGTTCCCTTTTGAGCTATCCCATTCTTAGGAGTCAGCATGGTGATCAAAGAATAGGAACATGGATATGAAAGTAAAAAAAAATTTCTCATCCCAGGTTTTGCTGTGCATTTTACCGTGGATACATTATGGTGTGTCTCCAATAGCAATTACTGGTGATAACTACACTTCCTTTGGAAAATACATTGAAGTCTCAAGTTGAAAAAGCTCCATAAATGTGAAATACTTGCATTATGATGTTAATGGTGGTGTTTCATTAAGTTCTTACTGATGAATGGAATTAAAAAAATGTCTTCTGTTTTTTGTATATTTAGCATACTTTGGTTTTTGACATCAGACAGTATTTTGAGTTTTCTTAGGGATTTAAATCTTTAGAGTTGACTTTGCTGATAGCAGCCTGTGCAGGTTGTGAAGAGGACTGTGACAAAGAATTCTCTGAGACAATTATCTGTCCAAATTGTCAGTTCAGAATGTAGCAAGATGCCAGATCGCTTTACTTGGTCTTTTTGCTCCTGGCATAACTGACTGATAGATTACAGAAAGAGGTTAAAAAGAGTTAATATTTTTCATGCTTTCAGCTCAGTAAAGCTGAAATCTGGAGATTCAGTTTGCCACTGTATACAGTCTTCTCTATAATTCTGTTTTCTTTCTTTTCCTTAATGTTTTGGGAGCGGGGTGGATGCCACCATGTTACTGCACATTCTTCAAATTCCTCTTCTTAGTCTTTCACAAGTATGGACTTAGGTGCAGCTGAGAAATGAAGATGTAAAAAGAAATGCTAGAATTCTGTGTTTGTGGTGTCTCCGTTCTATCCAGATTACATATGCATATAAATTAAATATATTAATTATATATACTCATTACAACAGCCAGCTCCTGAAACTGAGCTCACAGTTGGAATTAGTCTAAATATTTGCATGATTATGTCATTACAGATATTAAGGACCAAAGCATCCTCCTGACCTTTGTGCTTTGAATTACTTTGAAAAGTGTCAATAGGTGCAGCCTATTAAAAGGGTGAGCTTTTGATAGCAGACCACTGTTTTTACAGAGCTCTCTTTCAGGGGCTATAACATTGGTTTAGGATTTGAAGGTTCAAGTGGCGTTGTGGACGACGGACACGTACTCTGCTATCGGTGTGCAGGAAGGAACGTGCCTGCTTTTTTGTATTTGCTGCATGATGAATGTGAATAAATAAGGAACGTGCCTCTCTTAATTTCAGCTGCTGACTAGTATGTGCTCAGTTTCTAAACAGTATGTGCTCCTTCTGTAATTTATTCATAATATTAATGAAAAAATGGATAACCCAATCAAAGCATGGATAGCAAAACAGGAGACACAACCTATGTGCATAGGTTTGTAAGAAGGGAAGAATGGCTGGAGTTCAGGGCAGTAATTTAAGAACTGAAAGATGTAGAAAAAAGAAGAATATAGGAAGATCTGGGAAGAACTATAAGGAAGCTTATAGGCTTCCTGTGAGTTTTCTATGTTACTTGGTTTTCTGTTTTACTTCAGATGAGTTAGTCCTAACTCCTCAACAGTCAATGAGGATTTAGGTACCTAAAGAACGCAGTGACCTTGGGTCTGAGTTCCTCTGTTTCATCTGCCAGTCTGCAAAGCAATGCTAGCAGCACTCTCTGCCTCAGAGGCAGCACGCCTCCCGTTGCGAGGACAGCCATAATTACAGATCACAAGGCGGATTTTTGAGGAATGGTAGCCAAGTAAGTGGGTTTCTAGATTTGGAAAAGCAATTATGACCTCACTATTGTGACTGCTTTGAAAATCACCTGTCACAGATCTAGGGGTATCACATTAATTGCTATTACAAGAATCACAATACTTACCTGTCAAAGCAGTATATTAAGGCTCATATGCCTTGCTTCTGCTTTAAATTCTCGATTGACCCAATTAACCCAATTAGTCATGTTTGAGGGTGGACACAAACATGAGAGTCCCACAGAATTGAAGTATACGCTATAACATCCTGCTAGCTTAACTACAATCAGAATAATGCATGTTTTCTACAGAGAATTTAAATATCAAATCCATTTAAAGTCTTGGCAGAGAACTGTGTCCAGCAGCATGGCCATTACTGTGGTTCCATTCAGCTTAATAAATGCAAACCAGACAGTTTCAGTAAATTGCAGCAATAAAACTTTTGTTCCAGCAGCCAAGTTAATCATTTGACTCTTCATTGGCATGACTGAGTGTTTCCATGACAATTGGATGGGTTTATGATTGACACACATACAATTAAAATCTGCCCTTCAAAACTGTAAATTGCAGAGACCTAGTGAAAGCTCAGTCATATTCTTAAACAACTTTTCATGAAAAGAATATTAGATTGTGACTTTCACCAGAAAAGGTATTACAATTTGTAGATCTCAACAGCAGTGAACACAGCAGAGTAATATTGAGATTTATTGTGGCCTTAGCTTTAGATTTTGATTCCACCTAAATGTGAACTTTTATTCTCTTATTGATTTAAACCTCTGTGGGTTTGGTGATTTGTTTTAATTAACATCTAGAGTGAAATTATGTAGTTCTTGGACAATCTAATTTCCCATTGCCTTCATGTAGAGTTGTGCATGGTTAACAGTTGGAGAGACTATTAGGGTTTTTAATAATAAGGTTATGCATATACCAAGTCTAAGAAAATATATGCTATAGCTTTACCAAAATTTACAAAAATGTATGGACATTTTTGTGGACAACTAATTTTTTATAATAACATAACATTAATTTTTAACAACAAAATTCATATTATGTTATTAAAACTCTGCTACTATTAATCAAAGTATGTTAATAGCAGGGTTTCAGTGGAGAGTACATTTGCTTCTGTGCTTTCTTTTAGTGTCTGCGTGGCCTCTGGACACATGGAAAAGTCCATCTCCCTTGCTAAGGGACCAAAAAAGTAAGACTTAGATGAGGTTTAGATTGTTTAGTGGTGGGATGGCAGTGTTAGGTTAACGGTTGGACTTGATGACCTTAAAGGTCTTTTCCAACCTAAACGATTCTATGATTCTATGAGGCCTAGAGGGAATAGCAGCTTGGTTTATTTTACTACATAGATGTATTAGCATTATACGAGCAGCTTAATATATAGAAGCTTTGCAAATTTTTTTTCAGCCTACTCAGGGTGATTACATTTTTTTGATATCAAGAAAAATATTATTTGGTTGTTCATTACAATTATTCTAGCAAGTTGCAGACAAGTATATTTTTGTGCAGTTTTGCGAGGCCGATATGGTGTCATTATAGCGGATACTATATTCATAGGATCCATTTCATTTCTGCATGTTTTGAGATCTGAGAAGTACCTACAGCTTCTGACACTTTTGTGATTGGAAATCAAAATATCTTGCTGGTTTCCAGGGCATCTGTATGAAATATATTTTCTTTTTCTAATAAATTACTAGTTGAGCTGAGGTTTTTTGAGACCAGTATTTTTGGCCTCATCAATCTTTTGCTACATTTCCGATGCCACAGAAACTAGAGACATCGCTGAATCATTCAGGAGGCATAATATAATGAGAGAGGAGAAAACCAGCATCTGAACATTCATGGTCTGCCACAGCCTTCTAATGATGGAGTCAGCCTGGAAGCTGGCTCGCAAAGTCCCACAGAAGTGTCGTGACAGTAGTCTTTGCAGTTTCTTAGCTGCTTACATTAAAAGGCATGCGTTCAGATTAAAAGAACAGATGTGCAGCCATATTCTGCCTCTTAAATGTGAAGGTTATAAATATTTAAGACACAAATAAGACTTGTGTGATAGTTACTGCTTCTGCATTTTTGATGGTTAGGCCCCTTCATCAGTTTTATCACACTTGGTGCTTGTTATGAGGACACTGTCCAGGCTGGCAGAACTAAAATTAGATCTGCCAGCTTTTTCACTGCTTCATGGTTTCCCATGTTGTCTTACGCCCCGTTCTGCCTGCTCCATTCCTGTGAGCTTGAACAGTAATGAGCCGTGTGCTTCGAGGGAATGGTTCTGTAGGGCACGATATCTCAATTACATCTGAGACCAGAGAGCTCAGGAGTGCAGCACAGTATATCCACGCTTTCAAATGCTATGCCACTCTTAGCTTCTTTGACCTCTTTTGTTCTTATTTTATTTCTCTTTGTCGCGGGAGCAAAAGGAGAAAGGTTATGTGGTACTGAAAAACTGATTCAACAGGTATGTCAAATGTATATTTATAAATACGTAAATCTTAAAAGCAAAGCGGTACCACACTTACTAATCTTACCAGGAATGGGTATTGATCCTACTATCAACGTGAATAGCAGGAACTATAGCATGGTGCAAATGTATGTGAATTGTTTACCATTTATTTCTCTTTTATTAATAGCTTCTTCCCTTTCCTGACCAAGTGGTGGACAGACTCAGTGTGTGCTTTCTTCACTGTTAACCTTATTTTCCTTGTTTCCCTGCTTGCGTTCATTTTTTTCTCCTTGTTTTTCCTCTGCCTAGCCACAAAGAGCATTCTCTGCAGCCACTAACTACTGATTTAATACTAATTAGCCCATTGCTACTTCATACCTTCTCATATTTATCTAGGTAAGTTATCACAGCAGCCACATGAAACACGTACACTGAGAGGGATAACTACGACTCAGGCCCCAGTGACAGGCATACTGGCAATTCCCTGCTTTTAGCTCCAAATGCACTTTGGCACGCGCTTCCCTTGCCAGCTTGGCGCTACTGCTTCTGTTTACAGTGGAAATGTGGGTCTCCTGAGCGCCTTTCCTTGCCAGTGTTTCTGTGTTCTTCCCACTCTCAAATTTATTTGGTGTCAGCATGTTTCATTGCTAGGCTTTCTAGCATGTGCTGTACTCTTCAATACTCCCACTGCTGTGTTTAGTTGGTTAATTTGGCCTTTCAAAGACATCTTTGGTCTCTTGTTTGTGTCTCCACTAGCAACAAAATGCAGTATTTTGGACTCCATGAGGTCAAGCTGTCACTGAACTAGATTAACCGGTTTACAGTAATTGCCAAATGTCTGGCGATCTGAGTCTGCAGGTCTTAAAAAACAGGCAGCTATTGAAATAAATCTATTTTTTCTTTAATACTGGCTTGTTGTACTCTCAGCGTCCTAACACCCGTTCTTGTTTAGGTTTTCTCTAGTGCATCCCCCCAATATTTCTTAGAAAAAGCAATAAGTTGCTTGAAATTAGCAAGTTGTCAGAGGTTCAGGAATATGATTTAATTTAATCTCCCTTTATTGGCCTTAAAGATAAATATAAAACCACATGGGTCTAAGAATTCTTTCCAACTTCTTACAGTAGGGTTGTAATAACTTTTCTATATCAGAAGAGCTACAGTAGTACCCGAAAAAGAGATGAGAGCAGTCACCATAAAAAAGGAAACGGTACGGCAAAGCAAGTAATTTTGCTTCAGAAGTGTCTGGATAACCAAATTCCTACTACGTTCACATTTTAATCCTTTTAAAAGAAGAGGCTGAATTCCTTTTTAGTGTCTAAAGACCAGATTAAACCCAACAAACTGTTAGGAGTCTACAGTCCTTAAATTTATGAACTGAAACCACTGGGAAACAAGCTATGTTAATAAATACATCTATTTACCATGTTTCAATCAACATAAGATTATAGGTGCTTACATAACCTTTTTGTGAATGTGGTAACACATACTTCTGGAAGCTGGTGTTGCACATTTTAGCTGTTCTTGTTTGTCCTGGAATTGAAAAAACTGGAGCCGAGTATTTGAATAAGTTTCTGTGTCTATAAATAGCCTCAGTAATGTGACTGCCTGGTAGCCTGAGCGTATTAAAATGAAGCATACAGTTTGTAAGAGTTCTGGGACTTGGAATACAAATATTCTCTGTATTTCCATCTTCAGTAAGCGCTCTCTGCTTTGTGTGGGAATTCCCAGTTTGCCAGAAAGGTTACTGAGCTCTGGTCTATGACAACTGCAAATGATTGATTTCTTCTATCCTTAGATATTCTTTCTAGCCATCTCTTTTACATTCACTGAGCAACAAGTTTGGATGCTATTTATATCTTTCCCTGGCAATTGTTTTTCATTTTAGATTGCGACAGTACTTCACCTTTAATTTTCACCTTGCTTTATCAAAGCAATTTATATTAGTGATCTTTATCTGTGCTAACGTAACACTGGTTTGTGTGCATGACTGAGTAGAGATCCTACTTCTCTTCATGTGACCTTCTCCCTTTGGGTCATCATTAATAAATAGAACTTACTAAATTATTTTTCAACACAGACAAATGGAAACATTGTTATGCAATTAAATAGAATATGCGTAATTTTAGTGTAAGTCAAACAGATGTGCTATGCTCTCACTGTCACCCAGGTGACACATTTCACATCCTTCCAATTTCTACTAGCCAAAACCTCATTAGTAAAATCAATGCTTCTGTGGAACATAAAATAAAATTATAAAAAATGCCAGCGCATCTGAAATAATCTGACTACTTGTACTTTTTGATTTCCTAACTATGGGTATGTAGTTCGTTAGTTTGGGAATGCTCATTAGGTTTAGCTGCATACACATGCATCCATTTGATCAGTTTTCTGAAAGATGTGTGCGTCTCCTACCATCCATGAGAGTGCTGTGGATGCTACAGGTTTCAAGCTGGTTTTCTGTCTTCTTGTTAAAAAAGAAAAAAATCCTGCTTCATGTAAATAATGTAAGAGTTGGAGATGTGACTGAGGCCTCATTTGATCATCTGCCTTTCCTAAGGACGAGAGGAAGGCATCACTTGTGTTAAGGGTTAGTCGTGAGGTTCAGGGCTTCTCACTCATGGCTCTGACCTTCAGCAAACTGTCATTCCCTGTGTAAGTTCTCCAATCTTACCTGTGTTTTACATTCCTTTTGTTTAACTTTGTTGGCATATGATAGTAATCTGTATTTCTGTGGTAGAATTTTTTGTGCCAGTTACAGGGGTTAGGTACCATTGTAATAGTGACTACGTTAAGTGTTCTAGTTGTCGGCATAGACTAGTAAGACTGTTCCGTATGAATGCAGATTTATGGAGAAAATATAGTTAAGTTAAGCTAGGCTACCCTAGCTTTTATCCACAAAATGTTGCTTGTTGTTTAGCTTTCTTTCAGACTGGTTTCCCTCTTCCATTTGGGCACAGAGATTGTGCTCTGAAAGAACCGGGCATTTTTCAAGTACATATTTTCGGTAAGAAATTTCCTAGCCTGACAAAATATCTGGTGGCTGCCTTTTTTGTTCAGAGTTGAGACCTTGCTAGCTTAATTGCCAAGCCAGTAGACGTTAGCCACTGGCAATCAGCGTGGCTTAATTAACGTGCTAGAATGATGTCAGATCAACACAGAAACATCTGACGATGCTGACTGCAGAGTGCTTCTGGTTATTGTAATCATAATGAAACTGTTGCGGCATTGTGCTGGGTTATAGCAGCTAATCTATGCTGTATGAGTACAGTAAGACAGTAATTGTAAATTGCAGTTTTCTTTCTTGAATTAAAATTGCCAACAAAGATTTTCTTTTTATAATTTACTTCTAAAAATTCCATCTTGCTTTGGGAATTCTATGCTGAAGGAGTTATTTAAAGACACTCTTTATAGTTTGACTGTACAGTAAATGAGTTTAAAACCCGGTAGAGTAGCCATGATGCACATATATTAAACTTCTCTCTCTTTTTTTTTTTTTTTTTTTTTTTTTAGGCAAAACGTTTCTCCTCTTCAGCAAAACATGTTCAAATAGGGGCCAAATAGGAGAGCTTAATTTCTCCGTTCTTTTCATCTAGTATTTCAATTAAATATGACAGTGAATTGGATAGGTCGCCTCAAGAAATTAAAATATAAACCCTTGGCTAAATTCACAGCTGGAGTCTGCTGTATTTTTTGTCTTGCAGTCAATGTTGAAGTTGGCTATTCACCCACAAATTAAACAATTTGCTTCTCTTCTCTCCCTTAACTTCTGAGATTCTTCCTTCCTTATTTTCTCTGCTGGTCTCCTTCGGTGCCGTCTGTCCCTCTACTCTCTTTAGGCTGGAGCCTGCTGGTCCCCTGTGCAGGGGCAATAACCTTGAATTAGGAAATCAGGCTTGGGAGCCATTTCTCACCCTCCAGACTGTTAATTGGACTCCTTGGTTGGTTAGGAAGCTATGTAATGCTGAAGTTAAAAGTCTTCAATAAGCAAAGATCATTTGGCTTTTAATGATTTTTATGGTTGGGGATGGCTGCACTGAACATTCATATTTTTAAAACCGCTTTAATGGTATTTATATCACTTGAAAACAATAAAATGAAATTTCATCATGTAAATTCACTGTATAATATAGTTATTAATTAACACTAATGATTACTAGTACTAGTAACTAGAAATGCTGGTTTATTTAGAAAAGAGCTCTTCTGCAAAGCACATTTTTCAAATCTAAAATAATTCTTACACAAATTCAATTTTATTTGTGTAATGTTAAGCTTACGTTTGGAGTTGAACAAGTTGGTGTATAATGTAATGTTGGGAGAAAAAAAAAAGTGTAAGCTGTAAGAAAATAAATTAATCCTATACTCAGATCTTGCATAATGGAAAATTAATCTTACTGATTGACTCCTTGTGTCAAAATCTGTATTAAGGGCAACGTTCTTCAGCAAATGTATTTGATAGAGGAATGACTTTTCACTGCTAGTCCTTGCAAAGTAAAAACGTTGGCTTGGGAGTTGTTACTTACCAAAATTTGTATATGGTGGATGATTCAGGTGGGTGATTCAACCTAGATTAAAAAAATAATCTGGAATTTTATTTACAGTCATGAACTTAAAGCTCTATCTTCAGCGTAACTCTGCCACCAGCGCTTACTGTTCTTCTCATGTTGTCCACTATTGCTTGGGTTTGCCTGACACCCCGGAAGGCCCCGCTCGCGCTGCGAGTTTGTATCTCTTATTCCTGCCTAGCAGGCGTTCTGCTGAGCCATAGGAACCTAGCAGGGATTTAGCTAAAACCACTGAATCCTGCAGTGGCCCTTCAGAGCTATGAAATTAAGATGATGATAAAGGTTTGATTTTGGGGTAATCATAGATGCACGCGCACACAACTTCTATAGAACTTCTAGTTCTGTATTTCTAGGAACAAGAAATGAAAGTATATTAAGACGCTCTTGGTGTTCAGTCAGTACCTTCAGTGCTGTTGTCTTGGGATTTTTAAGCAGCAGTTACAGACCTAACTGCAATTTCTATCCAGGCTAAACAGCCGTGGAAGCGACTGCAGAACTGGGTCTGGCTTGCTTTATGAGAGTAATTTCTCCTCTGGAGAATATAACCAGCTGCAACCAGAGTTTCCCACAACTCTTGTGAACTTGATTGGCACTAACGTTGTGTTATCACTAAAACCAGGATTTAATTTTTTTTTCTTCTTTTTTCAAGATTAATTTGCATTATAAATTTCTGGAAGATCACCTTTGCCTCTCACTTAAAATGAATACATTTATCCTGTTTCTATAATACATATAAGGTGACTTTGGTTACCCCGTGAAAAGCTATCTTGTTCAGTTGGGATATTCTTAGTATACTGGAAAACAAAATTAGGTAATTCATCAAATGAATTAAATGAAACTCCATATTAGCATATAATATAAAAAATTCCTTTTCAAAATGTGCATAAAAGGTGATCAAGTGCTGCATTTTAATTTAATTGGGTGTGATGAATTCTTATGCATATTAGGCTGTAAAATTTTAAATTACAGTTTTTATAAAAGATGTTCAGCTACAATTTTATTGCTACATAAATTCTTGAAACAATGTTGTTGGCAAAGTCTCACTTACTACATATACATGTCATATATATGTGCACCTGTGTGGTATTAGATTCTGTGTATACCTGCTTGGTTTTCCATTCCTAGATGTCTGTGTTTGTAATGAGAAATATTAGGAAAATAGTACTAGCAGCTGTCAGCAGGCTCTTCATAGGAAGGTTATTATGCATTAACTTTAAAGAGTCAAGAATGTATAATTCATGGCTGCTTGATGGATTTTGCGAACCTCCCAGTTGTGTACAGTTGCTAATCTGTATGACATGATAAAACAAATCTTGGAAATGCTGTCATTTAGGTTTGTGGCAATCAAGAAACTGCAGTTTTAATGCAACTTCTCTGTTTGATGTTTAGGAGAAAATCCTAGTCCTATATTAAAAACACTAAAGCGTCTGGGCTTCTTATGAATATTAATTTACCAAATGCACAAAAGTGTGTGACATTTCCTTCAGTAGAAAGGATTAGCTTTAATTTTACTTGCTTGTATCATAGCACACTGGAGTAAATCACTATACATTGGCTTTTGTAGTTCTATATTTCATACCAACGTCGTCGCAAAAAGCTACATCTGGTTTGCCATCATTTCCTTAAAAAGGATTACCGCTGTTGGCACGTAATGCCTTGAGCAACATTTTTTAGGCTGTTGTACGTTTTCAGTCCTTACGTTTTAAAAAGCCACAGTTCTTATCTATGGGTACTGATGCACGGGTCGTTACCTTTTAATTTAATTTTCTTTTAATCCCAGAGCATCTTATTTTGCAAAGTCTGTGCATCAGCCCATGTTGACTGAGCGGTGGGAGGGGGGTTGTAACTTTCTGGGCATTTTGCCACTGCTTCTGTCCGAACTTTGTCCGCGTTTGTGTCAGCTGGTTTAGTTAATAGTTGCTTGCTTGATGTTAACATGCTGATTTACATTATAATTAAGAATGAGTAGGAGTTTATAAGGGAACTCAAAGCTCATAAGTAACACAAAAAATAATGCTGGTTTAAATAAATTTCTAAGGATAATTGAGTGTAAATATTGGAATATCAAACAGCTTGTAGTCCGCCTCCTTTGATGGAAAGCCTTATAATGAGAGTACAGTGTTGCTGCTGTTAATGCGTTGTGTGGTAGCTGTGTTTGTATCATGTCTTGAAGTGGAGAGACCTCATTTCCCATGACTGTTTCATATGTTTGGATGCAAGTTGTGACAGAGTATATACCCATATACTGAATTGTGTAATGTAGATACCTCATGTTTGCCATCTGATATCTGATATAAAAGCAGAACTGTGGTGTCAGTCAGAATATCCTACATTTCTCAGTGAAATAAAACAGCAGCTTAGCAAATAAGGATATAAAGTGATGGAAGAAGGAGCTTAGGAAGAAAATTCCTTCTCCTCACCTCCTGTCTCTTGGTTAAGAGAAGTAAATCACAGCAGATGCAAAATACAGCTCAAGGAATACTATTGAGCTCTGCCTATGCTTCTGGTGATTTATCTGTGACAAGGGCCCTGCCGAGGAAAACAAACAGTTGGAGGGCATGAGCTGCTTGCAATCAATACGGACAAAACATGGACAGAGAAATTTAACTTGGGACCAAGTGCGCTCTTTTCCACTGGTCTCTTTTCCATCGGTGTAACTCCTGTTAACTGAGGTTGTGCTCTCTGCGGTACGCTGCTGTAAGTGAGCGAGACATTAGTCCATTAGGGCTGATTTGGGGGTTTAAGTGTGCGATGAGGGCTGTAGCTATGAATCTGCAGGTAATTTTTCTGTTACCAAATAAATTACATCATCCAAATTCTTTATTAGTTATTTTAATGCCAGGAACGCCAGAGAGAAGCTCATTTGAGTGACAGGAGCCAAAGATACAGGCTTTCCATTCATGCCCTTGGCAAGATTTTGCAAAACATGCTTATTTGCCATACGTACTGTAGCTGAATCGAAAAGTAGTTTGCTTGTCTATCCACATCATTTTATTGTCTCTCTCACTTGTCTTGGTACTACTTGCCTCACACTTGGCAGTTCTAATTGCAGCTATTTCTATGCACAGGCGAGGAATCCGCTCAGTGCCATGGAATGCATTTCATTAGTGGTTTTGTGTAGCGCTGTCTCCACGTCACTAACAAGCAGGCTGGCGCAGCATGAACCAAGGCCAAGCAAGTCCACTGAATTCCCTGGATTCACCCATGCTTTACCTATCTGAAAACTGCTGCTCACACAACAGACTGCACAGTAATCATTTTCAGGAACTGGGTGCATGTTCAGAAGCTTTTTGAGTAAGGGACCAAGAAGGTATGAGTGGATTGCCAGCATAGTCCAGGCTTAGCAGGTGATGCAAAATAAGGAAAAAGGAATGGTAGGGCAGATTGCTGCAGAACTTTCCATCCCACCGTTTGTGTAAAACTGCTGATCTGTCGCTGCTGCATACCCATGTGATGGTGCAGCATCAAAATTTGTCCCTAAGCTTTCCTGTAGTCCAACAAGCTACACACATTCTGACCACAGTAGAAACAAGTTTTATTAACTAATTATGTTCGCTGGGGTAGGAAAAAACCAAAGTAGGTGTTGGGATGCAATTGTGGAACTTGCTGAATGGCAAGAAATTGTTTGCTGATAGATGCTTTACTTTTACATGCATTTTGCAGTGTCAGTGTCTTGATGTTCCGTTAAGTTCCTTATTCTGAAAATATTTATCTTAATTAGTTATTATAGGTAGAGACTAATTGTCTAATTTCATTTTTTTTAGTCGTTTGTTGGTGAGCGAACATAAAACCACTCAGAATCTCTAATGGTGTGACTGGGGTAATTAGTTACAAGTGAGAGATAACAAGCAATTTGAAAAGGCATTACAGGTTTTTCTCCACCTTTCTCATCTGAGAGCTGTAAGATACTTGATTAAAATCAGTGATAAAAGCGCATCATTGGAATGAAGCAGCATTTCTGCAGTGAAGTACAGGTGGTTTTTTAAATGTCACGTGGTCTGAGCTGGTGGGATTTTCCCCCCTCCTTCTACCCTGCAGGTCATGTTATCACATGGACAGCAACCAAGGGTTGAAGAAGGGACTCTGCAATATAGCCATGAGCCTCAGCAAGCTCCAGGCTTCCCAGGATTTTGGGCTCAAGCTCTCAGCTGGCATTGGCCAATATAAACCAACACTTGGTTTCCCAGTGTCAGTTAGACTGCAGCCATGTGGACGCGCTGAGGACGGCTTGGTCTGTCAGCATTAGCTGATCCGGTTGTTCGCTGTAACCCCTTAATGGCAGCACCTTAGGGACTGTGACTCACAGGACTAGGTAGAGTAGTGCCTGCCTTGCAAGAGGAGGTAGCCCATGTGGGTTTGAATTCCTGTCGCAACTCCTGCTGACCCATCTCCCTGTGTTATCCACAGAGTGGATGTGTAGTATTGGCAATGCAGCCTCCTCCAGGCTTGCCTTCATCATCTGTACTTATGTTATTGCTAAACTTTCTGGTTGTGCAATGTATTGAACGTTTTAACAAAAAATTCTGCTTGAAGAATAAAATGAAACAACTAGATTTGTTTTGAAAAGACAAGTATTTTTTTTCTTGGTTATCAACACTAAATTTCAGACTATTCAGATGTGATTATCACTAGAAGACCAGTAATAGTGTGGGTGTTTCTTTTCTGAAGTACCTGATACCTCATGATATTTTATATAGCTATTTTTATGAGAGCTTGTGAAGTATGAAAACGCAGTTTTGTTCCCAGATTATATGATAAAAAAAAGGTTAAATAACCCACAGCCATACATGAAGGGTATAGTGGATCTGGGTCTTACCAAGGATGTCCCCAGACAAGACAAATGCCTTAGGCTGCTTGTCTTCTTGACTCTGAATCAATGAAGAGAAAAAATACAGGTGGAAAAGGAGGAAGGAAAAATCAAGCAAAGTATTTTTGCCATAGTTTTTGTCTGCTCCAGGTGACACTAAATAATGAATTATTTCTGGCTTAAAAATGGAGAATATTTTAATAAAATACATAAAATTATCCTACTTAGGGGTGGTAGTCATATTCTTGTTATGAGACAAAAGCTAAAAAATGAAAAGCTCAAATGAAAAATGAGATCTGGAAAAATGTTGATTTCTTTCTGGTGAATTTCAAAGGTGAATCTCTTCCCGCCCTAATTCCTCTCATTTCCTGCTGCTAGAAGGAAAAATCTCAAACGGGATGAGGTGTATTGACATTTTTAGAGTCACTAGATGGTCTGTAGACCTGGATGACTGAAAATGTTATGGTGTATGCTTATGAGGGAAACATTTTTGGCTTTTAAATCTATGAATCACGGGGGAATTAAATACATATTGGGTTAAGTTCTAAGTTTGAAAATGTTTAATATATGCGCATATGGGTAGCACAGGGGCAGAAATCAAGAGGATTGAAATAGCTAGTTAGCCAAATGAGCTCCTCCTATGGAGTTTACTTTCTATACTTCAGTTCTGTGGGATTTTCTTGGGGTTTCAGGTGATGGTGGAGTAGATGTTGGAAGTAACACTTTGTTGTACACCAGCACGACTCAGGAAGGGAAGGGGAGCCAAGGGGAGATACAAGTAATGGATTTCTAACATGTAAATGTTATCAATTATTTAAAAATAATCCCCTCTTCCTACTTCCCCTAGATGGAATAAAAATGTCTTTTTGTTATGTTTGTTTCTCTGACAGTTATCATCGAAGCAAGGGAGAATTTCTACCTTAAAGCCACTACGACAAAGGAGCCCTATAAAAGGTATTGTGTTTCTACAGTTGCCTGCCAAGTCTCTTGAGTATTTTGCTGCTTTGTCATTACGTATGTTCTTAAATCATTGCCCTTTTATCTTTTTAAAATTATCTTTACACCTCTCAGAAATTCATTAGTCTGCATGCTATTGAAAACCTACTAAAATTTGTTTTAACATAGTGGTAGAATGGTTGAGGGGCAGAAAGAAGGAAATACCCAAGATAAATCTTAAAATAGTGGAACTAGGACAGGAACTTCTGTAATTGTACAACGTGTTGAGAGCTGAGGCACTGGCAAGAGTAAAATTCAAGTGCTAGCTGAGGAGAACAGGGGTGACAGTTTTCTCTTTTGTGACTTCACACCAGCTCTGATCTGTGTCTCCCTTCTCCTTCTACCATGGAAATCCGCATTTAGATTCATTCTACCCCTGACAAAGCAGGGAATGTCTCTTACTGTGTGACTTCTTCCTATGGCCACATTTACAGTAGGTGGACTCTAAGCATTCACTTCCTATCCTGTTCTCTGCCTGTGATAGTGCTTTCCTAAGGTTCTTCTGTACCTGAACAAGCTAGATCAAAGGCATTGGTTATATCTTGCGCCCCACCTCTTTCTGCAGTAAGTGTCATACTCTTAAGCTGTGTTCTTCTCACTCCATTCCCTCCCTGCCAAATCTTAGCCTTTCTTGAGATCAGAAGGCCAGTCCTCTTAGAGGATGACCACAAGCATTTTCAGCTGCTGTGAATTCACATCAATACTTTGGCATGTCTGTCTTAAATCTGGGGGCTTGGTGGTGAATAATGGGATTTAAATATTAAAGTACTCTGTTATTTGTTTTCCTGAAATATTACTCCCTTCTGTGTACCACTTTATTTTTCTCAGTGTAGGTGGATTATAGTTTTAGCCAAGCATTCTTCGAAAGTAATCCTCTGAATAACAAGTATCATGTTACTGATTTTTATAAAGTTCTTTCCATTTTCATTTGATTATTTTTAGATTAAACATTGTCCCTTTTATATTTGTCAAAACTGAAAGTGTATGTAGCCCATGTAAGGTTTCAAAGCTGTTTGTAGGACGGATTCTCACAGAGTTTACATTGTATTTACTGTCTGAATTGTTTGCTACTTACCTCTGTTACTTATATAGCCTTAATTAAATGAGTTAAAACTGTTTACTATAGCTGAAATACATTCCTATTTATACAGTGCAGGATTTTCATTTTGATATAATAGAGGGAATTTGTTTTAAACATTTGAAGTGGCTAGACAGTTAAAGCAAAACTATTATTTTTCGTACTCAGCACAGTTATCCACAGAATCATTATTAAAAAGGGGTGTTTGAATAGAAAGTTGGTTCGTGGAGCAGATCTTCAGTGATCCGAAAGAAATGTTTCTGCTTCCAAATAACAGTCATTAGGCACTAGTGATAGGTGCATTCCTGGAAAGAAGAAATATTATTGATGGGTGGTATAAGCTACAAAAAGCATTAAGATTTAGTCAAAGATACAAAAGTAGAATAGCCTTGGAAGGGATGAGGTCAGTGTCTAACTACAGCTATCTGGAAGAGAATGATCTGTCCAAAAGACAGTTGATAGTGACCCCCTAAATCCAATACTTTCCCCAATTCCTACTGATTTTCAGATCAGGATTAACCTCAGCACAGGAGACGTAGTTTAAACGTTGGTAGTTGTCCAGTTGAAATGGCAGTTTATGATAAGGTCAAATTCAGAACCGGTTTTATAGGCAGGAAAAGAGGGATAGGGAAGAAGGGGAATCCCTGGAGGCTCGGTATGGATGTTGGTGTGTTGCCAGTTCCAAGGCTGTGGTGAGCTCTGCCACCCTTTCAGCTCCATACAGAGTGGAAGGGAGACATCGTGTCCCATGCTCTGCTGGCAGCCGTAGGGCTGCAGACTGACAGCAAGCTGCTTGACCGTGTCTTGGGAGCCACTAATGGAAGAAACTTGCACAAAAATTTCCCTAACTGATTCAAATTATTGTAGCTGAAGCTTTCCTAAAAGAGAAATTCAGCCTGAAGGAAAGCTCTACTGGAGAAAACACTCAGCCCAAATGTTTAAACTTCAATAGAGCTACAAGACAATGAATAAAAAGCTCTTATAATAAAGGTATGAATTTTAGTTGTGAAAATTGCTATTTGCAGTGATGTAATAAAAGCAATTTTGGATAAATGTATGACTGTAACACTTTGCAGACTAAGCACCGCACTGCATTTCTGCTTCATGCAAGTGAAAATCTAAACAAGTAAAGAACACTTGAGTCTGGACTGATCAATGGGGTTACTATGGCATCTTAATTTACCCAATGATATGAACAAGACATGTCCTAAACGTTACTCTCTGAAGGCTATTTTGACCGTCAGTGTAACCCCAAAGAAGCCAATATGCTTGGCTAATAGAATAGAAAGTGCTTCTGAGTGATAAAGATTCCCGCTTTGAAGATTCAGCAGTGTCTTGCACCTGAAAACAGAGAAGTTGAATTGGCAGTTGCGGTGACATTGTTTCTGCCCCTCAAACAGGCAGCAATGCTCTGGCGAAGGACATTTTTGCAATGTGTTGAGAGATGTTATGTGCCAAAATCCATCATATGGAATGATGAGTCTTTCAGAGACTGTCATTAAAATGTATCTGGTTTTCCTGCCTTTATATGTTTATGCATGAACTGGATGATTATTCAAGACATCGGATGAGCTAAATGCTTTTATTTTGCTCAGATATTATTTACTAGTTCTCAAATGCATGTTTGCCTTGTAACACTAAAAAGCGGTGGTGTTAATCAGCACAAACTTGGATTGCATCCTAAACTTACAAGGGTAAAATGAACTTGGATTGCATTTCAAATTTACAGATCCTGAAACAGTGAAGGGTCTTTCACTGCCATCTTTGAATCTTCACATACAGTTGCAGAAAGCAGATCTGTAGTTTTGGTCTAAAGGAGGTTTACTTAGCGCCTCAGGCTTCCAAATTTAGCTTGGTGAAAAAAATACTTGATTTAGAATGAGACAGATGTTACTAGAGAGAATTAGAGCTAGTGAGGCTCATTCTGTTTCTCCCTCTTTTTGTATTGCTTTAATCTCCTCTTCATTGGTACTGTTCCTGGTTTAAAGCAATGTAAGCTTGAAATCTGGTTGTTTTAAATGAGAAGGGTTGAAATATGGGAGAGTAATGCAGTAGGATTGGTTGGTAAGCAGCTAATAAAATTCATTTGATTGAGTAGCTTCAAGAATTAAACATGAATATTGACATTTTTCCTTTCCTGTTTATACTAATGTTTTCAGTTCCCTTGTGGAGCAATAGAGCAGCCACACAACCCATGAGATACGACTGTGAGAGTTAAACAAGACATACATTTAGAAAAACAGGAGAAGGGTTTTTGGCTCGTTTTTTCTCCTGAAAGCAGTGAGAAACCCACAGGGAAGGTGCTTCCTCTTGAACACTTCAGAACTGAGATTTTTTTTTTTTTTCCCCCCCTAGCAATGCCAGTTTGTTTATTGGCGTAAAATGCTATGGGAGATATTAAGTATTTGATTCAGGTGGGTTAAAATTATTTCCTTTTGATGCATTTATTTGCATTAACCTTAAAAGTAGTAATTGGAAATGCCCTCCTAAACCCTGGGATTGGAGCCCTAGAATTAAAAAACATTCATTATTACCCAGGAATGTAGCTATGCAGTTTTATTAGCCTTTCTTCTACTGTAATCTACGGATCTCATTTAGCTGCATGCAGCCCTGTTCTTCTGAAACATAAAAGGAAGGAAATCTCTCAATAGCCAGAAATCAAATTATCTCTCTGTGATAATCTACATGTAAAACACCCAAGACCACTTCTTTAAAGCAAAATAGTTTTACTGATAAGCAAAGCTAGGCTGTATGCTTTGTATACAAGAATTAAGTGGAATTCTTTTTTTTTTTTTTTTTGTCTGCAGAGTACTATTTATAGCATCAATTAACTCCTCGTGGTTGGGATAAGTCATTTGACATATCTGTGGCTGAGCTTAAACACTCACTGCTCTGTGGGGTCACAGTTGGATTTTTTTCCTCTCAAACTGTGTAGTGAAATGACCATTTTGTAACTAAGGGCAGTTAGTTTAAATACGCTGTCTACTGACACCGTTATTGTAGCATTTGGAATAGATGAAGCAGGCTGTTGGTCTGCTCAACTGCATAGCTGACCTGATCTTTGTTGCTTGCCATTTTGTTATTTATTTTATCTGTTAGAAGATGGCACAATAATATCTTTTATGAAAGGATGATTATGACCATCTGCAGGATTTTCCAGCCTTGCTATAATATTTCAGTTATTTCATTTTGCCAATGAGACACTGGTTTGGCTTTGGAAATTGCTGCCTACCCACTGACTCTCTCGTTCCTGCGTTCTGTGAAATGGAGATTTAATGCTTGTAAATATATGGCTGTTCTCAGCTGTAGTTCCCCCCATACAGACAGTTTCAGCCTGCATTCCTGTCCGTAGCCCTTTTGCCAAAACATCTAGAAGCCAAGACAAATGGGGATACTTGTATATTGTTTCATGAAATCTTTAAGTATTCTATGGAATTGCATAAGGTTATAACAGTTTGTTCATGTGATCGGCTTATTTATGGCAAAATTGGATTGTATGTTAATGAAGCCAAGCTTTAAAATACTGAGAGAAGAACTAGGGAGTGAATTTATGAACTATCCTGCTTTTGGTCTTTATCTTTTTCTCTTTTTCATTGAAATAGCCCTGTTCTAAGAATAGACATATTGATTTTTGGTAGCCCTGCTTGCAAGGTAGCCTCTACAGTAAGGAGATATTTCTGTTGAAAATTAGATGAGACTCAGTCCATCCATAGAACCCTGTGCAGACAACAATGCATGGATAGTTAATTTAATGCCTGATACTATCTAGCATTCACATAAGCTGCACTGCTTGAGGGGTTTTTTTTCTAGCTGCTTGGAAGACAGTATCCTAGTAAAATGGTTATAGTGGAATTCTCTATGCAATAAAAGTTTGCACAGATTGTCTCTTTCTGCTCGCAGCGGAAGCACAGTGGCTGGAGCATCTATTGATGTCAGTGAGAATCAGATTGGGGTCAGAGGAAGTGGTGAAGCCTGGTACATACAGCTTCTGCTAAAAGCAGCTATGAGAATGCTTGGAAACCTGCATATACATGAATCAGAAAGGGACCGCAAAGTGCGGTTCATTTTTAAGCAGAACTCCTCATTGATTTCAGTGGGGGAGACCTTTGAAAAATCGATGACATGCAGCAGCTTTAGGATGCAACGACATGTGTTGTAGGGTGTTAAAGTGATTGGCCTGCGAACTAATCATGCTGGTAGCAATCGTGTTTGGAAAGTTCCAAGGCAGAAGAAAAGGTGTCAGACGTTTGAGACGCAGCAGATTTACTATTCATATTCCAAAAGAGATAGCAAGTATGATCTTGTTCATTCTAGCTTTAATTTCCAAATTGCATTTTATCCCTATAGAAAACCAAGAAATATAAAGAAAAATAGAAAAGTTTCTGGGGATATGTAAACATAGGCCTGCTCATTATAATGTACAGTATTAAACAAATGGAACTGCTGAAATCTTCAGAATATTCTGAATTTTTCCATGAGATGTATGCACCCCATTCAGCCCAGCTGCTTATTCCAGACTTGGCTTCTTCATATGGGGGGGATGGCAGTGCTGTCTCCCAAATGCTACCCTACTAACGTAGATAAACAGAAATTAAGCTGTGCGAAACAGTGATTCTTTTTATGTAGGGAATGAAATATTAATGATGCTAATATTTTCATGGCTGAGTTGACAGAATTAACACTTATTGAGAGAGAACAATAGCAAGGGATTTTAACTCACATTCAGATTCAGCAGATGTGTACTAAAGTCAGAATTCAGCTCTCTCTAGGTTGTTCGGTCTTTCGATATTTACAAGATTAGAAAAAAAAAAACAAACCCCAACTATTCTGCCTAGACAGATATGAAAATGTATGGGGGGTGTTTGTTTACATAGAGAATTTACAGTGCACAGTATGAATTTATAGACTATCGCATACCCCATTAAACCTTCGTGTGGACACTTAGGACGTGTGAGGTAACGTGATGCCACTTTGCTGTGCTGTTTTATGCTTAATTAACAGAAACACTGATCTTTGGAGGCAGAGTGGCATAACGAGTGCCCTGTGAGGGAATACTTCAGCTTAGTGGAGACAAGTTCTTAGGTCCTGGAGAGCAAGAGCTCTGCTTCAGAAAGGTGCTGTTACGCTGTTCTGGTCTACAAGTGATAAATTTCAGGGAGAAATGGAAATTTTTTACATTGGATAAAGCTAATCACAGGCTAAAACATTTACTTTAAAAACTGCCCTTGTAAAAATATTTCAATTTGAAGTTTAATGCATTACTGAATTATTTATGCTATTATATGTATGCAGTTATTATAAAGGTGTTCTGTATTGCTGTAATTATTTTCCTTTCCATTTGGGAGTACAGTACAGCTATTGAAATGTATCTTATTAGGGAAATAGAGCTACAGTATAATTAAAGGTATGTAGGCGCACTGTATCACCAAGCCCTGAAAACACTGCATGAAATTTTGGAAGGAAAACCCAAAAAATTCCTAGTGGCAAACTGCTGAAGTGAGGAATCGTTACTGAAGGGAGGCTGTAGAAAGATGACTGGTGTCATTTAAACATGCACTGATTAGTCCCTGAGAGGGAATGTATTAGAGATAAGAAAATTCTGTATTCTTTTTTACTGAGAACTTTTGTAAGCTCATACAACATTATTTCAGTGTTTTTATTAAAATGTTAATTAAAGTGTTATTTTTTTAAATGGACTGGGAACCATTTTGGTAAGATTGAAGATGCTATGGTGCTACTGACCAGAGCCAGTTCTGTAGTGAGTGAAGTGTTGGAATGGTATTGTGCGTACAAAGATGTTTGTGCCTCCGGATTCTTCCGTTGGTGTTGCCAAACACAGATCGTAGTATGATATTCTGCAAATTTATTTGCAGAATTTATTTATTTCTAAAAAATTATTCCTGCTGGATGACTGGATGAAATTTCCTACTGATGTAAAACCTCAATTATTACACATTGACATTTTTGCTGCAATAAAAGAACTGGTGAGCTGCAGTGTTCGTTGCTATGTCCTTAAGATCCAAAGTTCCTTCTCAAGGAGTTTTCCTGTTAGCATTTCCTCTGCTCTTGTTCCTTCCCTAGTTTAAGCCTTGTTTCACAGACTGCTTCTGTCCAAAGGAACAAAAAAACCCTGAGCAGCTTTTTTTTGTTTCTTTTGACACCAACACAGTATGTCTGTCTGTGCCTATGAGAGAACTATATTGAAATAGCTTTCTTTGTGAATTCCTCATTGCTATTCATTGGTGGAGATTGTCACGTAAGGGTCAAATTAGAACTCAGTCAACCAGAGCAGCAACAAGAGGAGCCAGGCTCAAGATAGATTTCGCCATCAGGTCTGGGAAGCAGTTTATTTGGAATTTGTTACATGTTGGATATATAGATATATATATTATTTTACTTTCCATAGTGTTGCTCTTTTTTTTTTTTTTCTGTAGAAATTGAATTATGCTTAATTTATTCCCTTTGGTCATTTACTCGAGTATTAGTCTTTCTCTCACACTGCCTCCTGACTCATCTGTGGGCGTATCTTTGCACTGTTTTGTTATATCTGGTAAGTTCTGAGCATAGAATTTACTTCTGTTAGTTTAGGAAAAATGAGTTTTTTGGCATGATGGTTCCGTGCCCTTTGAGATTGGATCCACGCAAAGAAAGGATCATATTTCTGGTAATTTGGCTGAAACACAAGAAATTGTGTTTATGCTGGCTTCAGGAAGGCAGACATTACCTGGTCAAGCATAAAATCTGTAGGGGCAAAATTACTGTCTGAAAATGTTCTAAAACATTTGAACCAGCAAAGTGAGCTTGTACTGGCTCTGCATTTCAGGCCATGTGGTTGCAGCATTTTTGATGTGGTAGTAGCTTAAAACTGGATATACTGCTTCACAGAACCATGCCTTTGCAAAATGGATTCTGTTCTGTACACTCTCCAGCAAAAACAGGTACTAAATTTGCAGTTGCTGACCCAGAGAAATTTTGGTGCTAAATGTTTTAAGACAAAACAGATCAGAGATTTACAGAGCTACACAGATGACCTAGTAGCCCAAAACCTAGTTTCACTTGGGTTTCAAATAGGATTAAATTACAGACAGGTAGAATGAACCAAGTGGCTGTAAGCTGTTGTGCAGTGTGCATCTTTTAGAAATGAATGTACCATCTCTAACAGGTATTGATGAAATGATCTTGAGCCATTTGGGGGCTCATCTGTCAACCATGGGGCCTAAAGTTGCACGCCTGAATAATTATTCTCATTTCTGAGAGTGTCATGTTAGGTTTCTGTGTTTTAAAATGTTTGGCTACGGTATCCAGTTTTGTAACATTCAAAATCCTCATTCAAGTCCAGAGTTTTCCCTGATTTAGGACGTTAACAGTAAGTCTCCCAGGAACATGCAAGTATTGATCACTGGTAACAAATCAGATGAACCAGGTTGTTTTTTTTTTTTCCTTAAGAGTCTCAGGATTGTCTTCTCTGAATATTGTTTCTTTTTCCTCCAAGTTAATATAATAAAACAGTATAATAAATAATTTATACAACATAGTGAGGAGAACCTGGGAGATGACTGTGTACAGAAGAGAGCTGTAATACCTTATTAACTAACTCTGTCTTCTCTTTCCTTTCTCTTGTAGCTGGTTCTGCTTGAGGCTGCTCTCCTGTTTTGTCTGTACTTTTCTAGTCTTAGTGGGTGATGCCACAGCAGCTCTAACATTCAGACCCAGTAAGCCACTTGGTGTGTATCACTTGGTTTTCTCTGCATGCTTTCCGATACTGCATGAGGGATAACAGTCATTTTATGCTACTCATCTCTTGCGGCACTTCAGGGTGAAAATATAATTAGCATGCGTTATGCATCAGTTACATAGATTATTTAAGCCCCATTTTTGCTTTTATTCTGATGGTTTTCTTCCTTGTAGAAGCATAGAGCTACTATTCCCATGCATGCTCACAGGCCTTCATGTTTGCTCCTACAGCTGCTGATTTGCTGTATGTACAAGCTTCTTGTTGCTCCTCATAGTACACCATCTTGTCAGCAAGACCTAGTGGACTTGAATTGGGCTGGGAGAGAGCTAGGCTCAGTATTCAGACTATTGGACCCAAGAAATCTCCTGTGTGCCCACTTCCCCTCCCGCTGAGAGATGCCTCGGGTGTTCTGTAGCTGACTGGTGGACACTGTGCTCCTCAAACACAGCTTGCTCAAGTACCTGATTGCCTTAGGCAGGCAGAATACTTTGAAAAGTGCAGGGGATTTGAGGTTCTCCAGGACTGTTAGGATTTAGGTGCCCAAATCTCACAGAACTTGATCCCCCTTAATCTCAAGGGCTCTTTAAAAACTCTTCCCCATCAGCTACATCCTATATTAGCAAAATTAGTGTGCAGAGTTAACTCACTTTTTTTTCAGAGTACCGAGTGACCCTAGGCATGTCAATGTTTCCAAGAGCTTTCAAAGTTGGGCATGAGCTGGTGTAGCAGTGGTGCGTAGGACCCCCTTTTGGGGGAGTGATTTTTATCCCTATTGAGCACTTAAGCTGTATTGACTTACAGGAGGCCATTCGATGCATTAGCTCTTCATATGAACAGTCAGAAAAAAACCCCTATCTTCTTACTTTGCTCTAACACCAATGAAACACTAATATATTTAGAGTCACGTAGGGAGGAGAGAGATTTGCTGCTGTCAGCGTAGCCTTTGACACTCTGTAGGCAAGTGTTTGCTGTGTTTAAAAGTGCAGCCTAAGGAATAATCTTTACCTGGCTGCTGTAGGTCTAATATTTTCATTTATTTATACCCTTTTCAATGTGCACTTTAATTTATTTACAAATGGTACCAAATTGCAAATGGCAGCCTGGGTAACTAAGTCAGGAGTCAGTACTTTTATTTTTCTCCTCTAGTCTAGACTGCTGATAATGTAAATTGTTGAAACCCTGGGTAAATAATTGGGAGTGAAATCAACAGCATGCAAGTATTTATCTGCTAATAAAACATCTGAAATGCAGAAGTCTGTCTTTGTCCAACAGTTCTTAAAAGGCAGTTATTGGTCCTGCTGTTGTTTCTGCATAGCAATTAGGATTTTTATGGTCACTAATTGTACATCTGAAAATTTATACAGTTTATTTTCTGCCTGTGTTTTTCTTTGCACAGAGAAAAGAAGCACAATATTTATGGTTGTAAGGAGGCTAACATTATATTTTCTGCATGGAGATCTCTGCAGCTCTCTAGAGATTTGTACCATTTATAGAACCCAGATTTTCTAGGTTCTCTCATGTGTGGCATCAAGGGCTTATAGCTCATTAAGGATTTTCTGAATGGGATCTTTGTCACATTCTCAGAATGTGACTTGAAAGTTATATACCAGCTCAGTCATCAACTGTGACTTTTATTATTAAAGCTGTTACTGCAATTAGAGGAGGTGCTTCTCATTTTTTCATGCTGCTTTTGGTAATGCTTTTCCTTACAACAGAAACTTGCATTATATATTCTAAAGGGAACCTGTTTTTTTTAAACTTAGTTACTGTAGTTTACATCTTGTCATCTTCTTCCTACATCCCTACTTGATTCACTTTTTGAAATTAGTCCCTAGAAGCATCCAGCCTCTTGGGCCCCCAGAAAAGAACGGCTATGTCATATTGTAGTCATGTGTGAGAAAGAGCTGGCTTAGCTGCAGACAGTGAATTGCCTGAAAGGTGGAACCCTGTGAGGAGTGATTGAGGGAACTGGAGTCCTTGCTCTGCAGCATCTCTAAGGAGTCTGTCTCCATTCATTCATCCCTGATCCATCAGCACTGTTTTTTTCTTGGGCCTGGAGCATCCCCTCTTCTGAGGTGTGTTTGGATCTGTGGGTCAGCCAGGCTGTTCCTCTGCTCTAGCATAAGGGCAGCGATAATTAGTAACCAGGTAGCTGTCTTTAAGAAATATATAGTTAGAAATGCCCCCCACCCCAACCCCTATGTATGTTTTTTCCCAAAATACGACTAGTGCCTGGGTCTGTGAAGTCCCGTTTCTTTCACACTCCCTCTAAGCATGTCTGCACTACTGGGAGGAAAGACAACAAACAGAGCTGTCTCCATCTGTGCAAAGCAGGGAAGCACAAAAGCAGAAACATGCAAGCTGGCTGCACACGAGCCAGCTTAGGTCCAGAAAGTCTGGCTGTGTTTATGTGTAGCTGTGCCAGGGCTAAATCATGCTGAGATGTAGCAGGTGAGCCAACGCAGCCCTGTCCTGCGTTATACAGACTTCCCGTGAGTCACACGAGCCTTTTAGATGGTTGTGATTCTCCTCTGCAGAAACCAGTGTCGTCTCTGAAGGTTTTATAGACTTCTAATAATCTAGCAAAACAAGGTTCGGAGTGGAAGGTCTCTGAAGTTGATGGTTTGGTCTGTATTTGACTAGTTTGTGACATCTGGAAAACCCTTTGGTGGTTTTTGGTTTTCTTTCAGAATCTCAGTAGAAGTTAAATCAATGCATAAATGAGAAAAGTCACTTCCACATACTGGCCTGAAGACATGAAAAGCTGCAATCACGGTTATATGTAAACAATTATGAAATTAATACCTGGTAATCCTTACTCTGTTTCCAGTGTGACTTTGTATCACCGATTCCTTTCAACAGCAAATCCCTAGGAGTTAACAATGAACCACAGAGCTACTGGCAGGTTATTTCCCATGTAATCAAGGTGTAAGTCATTGGTTTTGGCCCTGTTACTTCTGCTGCAGTGTCTTTTGGGCCCGTTGGGTGATTTCAATCGCATATGACACAAAAGGGAGACCTCAGCCCTACTTCCAACAAACTGTGAAAACATCCAGCTTAATATCTACTAATATCCCTCTTTTGGGAACATAACGGTATATGATCACGTTATCATTAGCTGCCGAAGAATCAGCACAGGAGAGAGACCTGATAAATGTAACAGTCATGGAAAACACATCAGTCGAGAGCGTGCGTCATCTAAAGGCACTGAACGATGAAATGCAAAGCTTTAGGAAACCAGGGTTTGGTACGATCAGTGCTCATGGAAATCCTTGTTGATAGATGGAAAACAAAGAATCTTTGGCAGCAGGAAGAATCACTCCTGATTTGCACATCAAGGGACAATTTCTGGGGTCTTAACTCTCAGTGCAGAATATGAACTCTTCTTGAATTACAGGAGTTGGAGAAAATTCTGCCTCTGTGCTCATCTCAGAGGTGCTCTAAGTAGTTTAGTAGTAAATGACACTAAACTAGTTACGTGTTTAGCTTTAGTGAAAGGGTTCTGTGGAAGCCACCATTTGAGCTTATATTATCTTGCTGATTTTATACTCTTAGGAAAACATATTAAATGATGTTCACATTATAGATCTGTGGAATCAGTGGGGAGTTTTGCTGCATGCACCATACAGATGGAGATAGGGTTTAAAATGGAATACTTCATAACCCTGCTAGAGAAGACATAAGGCAGAAGATACATCCCATCTACCTGCTTTCTGAGTTGTTATTTTTCCTGCGTTGAGAGACAAGCAGTCCTGTGTGTTTTCCATGGAAGATGTTTGATTTTGGCTTTTTCATTTGCATTATTAGCGAACAGCTGCATGAAGGATTGTGTCACTGGCTACCATGCTGAAATCATCAAGCACATTTCAACTGCAATTGCACTGTCTGCATTTAAAAATACTTTCCATATTACAGTGTACTCCTGTAAGTTAAAAATTAAACCTATTTTCAGCTACTGTCTGCTAAATTTAGGAGGGGGGTGTTCCTTCACTTGGAAAAAATGGACACAACTGTTTTCTTGTACCAAGTCTTTCTGTCTTTAAAAGTGTTAAACTTCTCTTTTATGCTTTTAAAGCCAAAATTCTAGGTGTCTATATTGAGAAAAATTGTGTTCCTCATTCCCTCTAAAGCCATATCTTTTTTTATGTATTTCTTTTAAGTACATTCTTATTTGCACAGTGAAAACCCTTGTCAGAGCAATTTTAGCAAAAAGATCAAAGGAATTAAATATAAATTCTCTCCGAGGTGAGCATGTGGGTTTTTTTCTTTTTTGAACAGGGAAGCCTTGGATTAATTACTTTTAATTTAAAAAGCAAATGGATAGAAAGGAAGTCTTTTCAAAGAGCACTGCAGTTTGCTTCTTAGAGTGGACAGTATTTTAGCAGAGTGACTAACAATGTGCATTTTTATTTTTAACCTCTGACCTGTGCCCTCCCCACCCCTCTGCCTAACCCTTTCCATTTGCCCTGGTCAGTTAACAGGCAGGAGCATTTGAAAACAATCATGGATGACTATGATATCAGGTCTGCTGCCAGCATTTTAGCGTCCGTTAAAGAGCAAGAAGCTCGTTTCGAGCGGCTTACCCGTGCACTTGAGGAAGAGCGGCGCAATGTCTCCTTGCAACTTGAGCGTGCCAATCAGCCAGCAGACCGAATGAGCATTTGCAACATTGGCAACGGTCAGCCACTGGCAACCGCCTGGCAGCAGCTTGTACTGCAGGTAACAGCCTGCTCATTTTACCTGTTGCTAGACTTCACCTATACCAGAATTTCCCATTCCAGAAAGTCAGGTGCATCTTGTTTGTCGTCAGCATTTCATTCCGTAGCTTGTCTTCTGATACCCCAGAGTTGGTATGCTTCATCGATTAATTGGGTAGCTCAGAGCCTTGGCTTAGAAGTTGCTCTTGCTTCCTCTTAGCTCATGGGAAACTTTTAAAAATGTCTGCATCCTTGAGTACTAAACCCTAAAGAGAGATCTTCACACCCTCCTCTAAATCTATGTACTTGCTCTAAGTATGGTGATGTGCCAGTGATTGAAAAAGAAGGCTGAATCATAATCTCCATAGCAAACAAAATTTCCATTAGAAATAGTTGGTCTTTGAATAGAGGGAACAGCATGAAAAGCAGGGATTTCCCTCCTGTGAAGTCTTATTGTTTGTGTAGGGAGGACTTCATAATTTGTTTCTCATGTTTATTGAATTGATAGACTTTATTTTAATGATGCAAACTGGCTTTGTGGTAGCCTTAGATTTCCAAATATTGTTCTGTTTGATATGTGTTCTTTAACTGTTTAAATGTGCAATGACAAACTACTTACATCTCTAAATTATTTGAGCTCACAAATCACTCTGACATGCAAGGTAAGTCATGCAGAAGCAATAGTACCGTTTGTGAAGGTCTGTTTCCTAAGAAAACATTGTTCAATTCAGAGAGAAACTCCAGGCTATGGGGATTCTAAAAGTTGTTTCCCAATTATGCCAGACTGTTTTACAATTATACTTGCATTGAGCTGTATTCAGGCAGACCTTACATTATATTACGTTAGCACAGCTTTTCTATTAACAGCTGCCACATTTCTGTACGTGGAGATGCTTGAATATTGGGACTTCATGTGAAAGGAGCAGCCTGAGCTGGTTAAGCTAAAAGTCTGACAGTAGCTGGTAGGAACTGTACGTTGTTACCCTCTTGATAAGCAGCCAGGCTGGGGAGAGGGGAGACATGCTTACGTATTTTTTTAATAGAAAAAGGACAAGTTCACCTTCACTTTTCCTGAATGACTTTGTGCCTGATTAATAGCTCCAGAAGGAAATTCCTTATCCACAAAACTGATGAAGCATGAGTTTTCTGCAGTGTTATGGCTTAAGGTCTAACCACTTCCAAGAAAACTTAATAAAAGAGTTTAAGTTACTGGGGCCTCCATAAATGACCCCGGACTGAATCTGTGTACACACAGCTCATTGCCACTGGGTGAGGGGAGCTTTAGCTCATAAACAATTAGTGTTGAGGTTTTCAGAGTAATGAAATAAAATGGTTGAATAGCTAAATATGAACAGTTAAGAATTACTGTAAGGTTATTTGTGTGAATTTTCATTAAATGTACTGAGGGCCAAATTCCTCCTTGACTTACAAGAATTAATTAAATAGTGTTCAAATGAAGGATTAAAGCTGTACATTCAGTCTTATGCAGGATATGTAACGATTTCATCTTTACTATTGTACATTGCATTTCATTGTTAAGAGTACACAAAGCAAAAGCCACTCTATGCTGTCTGTATACTGCTCACGCAGTATAGTGATATACAACTCTCTCTGAAGCTGTGTTTCAGTGAGGACTGACTTCTGCTTATCACCCTACTCAGCCTTTTGTTGTAAGTAATATTACAAAGTAACTCCAAGTAGTAGCTTTTCCATTTGGAAATTGGTTAGGTGATTATACATAATCTAGTTGTTCTCAGTAGAATTTGGGCAAAAAATGAAGGTTAACTCCATTTTATGAGAATCTTTAAGGATCTCCATAACCAGGCATCAGTTGTCTGTGTTGTTTGAGTGTCAAAGTGGAATCTGCCGAAGGGATTTCTTAGGAAAGTGTGTATAGTCAGGGCTTTGTTAACAGAATCTCTCTCAGTACTTTTTTTGTAATGTACACTCCCAAACTTACTCCCTTAGAAAAGAAAATTAAGCTTTTTTTTTTTTTTTAAATTTCAGAAAAGGAAAAATAGTATATAGGCAATGTGTCAGAAGTGTAACAGTTTTCTCAAGTCCTCAAAAATCAAGGTCTTATGCAAATATTAATTCTAAATAATTAATTCTGGATATTTTTGCTGGCCACTTTTTTTTTTTTTTTAAATACCAACTTTAAACTCGCTCCATAACAATAGCTCCTTGTCCTAGGCAGCCCATTTAGCCACTTCCTTCACTTCACTTACTGATGAGTTCTGCCTGTTCAGTGCAAATTTAGAATACTCGAATGGAACGTGTGAACTGTGGTGCACTTGTTGACGTTCACTGGGAGTGTACATGGCCTTGTGTCTTTTGGCCCCTAACAAGAAATATCAGATCTGCAAATGAGGCCAGGGATGTGCTGTAACTGCCAAAAACCGTGTGCATAGACTTCTTAATTTTACATTAAGAAAGCATGTGGGATTTTTCTAAGAAGTGTCTTAAAGTTGTTTTTAATGGGAGAAGTTGATTACTTGGGCAATCTAAGCAAACCATTAATGTTTTTTTCAGATATTAATTAGAAATAGCTGAAATTATTCTTTAATGGGAATTTTTCCCAGAGGAGGGGTTTCTGGGCGATAACTGTCTTCACAATAAGAGGTCCTAAATGCTGCTGAAACGTCTTCCATTAATATTAGTGAGAGTCTTTTGTTGAGGTGGTGGCCAAAGCAGTCATGTTTTCGCAGCCTGTTGTGGGGGAGGCAGTGCCTGCCAAACCTGCAGGCTACACAGAGGTTTTGTACCCATCTCTTTCCTGCAAGAGGCAATAACCAGCTCCTGCTACACGGGCCACTAGCTTTAACTGGCACAGTTTCTGGAGAACAGGGACAGAAGCTCCAGATGTGGTCAATGCTGTTGAACAAGTGGGTCAATGCAACTTCTGCCCTCTGTAGCTTCCCCAGTCTTAAAGGTTGGCTTCAATTAGAGTTTGCTGCCGAGTGTAGAGCCAGTGACACAAATTAGGGTGTTCCAACTCTAGAAGTTTTGGAAGATGTGCAACATTACATGTGCATTACTGCGGATTTTGAAGTGGTGAAATAAAGTGCTCTTGCAGACTAAGAACCCTCTGGACAAAAGGTCATTAGTTACTCAATGAAAACCTTTGCATTACTCTGAAAAATGTAACGTTTAGTGACATTTTAATCATAAAGCTTTTATCTGGTTAATAAAAGTATCCTAAAAAACCTTCTGATTTTTAAGGATGCTCTTGACTCTGTTCCCTACTCTGGTTTTGAGTGGTGGGAGCCACACAGCTGGCTGTTCCTATTTGTTTCTGAAAGTGAAAATCTGGTTGTACTAAAAAGAGCAGACCTGTCTGTTAATGTGTATTTGTGTTTGCTTCTCTAATTTTTGCAGAAAGAATGTTTAAAAAAACCCCAAAACAACCCAACCCCAAAACTTTTTTTGGTTGTTATAGTATACCAAGCTGTGAGAGTCTTGGCAGTCTGTGCCTTTTTATCAGTTTACCAATGCAGGCATAGTCCAATGAGCTTCTAAGTCACTGGTGAGTACCAGCTATCATGTCTTCTAGATGTTAAAGTATCTGTTTGGTAACATTTTTTACAAGCTTGATAAATCTTAATACTCTTCATGTGTTGAGGTATTTGGTTTCATCTACCTGGTTCTATTTCACTTCTTTTCAAATCAGCCTTCTGCTGCTCTTCACAGTGGGAGCTAAAGTTGGACAGGGAGAATTTATGAAAGTGCGTGTGTAGGGTATGTACTGTAGTGGGCTGAAGGCACAAAGCTGCAATATTATCACTGGAGAGCTAACCGTTCAGAGCATAACATTTTAATAACAAAGAATATTCTCTTTTTTTTTTTTTTTTTACTTTTATTAAAACATCAGACATGTGAAACTTATTAAACACAAGGCTATATCCTGAGTTGGTTTAAATTGGCATGGCTCCATGGGTTTCAGAGAAGCTCTGTCAAGTCTGATCAGCTGGGGAGCTGAACAACAATGTTTGCGTTCAAAGATTGTTTTCCCATTGGTACACATTAACAATTTCCATTCCTGTTAATGTTTCATAACCAAAATCAAGTACAGCATTCAGTAAAGCTTTTTGCCAGCAAATACACTGTAACAATACTTCGACTTAAATGATTTTGCAGTGACCTACAGGGATTTGAGAGGAGTTCCTATTATAAAAAGGTAGGTATTATCCCCCTTCTTACAGGTGGGACAGCTGTGGGAGTTGCCAAATCTCACATGGTATAAGTAACAGAAATCAGCCCCTTGCATGCTGCTGGAGAGTGTCTTATCAGATTGACTCTTACGCCTGTACAAAGTAACATAAGATGATCAGAAAAGTCTTTGCATTGACAAAATCATCCAATAATAAAAAATTTATTTCATTTGACTGTTTTTTTTAGATATATCACCTGGTACATTTGGCTAAGGAGGTACTGGAATAGATTAAACCCAAATTGGACCTTGTGTATGTGCATATATGTTAGTGTAATATATGTATTCCCACATGCTTTTTAGAAGGACTGTTATTAAAAAAGCCTATGAGAATTTTAAAGTAGTTCCCATAAAAGGAAGTCTTACATCCTTTAAAGGCTGCCAAGGAGTAAGCAGTGACTGAACAACGGCTAGAGGGTTTGTGGTATGCTTTCTAGAGGTCTGTCAGTCAACAACATGCGCCAAGAGACCTATGACTGCAACTCGAACTTAAATCAGCTGTAGTGACTAGTTTCCTCCCCTAAAAGGAGCGATAAAATAGCTTCTTTTGTTTTCAAAAGCCAAACACAAGTTTTGGATCCTGCTTTGACTTTAAACTTCAATCCAGCCAGCTTCACTGATAAGTTTTTGACTCGGCGTTAGGCCATCAGCTTCAAAGGTTTCATCCTGTCAATCTGTTGTGCTTTTTCATGTCCTGTAAGAATCAGGCTTGCTGAGATTCTTAATGGTAAAATGTGCAAGTGTGTTGTATGGGCTGAAATTTCTAATAATCAAACCAAACTGAATCAGCATGATGTGATCCTGATGAATATAGCTTCCTATCTCATATTTATGTAGCTATTACACCTAGTAATGTACATTCTTGTACAAGCTTGTAACTTGTAAAGCCAGCCCTGTGCATGAATGTGCAATTGCAGTGGTTAACATGGCGTGAATATGGTGTCGGAGGCAGAACTGAGCTTGTTTGTACCTTTTGTATCATGCACAATAATTTGGTCCCTTAGACGTGACTGAGAGAGACGTCTCTGAAATAGGGCTTGTGGTTATGCCATCTATAAAGGCTTATTAATGATTCACTGAAGCCTGCTCTCCAGTCATTTTGTAGTAGCTTAACTATTTCACTACAGATCTGGATTTTGTTTTCTCTCCCCGTTGTTCTTAAATTGAAAGAATATAATTACTGTGATGCCAGGTACAGTAAGTTACGCTGTTACAAATCTGTCTTGTGTAAGTCCGGTTGGTGGGTTGTTCCCCTTTGTACCTGTCCATCCTGAAAGTGGTGGAGTTAGAGCAATGCAAAAACTGTTTCTTCTGAGCTGAGGAAATACATGCACTAATAAATTGTTTAAATACAAACCAGGAAAACCAAATAATTTAAGTGATGAGGTTTTTGAGTCAGCCTTTTTTTATGGCTACTGTGGTTATTCATTTGTTAAGAGGTATGGTAAGAAACACAGGCTCAAAATTCTCTATTGTGTTTAATTAGTGTCCTACCTCTCTCTGGTAAGAGCTTTTTTCATCTGTTCCTCCAGCTCTGACATATGTTTGACCACACTTTTTCATAAATTTATATATATAATTTTGGTGCAAATGTTCCCTAACTTTGTGTTTAACCAAGGTATTAACAAAGTGGAGTTGAAAGGAAGGCAGAGAGGTAAGTGGGAATGAAGAAACTTAAAAGAAATCAAATACTGTTTGTTTGGTTTTTTTTCTATTGACATCCTCACCAAAAAAGACCCGCAAACCCCCTCCCAACAAATAATACCCCAAAAGGCTATCTTGAAATGTCAGTAATCAACCAAGTTAATAAAATCCATTTTTTTCTTCACTTTGCAAATGTGATGCTAGCTGTTCCAACAAAATCAGCTTATGGAGAAAAGCTGCAGAATATTTTCATAGTTACAGTTTGGATCATTTATATTTCAACTTATGTTCCAGAGACATAACACCTGTTTAAGAACTAACAAACACATTTTCCTTTTTTTTTTTATTTTTTAGGCAGGTATTTTGTAGCCATAATTAAGCACCAATATTCTTCAGTCTTTATGTTAATCTGAGGTACCTGTGACTTCTGCTAAAAATGACATTTCATGAATTAAGGGTCAGTTTCAAGTAAAAGGTGAACTCTAAAGCACACCAGAACACATGGTGAGAATTTAAAAAAATACAAGAAGATCAGCTCAAATTGCTTTTCTAAGAAAATACTATCAAGTTAACCGTTCTGAGCTACATTTGGGGCAACAACAGCTCTTCTGTCTGTATTTCATTACTTTTAAGATTCTCTGCGCCACACTGACGTAGTGCAGACTGTTAGAATATAGAGACTGTTCCCAGTGCTTTGATAATATCAACATGGGTGCATTAATATTGTATATATGTTTGAACATATGCAGAGAAGTAGCAAAAATGGGTTCTGAGCAGCACTGAGTCATTCGCTTACCTTTTCTTCTCCTCTCCATCTCATACAGAATGCTGCTCCATCTTTGCGTGTGAAGTTTTATCTAATTAGTTCTAGTTTGTAGTGCCTCTTGGCTTCCTTTGTTATATAACGTATTTGTGCTCATATTAAGGGACTGACAGCATGGAAAATTACTTTTTTTTTGCCTTACAGGTAAGGTCAGGTACAGACAACAATGCTGTTGGTTCATGACAGCTCCCCGATGTTACAGCAGTATTTCCTGTTACAGTGCCAAATACCCAGAAAAAACCTCACCGGTAGTTAACCCATGCACGTTCTACTTCTGCTAGTACTGAGCAGATTGCAAAAGGTTGAAAGAATTTGTAGGGATGGTCCTAATTCCTTGATAAAACCAGCTGAAACCATAGAAACGTAAGTTTGGATTCAGGGGTATGGTACGGTTCGGTGTCAGAGTCACATCACGCCTGGTCTCCAGCCAGCGGTTGATGCCCCTGCTCTCTGCTCCCCTGTCTCTGTAATTCAGCTCTGGTGTTCTTTTGGCCTACAGATCCCCGTGCAGTTACACATGCGCTAGCTATGCCATCAGCCTGCTCCTGTAAATCCAGTACGTATGAGTAGTCTTAGTGAATTTCTAGGAATGACCTGGGTCAGGTTTCAGCTTCTGCATATGTGCAACTATTCAAAGGTTCGGGGGGGGGCGGGAAGGGGGAGATTTGGGAATACGACTCCCATGGGAGAATGAGTTCTTAGATCAGAATTCAGTGTGAGCTGAGAGATATTTGCTGTACCTATGAATCCCAGGAACTGGACCAGAAGCCATTACTCAACTACTTTTCAGGGAGACATGTTCCCCATGCATGAGGTATGATCCGTCCCTGGCTTCTGCTGTGTTGGAGATTATGATAGTTGAGTTTAGCTTGGAGGTTGGAGCTTTTGCCGCCTTTTTTATGGGCATTTTCCCATCTGTGTGAAAGTATCGACTTCTGGTTTACAGAGAGAGTCAGGAACTTTTGCTGATAGCTCGGCAACAGTGGAAACTGGAAGCAAGGAACTGGTGTTTCTTAGGGCCCAAGTACGGTATACATCGTATGAGAGCTTCTGAAAGATGGATTCAAATAGTATTCCTGCGAAAATTTACATTTCTTGGTTCTTCTATTTCTGGTTATAGCTTCTCTGTGATTATTCTTCACTCTTCATTTAAGGCCTTAGATGGTAAAAACATGGATACAAAAGAAAATGGGAATACTCGCATCAATTTCAACAAGTAAGAAGCTTTGACCAGCTGCATCAGAAGCTGGGAAGTGCTTTCCAGAAGGGATTTATTTGATAAGTGAACCACCTAAACCCCACGTATTAGAGTTATTTGGGGCTCAGATCTGCTGGCATGCAGCAGAATCCACTCAATCTGATGCGTTATCTGAGAAGGGTTTGTATAAAACTTTGTCAGCAAATGTAGTCTAAAAAGTAAATCCCAAAGGATTCATTAAAAAATGAAAAAAAGGGAACCCAGTAACTGAGAAACTGACCCTCTGTCAGGTAAAGAAAGAATTACTTTATTCTTTCCAACAGAACTTTTTTTAAAAGTTAATTACATGCTGGTTTATAGTTTTACAAGTGCAGGTTGAAAATACATCCTTAGCTCAAAGATGCCTGCCTTTGCAGAAATCTCACTTTTCTATCATCCACAGTACCTCGTTTTCATGTCTCTCACTTCATCATCTAAGTATGTGCTCTGCAACCCTATGTGGTAACTGCTAAATTCCGAAGTGCCATCTAATGTTTGTCAGCAGGACAGCAACTGGTTTATGCTAATGATTATAATAGTGCACAGCAACGACCTCATTTACCCTAAGCATCTCAGGAATATTTTTGCAGTTTCATTTGCCTTGAAAAGTCTCAACTTCTTTTGTTTAGTGATTTTTTTATTATTATTATTGAATGAGGGTTTGGAAGCAACTGAAAGGCAAGGATTTTCTTACTTTGTTTTGGCAAGATATGTGAAATAATAATTTTCCACAACTGCTAACCTTTATGGCCTGGACCTGTGCCAGTTTTAAATTAAAATTATTTCATTTGAATGACAAATTCAGAGTTTCATAATAATTTCCCATGATTTTACATTGCTTTACTAGCAGAACTGTTTTCTTCTAGAAGTACATGTAAGAGAAACACATTGAAAATAAATTCTACTTGCTGTGTGTACCTTATTATATCAATGGGCATCTAAGTTCTTTGCGTGACGCCTCTGAGTGTTGTGAGATCAGTAAGTAGAACTTCAAGTAATTATCAAAAATGTCTTAAAACAGGAACATTCAAATGTAAACATTAAAGAGTAATATCGGGTTCAACAGGGGTTTTTTTAAAAGCCAACTTTCCAGTCATATTTACCACATTTGCTTCTTGATAATCAACAGGAAAACATCTTACCTTTTAAAGCTGTGATATATTTTTCATGTTCTGCTGCTTGTTTATTTCTCAGACAACAGAACATGATTAATGGCGCTGGCTTTTTAAGATTTTTAATCCTCCTGTGTTTTAGTTCCCAAGCATACTACTATACTAGGTCAGCTGGGAAGTTCAGGAAGAAAGATTTTAAACCTTCACAAGACCTTTTTGCACTATAACTCTCAAGATATGAAAAGATTTTGTTACGGATACAGGCCTTGATCCGCACGTGTACAAGCAAGGCAGACCTTTATCCGTACAAGGCATTGCACAGGAGTCGGTCGGTCTTCATAAGCCTCTCCCCTTGCAGATCCACATGTAGCTGCAAGAATGTTTTGCAGAAACTTTCAAACCAACAGGCAGGCAAACAGGCAACTTCCTCTTCCCCTGAGCCCTTTGAGCTTTGGACCTGAAGGGTTCAACCTGGCTTTGAAAACCAAAAATTTTCTACAATTCCATTTCAGCTGTCTCCAGTATCTATAAGCTCTCGTGAACTGAAGCTGAAGGAGCCCCAAATGAATGTTGGGTTATGATGACATTTATAAATTACTGAGTCTTTTGGTAGTTTAGGTCATCTCGTTAATGGTTCAAATTATGCTCTCACTTGCTTTGTCACAAATGTGGAGTAATTCACTGGAGTCATCGGTGTGACTGAGAACAGAATGGCCAAAGATGGCCACGGGCAGCCTGAGGCTGCATGCCAACTATAATTAAAGCCTTTGATTTAAATAAATGTCAGACTCTACTCTTTAGATATATATATTTAAAAAAAAAACAACAAAACCAACAACAAAATTGCTTCCCTTTTTAAGCTACCAAATTACTGGCTGAATAGAATATTTTTTAACCATAGTTGTGGAGACTGAGAAAAGCTGTAGAATACTGTCGGAGTTCATTTTAGGGACTTGATCTAAAATGTATCTTTAGCTGCTGGCAGAATGGCATTTTTAGAATACCGTAGTTAAACATTGAAAAGAACTGTAGCCTCCATGTTTCTAACCCATCTCCATGAGCTCTTCTTCCTTTTTGCCATGTTATTTTCATGTGTAAGTATTTCAAATACAAGAAACTTGCTCTGGAATAAAATTTCATACACAGAGACCTTAATTCTCTCTTCAGAAGAAACTCCAAAACAGCTTCAGGTTTTGGTTTGAGGAGGACAGTAATTACATAAAAATTGGTTGATCATACAGACAGCTATCAATCCCATACAGAATGGCAGACCACATTTTTGCCCTCTGGATGCCAGAATGGCACGTTAAGCTGGTGTCTTCCGAGCAAGCGATTGTAATGAGCAGGTTGAAATACAGCACAAATCATCTCGAAAATCCAAAACGCCACCCAAAATCTCAGAAATGAAAACTGGTTAATACTGGGTCTTTCCTTCCTGCATTTGAGTGTCTTTGTTTTTCTATCCAATAACTACAGCATGAAATTACGGTCACAGTGCCAACCTTAAATTTGATTTGTTTTCCTTGTTGTCATTCTGTTATAAATGCAATGCTATTTTAATTTTTTTTTTCTCAAACTGGAGGGGATTTTTCTATTTTTAGCCCTGTAAAATATAGTTGATTCTTATCTAAATGAAGCTGCTGGGAAGAAACATAGGTCATTCATTCATCTGCGACCTATATGCAGTGACATGTAGCTTCCTCTGTCCTTTACGTCTAATGTAAGCAGTGCTGTCACCAGACCGTCCTTGTTCTCCTCCTGTCATATGACAGCTTGGATGAAATGGAGTTGACTGATATAAGATGCAGCAAGATGGAAGCTGTGTTTGTATACCAATGAAAATCCCCTGAATTTACTGAAACGCCTAATGGTGTCCCTCTACAGAAAGTGTCTGCTTCTTCTTTGCCGTACTGGTCTTCAGCCTTGTGATCCTTTAGCCCTCTTCTTTGATACTGGGTTCTTAAATAAGGATGATGCATAAAATCATCCTCCCCTTATATACAGGTACTCCCTGATTGAGGCAATCTGGCTTCATCTCCATTTCTAACCTTGCAGTATGAAAGCAAAAAGATTGTCAAAACCACATTGATGGAAATGTTAGAATTACACTGGTGGATTTGTCCTACTAGAGTCAGGCAACCATTTTGGAGCAAGTACAGATGCTTTGAAAGGGCTCGTGTAACTTTTCAAATATATTTAAAAATTATGGAAATACTAACAGATTTCAAAATGTATCTTGGAGCTACAAGGTTCTGTTTTCATTTGTCTCTATTAGTTGTTCCAGTAGGGCACAGACACATCACGGTGTACTGTACTTTAGTTCTCTCACTTCCCTTGTTTATTTGCTGCATGAAGTTCACAGTACGACCATAAAATACCCTCAGCATGGAAGCACCTATATGAATATAGGCTGTCTAATTCTGAGAGTTGCCATGGGTGATGGTGGTGCTTTTGCCTATATGGTTAGCTGGGATTCTTGATTCATCTTGTGCCTTCTTGCTCTGTTGGGTTTATGGAAGTTACATATCACTGAGGCCATATGTTATGTTTCCAGGCAGAGCTGTAAACCATTTCATTTTTACTGCCTCTGAGAGCAGATCAATCTATAGTGCAGCACTAGTGATGGGGAATTTTTTAAGGGTAATGGGAGAAAATAAAAAGAGCGAGCTTGGCCCGGATACTATACTACTGTACCTTCCAGAGAATTAAATTCCTTCCCATTTATAAATTTTTAATTTCTCAGAAAAAATAAAGAAGGTTTTCACCCCACTTTTGCAGCTGGGAAAAATGTGACAGATTAAGAAATTTAGGCTCATTTAAAAATAAAGGGGGGAGAGGGAGTTTGCAATGTAGTCAGCAGTCTGATACTAATGGATAAAGTGTTCGTTGCCAGAATTTGGAAGTTCAGTATAACCTTAGGGATCTAATCCATAACTCTTATTTAGGTAATTAGTTCTTTTACTTCAGCGTTGCCAAATCCCAGCATTCAGAATTATATGAGCTGGTAAGATATTGCAAGTGGCTAAGAAATAAGGGGACTTGAGATGTATTTTGCTTTTTTCTTTTTTTTTTTTAATAAATCTTTGGCTTTGAGTCAAAACATTTCCAAAATTTACTTTACAACCAGAAGGCCTACAAGCATCTATTATATTTTTCAAAGGAAAATTATGTTTTATAATAACAACCTGACTCCAGAAGGTGGGACTTCAAAATTCAGCAACGCTAATTGTGCATGGCTTGCACAAATACCTGAGGGTTTACAACATGAGAGACTTCTTATGCGAGTAAGAATTGGCAAGTCCATCCAGGAAGGTTTTCAGTTTCGTCGTTTTGCATGCAAGAGTAGCTACTTCAGTGCCCTATGGATATAGACTTTATAACGTTTTTTTTCTTTGACAGTGTATAAAGGCCTGGCACATAGCCATGTGCATGCCTAAATTGAATGGTAGTTTTCTGTGCCAGCATGGCCTCAACAAAAGTTGAGCTATTTTAGTTTGTTAACTGAAGAAAAGTTGGAAAAGGAGGGGGGGGGGAGACTGCTGTACAAAAGTGCAGGAGACTCATACAAAATGCGTTCCTTTTGCTTTGGCCTTTAAGTATTTCATTAAGGGCCACTACCAGTTGCCGCTAAATTATTCCACTGTAGACAGACTTGGAGCATATTTTTTCCCTCCAGTGAAGCAAATACTTTACTTCAGCGAAACCTTGTGGAACACCTACCATTGCCCTTGTCAACCTTTACGGCATTTATTTTTAAACAAACTAGGATCAGAGTTGGGTAACATAGTTCTGCCCTGTGCTCTGCCCCTAACATACAAAGCCTCAGCTCTAATATTCAGCCGGAACTCCGACACTGGCAGTAGCAGTAAGGCTGAAATTAGGATTAAATAGGTCTGAAACATTCCTTCTGGTCTTAAATGTCAGCGTAGGAGATGCCACCTTTTCATGTTGACCTGGTAGGATTGAAATTAATTAACATGTTAATTACATGCCACTGGATGCGTATTTCAGAATTTTCAGGGAACCTGAAGCTGGGATGAAAAGATACTTTTGTGCAAAGGCGTGTATTCTGATAATTGAAGAAGACTGAATTGTAATGTACCTTCCTTTCTGCTTTATAGCTGGTCTCGCTGTCTCTATCCCCGTTTTCCAGGGACAGTCTCTTAATTTGATTCCAGTAGCTTTCAGTCCCTAATTACCATTGTTCAGCCGCCAGCTGTTACAGTGGTGGATTTATTTATTGCTTTGGTTTGCTGCAGGAGCCTCGTACGCAAGAGGAAAAACAACCATTGCCCCTTGGCTGGTGCCTGTGAGCAGTGCAGGTTATGGAGCCCCGTGGGAGGCCGGAGCTGGCTGCCCCTCTGCCCTGGCCAAGTGCTCACATCCGAAGGGCAAGGCTTAGCGCCAGTGCTGGCTGAGCGTGCCCTCCTGCCCTGTGCTGGCTGCCCCGGGGGGAAGCCTCCAGGTTTAGTTAAGGTTGGTTTGCACCCACCTACCTACGTCTTTTTCTTATAAGACTTGATGTCTTAAATATATTTATTAATATGTACCTTTTGCGCAATCTCTTGGAAAAGGCAGAAGGAAGGATCAGATCCTAGAATAAGAAGTACGGGAGGCTCTCCTCCTTCTCAGGGATTTCATGGAGGTTTGCAGCCTGGCTGCCTGTTCGAAGACTGGGTATTTCCAATTTATGAGCAATAAATGGATGTGAAGACCTTGCTGTGAAGTCCCAGGTTTTGTTGCAGAATGTGGTGGATGCAAGGTGTAGCACATCTGGCATTCGTTTTGGTAATGAGTAATTTATCAAGGCAATCTTTTATGGAATGTTGGACAGGTTTGTGGGCAGATGAATGGTTTTAAAAAAAATGAGGCCAGTTGCACTTTGAGCTGTAAGCCTCACCGCATCTGTGTAAGATGGAAAAGGGAGGAGACGGTGATGGAAGATCATCTTGCTCTGGTGTTGGTGCATTAGGGGTGGCATTAATCTCGAAGTGCAAAAAGTAAGCAAGAGCTTTGCCTTTCTTCTGCTTGCTTCTTAGCGCCCCCCCCCCCCCCCGTAATTCGCGAGGCCGCTGCGCTGCCGGTGCGGCCGCTCTCGGGGGGCTTTCTGCCGCCGCAGCCGGCGGGTTCGCGTGTTCGGAGGCGCCGGAGCAGCCTTCCGCTCCCTGACATCTCCCCTCTTTGTCTTCATCATCCCCGGGGCGGGCCGGGCAGCGTGGGGCCCCCGGGGCGGGCCGGGCAGCGTGGGGCCCCCGGGCGCGCAGCCGGTCGGTGCCCTCCTCGCCCGGCCGGAGGGGCGGCCCGCAGAGGGGCTCCCCCGCCGCGGCGCCGGCCGAGCGCGGCTCGCTCCCCCCCCGCCCCCGCCGTTCCAGCCGCGAAGCCAAGCCGCCGGGAGCTCCCCGCTCCCCCGGCGCGCCGGGCGTGGCCCGCCCCAGCCCGCTCCGGCTGCGGCCGCCCGTCAGTTCCGCCCCCGGGACGGAGCCGGCCGGGGCGGCGGAGGGCAGAGCCATGTGAAAGGGACGCGTCCCTCGCGGGAGCCGCCGGCCGGGCGTTTTGCGCCGTCGGAGCGGCCTTGGTGGGGGTCTGCCCCCCCTGGATGGGCTCTGTCTGCGGGGAGGCTGCCGGAGGGGCGCCCGGGCGGCGAGGGTGCTGGTCGGTTGGGGGTTGGGGAAGGAGGCTCTGGAGGTTGCCAGAGCAGAAGGCTGGGTCCGCAGAGGGTGTGCGGGAAGCTGGAGGTGTTCTCCGCTAGGAACTGTGAGACGGGCACCTTGCATAAATGCCTGCGGAACTCACACAGGTTAGTGCTAAACTTGTGTCCTTCCCTGCGGGCTCCGGCGGGTCGGTGCACCCGCGTGTGCAGCGGGTCCTGGCGGTGTGGAAGGGAGCAAGCTGTCAGGGGGTGGAAGGGTTTGTTTACTTGGGGTTTCATTTTTCAGGCGAGAACGGAGCAAAAGCTGAGCTGCTTCTTTCTAACAGAGCATTCGAGAGAGATTTTGCTTTTGTCTCTGTTGTGTTAACTGGTGAAACACCCAAAAAGCGAGCGATTGTTTTCTTTGACCTTCTCGTCCCGCTCGATGAATCTGGGCAACTCTTTGACATGAAGAACTAGAAATAATGCTTTTAAAAAAGAAAGCGTTGCTATTGTTTGCTTTTGTTAAATGTTTGCTTTTCCCATGCAGTGTTCCGTTGCTTTCTCTTTGATTTTGTTGATGAACGTACCAGGGAATAACTTCACTTTTTCACTCTAAATGTTATTTTAAACAAAAAGCCCTCTTGGCTGTCATCTTAATAATTATAGTGGACTTACAGCTCTACGTGAAAAGATTTAAAATATTATTCTTTACCTTGCAGTGTCATTGGGCATTGCAGAGTAAAGCTGTTGGGGGCGAGATTTAAATAAACAGAGATCATGTAGAGTCCTGTCATTTTTTGGTGCTTACCATGTTAACCTCCTTCATCTACCTTGTAAGCCTCAGGAAACCCTATAAATTCAGGTGGCAGCAGGGTAGAGTAGCTCCTCCAACTAGGATGAGGTGTGTCTTAACCTTCCTTTTTCTTCTCTGCCTTTTAAATTTAAAACAGAGTATTTTAGGATAAGCCAGTGCAAGGATAATACATCACTGATAATACATCTATGAATTTGGTTCAGTGCACTGAATTTGTTAGGGGTGCTACAGTTTGGTTTAATCGTCCTGTGTTCAACTTGTCCGTCTCTAACAGAAGGCTGAATCATTTCTCAATGCCTATAGGATGTTGGTTGTCTTGAGGGGAAAGTGGCCCTTTCAGCTGGGCCCTGGAGCGACCATTTCTTTGGCTGTGGGCAGTCCCTGGGATCGCTGCCCTCCCTGCTAGGGGTGGCCAGATCCTGGGTTTGTCTGGGTGCTTGTTTGTATGTCACGCTACCTGCGGAGTTCTTAGGGAGGAAGGGATTTTATTTGTGTATGTGGTCCTGTTCAGACTGCCTGACCTGAACGTGCTGTACCTGTCAAATTGCATGCAGTGGGTTGTTGATTTTTAGATAGATAGACGTAGTCAGCAGCTCTTTGGGATTTGGGGTTTGGTTTTTGGTTTTTTTTTTTTTTTTCCAATGCATGAAGAAAAAACTTGAGGTAAGGAGCAGAATGCTAACTGTAAAAAAAGGTGTGTGGAATGGGTTTTGACCTGTGCGGTAGAGCTGTGTTCTTCTCTTCTGGGTTTTTCTATTTTGATAGAAGGAAAAGCTTGAGTGAGAGTGGAAGGTTATAGTTAATCACTTCAGCTCATGCACTTCGGTTAACTTGTAAATTCTTCTTTCACATCAAAACAAAAAATCTCATGGTTTTAATTCTCATGCTGCCTGTTGTAGTTGAGGATCAGATATGTGTTATTTTTTCTGTTCTGATGGAGGAAGAGTTCTTTATTCATTCTGAGCTCTTTTTGCCATTAACTGATCAGTCTGATACTGCAACAGTGTATTAGAGAATTCTTTGCGTAATGAAAAGCAGTAGTTTTAAACCGTGAGTTGTCAGAGAAATTTATTGTGTGGTTATAGGGCCTCTAGAAAGTAATCTTTTAGCTTTAATGATCACAATTAAGTAAAACTAAGCCAAATGGATAAATGACTTCGAGGTAAATGGCAAGTCTACACCATCCATACAGACAAATGGGAGAGATACTAGAAGGGACTTCTGCCCCATTAACTGAAGACCTAATGTGTCTAGAGACTCCTCGTATTAAAATCTGAGTAAAGACCGTTAAGAAATCATAATTAAAAAGAACCAAGAGTTAACTTCTAACTATCCTTTTGGCTTCTACTGGTAATAGTCATGCTTCCTGAAGTTCTGGGTCACACAGGCAGCGTTGTACCTGGGAGCACTGGTAGAAGGAACAAATGATGAAAAACTGTTCTTGTGGCTGCGAGCGTGCAGGGCAGGTGTCACCTTCTTGGCGTCCCCCTTCTGCTGACAAGGGATGAAGGCTGCTGAAGTTTGTGCTGAGCATATGCAGTCTGGTATTCTGCAGTGGCCTGAATGTAAGTATAGGGTTCATGAAATTCAGAAGGATCTTGAAGTCTGGAACTTTTAAAATATGTTTGGTTACTGTATGACACAGCTTTGATCCGGATTTGAATCCTGAAGTGCTGGCTTGCCTCAGGGCCATGAAGCTGTGAAGGGGAAAGGAGTCACTTGAAGTGACTTTTGCCAAAACCTCTTCAGTTCTGTGTTATTCCTGCTTCAGAAAATACTTTGCTAACATTCCTAATTCAGGTATCAAACTCAGTAAGGCTGCCCTTCCTCGGCACTTTGTGCCTGAAGCGTTTTGCTAGAGGATGATACTGATGTGAAAGAGTATGAAACCTTAGGTCTGGCAGGATGAAAAAGGGGTTAATGCATTGGTGATGTTGGTGATATACCTGGTATGAATCTGTACCAGTGATGGAAACCTTGTGAAAGAAATGTTCATGGAGCTGCAGCATTCAAAAGCATCATAATTTTCCAAACAGTTGGGCAAGTCATAGTAGAAAAACCAAGTAAGTTGAGAGCTTAATTTTTAATATGGTTCTCTGTATGGATTCACACATGGATTCTTACATAGAACGTGAGCTGCCCAGGGTGGGTATAGGCCTGAAAGCTCTAATGTGCTCTGCTACCTCGGAGTGAAGGGATGCGGCAATCTGCAATGTTGGCTCCTCCCCGCTGCCCCAGGTAAACCTTTTGCCAGAAGTTGTGACCTCTGTAGTAGAGCTGGTCAAGGGGAATGTGTTTTCGTGACTCAGTTACTGAGATGTTGAACTTTGTGCTGGAGCAGCTGAGTGGAGGCACATGTTCCCTTCTCCTAGCTCTGCTGCAGAAGCAGTAATTCCCTGCAGGAGGGTGGGCATTGTAGCTCGTTGGGCAGTTACTGTCTAACTCAGGTGTAGGACTTGGCAACTCAGGTGTGGGGATGTGCCTTTACCTCTTGATACAGGAGCTTGCACAGTGGGGTCCTTCGCCATGCCGAGGATGCTCTGGAGCTGCAGCAGGACACAGCGCGTAGGTTGTGAGAATGGAAGTGCTGTTTCCGAAAATGCTCTTGCAAGAGCTGCGTTCTTCTAAAAGTGCTGTTGTGACCTGTTAGGTTATGAGGGTTTATAAGATCCGATTTGAGTGGCTGCCTGTGTGTATACAGCTTTGTAACAGCAATGGGCATACCAAGCAAAGCATTCCAGTGATTGCGCTTCCTGAGGCCGTGTTGCTTAACCACCTGTCCCAGAGGTCGTGAGGTGAGCTGGTGTACCGGGAGAATCGGGTTGTCTGCATTTTTTGCTTAAGTTACGCTGCAGTTACTAAAAATAAAAGTTTTTCTTTTTAAAAAAAAAGGTATGTACACTCAACGTCTTTCATAATGTAGAAATACTCGCTCTGGAAGATCAAAACAGGGGAAAAAAGCATGTTAAGCAGTCATATTTGAAACTGCACGGGCTGGACATGTCTAACAAGGCTTTTTCTCAAATGTGTAATCTCAAACACTCCGAGGAGTTCACTTCTGCACTGAATTAAAGTTTTAATACTGACTTCAGTAGGAGTAGCCAGGGCCACTGGTTGAAAATAGTTGTGACGTATAAAATATCTCTGTATTTGGGTATGAAATAATAAGGCATTTCTCCTGAATATGAGGATTTTCGCCTGCTCTGTGTCTTTATCCATTCCTGCATTTGCTCCTCAGTTGCTCTAAGTTAATTTTCTCTGTGATAGAAAAATTTGTGGAACTGTATAGGAAAACTTCTAAAAGGCTCCTGTTTCATTTGAAGTATGTCATAAAGGTGTAGGGAACATACCATAACATATTTCACTTACTGCTTCTTCCACCCCAAAACTTCTGAAATGCCTAGGCTAATTTAAGGAGGCATTACTGCCTCCCCTAGCCCCCCAAGATACCACTCTGAGATGCAGAATTAATACTTCTAAGATAATGTGGATTTAATCAAGGAAACTAAAATTTCAAACTCCACCACTGCTTGTTCTCCTTTCTGGAAATATTTGTGGGTATGGCTGTGTGAGATGGAGCTTCAGCTTCACTGGGTTAAGAAGATCGTAGCCTTTTCTGCTGCTGGCTGTTGGTTTCCCAAATCATGCAACAGGTTGCCCTCTTGGTTATGCAAACACACGTTTGCAGGCCCATTCTGTGGACAAGACTGGTGAATCGACCCAGCTTATAAACTGAAGCAAACCCTGCTCGCTTTAGGAAAAGCGGAATGGCATCTTGAACCAGACTGTTCGAGGCCCTTGGAAGAGCCATACCTTCCTCCTGAGGGTGAAACGGGGAGAAGAAGCGGCTCTGTATTAAGGAGGTTTTCGGGAGAAGGAAAAGGGCAAGGAATGAACAGAAGCATGTGGATAAGATCTCACGTTACTACTCTTGCAGGTGAAACAAGACGATGATACAGGGGTTTCCTATCTTGAGTGACTTGGTCTGGGAGCTCTGGATACATTTGGTGTGGTCAGATCTTCCCGAGGACAGAGCGAAGCATTAAAGAGACCCTGTTCTTCATGTTTGTGAAAACTACTGTTCAGTAGCATTTTCCATGTGACTGATGTTGTTCAGCAAAGCTCAGCTGTGCCCAACAGTAACTTTGTGGAAAAATGGCAGAAAAAATTAAGGATGCATATGCGGGTTGATAGTGGATGGGAACTTTCTTCTGTCTTCCTCTGCCTTCCAAGGTATTTTTGTTAATAGGAGTCTTCCTCATAATTTCATGTTAGCCTCTGTACTTTTCATAGCATTGCACAGACTTGTTTATACAACAGGAGCTAAGAGAAGGAAATTAATACTGCAGTAGCTTTTGTAGTCATAAGGTTAGGATAGCAGAGGTGATGCTTAGTTTATGTTCAAAGGTTTTGTTTCTTGTGAGAAATGGAACATAGGATTTTGTTAGTAGATTTTCTTTGGTTTTGGTTTAACTTTTAAGAGGATGAGGGGGAGCTGATGATTCCTCCCTGTGTCCAACCATGGAATAAATAGCAAGAGGAGAGGTTTAAGAGTGTATGGAGTCCCTGAAATAAATCCTAAGACTAGAGAGAGTGTATTTCAAATTCTGGGATAAAAGGAAAACTGAAAGTCAAACTTTGATCGTTTTAAATTTCACAGTGTCCTTTGTGTCTCATGTATCTCATTAGGTTGCAGCCAGGCTTTGGGATTTTTTTTTTTTTTATTCATTTGTCTGCATGCCTAAGCAGTGAACAACTGTAACTGTACCTCGGAGAAGCTTGATGAGCACGCAGAGGCTGAAATCTCACTTTCTCTGGGGAGTCGTGATCTTTTGTATCTACAAATGGGTGAGGAAGATCTCTTCTGCCTTGCTAAGGGGTGGCAATTCCATGGACTCGGTGCTCCCTGTATGCTGCAGTAATGTCAAAATTCATTCCTTTCAGTGGTGTTCTCGGCCTCTTTGAGTCAAGCCCACACCTGCTTACAGCACGAAATTGAAATGCCTGAGTTTTCCCTTTTGGCTAATCCCACACATCTATCCTTAGCATCGCAACACTTCTCTTTGGCATTCAAAAAATAAAGTGAACACTGTTCTAAGTAAACCTGGACAATTTTTGAGCTTGGAAACTTCTGCCTCCGCAAGCTAAATCTCTTGGCACAGCTCTGAACTTTATTTTTAGTAAAACTTTCACAGCCAGGCTATTGTAATGTTCAGAGAAAGAGATGTTCCGGAAAGCCTGAAACGAAAACAGAATGTGAAGGCTTATTTTTATACTGGAGAGAATGTATTTTCATGTGTGTTTGTGTGTGTGAGTGTATAAAAATATAGATACAGAGGAGATGAGAACGTGATTTAATTTAAATAGCATTACTCTGGATGTGTGCAGTGTAACACTGGTCAGAATCATCTGGAAGGTTCTGAGGACTTTTCAACTTGCAAACTTGTAATTCATTAAGGAGCTGATAAAAGATACGCAGCACAATTTGTTTATGGATGGTGGAGCCCAGAGATGTAAACAGTTCCTGTGTGTGATCAGGGTTATTCTGCTGTTTGAATTGTAAACTCTTTCAAATTATTTTAGCAAGTTTTGCGTCTGAAGCTATTTGCATCCCTCTCTTTTGATGATGTGATTCTCGGGCGAATTCAGTGTTAGGGGAATAAAGGCGCCTTTGGCTTTGGGGCATAGCAGCAGGCGGGTCTTGGCTGCTTGGTTTTGGGATGCGTTTAACAAAGACATAAACCAGGGTTTATACCAGAATGTTATGCAGAGATGAGAGCTTTCCGATTTTGAGTGAGATGGAGTTTAATACAGGCTATCGAAAGTATGTTAAATTCCAAGTAGCTATGGAGATAGGTTTGATAAAGAAACCAGTATATAGGACTGTATTGTGCTTCACCCAGTACTGTGTTACTGTAATGCAAACCCAGCTATTTTGCTTTCAATGGACAAAACTACTTATTTGTAAAACAGATTCTGCAGGTGGCTGGATTTCTCTATCAACATCTTCCTGAATCCTTGTTAATCACTGGTAAACCAGACCCTCATTCTTTAAATTGAAACGGTGGCTGGAAGCTCTTCCATGGCACCACTGTCTCCTATTGGCATAAATTCTGTAGAGCGACTGCTCTGGTTCTGCATCAGGTCAGGCTGATGTTCTCCCAAGCACATCGTTTATTCCCAGTCACCTTGCTGGCTTCTGTTAGTGTTTTGTCCTTCTTAAACCTTCTTCCTAATGGTAGCAATGGTGACCAGAATAATTCTCTTATTGTTCATATACATTAAATTAGGAGGAATGTATTACCATTTAAACTTAATTCAGCAGATGCTTTATGTTACTGGCCTGAATTATGTTGGTTATCAGCTCATCTGTAAAACCAGCAATATGGTTTGGGAGACTGGTGTTGCCCAGCTGGGCTGTCTTGCTGATCTCTTCACCGTTTTAAGTCTCTGATGAATCATAGATACGGTTTTCGCTAGCTAAAGACTACAACTCTTTATAGATCATTTTTTTTATGATGCTCTAATGAGGGAACAGATATAAATACTCTCTTCCTGGGTTGTAAAGGATTTCAACTTAAATGCCAGATGCTGTGAAAGTAGAGTGACTTTTTGTAAATTGTAGATTTTATTTATAAAGTAAGTGTTGATGCTGCTTACTGTTGTAAAACCTAACTCTTGCTGCTTTCACAGCATCTGGCCATGAGATGTCCCCTTGAACTCCTGGATTGCTGACAGACTTTCTTTTTTTTTTAAGAGTAATTAACGGTATTAGGAGTTGCCTTTAATGAAAAGGGAAGGGTTATTCCTGTGCTGGTAACTTCAAAAGCTATATGTTTTCATTACTTCCCCTAAACACTGCGTGGCTTGTGCATTATCATGCCTTAGTTGTTTTTTGTTGAGTTGGTAATATTTTGAAATTAGCTGGTGTGCTGCAAAAGAAATTCTTCACCGTCTAGTTGCTTTTTCCTTGTTTTGCTACTAGATCTTATAAATGCTGTCGTAGCTCGATATTTGAGAAGTGGTCTTCATATGAGGGGAATCGGGGAGCAGAATGAAGCTGCCATAATCCCAGGGGAAATGGTTCGCACCCTGCTATGCTGCTTGGACACACACAAGTCCGTGGGGCTGGATGGGAGCACCAAAGGGTGCTGAGGGAGCTGGTGGGGGGTTAGATTGGACATTAGGAAAAATTTCTTCACTGAAAGGATTATTGGGCACTGGAACAGACTGCCCAGGGAAGTGGTTGAGTCCCCATCCCTGGAGGTATTTAAAAGACAGGTAGAAAAGGTGCTTAGAGACATGGTTTAGTAGTGAACAGGCACGGTTGGACTCGATGGTTAAGGGTCTTTTCCAATCAACTGATTCTAGGGTTTGTGTTGTACCACAATACAGATGTGGTTACCAGCATTAACGTTAGTTATTCCACAGCATTTGCGCTTGAGTGTGTGTTAGCTATGGTATCTTTTTGTCTGATGTGTTCTTTTACAGTTATGTAATTTTCTATTAAAATCAGATTTTCTTTGGGAAAAACAGGGGGGATGATGGATGGATGACAGACACCACACAGGGGGGAGGTGGGACACCAAACTGGAAAAACAAAAAAAAAAAACACCACCAAACTGAAAACACACCAGGGAAACCTCTGGGTGTGCTCACTTGTTGCTCATTTGGGTAAGGAAAGTGAGCAGGGGAAAAAGCGCTTCCTAAATTGGCAATTTACTACCTTGTTCCTGACTGGTGTGTGGTTATAACCATCAGAATGGCAATACTTAAAACATTCCCAAAACTTAGGAATTCAAGACACGCGTAATGCCTTGATTTACACATGCATCGAAACCTACAGTGCCATCGTAAGAGCTTCAAAATTGCTCTTCATAGTTTATATGCCGTTACAGATTAACCCTGTGGCTGGTTTGCAAATGGGAGGGGAAACAAAGTTCTGTCCAGCTTGGACGGTGGGAGTGGATGCCAGCAGACACTGGTGGTTGGGTGAAGTTAAGCAGTTTTCTGGATGAAATTTCAGTGAATCAGTTACGTGGAAAGCCTGCCCTTGCCTTCTAGCACTGGCAGGCAAGTTAGTAGATATTTAATAAAATATCTAATAATACTAATAATTTTTGTATAATAAAATATAAAGATATATGGAAACTTTAAGTCTGCTAGTTATGGCATTAATTGACTTCTGCAGGATGATTGTGCCCTAGCGATAAGAGTGTTGGAACCTGATGCCACAGCTCCTGTTGTCCTTTTTTTTTTTTTTTTTCTCCTCCCATGTTTTTTAATAAGCTCGTTGTACTTTCTGGTTCTTCATTCTCCTCTTTGCCGAAAAGGAATGGACTATGCTATGTTTACAAGAGTTTTAAAAAATTGTATTTCTCACATTAGCATATGTAAATGTGAGTAAATGTATGCTAGACGAGGAACATTTTGCATTTGTCCTTAGCAATTTCATCTCACCTGGGTCATTCTTTCTTTCTACCATGACACGTTGTTTTATTACCTGAGGTTAGAACGCATCTTGATCACGGCGACACATTTATCTTGTATTTTATGATGCGATCTTATCACATCCCATTTCTTTTCTGTTTCCTATTCGGGTTTTCATCTGTCAGTGACAGTCCTGACACCAGCTAGTGGCATAGGAACACCAAGGCTATGTATTAGTGCATACCGTTGGCAACTTTTAAGGGTAATACTTTGCTTCTAAGGTACAATATTATTTTAGCAGGTTATTTCTGGAGGGAAGAGCCATTTGTAATTACATCAAAACCAGCAGCCATCAATCATTTTAGATGTAAGAGAGAACAAAAAAGGTTTCCTTGGATAAGGTTTCCTTCAGAAATACGAAGCAAACAGAAGGTGACACTACACCCTTCTCTCTTGGCTGCAACAGTACGAGGAGATGCAAAGAAGTGCTAACTGGTTATTTGTGTAATAGCGACAGACAGACCTTTGTGTTTGCAGTTGCAGCTTCTGTATTTTAACATAGAAAAAGAAGTGTTTTCCATCAACTCGATGAGAATGTGAAGGGAGAAGAAGGATATTGTTCACTTCCATTGTTGAAAATGTTACAGCCCTTTTTAATATGTTGGATTTAAAAATGTATTCTTTCCTACCATTTCTTCAAGGGCCAAATCTTCACAGAGAAAACTGCTGCTAGACAGGCAACCAAAAATGAGGGACAGACTTTCAAACCTTTCAAGTATACACCAACTCCAAATGTGATGAGAGATCAGTTAAAGCGCTGCGTCAATCCACGGAACAATTTTGAAAATCTGGCTGCTGGTTTTGGTGTGTAAATAGGAACTGAAACATCTGCCTACAAGTTGCTTTAAATCTAGTGTGACCCACTGTTAATCCAGTAAGTTTTTCTGCTGCTTGGTTTTTGAGACTCCAGTCAAAATCATCTTTGTGTTTCGGTTCTTTCTTTCATATAGCTGACACTTTAAAATTTCAGCTTCACAGTGCCAATGCAAACTTTTCAATACTCAAATAAAATGTAATTTTCTTTCTTTGCTGCCTCTACCAAGAGGCATAGCAAATGTTGTGTAACACCCATCCCAAGCTTGGCTGGATTCCAGAGACTTTCCAGAAAAAGAGACACTAGTAAAATCAGCATCTGCCGTGTACACCAAGATAGTAAAGGAAGAGTCGTGTCCACAGCAGCTGAAGTGCTGTGTATGCTCGTATAAATATACTGCAAATGTGTGGGCGTGTTTCAGGAATTGTTGCTTTTTGAATTTTCTTGTGTTCAAAGAAATTTGGCGGAGGAACACTATGTGGATACTGTTTTGGCAACTGGAGTCACAAAAATATTTATGAAGAATGTTGGGTTCTTCCCCCATGCTCTTATCGCTCCTTCCTGTATTTAAATTTCCCTTAAGTGTTTTGTTTTATTCTTCTAAAAAATCCACAGTTTTCTTTTAAAGGGACAGGGAGAATTAGCTTTCTCCTGGGTGTAAATTATAGATAAATGCTTTTAAAAGATGCCTTTAAGATTGAAGGTGATGATGGAAACATACCACTTAAACTATGTTGGTTTTTAACGTTTCCTGTGGATTAGAAAGTCCGTGGTTTTGGGTGGCTAACAAATTGGGAAAAGGTACTTTCCCTCCCTCTTAAAATGCAACTCCGTGTTCTCCTGAGGAAAAATGTCAAGATGGCTTTGTTTGGTGCTTCGTGCAGTATAGCTCAAGTAGAAATACTGTGTTGTGCTTCTGCTGTATTGTGTTTCCCATAACGGTGGTGGGAACGCAGCATGAATGCCCGTCGGATCGTGCGGGCTCCTGTTTCATCCAGAACGGACGCAAGCTCTGAACTTTGCTGGAAGCACGGTTGGCATCAGACTGCACGGCGTGGTTAGTGGGGGGAGGTAATGTGATGAAGACAGACTTCTCCATGGGACAAAGCAAGCTAAAGATTGGCCCTGGCAACTGTTGAGGACAAATCTCTCAAAATTGTTGCCTAGTTTGACCAGTTGAGCAGCGTGCTTCAGTCTGTTGTTATGATGCCACTTTTCAGTTGTTTTACTGGCCCCTGAAATTCCAGATTCAGTTCTGATAGTGTTCACAGCAATTTAGAGCTGGCTTTCTGGCAAGAACTCCTCTCATTAATTCTGGTAGAAGTGCCGTCACAGTCTGGTCTTTGGGCTTCAGGCAGGTACAGGTCTCTGTAAAATGCCTTTGGATTTAATTGGGAATTGAAGGAAAGGGAAGACTGTCATGAGCTGATCAATTGCATTGGAAATGAAAGAGTTAAGAGTGGCAAACTGATAGCACAGCTGAAATCTCAATTCGAACTTGTGGTCTCTTGAGAGAAAATGCCATTCAGCACCGTTGCACAGAGTTATTTCATTCTTAATTTTAATTGACATGTCCCAGAATGCAACCTTCTCTTATGAATCCTTACAGTACAGAGATGGTTGTGAGTCAGTGTGTCTCCATGTGGGCGATTTCTGTGTTTTAAATTCAGGTCATCATTAATTTCCCTTTTAATACCAGCATCCTTTCTGCCTACCTTATTCACTCAATAGGTTTATGAAATTTGAATGAATCTTTCTCTAAATAAGATGTTGGTCACCTCCTGGGATTTCAGCTTAATGACCCGACCCTGCGCCTTGTTTCCTCCCTCTCTCTCTCTCTTTCTCTCTTTCCCCAAGCCCTGTGGATGCCTGTTGAACAGCTAAAGTGATGCTTTCAGGGAAGTGTTAGCCCCTTGCCTTGGTCACAGGGGTGTCCTGTGCAACTTCGGTAACAGCAAAGTAATTATTTTATTGTTGTAAAAATGGTGGCAATGTTTCAACTTTATTAGGGGGGAAAAAACCCTCCAGCAAAAACTTGATCTGGTATAACATCAATTTTTCATTCCTCTTCTGGGTTTAATTCAAATCCAGTTATTTATAAACCCAGCAATAGCAGCAGAACTGTGCAGCTCCATCCTGTAGTAGTTGTCAGTAGTAGAGATGTCTGCCTAAAATATTTTTTTAATATTTTATATCTCCACTATTGATTGCATTTTTCAAATAAACTGGATGATTGTCCAGTATTGGGATTATCCCAGAGTTTAATTAACTTCCTTATAGATTTTGTTGCTGTTTTGTATGTGATGGGTGTTGGTTTAAAGAAACTTTGCAAATGGCAAAGAACCTAAATGGATACAATAGTCACAAATACAGTGGAAAACTTGTGCTTCAGAATATCAACTTGTGTTTTAATTTGGTTTTAATCTGTAGCTGAGCAGATGAGAACAGCTGCGAGCAAATCTGGAACATTGAAAGTTTCGTTGCGGCGTAGACTTTGACTAGCGCCCCAGCTTATAATGGATAGGGTTAGCGTTACAGACCTAAATGCCTTGAAAATATAAATTCATAGAATCATAGAATGTTTTGCGCTAGAAGGGACCCCTAGATGTCATCTAGTCCAACCCCAAATTGCCAGAGTAGAATTTGTTTCTAGTTAAATTTTTATATTTTCTATTATTTATCATCTTTGTCTTCATAGCTGTTTTAGCTCGTAACAGTATTTCAGTAGCATACAAGGTGTAGTAGCTGTGATTTCAGAGAACAGTCTTCATTATCTCTTGGACTTTTGCATAACATGAACTCCATCACAGAAACCATGTAGTGTTTGGATGATGGTGGTGGTGATGATCAGACTTACTGCATCTGAACAAGGATGTTTCAGTTTACAAAGGGTCGCTCTCAGTCTTAAAGACGGTAATTGAAATCCTCTCAAGGCTTTGGCTTTTTTAGATACATCCACTGTTCATCTTTTCCAGAAAAATTGATCAGTGGTAATGTAGGTAGACTAAGTAGGAAAAAAGGAAAAATATGATGCATTCTTAATTGTTTATTTTTTCCCTACTAGCATAAATAGGATGTGTGTGTTTTAACATGGAAAGTAAGTGGGTTTGCATTGTTGTTACTACTTCATCGCAGTTGAAGTAAGCTCTTGTGTGTGAGTTACCCTTCCTAGTAAGCCTGAGTGTCGCACCTCGTGTAGAGTTCCTCGCTTAGCACAAAAAACAGTAGCCTGTTTTGTGGCTGTTTTCTGGTAAGATTGGAATGACCCTAGATAAAAGGAGACAAAACTCCCTGTTTTTATCTTTGTAGCTGATGGGTCAGCCATAATGTAGAAACGGTGCGGTTCAATACAGTGTTCCAAGTGATGGCTGGTACCCAGAGCATGGTTCATGGCCACTTTTCCTGCTTCCTATTTATGAAATGCCTGTCCCTAGGCTGACATTAATTCCATAAACTGATAGCTAGAGCCTATCTAGTCTTCATCCCATTTTTCCATGGATCTTGATCTGTCACATACCTATACCTGGAATATTTCCTGGATGCAAGCTTTCCACTGCTATCTGGTTGGTAAGCAACTGAATTTTGTTTCTGGTGTGCTGTATGAGGTCCTGTAGAACTTGCTTTTGCCTGATTTCAGTCTGTGTAGCATAATAGCAAGGCATGCCCGGGTGTTTCTTAGTAGAAATTATCACTGCTGGCTTAGTTCATCTGGGGTTTGGAGCAGGAAGGGAGCCTGCCTAGGCTTTGTCCGTGGGTCATTTCATGAATAGCTACTGTGATCTGAGAAAGCGTGTGATTCAGAAGAGAGACTAGATCTAGTTCTGTTAGCTGGTCTTCTTTTGGTAGTCTACTTTGTTTTGAAAAAACATGTCTTTGTTTGAATTTTGAGCAAGTGAACTAAAAATACTGTAATTTAGTATGTTTATACCCTTGCACAGCTGACTGACAGCTTTAGCTGGGCTGGGGGCTTTATCAATTATTAAAGCATGGGCTTGTTTGGTTTTGTCCAGCTTCAGTGCAGAGCACAGCCTGCTGAAGTTGCTGACTGGAGGTAAGTACGAGCGCTTTGTTCTCAGCAGCATCATCCCTCTTTTGTACATTGCCTTAAAAACCTAAAGGTTTCAGAATCCATTAGTGTGTACATGCATCCATTTCTAAACTAGAATGTGCATAATATTACAAGTATACTTTACAGGGGCTGTACCATAACAATTGGGAATGTGTCCCTGTGTATTTGGTTTGTTTTTTCTTTCTTAAACTTTTTCTTTCCTCCCTCCCCCACAGGTACCCATATGCTAAAGGCCTGGGAGAAAAAATAAAGTTGCTTATGTGCAGCCTCTTGTTCAGGCAAAGTGCATATTATTGATGGTCATGTGCTTTGCTTAGATATTTTATAAGATCAGTATGCTAACCCTGCCTTCTTTCTGTTGTCTGATTGTGCATTTCCACTTACGCCTAGTTCATAATCTAGACGGGCTTGAAATGTGTAAGCTTTTAGCAGATACTTGGTTTCAGACATGCTTTGTTGTGAAAGTACCCCTTGTTGGGCTCAAATGACAGAGGAGTAATAGTAAGAAACTTTTTTCCCCTCGTGTTTTGACTGTACAATGCTGAAGTAATCTTGTATCTGTAAAGAAGGGTGGCTCCTGTCCCCTCATGCCTCCAGCATCAGGCAAAAGCCACGCAGGTTCATGCCTATAGGATAAAATGTGAAAGCAGACACCGCTTCAACGTGAATCTTATTGCAACTGGGGGAGGAGTACGTCCTGCGAAAGGAAAGTCTCTGCACAGCAATCAGTGTACGGTAGTAATGTTTCAGGCATGTGACCACAGAACTAGACTCCGACACTCAACAACGACAAAATCTGAAAGAAATGTGTTGAGAAACTAGAGAGGGGAGCTGAGCTTTGACTGCGCTTGCTGTTGGAGTAGGGCAGATCCAGCAGTGAGCTGTGGCACCTCTGTAACGCCACGCAGAGGCAGGTGCTCCGCCGTCCCAGGGAGCTTTGTTCCCTTTGCTCTGCACAGGGATGGAGAAGCGGCTCTGATGCTGTTCACCTCCCTGTAAAGTCAGTTTTCTATTCCACTAAATGGTTTTAATACAACTGCTGGTTTTAGCAAAGGGCTTTTGACAGGTATGGAGCTTGAGCAACTTTCTTGCTTTGTTCCTAGGAGTTCAGAGCACTGCCCCTTCTAGGATCAGGCCACAGAGTAGGAGAATAAAGAAATGCCAAGAAAAACTAAAGAGCTGTTGGAATGAATCTTTCCCTGGCTCTGGGTGGAGAAAGGTCTAGATGTTTTCTTCTCCCTGCTCCTGAGTGCAACAGTGTAGAGTGGCAACTGCTCTTTTGGTACTTCGGATCCAACAGAGAAGGAAGCAGTTGATCTCTCTGCAGAGGGTCTGCTTTACACTTTGCTCCTGAAGTTTCCACTCAGGTATTACAGAAATTTATAGGACCTTTGTCACTAAACATGACAGAAATTGGCCTGGACCATCTGCAGGCTCAGGAGATGTTAGAGACTCCTGAGTACAGCTCCACAGTGGCTGAAGTTGAGAGCAGTAGTCATTATCCCTGATTTTTTTTTTTTTTTTTTCTTGGTTGAGTTTCATTCTTATTTGGGCTGGTGAAGAACTGCTGCTTCTTGTTATGTTAGGGTCATTACCCTGAGGACAAGTGAAAGCAGCTTATTGTTCAGGATCAACCTCCGGAGTTTCACTGTCCGGAGACATTGGTGTCTCTCTTCTACCCATCCAGGCAGATTCAGTGGAATGGATTTTTGATTCCTTGCTTAGTCAAAGTTCTTTTAGGAATATCATTATCTCTGAAGGCAATTTACAGGAAACATGTTCAGCTCCTTGCAGTGTGTGCATCAAGAAAATTTGAGTAGATAATTAATCGGAGGAACTGGAAATTAATTGGGAGGGAAATAGTTGCTTTAAAGATGTGCTAAATAACCACCATTTTACTATATTTAGCTGTCTATTGAAGTAATAGAAGATGTAGAGAAGATAAACCTCTATAGCCTGGTACTCCTTATTTTGGAGGGACAACACAAACAGCCAAATATTTCTTCCTTTAACTCACTGGGCTTTAGGAAGTGCAGAAAGCTAGCTGGCAGCTGTCACGGAAGTTTGGGAGCTACCAGATGCCTGGCTTGTAATATGCTTTTGAAAATTTCAGCTTGCTTTATAGTTTTCCAGAACTGGAAGTTATCCACACGAGTACGTAAGTACTTTATAGTACCAGGGCCTGGAGACTCTGCTGTTCCTCGGATTCAGTGATGATGTCCAAGGAATGCCAATGGGAGCAGCATGACCCTTCAGGAGGGTCAGCTATACCTCCTGCCGAGTTGTCTTTGGAAAGCAAACGAATTGGCAGCAGTGGCAAAATATCTCTGGGTTCTCTCTTAGACGTTAAAATAGAATGATGAAGCATATAAAGAAGCATTTCCTCTGATTTCTTCTGGACTTTGCAATAGATACCCAGTGGTAACCACCACCATTTGATATGCTTTGAAATCACTACTGAGTGGAAAGGGCGATGTCAAAAGCATGCTAGGGACATGGTAATGCTGTTTAGGGTGTTTTGAGGAATGAGATGTGTTGAGGAAATTCCTTTTGCTTGATGTTACATTATCTTTTACACTCCAAAAGGCCTTGTAGGTGGCTTAAATGCTACAAACTGTCAGACTAACTCCAGGCTCTGTGTTGGTTTTGGGGGCCAGTGAGTTGTTAACTCAAACAAGCAGGAGACTGTTAAGAGGAAGGTGTTGATGGCACAGCAAGTTATTTTTGCTGGTGCTGAGTTGAACTTTCAGACATCTGGTGATAATGGTGTCACTCTTGAATTCAGTCTTTCCTTGTTAGAGAAGCTTAATTGAAATGTGATGAATGAAGATTGTGTGCAATATATCAGTTGCACTTTTGTGTCTGACAATAGCAAGGATCAATTTGGTGAGGAGCACATTAGAGCATACTGTGGCTACTGATTTAGAATCTAATTGAGGACCTTTTTTCTCATGAAGTGCCTGTGAATGTCAACATATAATAATATGGGGTGATGTGCCAATACCATGGAGACAGCCTGTTAGAAATTATATGGAATTAATTCTAGAAAACAATGCTGTCAAGGTTAAACAAGCACAGAAGTGTGACAGAGAGCAGGTATTTGTTAGAGTATTGCAGAAATAAAGCACATACATGAGAACATGTCTCTTAACCCACGGTTAGGACCATGTGATTAAAGGTGCCTGATTTAAGGGGGTTGATTTGCAGATGGGAACCTCAGAAACCTGTTCTCTAAGTCAGTCAGGTCACATAGGCAGAGAGTGGAGTGGGTTTATAATGATGATTGATGAAGAGCTGGATTTTTAAGAGCTTTTTAAAAGGGAGACTGTGGAGTATATGTTTGCATGCTTTGGCTTCTTAAAGCAGTCGTGTTAGCAGGATCGCAGTAGTCTGAAGGTGTGCAGGGACAGCTTTGCTGGGCCATCTGATGCAGCTGGGGAGAATGGAATGAGAAAGAATGGGCAGGCTTTAAGGACATCTCCACTTTTCTGGTCACCTGCTAAAGATAACTTTGAAAGATCCTTCTGCTGTTTCATCCAAGGAGATGGATTCTGGAGAGATTGTCAACACTTTGGTGAGATAAAGGTAAGCAGGTTACAATGCCTGGATGCTGTGCTCTGCAACGAGGAAATAAGGGAATGTAACTTTGGGGTTATAGGAGGGAAAACCTCAATGCTTCTGGCATTTGAGAAACCTATTTTCATACCATATCTGAAAGTATATAGAAAGAATAGAGAGATGTTTTATACTGTATGGAACAAGTATGCAAATGAGTTTTTTGTTTTAATCTGTATCACTTCAGACTATGGCATATTAACTTAATTATTTGGACAGACATGTTGTGGATTGAGTGGATATCTGGAAGACAAACTGTTCTAAAGTGTTCCAGTCTTATTTTTATATCTGTATTTGCCTGTCTGATGAGCAAATGAAACTCACGGTCTTTTGTGTCACAGTAAGAAAGCAGTACTGACGGAAGTCTGTTTATTTAGCCCCAAGTAAAGATGATAATTACTGTGCATGCATTTATAGCTGCTGCAGATTTGAATGTGGGGGAGGCACTTCAGAAAGGCTTTGAGGTTTGTTTTTTCCTGTTGGCTTGCTTTAGGTGGGGAGTGTCTAGAGAGGAACTGGAATGCAGATTTGTAATTTCAAAAACAGTAGGATATATTTTGGTGGCTAAAACAGAACAGCAGAATCGCCAAACGGCTGAGGTTGGAAGGGACCTCTGGAGGTCATCTGGTCCAGCCTGGCTGCTCAAGCAGAGCCACCTAGAGCCAGTTGCCCAGGACCATGTCCAGGTGACTTTTGAATATCTCCAAGGGTGGAGACTCTGCAGCCTCCCTGGGCAGTCTGTGCCAGTGCTCAGTCACCCCCACTGTGAAAAAGTGTTTGCCAATGTTCAGAGGGAACCTCCCGTGTTTCAGTTTGTGCCCATTGCCTCTGGGCCTGGCACTGGGCACCACTAGAAAGAGCCTAGCTCCATTGACTCTGCACCTTCCCTTCAGGTACTTACTTACATTGATAAGATCCTGCCTGACCCTTCTCTTCTCCAGGCTGACTCACATTCCCCTTGATGTCCACCAAGACCCCCCATCCTTTTCTGCCAAGCTGCTTTCCAGCTGGGTGGCCCCCAGCATGTATCGGTGCCAGGGTTGTTCCTCTCAGGTGCAGGGACTTGGCACTTCCCCTTGTTGAGCTGGAAATGAAACTTGAAGTGGAACTTGTTGAAGTGAAAACAGTTCATTAGATCTTTACCGTTTTTAAACAATAATCTTTGGTCTGAAACACTGGAAAACAATGTTGTGAGCATGCCAAAATGCTGAAGACTTCCAGGCATAGTCCATTTAAAAAAAATAAAATCCAGTGTGCGCACCTTAAGCTCAGATGATGCTGTTAAAACCAATCTGCTAATGTAGAAGGATGCATGTTTTCATTTCGCGCAGCTTGGAGCAAACAGAATGCTGATTTTGATAGTATTTTATTTCCTTCCAGAACCCCTCTGGCCAAGTGACCAGCTCAAAGGAGAAAGGTTGCAAGGCATATCCACTTCAGCTTTCAGGAGATGTTATCATTCGCTGCTGCCTGTTGTATTTTCAAGTAAATTGCTTATGGTTTCCATTTGAATGTTGTTTGTTCAAGGAAATCAAATGTAAGTAAATTGATTGTGAAATGTGGTTAGGTTTTTGTTTCATAGTTCCTTGACGCAGTTACAAGGATCTTCTAGAGAAACTGCAAACAACCTTACTTTTAGTGCATCCACTTTGAGAATCATAAAAAGGCCTTCATTTCTGCATTTTGGAACTTCTTCAGTTAGACAAAAGGACCAGAAGTTTGAACACTATGTATAAAAAGAAATGTGGATGGGTGGGGCTCAAATCACTGAACTCGGGGCCTCTAAACTATAGGTAGGTGTCTTGTGTCTGTGGGGAAGCCTTGAGGGGCTTTTTAGTTAGCAGAAAGGAATAAGCACCTCCAGGGGCTAATTCATCTCCTCTCCTGAGGCTCTGTGCACCCCGAAGGCTTGCCGTTGCTGGAAGGAAGGGGCATACCTGGCTGTGCTTCTGAGCTGCTCCTCTTGTGCAACCTCACCAGGCAAAACAGCCCTCGTGTTGCTGCTTTTCTTTCTCCCCTGCATGGTACGAATGGGGAGAGAATGTGACTAATTCAGGGGTATGTGAAAACTCAGTAACCATTTGTAGGTGTGTGGAAGAGCAGCAAGGTAGGACGACTAAATTATTAAATTGGAAAAACTGCAGGAGATATATTTTAATGATAACTTTTTATAGAATGCTGAAATTTCTTTCTAGTCCAGCAGAATAAGAAACAGATGCTTTGAACTTCCAAGGGAAAGGTGTGAACCGTTGACATCCTTTGCATATTTTACTTCCTTTCCTCTAGATGGCAAATAAAACTGGATACTTGATAAGGTTTGTGCTTCACTCTTGGTCAATAAGGTTAATCATCGAGTGATTTCTTTTCTGTGAAGGTGGATGTCATAAGTGCCTTAAAGTCAAACATGGAATATTTTCTTTTTCCTTGAATATGGAAAACCAGCATGTGCCCACGTCAGGATTCCCTCCTTCCCAAATGAAAATTGAATGGTTTATGTTCTGTTTTAGAGGATGAGAAAAAGGATTTTAAATCAAGATTCACTTCTACCAAAGCAGACTGGAAAATGGAGTTGTGAGGTGTAGTGGGAAGCAAAGACAGAAAATTCAAGCTAAGTCCTACTTTTATTTTCAGAGACAGACAGTAAGAATCAAGAGGAAATTAGTCTGGAGTTTTCAGCTCTGAAGTAGCGTTACTGACATTAGGGGTTTGATTTAAATCCATGAGAGCGATGATTTAAGGCCAAATACTGGGGGTTTTTTGTTCTCCTGCAATGACAGTGTATCCTCATCGTAGGATAAAGCACTACGTTGTGCCTGTCTGGTAGGAGATCTGTTAGACTTTCTGAGTGAGAAAAGCATGGTTGTTATTTTAACCAAAAAGTTCCCAAGTCACATTTTTCATTACATCTTCAATGGTTCGGGGCATCTATTGTGTTGAGCCCGCTTTGTCCTCCCCAGGCTGCCCCGTGGCCCATCTCAGTGGGCTGTAATGGGTTCTCACTGGAGTACAGGGCCTGTCAGGGCAGCGTGGGTGCTTTTCCGTGGGGTCAGTATGAGTTCAGGCTGGAAACCCTTAACTCAGTGTAAATGAGCAATCTTCCTTTCTGTTCAGAAATATCTTAATTAAACTAAATAAAGCTGAAATTGGATCAGAATTGCTGCAGGCTGACAGGCAGGATACAGCTCTCTTGTCATTAAGACTTTTTATTTATTTAGAGATTGCTGTGGAAGGGAATAGGAGCACAATCTTTTGAAATAACCTGGAATTGTGATAATAATAAAATACAAGAGTTCGGTAGCAGCAGGAAAATGGAAGACATCTCTTGTGTAGTCGGTGCTCTGTGCTGGCCGCATAGCTTAATATCTAGAAATAGTTGACTTTTTCCCCCTTGCCTGCCTCTTCCAAAGTCCTGCTCTGTGCTCTTTCCAGAATAGGCATTTTGTGTGAGCCTCGTGAACCCAAAATCAGAGCAATGATTTGTAGAGAAGACTGAGCATATTGGTGTACCCTTATTTTGTGATCTACATGTTGGATGCAAATTTTTTGTGTAGTTGTGACCCCCCTCTCCTGAGTTACCTATTTCTGCGTTTTTATGCTGTGGATTTTATTAAAGATGAGGCCTCGGTTAATGATAATGTCTGCTTTAGCGGGTCGGAGTGTGGGAGATGAAGACAGGAGGCAGTTGTATCAGAAGGACATAAATTAAGTTCCTCGGATCTACTTTTGTCCAATAAAAGGTAGTTGGAGTGACAGGAGAGCCTTGACGACAGGTTTAAAAAGCTCTTGTAAGTAAGAGAGCTAGATTGATTGTACTATGTCTAGAAAAACTTCACTGTTTTGGTTCGGAAAGTGATACATTTAGTTAAAACTATTGCAAACTTCCCAAACTGACTGTTGCCAATTGGAGAACGCAGTGCTGGAGGGGCATTTTTGCAGAAGGAGTTGTTGTACGGTAATTGCAGGACAAACATTTGGTAGTTCAGCAGTGTGATTGAGTACGCGCCAGCTTTTAATTGTGGTATGTGGATCCTGCTGATGTTTCCAGAGGCATTTGGAATGGCAGCAAACTAGTTAGCCAAGTGTAGGAGGATCATTGCTGGGGAAATGCTCCCTGGGAAATCTCCAGACTTTAAGGGAATGGAAAGGGGTTTTTTGTCTTCCTTTAAATGTGACAGATGCCAATCAAGTGGAGAAAGTTAAGACTTTTTTTGCTTGTTCCTGGAATTGATGTGAGATTTCCATTCCAGTGGTTTTGAATAATTCCAACTCCCGGTTTCTCATCTGCTATGAGGAGGGTATAGCGTGATGTTGATGTAACAGTGAGGTACCTTAACGGCACCATGGCTTTTGGAATGTGCTCACTGGCATTGTTACCGCCTGGGTTAACATCTTTATTTTTCTTTCTTGTGCTTGGAAGGTCTACAAAGAACATTTAGAACCTCCTATGCCATAAGACTCCCTGGTTTTATTTATTTTTCTAGAGAAAGAATCTGAAAAACAGATTCTGAGCTTGTCCGATTTGTTCTCCCTCTCTCCACCTTCCATGTTGCATGGCTTGTTTGTGTTAGATTGAAAAAATTAGTTTAAAAGTTCACACATACTTAAGGGTATAGCGCTCCTCTTGCTGTCGAGAGTCAGTACGAACTCTGAGAGCCCATCATCTGGCTGGAGAAGGGTTTGGTACCGGCTTTTGTCTTGGGGAACCCTGCTCTGGTGCATTACTCACGGAAAAGTGTGTTATCACAGCTGTGGGGAACTAATTTGGCATCCTGTGTGTTCATTGACTACCCCTCTGTGAGAAGAGAGTCTCAGGAAAGAGTTACTCTCTGAAGGTTGGGGTAAATTAACCAAAAATTGTGTGCTCTTTCCCAGTGAGTGAGTGACATGCTTTTCAAGACTTTCAAGTCAAAATCGGAGATGATGCAAGTACTAAGTCTGCCGATTTGAATCCTAGATAATGTTCTGTAATTCTTAGATAACATAAAGTAGCAATATACAGAGAAAAGGTATATTTGGACACTTGTCTTGCCCCATTCAGAGATCGAGACAAGGAGACATGTGCCCCCTGTTCACTCCCCCTTCTTGTTATCTCTAAGGGCTCAGGGTATTTGCTTCTGCTGGCATCTCTTCAGCTGGGCACATTCCTCATGGAACAGAGAGGAAAAGGAGCTATAGGAGTTTCTTGTTCTTTCTTTATAATGATTAATTTCTGTCCCCTCCCCTGTAGGGGGGCAAGTGGACAGTCCTTGGGCAGGTTAGATGTCTCTGAACATTTTGGCCAAGTAAACAATACCTGCCCCATGTGGTCTTAGATGAAAGCAGGCGATGCGCCAGGAAGCGTGAGTGGCTCTAGGGCTGAAGACTGGACCTTCACCTGTATCTGTGATGCCAGCAATAGTGATGCTTCCAGATGCTTATCACTTCCAGGTGCTTATCCCTGTGTATTCCCTAGGTGGTAAGAGACATGGCGAGTGAAACTTAGGTAGTAAAAATTGTCCAAAAAGTACAGATATAAGAAGTTTTTGCACATACATAGGATGTCTGACTTGTTTCTGTTGGATAGTAAAAAAAATACGAGAGAAATTTTAGATGAATGTGTGATACTTCTGTGCAGCAAGGCCTCCTACCTGCTTTCTCCAAATCCATCTCTCCCCAGCAGATTAAAAAAACACTAATCCTCTACTCATCTTCTCCGAACCACCAGACTTCCCTCATTCCCCTCAGAATTCTTCTTCCTCTCTCTTTTGGCTGCTCCTTACTCTCCTCCTTCTTCATCTGTTCTGTCCCCAGACTTCCGCTTCTTCCCAGGTTGCCCTTGTATGAGCTGGCTCTCAGGCCTTGCTTGTGAGCATTGCTGAGTCTTTGGCCGGTCTCATCTGCTTACAGTTCCTGGCTTTCCCCATCTTCCTCCCTGGACGTAAGAAGGCTCCATGATTCCTCACTGGAGTAGGGAGAGGGTGAATATTGTTTACTACTAACAATTACATTGGTAATCATCAAAAAGGCTGGAGACTGAGTAGACAGTAGGAGAAGGGGGACACACTCAAAAATTGGAAGAAGCTGGCCTTAGGAGGAGGTCTCACAGTCCCTCATTGCAAGGCACACCATCTTGTACCAAACTCTTGAGAGCTGCTGGTTTATCACCTGTATGCTGGGGAAAACTTAGGATCCTGTTTGCTCTCATGAACGATTCCTGTACAGTGTTTTAAAGTAGCTTGCTGGAGATGGTGTCAGACTGCTGTCCGGACTGCTGCTGGTTAGATTTTTTTTGTTTGAAAGATCTCATTTTTTTTAATACCATGGCACCTCTGTCCTCTCGAGTTTTCTGATTTATTTGGTAGGATACGTACATGAGAGTGCTAATGCATGTAGCTTTGTTAGTGCTATGTTAGATCCCCTGGCAGCTTGGAGTCCTTGGCTACCTGAAAGGTGCAGTTAGAAAGAGTAGGCAGAAGCGTGAATGCTGCAGAAATTATGGGTACGCAGGCTAACCCTGCAAGCAGACCCTGGCAGTTCCTCTTTGGTTGTCAGGGAGCTTTTGCAGGTGACTTCCCCGGTTCCCAGCTGGGAGGCACCTCCTCCCTGGAGCAATTACTGCCCTTGCCCAGGTCCTTCATGAGTCTGAACCTTCTTCCTCTGCTGGCTGCCAGGAGAAAATGTGACTGCCTATGACTTGTTGAGGGGACTGGTCTGTGGAGAGGGTGCTGATGGTGAGGTTACTCACCTTGAACAGGTTCTTGCTCCTACGCTCTTTGTCACTAAAACCCATTAGCAGCCCCTTATGAAAGAGGATAATCCGCTGGTGCTGCATAGTTTGATTAATGCAAGAGGGGGTTGTCTCAAGGTTGTGTGATAGTGATGTTTCTGAAACTCTGAGAAAGGTAGTGTTATTTGAATAGAAACTCTCCATAAATCTTCTTAAGTTACGTTAAACTTACTGACTGGTGCATCTCAAGCTTGCGTTGCTCTTCTCTATGTACCTGATGTTCCAAAAAGTGAAGATAAAAAAATGTGTGCACGTTTAGGCAGCATTTGGTGTCTGAACTGCTCACTGTTAAATTTGCACCACGTCCTATCAATTTTCCTGCTCAGTGGTGCCATGAGAGCGGCCATGCCAAGAAGGGAGTCATTGCTCACCTGCAGGTCCTGTTGATTTGTCAACAGGAGGGGTTGCTCTTTAATCAGAGGAGTAGGGGAGGAGAGAGAAATGTTTACCTCTCAGCTTGTTGCAAACAGAAGGCAATATTTACTTTATATAAGCCTCTTTTCTGTCTATTGCATAATTTCTGTCATAATTTTTGCTTGCTTATGTAAAAAAAGAAAGAGGGGGAGGGCAAAAATAACCAGAAAAGAAGGTGGCTTCAGTGAGTAATTTTCTCCCAGTGATGATACTCTAGATTACTTCAAAGATGTGTCCTCAGTATTGAATTTTGGGTCTGTATAATGAACTTCATCGATTGTTTGAAATAGATTGGTTAGGGTGCTGTTCTCTGGGTAATGGCATGTCAGCTTAATACATATTCTAATGCTCTTGGCTAGGACTGAATGGAAGTTAGTCGAGTGAGAATTTCCCAATGACACTAGAGCCTGAAAATTGGCATTGTGCAATATGCGTGGTTACAATGAAGCAGCTTTACTGGAATACACCAAAAAGACTATGTTCTTAGTTTTTTAAAAAAAGAAAAAACCCAGCGGATTTGATTGTTTCACATAGGTGATTCAGAATCTTGAACTTTTTTAACATAAAGGCTATTAAAGTATCCTTTGGAAATCATTGTAATGAGTAATTCTTACACTGCATTAATAGTTATCCCAATGAGCACGTACAAACTAAACCCACATTTTTAAAATTCCTGCATCAGGGCTATTTCTACAGTAATGAGAGAGCCTGGATTTGCTGGAACAGACAGGCTTCGTCTGTACAAAAGATAAATGGCTGCCAAAGAAAAAGCTAGGAAAAAATCTTAATAAGAGCAAGACACGGGAAGAAAGAACGAAAAGATTTCTGGACAAGGATCTTGCCTGTTTTGTAATAAAAAACATGTAGGATATATCAGGAAGAAGCAAATCAGGTTCCCAAGGCAATGCAACAGTTGGGATGGAGTGTTTTAGTTCAAGACAAAAATTGAAAGAAATGGGGATTCTTCATGAAAGGTAAATGCAATAAGTATAAACTATTACTTCTCCATCTACCCTGAGGGCAAATAGAGATAATTTGATAACCAGCCCCTGGTACTTGGTCCACGGTACTTACAGGGCTTGCAGATTATAGGGTCCAGGTCTGGGGCCCTATTAATTGTTTCTGACTCTTAGTTTTGCTGGCTTTTACCATTTTTTATATGTTCTTGAGAAATACTTGCTTCCTTCATTGACTTTTAAGATATCTTCCTCTGGCATTATAGTTATTTGCAGACTTCAGATAACTCAGATATTTAGTTTAAGACTAAAGGCGTAAAGTCATGATTCCCAGAAAGACTGGAAGACTTTAAAAGGAATCTGGGAAGCTTTCTTGTTCATTGAGATTATCAGCTATTTAGAAAACCCAGCGTTCTTTTGTCACATCATTTCCATATGCCTGTGATTTCTGTATGTTACAAAAAACCCCAAAACCAGCCCCAGACTTGTAGTTGAGATGTAGCCTTACGTAGCCTTTGAATTTCTGGACTGAATTTTTGTTGTTCTGTGAGATGGTGTGACAGTGCCAGCCCTTGCTGCTCTGCAGACTAACTGCGCAGAAAACCAGGCCAGAGAAGGTAAGTGCAAACATCTGAACCTTGTCTGTCTTTGAGCAGGCTTTGCTATTCTCTTACATCTGTTTACATCTCAGAAAGGTAGGTATCAGTTTTTATATAATTAGCTGTAGCATTTATACCTCTTCAAGGATCGCTTTGAGTAGAGCTAAACAACCATTCCAGGGGCAGTGATGTTGAGAATTGGGAGAAGTCTGGAAGGATCTTTGTGTACAACAGTTTCTCACAGATGCTAAGAAAACATTAAACCCTTATAATGGTCCAAAGTGCTCATTAGCTGTTAATGCTGCATTCTGGTTTTAATCTTTATATTTGTGTGTTAGTAGGTATGTGGAATCCTGTAATTTACTTGGGTCAAAATGCTCTTACTGGGTCTTTACAGATTATGTGCCTATACATTTCTTACAATCTTTAAAGAGGAAAGAAGCCATAAATAACTTGAGTTTATTTTGGAGTATACATATCTAGTTTGCAAGGGAATGGCTCTTAAGGAGCTGTAGTAAAATATGTCATAAGGGAGTAAATAATCGACAGGTTTTTGGGTTGGTTTGGGGTTTTTTTTCTTTTTAGGGTAGTGAAGAATGGTGTCTGGTTTTGGCTTCAGTGAGTTGCTGCCAGGCCCTTCCCATTTCTGACTATATTAATTTTTTTACATATGGCTTAATTTGGTTTTTGTCTTGACATGTTGATTGATTTCTGTGTTTTCCGGCAAGCAGCTCTGATTACTGAGTAGGCACAAATGATAGCAGGATTCCCTGCTGCCAATAAGGCTTTCTTCTAGCAAGTTGCTTTTTTTTCTGGAGCAAATGCCTCCTCTTCGCTAGGTCAGAAAGAGCTTTGCAAGACCTGTTCTGCTGCTTTGTGAGCAATCACTTCTGCTACTGCTGAAATCTGGGGACTAGCCACTGATCACAAGGGGTATCAGACAGTGTTTTCATTAATTAAATGCTGCTATGAGCCACTCTGAAGTTGAGTCCTGGAATTTGGTGATCCTTCAGAAATTGTGTATTCAGGGGAAAGTTATTTTTATTTGCCTGATAGTTTGATATTTGCCTGACTTACAGACTGGCTTCATTCTTGTTCTCCCTGTCCAGTTAGAGTCACGCTGGTTTGGGCTGGCAAAAGAGTGCTTCCTTTTCTAAGCTCCACTGGACCGCAGGAGAAGTTCTTCTGACAGTTGTGTTAGGGATGGGAAACTTCCAGAAGAAAAGCATGTGTTTATTTCCAAACACCCATGGATACACATCATTGGTATCCCTAAGGCTGAAGCCATGTATCCTATTTTGTTGGAGCAGCAGAAGGGTTATAACCCTTGGACTAGCATTAGCGAGACAAGGCTGTCTTTATTTTGCTAGCTTTACAGCTGAGCTGCCCACCTCCGGTTCGTGGCCGTGCCTATGTGGTACAGCTCTCCTTAGCAAAAGGCTTACAGAAATGCTTGCTCCCTCCCTGCTTCTGAGACTTCTCATAAATGGATAGGACCCACTTCTGTTAAATTCTTTAACTTTTAAACGTGTTTTTATTCCCCCACGCCTTCTGTCTTCTTCCCCCAGAGGTGGCCCAAGTGTTTTAGAAACAACATAGTCAACTGGAGCTCATTGAATAATTCAACTGTTGCCTGAAGTGATAGTAAAAAGAGGACGACCCATTTAATAAATCAACCAGAGCTAAAAGCTCTGTGGTTTGTAAAAATGTTCATCCATCCTCCCTTTGAACTACCCAAATTTCTCTTCTGAAACACTTTCCCCCCCCCCCCCTCAGCTGGATTTTCCCTGCTCTGGAAGTGTGCCTGACCTACCTGCAGGTTATTCTTGCAAGTTGTTTCTGTTAAGCAGATCTTTTTTCAGAGAATACTGGGGGTGTTGCTTCAATAAGACGGGATGTTGTGAACCATTCTCTCCATCCACATGGTGTTCCTGGCTGGCTGTCCCCTCCTGTGGTCGCTGCTTAGTACTCCCCGCTAAGGGCTTCTGGGGTGTTCCCCTATCAAAGCCACTGCTGCAGGAGGAACTTCCCAAGAGCTACCACTGTCACCTCTGGGCTTCCTTGGCCATTTTTAACCCAAGACATAAAGATATTTTGGGGGCTACTGAAGTATGCCTTCTGAAGCAATGAAAAGTGACCGAGCCTTTTCATACATGCTTTTGCTTTTCTTCAAATAAATAAGAATTCTCTAAGTGCTCTTTATTTCTTATTTGTGCATTGTGCCTCTGTTATCTAAAATGGATCTAAATGCAAAATCGTGTCTTTAGGGGACACTGCAGAGAAATACGACTGTCTAGGGAAGTTCATAAACCTTTTGCTAAAGACATTCTTCTGTCTGTAGTCTGTGACAGACTTTTATTTAATCCCTTTGGACAGGTGCTTGCCAGTACATCAGTGTGTTACTGTATAAATTGCTTTTTCATTGTTGCTGTAATTGTAAAATAATCCCTCTATTATACCCACCCAGTGATCACTGCATTATCTTTCTGCTGAGCTGCAACATTTCTTGGTGCCTGGTGGTGTCCTGCTTGTTGAAATGAGAGGTATTTAATTAAATTGGCTTTTCAGTTGTGGCTCACTTGAAAAAGTGGCATAGTGATCTGTTGGAGAGCCTTGCTACATGCCTGGAAACAGCATCTCCCTTGTAGTTTTATTGCTTGCTTGCTTGCTTTTTTTTTTTTTTTTAAATGGGCCCTACTTCAGTCCACGTACGTATCTAGGCTCATGCTAACCATACTGGGCTACTCAGCTTTGTGTTTCAGAGGCTGCTGGGGATGAATGTGTGAACACTGCTGTGTATAAATAAATGATTGGAGGTTTAAAATCAAGGTCCGGGGAGAAATGATCCATTTGCTTCTCATGCCTGTTTTGGCTGGAGTGTTGAATTAGCAGCTAAAATGTGTGCTGTGGTGTGCCAAACAGCGTAACAACGGATAATCCTCTGGGGACAGGCTGTTGAGGTTGGCACCTTTCAGCGCTGAACCCCGAGCAGGCTTTGCCATTTTGTTGTCAGTGCTGAGGTAGTGGCTTTTTCAATAAAATTTTATACCCTTTGAAGCATCCCAAACCTCTTCCTTAATCAAGAGGTAGAGTGCAAAGAACCACCGTGCTTGATCATTTTCAAGAGCTTTTGGCTATTTTTGGTTTTCTGCTGTGTTTATTTTTTCGTGAATGGCTGGATTGCTTTCTCTCTAGCTGTAAGGCAAAAAGCTTCTCATTGCAACATGAGGCTTCTTCCCCAGCCCCTTCTCACAAGTGTGTTCAAAACTAAATTAAAAAAAAAAAAAAAAAAGGCCAGTGGGTGTTCTAGTTTGTTTCTCTTGAAACACAAATTCAGATGACTTGTTCCACACATAAGCTAGAGAGTCACAGCAGCCTGCCTGGATTTTCTTGTACCTGTGTCTTCTCTCCAGGTTGGGATCTGCTCATGTGTGCTGGTTGGTGTGCTGTATCGGCACCCTGGGGGTTCAGAAATGACCCAGATCCAGAAGAGAAGTTGACCTAAGTTTGAAGAGTTAAAAAAAGCACAAAGAAATTGAAGCATCTCGTGTGTCTCATACTTTCTGCACTTGAGCCTTGAGAGAACTTAACTTTTTCTTTTTGAAGCTCTTCTATAGACCCATCAGAGATACAAGTAATTCAAGTGAGCACTGAGCTTCCTTAAGAGGTGTGGGTAACTTTTCAGTGGCAGCTAGTGACATGGTCCCTTGCCATAATACAAAGCCAGAGATCATGTACCCATGCTTTACAGACTCTCCTTGGCTTAAACCACCCCAGCCTCCCCTGGGAAATGAATGTCTCCCTCCTCACCTCCAAACAAAAGACTGAAACTTTGTGCAAGAGGGAGGTAATAAATAAGGCCGAGACAAACTGACATAGGAAGGACATGAAATTCTAGGCTTCTTTCAGTTAGTAGTTGTGAGTGCTTCTCCTCCTGTAAACGACACTGGCCGTGTTGAACTGGAGGAGGAAAGGGCAAGTGACTTGAAGTGCTCAATCTCATGTCTGCCATCAGGAGTGGTGTGGAGCCCGGTTCTTGTTTAAGAAACTACTTTAGAGGAAATATGGCTAATTTGGAGCTATTTAAGAGTGTATTTTCCAAAGAGAGGTCAGGGATTTTTTGATTTGGTTTGGTTTTGAGCTCCATCTAAAAGTAAGCCTTCCAGTTTCCACAGATCAGCATTAATTTTATTTTCCCCACATGCTGTACCAACAGCACGATATGTTATCAAATGTATGACCAGGCCAAGTCAATAAATTCTAAATGCCTCCTAAATTATTTTCTGTCTGCCTTGTCCATTTTTATGAGGTTATTGAAAGGCTCGCTTGATGTGCGTTCAGATGAGCAGGGGAAATTAAACTGTTTTCCCCTTTCCTTCCTCTTCCCTCCCCACGATAGACTGATATGCTTTGGCTTGAAATTACAAAATGTCCTTTAAAGGTCTCTGAAGTAGACAACAGAATTGGTCTCAACTGTGCTTTTTCAAAACAGTATCTGTCAATGCTTTTTTTTCTATTTGGAAACTGAAAACCATTTGGTTTTCCTCTTGAAATCTTACTCTACTACTGAAAGACTGTCCTTTTCCTGATGGAAAATATTTTGTGTTACTATAGGACAAAACATCCAGGGTGTCAGATTTTCATCCTGTCATCTTGATGCAACCCTGTTAAGGTAATTGTCCTCTGTGCTATTTTTGCATTACTGTATTGAAGAATCTGTCCCCTACAGGGTTAAGAGCATCAGAAGATTATTATGTGTTTTAGTAAGTGGTTTGCTGTTGGATGCGTTCATGCAGACGCTGGCTGAAGCACAAGCAATCCTTACGCTCACACTGCTGGGTGCCAGCCATGCGTTTGCTTGTGCATACAAGTCAGCATAGGCTGCTGTTGCTGGTTCTAAACCACTTTGCTCTGTCTTTTATCACCTCCTTAGACCATGGTTGCCCTATTCAATGCTTTCCTGTGCATAGGAGATGAAATCTCTTGTTACTTCAAGGTTTCTTTGTTTGCTTATTACAAACAAAATAATGCTTTTGTACTGTAAAGGATTGTATTCCTTCAAGATGCGTGTCTGCTAATGCTGGTGGGAGAAATACTGGGTGTCAGCAGAACCTGGGTGCTTTTGAAAATGTTGCCCAATAAACTAGAAAGAAAAACTTTAAGCTTGAAAAAAATCAAGCCAGTAAAACTTGGGCTACCTAGTGGTTTATTTAATGTGCATCAAATTAGCAGCACATCAAAGAAGCTTTATGGGTGTCATTCAACCACTACATAAATGACTGATTTGTAAAGCCGCCCTTTTGACCAACAAAATGGCTTTTTGCTGTAGGCAACTGGTACTGGCCTGTTAGTCTGTCAGAGTGACTGCTGTTCTGGACTTGGCCTTCCGAAAACACGGGGAAGCATTTGGGTAGGTTCTGTATGCAACCCCTGACATCCTTCAACCGCAAAAACATTTTGTTTCAAAGCTTGGGATATATCTTCATGCTAAGGTAGTAGAGTGATTTGCAAGGCTCCGTTGGCAAACAGTTGCTCTGTTTTTGTGGGAGAAGGATGTGGTATTTTTTAACGGAGAAGGATGATGATGATGTTAGGCCAGCAGCTATTTGGCTGCCTGCCTTGCAGCCTGCCAGCAGATCCTGTTGCACAAGCCAGCCTCACCAGTGCAGCAGATGGCGTGACCAGTGCCGTGGCGAGCTGCGGAGTAAAAAGGAATGATTGCTTATAGTGAACCACGTCTATTGATTAATTAACACAGAAATCATCAGCAAGGATGCAAAGAAGAAAAAAAATAGCTTTCCCTGGAGGGATCACTGTAAAGTAAAGGCAGGAGTGAGCTGGTGAGCTACAAAAAAAACTAGAAGAGACTTTGTAAGAGAAGCATGTAAGTGCGTGTACAACAGACCGTCAAACTTGGCCGTGAGACTAGAAAATCTACAGAGTAATGATGTGTTTTCCAACGGTTTGTCTAAGCAGGTTTCATGTTCACATGACTGAGAGAATTCTCTGGGCTTTGTACTTGTTACAACAGCCACGCTTTTCTTTATGTCAATGTAAAGAGATAGCAGGGTTTGAGATTTGACCTATGGATGTGTGTAGAACTGGCTTCAGTTTGGAGACTAGAGGAAGACTTTTTTATTTTTCTGAGAAAAAGTTTTTTAAAAAGCAGGTGGATCATCTGTAAGGGGAGAAAATACTTGAGGAGTTCATATTAGTGCTGAGATTGAACTGCGGGACCTTAATCCAATGAAAAGGCTTCTTTCAGTATGTAGGAACAAGAAATGTGGGACAGGGAGTGTTTCTGAAATACTTGATCTGCCTTTGTAGATATGGACTTTTCACCTGCCAACTAAAAGGTAAGAACTTCTCTAAGCTGGATTGTTGTTTCCTTTGTTGTTTGTGGTTTGCCTTACTTCGTTGTTAACCCATATTAAAGAATCTGAGAGATGATTGTGTTGATACTTCCCAGGAGGAAAGAAGCTGCTATTAATAGAGCAACTTCTGGCAAAAAGTGAGGTTAGGCTTTGTGGAATTGGAACTGAGACTCAACAAATAACCTGAACTTGAATACTTGGAGGTCATAAAGCTTCTTGTAAAGAAGATAAACATATCTATTTGCCTCTATAGATGGATGCCATTGGGTTAGTTGCCGTACATCCCTGTTCTCCAGGCTCTCTGTTATGCCACTGGTGGAGTCAGGCGTCCCACTTCAGCATCTTGTTCCCTATACCTTTCTTAAAATGAGCAATCCCTAGAACACAGTGCAAAGCAGACCCAGGTATGCTAAGAATGGCTGTGATGGACAGTAGGTTGTAGGACTAATAAGTGAGATGGTTTCTTTTTGGCCAATGCCTTTGATTGTAAAGGGGGTAGTAATAAAAACTCTTGAGGCAGAGCTCCTGTGAATTGTATTTGATGGTTGTGGAAAGGGGAGGAAGTAACGGCTCGTGCTGATGTATTGGTCAAAGAGCTGGCTTTTCAGAGTTGCTAAATGGAAGGCTGAGTGCTTCAGTCATGTACTGAAGGAGATGGATGTTGGGCATCAGATGCTAAGGTAGGATGGGCAATAAAGAAGCAGAGAGAGAATGCTGTTGGAAAATATCAAAGGAGATTAGAACCGCTGTGCTATAGAAATCATAGCTGATACTGAGAATTTAAGAAAATTGGCTAGATACTGAGGACAGCAAGTGCTTTTGGCATGGGGAACGCTTAGGAAAAGCTACATGGAAGGAGAAAAAGTATGAGGGGAAGAGGACAAGATGGGGAAAGGCTTTGGGGCCCTAGGCAGGTGTGCTATGCCCGTGAACCTCGGAGGACTGTAGAGTTTTTTTGCTTTGGTTGTTCCACTGTTTAATACTGATAGCTTTTCATTGCTATGAGAGGGAATTGCTGTCAATGTTCATGGGAGTTCTGGAGTTCAAAGTGATATGCAACATCTGTGTACAGCATTGCTGAAATTCCTGATAAATGAGTTCCAGAGGCAACCTTCCATTTGTGGGACATTTCACAAAAGCTGCTGCACAAAAAGCATAAACTTTATTAGCCTAACTCATCACTAGCCTGCGACGTTAAAGAACTGGAGTCTCCTCTTTGGATGATGGGAGAGACAGGAGTCAGTTTGTCAGACACTGATGCACTTGAGGCTTACTTGCCGTTGCTAACGACTCGCGTGTCGTCTAAGCGCAGCTTAACTGGAGGCACTGAAACTCTGGGGGATAATCTGTTGTTCGTCTGTGCCTCAGTTTCCTTGTCTATGAAATAAGTAGCCTTTAAAAGAATGCTGGTCTTGAACTACTGAGGATGTAGAGAAGGTGGTGATAGTGCACTGTAGAATGTTATTGGAAGGTGGTTGAATTCTTTCAAATTACACAATACGCGTGAAAACAGGGCCTTTGTTTGCTTGGGACATCTCCTGCAGTATTGGAGAGCTGTTGCTGTCCCTACTTTGTAGCAAGGTCACTTCTGTCAATGCCATCCAGATGTGTATCCTCAGGGTTTGTCTAAACATGGCTTTCACTGCGTGGTGTTAATAGCTCTTAGGCTGGCTCCCAGCGGGGTCCCACCCTTGTGCTTTCACCCCTGTGTTTATCCACTTCTGCTACCCTCCCACTGCTTTCTGTTTTTTTCTCTATTCAGCTGTCTTGTTTCAACAATTTTGGAGGAATAAATTTTCCCTCCTTTCCTCCTATGGGAGAGAAAAATAAAAAAAAAAAAAACAAAAAAAAGGGGGACTAGAAAGCCCATTACAGATAAATGGAGGATAGGAACAGACCTGAAAACTTCTACCCCTGGGATTTTTCTAGCAGCAGAGAAGCAGTGTAAATTTTGGAATAGGTAAAACCGAACAGTGCAAGGTTAACCATACTGGGAAGTCATCTCATGTTAAGATGCTTGTGATAGTCAAAATGGTTTGATATAAACGGTGAGAAGCAGGAAGCTCGGGGCTCCGTTCCTACGCACTGCACGTTGTATGGGCGCACGCAGGTGTTGCCAGAGAGGAGGTTCAAGTGCCAGCTCTAAGATGGTTTTTGACTGCTCTGCTCTTGGTTCTGCTGACAAGTACTGGGTGATTCTTAGTTAAGCTCAAGAAAAGGTTGTGAAAGATTTTTCCTCTTTGCTGGTGGGTGAAGAAGGGACGCCGTGCATGTGCAAACGTGAAGGGATGAAAACAAACACGTCCTCTTCAAAATGTGGAACATGATAGTGTCATTGCTCGAGGCATCCAGTGCTGAAGTCAGTGTAGGAGATAACTGCTTCAAGCCAGCATGGCCATAATCCAATCAAAACTTCATTTTTTGCCTGATTGTGTTGGCCTGAGCAAGTCAAATGTTACCCAATTTTCTGACCCAGTTCTGTTTTGCGCCTCCAGGACAAACTCTGTTATATGCTTCTGTCTTTTCAAATACATGTTTTTTAATGTGTTTGTGTGAGTTCCCGAACCATTGCAGAGGTGGGGGAGAGTAGTATAACACTCAAGAAAAATTATAAAAGCTTCCAGCAGAATATTGGGTTTTTTCCTCTGACTTTGTTTTCTTCTGGTGGCTTTATCCTAGCAGAAGCAATGTGCTCCTTCATTTGTAGTGTTGCAGTGACATGGATTTATCAGAGCTGTGCCTTAGACATGCCAGTTTAGGTGACAGCTAAATGAGGCTTCCCAATGAAAGGTGTCCAGCATCATTAAGGTTTTTGCTCAGGTTGGGCTTTTCATTTTAGGGTAGCTGCTGTGGTGTTGGCCTGAGTTGGACTGTTTGAGATTGCTAAAAGATCTTTTAAACGAGGCGTTAAGAAACAGACTGAAAGTAAATCCCATGAGTTTGTGAAAAATTAGTTTTGGGAAAGGTAAGAATGGTGCCTGGGCTACAGGCATGAGTGAGGAGGGAAGAGCTCGACTCTGACCGCTGCTGCTGATGTTGCGTTGAGTGTGTGGCTGCCCATCTGTATAAAGTGATTGCATTTTTTCTCATTTTTGTGAAGTGGCTGAGAATCTATGGCTTAACTGTGATGGAGCTGTAATTCAAAGATGCCCCTTGTCATCATGGTTTATTTGTCCCAGCTTTTAACATTCAGTTGAGAAATTTCTCTTCCCTCCAACATTTTCCTCGCCTGAAACTTAATTGTGCATTGGCTGCATGAGCCAGCCTTGGCTCTTGACTTATATGAAGCCACATTTATTTAATGGAGTTATGCTGTAGATGAATTTTCCTCTCCGTGCTAAATCTGGGACACCAGTCAAGTGAGTTCTGCTGGCCTAAACATACGCTAAGTCCTTCACTGCAAGGTCAAAGGTCTGCACAGAATTGTGTGTGTGCATAAGAGCCTTTTTTTTTAATAACACAGCTGCTCCGAATAACGTGCCTACACAGCAGTTGGGAGGCAAAAATTTACAGACCAAGGTGGTTGGCTTTTGTTTAATACTTTTAATGGGCATTTGGTGTGCTGTGTAATTTCTCCCTGGCTGTCCTAACAGTATTTGGCCAGATTTAAGTCTTTTCGCACTCTCACACCCAAATTACTGTAATTTCTCAGAAGAGCATATCGTTTTATATAAAGCTTGCATACATTGTACGGTTGCATTTTTGTGGCTATATTACAATATCATTTTTTGCCTCCTCTGTAAATCTTGAGGTTAACGTCCCTGGTGCCTGCTGGAAGTAATGATCTGCATCATTTCAGGTGCTCAGTAAACAGGCAAGAGTAAACTGTTCGGCAGCTCGTCTAGTATTGCTAAATGGAAAATCGGTTTCACTGCTTTTTAATGCTTTAATTCATTATTAGCTTAGGAAGCTTTTATTTCAGAAGTGGAGAGATTGGTGTTAGCAACTGTGCTGTAATTGCAGTCAGAATGGTACATACTCACCCCTGCTCAGAACACAAGTGATTCCATCACTAAAATACGCTATACGAGGAAGGACAATTAAAAGGAATTATTTAAATAAACAGTTTGTACTGAAGGCTTTGACTCCCCACACCCACCTACACTGACTGCTGTTTGCAAATACTTGAGGAAAATGCCACTCCCTTAGTAGGAACTCAAGTGTGGCTGGGGCTTTGTTTTGATTTGCTTCGGTTGTTTTTTGCCACTTGGAGTGAAGTTGGTGTGGGCTCGTCCACCAACTAAAAGCCTCGCAGTCACTTCCCCGTTTTTATTTTTCTTCAAGGCTCCAGCTATTGCACTCTACCTGAAGATTAGATCGCTCCTCAGGAGTAGAAGAGACCAGTGTTTGAACTGCTAATAAAGCCTCTCAGGCCAGTATGGGTGCTAACTTCAATTACCACCTCCGAGCAAGGTGAAAGTGCCCCTATTTGAGGCGCACTTAATCATACGATAAAACTGCCAGAAAAGGTGTAGTTCTCTTCTGAGCTATATAAATGCCAAACCAAGTGACTCACGTACAACTTCTGAAAATACTTTCCTGGTTTTCTTAAATGTCAAAAAATTCTCAGGTTCTGTGATACAGTAGTAGAGATCATCAATTCATCAAATGTTGATTTACTGTCTAATGAGGTTATGTCTCTAACACAGTTTTCCAGGTACCGCTGGAGTACATGTAGAAATTGGTCTACGTTTTTGCCATTCTCTGAGCTGCTATTTGTTTTCCCTCAACCAGTTTTTAGGCCTGAGCCATCAGTCAGCAGAGTCACTTACAGCAGAATGCTCATGGATTCTTCTTGTAAGCCCTGGTCAGCTGTAGGACTCCAAATACTTCACACCTGATGACTGGATCCTCAACTGGAGATCTTCCATGCTGGGACTTCTGGCAGTATTCTAATGTCTTTTCCTGATCAGTGTATGGCAGCTTAACCAAACCTAATCGTCTCTTTATAAGTTGCGTGGCTTTTATGATTCTTACTCAGTACAGATAATTTAACAAGACTTGCTAGCTGTTTGCTGTAGCTTTCATTCTTTTACACACACCACGTGTAGCCCACTGCCTCTCCTAATGAAAAAGAATAGCAGTTGCTGGTGGTGTAAACCCCTGACCTCAATTCTGCAGGTCTTCTCTTTATCTGTTGCAATACAGCATCCTATCTGTGCAAGACTCATGTATTTTGTGAGAAAATACAAGGGGATTCAGAGGAGTGATTCAGATCACTGCAAAAGCTGACCGAGTTTCTGAGACTTTAAGGTATGTCACAGATGCGATCTTTTCCCCTCTTCTTTTCTTTTTTTTTTTTTTTTTTAAAGAACAAAGGGAAAAAGACTTAGGACGTTGACTGTGACTGCACAGACCAGTACTGGGAGTGGATGCTGCCGTATGTACTCTACGTGTGGTTTGGTTTTCCTTTTAAAGGTGTTACCAGAGAGACAAAACGCAGCTGTCATGCAAATCCTATCTTGGGAGAATGTTGTTAGTAAATCCCGAGCTGTGAATTGTTCTTCAGCAATGTTAAATCAGATCAATCAAGGCAATTCTTTTCCCTGTCTTCTTTTGCACGCTGTAGGTGCGTGTTCATCTGGCCTTCCCTTACTAAAACAGTCCAGCCATTTGCTACTTTGCATTCTGTAGTCATCCAGCTATTTTTTGCTGAGACTGTTACCTCTCGCTGGTCCCGGAACATCTCGGAGATCTGGAATGGTAACTGGATGGGAAAAACACTTCTGTCATTTGTCATCGTGGATTGCTCCATCAAGAGGCAAATTTCAGGCAGGAAACAAAGCGCTTAAGCACATTCCATAATGCTGCTTCTTGACTTATTTTTTTTCTTTGTACTCTGATATTTTGTGTGTTCTGTATATGAAATTGTCAAAGATTTTCCCGTATGTTCTCCTGAATTCCTATTGCAAGCCTTTATACTAAGGAAAAAATCCTATGAATTTGGACAAAGACAGATGTGTTGAAATTGCTGTGCTGGTCTGTGTAGTCTCTTCCAGTGTAAATTTTATACATTACAGTTGTCCTTGCATGGATTTTATTATTATTAAAAGCGGCTTCACTCCAGAGTAATTGCTCTGCTTTACCAGTGGTTTAATTGTATTTCAAAAGAGCAATGTTTTTCCTGCAGGACAGAGTATTTGCATCAGGAGTTACTCTGAGAAGTTGTAGTTGTATCTTTCCTACAGTCAGCCTCCGGGTAACGTACAGCTACAAAAGACATCAAGAACTCATCTGACGACCTTTACCGTGAAAGCGAAAGTTGGAGTCAGAAACTTTTTGAGAGTTTTTGGTATATTTATATCTTGCAAGAAGTCGCTAGCACTTTTTGTCTGGGGAGATCTTTTCAGGAAGTTCCTTTTAAGTCTGTCTTGAAAAACCTGAACAATATTTTCCTTTTCAAGAGCAGAGAGACCAATAGGTGAGGTAAATCTAAATCAAACGGCTTGGTTCCACTGACTGCACAAATCGTGGTTTTATAGATAAAAGAAAACTTAGCGGTGGCTGTTTGCCTTTTCATGAGTCCCTGATTGGTATTTCCCCCCTCCCTTTGTCAGATGCTTTCATGTTTCGGAGGTTGAGATGCATTAGCTTCTCGTGTTCTGCTCGAGTTAGCTCCTCTGCAATAGCTTTGGAGCAAGAGCTGCCTGAAAGGGTCTGAACTGGCGCTTAATGAAGTGAGCGTGCGTAGCTTCTGTTGTGGGTTGCCTTTTGGGCTACGTTTAGCCATTCCCCAGAGCTGCGCTGCAGATGTGCAGGAATGAATATGACATCTTTCGAAGGACTGGGCGGGGAGTCATGGTGAACGTAATCTTTCGCCACCAACTGAATTGTCTCTGCACGCAGAGCCTCCTTCAGCATGGACCTCATGTTAAGTCCTCACTTGCTCCTCAGCGTCTGTGCTCCTAGGGGTGAAGCTGGCAGTGGAAATAACATCATCACATCTTTTCATCTAGTCTGATTTATATAAAACCCAGTTAAAATAATGTTTGAAAATTAACCTTGTATGACAGAAGACAAGATTTGATCTGGCATGCACTTCGTGTATTTGAAATCATTTCTCCTAATCCATGTTTTTTGATTAAAACCTTTGGCTCCCCAGCTGTTGTGCTGAGACTGAAAAATACTGCAATTCTTTAATATCTCTAGCTGGATTTTACATGATGTTTCTGTTCTTTTTTTTCTTCAAAGAAAGCAATGAAGAAACAGAGGGAAGCCCAAGAGCTGTCTATATTTGATTTGCTTGGAAATTAATCATTAATGTCTTCCAGATGGACAGCGAATGTGTTATGAAGTCTTCCATATCTGCATGCGGGGTAGTGAACCAAAACAAAGTGAAGTGCATGGAAAAGATCCTCTCAAGCCTGAATCCTTGAAGAGCAAATAGGTGCCTCTAGGAACAGCTCAGCCTGTACGCAAGGGGGTTACGGAGGCTGTATCGACACGATGTTGTGGGTACTGTGGTTACCGCTTCTTCAAATCCTTTGTGTAAGCTTATGCTGTATCAGAGAGGCTGGAAACTGAACATTTATCATTTTTGTTGTCGTATGCTTTTTACTAGCATCTGGAAGAGAAATACCTCCTCCTAAATGAAATGTCAAAGGATTTAATCATTGGATGGGGCAGATACTTTGAATTAGAGAGGAGCGGTTCATAGCTTTAAGACAGATTTGCCATCTCTCTGAAAGATGAAGTGCTGTACCTTGTTCTGTGTGGCACATTGCAAATCTTTCAGAAACAACTCTCCCAGACAGGAGAAGTCTTCCCACCTTGTTCGTTTGCTGCATTCCTAACCACTGCGTTGTGCGCTGATGTTTTATACAGATCGCTTCAGAAGTCTTGCTGTCATATGCCCAATATAAAATTAAAAAATGTTTGCCAGACAGGTAGCATAGATCCTGCTGTCTCTCATTTGCAGCCTGCTTCACAGCAAATGTTATTCTCTCAAGGTAGCTTTAATTTTTGTTCTCGTTATTATATACTTGTAAATAAATTATTATTAACAAGGCCTCTGCTTTAGGAATGCGATTTTAAGCTTCTCTACAGCTGGGGAGCTGAGGTAGTTAGCTTCATCTGCGTCACGGATGCTGTTGCTGCAGTCTGAGTTCACCACGGGTGTGGTAATTATAGTTGTTGGCGTTCCAGTTTCTGAACTGGACTAAGTGGGTATTCTGTACCTGAGGGAACGCTGAAGTTGGAGACCTGGACTAAACAAACATCAAAGGCCTTTGAATCTGCTAGAGAATATGCTGTAGTGGGTGCTTGTCCTCCCTTAATCTGACAAAGGGGGTTGCTGGCCTGTGCAGTAGCTGCATCCAGGGGCTTTGGGAGAGGCATCGCAGTGGAGGAGGAACATCTTGGTGAGTAATTTGTCCTCATGGATGAGAATGCAGAACTTGTGCTAGCACACGTCTGCAAGAGGATGGTTGTAGGACTGCTCCCCCTCCTCTGGGACAGCAGCCTGAGCTTACACAGACAGGCTGGTGAAGGATGACTGCTGTACCAGGAATGACTGGAATTGTGGACCCTGCCAGCTGACACTGATGTGTGATGAATAAAGTCTCTTAATGAGATTGATAACATTGGAAAAATGATGTCACTGTACAGACTTGTGCCAGGTGTAGTCAGAATCCAAAAATACCTCTTCTGCACTGATGAAAGGGAGTAGGAGGAGAAGATATGGTGGATGTAAAGATTAGTTCCGTAGTAGTGGCACCAGCTACTGGGAACAGATTGGTTTAAGCAGTGTAATGGTGTGTGTTTAAAGAACACCAGGGTTACTGCAGGTAATGGGTCAGTAGATGAGCCGCTGGACTCGGATCAGCATCTTCCTTCTATTTTTCTGCTATATGCCACATTTGTGTCTTGAAGTAGGAGCATGTATTGGTTGGGGTTTTTTTAAAGTGATTATGGGTTGGAGATTTTAAATACTTTTTCTTTGACTTTTACATACGTGGACGCACTTTGAATTTGGTGAAAAGAAAAACGTAAATTAGTATTTTCGATTGACTGAAGTGTCCTGATGAACTTGCTGGGTAGTCACCATACCCGACACCTTTCTGTAATATTGGTAGGGCTGCAGTCTTAGAAGCACAGCAGAGCATATGGGGAACCAATTAATTCAGTAGATATTAATTAATAAACACTTTTCCTCTGGGGAAAGCCTTTTAGCACATCCGCTGTTTGGCCCAAGATTGGACGCATGCATGAATGGATAGTGAACATGCTTTCCTGAATTGTCACTTGTTATTTCTCTTGATAGGCTGGGGACTGCCTCCTCCAGACTACTGCTGCCAGGCTTTTAGAAAAGCAGACTGCAGTTAATGCTTAAGCCGTCTCTCAGCCACCAGCGTTCTCACATATAACTGATGTCAACACATGCCAGTTTTCACCATTGCCCTGCGGACTGCTTAGCTGAGTCTGGCCAGCTCCCGGCAGTGTATGGTCTCTTTGTTTTGAGCAGCACACTCCATCAGTGGTGTGCGTGTGGAATTATCAGCTCTGAATATAGCTACTTTATGTATGGAAGCATATATATACGCTTGCGAAAAAGAGCTGCTGGATGAATGGGTAGTGTATCACCAGTGCCTTCCTCTAAATATGAAACAGCTTTGCTTGCATCTGTACGTGGTACTGCACTGACTTGAGTGTTGTAGGCTGAATAGTTAATAGACACTGCAGGGCAATTCAGCTGAATTGCAAGCCTCCATTTAATCTATCTTCTTTTAGAAAAAAGTCCATTGGTCTGTCATGGAGATCATAGAGCTCCAAGAGAGAGAACAGTGAACTGATGGTTGTGTTGTAGTATGGTGATTGACGGTGAAGATCTTAAAATCTCACCACCTGGTCCTGACATTGAAGTAGTTCTCTTGTGAAACTTTTTTAGTAGGAACAAGATATAAATGGTTTACAAAAGCTATTTGCTACTGACCATTTCAACTTGCTTGACTGCTGAAACAGCAAAATGCTGCTTAATGCTATAAGCAATGGATTTCACTGACGATTTCTTCTGCTGTGGTGTTGCTGCAGGTGTGAAGGTAATGTTCTTGAAGCAATTCACTTGGTGATTTGTTCTGAAGGGTTTTTTTTTTAACCGTGTAAAATTCCATTAGACTAATTATGTGGATTTGTATTGATATTTGCTTACTTCCTGCTGAGTATAAAGATAGAAACCTATTATTGGAATGCAAATACCCTATGATGGAAAATCACCTTCATTGCAAAATACAGCAGTGCTTCAGGATTGGCAGTGTGCTGAGATGTGACCTTACCGGTAGAGGATTGAACCTGAAATGCTTAAGTTAGTCTCCCTTTATGGTTTCTCGGGTTCTTCTCATTACGTGAAATACGCTTCATTAAAAAATGGTCTTATTTCTTGTGGTATGTGTGCAAGTATGTGAAAAAGAGGAGAAATTTCTTCATGAAGGTCTGCAAAGAACACGGAGGCTTATCTGATGATCTCTCTTCCTCTTGGAGAAGTTATGGGTATAAAATGCATTTACGATGACAAAGCAATTTTCTCAACGTCTTTTAAAAAGCAGTAAAGTTTCCAAAAGATTTGAAATCTGAATATCCTATTTGAACTTCACAGAAGAAATAGCGAAGTGCCTCTTCAGCGCTTGTTTGCTGTATATACAAAAATATGATATTGCTTTTATTATATGGCAAAAATATCATATGGCTTTTACTGTCAGCCTTCCTCTGGGGACTTTCATAACATCAGTAGTACAGGACAACTTGACCTTCTCTTGCAGACAAAATTATTGTGAATCTGACTGTTTTCCTGTATTGTAAATGACTGGCTGAATGAATGGAGGCAGTAGGGCTGGACACAAATACGCTATGAAGAGATGCATTGCCCAGCAGTAGCCTTGTATCATGCCTTCCCCATCGTACCTTCTGAAGTTGTGCCACTTCAATACAATCACAGCTGCTTGTGATGGGTCAGAGAAAGTAGAGATCTCAGAGTTTAAATGTCTCATCTTTTAAATAGCAGTAGGTATGTGGGTTAGAGAAGGACTTACTTAAGCAGCTTGTCAAAAAGTTCAAGGGTTTTGAAATTAATTAGTTGAGAATAAAGCATCTTTTATTAATGTTTGAATATCTGTGGTCATGTATAAATTAGTACGATAGTACAGCTGCTGTGTGTCCTGTTTCCTTTCTCAAGGAAAACCTCTCAATGCACCTATAAATAGTGAATAGTAAATAAATAAGAAATCATTTGGTTGTTTCAGAACATGATTCAAAGCTCTAAGCAGTGCTGTCACTTCTGGGTTTTTTATGTGCTTTTCACTTTTTAATGAAGGACCCTGGTTTTCATTAGTACAATTTATATTTAATGTCTTTATTGGTATAGTCAAATATCACCTGTCAAAATGTCACCAGTCTTTCTGACACATGCATAACCTTTTCTACTTAGCACTTGCAGCCTATATCCTTAGCAGGAAAAATTATTAATCCCTGATGAGAGCAACTGAAATGATACATGAAGTCAGCAGAAATCTTTCTACCCAGTGAGCTGGCGGGGCATGTTTATAAGCCAGCAAACTGCAGTGCTTTGCAAAATATTCTGGATCCAAAAGCACAATGAATTATGTCTACAAGGTTTACAAAGCTAGGATTAAGAATAGCTGTAACGTCTACTGCTGGGGGTATACAGAGCACGTTATCTGGTATATTTTCTGGGTTTCCAATCACATTTTAGCTGTATACTAAGAGCCTGTTATAATATGTTGGGTGGCTTTTGTTAAGTGAATGATACGGTTATCCTTAGGTTTCCTTTAATTTTCTAAATGGAACTGTACTCGGTTTAAACTTCTTGGCAAAAATATTTTTCCTGGGTGTTTTTCTGTGATCAGAGTTGCTGATGATTCCTTATTTGGAAGTTGATTTAATTTCTGCATGTGTGAACTGATGAATGGTGGGAAGCTGTAAATACTGATGTGTTTGGTCACAGCTGACATGGATAATTGAATTAAGTGTAGAATCGGGATAGTTTTCTGCCTGTGGTGTGTGAAGTGGTCATTGGTGTTTGACAGAATTTGCCGTTCAGGATGGATATCTTTGTCTTCCACCCAGATAGCTGGATGGTTGCATTCACTCTTCCTGACGTGCTGTCATCCCTTGTAAACAAGATTTATTAATTTGGCTCCGTCTTTGTGTTGTGCTGTTCTTGCACTTCCCCGGTATTTGTGGCTCAGGGCAGCGCTCCCCGATCTGAGCTCGTGTGTCTGATGCAGTGAGGCTGCAAATGGTGTGGCTGGTACATGAGCTTTTGGTGTGGGAGATGGGTCCTGATGCATCTGGAGCTGTGCTCTCTGCAAGGGTCTGAAAAAGCCCCCTTTTCTCCTTTCTGAAACAAGCTGCTCACACGCCGGTATGAAACAGTTCAGGCACAATCAGTTCATCCTGAATATACATAGAAATATCAGTAAGTCACAAGCAAGGCTTTGTACTGTTGCTTGTGTAAAATCAAATGCTGGGCTTGTGGTCAGGTTTCTTGTATTTTGTAATCTCTTCCCTGTCAGTGAGTACCAGTATGAGATACGCACCTAAGGAGAGCTCAGCAACAAAAACGTAGTCTAGGCAAACCACATAAAAAGCCAAAGAATGGCATCGCGTTGTTTGGAAAGCCTTAAAAAAGAATCTTAAATATACTGCCCTGTGTGGAGAGAGCTACTATTTGTCAAAAGATTTATATGGTGAACTAAAGCAGTGTTTACACGATGAAATTAAAGACTGAAATATTTCTGATACCTCCCCTCCTCTTCCCCTTTACCTACCGCTTCTTTTCGTCTGAAAGCCACTGATTTGGCTTTCATATGACACTTACTCTTCCCATTTATGGTTTCTGGCTTCTGGCTTTTCTCCTTTTTTTCCTTGTTCTCCCCCTCCCCTTTCCCTGCCATGCTTTATTGTTTTGTTTTTCCCCTCCCTGGATAGACTTGTGCATTTTGTAATGCTTTTCTCCTCTGCCCACCTTTTCTTGGTGTGCTTCTGGCTCCCGGCATTGCTTTTGCATCTCCTTTCTGCCAAACTTACTCTCTTCCGTGCTTATGTTTTATCTGTTGATAACTGTTGTACTCTCTGATGTAACAAGTCGAGATGCAGAATATGATGGATTTGTCAGGCTGTTCTTGAGGATGTCTTCATTTGTTAGGAATATCATGAATGACGGTTTTAGTCCGGATCAGCAACCCTGACTCATGGGTTCAGCAGCACCTTTTGGGAGATATTTTTGTGCTGCTGGGGACTCTGAAAAGGTATTAAAAAGCACCATTCTCCTCTTGGACCCAGGGTAAACCCAAAAGCTCCAAACCACAGGAGGATGAACCCTGCTAGCGTGTATTTCGGAGGACATTTCCAGTGCTGTGCTCAGGGTGAATCCTGGAGGCAGGAACAGTGTTTATGGCAGGGTGTTCATCACTGGTGGTGGGCTGGCTGCTGCTAAATTTGTGCTGACCGAGTCTGTCCAACTGTTTAAAAAAGGTGGGTGGGATGACTGGCTGTTTGATTCTTAGTGAAGAGTTGGAAGAAAAATAAAACAACTTCATTTGAACTCTGAGAAAAACAGCTGCGTGTATAGATGATACAAGGACCGCTAATGCTTTGCAGAGAACTTTGTTCCTCTAATCCACTTCTGGGAGTTTCATTGTGAGAACCAGTTTATTTCTGCGAAAATCTTAGTAGTGGAGGTGGGTCTCATGGAAGCAGTTCCTTTTATATCAAGGAGAGAAGGCAAGGCTGGGTACCTGGGTGCCGCATATTCTGCCAGAACAGATGAAAATGTCATATCCTGTACGATCCCAGATAACAAAGGGGGACTAACACAGGAGGCTGGTTTGCATGACAGCGAGGTAGTCACTGCTGCCAGTGTGTACAGAGGGAATAAGGCACTTTGAAGAGTTCTGGCCGGGGTATGGGCAAGCTGGCTAGAAGTTTACTAACACACCATATCTATTTGCAGCCTCAGCTTGGCAGGAAATTCTCCCCTGGCATTTCTCCTCTGGAAAAATTAAAGATTCCCTTTCCTGGCATAAAATGACAACAAGGAGTAGGAGTGAAACACAGCTGTCCTAGCCCTGGGTTGAAACAGCAATCTTGGAGCTTGTCTTGCCAACCATAGGGCAGTACAGCATTCAGAGCATTAATCTAGTTTTCTGACTCATGCTCATTTATAGCAAATCCTTAATTTCATCCTGTATGATCATTGCTGTTATCTGTGTGTGTTTGACTGAGAAATGGCTCTTGGAAAAGCCCTCTGAGAACCTGTTTGAAAGGGACTTAGATTGCTGGCTCTAGGGCTGCGTCTTGTCTTCATCTTTGTCATACGTGAATTCCATTGTGAAGTGCCAAACAAAAACACATCAGAAATAATAATTAAAAAGATAGTACGTAAATAATTGAGTGGCTGGCAAATGTGATTGGATTTTACGATTCAAATGCTTTAATCCAGAAGTGCTGACTGTATACACAGTGCCAATAGGAGTGGTCACGGAAAGATTTCCAGCAAGCACGTGGAACGCTTAGCCAGAGCTGCTGTAAAATGAAAAAAAGCCAAACACATTTAAGAGCGAGCAAGCTATTTTACTTTAGTAGTGCAGATACTTACCTCTGGGCAAGTGACTTCCACCTTAGTTTAAATGACTTCTCCTTTCTGAGATTCATGCTCATCATGCAGTAATAGCAGTCCTCGCTAAATTGCCTGACTGTCGATACCTTATTTATACGCTGAATGGACCCAGTGGTTTTCCATGAATTTTCTAGGTGACAATGCCTGGGTAAATGGTCCTCATCTCTCCTTTTTTCAGTCACTGGTTCCTACTATTATGCAGTCATCTCAGTTATGCTGACACAGCAGGTTTTGGGAGCTGTGATCTAGAGAGCAAAGGCTGGGGGATGGGCGATGGTGGTTTCTCAGTTGATGCTGTGCTCTGGTGTGCAACTTGGCCTTACTGCTGACCCAGCTGAGAAGGGGATTCACTGTGGTTTTGGCCTCTTTTTCCACCAATGAGCCAAAACTTAAGCCAAAACCATTGCCAAATGGGGAACCTCATTAGCCCCTTCCCTGGCTGGCAAAAATTTCGTTGTTGCATTTAACTATAATTTGCTGGGGGTGGCCTGGGAGGACTCCTTCGTAAGCTTTAAATAATTTGTTCGTAGACTGAAAAATCTCCAGAGCGATGTAGCAGTCAAGTAGGAGTGCTTGTGTGCATGCACATGAGCACCTCTCCATTATCAGGTTTCTGATTAAATAGGAACATGTTTCTTAATAGACTGCACCTATTTATTTTTAAGTGGTTAGGAAAATTTTAGCACGTGTGTTTTTCTTACTTGCACCACTCACATTTGCTGTCTAAAAATTAAAACAAAATGTGTGTGTCTTGTCAGCCCTCATCTTCCTGACATCGGGACTCGTTAAACCTTTATCTCTGAGACTGAAGGGTTCTCTATCAACTTTCCATTATACCTTTAGGCACTTGAACTGTAATCAAATTGCCCCTTGACCTTCTCTTTGAGGTGAATAGCTTCGACCTTCGGGCAGGACGAGAGACCTGTCTGATCCTTCTCTTAGCTGTTGTGTTGGCTGTGCTCTGAGCCCACTGCAGTGTACCTGCATCCTTCCTCAGCTCTGCATAGGAGAGCAGAACAGGCTGGCCCAGTTGTGACCATGAGGATGCCAAATAGAGTTGATGACATGTTCTTACTCAGCATTTTCCTTAATATTCAAGTGCTCTCTTTCATCTTTTTTTTTTTTTTTTTTTTTTCTTCTCTTTCCACTGTTTAATACTGGCTTAGCAAGTCTACCTGCTGTCCTTCTAGTCTGTGTGAGGTCTGTCCATGTACAAGTAGCAGTTGTAAGCTCCATCTTGGGAAATACACAGAGAATGTGTGAAGTAAATGGACTACTGGGAAAAAAAGCCATTGGTGAACTCTCTTGGGCAGTTGAAATGGCACAGTAACTGCATCGCTCTTGGGAAAATTGTCTTTCTCCTGGAATCTCTTCCATTTGGAAGATTTACAGCAGATGGAGCGACCTCTGGCTTTGTTGGCTTGGTTGTGTCTTTTTGGTGTTCAAGTAGACTTGTAGTCATCCAGAGACCTCCCACACAGTTTCTTTCCTGCTGTCACATTTTTGCTCTCTGGGGTTACTATTGAGAGCCGGGCCTCTGTTCAAGGCCGTTCACACGTTTCCTGCTATGTTTCGTTTAGACGGTGGCTTTTAGTGCGGGGCCGGGAGGGAGGTGGTGGAATGTGATTTAACATGGGTAATCTCTTGGGGAGCTCTTTGGACTGAAGCAGTCCTGCTGTCTTGGTGCCAAGCAAACCTGCTTTGGTGCTTAATAGTGGGAGACATTGGCAAGCGCATTCCTTATGAGACGGGTGATTAGATTTATTGTCAATCACTTTGTATTCCCTAGAATGAGAAATAATTTATTTAAGAAACGGCTTTCTTGGAATGCAGCCTTAAAAATTCATCAGTGATCCGTTTGTTCTGTTTCCCTCAAGATTATAAAAGCTTTTTTTCTTTTGTATTGTGGCAGTGTGTTTTGCCACAAAAAGCATTTTTGTTGCGTAGTTCAGATCTACAGGCGAGATTGTGGGTGGGTGAGGAGATTAGTTAAATTTAACACTGATCTGATGTGGCTGCTAGGACACCCAAATAATGTTCTAGTGTTGGTCGTAATTCAAAGAATGCCGAGATTGTTTACATCTGCACTGAAGTTAAAAAGCAATTCTCTAAGGTAGTTTCGTAGCAGTACAAGAAGGCGTGCATGTGTTAGCCTAGAACTGACAGGCTGGGTCTGGCAGACTTTGGATTAACGCAGTAGTGATGTGTTTAAGTGGCTGGGGTAGAGTCCGGGACACACGGACTGCATAAAGAAACTTGCTGTTGTACTCTGCCATACTGACGGTTCTTTTTTTTGTTTTAGATGAAGGACCTAGCTTGTACTTCTGACTCCTATGTGCATGTAAGTTCATGGACTTGATATCTAGTAATACATGCATCAGTTTAATTTATGACCTAAACTCTGTGGGGCCAAGAAGAAATGAAAGCTGAATGCCTGTCTTGCAGAAAGGAATGTACGAATGAGTCATCCCACACCACCCTTAATGCCAGCATTGTGGAGACAGCAGGTGGAGATGAAGGAAAAAGCTTGCTGGAAAATTGTAATCCATGATGTAACCTCATCCCACTAAAAATCTCCCTAATTTAGCCTTCGTTAGTTCATCTGAAAAACTCCAAGAGAGGCAGCAAGTGGGTTCTGTTCAGGGTTTGGTCAAAGATTAGGCATGCAGATTTGTATTGTGTCTGGGAGGTAGTTTGGCAAATTGCAGTGAACTCTCTGTACAAATCTTGGTGAGAAACAGCCATTTCCTGCTCATTCGGTATGGTTTCCTAGCGGGCAGACTTTCCAGATAAACACTAGCCATACTGTTTACAACCCTAACACTGTGTGTGCCAGGTGTGGGTGGTTTTTTTTTTTTTTTTTGCCTTTATTGTTTTAATGCTAAAAATAATGGCTTCTGCTTCTATTTTACTACTTGATCTTGCTGAACCACTAGGGGAGAAAAAGGGCTTGAGACTAAGGGGCTGAATGATGAATTGTGGTACCCTCATCCAGCTCTGGGTTCTACCACAGACTTCTTACATCGGGGCTCTGTGGCCTTGATTCATCCCCCAGCTTTAATGATTCCTTGAAGTGCTTGATGTCATTTCCCTGCAGAATCGGTGGCAAGAGCTGGATGTGTTCAAGGAGGTGATTTAGTCTGTGCAATATCTGGACTGTTCTCTGAAGCTCCTATTCTTCTTTCTGACCAAAGAGGAAGAATTAAGTTATTGTGCATTTAGATACCTCGCTAAGCTGCCTGAAGATAGATGCTATGAGTCTGAACCTATTATGCATCCATTTCCCTACCTGGAAGATTGATGCCCTCACACTTCCCTCCTAGGAGCTGTTGCGGTCAGCAGGCTGCTCTCACATTGCAGCAGCATTGCCCTTTTGCAGTACAAAAGCTGCTAGTGATTGTTTTGTTCTGAAAATCAACGGGCATGCGTGATTTGCTGAGCATTACCTTTAGTGTAGTGAGACTGATTAACACCTAAGTTTTAAGTATATATTATCACATCTGTTGAAGTTGACTGAGATGTAATGTCTTGACATCTTTGGTTAACACCCAGTCAATCTGAAAAGCAGGGCAAGGCAATACAGAGCCCTAAGAGACGTCTTGCTTGTCAAAGTGACAAATTGCCCTGTCGGATTCAAAGGACCAGCTTGCATGGCAGAGCTAAGTAGCTACTGGAGAAAGGGGAGGAGAGCATGGGAAAAATACCCTATTTGTTTAGGCCTTCCCCTGTATTTTTTTTATTGTTTGTTGCTCTGAGTTGAAGCTCTTTGTTTTCCTTCATCTGAAACAACTTAACAGCAGGTTGAGAGGAGCAAAGCCTCTGGGATTCTGCCTCTCCCACTTCTCGTTCTTATAAACTGTTTACAATCTCCTTCAGTTTTCTAGCTTTGTATGGAAAAGTTCAGTGGGTCAGCTTTCCCTTTAGCTTCATCCATCATTCCAGTCAATTAGAAATAGTTGAGGGCCAATTGCCCGGTCTTCCATTAACTGAGACACTTCAGATTGTTTAAAATAGCATAAAAGCCCTCTTTGTTGACCGTTGGGCAAGCACTGTAGATTTCCCTGTTGATGGGCAGTTACCGCGTGGCTGAACAGAACCCCAGTGTGTCTTGCAGTACTTGAGGGATGAATATTACTACTCCAGGCCTTGTCTGGGTTTTGATTCCTTCTTCTTCACCTCCGCCTCTTGCTTTCCCTGAAAGGTGTGATGCCTTCAGATGGTGAATTACCAGGCCTGCTTGCAAAAAAAGCTGCTCTTTGTGGCTTTTCAAAACTTCTGTCGTTAAGGGTTTTTTTCAGTTGCTGAAATGTTCCTTTTTAACCTTGGTGCTTTAAAAACTCTTGGCATTATTTGTTAGTTGCTTGTCGTGTGTGTTTCTGAAGGACAAAGGAAGTGTGTAAGTGTTCAGGAAACAGTTAGTGCATTGTGGTGTGTGGCTGAGTTCATTCTGGTACCCCATGCCAGGACAGCCTGCTTTCATTTAGGGCTAACATTTTCCTTATGTTCCGAGCTGACCAGCCTTAGGGTAGAGCTTGTGTGAGAGCTCTAACGGAGAGCTTGAAGCTCATCATAGGTTGATGTGTTTGGGTTCACACTGAAGTGAGCTGAAACCATTGTATATATACATATATAAGTGTATATATACATATCTATATCTATATTTATATATAAACCCCACATTTGTTTCACATGACATGTAACCAGAGAAGTAGGCTTACTAAGTGGGGACCAGTTTATCTGCAGCAAAGTAGGTATTTATGTATTCCCATCTTAAAATCGTCATCTTATCTTGCAAACCCCCTTTCCAGTGTTACGCGCTGCCTAGGTTTCATTACAGACTCCTCTGTGCTTTTTGTTGTTCCAGTGCCATTTTGCCTGAATAATGTGTCGTCATTGCAGCAGTGTTTCCCCTGACTGTAGAGTTTGGATGGGTGTGACTGAGCACCTGAGCTTGGTGCCGCACACCTGGACCTTGCTGCGTTTTTTGAAGCGGAGGAGTGCAGCGTGTGGCAGGCCTTGAACAGAAGGCCTCCATGTTCTTCCAGAAGGTGCCCTGCCTCACAGTAGTGCAAGCACCGCTGTATGTGAGGGCTTACCTGTGCCTCTGTTCCTGAAGCACGATCTAAAAGGAGTAAGACAGTCTCCCCTACAGCTGCCTCTCAGATGATACAGGCTCAGTGATGGGCATGTGCTCGTTAGCTTGGATTCCAGCTGGTGCACTACTGAGATGCACAAAAAGCTCTCTGGACAAATCTAGGGCAGAGAGCACAGCAGGGATCTTCAGGCTGTGGTGAGAGAAAGGGGGCTCTGACAAGACCCCCTTGCTATCGCATCTGAATGTGATAGTAATCAGATTTGAGAGTCTTCAGCTGCTGGGGAGCTGGATCTTTTATTGGAGAAAGATCTGCCACAAATGCACCAAGTTCAACAAGCTCCACCAGTCATTTTCTTCCTCTTTGATGTCCCATTGGCATACCAGTCTGATGCAGATCCCAAGATAGACCTGTTGAATTCATGTGTTCCTGCAGACTTGCCTTTTTTGTCTTCCTTCCTCCTCCACATGTCTTCAGCAAATAACAAGCTCGAGGACATGGCTGAGCTGGAAGTGCAGACCTAAGCTGGAAGGAGACCAGTGGGGCAGAATGTCAGCATGAGACTTGACTGTGACAAAACTGATGTTTGCCTGCTTTGCACTTATAATCTCATGCTTTGAGGAGATTGAAGCCTTATTAAGTAATTTAAACAAAGAGTAGTAGGAGGAGAGAGAATCCACATTTAATTTAATTAACATTGTTGTCCAATGCCATTAATTATGCCCAGAGTTGTAATGTGTTTCACAGGAGTTGATACACTTGAGCTTTGTCTCTGCTGGGGTTGACTGAGGACAAGTGTGTCCACTGGTGTAGAATCCAGCCTTTGTGCTTTGCAAAAACATTTAAATTTGGTATCTGACAGTAGCCTGGAGTAAACAGTAGCCTGAATAGCCTGCATGGCAACCTACTGAACAAAAGGTATCTCTGGGAGAATGATGATTCGATGTACATGCTTTCAGTGGTTTTGAAAAGGGACTGTTTTAGTGGAAGTAATAATCTCCTGCAATTTTATATTATTTCTGGACTGGTTTAAATTGTTTCATAGGCAGAGAATAAAGAACTTTGTTTACTGCTTTAAAGTAGGATGTCTGATCCTCCTGAGGGAGGTTATTCTTTTATTAAAAAAGATATAAAATAGCTGCTTGGATGGAAATATAACTCTAGGAATTGAAATGGTGATGATTATAGAAGCTATAGTATTCTAATGCAAAATAAGCCCTGGGAGATATGTGCCCTAAATGGTAAATCACTCTGTTTTTTAACAAAACAAGAATTACTGTTATTTTATGATTCTTGCTTATTTTACAAGGTCCTTAGCTATTTCATCTGCACTTAGCTTTTACAGGCTGGAGATAAATTGATTGTTGTTTTGCTTTTTAAATAGCTTGGCTTTTTTAAAGCGTGCTGGAGGTACAAGCGCAGATCAACAGGATAGGATTAATTTGGTACTCAAAAAAGCGGGGAGAAAAGCTATGACTACTGACACGGTATGCAATAACTGGGTTGGAATCTGTTCTCATAACTCGGTGGTGTTTAGTAATAGTCTTGGAAGGAGCCAAAGGTGATTATTTGAAAGGGACCTCATGGGTAATGTTTAGCAATTGGGGCGGGGGAATATCAACTTGATATGTGTGTGTGTGTCTTGCAAGAGAACTCCTGCCTGCTGTGGGGACCCTGAGGGCGCTGACAGACCTCAGTGGCCCTGCCCAGCTTCATGTGGGGCTTCTGCCCAGAGACCTGGGAGCTCTGTTTATTTAAGGTCACCCCTGAGCCCTCAGTCCATGCTGGGCCTATGCTGGAGGAGTACTGGTCTCCAGCTGAGCTACAGCCATGCCTGTGCCTGGCCGCAGACCTCACTGGTCCAGGCCCTGACTGACTTCCCAGCCTGACCTCAGACCTGCCTTGTCACTGTGGACCTGCCTGGCTGACACTGGACCTGATCCTAACCCTGGCCTGCAGACTTGCTTCCCAGGTTGACCTTGAGCCTCCCTCATCGCCATGATACCTACCACCTCTAGGTTGGACCTGGCTGCCACCTCAGGTCTGCCCTGCTCGCCTCGCGTGGGTGCTGTGGAAGTGGGACCCAGCCAGCGAGGCCCCTGCCCAGCCACCCAAAGGGTCCCCCCTCAGCGCCACATCCCTGCTGGCCCTTGGTGCTCCCTGTGACACGATTTCTGTAGTTGGGCTGTTGTGCCTCCAGTGTTCCAAAGGGAGGGCCCCTGGAGGAGGGGGGAGCCGGCCTGCAGGAACTGTCGAGGTTCCTGACGGTCTCCCATTGAAGAGGACTGGAAAGAAGCTCCCTTTAGATTTGGTCTTCCCAGATGCTCAGCTGATGACAGTGATTGCTGTGGCATGGCAGATGCTGGGGAACGCCCTCTTGTTTGTCAGTAGGGGAAAGACCACAGGGTCTTGGCCGGTGAGATAGGAAAAGAGGAATTGTCTGGTTGCTTTTGCTTTGAAAGCCCCCAGCAAGGTAAATGATCGATTGTATGTTGTTCTAAACTAGAATTACCTACCTCTTAACAGGCAGGGAACTACTGGTAGGATTATTCATTAGGGGTGTCATGTTCCAGCTCTATCTGGCAAGTTGTGTTTTACTTTGAGTAATTAGGCCTACCTGCCAAATGTTTGGAATCTGAGATGCTGAGATGTATTTAGCAAAAGAGCGTCCTAAATACTGCTTAGAAGCTGAGCACTGAGGAAGGTGGTTGAAAGGGGTAACGTGTCCTAGTTTCTGCAATTTGTGATGACCTAAAATCCTTAACGATGGAAACTAAAAACAGATAGCAAAATCTTTGCATCTTTTCTACATTAATGTTAGCTCGTGACAACTCCAAGTTAGCGATGTGGGGAAAGTATTGGGTTTGGAGATGAAAGAACCACCTCCTTAAGCTAATTCAGGGAGTAAGCTGGATGACGTGCTGTCCTCTTTGCTCATTGCATTCCTCAGTAGCTCACATAATAAAAAGGAAGACACAATAAGATGCAGTCTGGTTAGTTGTCTGTGTTGGGATATCTACCTTGAACTTTGCAAGCTTTTATTCTTTCTGTTGGTTAGGACAGTCTCTTGCTAACAATAGTTTTCTCTTGCAGGAATGCAGATCTGTACCATATCTCCCTGAATCTCCATTTTAGAAGCAGCCAGAGGATAAAAACTAGCACAGTGCTCATTTAAAGTCAATATGCTCTAGTTTGCAATTTGCTCATGTTTAAGTGCCCAGCTTTAAAGGTTTCCTTTGCCCACAAGCAGTCTGAATATAAAAGGAGACTTTATTCTTTTAGTAAAGAAAAAGTTTTGCAAAAGCTCAAAGAGCAAAACATTTCTTTCCACCTTCCATCTCCTCAGGTTTATTATCACAAAGCAGAGTTTGCTTCTGAAGAATCTAGAGGGAAATGGAGAGATGTAAATTCATGCAGTCACCTCAGAGATGCAGCTGGAAATGAGGATGATGGATGAGATGTGTGTATGTACATATGTGTGTGAGAGGGTCCCACCTTGAAGCAGTTTTGGCATTCGATGCCTTGGAGATGACAAGGAGGTTTACAGGGACAAGGTGTAATGGCAAAAATCTCTGCACGTAACTGGTTTCTTTGTTGTTGGCAAGGCTGGGGTTGCATAAAGATGAATAGAAGTTCTGAGTCTTTACTGTATTGCAGTATTGTGTAAATTCTTCTGTTTAGAGGGAAGCTTTACTGCAGGATGGGGAAAAGGGAGTTGCAGTTAAAATGTAGTATCTTCAAGAAAAATGTGAAGGTATTAATATAGGGAACTAGTTTCCCTTCTGAAGTTGTGGGCAGAAGACTCAATCTGACATCTGAACCCTACCATAAAGGATTCAGTGTGTATCGTAAGTTATTGGCCATAATGATTAAGTACTGCAGACTGGAGGGAGTGATTTTCTTTAGGATTTCAGAAGCCTTATTCTCGTTGATTGATTCTGTAGCTTCAGTTATTCTGTGGTTTCAATAGAAATGGAAGTAGTGCCTGCTTATATCACCTCTGGTGGTCCAGCATGTGTTATCTTTGAAGGTTGTCCATGTTGCATTTTGACTGAGATGACTGCCTGAGGCTTATTGTCATAGTCTTGGTTAATATTAGCACTTACCTGAAAATGCAAGTGGCTTCCTTACTGAACTCCAAGTTCCAGAATGTCCAAATATAGCTGTAAATAAAGGAAAATGAACAGGGGCATCTCCTCTTGTTTCAAAGGAAATTACAGATCACGCAAGGATTAAATTACACTTTTCACTGTGGAGCTTAATGAGACCTCAGCACCCTGCTCCTGCTTAGCGGCGTAAGGTCACTCGGAAGGATATTGTCCTTCTTCGGGGCTTGCACAAAACATGCACAGCAAAAGGGGCTATCCAAAGCTCATTGTTGGGATGAAACTCAATTTTTCTAAATAAAATGTTGTAGTTCCCTGGTGATGGAGCTGCTCACAGGTAAAGAATATTTAAACTTCTATGTAATTAACTCAGCACCTGCATGGCAACAGTTTCATCCCAACCATTTTGTTTTCCTGTGTTGTGAAAAGGTATTCTGAATTTGCCATGGTGTTTTCTTTAGGGAAAACGCTTTGCAATTTAGGGCTCTGTCTCATTCCTTTTTTTTTTTTTTTCTTATTATGAAGAAAAAAAAAAAAGTGTGTCTCTATATGTATATTTGTGTGTGTGTGTATTCCTTAATAAGGGATGTTCTTCGTGTGCCTGTTTGACAAGATGTGCAAATAGAAGCCCTGCTTTGGCTTTGAGGCCTGTGTAGCCCGATACCTTCAGGGCTTATAATGAAATGAACAGTCTGTCATTTCGTTTTACGCAGTTGAGGAGTCATAATGCTGGGGAAAAGTCTTATTTCTCAGTATGTAAGCCAGTTCTTTATTGGCCACTTGCTGTGAAACTTCTGAAATGCATTCATCTACCGAAGGGGAGCTTCTCTGATTTCTGTGCTGAGACACCCAATTGCGTAAGAAAAAGGAAAGTTCAGACATTAGTGCAGGCAAGGAGCAGAGCGTTCTCTTTGGGCGGTATCCCTGCAAGAACCGGCTTTTGATCTGCTTTCTTTCTGTTTAGTGTTTCTTTATGTTGTGTATCTGTTATAAATTTTAAATAAGCTTATAGCCAGTTAGATCTTAGGGACTTAAGTGAAGGGAAGATGTCAGGAGGGTAGCATTTCATATCATTCAGCTATTAATCTCTAGCGATCCATTTTTTTAAATTATCATTGCTTTGGACAGTTTGAGAAAGGTGTCAGTTTAATAGTAGGTCTTGATGTTTTATAGCCTTCTGTAGTCTGCAACTGAGTGTATTTTATCAAATGGAAATAAACTTTTAATGGTGTGTAAGATTAAGTGCTCTGAAAGCCAATGGTCCTGTTCACTGTGGAACTGGATGAATGTTTTTGCAGACAAAAATTCCACTCCTCCTACACTGGGCATTGAAGAGAAATCTTAAGCAGGTTTAGATATAAAGTAGTAATCTGTTAGTCTGTAGTAGGTTGCCTATAAATACAAAGTCCTTGATAGATGCTTCACATGATTTCCATTTACTGAGCTGAGCCCAGTCATACCAGCAGAGTTGCAGCATGCTTTTTTGAGACAGTAAATACTTCTTTCTCTGAATCTCTACTTGCAAGTATTGGGTAAAATGTGTTTTTTCAGTTGAGAAAGCTGAAATCAATAGAATAGTTATACCATGATGATGGAAGTGAAAAGTTAATTTTTTTATCTGCTTCTTTAGGAACAAAGCCCCAGTAATCAGACATCAATAGCAATGATGCAAGAGCCTCAAGAAATGGTGGAAGAGACAGTTACTGTGGAGGAAGACCCAGGCACTCCCACTTCCCATGTGTCTATTGTCACTTCTGAAGATGGAACCACAAGGAGAACTGAAACCAAGGTGAGAGGCTAATAACCAATGAGGAAAATGGCAAAATACCACCTAATCACAAAATAAAAATAGCAAGGAGTAGCATGAGTGATGGCAATCGTGCTATTGTGAGCCGCAGTGATTGAGTGTTGTTTGCCAGCAAAGCTGAGTTCAGGGCTTTTTCAGTTTCACCTCTATGTCCAGTTTGCTCCCTATCAGCTGTGCTGATACAGCTGCTGTTCATGGAGCTGTGAACAGTAGAAATTATCCAGGTTAACCAAACAAAAACACTAGAACCCCTTCCCAGACTGTTTATTCTTTTAAGATTCACTTTATTTTACTGAAACAGTTCACAGCATTGCCCTGCAAACACATATGATGATATGAGAATGAGATGAGTTCGTAGGGCTTGGAGTGAATTACTTTTGCAGCTGAGGAAAATGTGCTTGGAAATACGTCTTCAAATTAGTTACTATCTGTAATAACAATATGCAATTATGCGTTTGTCCTTTAGAACAAGAAACATCCTATTTAAATAATACCACAGCATTTAAAGTCTGCAACAGTCTTGTGAATGGAATTTTACTCCTGATACATGGGGAAAGCTGTGTGTGTTCTCAAGCGACCGGTACCTCAGGTTCTGCCGGATTACGGGTGTTGCATATGTTGGAATTTTCCTGATGTCTTTTTGTTCCCTTGTGTAAGGTAATTTTGCAGTCTCTGCTGAGAAGGTGCTGTATATTCATGGCTGCCTTACATGCTTTCAGCTACCACTGGAACACTAATATACCTTGACATTTGGGTCTTGGAAGTTGAGATGACATCTTTGTTAGGTTTTGGTCTTGTGCAAGATTAAGGGTGATTCCCTTTTTAAAAATTTCTAAACAGTACTGATTAAAAAAAAAAAAAGACTGTCCAACTGCTTTCTGTGTCAAAAGGAGTTGAACAGAGGTCATTGCATAAATGGGTGTTTATTTTTACTGGTGTTCCAGAATTGCAGTCCTCTAAGATATCTGTTCAGGACATCGGATCCTCAGGTTGGAGTAAATGAACGTTGATTTCCTGAGGTCAGTGGGCCTGTACACATTGCTCTAAACTGAGTATCTGGTTTAATGTTCGAAGATAAATATAACTGGCCTATTTTCTCGTCGTTGGAAGGAGATGAAGGTCTTAAAATAAAAACAAAACAAACAAAAAACCCCACTTTTTTTAGCTCTTCAAATAATCTAATGTATTTAATCTGTGACTTATTTGAAAGAAACGGTGTTTTCTTTCCAGTAGCAGTAACAACAACTGTTATTTTCAGGAAGGAAGTGATAAAATTACAGTGGTGATGGGCACCTTTTTGTATGCACTAATAGTAGTGCATAGTTTTAGGAGACTAAGTGCAGCTATGCAAGGGAATAAAACGATAGCTACGACTGTAAAAATAGAGGAGAAGCCATGCAGTGGTCCCTAGATAACAAACCACAGGGAATGAAATAGTTTGTCTGAAATAGTCGTGCCACTGATAACAGTGCATGTTTGCCATAGCGTGAAAGGGTGCGATTTTCTCCTGTGTGTGGTGTACCTGCTATTTTTCCATCTTGCCCCAGAAAAGGACAGTGGCAGCTCCAAAACAGGCATTGTATTGGCATATGGGAAAAGCCAATTGAAAGAAGAGCAAGCCTAGAGCTCCTGTTCCATTTCGAAGAGCAAGGCTGTCTTCTGTTGCTGTAGTTCATTCCAGGCACTGAAGTGTGTTCAGGATGGGGGGAGGGTGCATGGCTCTCTTGCTCTGCGTTTATGTCGTTTCAAATAAATTCACTGACTCAACTTACATACTGTCTGGAGGGAAAATTTAAAAAATACTGTTGCTGAGAAAAGTGATTCTGAAATGTCAAAACACAGATGGGGTCGGCTTAGCCCTAACTCTGTCAGAAGAGGTGCTGTGACTTTGCTGAGGTGGTTGTTGTCTCTGAAATGGTTTTGTTTTGACTTTTCCTTGCTGTGTTAATGTGGCATAGATTTAACAGCTCTTAGATATGAATCTGAGGTCAGATTTTTAAATATTTTTTTTTTATTATTAAACATATTGGTCTTCAACTTGCTTTTTGCTTTGATAGGGAATGTGAAAATGGAAACTGTTGTCACTGGGGTTTTGTAGCATCAGTTAAGTGTCCTGGAGTTAATTGGCATTGACTTACTATCACTCCTCATAGGTATCATCATAGTGCTTTTATAGGTCATATTATTGTATGTGAGAGCCTTACAGAGAAAATTAAGTTTCCTGGTACCTCTGTGCAGTGGCAAAATTCTGACCTTGCTGCTCAGATGAGGACGGGGAAAGAAAGCATTTCTCTGGGATGAGAGACGTGAATGCGTGTCTGCTTGGCATGCAGCGTGCAGCGGTAGGAGCTTTGCTGAGCCCAGAGCTGTTCTGTGTTTCTGCCTGTTCCCTCCCAGATTTAAAAAAAAAAAAGGGGAGGGGGGGAGGAAGGAAAAGAAATAATGCTTTGAAAAAACCTGACAAAAAACCCCCATGAATCTGCCCCCGCTTTTAGTGTGCGGGTGCTTCTTACCCTTGTAAAGGAGCAGCATTTCCTATGGTGGTACGAATTCTCGCATCTATTTTCAGTAATATTTAAAAACAGGGTAATGTTTAAAGTTGAGATAGTCAACACATTTTGACTAAATGTTTGGGGCCTTAGGTTTATGCTTAGCTTTTTATTTTTGAGTCATCTGTTGAGTCAAGGTAGTTAACACAAATACAGATTTTTATGTTCTACATTGCTGCGCTTGCTCTAGGCTTCTTTGAGGAAGGGTTTAGAACCTGTTTTTATTACCTCTGTAACTGGAAGGTTCTTCTGGACAGTGCCAGTCTCAATCTCCAGCGTATTTATCTTGGAAAGGAAGGGGCAGCACAAGATGCTTCCTCTGACAGAGTAAATAACACTGGTCGTAGTTTTTTAAGAGCCAAAGAGACCAGAGAGGTTTTCCAGATGTATGCTGGTTTTGCTGGTTAGCTTATGTAGGGATTAGTCAACCTAACCCCTTTTAGTATGTGTATTTGGATCTTTAAAATATAATTGTCATTTATTTTTGCTAAATTGTATAATCTTTAGCTTGTTGGAGAGTGATGCTCTGAAATTCCTCCTCTTAAAGAATAGAGAGAAGCATAGCAAAAGCTGTAAATGAGAATGCTCCTGTATGCTGCTGTTCCTTTATTCCCCCCCCCCCCCCCCCCGTTGTTTCAAAACCATAATTTATAGAGGTTATTCTCTTCAGTACTGTATTAAGTAAACAACCTTAATCCAGAAGCATTGACAGTTTTGCTCTGGTTTTCCCCACATCTTTGAAGATGCCTGTAGCAGTGAAGAAGGAAGAAGGCGTAATAGAATTTAATATTTGACACATTTTAAGTAGAGAACATCTACCTCTTCAAAATGAGATATCTCCGAGTGATTTTCCCCACTGTTATTCTCTTGGCACTGTACTGACTAAGTCCCTACATAACATTCACTGCACAAAAGATGTAGCAGATAATACTGCATTTCAACTTTATAATCAATACCTATCATGCTAAAAGAGTGAAAGTCACCTTGGGGAGAAGACTACCACTTCTTGCCTGTCGGCTGGAACACTGCCATGTGTTAAAGGGAGCCTATCTGTAAGTGGCTCAGGAGAACCCAGTAGAGCAAATTAGATGTGTGTGTGCTTGTGTTAATGTTTGCTTTTTTTTCTTTCTTCAGGCACCTTTTATTTTTAATCTTTGAAATGCTAAAAGATTGGAGAGATTTAGGTCACTTTTATTCATTGTAAATGATGGTTTATAATAACAAACTGTGAAATCAATCTGTATACAAAGTTGTTTCATTTCCAGTCCATCTATTTGCCTTGTGCTTTCTAATAGTCAGCAAGGCCAGATCTTTCCCAACAGGGATTATCTGCTGCTCTGGCTTCCTAGCGCCAGCGATGGGAAAGTGCTTCTGACTGAAACTCTTTGGTTGTGGTGGTGCCAGGTACCCCGAGATGCAGTTCGTCGAAACTTTGCAGAAAATTCAAGGGAATTAGGTAATAGAATAGGAATGGATTTCAGCTGAAGTTGAGGGCCCTTTGAAAATGTGAAATGTTAAGCTTAAAATTGAAGGGGAGAAATTTGAGCTGTTGTTTTGAAAACCCATGGGGCGAGTTCTTACACAGCATTTAATAGAAAGGTAATAGCTTCAACCTGCTTGGGCTGATTAATTTTTATAGTCTGTAGTTCAAAAATGAGCTCTCAGAAATGTCAGAATGCTTTTATCCTCGCGCTTTCCTTCTCATCTGTTTTTTGGTTTATGACATAGTTTCAACAAAATTTTTAGTGCTGTCAGCTTTTATAATGTACTTAATTTATCAAAAAAAAAAAAGGCAAAACAAAACCAACATCAATAACAAAATGGAAGACAAAATTATAGGCACTTGCTAAGGTGGCTGCATTTGACCATGATAGCCCACTTCAACTGAAATCTCAGTGCAGTCTTTCCTCCTCTTGTGTATGAGCACTGCGCACTTCGAGGGATCCACTTGTACCATCTGCACGTGGATCCAGTAAGTCCAATCATTGGATATTTTCATGTTTGTTCTCCATCCCTCAAGGCAAATAGAAGGATGAGGGACAGAAAAATACAGAAGCTGCTTCAGATGTGTAAATATTTCTTTTGAGTTCTGTTGGAAAATTTATTTCCAGAAACAGAATTAGTGAAAACATCACGATGGGGCCTGTAGGGGCAAAATAATTGTTCTCTGGGAGGGAGAACAACGGTAGGGTTAGCAAACCTGACATGTAGTTATATTCTGGGGCAGGGGGAGCAGCAATGAAAGCACGCATTTGTAGTCTTAATAACATTTTGGTTCCAGAGGTTTTGAATAAGTTGGTGTATTAGAACTTGTTCTTTTTTTACTGTGGTTGAAACCTTAATATAGTTTACAGGAAATAAAGAATTGCAATTATACTTTAAGCATACTCAGACAACCTCTTCACAGGGAAATAATCTGAAGCTTTCATCTGGTACTCTATGAGATTGTAGCACTGAAATGATTGAGCACCTTTGATTTGTAATCGGGCTAAAAAAACCCGCTTTAAACGGGTTTTCTTTAGAGATGGAAAGTAAACAGAGGAAGTTAAATTACACTTTCTCAAAGTAACTTGTACCTCTAAATTTTTCATTAGAGCATATCTGTAGTGAGGAGCTCATGCTAATAAATCTTTCTCAAGATTGGGTGCATCTGAGGAATCAGGTGTCTTTCAGATGAGACAGCCTGCTGTCTCCCATTTGGGATAGCTTTGTTCTCTCTGCCTAATGCATCAGTATTAAGGAAACCACAAAAACGTTGGGAGAGAAGATTACTGTGCTGTTAGCTGCTCAAGACTGCCAGTGCTCTTTTAAGAAATACAAATGAAACGTTCCCTTGAGCTGGATTTCCTGAAATAAAGATGTTTCGTTTGTTGGGTTTTGTTTTTGTTTTGCTTGGAAACCTAATAAATGGACCTTGCTCTGTGTGCTGGCTAATTGCTTCCAAAAAGCTTCCCTTTATTGTCCTGTAGGCACCAAAGTCTGTTTATCACCAGATAAATCTTCTATCTCAGTGCCTGCCCCTGACAAATGAGCCATGAGTACAAATACTCCCTCTCTTTCAAAATATAAAAAGACTGAGTTTGATTGCCCCACCATAACACCTTTAGCATTACTGAATGCTTTTATGCTATGAGAAATGTGTACTTTAATGCTTGAGTGAAATGGTCCTTTTTATGTGTCTGACAAGGGGATTTTGATCGTCCTGATTCTTTCCACTCGTTAATAGGGGCAGCACTCAAAAAATAAGAGGTGAAGCTGTGCTGACATTGTAAACTTGTTCTTACATGCACTGGCTTACGCTAAGTGTGTCTTTTCTGACTAGCCACAGCCATTGAAAACTTGTTGATGCTAGTCTCAAAGGCAGGAAATAAAGCAAATTGGGAAAAAATTGCAAATGAATCTCCTGTATTCTGTGTTGGTCTTATAAAAGAAAAAATATCTGTAAATGCTCTGTAGAGTAGCAGAGCATGGTGAAAAACTCATTAAGTGTAACTGGTAAGTCAGAAATTGCCGAGGAATTGATTTTCAAAGTGTTCTGAAATTCTGCCTTGTGTTTTTTGTGTACATGTACTGATGATTTTTAGACAATTGTCCTTGCCGTAACATTTCTGCGGTGTTACCTCATCCTGTTTGACAATAACAGTGATTTTCAAAAAAAAAAAATAATTTAAGCAGTCAAAAATGAGCAAGGGTCCAGAATTGGCGGTAGGAATGCTGGGTGAAGACATACAGCAGCGATGCCACCGCTGCAAAGCTTTTGTCCACAGATCCTGCAGGTTAAAGCTTGTTCCTTCTTTTGTGCTATTGCTGTAGCCAGGCGTGGTTTATTTGGTATCTTGCATTGTCTGATCTTGACAACTTTACGAAAAATTACACATGACAAACTATGCAAGCATGGCAACATAGGCCTTGAAAGGAGAAACACGGAATTAGATTTAAAATACCTGGCTCCTGTTGAATAGTGCTGAAAGAAGGGGCGTTGTGAGGTTATGCAAGTGTTCTTCCTGGCATCTAGAAAGCTCCCTTTTTGTTCCTTCGTGAGCAAAAGGATCAATTTCTGATTCATCAAATCACTGAAACACTACCTTCCTTCTTGTTATCCCTGTTACTGGTTCCCAAATTCAAGAATGCAAAGGCCGAGCCCCATGCATCCAGTTTTGTCATTGCTTTGCAAAACTCGCATATTTCAGGCCTGAGAAATGTTGCTTTTTCTGGTCTTAAGAGATCACTTAGGAACATATTACTTTGAATAAAACTTTTGTTTCAGACTTCGGTAGGAGAACACTGAGCTGTGTTGCCTTGTGTATATCTACTTCACAAAGAGCTACTGTAAGCTATGCCAGCTTTTTCTTCTCTAAACGCTGTCTAGTTTTGTAAATGCCGTGACAGTAGTCATGCTTATAACCGAGTGGAGAGTGGAAGTATTGTGAGCAGGTAATAAGCAAAATCCGCTGTTGGATTCTGTGTCACACAATAAATGTTTCGTTTCTAATTTCCTTTCTTTTAGTTATTAAAATGTGTGCTTTTAAAAAAAAAGGGGAAAATGAAGACTTGGAGGCATGAAAGCCAGCATCTTTCCTGATGTTTACTTACTGAGGAAATCCCTTTGGATGGAAGAGGAAATTTCTTTCAGCTCTGGCCCAAATTAGATACTAAGGTTGCGTTGGTACCTGGCTATGCTTTATTCAGCATTGTGATGCTGTTTAATTACGCTGTTGGTGGAGAGCCAGTTGTGCTGCTTTCAGTCTTGCAGGATTTCATTATTTCATTAGGCTGAAGTATCATTTTTTTTCTTCCTTCTTCTCTGTTTGGGCTTTCTCTGTGAAAACATCTGGTTAGAGGACATGTCTGGAGCCGCTTCAAGAGATGTACTCTTAATTATTTTGTTTTAGCAGCAGCTTGGCTAATCTGGTGCCAATCTAAATGTTTAAATCAGAGGCTATAGGTCAAAATATATATTTGGACTTCAGAGTCACTGCGCAGTCTAGGGATACATGTTATAGGTACTGTTTCTCTTGATGTATGCATTTCATTCTGCAGCTTATGTGAAGAAAAGTGTTATTTACTGATGCTTATTTACCTCTGTAATACTTTAGAAACCCAAAATATCTGTTAACAATTTTGTTTTGTGTTTCCACCATTCCTGTGTGTGTTATTTTGTTGTTTGGTTGGGCTTTTTGTACAAAGGGATGAAAGTCGGCATCTGCTGGGGTCAGGGTAACTTTTTACAGGTTAAAGGAACTTTCTTAGGGTTAGGGTAAGGATAGATTGGCTTCTGCTGGACTTTGTATTCTCCCCAAAATAGCTTTTGCTGGTCATTCTGGAAGACAGTACAGAAGTTGATGGGCCCCAGATACCAACCAAAACAGAAAATCTTTTGCTATTGTGTCAATAGTAGTGGCTTTTGTCTGGCACTGTCTTACGTAGATTACCAGACCTTTCCCACAAAGGCAGAATGTTCTTGGAAACTCTTGAGGAGTCTTTGTTCTTACCCTTTAGCAAGAAGCCCTGAACACAAGTGCCCTCTGGGCACTTACCATTTCCAGTTTTTGTCAGTTGTGTGAAATATCTGTGATGAAATGAAATGTGATTTATAGGAAGAAAAGATAAAGACGTATTTGTTTTCTTTAATGTTTTAAACTCGTCTAGCCTGCTGTGTTTCGGGTAGTTGCAGTTGCAAAAGCTGTGTAGCATTCATGTTTGTTATTGCCAAATAATGTCACCAAAATAATGGAATGGCACCAACTACCTGTTGGGCTTCTATGGTGATGGTTGGATGTAAGCATGTCTTAAAAGAGAGAGCAGTTGTGCTGTCTAAAAGCTAGAAGCCCAAAACTTTTCTGTTTGAGGTCACAGTTTCCTAAATATTACTGTCAAATTTGAGCTCCCTCAGGTTACACAGTGGTACAGATCGGGCAGGAGCATATAACTGTATTTCTGTCAAACTAGAGAATGTGGTGTGGTACTTAACACTGTTTGTGGGAGGACAGGCTGTGGCTCCTCAACATTGTAAAGTCTGCTCTAGGAAAGATGCCTCCTGAAAACTTCTTGGGCAAATTTGAACTGGTGTAATGACTTTGCACCGCTTCCACGCACTGTCACATGGCTGCAGTGGTTTTAATTTGATACTAAGAGTCCCAGAGTGCACTTAACTGTGACTCTATGACCTGTCTTTTCAGCTTCTTATAGAAATATGTTCCTACTATTAAATCCTAAACCAAATAGGTGAACTCGGGAGTACCCCAGTGCTTCCATTCAACAGGCATGTCACTGTAGTACACTTTGTGATGATCTCTCCCCATTTTACTGTTCTAGCTCCCCATATGTCTCATCACATTGTGCAGCAAGGAAAAAATTAACATATTTATTTGCTACTTCTTCACAGGTTACCAAAATGGTCAAAACAGTCACTACCAGAACAGTGCGTCAGGTGCCGCTTGGGCCTGATGGCCTGCCGCCAATGGATGGATCGTCTCCCATGGGCAGCTACACAGATTCAATAGACAGAAGGTACATGAAAAATGGGGAGCGGTACATCACACCACAAGCATCTTCCACATTAACCAGATCTTACAACTACAACGACTCTTACCCTGAGAGCCATGAAGGCCAGTATCGACCTTATATTGGTCACGATGGTTATGGAGATCTATCTGATAACTATGGCAGCTTGTCTCGTGGTGTCAACTACCGTCCTCGCTATGCCTATGTACCAGGAAACAGTTACAGGCCAGATGATGGTAGCTTCACTTTGCCAAGCAGAAGGGATAACTACGGTCCTGTCGCCCAGCCTCAGGTGCCAGTGGGTAGCAATGTTGACTTGAACCGCTCCCAGCCAGAACGCTTCCAGCCAGAGCCCTATGGACTGGAAGATGATAACCGCAGTCTTGGAGTAGATGATGAAGGATATGAACTGGATCCTGATTACTCCACTGTGAACCGGAGAACATCTGCAGGTGTGCCAGAGAGAGGAAGACCTCACAAAGGAAGGTAAAACCCATTTGTTTTTTACAATGCTAATCTGCAGCTGTTTTCCTTAGTTGAACGTGTACATTTGAACTCTTAATGGTCTGGTAAGTTCTGGAATTACTTGACAGAAAAATAGGCAGAACAATCATTTCATTAGCCCATAAATGACTGCAAAATGCACAAGAAATACAGAAGGGATTGAGGGTAATGCTCAAGAACCCCTTTCACTGTGTTTCTGGGCTCCTTAGTTTAGGTTGAATTTAGAGAGAAAGAGATGATCTTGTAGAAGAGGACTAAGTTACTTTTTTTTTTCCTCTTCCTAAAAAAAGAAGTGTTGTGACTGCATATTGGTATCCCAGAGCCATCTCACGCTAGCAAGGTGAAAAGATGGATTTGTAATCTGTGAGACTTCTGACAGGTCTGGTTATGTGCACATCTGCCAAACAAAAATTTTGAGCAGCTGGTTGGGGTTGCAGATGAGCTGATACCCAGTGGTGAAGGGATGCCGTGTTATATAAAAACTGTCTTGTGAGGTGTTTGACAGCCTCAGCTGCTGATCCTGTGCTGGGTTGTGCTGAACCTCGCTGAAGTACTTCAACATTCTGTAAGACTAGATCATTATTTTGTCCTGTGCCTATATAAAGGGGAGATAAGACCATCTGTCTTGCACTGAATGTAACTAAGGTGACCAGTTACAAATTACTGCTGGTTCAGTCCTCTTTCCAGGGGATGTTCTATTTTATGCTGTATTTTCTGATATTAGCCATTTATGCTGGGCTCGCAGCTATCAGCTCTTGCATTTGGAAGGAAAAAAAAAACAAACCACCAAACCAAACAAGCTTGGGAAGAGTCTTATTACTCAGCTGAAAGTCATCTTCTGAGTATGAACCTGAAAAACTTGTATACTTTGTTTTCCAGGCAGCATACAAACTTCTGCGTGTGCCTGCACGAAGTCATGATTCACGTTTTGATACGGATTTAGTTCTCGTTATTTTCCTTTTAATTTAGAGTAGTTTTCAGAGCTGTAAAGAGACTCTGGAACCCACCTGCCTCTGTGTGTGTAGATGGTCTTTAGACTTAATACTTTGGACTGAAGGCTTCGCTTCAGCAGCAGTAGTTGTCAGTGGGATTTGGGTAGGCCTTTTCGCTCTCTTGACTTGGGAGCACTGCTGCTTGGAGATGTTGCGTCATTCATGGTTTCATTCATACTTTCATAGATCTATATTCCTTCACTTTTTTGGAAGTTCATTTTAAAGCTAAATGGAATGAAGCAACTGAAAATTGTCGTCTATATTTAAAAAAAAAAAAAAAAAAAAAAAAAAAAAAAAAAAAAAAAAAAAAAAAAAGAGAGAGAAAAGGTATCAGGGCATATCTCCCAGAACCCCCTTTAAGTCCCTTGTGACATCTTTGGTCTCGCAAGCTTGCCAATCCGTGCAGCCACATCAACGTTTTGTGGGGCTGAAGGGAATACCTGCAGCCAGTGCTGCCAAAACACTGGTCAATCTATCAAACTTTAATTGGTGCTCCCCTGCATCTAAGCAAGTTTACAGTTCTCATTAAAAACGGTCAGGCTGCAGTGCTTTTAAATTTTTATTACCATTTTTTAAAACTGTATGCATGATGAATAATTAAATGTATTCTTAGAACCTACCATTTGCATTTTTAAAGTTTGTGTGTTTGTTTTTTTTTTAAACATCCCTTTGATTTATTGTTCCTTGCAGTTTGGATAGGACCAATTCACAATTTTTGTTTTACGTTTCTTTTGTTGTGAGGTTTTTTCCATATTCAGTATGATCAAGAGGCTTTGACAAGTAATTAGCCTGACTGTGGCAGCAAACTTTAGCTGGTGAGAACATAAGAAGATTGCACGAGGGCCTCTTCATAAGTAGTTACTTTTTGACATTTCAAAGAAATACTTGAATAATAAACCCACATTTCAGATACGCTACTGATCTACAAGAAACTAAAGACTACAAATAGTGCTTTGTATTAGGTGAGGGCAATTACTACTTGATTATTCCTCTTTAGGTTTTTTAAAATAAGTTGTTCCTTGCAGAAATGATCAATGTGATAAATTGATGGCACTTTTGATTTCAAAATGTTTGTATGTGTAGAGTAGGTATAACAACAACACTGTTAGAAGCTTTTCTGCATGACACCAACTTTCAGCTTGGGCATCTTCATTCTGTCACGAACAGAATTTTTCTGCTGGCTAACTCGCTGGGGAAACGTAAGTTATGCTCTCATTTTCTTCCCAGTAAGCGCTGCCCTTGTTCGTTCATAGTGTAAAGGCAGAATAAGGATCCTTACCATCAGTTCCTAGTTTTGATGCTGTTCTGTCCGAGAGGACCGAGTGGAGGTTTCTCCTCTGAATCTGTGGTAGTGAGTCTCATCCCCTGTGTGCTGAGGAGGCAACCCAGCTGTGTCTGGAGGGGATCCTAGTCAAGGGGATTACAAGTACAGATTGTTCTTTCTATCCCTTGCCTGCTCCATTTGATCACAGAGATAAATATCTGTTGTGCTTTCCTTCTGTCATCACCAGCCTCATTTTAAGCTACTTATATTTCATTTTAAATCAGGGAAAAATGTGCCTCTTCACAAACATCTACAAATCCAGATAAGTGCACAAAAGCAAATATCCCCTCTGTTGGCTCTTCAGTGCTTGTGGCTGGGTTTGTATCTTGTTTTCTTTTATACTGCGTCTCTGCTGTACGAGATACTATTTTCTGCAAGAATAATACCTGGCACTTAACGTTCTTTTCCTCAGCATGTGCTCTGGTTTGGTTTAAGTCAGCTTGCATAAGTTGAGGTGGTAGGTTTTTGGGGTATATAATACTGATTTAATATTATGGAAATATACTTGCAAAGGTATTTACACACCTTTAATTGGTTTTATGCCCTTTTTTATGATAGTCTTTAAAAATATGTAGTCTTATGGTGTTGCTAGGTGTTTTATATACAGTCCTTTTTGAAAAAGAGGCAGGAAGTACTGAATATTTTTCATTCACAAAAAAATCCCTACTAGAATTTGAATATTTTTTAATCATTAAATTGAAGGTAACACAAATGAGCAGGAAAAAATGGCAAGTCGTACTTAATCTTATTTTTTTAAATTATCTTCTCTTCAACTTCTAATTTCTTGCCTCTTGGTAATTTATTTCCAGAGTGCATCACTACAGTTTGCACTTGTACTGGCATTCATGGGACTTGTTTTTCCCCTGAAAACTCTGGAGCAGCTATTGCCAGTGTTACTATTCCAGACTAGACAGGATATGAATTTTTAATGTTGACTGAATGAACAACAAAACAGTTTTCTACTGTTAAATTTTCTATGGTAGAACCCTGATCTAAGAAAGTGAGGCTATATTTGGTGGTCACTTCATGATCCAAATTATTATTATTACCAGGAAACGAGCCAGATTTTGGATGAAATAACTGTAACACTAGGTCTTGCCTTCTGCTATGTACAGACAGCGCGAGAATATTGGTATCGCATACATGTTAGTCTCATTCTACTTCTGGTGTCTTTTTTCTACAGAACGTAAAGGCTTGTATTTGTAGATAAACTTCAAGTCAGTACTTCTGGCCTAACTTCAACCATTTCAAGTGTGGTGTCTCGGCAGCACCCATGCAGGTATCCTTGAGGCTGGGGAACTGTCTGTCGCTGCAGATCGGCCTCTTTGGATTAATGCCCAACCGTAAGTGTGACCCCAGGATGTAGATACCATTGGGATGTTGTCTAGTTTGGGGCAGGAGTTTATGGACATGCCTGGGCAGATCTCAGTTTGTTGATCTTCTGCTAGCAGAAGACTGACGTGTGGCTGAGTTCTATGTGGCAGGCAGCAACCTAAGTCATCTCGTCCATTAGCAGCTTTTAGGTGGTTCTGGTCAAGGAGATTTCATTTTAACCATATGGCCCATAACTCAGACTTGTCTCAGCAGAGGATTCAGTCCAGTTTTGAATCCTCTTGTGCATCCTCCTATCGGAGAACAGAGGCTGGCAAAAGTAGGACCTCATTCTGCAAAGTCTTTAGATTTCCTCTTCAATGTTTGGCACAAAGTTCCCTACTGAAATCCCAAGCCTTTCTGGTCTTTTATCCTAAGTGGACACCAGCTGCAAACTGTGATGAACGTAACACATGTATAAATTGTTGAGGATTAAATGGGTAAATCCTTCACCTGTTTACTCAAATGTGCCTGTGTTGAAGCCACAAGGAAGAGGATAAATCCACAAACTCTCTCCCAGTTTTTAGCTGTGCTAGAATGTGTTTTGATCAATTCCCTGAGACAGGTGATTAGTGAGACCCACAGCATCCTAAAAACTCAGCTGTCTTGCTACAAACAGATGGAAGGCAAGATGCTTATTGTAGTCAGCAACTCTGGCGTACTACCAGATCTCTTCAGTCTCGAGAGTAAAGAGCTCTTGGGCTCCTGAGCACAGGTGACGGTATCTGCTGAAGCTCTCATTAGTCCTCCTTCTGTGCCCAGGGGCTTGCCTTTCCAAGGTAGCTGCTCTGCTAGTGTGAAAGTGAAAAATTGCATTTGCTCCCCCCCCCCGTCCGACTCCAAAAGATTCCTTTACTCTCTCTCTGTCTAAATGTGTTGCTGATTTTACCCATTTGTCTTCAGAAACTGTGTGTGTTTAACTTGCTTTTGACTTCTTTGCTCTTGCCTAGGCTGCACTTCTCTGTCCCCAAGCCCCCTGTTAAAGGAGAGGAGATGGGACCTGACCTCGCCAGACCATCGTCTCTCACACAGAGTGGGGGTCTCTGTCTGCCAAGGCAGCCAAAAGCCTTGTGGTAGTTTGGTGTTGAGCTGCATGATCAGTTATTTTGCTCCTTTGCAGGTGATCTGTTTTGGTAAACTGCTTCTCTTCAGTGCTGTTAAGCAATGGCAGAGCTGATATTTAGAGCTTCCCTTGTGAAATATTTCAGGATTCTTTTCCTTTAATTACAGTGTGGCGGTTTGGGCTTTTTCTCCTTTTTTTTTTTTTTTTTTTAACCTTCTTCAGACTTGATCACTGTATCTAGTCATGTGAATCTGAATTGGTGTGATACTTGCCTTCGCTGAGCTTTCTTGTACAGCTCAAGTTCAAACCAGCATCTTAGACTTTCTAGATAATTATGTGGGATCTTGAAGGGTCAAGGGTCTAGATGTTATCTTTGTGCCAGGTAAAGTAATTGGGTTTTGTTACTGGTGCATTCTTGACACTTTTCATCCTATAGATGTATGTTGGATCTGATCTGCGTGGGCTTATTTCAGCAATAGTGTTTCTTGTGTTCATCCTTTCACTACACATACTTGAGCAACACTGTCTTGTTTCAAAGTAGCTGTCTTTGTGTACTAAAATGGTCATGTTAGACGTGCCATCCTATTTTTTCACTGAGGAGAGAGTCCAGCAGAATCAGGTTCAGATTGTCAGGAACAGAGTTATAAGTGGATGGTTCACGTAAGAATGAGATTGTATGAAAATGCCAACCATTGTTAAAAGTCACTTAAGGTTCAGGCTCTGTTTCTTTGAGGATGTTTTGCTTCTGCTGTGGGGATGGGGCCAGCAGTATGTGCTGTGGTCACCACTTTGCTACTGAGCAGGAGCTGGTGGGTTCTAAGCAGTGCTGCCCTCCCCACCACCACCTGCGTGATTCATCCTAAACCGTCTGCAGCTCTCCATACCAACGGCACTCAGGAATGCAACCTCTTCCTGGCAGCATGAAACACTTAGCATCTTCCCGTATCCTGTTCTACCCCAGCTCTGTGTCCTGGGGATTTCATCAGAGAGGGATCATCAAAGGCAGGGATCATCAAAGCCCATTGGCTGTCTTTGGTGTATCAGTAGCTTTGTATCAGAAGAATGAAACAAAAAACCCTTTTTAAAAAAAAAACAACTTTGTTAGAATAAGTAACAAGTTGGGATGTGATCTTTCTTTTTTCTTTTTTTAATGACTGATTCTTCAGGTATTCACATTCATATTTAATAACTAATGATGTGATAATTTTAAAAAAAGTTTGAATTGTTGGTACAAGAGTAGTGCGCTCTCTTGTCATGACAGTGTTGCAATTTAAAGTCCTGAATCTTTATTTTTATTTATTTTGGGCAAATATAATGAAACCAAGGAGTTTTGTGTGGCACAGGGGGAAGACTACAGCATGAGGAAGAAGAGCCCATCTGAGTGGTTCTGTTTGGAAGACTTCGTGGAAACAATGCAAACAAACTGCATCCCCAGACAATCATTATCTTTGTGTATTTGCGTGGATAAGAAGGAGGGAGAAACTTAATTGTGCAGGTGTAACTGAGGTGGTGTACGGTTATCGCGCGGGCAGCTCATAGGACTGAGGCGTGCTGAACTGCGAGTTACCGAGTCAAGCAAGCAACAGCTGTGTAGAGGGCAATTATTAAAATTAATCTTCTGCTTCTTTTCTTTTATTCAGTCAGTAAGAATTGAACATGAGGATGAGTTTGAGAAATTAGTTTCTGTTGTAGTTTTAATGCTGGTTGTCCCAAATTTGCATATGTAAAAACAGAATTTTCTTTGAGGAGTAGTAAAGGGGTTTTGTTATTACTTCTGCCCTGTGTATATGCACAAAAGTAAATCTTCTCAATGCTGTGACTTTCTTCTTGGAATGATGGAAACAGCTTTGTTCTGCAACAGAAAATACAACGCCTGTCCAGACATTGTAAATTACTGTGTAGAGCAAGTACTGAATTATACATACACAAATAAATGCATCGATAAAAGGATTTCTTCAGATTCATTCTGAGTTTTGGATACTGGCCCATTTTTATCCTTTCATTCAGTTTATGATTTAGAACAGCAATTAAAGCAACTTAAAGTCAGTGGAGGCGCTTTTAACATTAAAAGCGTTAATTGTACAAGACTAAATTCAGTTTCCACCTCCGGTTGCTCTTCCCCCCAGAGTCTGGTTTAATTAGCGGTCCCTTTAGGATACCAGCAAGCTCCATTTTCTTTCTGAGGTCTAATGGTCTTATGCTTCCTTCAGCATGACATCAGAAATGGTTCAGTAACATCAGCCAGTGCTTAAAATGAAAGTTTTTAAGAATCATTTTGTAGCAATTAAAACTTACTTGCTTGACTGAGATAACTACGTACTGAGATAGCAGCTAATCTATTCAGGAAAAAGCAGTAAGGTAAAAACCTGCTGCTGTTTAAAAAAAAATAAAATAAAATACATAAGTCATTTATGTTAACATCTGTTAAGAGTAATATTAGAGGAAAGGGAAGATGAAGAAAAAAAATCTTCTAGACTTGAGGTTTAAAGCAATGGGATTAATGGGAATTTTGATTCAGCTCCCCAGTGGGTCACCTCAGCTCTTCATCCTTCTCAGCCAGGTTAGCGAGCTGGGTGAGCCTTTGGGGCAAAGCCTGAGGGCACATAGATTGCAAAGTTGAAAGTGTTGGTGGGAGTTCATAACTGTTAGGTGCAAGTCGCCTTATTGCCCTGTGGGCTTATTCACATATTAGATGGAAGAATTTGTGACCACTGGGTCACTGTGCACAAGCTTCAGATTTCCTTTTGTACTTCTCCTAAGGGCTGAAGCTTTATCTCACAGGTGGGTGCACTGCCCGTGCGCTGAAGCTGCCCTGCACGAACCGTGCATGCTCTGGAGGATGAAAGGTGTCACTTTGAATAAGGGATGAAGTATATCAGTGAATCTCAAAAACAAATTCTGAAGTTCTAAATGCCTTTCCTTACAGATCTCTTGCAGAAATGGTCTGTCTTCAGCAGCTCTTTGTAGGAAGTGATTGGAGCAGGGGGAGATTTTTTTCTGAAGGTTAGAGGTTACAGTTGCAGGGGTGGCTGTTAGAGAAAAAGAAGTATTTGTCAAATACTGATTTTTAAAATTTTTTTTTTTAAGAATATGGGCACTTGTAGTGTGAGAATGTACTGTGTTAGAATATTTTCAACTGTGTTGATTGTAACTTTGCCCTTTGTGTGAACTAGGACATTAATATCTAAGTAGGCACGTTAGCTGGTTGTGACTGACCTTACTTGAGTTTCACACAGTGAATTATGGCACAACAAGATGGGTGCCATTCATTCTAATGCTGTAAATGATCTTAAGAGTGTCTAAAATCCAGGTTAGCTGTTGATCTGGAGCGGAAAGCTCAGAGTACAGGACTTGTTTTGGATGCCCAGCAGATTACTCTGATGTTAAAAGTTGGACCCAGGTCTCTTGACCATCAGCCTCTTACCGGTATTCCGAATGATTCTGTGCAAGATAAACTTTTATTACATGCTTGGATTCAGGACTTACGTTTTCCATCATCTTTGACATTGTTATGTGTATTGATGTACTCGTGTAGTTCGGTATATTTGTGTGAGCATCAACATGGAAATGTAGTGGAACTTCTCAGACTTGCTGAAAAGTGTCTGTGGTCTCTACCCAGGCCTTGAATGCCTTTAATTAGAGTTTTGGTTTGTTGCAGAAGTAGCAGCATTAATGAAGCTCAGTGTTTCCTACTAAATGTAATCCAGCTCGATCATAATTGTTTTGCTAAGTGACCAAAATGAAAGCAATCTGTTTGATGACTTGCAGTTCCTGTCATCATTGCATTGCTAGCCAAACAAATACTGTGCTGTAGTCCCATTACTGCTGAATACTCAGCTATGGTTAATTTTCAAGTTACTACAAATAAATTATTTGAAAGTGTAAATATGCTGCCTGTAATGATGTTTGTGATATTAAAAGGTTTGCTCATGGCTGAAAACTCCACACTGACTCAGTGGTACAGAGTGTTTAAATGTGCTCTTTTTTTTCCCCCCTCTTTCTTTCTCTTGGGACTGTTGCTGCTTACAGGGGCTACGATGACCCCATCGAGACAGAGATGGTTGAAGAGAGGATACCTTACCTTCATGGTGGCTACGCAGCACCGCTGGCACAGCCAGAGAGAGGAAGCATGGCTAGTATTGACCGTCTGGGGAAGCGCTCCCCCTCTGTTGACAGCATTCGTAAAGACCCCAGATGGAGGGACCCTGACCTCCCTGAAGTGATTGCCATGCTCAGCCACCCTATTGATCCAGTCAAGTCTAACGCCGCAGCCTACTTGCAGCACTTGTGCTACGAGAATGATAAAATCAAAAAGGACGTGAGGCACCTTAAGGGGATACCTATCTTGGTGGGCCTACTTGATCATCCAAAGCCAGAGGTCCATCGTAAAGCCTGTGGGGCTCTCAGAAACATCTCCTATGGGAAGGATAATGAAAACAAGGTGGCAATAAAGAACTGTGATGGGATCCCTGCATTGATCAGACTATTGCGAAAAACAAATGACATGGAAGTCAGAGAGCTAATTACAGGTCAGTGTCTGTAGCTTTTTTAATGAATTACCCTTTAGAGGAGTCCTTTCAGCTTCAGGAACAAGAATTTCTGGAGATTAGAGCATTGAAGGAGAATTTAGATCACTGGCTGCAGCTGTTTCTTTTAGTTGCACCACATTTGTGGTGTGAGTAAGCCTAAGGCAAACGTGCCCTTCAGGAGGAAATGGAGATCATCTGTGTACGTAGCACACTCGGGTTTCCCTGGCTGCTGAGAGATGAATGATGCTTCTTGGATGTAGCATGCACCTGCATGTGGTTGGGTTACTGAAGCTTAAATGAGTTATAGCAACTTCACTGACAGGTAATTTGTAGTGCGCTTGCCCTCAGCATGTTATAATCATGAGGTAAGATATGCTAATCTAAAACTTTCCTTGTTAATCTCTTATAAAACAATCCTGCTACCGTGTCCCCACTACTTCATATTGATAGAACAGTCAGTCTCCTCAGGAACACTTTCAGCCTCTGGTGTTGGGGACTCTGAGGCTGTATATAAAGTTGCAGCACTTCTGGGCTGGAAAACTCAGAATGCAAGGAGCGTAGAGTCTGCTGTTGAGATGCTTTGGACACGGGGTTTGCTTGTTGCAATAATCGGAAAAGGGAGAATTACATTTTGAAGTTACGGAGTTTGTGCACACTTTGCAGGGAGTTTTCAATCACTTGTAACTCCATTATTCAACCTGGTTTTTGTTTGAACTTAGTCTTGGACATCATCCAAAAAGAGTAATAAAGTATATGCCAAGTTTCAAAGTTCAGCCATTAAGTGGAAAAGGGTGGAAAAGTATGTCAGTTCTTAAACTAAGGAGAAATATATTGTTTTCAGCCTCCCATAACTCATGAGGAGTGAAGTGGATTTCCCTTTCTCTTCTCAGAAGCAGCAGGGGATGTTTGGATGGAGATCAGGGCAGTTGCAATGAATTTCAGTGCCAGAACAGAATTTTTCAGAAAGTTTTGTGAGTGCAGAAGTGGGTCCAGGGCTGCAACTGTTTAGCTACCTTATATCAGTGTTGGATTCTCCAGGCAGACCCTATTGCAAACATGGATTAAGCTATTAGAAGTAAATACCATAATTCTATAATCGCCTCAAAAAAACTATAGCAACTCTCCAAGTTTTTACTGGTAATCATAATTCTCTGAGATGAACAGTGGCTTTGGGAGTTCCAACTGTTTTTCCCCAGCCATTACAGGATATTTAGCAAACTAGGTCTAAATATACAGTGTAGAAACTAGCAGGGATATTTTTCCAGTCATTTTCCAGTGAAGGTAAAGGAGAGCTGTCTGTTTTGTCAGAGAACCTCTAAGTTTGTGCTTTGATCGCTATCTGTGCTTTGTCTCTTAACGTGGGAACTCGGTAGGTAGTATTTATATTCCATTTGTTGCACTCACTTAGTATGATGGCTGACTTTTTTTTAAATAAAGAATATCTGTTTATCTACTGTTCTAGTTTACTCAAAACTCATTTCTGGAGTGCTGAGAAGGAATAAATTTATTTCTTTAGATTCGAGAAAGGAGAAGCCAGTCTATAATTTATTCTGAAGGAATATCATTATAATTCTAAGCGGTAATCAGTCACTTTTGAGATGGCAAAAACAAACTAGATGTTTTCCCTTTTCACTCTAAATGGCGATTGCTTTGATTTCCAGTTGATTAATTAGTTGCACAGTTCAAATGCATTTTACTTGACAATAGCTCCTGCTAATTAAATGTAGTATTTTTATTCCACTTTGGGTTTTGCTATTTAAAGCTCTTTACTACCCTTACTGAGAAAGGAACCAGGAATACTGAGGGCATTAACCTAAACAGATGTCCAGCAGCAGATGATGTGCATTTAATCTCCACCTAACCAGGAATAATTTCATTCCACTTCTAAAATGATATCAACAGATCCGGTGTGAGATATTCAAGCATCAGTAGAGAAGAGAAGAGTATTCCGGTAATGCCGCTGTGACTGATGCTGATGTACTTGCAGTCAGTGTTCAAAGGCTCGGCTGATAACGTGGAATTGTCCATTCGAAAAATGAGCTCCAAAAGTCAGCAGAGAGAAACAAGAGCCAGCTTGAAGTGCAAAGGGAGCATTCAGCCAGGGCTGCTACAAAAGGGCTGTGTTTTGCCGCCTCAAAAATTCAGATCACAATTCTGATGTTCTCATGGTAGAAATCTTAACTTCCTATCAGGGTACTTTTCCCTAGTGATAAAGCAAAGTCTACCTTTGCCATGAAAGTTTTTCATTCTGTCTGGAGTGAAATCTCTGGGGACTTCTGCAGCAATGCAAAAAAAAAAATAAAATAAGAGAAGGAAGAAGAGACACCAGCATTCACCGTTTGCTTGTTTATTTCTTTTAGCAGGCTGCAAAGTCAAGTTTGGTATGAGACATTGACTTTTCTGTGGTTTAATATTTCTTTAACTCAATACTGGCTGCATTTCAAAAACTGAATAGTAATCATCAGCTGGTCATCCCAGGTGTGGACAAATGATAAAATAATCCTGCCCTCCAAAGAGATTTAAGTAATTTAAAGAAATATAAATAATTCAGATGCCTGAATTCAAGAGCACTTCCAGTCTTGAAGTTTTGCTTCTCTGGGTGTGGGACACTCCCTGCCCGCAAGATGGAAGGTGCGTGGGAGCATACGGTAAAGGCACATTATTTGCAGCTGGAGAGGGTGCTTTCTGGCAAAAGAGAGCATCATTCTCCTCTAATCTGGGAGTCGGTCCTTGGCTTTAGTACAGCTTCATGGCCTCTCATTAACTTGGTGATCTGACGCAGCAGCCGCAGCTGTCCAGAACAGTGTGAATCAGGCCAGCCAGCTGGGCCTGGTCGGTGGGTTAATGGAGTGGGAAAACAGCCACGCCAATGTTAGATGCATACGAGGTAGATGCATGGCAGGGGAGCATGAGGGAGGAATTGGATGTGTGACGCTCAGTGCCGAATGAGTGAGACTTGATGTGTCAGAAGTGTGTTCACTTGACTACTTCCCCATACGTATGTTTTGGAGAATGCAAGTTAGACAAACTTATTGACGTGCAGTTTTGGAAGCAGGCTGAGTATACTAATACACCACTACTGCCAGATTAAGCAATTCTGTAGCTTTTTTCTGTCAGATAGCACTGGGTTTAGCAGAATTTGAAAACCTCTGGGTTAATGCCATGTCTGTTTTATCAGACATTCTTGATATATCTTCAAATAGGACTAAAACATGATGTCCCTCAAGGGTAAGACAGGTATGTGAGGCATGTAAAAATACCTTCAAAAGTCAAGATACAATTATAAAATGCGGCAGATCTCGCTTTTCTTTCATTTTAAAGTGTGGAGTTACAAAATGTCTCCCATCTACTGCACTGATAAAAGCTCGATGTGAGTGTCCATAAGCAAATCATGAGTGGAGTTGTGATGAGAAATATTCCACAAAATTCTTCCTTGTATCCCTTTCTAGTCTTGGAACTGTACTACTGAACTGTCAGTGGATCTTTTTCCTGAGGAACGGAGAGAAATGAGGATTAAGCTGATAAGGAATTAAATCTGTTCTGATTGGGAAAGCTGTAAAAGTTTCATCTTGAGTGATAAGGATTTTTTGTGGAGCAAATGTTCCCATCAGATATGCAAGACCAAAATTCTATTACTTCTTTGAAAAGCAATCAGAAGTTGGTAGTTTAATGAATAATTTTGTTCTTTGTGAGAACATTGAAAGTAATTTTGTTGTTTAACGACGTTGCACTGATTTTAAGTGGTGCAGAACATGATTTTCCTGATGCTGTATGTTGCCAAACTGGTTTTAATTGAAAAATGATTGACCTTCAAAATGCTCTGCAGAGGAAATATTTTGATCTAATATTATAATAGAAATTTGCAGATTGATCAACTTGCTCAGAATTCACACCTCCCGGGCATTTCTGTATGCTAAGATCCTGTCAGCTGATCAGACACTGACTTCTCTTTGAAGTACCATGCTGTCTTGAACTTTCTGATTACAGCTGAGCTTACACCTTTCTATTAGAAAGCTTGTCAGAAGGTGGTCTCTTTTCATGGTGCATTCAGTGACACCGTAGTTCATGCTGAGGTTCTAAACTTGACCACTACAACTTGAACAAGTGCAGCTGCAATCTTCAGGACTGAGGATGATTCAAGCAAGTCTGCCAAACAAATGCATACAGGACCAACGTGCAACAAGAAGTCCTCGGCGAATGTCGTGCAGAGCACTTTATTTTCCCAAATGCTAAATGATTTAATACGGACCATAGAAATGGAAATAAACAGCTTGTCTAATTTCTTGATGATACTGTATTTTTGCAAGTAAGCAAGCACAGCAGGAAAATATTTGGATTTCTGAACATAGTAACATGTATGTATTCTGCCACAATTTCTGTAGAAATCTTTTCACAGCTCCAAGGAGGTGGAGATTTAGGAAACTATGGCTGTGGCCCTAATTACTTTTAATATTACATAAAAAATATAGCTATGTTTACAGCTTACAGTAGTTTTATATATATTTTTACAGTAATCAATACTTTTGAGATAAAAACTTGTAGCTGTTGTCCCTGCTTAACATCCTGAAAGAGTAGAGGTAATGGTTGTAATTAGAAATATATAAGTATATTACAAATAGTATTTTTGAATAAAATAAAGATTGATCATGGTTGTGATCATCATCTGAAAAGCAACAGTTCATCATCTTTCTCTAGTTCTAAAATTCATGCACTGTGGTCAAAAAGGCCAATACTTATAGTGAAAGTGCATGGAAAATTTAGATAACTTTGTTATCCTTATGCTGCTGTGTTACTGACTTGATTTCTCTTGAGTGCTATTCATTTGAATTGATTAAATTTAAGAGTTTTAAAAACAGTATTTCCAGCTTGATAGATCATTAGTGTGTTATGCTAATAGAGACAGGGAAGGATTTTTAAAGATGGATGTCAAATTTACAGGGACTTCTTTTTTAAAAAAAAACCCTCAGATTTTCTCTCTAAAACCTACAAAAACCTAAAACCCTACAGTCTGATCTGAATTTGTTCACTTTTTAAGTTTCTGTGGCTGCCAGGATCAGTGTCTTTTCCATGGAATTTGAGCTGAAAGGATGCTGGAATTTAGACCTCTCTGTTTCATAATTTTGAATAAGAAAAAAGTATTGTTACTGTTTATTTTCTGTATCCCTTGTTGTGGAATGTTTTCCCAATGAAGTCAACACTGAGTCTGAATTCTTTCTGTGCCTCTGGAACCACAAGGTTCCCTATTGCTGTTTATCTTGGGCTACCCTTCTGTCAAGTGCTCTGCATTTTCCTTCACCAAATGCTGTTCAACAGAGGGATTCTTTTGGATTTCCTCATGCAGCCATCAAGGAGAATATTATAAATTCAAGTGGTTTAACGTTTTTGAATAATTTGAAGAGCTTTAATGCTATTTTCTTTTAAATTATAGTAAGACTGTCTTTTATTCTTCACAGTTTGTTGGTGTTTTCTATGAAACATTTGAGAGGTGGGAGGCTCATGAGAAATTGAAAAGCTTGTAAACTGTTGGGGGGGGTTTCTTCAAAGAGGATGGAGGAAAGGCATTCTGCTTCATTTCAATCCCTGTTATCTGGGAGCCACACAGTGGGATTGACAAGTTAAAATGTGTTTGCCCTAAATGGTTTATTGCATAAATTGCATTCACCCTCTTAATAAAAGTTCTGGATGAATATGTACAAGAGATCCTTTTGCAAGGACAGGCAATTATGTTGGTCTGGATGGGGTTACCAGCATCAGCAAAGCTGACTTTGTGGTAGATCGGCAGGTTTGTGCTCTTTTCAGAGTTGCAGTCCAGTTAGGATACTATTGAATCCCAGTTGCAGTTAGTCTCTTAAAATAACTCCTGGTGAATGAGAATGTAGAAGAGGGAGTTTGGAGATGATGATTTTATTTTACACATTGGGGTTGAAGGTATTGAAATCTAGAAACAAATCTCTAAGTCTTAAAACAAGCAAAAGATTTGAGCACTGGAAAACTTTTGTACAATCCTGTAATATTAGAGCTCTTGGAATTTTTATATGTATATTTGGCTTTTAAGTATGTATCTGCCTGCTTCTTAAGCAGGAAAATTACTTGGATTTCTTGTCTACCTAAACCAACACAATTCTCTGGTCCCCATCTCTACAGTCATACAAAAGCTACTCAGGCCTCAGACCCAGGAACTTCAGAAAATATAGTCCTACTTGTTTCCCTACTTACTCTCCTTACTCTTCCTTACTTATTTCCTTACTCTTTTTACAAGGAGTCACATATAGAGGACAAGGAGGAATGGACACAAGTTGCTCTTGGGGTGATTCTCACTGGACATGAGAGGGAAATTTTTCCCAATGAGAACAGTCAGCCATTGGAATAATCTCCCCAGGGAAATGGTTGACTCCGCCACATTGGACACCTTTCAAACTCAGCTGGACCAGGGTGCTGGGTCATCTTGTCTAGACTGTGCTCTTACCTAGAAAGGTGGGACCCTTGAGGTCCCTTCCAACCTGGTATTCTGTGATTGATTGATTGATTTGCCTTTGTAGTTTCACGCTACAGGTAACACGTTATGTCACTCCTCCAGGAAAGAGGAAAAGGCAGAATCTCAGGTCTGGTTTTAAATCTGTCAGGTTTTAAAACTCGTCTCTTCCACATACAGATGATTTTAAATCTCCACATTGTTTCCAGTTGCAGTATTTTGCAGATTCAAAAGAACAGAAGTGCAGGATCCTTATGAACACTGTACTAGGTTCCTCAGTTGATGCTTTTACTTTTTTTTTTTTTTTTTTTTTTGACAACTGCAAATTCTGAATGCTCCATTTATGTTCCTGTGAGGGAACCCTGACATAACCCTCAGAAGCCAGGGTATTCTGTACCCACTGTTCTCAGCTTACATCTACGTTTGTTCCAGAGATGGTTATCCTGTACAACTTTCTGGGATTTATCCATTTAGTTCAGTGCTGGATGTTCTGATTTTGCATTTGAATTTGGGTTTAATTATGATTTTTATATCAGTGAGTCTGATGTGCTTAAAATTTACAATAACTAAAGAAAGACTTAGTGAAGTATTTAAAATGAATTGGGTAGCTTATATGTCAGTTTTCAGTCTTACTATAAATATTGACTTGCATTTGTTTCTTGTACAATGTATATTTCTGAGCCAATTTGTTATGAAAAGTAAAGGCTTTCTTCCACAACAAAATGGTGCCAATTAGCATTTTCTGCTTGGTTTTGTTTGGGTTTTTTTTCTTATTGTCCATTGTATTTGGTGTTTGGCAATGGCAAAGGGTGATTTATTGTAACGGTTACAAAGAGCAAATTAATTCCTATTTCACCTGTACAGTCTTGTTTGAAAGCTAAAGATGTAGGTTATAAAAATCTCATACAGTGTGTTGTCTATGAATGGCAAGGGAATTAGGCCAAAAAAGCAGTATTTTTGTATGGGTTTAGAAAAAGACTGAAAGAAACATTATGGTGTTCATTCTGTTGTCTGCCTCAGAGTTTCTTTATTAATTAATATGGTCTCCTAAGTCTGAACAGATGCCTGGATTTTGTAAAGATCTCTTTGAATAGGAGACACCATAGCATTTGACTTCCGAGGCTCTGCTAATCGTCAGCCTTTGAGGTTATCGTGTAAGTGCCAGTCACTGCTCAAATGGAGATAAAATTCCCATCCTGACCTGGCACCTGCCATGACCCTATATGGATAATACTCTGATTTTAAAATAGGACGCTTGGCATTTGGCACTTTTAATTTGTAGCAGTGAAAGCCTGAGTGTGAAGGAGAGTTCCCACGAGATAGCTGCTTTCACTCCTTCAGAGGAGGTGTGGTGGCCCTGGCGGTTCTCCTGCGCATTGGATCTTTGCACAGCTGCAGACTCCCTCGCTACTACAGTGCTTTTCGTTGACTGCCAGGGTCCTGGTTTAGTCCTAACGTAATGAGCAATAACTATCAGGACACTGATACAGGCCTGCTGGGAAGTTGTATCATTTATCTAAGACTGGATATTTTTATAGTCGTAAAGCTGTTCTGTCATGTTGTTTCCATGTTGACTTCTGTCTACTTTGGCTCATAATTGAGGTAAAAATGGAAAGACAGAGGAGTTTTGGTTCTCTGCTTCTTCAAGGAATCATATGCTTGTGGCACCAGGTGATTTGAACACAGATATTGCCCGTGACAGGGAAATGTGAAAGTAAATAATAGAGAGGAGTCTTGAATGAAATATTGTCTTGTGCAGGGGATAAGTATAAGATCAATAATCTTCCATAAATTCATCCCTGTTTTTAAGACTTGCTCAATGTACTTGTCTGCTGCACTGTATGAATTTTTACTTTTTGAGGCATAGCTAGACTTAAAAGTGTAACAAAATTTGTATATAGCAGAAAAATCCTATTAATCTCCAATAGCACATCACATTTATGTATTCCGTTGTAGGACTTGATGGTTTCAACAATATCATGTCTTGATAAAAGTGTTTCCATGCTTTTGGAAATGCTTCTGTTGCAGCAACAGTGGAATTTTCCATAAGCTGTGTGCTAGTCTGGAGTCTCATCAAGTGGCTTCACCTTTTCATTTAGTTTTATGATTTAACCTTCTAGCAATTCTCTGTGAATCTAGTGATTCTGTTTAATCTAGAGATTTAAAATAGCTATTATTCTCTCGTTACTTAATAACCACTGTTTCTCCTGCAGGCACCCTGTGGAACTTGTCCTCCTATGAGCCCCTGAAGATGGTCATCATCAACCACGGTCTGCAGACCCTTACCAATGAAGTGATTATACCCCATTCAGGTTGGGAGAGCGAGCCGAATGAGGACTCTAAGCCTCGTGATGCTGAGTGGACAACTGTCTTCAAGAACACTTCTGGTTGCTTACGGTAAGGCAGAACTGTGGCGTATTAGTCTGTTCACCATGTCCTGCGCTTAGGATTTTGTTAAAATTATTTTGATTTGAAATTAAATATCATGTATCTTCCATTTTTGCAGAGATATCGCCATTTCAGTGGCGCAGTGGCAATGCTTGGAGGTATTTGCCTGCCACTGTCTTGTTGCGGGGCTTGTCAATGTAGGTCTGTCCGGTGGGGTCAGCGTGAAGAGTAGGTCGTTTATCCAGGTTAGGGTTAGTTGATCTCTGTATATAGGGAGGTGTATAATACAATGAAGAGTGACCCAGGTAAGGTTAACTGCCAAGCGAAGTACAAAAAAAGCATTTTGCAATGCAAACTGTGCTATATGTACTGAGAATCACACTTTCATTTGCCAGTTGTACTGTGATCAGTGGGCTGTTTCTAGAAACTTTTAGAACCTGCTCCGCTTCCCTCGATGGTGCTGGTTTTATTTATTTGACGTGTGTTTTCAAGCAACTCCCTTCTTGGTTTTAGGCTTTCCCCTATCAAAAAGCATTTTTTTAGCAGATGCTGGGGAACTGGTTTCATGGAATAACACTGAGCATGAAACACGGATCCAGTTTTAGCCCCAAACACTTTTGTGGGGACACTCCTATTTTAAGCTAAAGTGACTAAGAACCTATGGGAAATTAGTTAAGAATCTGAACTACTGACCATTTAGGAACTTATTTCTAATATTCCTTGCAAAGGAGCCTTTTCTGGTTAGAAATTGTGTTTGCATTTCTGAGAGCACCTTGGGAGTAGGAGAGTACATGCTAGAAGCTGGGGTCAGGAGGAGTCCTAATGCAGTGTGAAAAACCTGAAGAACCGAGGTTCCCTGAACATGGAGTCTTTTCATTTTGCTTTTCTTTGAGATAAAATAGTGGAGATGCCCTGTTACATTCTTCAGCTTTATGAGGAAGTCAATTAGTTTGAACAAAACTAATAAAGATTTGGCACTGTACCTTCTGTTGCTCTGAAGTATACTTCTGTCAGATTTCTACTGATTAATGCATCTTCAGAAGTTGGTTCATTTCTGTTTCTTGGGCTTGTGGTCTCTAAATTGCAATAACTGTTCCCCTGAGTAGCTTCACAAATGAAGAAAGTAATGAAAAGTGTTCTGAAAGAGCCCATTACTGAAATTATTTGCAGTCCCACTGGAAACTAAGGTCCTTTAAGCAGGCTCCAGACATCATAGGTTTTTACTTACTAGTGTCTCGTTTTCTAATGGTGTTCTGAAGGAGGAAATTAGTCATGGTGGGGGATAAAAGGATTATATGAATGAATATGAGATTCTCCAGTAAGTGTAGACAATAAATTGATCATTAGTGGAGTAACCTAATCCACATAATAAATTTTGATTAGTATGTGCAGTGCCCTGATCCACTTGAACGTCTACATTCTAGGATAGCTTTGGGGTTGGGTTTTTTTGTTTGTTTGTTGTTTGTTTTATTGGGTTTGTGTTTTTTTTTATTTTAAAGTAGAGCACTGGTTTTACAGGACATGCAAAATCTTGTGTCACTTCAGACATTTCACATTCTTAAAGGCTAATGAAGAGGAATGTGGAGCATAGCAGTGCTGAGATATGTTGGAGAATTTGAACTTTTGGTAATTAAAAGTGGTCCTGATGTATTTCAAATGCATCCGGACAGCAGCCAGTAAATGGTTACTGCTTCTGTTGTTGAGGAGGGAAATGTATTTCAGTCCTCTCATCTATAGCCTCTGCTGTCATAGTCATGCGGGACTATGTGCTTCCTTGTGGAAAATTTGAAGCTTCAGTCAGATGTGGGGCAAGGTGACTTCATGCTTGAAAGTAGTTGCTTAAAGTAAATGGAGACATGGTGGCAGGTTAGCAGGGAAGGGTAATATAAAAAAGGCAGTTTCTTAATGTCTCTCTGCTGTGCCACTGAGAGAGCAACCTCTTGCACAGGAAGGGGGAGAACTGTCTTGCTGTCTCCCTACTTCTTGCAGTGAGATAAGCTGAGTCCAAGACAACAATTATACAGGAGCAGGTGAGATGTGAGCTGCTTTTCAGTTGATCGTACTTCTTGTTACCGTGTCGGTGGTATTACATATCTTTTGTAGAGCACTTCCAGATCTAGGGATAAAAATGGACATATCAAAAGTAATTATCATTACTACTGTTGGAAATAATTTTGCATTGTTTTGTTGAAATCCTCTGCAGCTCATCCTTAAAAGCGCCAGGAAGATAAGATAGTTAACACCAGCAGAGAATAAATTGTTGCAGCCATCTGTCTGACAGACGCCAGTGTATAAAAATTCCTTTGCCTACTCTTCTCTTGTTGACACAGTAGCTGGTCCTAGAAATTCAATTTTCCATGAATGGAGCTTATTGCAGACTACAAACCATTTACCAATTTGATACTTAATTAGGAGGTTAGTCCTCTTGATGGTGTGCCAGCCTGCTTTGTCCCCTTTGGAAGTGAGCCTCAGGTGTGTGTGCTGTGTTGTCTTCCAAAAAAAACCAAGAGAATCTTTGAACTTCTGAGGTTTCAGATGTCCTTGGAGTTTAGATATCCAAGCAGAAGATAGGCATTATGCATGCAGGATGGCATTCATTTCAGTATCATTTTTTTCAGTTAATGAAGTTTATAACAGATGTGGGTGAGTTTGTTTCAAACTCAGAGTTAATTATTTCACTTTTTTTTTTTAAAAAATTTTCTCTGCTTTGTTTTAATTGGGTTTTCTTTTATAATGTGGCCTTGGAAACACTTCAAAATAATTAAAACAATAATTTTAAAAAAAAAAAAGCCACTCAACACTTACTTGCCTTTACCTCTTCTTAAAATCCTGATCCATCCCATTTTCCTTTCCAGTTGTATCCTGTCTACAATATTATTTTTTTTCCCCTGTGTAATTCGTTAGCCTCTCTCCCTCCTCACTTGGGGAGTTCAGATGCTGGTGTATGTCCAGGTCTGAGTAGGGCAGGGTGAATTGTATCCCAAGTAGTCGACTGGGGCTGCTTGGGTAGATTGGTATCTGGTGTTAGCAGCACAGATACCGTAGAGTTGCAGTTATATGTGGGATGGAAGGATGCTTTAGCAGAGGGGTCAGTAATTGGGGCCAATATCTTAGCAGACATTTGTACCTGCACCAGAGTTCTTTTACTTGGGAATTAACTTTGCAAGATAAGAGCCATGATCCATGCACTCTTTTGCCTCTTACCCAAAGCTAAGGTAGCTTACTGGCTTTGTATAGCCCTAATTTCTGCCCACTTTCTAAAGTAACAAAATCCATATGTGTTGCTTGATGTTGATTTTATATATGGCCACGGGACTTGCGCTGAGGAGTTGGTTTGTCTGAGCTGCTATTTGAGAAAGCCCTGTGCATGATATTGAGTAATGTTGGATCCAGTCATTTACAAGCTGGAAATCAGAGAAACTGTGCAATTTGTTATCATCACGAATGCCATTCAAATACTATCTCTTTTGCTGTAAGTCAAATAACTCTGGGATTACCCGTGATACTTAGCGATGTCCGTACCAAACTACCATAGCTAACTGGCAATGTGTACATAGCCAGTAAGAATCAATGGAAGAAAAGGCAACTGGTTAAGGTTTATATTGACTTTGGAGACCAGTGTTTATTTTAAACACTTCTAAAGTCAAGCATTCTCTCATGACTACGGCCATTGTAGGGATCTTTTGAACCCTGGTATCATCTGGAACGTGACAAGTGGGTTCTGTGTGCCGTCCCACTAACTCTCTTCAAACAATTGTTTTGGGAATCCTGTATTCCCCTTTGCAAAACAAAGACTTGGCAGCACAGCCAGATTGCAAACTATGATCTGGTAATGAAATTTATTGCATGCTGTTTCTGTAATCTCTACCAAGAAAAACTGAAGTTTTCAGGGAGTAGTACAGGTGATTATTTTGTCTCCATTCTCATCCTGAGATCAAGAAAAAATGTTTCCTCTTTCATTGCTGTGTTTTGTTTATAGCGGCAGACCCAATATGATGAATGGATCTGCAATGTCGGTAATAATTTTATTACATAAAGTGGTCATGAGCCTTGTGATAGATGCTACCTTGGGTGTAATTTTATAAAATAAAGGGATTCTTATATTCTGTTGAAGTTAAGAGAAATAGGTATGGTGGAAATTGGAAAGGAACAGTAAAAACAAAGCAAAGATTGCTTTATTGAAATTAAGTGGACTTTTGGGTTTGGAAAAGTAGGACTGGGGAAGAAGTAAGGAAGACATTTGCTAGGAGAATCATTCAATATGCACAGACATTCCTTTATTTCATTTGGAGTACAAGTTTCATGTCTTCGTATTGTATTTTATTCTTTTAGGTATGTGGAGAATGTCTCTTCTAGTTACTATCTGTCTTTTTCTTTAAACCCCTAAATGCCTACTGGGATTTCCAATCCAGAAGCAGTTGGTTTTAAATTGTACTCTCCTCCAGTTTAAATAACATCATGATTTGGTGCATCTTAACAAGGCCATTTTGTGATCCTTCCTACAACTTTGACCAAGACATTAAGATGCTTTAGGAGAAGAGTCCAAGTCGAATTGCTTGAGGGACTGATGGAGCTAAGGTTAGCTCACGTGTACCCAGGCAGTGCCAGAGACCTTCGCTCTGTCTCCAGGATTCTCCCAAGGTGCCTCTGCTTTAGAGGGGAAGTGCCACATCTGTGCGTCAGGAAGCGCTGCTGCAGTCACATTATCTTTTTTGTTTTCTGTATAGATATCCACCATGATTCCTAGTTATCTGGAAGCAGCAAGGATTTTAATGGTTTAAAAATGAAATTCATTCTGGGCTTAATTGCTGTTTTCTGCCTAATTACTTTTAATTCTCCCTTGGATTTTTTTCACTTCTAAGAGGACAGAGGAGAACTTAGTTCCTAAATTGCCAACTTTCTAGTCTGATTCCTGTGCTAAACTGACCTGCTGTCAACAAATGTTAAATGAATTAATTTGCATAGCAAACAGATGCAAAGTGCTCCTTTTTCCAGGGTACCATCTGTAGTTGCAGCATTTCTTGTCAATTCTCCAAGTACACAGAAATTCGCCTTCACAAATAGCCTCAGGGTTCAGAGACCTGGCCGTGAGTGTACGAACACAAACAAACTGCACCCACTTGACTTCCACTAAAAACATGCATTCTTCAGATCGAAATTGCACATAACAGCTTGTCCAACATCAGCTCCTGAGAAGAGAAGGGACAGCCTGGTGGCTAGAACTGTAACTCTTGAGAAGTATGGATTTAATTGCTGTTCTGCTACTATTCTGACATAATTACAGGCAAGATTAATGGTATAAACCTTTTTGTGGTCTAATTTTTAATAGCCCTATCTCCTTCTGGTTTTTGGTGAGATTGAGGCTCCTAAGTGCCTGAGTGGATCTGGACTTCAGTTACTGAGCTTCACTTTCCCGCCTTTAACGCGGGATTGGCACCTCTGTCCTTACCTTCCCCTGAAGCTGGTAAATACCAGTAGTTCGGGAATTGTGAAGGGGTTGGTCCTAGAGACAACAACGGGGAATAAGCACCTCCTGTAGGTATAAATTAAGAGTTCGGTCCCATGGAATCAAAACCTGAGAGTTATGCTAAGTGTGAGATACGATGTTTGAAGATACGGGATAAGGACTCAGTAGATTCAGAGCCAAAACCATGCTCCGCCAGGATGAGAAATGATGTATAAGTATCTGCAGGCTCCTGTTATTTTTATGTACTTCAGAGGAAAGAGGACTGCAGGAGCCTAATGGTAAAGCATTAATACTTAGGATGTGCCAAATAGAGTTTTTGTATGAGAATGTTTTAAGCCTTTTTCCGAGGAGGACAGAGAGGAGTAAGGTACATGCCTGTACATCTTGTCCTGCAGATGTGAGTTACAGTGCTTCAGTCATATGTAACACTATTTAACGGTAATGAACTAATTTCTGAAGTCCTAAAGTCTTTTTATACTTGTGAGTATATGCATGCGTGCAAACACCTACAGCACGCGCTGATTTAGCAGGAGTGTGTGTGTCTGTGAGGCACATGGAGGTAAAGAAGGTTTGTCAAACAGCATCTGCCGTCTTGTTTTGGCAGAAAAGTTCTCTCTCTGCACCTTGGAAATGACTGTATGAGTGCCTCTGTCATACTGGTGTGTCCATTTTTTTCTTCCCATCTCTTCATGCTGAATTTGAGGAAGGAAAGGAAGAAAGGCTGTCAAAGCCAGGTGCTTATGCCCTCCTTTCTGATTAATGATTAATGTATGGCTTTCCTCTGAAGAAAAGTGCTTGGGAATTAGAGCTTTTGAAGTGAATTACGTTCAAGCTCTATCCATCCTTAAATCCTGCAGGCATGATAATGGTATGTGGTGACAGTCACATAATATTTGTCCTACCTGCACTCTCATATACTTGAGGCAGCCTTCGTCTCCCACTGACTGCAGTAAGAAGGCTCTTGAGTGTGCAACTCTGTGACCTGGAAGCACTCTCCAGTGAAGAGTGGGCGCAGGAGGTGAGGCTGGGGGGATGCTGCTGCAGTGCTGCCAGCCCAGCTGCCCTTGGTGTCAGGGGAGCTTTGCTTACTGAAGCATGGCAGGACAGGGAAGAAATGTAAATGTGAGGTTTCAGGTGCTGGTGCTTTTTTTTTTTTTCCTTTTTTATCAGCAACAAATTAGTAATCGAGCTTCACAAGTCTAGCATTAGTACAGAGCCCTCCTTGCAGCAGCTACATTTGTCCCCCACTCCAAAAAGGATTCTTTGACGAAGTCATTTGGTTGATTTTTCATTTTTAATCAGTGTGCTCCTCTATCATAGTTCAGGTAGTCCTTTTGTATGCGTTAGTAGGGCAGTTGTTTAACCAAGGAGGCCTGGACAGGGTTAGCACTTTCCTGTCCCAGCCAGAGGAGATGAGGGCAGATGCTGCCACATCTCTGTCCCCCCACCCACCCTGCTTGGAGGCTGCTGCATTCGCTTTCGTACTGGGTTCAGCCTTTGGGAGATTGCTGCGCCAGCAACTGGAGCTAATGATGCTGTCAGTGTTTTGTTGTGCAACAGGTATTTTTGAACTGGACTTTCAGCAGAGGAATAGTTTTAGAAAGAGATAAAAACTGAACAGAAATTTGCCTGTGAATCTTCACTTTGGAAGGCAGCGAGCAGCACGGAAAAGGGAGAAGCTTATCTGCCCAACCCAGACTGGAAAAAACCAACTCAAATTAAAAACCCACACAATAGAGAAGAGTGAGCGAAGGCAGTTTCTTAATTAGCTTACTGATACTGTGTAGGATCACAGCATATGGCTGTCCTGGGGCTTATATGATGAGCAGAGCGTTTAATTCGTGCTAGTAAGGAGCTGTTAGGGTTCCTCCTGACAGTTCCTGATGTTTAGCTTGTAATATAAATAAATTATGCATAGATTTTAGCAGCAGAGACATAACCTAGTTACATGCAACCTTAATGCTTTACAATAAAATCTGAAGTATAAATTTAAAGTTGTGCACTTGCTTATTGCCTTCTGTCATTCCTTAGGAATGAATCTAGGTCCCTTCTCCCTTGGCTGTCAGCAAAGGGAATCTACAAAAACATCTGTCACCATGGTGGGATGAGAGCAAGACTGAAACAAAGCTCACTGCAGTGACTATAACAGACATAGCTTGCTTTGGAAGGCATGGGAGCCATGATCCTGTATTAGATAAATACTGCCTCATTTTTGTATTTTTGAGATTCTTTTCGCATTGCAGCAAGCATGTGTGATAAAGCAAGCAGAGCCCCTTAGCCTTTCCTCCAAGCAGAGACTGGAATAATTTGGAAGCTAAGTAGCTGCTGGGCATCATGGAATTCTTGTGTAGTGCATTTCTACGTCATTTTGCATTACAGGAGAGCAACCTAAGGCCCTCCAAGTAGGTCACGCAGGAGGTGGCCAGTCAGCATTTTACTGAAAAGGCATTACATGATGTTTTGGGTATAGAAAGCCACAAATAACTAAGGATGGACTTGACATCTGTACCTTGTTAAATTGTACTGCTGGCTGTTGAGCCCCTGGTTATTGCAGGGAACTCTTAGAGGCAGTGCTGACATGGATATGAGACGTGTGACAGTGTGCTTTGTAGATCTCTTGCTCTATGCCAGTGTCGCTGGAGCACAGACTAAGCTTTGAAGTCCTTTTTCAGGGGTGGCTTTTGGTGCATCCTCTTTTGAGCATTTGACCAATTAACCAAAACCAATCCCTTTATTCAAATAGCTGGAAGGGTTGGACATGCAGGGCAACCAGGGCTGCTCTGCTGCTTCTCTCTTGGGTCTAGCTGGTAAGTGGGAGCTTAAGTGGAGCAGAAGTCTCCTGTGGGATCTCCTGCCCAGATCTCATACACCTTTTTGTGGTTGAACAACTGCTCCCTACCTAAAGTCACCGCCAGTAGAGCTCCCCTATCTTTCTGTTCATTTCATTTGGACTTTGGCTTCTTCCTATTTTCTTGACCATGTTCTCTGCTTGATCTCTGATTCAGCTGTCTCTTGCCAAACTCCATGGTGTGGTACAGGGCGTGTTGACCAGTGCTGCCTGGATCAGGATGTCTTTGTGTCACAGGCAGCTTCTTTCTTTTTCTCTTATTTTCAGAAAAATGAACTTAATACCAATTAAACTTTTTGATATTTCATGTGAGCTGAAGAGTGGAATTCATTCTATTTCTGCATGAAATGGTGGAATGATTTTATAATGCTGTATATTCTTCCTTTGGGACATTCAGTACTTAGAAGTACGCTCGGAAATAGAGTACATTTACTGCAACTATTATTTATCAGTCTCCTTTGGCTGACATCCAAATAAAAATTTCTCAATAGTGAAGCAAAGTGTGGGTGTGGAAGGGTGTTTTTATAGCAAGCGTTCTGATTGTCAGAGTAGAACAACTAATATATTTAAATTAAAGTTGTCAGAACCTTGTAGGCTTTTATCAGCTGAAGTATATAAAGCTCAGTGCCTGGGCAGCGAAGCCTCAGTGGTGGTGTTAGTCAAGGTCTAGCGAGGTGTATGTGCTGCCTGTCAGCTCCGCCACAGCACTGCCATAACTCAGCCCACTTGTGAATGTTGCTTACTCAGCCCACCGGGAACCCCAGTCATCTGTAGCACTCTGGCTTGTAATGATCACAGGTATCCTTATCTTTTTCAACAGCGCTGAGACAGACTGCATAGAAGCCAGTGGTACTTTTTAGCTTAGCAATACAAAACCAGCTATTAGGAGGTCGTTTACAATAGTAATAAGTGGGATTCATTTGGGCAATCTGAGACGCTGCGCTGTGCACGAAGAGGCTGTTGGAAAGAGCTCATCACTGTCTCAGCTTCAGCTCTCATCCATGCTTCTTCCAGAGAATGCTGGAAATGTTACTAGGAGGATATCTTAAAAATTTCCAGCTCAGCTTTCTATTTATATAAAAAACAAAGTCTCCAACCTGTTGTCTTTGTCCCCAGCTGGGTCTCTAAACAAAGTGCTTTTTACACCTGCTGAACTGAAGTGGGATGGGAAGTGTTCGGTAATACTCTAACCTCTGGCTTTCAGCTTCATCTGCAGCACTGTGGGATAACAACTGATGGCCCTTTCCAGCCAGGTGGCAGACACAGCAATAGTCTTGGAAATAACAGTTTTAGTGTTCAGGAAAAAAATGTGTCTCTTTGATGCTTGTATTTTCAAGTTTCTCTTCATCATTTTTTTTAAAAAAAAAAAACAAACAACAACAACAAAACCAAAAGCTCTGCACGTCTCCGCTCTATCTTTCAGATTGTTCGGGAGAGCACAGTGGGGGCATTGCTACAGTGGGGGCATTGCTACATGATTTGCATTGAAATAGTGCAAATTAAGTGCCATGCATTTAATTACTTTTAAATCTTTTCTCTTGAGGATAATTTTGGTGTGTGGCACAGACAGTAGTAACAGCTCACCTATCCTAGAGGTGATGAATACCAACTCTGTTCTGCAGATGTAAATGTTACTTTCAGACTTGCATATTATTAAGATTATTTGGTGATAATGATAACCTTCTCTAAAGCATGAACAGATTTCTCAGTGCATTCCCCACCATTTTCTGAAGTCTTTAATACCAGCAGACTGGATTCCTAGCCTGATGTGTTTCTATGATGGTAGGTATTTACTTTTATTTAACATTTACTTAGTGCTCCTCTGTTTTGTTTACCCAGGGAAAGCATATATTTGAACATCCTTAGAAATCCTCTTTCGCTAGTCCTGTCTACAGTCTGGACTCCAAGAATTCGAGGAAGAATCCAGGTTGCTTTTTCCAGCTAAAGGCTGGGGATTTAAAATCTCTGGAATGAGATTTGTGCTTTTCTGTTTTACACAAAATGAGTCATATGGTTGGTTTCCTTCCTATGCAATTTGAGTAACATGGACAGTAATTCCATGTCTTGCTCCTAGAATTGCTTTTTTGAGTGTGTTGTATATATTTACGTTAAGCACACCGTAAAGCTTTCTGCTACCCTTTGCAGTGTGAGAAAGTTACTACTGTTGTTTTTCAAATACATTTTTCATTGAATGGACTCTTGGAGAAGTATTGAAATGCAGGGAGGGTCAGGGAAAGCAGCAGGGGCCTCTCTGGGGCTGAAGAGGCAAGGCAAAGGGAGCAGACAGTACAGACCACCAGAGATGAATGGCAGGTATCATTTGTCACTGGTTTGTGTAAAAGTAGTTCGGGTAGTTCCTCCTCCCCATTCCTACCCGTTTGAACAGGCAGTCAACTTTGTTTTCATTTGTATCAGGATTTTGCCCATCATCAGTGCCTCAAAAGCCCTGCAGAGTTCCTGTTTCAAGTTGTTCAAACTTAGAAAGTATCTTTGACTTCATCTATAGAGGTTCTTGATCTTAAACTGCCCCAGCAAGCAAGTCGCTGAGATAATGTGTTTAATTCCAAAATCTTTGGGCTGTTCCGAGTGTTGCATGGCAGCCTAGCTCCTAAGTAACAGAGTTCAAACCCTAGCTGAGGTGCTTGTTGGCTTCCTTTTCTGTTTGGCGTCTTGTATCAAACACTCAATCCACTGAAGAATTCATTTTCTTCTGATACAGAATGGTGCTTGTCTAATGTGTGGAAGAGTTTAGTGAAAAGCAAAGCTCCCTGCTTTATCCAAGTCTGGGTGCCATATGTTGCATATCTATCTGTTGCATGAGCTCAGGAAGTTTCTGCCCTGACGAGGCTTTGCATTCCTTCTGCGCAGTATCGCCCCGTGTGAGACGACTGCAAATCCTCTGTTAACCTCTGGTGGAATCTGTCGCCCATTTGTTGATTTTCATCACTCTTGAAAGAAGCATATTTAGAAACGTTGCTTTGGAAGTTTCCTTTGCAATATGATTTAGTTATGTTTTTCATTCCATAATGTGTAATAGATCTGTAAGATATATCAAGAACAATTCCAGTGCAGATGTGAAATTGGAAGAGATTTTTCCTGACTCCAGTCAGTGGAGTGCTATATCAGGTTGGCTATTCCATTGCAGTTTCTGTCCTTTTTAGAGAGCCCTAGCTCTCTTGTCCCTGTAATCACTTTTGTCCCCACGCTGGAGTCCCTTCTGAAGACCCAAGATGTGAATTTGACTGATGACTACCAGGTGATGTTTTTCAAGGAGGTAGATAGTAGAGAGTCTTAACACCCCAAGGCAGAAATGCAACCTGGCATTTTCCTGGGTTGCAGGAGCTTTTGAAGGTTGCTCTGGATCATGGAAAACCAACCCTGGGAGTCCTTCTCCTGAGATTGCCAGATGAGAACTTATTCAAAGCATACCCTTATCATTTGCACCGTGCCCACCTTTGCTTAGTGCTTAGGGATGTTTGGCGTACTTGTGCATGTATCTGAATTGCAAATATTCCCATTGGAATTGGGAGAACTTCATGGCCTTTTGCAGTGTTGGAGCAGCAGACAGAGCAGACTGTGAAGCAGGTGCCCATCTCCCTGGGCTTGGTCTTTGAGATCTGTGTTGCCTAGACTTCCGTGAAGAAGAATGTGAGCTGAGCTCTCCAGCAGGTCTGGATTACAGTTACGGACAAGGAAATGGGTTTTGTTGTTCCATGTTAGATAAATCCTATGGGCTGCAGGAATCTCATTACCCAAGGAGGGAGGACTAGCAGAATCCCAAGAGTGTTGGGTATTTATAGAGATGTTTCTGCATGAGAGGCTCACAAGGATACATTTTCTGATGTGTTAGTTATAACATTAAAACTGCAAAGTTTGATGTCTGGATGACTTATTCATAGCATTAATTAGTTATTAATTTGATCCTGCAGAGTTTTTGTGCTTACTTATGTGTGATATATGTGGGAATTTTTTCTTGAGGCATTAATTTTCAGTACATTTTTCTATAGTTGAAGATACAGCAAGTGATATCAGCAAGCCACGCTCTGACTGATGCACTTCTATAGGATCTTTTTCAATCATAATGTCTACCTTAATATTAATCCTAACACAGATCAAGAAATAAGAAAGCAGGATACAAAATACTGTGATGCTGTTGATAACCAAAGCAGTAAAACAAATGTGCTACAAGTGTGGTAGCACAAATGCACCATAGAAAAATCTCTTATGAATGGGCCATATGGGGCAAGGAAGGATTTTGGAGGGGCTGCAAGTCTTCCTTACGTATTTTAGCTCTCTTTTTCTAAGACTTAATGAGGGAGTAAGAAATGTGATATACAGCTCCAGATAAGACCATTTTTAGCGCATTTCTGTCACCCTCAAGCTTAATAAGTAATGTTCCACTTTAATAGATGTGCTTGGAGGTGGAGCCGCCATCGTTCATTGTTATAACTCCTGAAAGGTATCACAGAGAATTTGAATTCTAATTTCAGTTTCATAAAGACTTTACATTAAAATTCACATTTGGGCTTTTGATACGAAAGGATTAGTACAACTGGAGATGGAAAAACAGCATGTAGAATTCTCTCTTCTGTATATCCTGTGGAATCATACTTTAATATCCACTTTACCTGCCTTGTATCACCCATTGCTAGAGGTGAGGCTGTGTGTTAGGATTTGGGGAAAGGATTCATTTATCTGTGCATTTCATTTGTGTTCTTAATTGAAAGTTAATGTGCTGTTACAGCAACCAGCTCACAATTAAGCGTCTTCAAATTTTGAGAGGTCTCTCAGAAAATGTATTTTTTTCCAAGTCATCCAATTAACATAGCAGCCTGCCTGGGTGATGGGGGGACATGGGAGGGGACTGTGATTGATTTATTAATTACTTGGAGATTGGCAGTCCCTCTAGTTAGTTAAAAAGAAAAATTGACTGCACGATCCTGATAGCAGAAGGTAATGATTGTGTCCCGAGCTTTTGAGAGCTAACCTTACACAGGTTTGTGGAATTCAAAGACCCTGAAAGCTGAAAGGTTGGCTGTGGTGGTGTTGAAATTAGTGCATTTCAGCTTTGAGAAAACTTTCCATATAGGTTTTGCCAGCAAGCGCTATTAAGAATCATTTTTATCACTTCATTCCCCATTCTTCTTCCCCCCCCCCCCCCCCCCCCCAAAAAAAAAAAAAAAGTATTTGGAAAATTGACTTGAATTTTATCTATTTGCTGGGTAATGATAGGTCGATGCTTATGCAAGGCTGGGGCTTCGGTACGTAGCATGCGTGCTCGCTGGACAAGTGAGGCGCAGTTCAGCTCCCCTCTGCAGTCATTGATATGTGCAGCTTTAACAACTCCGAGTAGCTTTTCACTGCTCTGTCTCACATCTTCTACCTGTGCCGTTCTTTTGCGCAATGTTTGGGGAAATTTAAAGCCATGTAAACAGACCGACTGTCATCTTTTACTTTCTAAATGTGACTGATCCAGGCTTTGTGCTGAAACTGCTGTACACAGTGTGAAAGGTGGGCTTTAAATGTCAAAACGTGGGATTTAAACTGGGTGGCAGTCACTTCCAGTCAGAAAACTGGGGATACAGAATGGATTTGGAGAACCTTTGAGCAGTCAAGGAGACAGCAATTGTACGTGGTGACTCCCGTCTGACTTCCTTGGAGAAGATAGCGGCCAAAGAAAGTGAAGAACAATTTTTTTTATACAGATTGATTAAGTTAAAAACAGATGTACAATAAGCCATATTTTATCTTTTGAATTTTTCAATTTCTGTGGCCATGAATACTGCTGAGCAATGTTGTGGTTTTGCATGTTTTTCTTAAGATGGTGAAAGTATCTTTCAGATTAAAAGTTCTGGCTTTGAAATTAAATTTTTGACTTGCATATTGTTTTCTCTGAGAAATCCTGTCTAGTTTAAAGTATATCATTGGACTTCCCAGCAACTCAGAAAAATGTGTTTATAGGCACCTCTGTGACTGTGTTCCCCTTTTCGTTCAGATTCAGGGAGTTGCAGATGTGCATTGCCCGTTATTTTACTAAGATTTAATAGGTTTGTCAGACTGCTTTGCCTCCAAATGTTTCAGCCAAGGTAATGAGTTCTTAACAACCATAGTATAAATCGACACACCTTCAACTTTATGGTGAAGGTTAGAGGGCTAAATTTTCTTTTAAATCTTTCCTGTTAGGAATGTAAGTTCAGATGGAGCAGAAGCACGCAGAAGACTAAGAGAGTGTGATGGCTTGGTGGATGCCCTCCTTCATGCTCTACAGTCTGCAGTTGGCAAGAAGGATACGGACAATAAGGTGAACTTGAGTATTAAAACTTAATGGATGTTTCCATTAATTTAGGCTGAAGCATTGCTTGCACTGGGATCTGACTTCTGTTTGCTAGTATCAGAAGGGGATTATGCTTGCCTCAGAAAATATAGTAATTATCTTTCTCTCATCTCTGTCATTATATTCATGGTACTTACTGATAGGGTATCGGCATGATGCTGCTATGTTACCTTGTGTGGCAGCTGAGGTGAGCAAAGGCAAGTGGTTGTGATAGGTGGAGCGAGTAGTCCTTTATTATTGTCAGTGATAATACTGCTATTGTTCTGCATTACTTAATTGGCATTTGTAAGTGCAGTCTCCAAATCAGAATTGAGTCCCATTGTATTGTGCTTTGCACAATACCAGCAAAGGAGTTAATTCCCATTTTAAAGACTTTATTCAGCACTGTCTTTAAAGACTGTAGTGCTTAGACATATGTCTTCAGACTTGCAGCATTTCCATTGTGGCTTTTTTTTTAAGGTGCAGATTTTGATTAAACTGGTTTTATGATCACCTCATCCTGTGGTGCTTAAAAGCGTATTTATATGCATAAGGGATATCTTTAAGTTTAACCTGTTTAAAAAAGAAAGAGCATACTATTGCTTTAGAACACCAATAAGGCTTGTAAAGCATCGTTATTTTATTCTTCTTGAGTCCCACCATGCGATGGACTGTACTAGGGAATTATAAAGCCCTGTCACTTAATCAGATAATTTTGGAAGTGGATTTTGTAACCACCTGGTGGTTTCCATTGCAACCTACAGAGCATTGCTCTTGTCAGAACCCGATGTGCTATGGATTAGCTATTGCTACAGGACAACATGTGTTCTCATTGAAATCCTGACAAGGCCTAGGTTTTGACCCAGAGAAAATTTAATAAAATGGGCCCCTTGGGGATTGTAAAGGTTAGAAGAATGAGAGAGAGGCTTGTATTAAAATAAGATCCTTATATGATCATTTTCCGCTGTGTGTTTGATCTTTTGGTGAATTGTATTCTTTATGTAAGATCAGGTGGTATTTTTGATTAGCGAGTTTTCATTTTGAATGGGTACTGTTTATGAAGTGCTTCAATTCTGGAAGAATAAAATTGATTTTAGAACAAGAATGAACCTTAACTTAAGGGGTCTTGACTAAATCTTCCTTGAAAGCTACATTTTTTTCCTGGGGCAGGTGGGCTTTTTTTAAATTCCCCCAAACCCTCTGCTGTATAATATAATGGTTTGCAAATAAGAGGGTGCAATACTTACTATAACATAAATTTCTCTGTAACAGTCTGTGGAGAACTGTGTGTGCATCATGCGGAATCTTTCCTATCATGTCCACAAAGAGGTCCCTGGAGCTGATAAGTACCAAGAACTGGATGCCAGTCAGACAACAAGCACTGGAGGCTCTCAGAAGAAGAAGAAAGATGATGCTGGTTGTTTTGGTGGAAAAAAAGCTAAAGGTATGTGTTGCAGAGAGCTCAAAACTGGAAATGGGTTTGGAGGTAAATTTTGCTCTTGCAAGCGCATTCAACATGCTGGTTTAGGATGATGCAGTTTGTGGAGGTACGTGTTTGTAGTATCACGGCATGTGTTCATCTCCCTTGTTGCATTATTACTAGAGGTTTGGGAATTTTTTCCACGACTGCTATAGTTTTGTTTGGCTTTAAATAGGAGTGGTGCATGCTGACAGATGACTGCTATTGGACAAAGGTGGGTGTGCTCTGCCTCTCCTCTGCCTGTTCTTGCATCTGTCTAATCTATGCTTGGTCCACTTGCTTGGCTGTATAGCATGCCGCGGCCTCTGGAAGCCAGGCAGCATGCGTTCATCCCCGTGCATGGTAATCCTGTCTGTACGTCTTCCATGCCTCCAGTCTCTCACATTTGAAAACAAACTAAAAGCCTGCCCTCCCACTCACAACCAAAACCTCCCAATTCTGTCACTCTTTCAGTAATTTAAATTGCAAACATGATTTTGTAGCTTTTAATTGTCAGTCATTTTTAGACCTGTTCTCTCCTCTGGGGCATGAGTGTTGCAAATGAGTTTCATTACAAGAGAGGATTAATAGTCTCAGTAACCCCCCTTCCACCTTTCCTTTAGAAAGAGACACTCCAATTATATCTGTTTTCTTTGTTGTTTTAGAGAAATTACTATTCTAGACTGAATTCAGAGATAATTAACTCAATTTTCTGTCTAGGCTCCATTCTCCTCATTCATGTGTGCTCACATCCTGGCTTACTATTTGTAGCCAGGTCTAAGAAAAGTTTTGGTCCTGAAAAGCTGGTATGGAATTGTTTGAACTTGATGGACTGTGTGCTGCATGTTACTCTTCCTTTGATCTGACCTGTACAAAATTAATCATCACATGTAACTTGCTTTTCAGACTCATCTTCATAACTAATTAAAGTGTGTTTAAAAAAAAAAAAAAAAAAAAAAGATAAAAAAATTGATGGGAATCTTTTAATGACTGGGGGGAAAAAACTGAAGAAAGCATTTTACCTGCCTGGCCAGCCTGTTCTCACAGTGAATGACAAACTTGGGTGTGATATCCTTTGGAAACCTTGAATATGCGCTGACTCGAGCCTGTTCCCTGCCACTTGCAGTCCCTGTTGTTTTGCTGCTTGAGAGCAACACAGTCAGTGAAAACATTTTTAGACATAAAAGCTATGAATGTGCACTCTGGGAGGAGGGGAGTGTGCTGATTGAGAACTGTCAGCCTCCTCTCCATGACAGTGAAAGGAGAGCGCTCTCAGGTGGCTGTCCCTTGTCAAGTGTCTGCCTGCTCCTCTGGGGCTGCCCTATATATACCTCCAATGTCTGTGTGCCCTGATAGTTTGTTTATCAGCCAAAGCATCCGATCATGTCTTTTTGGATAAATTGGTCCCAAAATCATCTGACACTGAGGATGAACCCGCAGATTTCAGTGAACGATGCAGGCGCTCAGTGACAGCTTGGGTTTGGCTCTGTGTGTTCAGCAGGAAATCACAATTTCCAAAGTATATTTTAATGGGGGTTTTTTTTCCGCCTTTTGCAGTGCTCTTTTTAAAGTGTGCTGTTCTGTAGAGGCAAATCAACTGGTAATAATCTGAGCTTGCAGCTGGTAGTATGTAGATCAGGAGGATAGAGGGGGACAGGCAACTGTTGTGTTCAAAAAAAAAAAAATTAAAATCCATTAATAAATGTGCTTTTAAAGTCAGAAAGAGAAACTTCTTTTCTCACTGTTAAATTTATGTGAATACCTGGTTGAGCCTGCCTTAATTTTCTCAGTCTAGGACTTTAAAAGAGATCAGTTATCTTCCCCTCTCGTTCATTTAATCCTGCAGTGTTTCCATGTTTGTTTTATTTTATTTCATGGTCATTGATCATAGCATTTCAAACACCTCTGCAAAGGGCTGGTCACCTTTATGTCCCCTCAATTCTGTAACCACCTTTTTATTTAATGAAAAGAGGAAGAAAAAAAAAAGCTTTGCAGATAAATACTTTTTTTCGGCAGGAACAAAAGGGAGAAAGTGGAATGTCGTGGTTTGATTTGGTTTTTTAACTGATGAAAGTTCTGTAGTATTCTTGTAATACTCAGGTTCTGAACCTACTCTGTGAAATTCTGCCTCTGTGTGACTGTTCCTTTGTATTTTCTTCCTTCCTGTAAATTTTTGTTTTTCTTTTGCTGCTTTTCTGGTAATTAGAGGAGTGGTTCAATCAAGGTGAGTCTTTGCAATACTTTCTTTTCATCATCACCATTATATGCTTTGTTCAGCTTTTACATGCAAGGCTAAGAGATGAGATCAAAGTCTTGTTCATTCACCTTTTCTGCTCCCCCAGTGCATCCTCCTGTTCATTTCAGTAGGCATGGAAATCCTCTAACTGAGTGAGCGTTTTCAGTTTGGTCTTCCCACGTTGAGAATAGATGAGAAGGTTTTATTCATTCCTGGTGTAAGTGCAGTAAGGGAATTGATTTGCAACTGGCCTGATAGCCCCATGAGAGAGGGAACACCCCAGTGTGCGAGTTGCCTCACCAGCCCTGTCGTATCAAAGTACAGCTTTGCTAGCTGGTCTGGGTAGCAGTAGCCATGAAGACTCAGCAGCTTGGACATGTGTTCTCAGGGATCCTTGGTATTTTGTCTGCTTGAGCATGCCTGCCTGGGCTGCTGCATCGTTATTACTGGCACTCAGACCAGCTAGATGAAGCTACCCCCAGTAAATGCCTTGGGGGATGCGCCCTTTAGTTTCTCATCCCAGCACAGTAAGTAAAATTGCAATTGGAATACACAAGGCTGAGGCTAAAGTTTGTCTCCCTCACTTCTCAGCTGGAAAGTTGTTAGGCTGTGAGTGCCCTGGAGACTTTCACTGTGTGACTGCAGCTGATCTGGGGGTAAAGGCAGGGTCATTTTCAGTTTGTGACACTTGATTCAGATCAATGGGTTCTGAAGGGTTGAGCCAAAGGAGAAATGTTGGGGGGATGGGGGGGGGACCCAAACCTAATTGCTCCACCCAGCAAATGGCACCGAGTAGCGTACTGCGAGACGCTGAGTTCAGACTGTGACCAGTGAACCTGTGGAGGATGGGCACGTTGGCAAGACCGGGCTCAGCCCTTGCTTTCTGTCACTCGCTGCAGTCCCGTTCAGTGGGACAAGCACAGTATTCACTGTTGGGGGGGTGAAGGAGGGTTGTATGAAGAATCTCTTTCCCTTCAATTTTTTTTTTTTTGTTTAACCAGAAAAAAAGTGTTTGGGAATTAATCCTTCAGCAAAAATGGTCTAGCTGAATAGCTGGTTTGATTATCTGGTAAAGCAAAACGACATTAGAGGAAGATCAACAACAACATTAGTGGTTAATAACACTGGGTCACACTTCAAAGTCCATACTGAGTTTCTGACAGATTGAAAATGCCAAAGGTCATGTTTTTGGTTGTTTCTTACATAATGAAAAGTAGTGGGGGAGAGAGGAAAAGAATTTTAATCCCACTGTTTCGAAGACTGTAAATTGCATCTTGCACAAGCAAGTCTCATGTGAGGCAGTTTTCCCAAACCAGAGTGCTGTGCCAATTCCTGCAGCCAGGTCTCATAAAACAGACCTGTCAGCAGGCGTGCTGAGAGCTGTCTGTCTTTTGGCAAAGTTTGAGCTATGCTTCTCATCCAACAGCATCGTCTTTTCTCTGGCATACCTCGGGCTGGAAGACTTGGAGAGCAGGGAGATGCATAGAAGGGCAGAAATTGAAATGTGCAAAAACAGGATCTTAACCTTCTTTCCTACTGCCAGTGTGGTCATTTCCGCGTCCCTGTGCAGCAGCATCACTGACGGGCTTGAGTGACCAGGGGGGTTCAGAGCTACAGAAGCTGGCAGTGAAGCTGGTTTTCTCGTGGTATCGGTCAGGCCAGAGGATGGCTGAGGGGTTTGTAATTGGTAGGCTCTTGAATTTTTGCTCAATTTGGTCACCTTTTTAGAAACTCCACCCAGTATTTGTGGGTCCTGTGAAAATCAAGGGGGAAAAATACCAGCTGGGCCACAGATGGAAACCTTTGCTTTCTAGATGGATTTCTTTTGGAGTCTTTTTACAGCTTGGTCACCTCCTCTCTATAGGAAAGCCCTGGAAAATGTAGGTGCTTTGGGTATTTCTGAACCTGGCCCTTGCTCACTTTGATTAAGCAAGTAATTTGTAGAGTTGAAATCCGCTTGGTCAGAGGTCCATGTTCTGAATTGCTTCCATTCGTAAACAGCTGGCAGCTTGTGCTTGGAACAGATGTGGCTTTGCCTACAAGGTGGCTTAGTTTCTCAGAGGGCTAAGAGACAAACTAGCAAAGGCTTCATTGCAGACGGACAGTATTTGCAGTCTGGCCCATAAATTGAGAGACAGCAACCGAAGATCAGAGAGCACAGGTGGAGTGTGCTGTCTTAATGAAAGATGGCTTAGTAAATAGGCAGCTGCTTCTGCATTGCTAGCTCAAAAGATGTAGCAGCCAACACTGCTCTCCTGGACAAATCCCTTCCTTAAAATGTTGTGTCCAGATACATACTGCTTGCTAAACAGTGCACGAGAAAGAAAAGAACTCTTACTGTGCCATCTCAGTTCTGCAGGGCTAATAGAAGTACCAAATCCCAACCTTTAATTTACAGAGAGAACTTCTGAAATGAGTAGTTGTGTTGAATAAGGTCTGGCTCTCCTAGTAAGTGTTCTGAGGTTTAAACTAGCTAATGCCAGAAACATGAAATTTGGGGTCATGTGAAAAAACAGTTTGTCCTACTTGTAGATAAGATGGAGTCACATTTATTGGTCTGCCTTAAGTCTGTAATCTTTCCTAAACACTGACTTCCTTCAATGCTTTTTTCCCTCCCTCTGCCCTGCTTTTTCCTGTCAATGCTCTAAGGGTCAACAAGCGTTTACAGCCAGTAACTGGGTTCAGCTGCCGTTATGAAATGTAACGTCCTTTGGAGATGCACAGCATTTTTTCTTTCTGGCATTTGGTTCCCCAAGCAATATGTTTCTGGTGCTTTCATGGAGCAAAAACTTGATGGAGGGCCGCAAAGTGCAGCTAATTCCTGTTCCTTCCTCTAGAAAAGATACCTTTCAAAGGGGTGGCATGGTACCTGTCTGTGTGACCTTTTGTCAGCTTGGATGGGCTTTTTCATACTTTCTCTATATAATTACCTCAGATGAACAGAATTTCTAGATGCATATTTTGTTTTGCACAGTAGTTAAAGTTGGCTGGTATCCTGTGTTGACATTTCAAAACAAAAGTGTGTGATATTTCCAAAGGAAGGGAGGGGATGCTCTACTATCTTGAGGGGTTTTTTCCCCTCTTGATGTTATTTCTAAATATTCATATTGGTATTTAAAAGTTCTGTTTCTTCTCTATATAGTACTGCATATGTTTATCCTTTTGTCAAGAGGAACAGTAGAGTGGCCCATTGAATTCACAGTGCAGAAGCTGTACTGGCTCCCTGCTATAACAGGGCAGAGATTGGCCTTTCCCATTTTGTGACCTATTCCCAGTCAAGTCAGACTAATCTCCACGTTACATTCTCAAGGACCATTTTCCTGTTTGCTTTTAAGCATCCTGGCTGGTGGAGCTTTCATCCCTTCCTGTAAACCTCCCATAGCAGCCTGGTAGAGTCCCTGTTCAGAAGCCACCTCTGGCAGCTTAAATTGCGTGTTCTGAATTCATCCCATCCCACCTGCCTCCCCTGCTCTTGAGGTAGAGGGACTAATAACTTGATTTTCCCTGTCAAAATAATTTGGGAAAGCTAAATTGTACGCTGCTGTCCTCAGAAGCCCTGCAGATTCCTGCACTTCAAAATCTCTTTCTCTGCTGTCAGGACTTCTCTGATGGCAGGGTGCCTGCTTATCCCATTGCATGGGCTTACCCAAGGCGCTGTGTCTCCTTGGGGGGGGGAGGAAGGGATGAAAATTAACTCTTCCCTCCCCAGCTGTTTACATAACCTTGAATTCCCAACCTAACTGAAACTAAAGTACAGGTTTTGTTCTGCTTTCTGTGAAGGACTGTGTAAATTAAAGCTGATGTAATGGTTTGAAACTGTCTCTTAGCAAATGTATGGAATCGTTTCCATTAGTGTCTAATAAATAGTCAAAATGGCATTTTATTGATTGAAAGGCAATTCAAGGTTAAGTTGTTGGCTGCCGTGTGTACAATATATCAAATCTAGGCCTTCCTGCCTGATAGTCGCATGAGAATAGAGGCTGCAAAACAAGTTATATATTGCTCTGCTGCTCAGTTTCTGCTTCAGCTAAGCTTCACATCAAAATTCGTCTGTGAAAATAACAAGTAAATACTGGGCTTCTGAGGGAGGGACGTAGCTTTGCCAAGAAGGAGAGAGAACAGCACCATTTTCCAATATTTTAAGCACTCTTAAAGACCCACTGAAATGCTGGTGCTAAGCATGTTTGCAGATCAACCTGAAAGTAGCACAGATATTTGTCCATAAGTTGCTCATGCTAAAACCACAGCTATGCAGCTGGATTGAAAGTCAGATGTGTACAAATGCGGGTAATAGTCTGTGATTTATATTCTGAGTCTGTATCTTCTCGCATCTTCTAAATAGTAGCACATGACAGTAACTTACCTGTCAGTATTCTGACAGTCTTTTCCATCTGTTGTCTTATTTTTTTGCACAGGAAAGAAGAATGGAGATTTGGACAGGAATTTTGATACACTTGATTTGCCTAAGCGGTCTGAAGCAGCAAAAGGTAATGCTAACGTGTTTGCTTTTGGAAATAACAAGTAGCCTGGGAGCTGGAGGCTCTTAAAGGGACTTGAGACGTGAGCATATAGTAGAAAACAAAAGAAATAATAGATGTGTCAGTGCTTGTTGTTATCTAGCTTTCAATACTGGATATAACCAGATTTTATATAAAGCTGCTAAATGGGTGGAATCTTGTAGAAGCCCATCTGATTCGGTGTTAGGTGATTGTAACTCCATGGAGGGGTGAGTGCATGCTCTCTTCCTTTACAACTCCATTTGCAAATTGCCTACACTAGACGTGAATGGAAGGAGTTATGAAATGCATTAGGTGAGTGTACTTATCACTAACCTTTTCGCTTCCCTGGCATCTCTGTATTTCGTCAGTGCTGCAACGAATTGGAGAGTGAGGGCAGGGGAAGAGTTCAGTTTTTTGTCTTTACGATAGTCAGTCTTCTCCTGAAGACAGTATTCCTCCCTGTCTTTAGTGAGTAGTACTTGCAGTTTTCCAAAATCAGGAGGGTCACAGAAAAATTCTTCTGCATCGCGCTTTTGTATTTCAGCTCTGGCAGAGGTGAAATCTTTCACAAACAATTTGTGTTCCCTTCCTGCATGCATGGTGCTCTTTTAAATTGGAGATTAGGAGATGATTTGGGATCTCATCAGACTTCTTAGAGCATTGGAATGGCATTTTGAGACTTGCACGGGTTTTCATTTTAAGTGTGTGCAATGTCATTGCAAAGATTCAGCCATTGTCATGGCAACTGCTGCAGTGCCACCCTGTCAACCTAGCCTTGCAGGAAAAGCTCTCCCATAGCACCCTCACCTTAATGATCTGTGAATACCCAGAACTACCTGAGTATTCTTCAGAAGGAAAATCTTAAACTCTTCTTGCATCACTTGTACAGTTTCAGAGAGTATAAAGAGACAGTGTGACTCAATGGAGAGAGCCTTGGACTTCAGATACCTGAGTTATGTTACTTGGTGACCTTGGTTGAATCAACTAATTTGTGCTTCAGTTTCCTTCCTGTAAACTGAGGGCAGCAGCAGAGGCCATAACAAGCATCCTTAGAGATGTACTGATAGTAATGGTATAGTAATTACACATGTAAAGTGCCACACTCTCACTTGAATTCATGGGCAGTGAAGCTCTTCTTGACTAATCCTAATACATAGATGGATCTAATCTATTTACAGACACCCTTTACAATGGGTACAGTTTCTAGGCTAATGTCTAAACACTAATTTTCATTAGGTGCATTATTGCACAAGATATTAATGCACCTCTTAGAAGGTGCAATGCCGTCCTATTCAGAGAGCTGCAGGAAACCTCTCCTAACTAACCTTCACTTCAATGCCATCAGGTCAGGGCTGGGCGTTGGTTACGTTGCAGAGCAAGGAGACTTCTTAAGGATGCAGAAAAAGAAAGGAATGCAAAATACAGCAAGGGCTTCAGCGCTTTCATTCCTTTCCACATGTGATTGGAATGTAGGTGCCACTAAAGGGTAAAGATGTAAATCAAGGATTTCTGCAAAGAAATGGATCTTGCATAACTTCCTTTAAAATAAGATAAAAATCTTCCATGTGGCTCTGCTAATCGTAGAAGTGTTGTGGCATATCTGATGGGTGACGTATCTGCCTCTATGAGCTTACACAGCTCATTATCATATTCAGTCACTAGAAATCACATGCTCTTGAAGAGGTTTTGTTTGATAATTTCAAGATACCCCCATTTAATCTAAGCAGAATAGATTTTAGACTGATGTGGTGGGTTGACATTGGCTGGACGCCAGGTGCCCGCCAAAACCTCTCTGTCGCTCCCCTCATCAGCTGGATAGAGGAGAGAAAATATAACAAAAGGCTCGTGGGTCGAGATACAAGGACAGGGAGAAATCACTCCCCAGTTACCATCATGGGCAAAAGAGACTTGACTTGACTCTGCCCCTGCTCCAGCATGGGGTCCTCCCTGGGCTGCAGGTAGAGATCTGCTCCACTGTGGACCTCCCTGGGCTGCACGGGCACAGCCTGCCCCACCATGGGCTGCACCGGGGGCTGCAGGGGAATCTCTGCTCCGTGACCTGGAGCACCTCCTGCCCTCCTCCTTCACTGACCTGGGTGTCTGCAGGGCTGTCTCTCCCGCACTCCCCTGCCTCACCCAGTAGGCTGGGGGCGGGCAAGATCTTGGGAAGGAACTTAGCCAGGAAAGCTGACTCAAACTGACCAAAGGGGTATTCCATGCCATATGACAGCTGCTTAGCAGCAAAAGATAAGAGAAAGGACAAGGGTGAGGCACATTTGTCATTACAATGTTTGTCTTCTGGAGAAACCGTTATGTGTACTGAAGCCCTACTTCCTGGGAAGTGGCTGGGCATTGCCTGCTGATGGGAAGTAGAGAATAAATTTTTTGTTTTCCTTTGCTTCTGCAGGTGGCCCTTGCTTTTGCTTTATTGAAGTGCCTTTATCTTAACTCATGAGTGTTTTTTCCATCTCATTCCCCCCATCCCACCCTGTCCTGCTGAGGAGGGGAGTGATAGAGTGGGCTTGGTGGGCACCTGGCATCCAGTTGAGGTTGACCCACCATATCTGACTACATATCTCATGCTGGATTAGGTCAGGAGATTAATCCCACAGCATTTTGAAAGAAGCCCTTTGACACAGAAAAAGGCATGAGAAACTATTCATTTATGTGCTAAGAATAAAAAATAAAGTTCAGTCATTTTTTTACTAGTAGTTTCCTGCTAGGCATCTAGGGTTCTTGGATATTAAAGGTTCTAACAAGATTGCTAGGACTTCGAATTGTTCGGTAAGATAAGACAAATAAAATTGTAGTTTTAAAACCCATAGAACTCTGGCCAGATCTATACCATAGAGTATAATTGGCTCTGATTAGATCAGCTCTCAGCTGAAGCAGAACCTCGTTATTAAGATTGAAAAATCATGCAAGTTTTAATGATCAAAAGCACTCAGTTTGAGTGACACAATGAAGTGCTATTTCAAAAATCAACAATTATAGATTAATCTCTTTCATGTATTATTAAAGCCATATTAAAGTGAGTTTTCACTTGGAATCTTTGTGGGCAAATGGAACTGCAGTAATAACATTTGTTCATGCAACGCAGCAAACGAACGTTGCGGTAGTTAACAAATGTTAGGATGCAGTGTTGTTAAGTTTCCTGTGATCTTACAGTCCACATCCATGGTGCTTATCTGGTGGATCTAAAGATGAGGTTTCATAAGCATAACATCATGATTTCCCTTTAAAATGTTCTTAGGTATGATCACAGCTTAATTGATAGTGTGCTTATGATGACTCAAAAAACCACGAACTAGAAGCAGTGAACTGGTTCAGACCTATTTTCTGTCATTCTGGAAACTTCATTTGGTCTCCACATGACATTAATTGCAGGAATCTCTCCCCATCCTGTAGCCAAACATGATCAACCCAGAAACTTTCACAGTTTCTAGTTGAGGAGTGGGTTAGTGTCTGCGTGGGAGGCCAAGGGTTTCTCAGTCTTTGTTCGAGACAGCTTAGGAACACGTTCATATCCTGAACAGTCCAAAGGGTCTTGTGAGTTATTACCTAGTTTAAATGCTAGTAATTCTTTTTTTCCTGGAATTTGTTTGCTCTGGAGAAGAATGAATGAATAAAGGTAATGCTTTTTTTCAAGATTATGAACTAGAGTCTCCTTTTCTTCTGATTGGTTTTTTAATGAAAATCAGATTTTGCTGCAGCACAGCATTTGAGCAGCCCTGAAACCATTTCTAAGCCTTTAATAATTTTATGTGCTAGGCATTCTGGCAGGGGAAAGCTTCCAGTTCAGGGCTGTTATCTGTGGTAAACTGGATAATGTCAGACGGGGAGAACTTGCAGTGCTTTCAGAAGCTGTCTCATCTGATATTAAAAAATAAATATATATGCTCTGGCAGTGTCCAGAGTACTGCTGTCCTTGTGAGGAAAGATTGTGGAAGAGAAGCTTCTTGTTTCCTCTTTGTTGAAAGGAGAATAATTTTTTCTGACAGTTAGAAAGAGAGAGGATAGATTTTTTGGGTAGTGATAAGAGCTTGCATAGAGCCTTATGAGAAGGGGACGGCATTGACAAGAAATTATGAATGCTGTCCTCGGGACCTCACTAAATTTAGTACTTTCAAAAATTCCTGCTTCTGTGAGGGGAGGGGGGGGAAGTCTTGCTGAAATCCCTTCCCCAATATAAAGTAGGTCACTGATAGTGGTGTTGGCCGACTCCTCTGCAGCATGTTCCCTTCTGCACTACCACAGTGCAAATGCTGATTTCTCCTGTGTGCACATTAAATACACAGCATAGTACAGTTCCTTTGCTTTGTTCGCCGAGTCCTTATTTCTGAGCAGGAATAGTGACAGGAGGCTCATGCATCGGGGGAAGATCAGGATTAATCATATCTGTGCAGAGGAAAGCCATGTCTCAGATGGCAGACCATGCGATATGGTTTTCTGAAAAGAATTAGCATTGGTATGTGTCAGCCCTCTGAGGATGTTATAAAGGTTGCAACATTTAATCCTCCTGATGTGAAGGCGTTGGGATTGTCCAGCTCTGTTCATCAGTGCTGGAACATGGGAGGAGAAGGTCCAGAAGAGCAAAACAGGTTTTTTTTATATAGAATCAGCAGGTTATTCCTAATTAAGTCCAGACCTCTGTGCTATTTGGTTTAAGCAAATCTTGTGGCTTCTTGTTCATGTGCACATATATCCGATGGCATAAAGGTAGATGCTCCAAGGTGCTTTGGGTGTTGAAGTTCAGCTATGGTTGGAGTTTATCTCCTTAGGGGATACATGCAGGTACAGTTCAGCCTGGTGGATGAGCTAACTCATTCTCTCCTTTAAATCGGTTATTAAAGTGGTTATTAATTTCTCTTTTCCATTTTGATTATGTAAGCTTACTTCCATTTTAGTGGGAATGTCACGCAGAAATACTGAACTAGTGCTAAAGCTGCTTAAAGTTGAAAAAGTCTGTTTTGTTGCAGCAGGGACCTCACAGAAAAGCTGAATTTATTTGAAAGCTCAGCTTTGTGTGTACACTTACCCTGGTCAGCAGCCTATGTAGGTAGGGAATGAGATTTTGGGTGAACTTGTCAGCAGGTGAATTTCTTCTGTCTCCATTATCTGAAACCCTCAGTCGCTTTCCATGTAGCCTGATGCTGATGATAGATTTTCTGTTCCAGGAGGTGAGTGTTTAAATTCACTTATAAATCTTTGTGTTACTGCTCCAGGAAATTAGACTTCCTGGCTCTGTCAGGGTAATGACTTCAACTTAGTAGATTACAAAAATGTGGGCAATTTGTCTTCAGCTAAAGGCAACACGTAGTGGGGGGAGAGAGAAACTTTACTGAAGCTTTGCTTTGACTTTAGGTTTGTAATTAAGATTAGCTGCTGTTCTCATTTCACTGCCATTTTAATTTGCTTTCTTTAAATCTTTACAAGTTGACTCAAGCACTCACCTGCCCTTTCCAGCTCCCTTCAATCATTAATTTTGATTGTCATATTGTGAATAAGTGAGTAGAACTGATTGATTAATGGTACCATCCACACCCCTTCTGTGCCTGCTAGTGGAAATTGAGGGACTGGGAAGATTTCCTCTGTGAGAGCAAGTAACATGTTCTTGTATTAACAGCTCCTAAGCATTTCATGCACGTTGTTGAGAATTCCTATCAGAATTATTAAGTATGTCTTATTTCTGTTGCTTTACCAAGTAGAGTGTTCATTTTGGTCCCATGTGTTTTTCATAATTTACAAAGCAGCAAAAGATTTCTCATCTGTCTTCCAATGCTTTGAGTCAGAGAAAATTTATTACCTTGAATGGGGGAATTCCCTGCCCCTGCCAAACTTCCTCCAGCCCAGTACCTGTAAATTCTCTTTCCCCCCCCAACATCTGCAAGGAATTCAGAGCAAGCACCTGTGGATTTACCTTTCTTGCTTACACAGCCTTCCATAGCTGATGCTAATTGTTCTGGAATACTCTGCCTTTATTGTCATGATCTTCAGTTCTTACGTTGAGCCACTTGTTTGTTCAAAGCTGGGTTGAAGCATGGCAGTGGGTTGCTTCCTGGCCTGCTGAGCCATGCTCTATGGGTGGAAACTCTTATTTGTGATCTTTATGGATCTGTTACAATTGATGTTCTACATAATCAAATGTAAGTTTAGGGCTGAAACTGAAGGGTTTGAAAAATCATAGGGGGAAATGCAGCTGGAATGTGAATTGGAGGTCCAATTACTATTAATTACTATTACTATTAGTTACTACTCTATTACTAGAGTACTATTAAGTCTTTTGTCTTGTCTCTACCCTAACACATCTTCTTCCAATAAAAAGAATGAGTTTGAAATAGCTCCTTGTTTTTCTTAACATGATAACTCAAGCAATTTGAACTAATGCCAAGCGTATTACAGAACAATGATTGTTTTTATTTCAGGTAGACTGGCCTAAGCCTTTTCAGAGTTGTAGCCTGTATTGACACATTGTGACACCTTCTGTGTTTTAATGATGTTGCATTTCTTGCATGAGTCAGATACATTGAAGGTTTAATGGTTACTCACTTAGCATGGATTTTAAATGGAGTGCAAAGTTCTGTCACCAATAGTTAACTGGATAAAACTACCTTAAAACAGAAAATCATTCCAGGAGGAGTGATGTTCTTTTTACAGAGGTTTTTTACAGAGTTTACAGGCAACACAAGTTCTCTGTAAACTCTAGATGAGATGAGCAGCGATGGGTGGTGGTGACTCATCTGCAGAGATGAGAAGGTGTTTTCCCTTGACTTTTGTCTTAGTCCCAGTACATACTCCAGGGTACCTAAAAGGAAATTTTCTATAGAATCATACATGACTAGAAATGTTTTGCAGTTCTTGCTTGAGAAGTTTTGTGTAGGCCAACAAGACAGGAGAAGGAATGAGTAGAAAGGTCTGCTTTGCTTTTCAGGGACAGCTGACTTTGAAACCTGTTGAATAAACACTGCTTCATTGTCGTGATGTTCCCTGTCGCTAGCTATTTTCAGTTCTTGCTGCCTGTTGCCAGGGTCAGTCTGTTCTTTATGGTAGATTTGTGTCATACCTGTGCAGAGCTGCTGGACTTCATTGCTAAAGCAGGCCTAGTAGTTCATGATTGTGCTGGTTTTGGCTGGGGTAGAGTTACTTTTCTTCATAGTGGCTAGTGTAGAGCCATGCTTTGGATGGGTTGATAACACAGGGATGGTTATTTTACTGTTGAGCAGGGCTTACACAGAGCCAGGGCCTTTTCTGCTCCTCACACCCCCACACCAGCGAGCGGTTGGGGGGGGGCACAAGAAGCTGGGAGGGGACATGGCTGGGACAGGTGACCCCAACTGACCCCAGGGCTGTCCCACCATTCGTCATGCTCAGCACATAAACTGGGGGAAGAAGGAAGGGGGGGGGTGTTTGGAGTTTGTCTTCCCAAGTCAGTGTTAGGTGTGATGGAGCCCTGCTTTCCTGGAGATGGCTGAGCACCCACCTGCTGATGGGAACGAGGGAATAAAATCCTTGATTTGCTTTGCTCGTGTGGACAGCTTTTGCTTTACCTATTAAATGTCCTTACCTCATCCCACGAGTTTTACCTTCCCCCCACCGCCACCCCACTACCACGATTCTCTCCCCCACCCCACTGTGGGGGGAGTGAGCAAACAGCTGTGTGGTCTTTAGCTGCCTGCTGGGTTAAACCACAACAGTGATTCACAGTCTTGTCTTGTGATAAGCTCACCTTGCTGCACAGATGTTGCATAAAATAAATCATTAGCCCAATTCTTAGGGATTGTTCCTTCTTTGTTCCTTTCATGCAGGTAGTAAGCCTTGAACAGCTTGGCCTTTGAAGGATATTGTCCATGAAACGACCTCTGTTTCCTTCTACATAACTCAGTGGCATAAGGTTTTAAAAAACAAAACCACCCCTACCTATTTTTGACAGGTATTGAACTAGCTGAGCAGTTAAAGCAGCAGATTTTCCCCAGGTAGCATGTTTTAGCCACTGGTACCCATGGTGAGAGATCGACATGCAATGCATTAAACAGCAGCAACTACACAAAATCTTTTGGGCTTTTATCTTGGTTCATGCTGCTGCAATGGGACTTTGGCAAACAGGTAAAGGGCACAGGTATGCTTTTGGATTGCATTATATTGCTAGAATCTGGATTTAATAAAACAAAGTGCTCTGTTATGTAGGAGTCAGCAAACCTTTGTAGAGGGAGGTAAGTTATATCACTGAGTGTTCAAGGTTCACTTATGGTCTGCTTGGTTTTTATGTTACTATTCATTTGATAGGATGAGAGAAACAGCCTCAAGTTGTGCCAGGGGAGGTTTAGATTGGATATTAGGAAAGATTTCTTCACTGAAAGGGTTGTCAAGCATGTGAACAGGCTGCCCAGGGAAGTGGTTGAGTCCTCATCCCTGGAGGTATTTAAAAGACGGGCAGATGTGGTGCTTAGGAACATGGTTTAGTGGACTTGGCAGTGTTAGGTTTACGGTTTGACTTGATGATATGAAGGGTCTTTTCCAACCTAAATGATTCTATGATTTGTAGACTAAATGTAGTTTTCTTCAAGTGCTATATCCTTTTAGCCCTTTCTTGACATACAGGTGACAAGTGATATTAGTAGTTCAGTAGTTAGCTAGTTACGGCAGTGTTTGTTAACCACTAGATACGGGTTTTTTATCCACTGATGTATGCATGCGTTGTCTTAGGATCAGCATTGCCTTGAGGTGGAAGGTGCATGTCTGCTTTATCTGTAGTTTTACTGTCATCATTGATGGGTGTTATCACTTGCATTCATGTAGGCATTTAATATTTTATATTTGTGGTAGTTATTTTTGAAGAAATATTCAAATATTGATAAGGATTTGCAGTTCAACCTTGTTTTTCTCAAGTGTGTATGACCTTCTGAATTCTGCTGCTAATTTTTTTCACTTGTTAATACAGTTCTATCCTACAACGTTCTCTCTTTGGGGACTGTGAGGAAACAAATATTTTTTTTGGACAAATACAAATGATACAACTGAAACCCTACACAGTAACTGTGTACAGTAATGCTGCTGAGACTCTCACAGCTCTGCTGGGGGGGGTTAGTTATTCTACCATATCATGTGAGAGGAATTTGAGACCGTTACAGGACCAGCTCTTATTCTGGTGTTATCTGTCTGCTCAGGAATGTGAAGAATAGTTTTGGCTTTACGTTCTGGTAGTTGCTGCCATGTTTGTCAAATTGTTGCTCTCTCGACATTGCAGCTCTGAGCCGTGCTTTCCAGTCCCTTGTTTCGTCCATGGGGACATCCAGGCAAGAACTGTACTTACAGGTGAGACAGGCTAGATTCCTGGTGGAGGTGAAATGGCATCTGTGGAACAGAAAAGCTCTTGCAGCTGTAGCAAGGGGAAGCGCAATGTTTGTGTGACCAGACTATCCTATGAATTGTGCAGTTAAGGGGGATTTACTTTTGTGTCATGAAGATTTGAGTTGGGAACTTGGAAGAGTTCTGCTACATGCAGGGGATATATAACCAATATGAACTGAAGGAATTTCAACTGTGATAGTTCCATGCTTCTGACACCTCCCCACCCCCAATACAGACACTTCATAGTGTGAATGTCTTTCAGTTTTAGGTTATGTAGCTGGGATGGGGAGGCAGGAGGAACAGTTGTAGTGACATGAGAATTTCATTCAGCTCTGTATTTATACAGGGTTGAGAATGTGAAGCTCTTCATGAAGTCGTAAGGTGGTGATTCTTGTCCATAACTTCTTGGCTCTGCTATAATTTGCCTGTAGCGCTCCTCCTTTTCCCTTTGTTTCCTGCCTCTGTCTTAACAGCTAGAGGTCACATGCAAGATGAGCTAGGAAGACAGCTTGCTTTCTGAACTGTTTCAAACACTTCCTTCTGAATGAGAAAGATCTGACTCGCCTCTAAGGTACTTTGGTTATCCTGGAAACAGTGAATGAACATCCACAACTATTCCTCCTCTTTATCCTTCTCTTGCATTCTTGAATGTTCAGTCTTCCTCAGTGTGTGGAGGGGGAAAAGCTTGGCAGTTGAGATGGATTCTCCCTCTCCACCTTTAGGTCCTTTCACCTGTGGCTCTCATGGGACTATAAAATAACTGCAGTAGTCAGCTTGCAGCTCCTTCTTGCCTGAGGCTGACACCCAAGAATATAGACCTATTATAATAACTAGCAGTATCTTCAAAGGACAAGAATCCCAGGTGGTAAATTCCCTTTCCAGCTTGATGCGAATTTGTGGCCAAGTTATAAATGCACAGAAAATGAGACTTATGCACGTGGTTATAACATCTGAAACTAGAACAGCCTATATATAGTCGCATAATAAAGTAGCCTGTGAAAAACTAAACAGCAGGAACTCCACTCAAGCACATGGTAATTACAGCAGCTACTAAGGAGATGGAGTGATCTGGAGCTTCAGCAAAAGACAGAGCTGGAAGTAAGAAAGTCTCATTTTCACATTCCAGCATTGCTACTGACTTGCTAAGCGGCCTTAGCCAAGTTAATTGCATTCAGATGCTGGGGCTGTAGTGAACTCATGAAGGACCTGCGGCTTCCACTGCCTTCACTAGAATAATCACTGGTATTTTCTTTGCTGCTGTGATAACCAGTGCAGATGGAGTATACTTGATATGTTTGTAAAACCAGCAAAATTCGACCAAAGTATGGTGTATCACAACTGTTGCTAGCACCACAGTGATAGAAAAATTCAAAAAAATGCATAATTTCTGTTAAAGGTGGATAGTAGTGGCTGGCCCCAGTGGGAGATTGTGTGAAAGGACTGAAGAGCTCACGTTGCAGAGAGTATTTTGAAAATAGGTAATCCTATGAATTGCTTTGTATTCTTGCTATTCATATTATGCCTCCTGTGTATTTTTATGGGGAAGTTCAACTGTATTATATATGATGCTCTGTATAGACAGGTATATACAGAAACCAATACATAACTCAAGACCTTGGCAAGTTCTACAGCCCAGGCCAGCTACTACATTTACTTTAGTTTATAGCAGTGTGTGCTCTCTAGCAATGCAGGATCTTAACCCTCAACCACTGATTGGACTTTCAGGTCCTTTATACTTGCTACCATTTCTGATGATAAAATAGTTAATGTTGGAAAGTGATAGTTGTCAGTCATATTTTTTTTTTTCTTTTCACAGCCTTCCATGTACTGTTCACCCCAGCTAAGGATGGTTAATACTCCTCTTTCCCCACCCTTTGGTTTGTGTATACGTTTTTACGTGTCTCATTTAGCATTTCTATTCTACAAGCAATTCTAATTGTTACTCTAAAATAGAATGCCTGTTATTACAGAGTATAGCTCATTACACAGATGCTGCTCAAGGACTATTTATAAAATGACAATGTGCCAAGGAGTCTGCCAGGAACCAAAGCAGGATTTGGTGGGGAGGTGTTTATGCCACATAACTGTAACTGCCTCAGTCTCGGGACTTAGTCACTGCAGTGAAAAAGTCCATCTATCCGTCCATCCATCCAGTCGTCCATCCATCCCTGCTGCATTCTGTCAGATTTCTGCCATGCCACTAGCTCAGTTTCAGTTAACAAACAACAATTAAATCTCAGAGACTTTTTTCACCACTTTTAGCATAAGCGTAAAAAATGCAATGATACTTTGAAGAGGGGTGCAAATCAGAAAATTGTCCTGATTGCCTAGCCAATATTGTCATGAAGCACAAGGAAGGGGAACTCTGCTTCCGTCAGGATTTAGAGATGAAATTTCCTGTCAAAATCAATTACAAAAAACCTTTTTGCACAAAGGTGCGGTTGTCTCTAGTGTCCATCAAAAGTACCACAGCGAAGTTCTGCTGACGAAGCTACTCAGCAAGTTAAGAGAACAGCAGAAAGTTTCAGAACAGCTGAGGCAGAAAAATGGTGTAATGTTGATTTAAATCCCTTGCCAGATTTCCAGAAATAGTGTGTGCATAAGTAAAGGAAGTAGCTATAGCTCCGGGTGACTGTTATGAAGGCTGTGCCTTTAGGAATAATAGGAATGTGGATAGCTTTCTCAGAGGCCTACGTGACTCAGATGCTTTCAAAACTCAAAGCTAGACAGACATCTCTCGAGTCTTACTTAAAGCGTCTGTCTGGGATACTGTGGCTGTCCTGTCTGGTATTCTTTTGCCCACAAAAATGCAGTCTAATGCCCTGTAATTAAGCATTGGAACAGGCTCCCCAGGGAGGTTTTGAAGGGTTCTCTGTCATTGAAGGGTTTCAAGACCTGACTGGACAAAGCCATAAATAACTTGGTCTAAATTCAGCTTTGAGCCTGCTTTGAGCAGGAAGCTGGCCCAGGTGACCTCCTACACTCTCTTTCAACTGAGCAGTTCTGGGTGACTCTCCGGATAACTGATTACAAAGTCAGCCAAAAAAAGTTTGTCTGGAAAAAAAAAAAAAAAAAGCCCTTTTTTTAGCAATAAGGTTTTTCCAAAATGACTTAATCTATGACAGCTAGCTAGGTGACTCAGATGGGAAGAAGCATGAGAGAGCCCATTTGCCCATGAAACCTGGGAAAGATGAATATATGCAAAATGCATCTTAATTGTTGGGTCTCCGGTTGATTGATTTTTATCCCACCACCACCACTGGTGTGGCTTTTTTAAAAGACAAATATATTTTTACTTATAATATGTACTTTCTCTGGTGTCAGCACAGTAAACCATGGAGTCCTCACAACACTACGTTAATTAATCTTTGCGGGTGTGCTTGTAACAGCTAATGATGGGGGAGACAAAGAGGAATAAAAATGAAATAGTTGTGTTATTCTGAACTAATTGCAAGTTGAGGTACTAGAGATGAGGCAAGGATGCATCACTCATAATGCAGCCAAGACAGGGGAGGTGCGTGCAGTAAGGTGTTTAGCATTTTCTCCACTTTTGCTTGAACAGTATTTATTAGAGTTAATGGAGAGCTTTAATCATGAAGTTAATCTGAAAATTAAAATAAACTGGAATGTCAAATAACGTGTGCATTCTAAATTGCAGAAGTCACTGATGCTCATTAGTCAGACTGAAGCTGCAGTTGTGTTTTGCAGAAAGGCAAATAAAGAGAATCAAAAAATTAAGGCTTCTGTTTTCTCAGCATTAATTTCTAGTGCGTTTACCTACACAGCTGCTGCAGTCCTATTATCTGACTCATTACTTTGTAAACCACTTCGAGATATCTTGAATGTGAAAGCTGCTATATAAAGCCATATTTATTTCTATAACCCTGAGTGCTCTGCACAGGCTTAAAAGCTCTCCCCTTCTCCAACATGACAGGGGAACGATAGGACTTAATGTGACATACACCTCTAACTGAGGATTGAAGAAAAATGACCTTGAACTGAGAGGCAGGCATTTTACATTGTAAAGCAGACACTTAAATTTACCTGTCAGCTGGAGGGGGGGAATCTTACCTCTGCATGGTTTAGAAAGCAACGTCAATCCAACTGTTCATTGCTCAGAACCCACTGAGAGCTTGATTGCTGACCCAGGCATTTTCAGGTGATCAGTATGAATGTTGATCAGCATGTGTTAGAAAGGAGAACATTTTTTTTTCCCTACCTCTCAGACCATTAGTTTCACCCCTGAATTTTCTGTGTCTTGGTCATAGGGAAAACTGGAAGTCTGTAATAACATGGACTGTTATTTTTCTGTTTAGGAATAGACCATAGATAAGGCTTATTTGGAAGGAGGATACACAAAAAGCAATCCTTCCACCTCATGTCCATTTCAGTCATATTTTGCACACCTTGCGGTCTCCTTACTTTACCAAATATGTTGTCAGTTTTCTAGGAGACATTTAGAGCAACTTCCTATTCTTTTTTACCAGTAGCCTCAGTATAGTGTAAGTACCTGGTACACTGTGACAGTCTGCTTGAACAGGCAAAGTCTAGATAGGCAAAGTCTAGATAGGCAAGGCGAAAATAGAGGAGGGGGGAGAGGGCGACACAGGTTGCTGGCAAGAGTTGTGCGGTTACACGGCATTTCAGTGGCAGAGCTGGGAACAGAGATGAGGTTTCCCAATTCCTAAAGCAATATCTTTTCTTGAGGGCTCGTGCTAACAAGCCAGGTAGCAAGCCCACTCCATTTGGAAACATCAGTTCTTCTTGTCCCTCTCGCACAAAGCCAGGAAGACTATTTAATCTAATGAGTTTTGTTTTGAGACCTCTAAAATCACAACCAGCAAATCTGTAATCATGATTGAGCATATAATTGCATCTTGTCCTGCTGAGAGCTTAAAAATGATGAGCAAGAAAAGCATCTACAAAGACTCATTCAAAATGTGAGGGGACAAGAATAAGATCTAGAGAAAAGATCTGGCTTAACTGGAATGTCCCCAGCGACCTTTAAACACTTAGAAAATTCTAAGTCTGCGTTCCTTGCAAATGCAGGTTTCCCAGTCCCCTTTTGGGGATACTTTGCAGATTGAATCATAAAACATGCTAGTGATCACGGCAGAGCACAAAAGGCAACTTGCAGATGTGTAAGAGGAGAGATGAGAAGTGTCAAGGATGACTGAGGTGTTGGTTGCAATGCAGTGTGTTTGGGATTTCTCAAGGAATGAGAAAGTGTGGGTGTTAGGAGCATGAGACCTAATTCCATTTATTCAATTACATGAGCACTGCTTCCCCAAGAGACTTCCCTTCAGATTAGAGCTACTGTCTAAAACTTAAGACTTGGTAAAGGCATGTGTGACTTAGACTTGGGCAGTTCTGCAAGGTTTTGCATAATCGTTAAACCCTAACAAGCAGGTCCTTTCAAAATCCTACATACCTGCTTGCTGAAAGCAATGCTGAGATCAAAACCATTGAAATTAAAATGTTTTCTGTGTGGCTGGATCCCAGCTTCCCTGAAACACTTAAAATTTGGTACCACTCCCCTCACTGCAGTCTGGAGGCCTGTTTCTAGATCTGGCTATGGACTCGGATGGTCCACGAGAAGCCATCAGGGCACTCGTAACACTGCCTTGCATGTAGGAATGATGAGAAATGGGTATAGGTTGTAACATGATGGACATTTCGATACTCTTGAGGAAGTGTCTCACCTTATTTACACTTATACTGACCTTTTCAGAATTTTCTATAGGCATGAACAACCTCCACAGTAAATGTCAGCTTCTGCTCAGAATCTTTCACATGGGTAGTTTTAAGCTCAATTTTTAGTTGCATAATATTACCATAAGAAGGCTGCATTGAAGTTGAAAACTGTCCTAAACAAAGTGGCTATTGGGCTGGGGATCTTTTCACTCGTTTAATGGCGATGAAATGGTTTCAAAGGAGCTGTCAGAGTTGATTTGAGGCAGTGTCTGCTGTGGCTTTGTTGTAAAATTTTTCATATGACGTTCTGGTGGCTTGTGAAGGCGGGCCATGCCTGTAGGATGGTAAAAATGGGGCCAGGCTGCCGCTGGATGCTGTGTAACGTTCCCCCACTGCCTCTTGAAAAATGTTTCTGTGCTTCCTTCATTCATTTCAACTAAGTGTCTCATTCATTGCTACAAGCTGGGGCCCCAATCTTCTTTCTTTTTTTTTTTTAATTTTTTTTTTATTTTTAACTCGCAAATAGATTTATTTGTGGTTGTAAAATGTGTATGTGTTTGGACAGCTAAGGCTTCAGAGAGCTACTTCTCTACTTCTCTCCAGATCGTGTTGTCTTATCTCATGTTTTGGTCCAAAGTTATTTTTTTTTAGCAAGGCCCATGTTTCCGGGAAACCTGTAATTCTATGGGCAAAGCTGGTTTTGTGTCAGTTCTGCCTGTGATTATCAGGCAGTCAGTGCATCAAACAGCAGGCATGTTTACATTTAATAGAAACTTTCCTGTTTTTCTAAAAAGCTGCAGAGAATGATTGGCAGAAAGGAGAATAAATACCCCTTCATTCCATACCTTCAGTGCACTACCTCCCAATTCAAATGAGGGAGGAGCAGCAGCATCTTCTCTTGCCTCTCACCATCTGTAGCACCTGCTTGAGTATGGTGCTTTGAGGATGGGTGGAAAAATCTCTGTTCTTGAAGGCATTAAGGTTTCTAGCTTATGCTGAAATCCATGAGAATTAAGTACCCAAATACTGTACCTTGAAAACCTGGGCTGTAAGGTCCATTTTTTTGTTGAAGGAAACCTTCTGTTCATGCTGCTTCCACTCTGGCCTGACATGTATTTGACATTGAAAAGATCAAATTCTTTTTCTTGGATGCTTGGGAGATACTTGAATTGCCTGACAGCAGCATAGTGACTGTAATTGAGACAGATTAGAGGCACTGGGCTGCTTTTGGGTGCATGTGGCACCTTTCATGAAATGGGGAGAGGAATTGAAACACACTTTTGACTTTGGAAGCTGTAGCAGAAACTAATTAGCAATTTCAGGACACAAACAGGATTGGAGGAAGCATTTGGGTTGGCGTACAATAAATTATTTAATAACATGAGGGAGTCTTTCCATATGGCACTTGCTTATAAAATGTTTAAAGGCAAGATTGCAGGACTCTGCCTGTAATGAACCGAACAGGCTTCCGATATCAGTCCTGGTGATTAGGAATCACTGACCTTTCATTTCTCTAGGCTGAGACTGGACTTGCTAGCTTCTTAGCTTGGTTTCTAATAACCTTTCCCCAAAAAAGGTTAGTTGTTTATATCCAAATATTTCCTTCCAACTGGGAAATATTTGTGTTTGATGTTTCTGTGAGGGTAGATCCACTGGAGAATAGACAGATTTATTCTTCCTTCTTATTTGAGGAATTCAAGCTGTGGAGTTCTGCTGCCCTTCACTGCCTTAAGCAGATGGGCCTCTAACAAGTAACTGAATTGATATGAATAACCAAATACCTGTGTAATGGCTTATGGCCATTTATGAGACTTTATATAAAAATCATGATGAGAAGTGGGAAGTATAAGTAGACTCAGTGAAGCATGAGTAACCCAGAAAGAAGCTTTCAAATTGGCTTCCAAGCATAGTGCAGCGCGTGTGAGCTCGGAAAGATTTTGGGTTTTTTCTTGAAGTTGTTTTTTCCCTTGGCAGTGAAGATAAAACTGAGACAGGCTGCGAAGGGGAGAACCTGACAGGTGCCAGCCCGAGTGGAAATACTGTCTGTCGATCCTTGTCTGTCGCAGCCCTACGCAGCGCCCGTTGCTGATACACCCAAGTGCTTGTCAGGAGCGTGCGGGCTTTCAAAGCAGAGCAGAAAGTCCCTCAGCAGCAGGACGGCGCTTCGAAGCGCAGTCAGTGGAAACCCTTGTAGTCCCATACCTGACAAAGCAGTCCTGTTTCTGTAAATTCCCGAGTGATGAAAGATTTTGTTTTGCGTCAACAGTTAAGATTCAGTGCCAGCACCCCAGTGCATAAAGGCAGAGAAGGGCTGATGCCACAAGGTGCTGTGGGTCCCCCGCACCTTGACTCACCACAAGCCTGGTGGAGAGAAACAGCATCCCTGGAGGTCTGGAGGAGTGTGGCCGCTGCATCCAGGCAAAGAAGTGGCCACTCGCTGCGATCCGCCCCTCCCCAACACCAGCCAGGCTGCCAAAATGGCTGGTAGCTGCCTTGCCTTAACTGCCAGCTCTGCAGAACTGCCTCTCCAGTGGGGAAGTGCGGAATTCTGCAGTCTGGCAGCTGGTTCCCACCTGATGCTGGATCTTACAGCTTTGCACTGGGTAGCCCTGTGGCCTCTCTCCCACGCCACAGCCCCGTATGAGCTTTCATTTACTGGCCTGCTATGTCCCCTATCAGACATATATCAGGGGAGGGCACTTAGTGGGACCATACCCAGCCCCGTGATCCAGTGCATTTCATAGAGTCTCTCTTGGAGATAGGAAGGAAGATACTTAAGATGTCCACAGAGGTGAAAAAGAGTTTTTTGGGCTTTTTCCACCATTCTTGCATAACTCAGTACTTAATGTCTGTGGGTGTGCAGATATTTCAACTAAATAAGTATGACCATGTAGGGTCTTTTTATTTTACCCTGCAGCTGTCTTCTGTACTGTTTCTTCCTCTTTTCTGTGCTTCCCTACTTGCTGAGTTTTCTGACAGTAAGTTTATAAAGCTGTTCAGCATATAAACAGTTCTGAATAATGTCAGAATCTTTTTAATAAAATAGATTTACTTAAGTAGCATCTGGAGCCAAGAACTAATACATGATTCCTTTTGCAGTAAGCTTTTCTCTGCAGACAAGGTTTCCACTGCTGAGCTGGGAGGAAGCTAAAAGCTCGTTAGCTTCCTGGAGTCAAAGCAGCTGATCGGCATCTGGAACTGCAAAGCTGAGTGCTAAGGGGCTTGAGGCCAAAAAAGGGCAATTTGGAACACATGATCCTTAGTTAAACACACACAAAAGACCAGAGGAAAGAAAATGGTTAGGTCCAGGCAGCTACAAGTGGAAGGAAGGAGTCCCTTAATAGTGCTGTTGATTTTCAGTGATGACTAGTTCTGAGACATTTTTGTGTTATGAGGCTCTTGGACTTATTGATAAGATACTAACAGCAACACATTGTATTTTATTACTGGGCATAGCTGTGGTGTGATTATTTATTTTTTTTTAATGGGCTTTCCTTCAGGGAATCACATTTTTATACAGTAAGCTCAAACCTTCTGACAGTTGGGCTGGACAGTCAGGCATCTGCAGTAGTAACAACAGTGAAAAGAGTCTGTCTTGGATTTCAGGTCTGTGCAGCCGCATCATGTGGCAGCTATGATCAGAAAAGCAGTAGCATCCTTTACTGAGCTGTATGTGGGGGTTGTAAGGAAAATGCTTATACCTGGCTTTGGTTTTTTCAGTTTAAGGAAAAGCCCCTGAAAATACACATGTTCTGGTACACGTACATGAATGTACAGTTGTAAAACCACATTTTTTTATATAATGTGAAAAGTAATAATTTTCCTCAAGTTCCCAATCCTCATTAGCTTTGCCAGCCATGTCTCTATTCCTTTTGTTCCTTTGGGAAAGCTTAGCTAAATGGAAAAGGCTTGCAATATGCTCCAAAAAGCAGTGAATTCAAGCCCTACAAGGCAGAGAGTAAGCAAGTTCCAACCTAGAGATTCCTCTATTTAAAAGCTTTTCCCATCAAGAAGGGGGGTCACCTGCTTGTATCAAATGAGGCTTCCTGTAGTGTCACCTCATTACTGTGTCCTTCCAGAGTTGCAAATGGGGAAGGATCTTTGGCAGTGCTGTGGGTTTGGATTATTGTGGCGTCCCCACATGTTCTTGGCTTGTGCTTGCAGCTCTGAGGACAGTAAGTTGAAACCTCCCTGAGCTTCTGCATTTTCTACTGGTGTAACTGGCCCAAACGCCAGAAGCCAGACAAGCCAGACGAGCTGGGCAATGTTCTTATTTCTAGCATGGATTGTGCAGTCCTGGCAATTGCTATCTGTGGTGGAAAAGGAGGGGTGACAAAATAGAGTTGTTTGGTGCCATGCATGAGGAGAGACCCCTCAGGGCATGTGAGTGATCACCGAGCACTACCATGTGGGTCCTTTCAGAGAGGAGAAAGAAAACAAGTCAGTCGTGTGTGATTCTGGACCCTCGCAGAGACGGGAACAGACATGTCGAAAGCACCCGTGGTCAATAGTAGTATCAGCAGCACTGAGATCTAAAAGAATAAGCATGGACATTTGACCTTGTCCATTCTTGTTCCAATATTACTGCTATGTAGCAGACAGCATCTGGAAATTCAGGTTTTCCCTCCCAGGGAAACATAACATGATGGATAACACGCTTGCTATTGATCTGGTATGCACAGGCCAAATTGCTGGCTGTTTAAGAAGTCCCCAGTGCAATGCGCGTCATCACTGTGCCCAGCGTCCTTTTGGTATCAGCTGTTAGAGGCATGCGTCCATCCAGCCTGAAAGCTTCAGCAAGAGGCTTCCCTGGAGGCAGCAAGCAAGACTGCCTGCATCTGGGAGCATTTACACTGCTGCTCTCCTAGCGTATTGATCCACTGTCAGTGAGATCACCAGCCTGATAAGCCTAATCTGTCTTTTTTGTCTTAAAATACTGTAGTGGTTGAGACAAGACTAAATGACAACCAAGGACTGGTCAGACTACCACAGGCACAGAATTTCTCCAGGGAAGAGAGTGTTCACCCCTAGCTTAGTGTCTCAGGTGTGCCTGAGCTACAGGGAGTACGGTGCCCTTGCACGGCTAGCGATGCCGCGCTGTGACACACTGCAGAGCTGGCAGACCTTCGGTGCAAATTAGTTTACTATTCACTTGTGTATGTGAGCCAGGATTTTGAACCAAGTCCCGTTTCGAGATTTTGCAGTGGTGATGCAGGGCCTGGAGTGCATTCTGGGGGCTTGGAAACACCCTGGTAAGCTGGTTATGGGAAAAGGGGAACCTGTACTTACAAACAGGATTGTGTTTGATTTGTAGCTCACAAAGCAGATGCTCCGATGCGTGTTCTGTCTGTGTGAGAAAGGGAGCGGATGTTATTTAATGTTTGATTTTTAGATACAAACTGCATTTCAAAACAGGCTTGCTTTTGGAATAACATGATTATCCTGTTCCCTTTAAAGGAAAATGCATTCAATTATCACTGTGAAGTAAATAAAAATAACTTTGGATCAGAGAAGCTGGTGAGAGAGCAAGCGTTAACATTTCATGTACCGAAAGTCTCCAAGGTCAGATGCAAGTCTTCTGGGACTGGGGTACAGGAAGCTATTTACATGAACCATCCATTTTAATCATTCAGCCAAAGGGCTTAATGTTTGGGTCCAAACATGAATGCTTGTAACAGTGGTGTTTCTCAAAACAAAACAAAAAACACAGCCAGAGGTGACCTACAGATGCTTAAACGTGCTGCAATTCACCTGCATGCCTCCTCTCCCTTTTGGTGGAGACCTCTAGCACCTCTCCCCTCTCCGCATCAGCCTGGCCGCCAGGTATTCCTGCCCTTCAGCAACAGGCCTACGGGGACAGCAGTTCCCCTTTTGAACTAGTAGCTTGGGTAGTGCTCTAGTTATCTGCAGCAACATTCAGATCCTTATTAAGTATTGGTCCTCCAGAGCCTTCGCTACTGATTAGTGAGCAGAGGAGAGAAGGTTGTTAACAGAACATCTCCAGTTGCCAGGAGACTTAGCTGCATATGCTTGAAAAAAGCCTTTGTTATTGGGCAGTGTGTCAGACGCTGGTGGGAGAAACGCTGCTTGCAGGGCCTTTGGAAAGGGAAGACAGTATTAGCTTTAAAATGTCTGCTCACAGAAAACAGAAAGTGCCAGAACTCGCACAAGGTCAAAATGGGTTGTGTTTAATTGAGCCATCTCTTTGTTGAATTGCATATTCTTTGGATATGAAGTGGAATATAACCAACCTCTTACAAAGCACTCTCTGTAAGCAAAGTTACTTTGATGACAGCTTGTGGAGCTTGGGAAATGTGAAGAATAATAAATAGCAAAAGACAGTTTGCTTTCCCAGGCATCCTTATTTCTCCTGCACTGCCTTGCCCTCCCGTTTCCTTTCCTTGCTGCCTTTCTGTCTTCCCTGCAGTCAGCTTTGCTCCTTGTGTTGGTTTTTTGCATACCTCCCTGCTTGGTAGTGCTGGTAACGTTCCTGTTACATCCCTTGGGGTGAGGGGTTGCTTGCTTCCCTTTTTAACTGGCGTGCCATTGTTCTTTCATTGTGGGAGTATGTGGTAAACTGGGAAGAGTTTATGTAATTTTAGAACTTGTGTGTGACTTAGTAGATTAGTTGGAAAGGTCACACGCTGTGGTGTTCATTTTCTAAATAGAAAAACTCCTCTTAAACATTCCCTCAAGCCTGATTTGAGTCTCGTGTGTCCCATATTATTCTGGTTGTTCTTTTCAATACTATTCAAAGGCTGTTCTGTTTGTCTTCAGAGCTCCTGCTCAGTGGTGGATGCTGCATCCTTGATTGAATCTCTGCAGTAAGCGTAATACCTATCCTGACTTGTACTGTACCTCGAAGTGAAAGCTATAGGGACTATTCAGAACTTTCCACCTATTATTTCTTCTTCATCTGTTGCAGAAGTTTGCTATTGCCTCTGTTGTATGACACTCAGTATTCTACATGTATCTGCATCGAGCTGCATTCTCCATCGACTATGCCAAGCATTTGGCTCCATTGGAGCTGGCTGCGTTTTTGCTACTGTTAAGCCTTTCAATTAGGAGAATCTTGCAAGTTTATGTTGGCATTCAATCTGCTTTGTGCACCGGGTGCTGAAGCATGGCATACAGATGGAATCAAGTTGATGGGTCGGGTTTTTTAAGGATCTGATTACTGTTTGTATAAAAGTAACCAGCTGCCTTCCCCCCCGCCTCCAGTGGGGTTTTTCATGTATTCTATTATAAAACCGTACTTGGGGTGAGGTGTTCCTGGAAGGGGAGAGTTGAACTACTGGACTGATTTGCTGCTTACATGTCCTGAAAACATTTCTGTAGCAAATAATTCTGCTTTACAACTGTTTAACTTGCAAACAATGAACAACACAGGCTGTAATGAAGTTACCAGCCTGTTGTCGGCAGAGGGCAGGAGTCCAAGATCTGTGGAGCTTTTCTTGCAGAATCAAATTGTTCGTTTCTTTTACTGACGTGATTTTTTGTTCTTTTTTCTTCTGGCTCATAGCTTCCTAGTTGCTTAGGGAGCTGCTTTCTTATTCTACAAAGTCTGCTAGTGGATGACCTTGCGGAGAAGTTGCAGCTTGGCCTCCTCTCGCTCCATCTGCCGGTAGCTGTCATGTCTGGCGCTCGGAACTGGCCGGCGCAGCGGATGGCCACGTTAGCAAGCGGTGTGGCTCAGTACGGGCACATCAGCCCTTGAACTTCCATTCCTGGTCAGCACACCCTCGGTGTGGTCTTGGAGAGCATCTCTTGGTTCAGTTTCATCCCAAAAGCAGTCCAAGCAGTGCTGCCACTTCTCTGTGTTGGGAACCAAAGTGCAGGGGAAATTCACTTCAAAAACTGGTCCGAATCAAAACACCAATGTAAATATGCCTATGAGCACTGCAAGAATGAGTAGCTATCAGTGTTCATTTTAGTGATTTTTTTTTTTTTTTTTTTTTTCCCCCCCAAGGGCTAGGGGTTTTTTCATTTTCCTATAGGGTTGCCAATCTCCTTCCAGCTTTGTATGAAATTGCCTCTCTTTTTAAACAGCAATCCAGAGTTTTTGTAGGGATGGAAAATGAAGCAGCACATTTCTGCTAGAGCAGTAGGGAGAACTCTCATCCAACTAGTATCCACACGTGTATAATTTCCCATGCCTGTAGGGGGAGAATAAATCTTAAACGGGTTGGGTGGTGAAGGGGAATAGATTTGGCAACCTTGCTCCAAAGAGTTGTTGGAATTTGGGATTAAGCTGGCATATCAGAGATAGGCACCTGGTGCAATATTTTATATTATTGCCAGAATGTAGCTAAGTATAGGCACAGGATCAGCATTGCCAAGATGAAAGCAAATAGGTTTGTGGAGGAGATAATCCAGGAACTGCTGCATCATTCTCAGCACAGGGACTAAGGGTTGAATGGATCGAGGTGGCTAATCACCTCCAGTTAATTCCTCAGGTGTTTTCTGTTCAGGATTGAAATTGCTGTCTATGCTGCCACTTTTCTGTGGGAAAATAAAGGATAATCGACTCAGCACCTCCTCATAGCGTGAACTTCACACGGAACGAGCCCGTTTGCCAATTTTGAACGACTCTGCTGCAAAGAAGCTCATCTTCTCTTTTTCAGAAAGATGAGACTACAGCATGTTGGCGAAGATGAGTCTAATGTGGAAGATCTTCCTTTGTATACACACTGATATCATTAGCTGGGGGGAATGCTTAGATGCTGCAAAATGTCTGACAATCACAATGACATCAGTGTCCAAGGCATTTTCCCTTTCTCTAAAAGGCAAAAGCTAATAAAGTGAGCTAGTTTACTTTGCTTTCTGCAATGAAAAAAAGCACTAAATGCTTTATCCTCATGCTTTTCCAGGAGGAAACAGTGTAGACTGCAACTCAGCACAAATCTGTAACGGATGGAAAAGTCTCATTTATTCCAGGAGAAATTATCTTTTTAGGGACACTGCTGAATCTGGGCTATAATTAAAACAGCTTTTTAAAGAAAAAGAAAAACACTGGATGTTTTTCTCATTTGATGTATTACCTATCACTAATGACCCTCTTTTTCTCATTTCCATTTAAAAAATGGATATAAGCAATTAGCCATATATTGCACAAAAGTAGCATTACCTGAAAAAATAATTAAGATGATCTTGAAATTAAGGAAATCAGTGTTGAAGAGAAGCAGGTGCTTAATGGAGGTGAGACCAGCTGTGCTTCCCAGGAACGTGCTTGAAGCGCTTCATGGAAAAATGTGTGAGGCCTCCACACACCACTGGAAGGAAATTTATAATAATTCAGACAAATTGCATCCTATAAATAGCAGAGCTGGATTCATTAGGACAGGAGGCAGATGGAGAAAATATAAAACTTGTTTGTTTCTTTTTAAGGGACTATAACGCTTATGAAAAGTGTCAGCTTGCTGTCAATGAGGGAAAACCCCTCTGGTGCAGCAGTAACTTTCTCACTATTAGGTTCTCCTCTCTGCTAACGAGCAGCCATCCATGAGAGGCGTTCATAATACTTTGTTTTAGCAACTCCTGCCTGCCTTTTTCTGGCATAGCCAAGCTGACACAGAAGTGCTGCAGTGTAGGAAGCATGCAGCGACTGAGGGAAGGGGAGAGACGTGAGGGAGGCCGGAGGGTCCTGTATGGTGCATAGTGCTAGTGCTTGCTAACTCCGGTTAAAACGGATGCTAATGGGGCAGAGGCATAAATGCAGCTGGAAAATGGGGATGTGCAGAGTGAGGTGAGAATCGTCTACCAAATGGGCTAAGGGGTTATGCCCCAAAGCAGAAATGTACTGGTAATTGGTAGAGGAAATGCTGTGAATTATCAAAGAGAGAAGGTGAAGACATTTTTGAGATACTCTTACGTTGGTAAGTAGGAAAAAGGAAAGGCTTTCATGCATGAAGAGAAGTAATGCCAGAAAGCGAGTGGGAGGTGCGTGCCTGGAATGCAGCTCTGTCCGTAGCGGAGGTGAGAGGGTTGTTGCATCTTCGTATTTGTACACAGCGAGGTGCTGCAAAGAAGGAAGAGCGTCCAGCCAAAAAGGAACGTACAGGCTGACAGAAAGGGCACGTTGTAGACTGCATTTAAATAACAGGAGAGGGTGAACATGTGGGGCTGTTGCCAAGTATGCCAAAATTATAACTAGGCACTTTAAAACAAAGCCATTAGGGAAGACTGGCCGAACACAGGCTGCAACCACAGGCAAGTCTGAGTTCTTACACAGAGGTGGTAAGTGTGTTCTGTATGATTATTATCTGTTAATGAACCTGCCTTCATCTCTTTTGCTGATCTAATTTACATTTCAGCACAGCTTCCTTAAAAGATAACAGTGTCAAAATTCCAGTAAGCTATCCTAAGAGAATTTTTAAGTACAGGAAAGGAATACTGCACGCTTATCAGGCAGCGGTGTTTTTTCTTGAGGATTTCTTAGATTGCCAATTCACCTTGTGAAGTGGCAGAGGAAAAAGGTGATATGAAGGTCATATTGGAGTCAGATAATCACAAACTTATTCAAGGAATGGAGAAAAGCTGTACAACTGTTCATGCTTCATGTATTAAATAACTACAGTTTTTCTCAGCATTCAATATAGAGGGCAGTGATCCCAACGCAAGGAGAGGACATTGGAGAAGAGGAAAGTAAGTGGTATGGGTTGGCAGGATGCCTTTGGGGATTGCCATCTGTTGCGGCTTGCACGTATCCGTGGGGTGTCATGTAGCAAGCAAGTGGTGGCATTAAAACCAGTCGCAGACGTGGAGCAGGTCAACTACCCAGGCGTTTGAGAACGCGGGCGTGCTGGGATGCATGCGAGAAGCTGAGCAGGGAAAGTACGAGCCAGCACAGGGGAGCTCATGGATCCTCATGCATAGATCAGTTTTTTAGTGTATGGAGCAAAGAAACCCTTGGCTGATAAAGTGTATTTTTTTGCTCTCTATGGGATAAACAAGGCCTGTATATCCAGGAGGTAACATGGCCTGTGTTTATGGGCGGTGCTATACGAGGTTTAAAGTATTGAGTTCTGAGATCTTGATTCACATAGTCCCACAGCAATAACTAGTATGAAAAATATGGAGAAACAGATCTGAAATGTAAGGCTTTAATTTCAGAAAGCCTTTAGCAACAGAGAATTTTAAAAAGGAAAAAAAGATAGGATATTCACTCGATAGGGGATAGCACTGTTCAGTCTTCTTGCTTCTAGGTTTGATCTGAAATGTCTGAAATCTGATAATCTGTGATGTGTACTGAAAAACATGTATATGAGAGATGGGTGATTTTGAAGAGAAAGTACTGAAGAGAGGGAGTGATTTGTATTTGTAGGTTTCCTGTCTTGCTGGTGGAAAACTTGCTTTGAATTATGCTACACTTCTAGGACAGCATCTTGTTATGTGAAAAACATTCTTTTCATGTATACAAATTAAAAAAAATAAATTCTTCTGCTCAAAACAGTCTTCAAGTTTCCTCTTTGCCCAAGCTCATTCGCACTTCTATACTTTCTTTCATGTCATATTTTTCCAAAAATCCTTTCCTAGATAATGCCTGCTGAACTTTATTTATTGCAAATACCCCAAAAGCCACCAATCCAGAATATCTGCCGGCTACCGTTACTGCAGATGAGTCTATATTGACCATAGGTTGCTTGTGCGTTTTTTTCCACGTACTCTGAACAGCACCATGATCTTTCAGATCGTGTTTGTGTGGCAAGTGCTTTAACTGGATGCTTGCATACTCTCCCCTCCTCGATGCAATGTGTCATGCCACACTTAGGGAAGAAAGGTAGGTAAAAATGGCTTCATAATATGCACAGCTTGGAATGATGAAGTTCTTGCCTAAGATCCCCTTTTTAATATGGGTAGGTGGATAAATCCTAATCCTTTGGATGAGAAAGTCAAGACACGGATGCTGCTGTCAGTTACTCAGCATCACAAAAGGAAATCTGTGGCAGAGCTGGGAATAGTTCTCATTCCTGTCGTGCTTAAACTGCAAAGCTGATTCAGTGACTCTGGGGGTAGTTAACGTGTGTGCTGTCGCAGTCTCCCAGTGTGTTTCTGGGACTATGCTGGTATATTTCTTTGACTAATATTTGAACTGGAGTGAGCATTTCTTCCTGCCCTTACCGATTGGGGATTTTGTTCACTTTGACGTCTTGCATCCTTCTTTTGTCGCAAAAGTGTGAGAAGGGGGTGTGATGTGACAGTGTAACTTGCTCTCTTTGGCCCTGTTGTTTGTGTCTGTAAAGGTATTGAGATAGAATTGAATGAAAACAGGAGCTTGAGGTGAATTTGCAACCCAGTCTAGAGATGCAAAGTAAGAATTGTTGCAGGCAAAAATTGTCTCTTGTCACCTTGTTATTACACACATATACTCAGCCTGCTAGGCTGCGTATAGCATAGCACAGCACAGATTTCAGAAAGAATTGTCAACCAGAAGACAAGCAAAGGAACCTTCAGCCCAGGCAAATGTCCTGTGCATGGGTTCCCATGTGCAGCATTTTCAACAACTGTGGATAAAATGTCCTGGACGTGGCAGAAGCCTTCTTTCTGTGGTGTAGCTTTCTCTTGGCTGTTCTCATATGTGATTAAATAAAAGGTATGTTATGTATTTATTCATACATTGCTTTCTCTGCTTTTCTTGCTTCTGTTCTCCTCTTGCCCCACCTGCAGGCTTTGAATTACTGTACCAGCCAGATGTGGTCCGACTGTACCTCTCCATCCTCACCGAAAGTCAGAACTTCAACACTCTGGAAGCTGCAGCAGGAGCTTTACAGAATCTCAGTGCTGGCAACTGGACAGTGAGTGCAGTCTTCTTTTTAATGTCTTTTGTTTCCTTTGTGTAAGTGAAGAGCAAAGATATGTCCCATTGTAAGTGAGGTGTTACTTTGAGCTTTTGCATCTCCTTTAAAAAGGAAGGAGGTGGGAGCTACAAAGAAATTATTCCCATCTTACTTGCCCACTTAAGATGTTTTGCACCTTCTGGACAGATGGCATTTAGGTAGTGGAAGTGTCACTGAGCTCGTGATGATTTAACCATGAACAGGTTTTACTACTACATTTAACCATTGCTTCGTCCATTCAGAAAAGCCTGTTGCTCGATGATTAAGTGTCCTGAATAATTAATTCACTGGATTGTCAGATTGCTCAGGAAACTGCACTCCAAAGTGTTGTCTGATACCATATCTGAAGCATCCCCAGCACTAATCAGGCAGTTCTCTCAAAGGTATGCCTGATCGCTTCTAGAACCACACAGCAAATAGGACTGATCAGTAGCCTGAGGATCAGCGGGGTGGTGTTTCACAGCTGTCTTGAATACAGTTTATTTTAAAAACAATCATGAAACAGAATAAAAGCATGAAATTGGAGGTGGGGGAAGATAACGGATGCTTTGGATGCTTTCCTGTTCCCTCCAAATGACCTCTTTTTTTTCTTAATTCAGAGGGCTGTTTTCACACTGAGGTGTGTACAGAACAGATGCTGATGGATGATGCTCCTTCCTTCTATTTCTGTCCTCTTTCCCCAGCAGCTTGCTAAGCTGTAGGATGAACTTCTACATCCTTTCTTCCTTGGTGCTTGATGAACTTGAATGATGGGTTAAGTTACAGATTTGTCAGCACACACAACCTAACTTTGCAGGGGGGAAAAACCAAATTACAGCACTGAAACAAATGCCAGGGGCAAGGAAAGGGCAGGTATATGAACTCACAATACTTTGTGTTGTTTCTTTTCCCTTGTGTGTTCTGATCAGTGGTCCACGTACATCCGTGCAACAGTGCGGAAGGAGAGAGGCTTACCCGTGCTTGTGGAGCTGCTCCAGTCCGACTCTGACAAGGTTGTGAGGGCTGTGTCAATTGCTCTGAGAAACCTTTCCATGGATCGTCGCAATAAAGATCTTATAGGTATCTTCTGAACTCTTCTAACCAGGCTGGGATCTTGGATACCCTTGAGAGACCTCACATTTTCTGTCACTTGTGCTGAGGATCCATTTTGTATGCAGTTTCCATCTGTGCTATCTAAGATTACTCTGTAGCCACCAAGTGGAGGGCTGTCATCTCAGAAATGTATTTCCAGGCCATTCAAGCTGTGGTTTGACAGAATTCTTTAACTCGGGAGTAAAACCAGATGTGGATTTTTGCAGGAGAGGGGAGTGTGTGTAGGTGTGCAGAGGATTGGGTGGATTAGGAGGTTTCTTGTCTCTTCCTTAGGTTTGCCTGACATGGCACTTGTGCTCCTAGTCACACATGGTGGTCACAGAGACGTTGCTCCTTAGGCCTGCTGTTTAGATTAGAGTGGGAATTTTGCCTTTGGCGTGCTAAGCTAATGTGGGGAAGTGTAGTGGGCTCTAGAGCTGTCCCTTTTTTCTCCGCTTCCTCCTTCCCTCCTTATCCTTTTGTGTGGTAGTTGGTTTTAGAGGCTGGATACCAAACAACTTACTCTTTTTCAGATTAGTTCTTCAGCCGTGCTCACTAGCTCCTATCCAAAGGGATAAATAAGGATTCACCTGCCCATAAGCAGGAATCTGAAAGATTCAGCTGCTAGCTGAGCTTTCCTCTGGATGCCTCTCTATTTAACTGATGCATTGGTTTAAACTATAACCTTGTCGGGCCAGGAAATATTGGTCACACATTTAGTGCCATCATCCAAGTCGATGCTAACAAATAGCAAGGTGGGATTCTGCCTTAATACATCAGGTTCTTTTTTTAATAGTTCAGAGGTGCAGCTAGGCAAATGGTAGAGACGAACACCTGGGAGCGATAAACTCTGGACTCGTTTTTTTTCTCCAGTACTATACAGTGAGAAGGCTAACTGCACCCAGGAGGAAATACTCTTACCTTTGCTGGGGGAAGGTTAATAAATGCATGGCTGCACACCTTGCCCCAGAAGGCCTATTACAAGGCTAAGTTGAGTAAGCCACGTGCGTGTATTAGCATGAATATGTGGCATTAGCAGCAGCTACTGGATGCTTTTTGCCTCGGGCATTGCAAAGTATGATAGATGCTGGCTGTAAAATTCTCAATAAAGATTGGGTTTTTTTCCCCTCAATACCTTTTAGCATTCATGATGAAAGAGTTTGTCTTAGGTATCAACTCTCAATCACCTTGAAATAATGAATGATAAATACACTGTTAGGTTATAGTCTTGAGGTTCAAAACATTGTGCATTATAAAGTTTTTTGACCTGGGAAACACCCTTGAGTTTTATCATTCAGGATGGGAAGCTGAAATGATTATTAGGGCTGACTAATGGTATCTCTTCCCCTTATCTAGGTAGTTATGCCATGGGTGAGCTGGTAAGAAATTTGCCCAGCAGGCAGCAGAGATCTGCAAAGAACCTGGAAGAGGATACAGTGGTTGCAGTGTTGAATACCATCCATGAAATCATTACTGACAGCTCAGAAAATGCAAGGTCTCTGATCCAGACACAGGGCATTCAGAAGCTGGTAGCTATCAGCAAGTCAAGGTAAGTGACCGTTGAAAGCAAAATGCGTAAGGACTCAGTGCAAACATAAAAGTGTCACTATGAACAGCAGCTTTTGCTTTGTGAAAGTAATCAAGCATCCTAACCTTTCAGAGCCTTTAATTTTAGAGCAATTAATATATGCGCAGTAAAAACAGTCAGCACCTTTAATAGGTTTACTTGATTTAAAAAACAAGTTAATTGAGTAGTCACTTCAGTCATGTTAAGACATGCTCTCTCCTTGTCAGATACATCTTAGCACCATGTATGCATTTAGCAGACATCATTTGCAGTGAAACCATGACCTTTATTTTTAGTGTGGGAGGCCGCCTTCCTGTGGCAGCATTCCATTCCTGGAATGCCAGTGATGAAACTTGTTTCTTTTAAATAAAACGGTTAATGATGTGTAGTAATCGTTCTGGCCAAAGGGCTGGTGGCGGTAATTGGAGGTGACAAATTTTCACTCTGCAGTTCTGTGAAGACTCTGTTCCAACTGCTTTAGAGAAAAGTCGGTTTGGTATAGTTCAGCCAGTTAGACATATAGGTGTGCTTTCAGGAAACTTTTGACATAATCAGCTGTCCCGGCCGTGCTCCCTCCCAGCTTCTCGTGCACCTGGCAGAGCATGGGAAACTGAAAAAGTCCTTGACTGGTGTAAGTGCTACTTAGGAACAACTAAAACATCAGTGTGTTACCAACATTCTTCTCATGCTAACTCCAAAACACAACACTATGCCAGGAAGAAAATTAACTCTATCCCAGCTGAAACCAAGGCAGTATCCACCCCTTATTCTACACCATCTACATCATGCCCAGATCCTACCCTTTCCAATAGATTCCAGTTAATCACCACTACTTTCCCCATCTTTTGATATATACACACAGATATCATTCCCTTAGTCTGAGGGCCATCCCTCTAAAATGTCCATTAGGTTTATTTAGTCCCTGACTTTGGCCTCCATCTCTCTTAACAGACTTTTAGGGTAGGAGAGATGGGTTGTGAAGAATTTCTTGGGTTCCATCATTATCAAATACGAGAGCCAACCAAGAATCTAGCCCTGTACTATTTTATAGAGCGTGCTTGTGTACTGACTTAGGAAAGCATGGATAAAATTTCATTTTCTGTTTAAAAAACACTTAATCTTTGCTGACCTAAATTGCTTTGTAAGGTACTCTAAACCATGAAGCAACTTCACTGAATTGTGAGGAATAGATGTAAGTTGGGGTAAAGGTTTGAAAAGTGGCTTAGAACTTGTTTTGTTTGGGCTTTTTTCTAAATAAATCCAGGCAGGATGGAATCCATCTAGTTTTTTTTAATGACAGCTACAAGACAAAAGGGTCATCCTGGCCTCAGTGTTTGCCCAGCAATACACATGAAAACCCAGGAATTCGCACAATTTGCAACTTTCATTTGGATTTCTTTTTGTCAGCAAATACCTATAGATATGAAGAAGTCACTGAATGATTTCACATATATCCTAGAACTTACAGGTTCAGATAACAGCTCTGTGAAGTACTGGGTTATCTCCTGGATATTGTTCTGGTGCAAAGAGATCAACACATCAATAATCTTACGTTGCTTGATACTTAAGCTCTAATTTTATCTTGCAAATCAGCCAGTCTCCCAGAGAAACAAAAGCAGCATCTCACGTTCTTCAGATGATCTGGAGCTATAAAGAACTACGAAATGCCCTGCAGAAGGATGGGTGGAACAAATCACACTTCCAGGTAAAGGTGCTGGCCCTTAGATTTAGTTGTTGGAAATGCCTGAGTGGAAGATGTCCTAACTTTAATAATAATATTACAGTCTGATAGATCGTGGGCTTCGGTTGTGTTCTTTTAGGTGGTAGAAAAATGTCTGGTAATCTGTTCAGTCACAGCATCATGCCTGATCTTGCTGGGTATGTTTTTCAGCATGTGAAATGTATCTTTTTAGCTTTTGGAAGTATAGGCCAAATGCTCATGCTTTACTGGAGGAAGACTTAACATGTCTTTTCTTAGTTGTCTCTCATTTGAAACGTTTCATCTAGCAGCGTAGGGCAGCCACCTGTTCTTGACATGCAGCCTCCTCGCCTTTCCTTGTGAAAAGGTTTTGCTCCTTTTACAGACCAACAATGCTGTCATTTACATAACAGGAAAAAAATTCCAGTAACAAATCTATAAGAAAATAAAAAATACTCCAGTGCCATATTACCAACAGAAGTGGGGCTTAGCAGCATTCCATAATCTCTCTCCGTACTGTTGGTTTGTTTATTTTTCTTGTTCAATTTCCCTGAGTAGCAATTTCATATTTATGTGATCTTTGTCTCCTAGTCTGTTTCCGCAACTCCAAAGGGTTCCAAAGGTACTGCTGGCAGGTCTGGCTATGATGACAGCACTTTGCCTCTGGTGGATAAAAGTCAAGGTCAGTTCTGCTCTCTATCGATTTTCTATTGTGCTTTGTTTGCTTGTTTTCTGGATTTGTCACATGGGTGTTATGGCGTGAGGGGGTAAAAATACCTTACTTGTGTGGTGATTTTTACTCCACAGTCCCAAAACGCTCAGTCCTGTTAGCTGGATATGAATAGTATTCCTTCCCATGTGAAATGTACACTACTGATGTTGTTTTCTCAACTTGTATGCAACATAATCAGTTACATCTTCCTGGGAGAATTTGGGATGGATGTGAGTTGGAACTTCGAAAGAGGAGAACAGCCTTGTTTGACAACGTTATGCATTAATGCATCTTGCCTTCAGCCAGGCAGTGGGCTTGGCCTTACCCCTACTCAGTACTGGAGCCTTTTCCTTTCTAAAGAAATGGGCCTGTTTTGGCAGCACTGCTTCCTCTGCGGTGCAGGTTTTTTTTCATTGGAGATGGTTTATCCAAACACTGGCTAAACCTGTCTGTGCTTTTTCATGCGGCCTGATGCAGCCATACCAACACTGGTGTAGCTCCATCTTTAATTCCATTATGATTGCTTTGTCTCTGAATCTGGTTCTAGTTTCTAATGCTCAGATGTCAAAATTTCTTCTCAGAAATCTTAGTCTCCTACAGCAGAGTTTGCCATGTTGCGCTTTACCTGGTTTAACTGCAGATTACTGCAGAAAAGACAGCCCCACACTGCCCTGCCTGTTTCCACCTTCCCTGTCTGTGACCAAATCTGGCAGGTTGTGCAGACAGAGGATGACTCGGGGCAGTTTGCTGATCTGACAATAAACTTCTTGTTTTCTTTGTGGGTTAGCTTTCTGTTGGCTCAGCAGGCTACTAGATTGGATTGTGTGCCATGTGAAGCTGCACCCTTACTTATTTTCTTTCTCTTCTATTCTGGAGAGACCAGAGAGAAGCTTGTTAACAGCGGTAGGTAGTTTAAAGCAGAACTGCGGTTTCTGTTATCACTTGGAGAGAGGGAGTTCTGCATTACAGTGCCAAAGCAGAAAATACAAGGACTACATGTGCTCTCTGGAGAGCTTAAATCAAAATTCCCTTTCTGAATGGATAACAGTAGCATAGTTTGGGGGCTGTTTGGTTTTGTTGATTGGTTTTTGTTTTGTTTTTTTACAATAGTCTCTGCATTCAGTACTTTATGGACCTTTCTGGTCCTGTGACTAATTTAAAAATACCAGGTGTTGAGAAAAGCAAATGTAACTCAAAGTCATTTCAACATTTCTGTTTTATAGATAATGAGAAGGCTGGGAGTCGTGATATGATACCTATGGATGAACTTGGCCCAGGTAAATTCAGTCATAGATCAAACCCTCCGTCTGTTTCAATAGAGCGCACTGTCACTCATGGGAAAGTTCAACTATTTCTCTAGGTGATATTCTTTCAGATGGATAAAGCTGGCATTTAAAAACAGAACGTTACCTTACAAAAGATTGGCTGTAGGTTTTTTTTTTAATCTTGGGGGGGGTGTTTCTTTTAAATACATGTAGAGTGTACAGACCAATTTCTCCACTACTTTAAGCATATAGTGGAGATATACTGACCTGGCTTTCATTCTAGTCTCTGGCCCTCGAGGCAGCTGCATTCCCTATTACAGATCTGGAAGTCTGGGGATTCAGAGGTGAAAAAAAAGAGTTCAAAATTTACTTCAATATAACGCTTGTGTTTAAATCCGTTCTGCCTTTGTTTTCTGTAGGTAACACCAAAATTAAGTTAGTGTGTATGATATTCCTGGCTCCACCTTTCATTTGCCTGCATCTAGCCAAGCCTGGCTTTTCCTATGGACTGAGAACAGCCACCTACTGTCAATGAAATGCTTTGAGATTGATAAGCTCTGTAGTTTAAGACTTGTAGAGGGGTTGTTTGTTTTTTTTTCTTTACTGAGGTAGATAAAGGTGCTGTGTGGTCTCCCAGAAATTTGCTTTACATCTTCCAGTTGATGTTATTTTTATTTAAATACCTATATTAATGCCTCCAAATCAAACAGTTTGCTCTACTGTTATTTGTGATTGTAGCTGAAAAAAATAGCAAGTTAGAACCAAGCTGAGAGCCAAGCATGTTCAGCAGTTAAAATAACAGGTATATATTACCTTTTGTATTCTTAGAAAAATGAGATGCCACCTGCCATGAATCAACTGTCCATATGTATTTTGCCTAAGGGAACACTGAAGCATTTGTTCTCACAACAGAATGAAATAACTTCAGAGAAGATTGCCTGGCAGGGTAGCTGTGTGCTGGCAGGTGCTGCAGTATGGGCAGTGCTGATTGTTTATAGTCACAATATTAATTGTTGCCTTGTGCTTTCAGGAGTTACTGGTATGGCTCTTGAGTATAAAATGAAGTGCAAATTAACAGCATATGTACGACATGAGGCAGATTCTCTGGGCCATTCTGTTCTCCAATCTTTTCATCACTATTAGAAGATTGAAATCTGTCAAATTTTCCTGACTCCAGCTCTTGGGTGCTTTTTAACTCCAGTATGACTATAACTTTGTGCTGTTTCAGAGGTCAGCTGAGAAGGAGCTAAATTATTTATCCAGTTTACTATCCTTAATTCCAAGGAGCTGGAATAACAGCTTAGTATTACTTCTCTTTCCTTTAGGCTCTTCCAAGTGCCGTATGTTTTTTGTCTTACGGGCATACTTACATGAGGAGCTGCTCTAGACTATATTTTCTGATTTAAACTTCATTGTTGCCTGTTGTATTCTGGAATTTTTGTTCTTTTTCCACTCTGGAGTGAACTGGCAGATGTAAGGAGCAGAACATCAACATGCAGTCCTCTGGGTTTGTCCCTCCTTAAGCACAGTTTGGTTGTATCCCCACATACTCCACACCAGCCTACACTGAGCCTCCAGGAGACTGACCTCACTTATGTATGGAAAGAAAATGCATGAGAGTACAAGAGAAAGTTGTTCGGCATCCCAGCTTATCTTTTTACTTCTTTTCATTGCAGGAATTTTTGTGCCCTGATTTCAGTTGTGTTTTTTTCCCTTGCCTTCCTCTCTTTCTGACTTCACTTGCCCTAAGATCTTTCTAATTTATATTCACTGTGTTTTAGAGAATTCTCATCTGCCCCTAGGTTTTCATTGTTCATTTCATTTAATTCAGATGCTTCCAGGTTGCATAATTATCTTTCTGGTGTACTGCTTTGGTACTGAACTGTAATTGCTCAAACACATTACAGCGTGTCAGTGCAAAATTTCCATGTCGCATGCATGCATGTTAGAGGTACCCACCCATTCAGCCAGGTCCTTCCAGCCCAGAGTGTTCATGCTGCTCCCCTGCAGTGTACAAGACTGCTTGTTCCAGGACATCACCGCCTGTCTGCTGCTCTATTGCCTCTTTTTATCAGGGTTCAGCTGACTTGGTGCCTGGGCCTTCATTGTTAACTCATATTGACTGTTTTTCAAGATCACAAAAAGAAAATTGCTATTGGTATTTCAGCTTGTTTGCTAATGCTGGGGGGGTCATCCTTCTCTAGAAAGGAAATTAATTTGCTATCAGTGTGGCTAGGGAGGCAGAAAGATATGTTCCCCATCAGCTGGCAGTACTCGACCAGTCAGATTCCTGTTGTCTGGAGCAATGGGAGGGCCTGGGTAGAGCGTAGATGTCCTGGGAGATGGAAGAAGACGTGTAGTATGAATTCCCGGGGGATGCGCTAGACAGCCCAGCACAGAGATAGCTCAGGTCTGTCAGACTTCATCAGCTCCAGACAAATGGCTCTGCACCGAGTAATCTGAAGATCATCAATGCTTATTGCCACGATGCTGCCTGAGGGTGGCTGTGACCCTGAGCTGTCCGTAGAAGCAGCAGAACTGTGATTTCAAGGCTGTAGTGCCGTATTTGTGAGTTCTCTAAAACTGCATCTGTGCCTCAGTTAACCTACAGTCAGTCAGCCAAGAGCATCTGGGAGATGAGAATTGTTCTGACCAGAGACACACAGTTCAGATGCCCCTGTCCTATGTGCCCATCTTCAGGCATAACTTTTCCTTTCTCCTCCTCCTTTTTGATGGGTCTGAAGGTTTGATCTTAGTAAGTTGAGAGCTGGGTGAGGGCACGGGTGGAGTGACACTCAGCAGGCATTTGGTCCCGTAATTTGTGATGACGTTAAAGTGTTGCTGCAGAGAGAATGGGAGAGTCAGTGAAGCTATACAGAAGCCAACAAGCAGAAAGTTGAGAGAGGAATAAACAAGCCGAGAATGGGGCGTGCCTCTATTCACCAGTGTAGCTTTTGTCTATACATTGGATTGTATTAACTCAGAATAATGCACTTATACCTTGGAGCAGTAAGATCTGTATAGGTGTCCTTTATTCCACAGAAACAGAGTTAATTCTGATCACTTTTTAAAATGAATCAGAAACATGGGAGAAGCAGTACTTTCTAATTTCTTTGCAGAGCTGTGGTCCTCCGGGCTCTGAGGTATTACTTCTCTGTTGCAGCCTCCTTCAAGACATTTCTCATTTTATGAGGTCAGATCATGAACTTCTGTCGTGGTTTAACACGGCTGACAATGAAGCACCACGCAGCCGTCGCTCACTCCCCCCACATTGGGATGGGGCAGAGAATCAGAAGAGTAAAAGTGAAAAAACTCAAGGGTTGAGATAAAGGCAGTTTAATAGGAAAAGCAAAAGCTGCGCAAGCAAAGGAAAGCAAGGAATTCATTCACCACTTCCCATGGGCAGGCAGGTATTCAGTCATCTCCAGGAAAGCAAGGCTCCGTCACGCGTAATGGTTACTTGGAAAGACAAACACCATAACTCCAAACGTCCCCCCCTTCCTCCTTCTTCTCCCAGCTTATATACTGAGCAGGATGTCATATGGTCTGGAATAGCCCTTTGGTCAGTTGGGGTCAGCTGTCCTGGCTATGTCCCCTCCCAGCTTCTTGTGCCCCTGGCAGAGCTGAGAGCTGAGAAGTCCTTGGCCAGTCTAAGCACTACCCAGCAACAACCAAAACATCAGCATGTTATCAACATTCTTCTAGTACTAAATCCAAAACACAGCACTATGCCAGCTACTAGGAAGAAAATTAACTCTGTCCCAGCCGAAACCAGGACAACTTCCTATCTCTGCTGCTGCATATCTTGACAGAGTCATAGCACAGCGTGTGGTTTCTAGAAACACATAATCCATTAGCGCTGATGTGTGTGGCACCGTTAGCATGCAGACCACACAGCAGCAGGCTTGCAAATGAAGTGCAAAATACATTGGAACTTAGATACAAAGAACAAAGTTCTTGACCGTTCTTTGTTGCTAGATTACTGCCACTGTGCAAAAGATTGATCTTCCTGTTGCTGCTGTCCTGGCTAAGCATGGGGTTTTCATTTTTTAGTAGTATTAAAGATCTGTTGCACTCTTTATTTTTTTGTGATTACAGTCCTTATTTCTGACCTTGCTCCCTGGGAAGTATCACAGTGCCCATACTTCACTTAGTAGCTGTTGCTTTCTGGGGGTAGGTTAAAGGTTTCCTTTGTATCTTGGCAATTCATTTAAAAATGTTTGTGCATCACCCATGATGATGGCACTACAAAAAGGCAAAGTGATCCGTTACATCATTCTGAGTATAATTAATATTAGATTGTAAAAAGCTACCCCTCAGTTTTTTGATTGGGAGGGGAGAGTCAGCATGTTTCCATCACTTAAAGACATACCTATGTGAACTATTTACTCCTAAATAAATGATGAATCTTTAGATGAGGATGTGACTTACTAGCAGTATTCATGCCTGTCATTTGAAAGAGAATTATTGGTCGTGCGTTCCTCCACAAATGCTGGCTGGGTAGCTGGATCCAGCTGGTAGTCTTTTTTGTTCGAAAGGAATAGCCAAGAGTGTTGGGCATCTTCATTGCCAACAAATAATTGCAGGTAAAGCCCTATGTAGCAATTATTTTCATGCTTTAAGATCCATGTGCTACATGTATAGCTCAAGAATTCTTCAGTTATTTTTAGGCACGGTTAAATAATTTGATACTATCCATGATGCCATAAACATATGCTACTTCAGGTGCTTGTTGCAGGCCTGTGTGCTCTCTGATTCCTAAGATGCATAGGAAAACCACAGCTCTTTGAAAACTTAACCTGGCTGTGGCCAGCATAAACATCATTTAGGGCCCTGCTCTGCGACTGTGTTTGGTACAGGTCACTCCAGCTGCGTGTGCTTTTGTCATGTGGGCAAACAGTGCCTCAAGATGCCATGGGAACCCCACAAAAAACATTACTTACTTTTCCTTAATGACCTGTTGCAGGCAAGTAATAAACCGAGAGGGGAGCATTTTGGTGGTTTATGTAAAACCTTTTTGTGATATTCTAAGAACCCAGTTTGTCAGGACATGAAAACATTAATGATCCCTCAATAACATAGGGGAAAACAAAAGCCTACAGGGAGCTATAAATTTGAGTGTCATTCACGTCAGATTACAATGCTGTCAGAGCAGGAGAGGATCTATTTGTCACTGATAATGAGGGAAATCTGATGCATCAGGAAAACAAATTAAGATTTACGTCGGCTGACAATGATTCAAAGCAAAGTTTCTGAAATAATTAGAGCCATTTCTTTAGAAAACCCTCTCACACTTTTCTTCCTTGTGTTCATCGTGCTTTCATGTTGTTTCTTAGTTGTCAGGAGAAAAAGCACCAACAGGTGCTACTTTGTGATGAAGGATGGTCCAAGCACAGCAGGGTTTGCATCAAGATTCTTCCAACTCGACAGGCCCTTTTTCTCAGTGCTCTGAAAGAGACTCTTCCAAATTATTGTCATGTCCTGCTAGTAGTCAGGCTCAGGAAGAGTGGGAACATGCTGCAAAGCATTCAGAGAATGAACACAGCCAATTAATCAGGCTGCTAAGCAAGGAACACAAGATTTGGGCTGAATTTGGAGCTCATTAGCCACAAGGCGCGAGTTGACAACTTGCTGCTTTCCTTGGGCATGCTAAAAACTGCAGCAGGCTGGGATGAAAACAGTGCTGCTTGCTAATGAGTGCCAGCATCTGGCAGTGATACAAAAAGAGGGCTTTTCTGTTTTGGTTTAAGCTGGTAAAAATGAAATTTCAGAGCTGGAGCGCCTGTGAAAAGCAAGCTGCCAGCATCTTTGGGTTGTGATGGTTTATTTTCCTGTTTCTTTACTGAAGAATTCTGCTAGCATCAGCTCTGGTTTTGCTCTATTTGTGCTTCATGCCTGACTGTCATGTTACTTCTCCTCAGATGGGTACTCCACCATCGATCACCGGGACAAGGAGCGCAAATACAAGACCAGCGATAACACAGGGGATGCCTCGGAGAAAGAACCTTTAAAAGTGAGCTTCCTCTTTCTGCTGAACGCTAATTAGTGCCTTTAAAAGAAAGGGCCTGGTGTCGTCAGCAAGAAGTACAGGGTGGTTACTCACCAGGGGGTTGCAATGGGCTTTTTTTTTTTTTGTCTTCTTTTTCTTTTTTTTTTAGATACAGGCACCATTTCATAACTTAGCACTTGGCTAACTGGAAATAAAAACAAAATGCTGCTTTCCAGTGCAGGAGCAAATGCAGGCAATCGCTGTATTCTTGTAAATGGATGAGGTTGTAAAAACAGAAGTGTTTGTTCTGTTACCCTCATCCAGGCAGCATTCCCTAGCACTAAAGTGTATAAGTGTGCTCAGACTTTGTTCAAGAATAGTCACTTCAGGCCATCACACTGCTTTATTGTTTGCAGCATGAGCAGGTGTGAGCTTGTGTGTCTGTGTACATCAGTGTGGTGAACAGTATTTGTTTCCCCAACACTCATTCACAGTCCTGACGGTGGACTATGTGCATAGGCCAAGGAGATGGAGAGGGACGGAGGGACATGCATAGTTATGTGTGTGCCTTCTAAAACCAAATTTAGACAAATTTATAATAAAGAACAGAAAATCTTCCTTCACAAAGCTCTTTGTGTTGTGGGTTGCGTGCAAATGTGGCTTATTAGGCTCTGTGTAATTTCTGTTGTATTGCTATGCCTTCTCAGCAGACCTTCTTAAAAGTCGCTTAATGCTCTGGCCGTCCGTTCTCCCTGGCCCCAAAACAAGCTTTGTTTTCCCCTGGGGAAGTAATTTCGAGAAGGAAAGGGAGGAAAAGGAGGACTCAGTGAAACAAGAGTCAGTGATAGGAAACACTATTGTTAGTCTGCAGAAGGCTGTCCTTAACAACCTTCAGCATGTTGCTGATAATATCAGAAAATCCAGGTGATTCATGTTCAGTGGAAACAATTCAACTTCAGTCAATTGAAAGGAAAACCCACTATTGTTGAACCAGGGAAATAAGAATGTGTTTCGGAGAAAAATATTTCCATAGATCATGAATTAGGAAGATGTCCTGCTGCATTGGTCTGCCAATGTTAACTTGCCTGGTCATGCATTTCCTGCTGTGTCCTGCCTTTCCCTGAAGGTACACCCTGGAGAGAGGATGGCTTCGATCCAGCTGGACATTTTTAAAGCACAGATCACACTCTTCAATTTGCCAGTTCTGGGCATAGCTGCACCCTTGCTGAAAGCTGCCCAGTTGGACTTTTTGGTAGAGGTGGTTGTGTTCCTTCATTTGTTTTTGGAACTGATAAAACTGAGCTGATTACTCATGTCATGTAGTGTGCCCCCCTGCTCCAGTGTGGCAAGAGATGGCCCTGACTGAACCAGTGTCAACAAAATAAACCTGCTAGTTCCCTCATCACAGTTCTAAGTTTTGCTAGGATGCAGTGGGAATGGATGCGTTAAGTGACATAAGAATGTTGATCAATAAGAGCTTGACAGAAAATGTCTTTCTATGGAAAATCAGCTATGGCAGGAAAATTAACAAATACTTGTTATTTTTGCCAGTCAGAATTCATTAAACTGGTCCAATACAACCCTCAAAATCACATTAAGCAGGCCAAACTCCAGTGTATGTCTGAAGTGAAGCACAACCCGAAGTTCAGTGAGTAGCTGCTTTGCTTTCATGAGAAAAAGAGGAAAAACATTTCACCTCAACAATGCTGTCTCCCATAGTCTGTGCTGCCTCTTGGGTTTAAGGACAGAGGGTAACCCAAATTCAGCCTGTTGTACACACCCAAGGTATGCGCTGCCGTGCCCTTAGGTGTGCAGAGCTGAGTAGCTGCTACTTCTCCTTCTCCCTATGCTGTGAAGCAGAATCAGTCTGTGGGGTCTTCTGGCTTGTGAACTGTTCAGTAACCGTGGCTCTGAGGCTCAGGAGTGGCTGAGAATTATGAATAAAGATGGCAGGACAGTGTGGCCTTTTGGCCATTGCAGATGCTTTTGTCAGTATTGTGCCTTTGCTGATCTTTTTTCTTTCTCTACAACTAATTTTCCCTTGTGCTCGTTTAAGCTGACTTGTTTGGTGGTTTTGTTTGATTAATCCGCTCTGTTTTGCCTTTAACTCCTCACCCTGTGCTGCAGAATGACACAAATAGGAAAAACATTAACAGGAGTAACAGGGCTTCGGTGAATCTGGTGGATGCCCGTGACATTAAACCCCAGCCTGTTGACTCCTGGGTCTAATTTGCATGCATGGTAGGTCCTTTTAATGGTAATTGGTGCTAGTGATTAACTTGTCTCGTGCATGATGTGTATCGCTGGAATCTCTTCAAGGCTAACTGCTTAACTGGGTCCTTTCAGACAAATGAAAATGCATTTTAAAAAATGGCATTTATATTATTCAGTGTATCTTTAATGAAACACAATCAAACACCACTATTTGATTAAAAAAATAACCTGTCAAATAACCAGGCAGAAAATTAATACCGTGAATGATTAGTTGTCAGCTGAAATGTGAAAGGTTTCTGCTGTTAGGCCATGGGAATGAATTTGAATGGTGTGTTCCTGCTTCCAACCATTTTTTCCCTCTATGCTCATTATAAGGATTAGCCTGAGACTTAAGGAAAAGCATATCCTTGACTATTTATGGATGTCTCCTGAGGTTCCCATGAATTACACAGCCCTGCCCATCTGCAGGAAAGCTGCTGGCTGTACACAAGTTACTTTGCAAAGAGTGATGACTTTGGTTAAAAAACAAACATTGACCCACAACTCCCACTTCTCAATTCCTTTTTTTTTTTTTTCCCCCTGTCGCTAAAGAAAGGTGCTTTTTTTTGTCGCTTCCTTGTTCTCTGCCTTTGCCACGTGCCAAGTTCCTCAGTAATGTCACTGGCCTTTCTTCACTCTAATCTGTCTCTGGCTGTCTTGCTAGACAGCCCTCTCCCCCGGTTATACCTTCTGGCGCTCCATCAGATGTGGTGCTATGTTGGGAACAGCAGGTTTTGTGCCCCTGGCTATGACTAAAGAAAAATCTTAGTGACTGTTGTGGAGTCCCTGGGCAACTTGCCCATCAGAGTGGACAATAGGCCTTTAAAGGCTCAAATTCCAAAACATGGAGCATCATCCACCCCCATAATTCTACATGGAAATCACTTGCATTATTGGGAGAGAGAACTCCTGTATGTTCTTGGGGCAGGGGATTTTCTTTTTCCCTACCTCCTTCAAGAGTCTAGTATAAGTGTGAAGCATTTACAGATTGTTTCTTCTCCTGGGGTGGAAGCACCTGCCCAGAGCAGTCTTCCAGCATTGCCAGGTACTCTCATGTAGCCGCGGAGCAGACTCTGGCACCGTTGCTTCCCACAGCTGGTCAGCACTGTGTGGTCAGCCTTGGCTTAGCCAAAGGGCAGAGATAAATCTTTGAGTGTCATGCCTGTACGTTTCACTCCTGCACTCTTCCTCTGAGCAGTGTGAAGGCTTACAGGGTGGGTACAGGCTTGGAAAAATGAAGTCTGCTCGTTTTCTCCCAGTTGTACTCTTCAAGGAACCCATATATTGGGGATAGATTGGCAATTCCAGTCACTGTCCTACTGCTGGGTGATGGAGATCACCAGGGTCATGTTACTTGCTGGTATTAATCAGTTTTGACTTTGTTTTGCAGGGCTAGAGTCCAACCACATTTTTTTTAATTGAGGGGGAGAAACAAACATTGAATCGACACAGAGGATCTCATCAGTCACCACTGCCATTCAGATTTGGAGGGCGCTGCATCACTGACCAGGCTGCAGGTTCTAGGAGGATGTGGGGAGAAAACACAACTGACTGCCATTGCCAACCCCAGAGCACCATGCCTTACAGCGAGACAATTTGCTTTTTAACTCAGTTACATTCCCACCAGAAATAACCACCATCTCCCTCTCCCTCCCACCCCTGCAAGAAGAAAGAAAGAAGACAAGAAGGGAATCCAAGCTTCCATCTAGCTGGCTGCGTTCTTAGGTGACTCTAACGTGTGGATAGTGCCAAGTATGAGAAGTGAAGGTCACGCAAAGAAGACGGCTTCACAAGAGAAACTGCAGAATATTTGAAATAATATCGTAGGTGTAGCCATGAAGATAAATAGCACTTTTCTGGTTTTGGGCTCATTGTTTTGTTTTTTGTTTTGGGGGATTTCTTTTGAACTGTGAATCTAACATTTTTAAAGGCTTTTTGAAAAATGTTTAGGTTTTCTTTATTATTTCCACAGAAAGTGCAGAAATGTTGAGTGGGTTTATTGGATTTCAATGAAGGGAGGAAGTACAGAACAAAAACTATTAAACGCTGGTCAAATGAACTGGAGAGTGGATGACAAAATTGATGCAAGCTGTATAATCCGCTTTTAGAGTAAGCTATATCAATCACAGTGCTATATTATCATTATAATCTGGTGTACAGTACTTCTGCCTTTTGAATTCTGTAATGGCTCTGTTTTTATTTCCACATATTGAAAAGCAGTTTATTGAAGGTTTCAGTGTCCCTGGTTCAGAAATCTATGCTGAAAAATGGAGCTGGCTGGCTTTTTATTTTTGTGTTCTCAAAGATTGCAATAAGGAGCTTTTATATTTTTAAATGTACCGGTGTTGCATTGATGATGATTAACAATTTCTTTTGCCATAGCTGTTAACATATTGGAAGAAAATAGGAGCTGTTTCGTAGGGTGTCTTATTTTGAACACGCTATAAATTTTAGATGGGTCTGTCACTTATATTTGATGGTAAATTTATCACTGTTGGATCCATGTTTGCTTTGGGCTATAGATCCTGATGAAAAACGCCACAAAGGGAACTGGTTTGGCATTTTTTAAATCATCATCGTGATTTCTGTGTTCCTTTGGCTTTGTTTTGAGATCACGTATTTCATGTGGTGTGAAAATCACCCATGTGCAACAGTTCTCCTCTAAGACGCCAAGGCCTGCTTTGTGTAAGGGGGAATTTTTACCTCAAGAGAACGTACTCTGCATATATGGTATCTGGTAATGCCGTGAACTAAACGACTTCAGATCACTGGTTTTCTCCAGGCATTGGTCAAGGGAGGGCAGCAGATGAGAATAGAAAGCAAATGTCTCACTAGTAGCATCAGAGGACTTTTGCTGATTTTATTTGGTTGCCACTGTTCTTTGATTGCCACGTGTAGTTATAAACAAGCTCCTAAAAACGGTGTGACTGGAAAGCACATTTTTGAATCTAGCAAACATCATTTGCGGTTTTCAGTGCCTGCCGTTCCCTTTGTAATTAAAAAGGAGAAATATCCAACAACCTCACCTCCCCCAAAATATTACTGTAATAGTAAACATCTAAATTTTTTGTAAAAAAATTTTAAAAACTTGAAAAAAAAAAAAGCAAGTACCAAGAGCTTTGTATCTTCTTGAGTATATTAAAAATTTGACATGAATACATATATATAAATAAAAAAAAAATCTATATATCTATATATATATATTGTTGTGCAGAGGATAGGTTAACAAAACCATGTAAAGTAGTTTGCAGGAGAGGGAAGCATTTGTTGATTCAGGGAAAAAGACTGATGCCAGAAGCTATCAGTGATGTGGATGATACGTGTGCTCCTTCGCACCCTCCCTTTTTGACCCTCATCTTCCACGTACGTTGCAGCGGTGACTTCTGGATCCTGGGGAAGGTGAAGTTGCTTGGAGCAAATTAAGATAGCAAAGATTTGCTTTTTCACCTGCATGAGAGTCCTATTGGGCCAAAGATGCTCAGCGGATCAAGGGAAGCAAAGAGATACATCTGTGATTATCTGCATTTGTGTCGGGGCAGTGTCTCTCTGTGTGTAGACATGAAGTGTGGCAATGAAACCAGATACATAGTCTGACTGTATATTATATCAATGGTGCTCTTTTCATACTTGTTCTGCCAATACGCGGAGACCCTTTTAACCAAGCTACACAGAAGAGTTTTATATCACTTTTGGTTATGTACTTGGTGTATTCTTTTTGTATATGAAAGGATTTTTTTAAAAACGTTGGGTAATTAGCAATGGAACCTGCTTTGTAGCTGATTAGAACAGTGTAAGAGAAGGGCCGTGCTGTCAGTCTGTCCCTGATCTACTTCAAACCATATATTTACCAAAGGAGTCTGAGCAAAAGTTCACTTAAAATAAAAACCTGACTGTTGAAAGGAGTCTCTGCTAAGACTTTGTGATTTAGTTATTGTACAGATACTTCAAAGCCAGCAAGAGGTTAAGAGAGAAAACTGCAGAAAGGGGGAATTGAAGTGACTAGGGGCCAGTTATGTCCATGACCTCCTATCCCAGATAACCCATGGCTCTCAGTGGGGCGCTACAGGGACACTCAAAATCTGGATCAGAATTTAGTTAGGTCTCTGTCATTTGTGGGGTAAAACCACCGAGGAGTATTTGAGAAGCAAATTCAGACCCTATCCCACTTTCCTCCAAAAATCCTGTTTGTATTTACACTGCATCCTGTGATAAGCAAACCTCCCCATCAGGTTAGATGGCAGCGGCTGCCCAAGGTCATTGTAGCAAACTGTTCTTTGTTTTCCTGGGGGTAAGCGTTCATGACAGCCAGTGTAGTTGTGAGCTGACAATGTGGTTTATTGCTGCAGAAGAGCAAAGGATGGTGTATAAAGAAGTCAAATACCAAGTCCATGGGCCAAGACTTCCCCTGGGAATCACACGTCTTACCCCTGCCCTTCCCATGCCTTACAGTAACAACAAATTCCCAAGTACGTAGCAATAACCCATCATTTACATTACTGTGGTTTGTTTTTCTCAGCAAACTTGTTTGGATATTGAGGAAGGAAAATGGATTGGGGGTGACTTGCATGTGAGACTATTGCCTGGTATTACCAGCCCACCAGCTGAAGTCTAAAGCAAGGTACTTTGAACCAGGTCTGGTGATTTAATGTCCTTTTCATCTGTGGCCACAAGCTCACTGCGGGGCGATGTGTGCCCACACCTGCCCTTACCTCTCCCCTTGTTGGCACCAGTGTGACTGGCTGTTTGAGCTGTTCCGGGATGTGGGTGGACGAATCTGTAATTGTTGTATTTTGGCAGCAGGGACTGTATGTAAAGAAGGGAAAGCGGCAGTGTGTGTGACTAAAGCTGCAGTAGGGTCTAGAGTCTCCTGCTAAAAGGCAGGCAGTGCTTTTTAAGGCTCAGGTATGTGACCTCCTCTTTTCCTGTTGGCTCCACTGTGAAAACTGGAGAGAATCTGCCTGCAAAGGGCTGCGGTAGAAGAGATTTCTACCTGCAGAAATTCTAGTGGGAGGGATGGTTGTGGAAGGAAGCAATGGGTTGCAAGACTCCTGCTGAAGAGGAGGAGGAGATTTGATGGCCCCATGAGGGCTGAGGTAACATAGGGGAGAGGGGGACTTCGGATGGTATATAATTACTGCAGAACTTCCTTTGCAGGGAGGTGACTTGCACATCTCCCAAGCATCTTCATTAAGCTGTGGAGGTTTTAAAAGAAATATTGTGTGTCGAGACCCCCCTGGAGAAGCATCAAGTTTGGTGTTGAGTGTGTGAGCAATTGTACTTGTGCTTACAGCTTCCCGGGTCAGTCTGTCTGTCTGCAGACTCTGAGGAGTAGAGTGCAAAAGCAAGGCTTTAGGACATTTTGTTTCTATCTTGGAGTTAAGTAGCAATTTAGCCATAAGTGTAACTTGACAACTCAAGATGTGTTGCCAGCTTGAAATGCTCCCCAGAGAACAGCTTGGGCAGCCATAGGTCCTGATCTTCAGTGCCTTCTGGTCAAAACACCTGCCTATCCTAGTTCTGCTCTCGGGCACTCAGATGTGTGGATTCTGAATGTGTCTGTATCAGGAAAGCAAATCTTGTCTCTTGCCAAGACACCGCAAAAGGGCCTGCCTTGGGGAGCAGGAACTGACTCACTGTGACACATCAGGAAAGCAGGGGGTAGCATGTTTGTTACAGTCCATCAGTAAGTAAGTTCTTGCCAGCTCTGAGGAGCAGTTTTCAGTAATCCTTTCTGGCACGCAAGGCTTATGCTAGGCAAAGCAGTTTTCACTCCTAGAGCAGTTCCATGAGATTGAAGGTGGTGAGTTACCTTCTGTTACTTGCCTTACAGTTGAGCGTAGAGGCTCAGCTACCTCTGGGAGAGGCGCACATGTTGAACCCTCTGAGTAAGGAAAGCTTCAGAAGCCAAATGGGCACGTTAGAGTGGTTGTAGCCTCTTCTGCTGTCTGACTGCCCACTCAGTGAAAACTACAGTGTGCCAATAACTTCAGCCAGCGTTTCTGTGCTGTTGGGGTGGAGTCATGCACTCACAGTTTTTGAAGATGTTTATATAGGCATAGTTTCTTGCAAAAGTTCTTTGGTTTGATGCCCCTAAAATCTCGCGTTTCCTTATCTTTGACAGAGGAATTCTCTGTTTTACTGGTACAGTAACTAATCTAGTGCATTTAAGGGGAAGGTATTATGAACCTTTTTTTTCTGTCTTAAGTTTTATATCAGGGTAGGATGTTCTGAAGTCCAAGGTGGGAAGGAAGATAACGCAGATACTACAAGGCCTGCCAATCTGGTTCTTACTGTTCAGAAAAACAAAAGTAACTAGACTAAGAAGCTTACTGGTAATTAGTAGCTAATGTGTTTGTAACTATCATGTGCCTTAAAATTTTCATGGTAGGAGAATAAAAAAAAAAAATCAACAGTGTGTTTTCTGTAATACTGCTCAACATTCTCTCTGTAGTTTAGACTGGTGGGATTTTGCATTGTATTTACACTGTACTATAAACTGAAACACTTAGAATGGTTTGATTTTACAAGTATGGAGAGGAAAAAAAAGGTGGATTATGTTTTTCATAGAACAAATGTTACCGTGACAGAATGTATTATTACTATAGGATCTTTCCATAATGCAGACAAGTAGAATGCTTGTTAGAAACCAGGTATGTAGGATAACAATTTGGTGTGTTTTCAATAAACCATGCCTGGAAAGAATACATGTGCCATTGTTTATCTTTTTGTTACATAAAGTATCTCAAATACTCTTTGGCTTTGCAACAGCATTTTTTTGTGGCAGGGATTATTCAACCCCAGCTCAGGTCAGCACTCTGTGTGTTAGTGAAAGGTCAGTGGTAATGAGGGCAATTGGAATATCCTTTAAACTGGTATAGCTGAAAATTTTTGATTTATTGCCATATGCTTGAGTTGTAGCACGAAGTCCTGTAATGATCCTGCATATCATGGGGTTTTTAACTTTTTAATATACAAGCATATTTCTGTGGGAAAGACGCCTGCGTCGCTGTTCAAAGGCCTGCACATTTGGGACCACAAGCGTAACTTGCTGATGGCTTTTCCATTTGTGAAGTTATCAACCTTTCCCAATTTAGTCATAAAATCCATGTAACTTTACAAAGATTTATCTTTTCTGAAATGTGTGCAAGTATTCTCATAAATACAAGTGTGTAAGAATAACAGAAAATCTTTATCATACCAATGTGAGTTTTGGTTGAGATGAGAAATTGTTATTTTGAGGATGTGCCAAAAAATTCACATTTGTTGCTGCGTGGGGGAGAAAAATCCCGATACTGAAAAGTCAACCGTGTATTTCAAGTAGCAGGCAGTTACTGACAGATCTTGATTCTCTTGAGGACTGCCTCTCCCAGGCACGTTCATCTGATAAGATCAGTAGGGAGACTGATGCACCTAAACACATTGTACTTACCGCCATGCCTTCATGAAGCGTGACAAAACCCAGTACATCTTGACATGAGTGTTCTGCAAGGTCTTACAGATGGAGCGGAGGTCAGGTTTTCTGTGAGTGAAAGGTTGATGGATCATTGCCAGTAACAGAGTTTGCCATATGTTAATGCCTGATTGTACCTTTCACAGCACTGTAAGGTTTCATTTACTTGTGAATGCTTGCAAACAGCACTTGGAAGGTCATCTTCAGCTTGCCTTCCTTCCTTATTTCAGATGTCCTGAATGCATTCCCAGGAGTTTTGTAAAATCATCTCCAGATTCTGTTCTTGCAGCTGGAGGATCCAGTTTCACAAGTGCTGTGGTAAGATGTGGGCTTCTGGGCTAGGTATCGTCAGCGTTCCGCTGCAGTGAGGAATCTGATTTTTTCTTCGTGGATGCACTAATAGGCGATGAATAGGCAGATGGTGTAGGTGAGGTACTGAGCTAAAACAAGTATGTTGTTTCTTCAACTGACCTTTTCTAGCTGTCAAAGTGATTTCATTTCCAGTTTATCACAGGCTGGGCAAATGGAAGCAGCGAGTCCTGCAGGTGAAAGGTTAACCTGGTCACAATGGGCAAGAAATATTGCAGCCCTCATCTGTTTCAGGTTTCAGCTGTGTCTCGGGGGAATATGCTGTCTGCATGGGCCTCTTCCCCAGCGTCTTACTGTCAAGGTCTCTGTGCAACTGAAGCACAGCAATGGCAGAATCTCATTCCAGTACGAGCTGACAGAGAGGATTTTTTTACAATGGGAGATTGTTTTATAATGGGACCATTAACTGAGCTGTAGAGACAGAGGCAAAGACTAAAACTCTTCTACTGTGTTTAGTGCACAGCAAACACAGCTAGCTGCTACTCAAAAGATACCTTATGATTGATTCCTAATTGATTGACAACCAAATAAGCATGCATCGCTGCCCCAGTGGCGTCACATTTGGTGAGAGAGTTGGGATCTTAGTGGTCTCTTGCTGCTCTTGTAGGGGTTTCTGGATGTTCTTTTCATTGCATCTGATGTTGGACTCATTGCTCAAAATTCTTCAGTGGGGTGCTTTTCACTTCCTCCTACCAGTGGGAGGAAGCACAAGCTCCTGTACAAACGTATGATGACTGCTGTTTGCTCTAATGAGTAATTTCTGCTGTAAGGATTGCTACCTGGATGCGGTTATGCTCAATTTGGTATTAAATTGGGAAGCGTAAGGGACTACTGCTGGGTTTGACTTCCTCAAAAATTGTCCTCCTCTCTTGTACGCTGATTTAAAGAACCAGTTCAATATTTTGAATGACAACATCATGTCCCTTTGAGGTAACCAAGAGGCTCTGGCAGAAACCAGACCTCACTCTCATGTCTTGCCTGAATCACTAAGACAAACTAGAGAGTAGCTGTCATTTGGAGAATAGATCTCCATCACCAGTATTTGGTGGGATCAACCATTCGTGGCATGAGTTGTGTGAATTTGCTGAAAGCGGGGTGTTTTAGGGGAGTTCTTCCCATGGGGAGCTTTCTGTCAGTGGTACACTCGCAGCAGCCAGTCTTTATAATAAACACATTCTTCCAGATGCAGTTCCATACCTCTTTTGTGCAAAAATAGGTTGTGTCTTCTAATTGCAATAGGCTGATACTGCAGTAACACTCAGTAGGTTTTTAGAACATGTTTGAATTAGAAGATCCATTGTCTACCTTTTGCTTCTCCCAGAATTCAAAGCGTGATTTTATTTTGAAAAGCAGCTCTTCTCCCTGGGAGATTTCACGTTTATGTGTCAGTGACTCCAGATCATATTTGCTCAAATGACCAAAAGCCTTTTTTCTAATTGTCAGTCATGCAAACTGAGTCAGGCTTTTTCTTTTTCATCCCTTGCCACCAATAATTAAGAGCATTTCAGAAGTGTGATCAAGTGGAAGAATTTTTCTTGCGTATGGAATTCTGTAAATAATCTGATGATACATACACTGTGTTTATTTTTACAATTTGCTATGTGGGAGATCCTTTCTAAAGAATTAAAATGCCATTTTGCACATGTATTACATATACATTATTCACTAATGCATCTTTCGAAATACCTGTGCTAACTCTACAGGTTCCCTCCTTCCCTAACTTTCTTGACAGTCTCTCAGACAGTAATTTTGGCCATTAACCAACAGTAGGAATGTATTTTTCTGATCTTCTCTTGTAAAGTGCAGAACAGTCTTACCTGTTTAGTTTTACGCACCCTTAAGCGTGTATCTGAGACTTTGGTTTGGTTATCAATGTATCTATGTGTTAAGTGCCCTGCTATGGCAGGAGTGTCTGGGTGCAGAGGTGTTTAAAGCTAGGAACAATAGAGGATTCTTTGGACTTGTGACCTTGGGTGTATAGAAAGAATTCCTGGTCAACTGTATGTATCCAGATTTTTCCTGTGTGCTCTAGAAACTTGTGTATGCCAATAAATGGGCTTGAAGATGATTTTCTTTTGCAAATTTTGCAAAAATTGCTTGGAATCACCTGAAGGACTTTGGCCCAGTGACATTGAGTTGAGCCCGAATACCAAGAGGGTGTGCTGCTAAGCAAGCTTGCAGAATAAATCATGGACTTTGAGATGGGTCTGCTCCTCCACAGACAGCACAACAGAGTCACAAGGGGCTGCTTCTGTGTGATTTTATCCAGTATAGCAAATCTTGTGTGGTTCTCAGTGTGGCAGAATTAAAATTGTTACAAGAAACTTTGATGTTGCCTTCTCATATCCCTGTGAAATTCACACATTACGAGCTGGCTGGGTCACCATGGTTTGCTTGGTCCATTTCTTAAAGCGACTCTGTCACCTTAGCCTGTTGTGCGGAAATTCTCTGCTGTGCTCATTTGTGTCCTGGAGGTGGATTTTCTGTAATGCACAGGCCGGGATAGATACCACTTCAGTAAGATGGACTATAAAAGGAAGAAGCTGATACAGGTCTGAAAGAATCCCTGGTTATCCCTGATTTTCACTCTGATTTTCAGCTGTTGGATCTTTCTGTGGCTGTTCCAAGGCTAGAAATCCCAAGTGCAGTGCAGAATTCATGGGAAACAAAGGAAGTCACATGCCTGCTCTATTGTTTTTTAGTTTTTATTTATAAATGCAACCATTGCCTCATTATATAATCATAGCAGGAAATGCCAGTGGATTTTTGCATTGTTCAGGTGAGTTGGAGACTTCAGATTTGGCTTTGTACCTTCTCAGTGACAACCCTCACTATTCACATAGTGTTAACGACACTGAGGTCAACCAGGGTGTGCAGGACCCATCTGGTAAAACCCATTGCCTCTGGTCTTTATTTACAGTGTCTTAAACTTACACAGCACTTCAGAGTAAGCAGCTTGCCTTGCCCCTAAAAAGCACACACTATGCATATACAATATAATGAGGGGATAAGTAAATATGAGGGGATAAACAGCATTTTCTCAAGGTCTCTGACATTATGTAGTTTTGGTGTTTATTTGGAAGGAGCCTGCTCATTTTGTTACCTGTTACTGTGATTATTTTAATCTATTTACTACTTCAGTTTTCCCTACCTCTGCAAGGGCAGATAAATAACTTTATCTTCTGCAAAATTCTGTTTTATTTTCTCATCACTGCGTGGGTCAGTCTTCTTTCAGTGCGTAGAGATGCACTTCTTTTCGCTAGTATAGAAATTATTAACTTTTGCAGTAACTGTGCAAAAAGGTATCTGATAATCACGTTAGGAGTCTTCACTGTATTAAGCGGCTTGCTAGTAGTTTAGAAAAACCAGGGCTCCTGAAGTGGTCTTTTCTTGCAACATGCTTTTTTTTTTTTCCCCACTCTTTACAATGATTAATCAGTTTAGCTTGGGGACACAATTCTTCAGAAGTTGCAGCAACTTTCTCCACCCCACCCCAAGCCCAAACTTTGATGGTTCAGGTTTGAGCTCAAAATAACAGACTGATGATGCATTGGTCAAGGCAAGGCAATGCACGTCACCTTGCTTTGCTGAATTATGTGAAACAATGGAATAGACCTTTCAGCAGTTACCCCACTTACTCCCAGTCTTGGCTTCCACTTGGTCTAAAATGATGTCCGCTAGCGCTTGCTTTAATTACAGGCTCCAAAGTACAAAACCCCCAAAATTTAAAGCATGGACAAGTTAACCTGTGCAGTTGCATTTACATCATTTGAAAGAAATGTTGAGTATTAATGGCTCTCTTTATCCCAAAAACACAGCCTTTTCCATAGCATCCTCCACTTTCATATATTCCAGATGAGATGGGTAGTTAGTGCATTGAAAACGGGGGTTGTTGCGGATATAGTTAAGGAATTCTGGAGCTCCTGGGACGATGATATTGTCAGCCAGAAGAACCGAGCCCTTCCTCAGCAAGTTGCATTCCTAGAAAGAAGAGAAATTGCTTCATGGTGGCTGTTAAGCAGACATTGGCTTGAATGTGACATGCTTTCATGTTAACCATGTCATGTTCAAGTGTCTGCATCCAAAAAACCCATTCTAGTATGGGTTCAGAGGGAAACAAAAACATGGGAGAAGCTGAGTAACTCTCTGATCTTTTGTGGTCATGTTTAATATGCTGACTTTTTCTGTTAACACAATCAGTAGAACATTAGAGATGCTGATAACATGTTGGGTCATTCAGGTGCTGAAATAGCAAATCAAGCGCCAGTGGAGTTATGCAGTTTGCTCAGATTGTTTCCAGCTATGTCTACATGATCAGTAAGATGGTTTTGTTTTGGCTTTCATGCCTAATGTGTCAAAACTTCTTTAATATCACATTAAAATGTTGTAGTAGCTCTTAAGGTCACCTGACATACTGGTGTGTACCAGTCTCCTTTGGCCAGTCTCAGTTAAACTCCAAAACCACTAAATGATTAAAAGACATTTTCTGCACTTGTTTTCCTTTCATCTTGTACAACTTTCTGCCTCTTGGTTCAGGAGCTGGGCACGAAGCAGGGTTCATACCCAATGAAGATCACTCTGACAAATTTCTGCAAGGCACAATTAACTTGCAATATTCACTTCAAGTGCAATGTTTATCTTCAATAAACCTACAAACCTAATTTTTACTGGTATTTTTGTCTAGTGGAAGTTGCTTATCTGACCTTACCAGTTGTTTCAAAACAGTCTGTACTTAATCAGGCTGGTTGTCATCCTGTGTTTACAGGCAGCAGTTGTAGCCAAGACATGGGGTGGTTTTTGTCGCTCCCAGTATATTGCAGAAGTCCTGTTGATGAGTGTGCCATGGAGGCTGTTTAGCTTACTGCTTTTGCCTCTGGTGACTGGACACCAGTGAGCACAGTAGAAGGAATTTGAGCGACATGGCAAATACCCTCTAGTTTGTTGCATAGCTTATAGAAGCCTACAAGTGACAACATGCTGTATTTTCCACTGGTCATCACGATTTCAGATGCTCTTTGTGTCAGGCTTTTCTAGAAGTGCATGAAAAGGAATGCTGTCTGGGCCACTATCAATATATATTTCATCTGAATATTTTATATTTCCTATTCACTATTCATATTGCAATACATGCCAAAATTGTACAAATTTGTAACATCTGAGAAAATGTGGGGATCTCTTTTTCATCTTCCTCCTGTTAACTTCATAAAGTTTTTTTTAAGCAACTTCCTGTCACAGTTACATCGGACTGACCACTACAATGGAACTAAACTACCTGTTTGTTTTGGCTATGTTGTGAAGGTTAAGCTCCGATAAAGATGCACTACCTTTTTCCAGCAAAAAGAGCCCAACCATCCTTACATGCCGGTTTAAAGGAAAACGTCCTCTGGGTACAAGGTAACTGTAAGGAGGGAACATTTTCTTCAGCTACTGCTGTATAATTTCAATACTGGCTGTTCATAACCCCAAACAAATTTCCTTTACAAACAGCTATCTGGAGGACAGGGCTGAAATTAAAAAACAGGGGAGAGCCTGGATGAGAAAATAACGTTGTAGTCCTCAAGCAGGGGTCAGAAAGTAGTCGGCAGGTTCTTAATGTAAGAGACAGCCTCAAAAAAGTGGATGTGTTTGTGAAGAAAATAATTGAAAAATGACACTTCCATACAAATAGTTAGGCAGTTGTGCAAAATTTTATCAGCCTGCCGCTCCAAAGCTAGGAGATTGTCTCTGTGTGCCATTGATAGATACAGATGTCATGAATTGGTTATTTAACACTTGAAAATACCTTCCTATCCGGAAGTTCTCTAGTAGTTAGCTCACCTATCATTGCCTACTGTTGTTACAGCCAACTTGTTTTGTAATGCTAACAGTAATGGTTAAGGCAGGTTGGGAAGTGTAATTTTTCCACATTTGGTGATGGAGATAGAGTTGGACGGCACTTCCCTAGCAAGTGCCTGACTGGGACAGTCTGCACTCCTCTGAAGGTTGCTTTGCAGCCAATTAATTAGGTGACATAAACACTCCCAGAAAGATGATATTCAGCTGTGCTACCAAAACAGCATTTCATCAAAAGGCTCTGCTGGCACCACAGACGCAGGCAAAAAAAAAAAAGGGGGTACTGAGGAAATTGGAGAGGTAGAGCTGGGATATGCAGGTCCTAAGTCTCACCTGCTCCCAGGATCGGGATGTTCTTGGGTCAAGTGTTACTGACCATGCAGACATTCCTTCTAGGAAGCATAAACCCCGGACCACGCATTCCTCCTGCTAGGATTTCTACTGCAGACCCATTTGTTCAGGAAACAAAATGGTTCAACAGTATTTACGAAGTCCTGAGCTATGCAGTGTCAGCAGTTGCCTCTGACAGAAGTTTTGGATCCTGTCCCCCAAATCCTCTTTTCTTGTAAGGTTGCTATTTTGGCTGCCACTCTTCATTTTACAAAGGATGAGGTCCTTCATAAAGAATATCCGCCTCACAGACATCAAGGCATTTACTACTTTACTTTTAAGACTGGAATTGTGCAAACTGACCTGAAGCAGGATGGTGTCTGGTGTGTATTTGTCTTTCCAGTGGTCCAGGAAAACAAAATCCAGAGTATCTACTTCATATTTTTTCTTCAGCTGGGGGATAATTTCCTCTGAAGGGCCTTCTAGGATTTTTACCTGAAATGCAAATCCATCTGATGAATTGTGAACCATTAAGAAAAAGCACATGCCTCTAGCTCATTTTAAACTGTGGCCAGGCATCAACGATCCTGTTTATAGCTCAATATTGCCTCAGTTGAATTATTTCATAGAGTTAGATCACGAGTACTTTTTTCTTTTTGACAAATCAACCCAGTTATGTTCCAAAATACGGGTTTGGGGTTTTTTTTAAATAATACCAGAAAAAGTGACCTGTTGTTTCTGTTGGATAATGTGATTCTTTACTGGAAACATGGGAATCTCTTGTTGAAAATGGTATTCTTAATTACTTTTTTAGTTACATCTCACTTGAATCTCATAGTCCAAGGGAAGCAAAAAATACAGAGAATGGGTTAGTTCAGAATAAAGATGGAGGTTACAGTATGTAAAATTGATATGGCCAGTAGAGAAAGGAGGCAGGACATCTTCCTCGCAGGTTTATTGGCATAAGCACTGTTAAACTGAAGGTAGCTGCTGCACATTGATTTGTATGGCAAGCGCCATATACTGTGAGTGGAGGAAAAAAGCGGTAAGGAAATCTGTCTGGTTTATGACTCATAGCTGGTCAGGAGATTGAATCAGATGGGGAAAATGCAATTTTAGATGTCACTAATACTTCAGGTTCTCTTCAAGAAGTTAAGAAATGCATTAAGAAACGCATTAGAAGATTTCATGGTGAGATTTATTTCCTCTAGTTTTATCATCTATCTTGAAGCAACTTGCCTAGTCAAGTAGACAGGATCTAGTCAGGCATGAATCCTCCAACCTGCTGTAGATGTCTGACTTGGGCTGAGACAGATTATACACTGGAAATATCTGCATCTCAACCAACTGTACAGAGTGTCAAGACAACTCAGATTGCACAAAATTTAGGAGATATATATTGTCACCAACTAGATTTGGGTAAGCACATCTCATCTGAAGTCCATTGCACATAATGCAACTGCTTCTTGTGAGCTTTTGTAACAAATTAGACTATGGTTAATTTTGTGTTGTACTTAGTCTTGACACTGATTTGAACCTTTTAGTTTATATAAAGAAAACCAATATTCTAGTCTAGCTTTTGGGAGGTAATATAGTGAAGTCCTCAGCTGTACTGCTGCGAGTGGTCAGGGAGTGTAATTAGGCATCGAGCTAGTTAAATTAATAAGGACTGTCAGTGCAAGAAAAAAAAGAATACAAAATGTCTATGAATAAATGTTGGATGGAAACCATAGAAAGGCCTCTGATTATCAGGAGGAGGAATCTTTGGAGCAATCTTGCAGTTCAATAATCGCAGTAAATCTAACCAGTTTTGCAATAGTGGTTACAAATTTTAGGAAAAGGACTGTGTGCGCTGATGTCCTGTGACTATAAGTGAAATAACTGACTCTGGAGCCTCCCTCCAAGTCTGCATTCTTCTTACAGTCACCATGGGTTTTTGAAAACAGCTCTCAGCAAACAGCCTGTCTACTGTACTAACCAGTGAATAGTGACAGGCCAAACTGGAAGATGAAGTCTTAAGTGTTTTCAAAATGTTAAGGAGTTACGGATGTATATGATTGATTCTGGTTTTGCCCCTCTGAATCTTCATCCTGACTCACATAGCAAAGACCTTTGGAGAACAGCCCTGATTGTTTTGGTCACACACACACACACACACATCTTGACAAGCTTCAAACTCGACCCTGACTCTCAGCTGGGTCTGTGTTGTACCTGGACCACTGACTGATGCTAATGAATTTAGCTCATTTGCATGGTTGCAGATGACCTTGGTCCTCTGCATGGACACTGGTAGCTTTTCCCTGCTATCAAGCCTGATGGTTAAACTCTGTACTTGCTTCACATGTAAAAACCAAATTTAAACCTATTATTGTTGTTTCCATGCATAAATTGCTTCCTTATACCAACCAGAGAGAAATGATATTTACCTTATCTTGTACTCCAGCAAACTCAATGATCTGTTTAGCTATAGCAGCAAATTCTGGGTTGAACTCCACAGTGAGAAGACGAGCTCCTGCCTTCAGTAGCCGAGCAATCCTAACTGCTGAGTAACCACAATATGTTCCCAGCTCCAGTGCAACTGATGGATTGACCTCTTCCACTGTCTTGTCTAGAATTAAACCTGCATAAAATGGGAATATGTTAACTTTTGACAAAATCAAACTGGTAATTTACTGTTTCCTTTGCAATTTGGCTTATCTGTGATCAAGTTATTATGGACATTCTAAGTTTCAAAATCAAACTTTCAACAAAAAAAAAAATCTTACTTAGTTTCACAATATAAACATTTCTGAGTAAGGAAATGCCTGAATTAACTAAAATATTTATAGTGTCACAAGGGAAAAAATGCAGTGTTTTTTTTCCAAGAGCTTTTTGCAGAAACTGGCCATATTTGCGAAATATATATATAACTCCTGAATTTTGAGTGCTCATATTTGTTCCAAATGAAACATGCAGTAGTCTGATACAAAATTTCTCATACTAAATACTTGGTTTTAAAGGGAAAAGTCTAGTTACAAAATTGCAAAATATTTGGATTCACTAGATGAATTTGTGGGATAGAAAACATTAGTCAATTGTTAACCACAGAAAAATATTCCCAAAAAGAAGGGAGTGTTCTATGTGCAGTCCTTCTGAAAAAAAAGATTTATTAGTGAGAAAACTGGTCCTCTTACTTGTATGACTAGAAACTAGATAACTAATCTGAAAAAGTATTTGAACAGATTTTACTCTAAGCCATGAAATTTTTCAGTGTACATATACATTGCATTAAGTGATATTTTCGTGGGTATTGTTTGTTTATGAATAGTATGATGATGATCTTGAGATCTGTGGTCATTCTCGAAATCTTGGGAACTAAAGATTCATTAACTTTGACAGCTCTTATCTGAGGAAAAGTCATCTTGTCGGAGCAAATCTACACTGAAATTTTTAAGAATATAATCCCAAATGATCAAAGTTTAGAGCTTGAAGAATTCCTACTCGGCTACCACCTACTATTCTGTTGCCCTAAACACCCCAGCCTGGTATGCAGAGAAGCTAGTTTCACAAAATGTACCCATGACAGAGAAGCATTTTTATTACAATACTTACAGTTGTATTTCATTAGCTATATTAATCCCAGACTAAGGAAATTTCCCTGCAATTTCCCAGCAAGAGGTACCTTTGTGTCTAATTCATAAGGGAACAGGTTAACATTTTGCCATTACAGTTTTTTTAAAAGATTGACACTTTCCTGCAGCTAAGAAAAAAACGTTTTGACCATATATTTTCCTTTAAGAGACAAGAACAAGATGATTTACTCACTAAATAGCAACAATGTCTGATAGCTGCTTTTGTGTATTACATGGGTAGGATTTCTCTCCTCAACAGTAATTTATGCTTGCATATACAAAATTCATATAGTTTAAAACACTTTTTTTTTTCAATTTACTCTCAGTTAAGAATCTGAAAGTACTTAACATAATGAATTATGCCTTAAGGCTATCCTGTATAGGAACTGAGGTATAACGCAACCCTAGATATTTTCTGATAAATTGTCACCCTCTGCTTACACACTTGAAATGTACACAACATACAAACCGAGATTTGGTCCTATGACTTCCTAGATTACTCGCTGGATAGCCCTCCTGAAAGACATCTGTATGAGCATGCATTACTGTTTACAAAACCACTCTGCTGACCACAAGGCTGTTGTGGATATTTTTTTTGCAGCAGCAAGTTACCATGTGAATAAGATGTCCTGTACTATGCTAGTCCTGAAGGATCTTTCAAGTGCTGATCCCAGCTGCAATTACCTTTCTCATCGCCCACATTCATGGCCCACTCCTTCTGGGAGCAGTACTTATCTATAGTGTCCATCACACTACAGGGGTCTCCTCTGACTGCATTCTGCAGCACGAAATTTAAAATCCTCTGTTCTTTGCTCTGATTCATGACAAAATTAATTATTTTCTCCCGGATTCTTTCATTCCAGATAAGGGCAGCAGTGCTGTTTTTCCTGATGAGCACCACCAAGAGCAGCAAAATGAAAAGCAGGGAGAAGACAATGAACAAAAGGACTGAAGAGCTCTCCAGCATCTGGAAGGAAAGAGAAAAACAGCCCAGGGTTAAGGTGGCACAGGAGAAAGCTATCCTTTTTGCAAATATTAAGCTGAATAACCCACAACCAACCATACTGAACAGGCACATGCAGAGTTTAATTATGGTGTTGTCCAGAGCAGCTGAAAATTACTCTCGCTCTCACTTGGTAATGGATGGTACTCTGTGGCACTCCCTTTAGAAGCCAATTTTACAGGGAGTCAACAAGTAGCTTTATTTAATGCTCTGGTCCCTTCCCCCACACAGCTGCTCAGTCCCTGCCCCAAGCATGCCACAGCACAAGGAGCCTCTCAGCATCAAAGCTGTTCTAACCATTTTTCAAACGACTTAAAATCTTCAATTAGAGCCTGCATGTGATCACACTCTCCTAATTTTTGAGCACTGGGAAACTTCTAAGCTAGCCTTGGTAAGAAAATATGGAACGTCTCACCCTTTAGTTTTGAGCACAGTATCAGCAGAAACTGGGCACTGTTAGGTAACATTCTGCTTCAAATCAGTCTGCAGGTCCTAAATTACTACCTTGCATGCAGACCTCTTTGATAGCACCTGCCCCTCTTGCACGCTCTGCAGAGTAGCTGAGCTTGATGTTTCAGCAGGACTCGACCTGCCCCCTTCCTTTCAGAGCCCACAGCAGAGGTACCCAGGTGGAATGGTTTACAGAAGATAGTAGCCTTTCTCCTGCTTATAAAGCCTTTGATATGGACCATCAGTTTGATACCTTGGACAACGAAAGATACATTTTCTTTTATAAAGTAGGGGTGTTTTCTCAGTGGTTATAGAGGCATAAAACTGAATCCCTGAATCAGAGAAGAGCACAGGCTTGTGAAATTGAAGAGATTAACAAAAGGGCACATTGTACTTCTCTGATGGGCCAGCTCAAATTATCTGATGGGATTGCGCCTATTCTCCCCCTGAAATTCAGTGTCATAGCTGCAGGCGCCTATCTGTGTGCAGCATGGGGTGGTATGTGTTTCTGTTTGAGAGTTTGAGGCATCTGAACATAAAGCTCAGCAGATGGGATGCATGTCACGCTGTACAGCTCAAGCAATAAATCCCATCAAAGCCATTTACTTGGATGGATTTCAGACAAGCCAGTATACAGGGAGGTGCATTTACTTCCATACAAGAGTCACAGCATGAAAGATCTGATAAAGAAAGGGTTCTTAAAATTAAGGAATTGATTTAGCCTTTGAGAGGGTGCCAAACTAAGGGTTGTGATTTGCCTGAGGATTCTCTGCATGTGAAGCCACTCCCATACAACCCAAAACACATCTAATTTCTGATGATGTAGCTTGTAACAGCTCTACTTTTCCACCTCTGCTTCCCACAAGCAGGGGCTGACAGTTGCACATTGGGAGTAGAGCATAGATTGGAATGTGCTCCAGTTAGTATTGGGATGAATGAATGCCAAATTAATTTGTTCTTTAAGTCTAATTAGGTATTTGAACACAGGTCTAAAGGATTCAGAACCAATTGCTTAACCTCAGCAGGCTGGCTTGAGTTGCACTGTTTTTTAAACTGTTGTTTTTGAAGAACACAACCCTCAACTCATTTTAGTCTTTGATTCTTTCTATTAAGTCTCTTTCTCTTCCAGCTTGCTAAAAACAGTGAACAGCTTCCACTTGCACTTGTATTTATGTTCCACCTACCTGGATTTCAGCAAAACCATTGCTCCAGCAGGAGCTACAACATCAAATTTTGCCTAAGTTGCCCAAGACCAAAGGTAAAGTCAAGTATCCCCCAGATTTCTTCCTAACTCTTCTTGCTTCCCCTTTTTGTTTCTTTCCCCAAAAATTGTCCCAGGGAAATCCTGAATTTTATGGGTGGTCAGACCTCCATTCTGTAGTGGGACTTAGCACATACACATCACACATGGGAAAAATCTATCCCACTGCTTTAAATTTTGAATCATCATGCAGAACACATTTTGCATTCAGAAGATGACTGAGTTTCCATGGAGATACGCTCAACCTACAGTACAGCCAATGTTTGTTCACTCATCCACTTATCTTAGTTGCATAGCAAGTATGATTTGTTTGGAGCAGTTAAAAGTCTATTTCTATTGCTTTTAAGTAGTCACCAATGTTAATAATTACCTTTAATGCTTTCCTTGCAAAGTCTGACCTGATACATTTCTTTTCTGGGCTCACCAGCATCATTAGCACATAAAAATCTTACTTCCTGGACTTTCTGAACTTTGTTTCTTAGCAAATAAGAACCTACTTCTTTACCTCAACAGGATCATGAAGGCCTTGATGTCGGTTTTTCTTCTTTCTTTCTATGCACTAATAGTTCCACTGATCAGTCCCAATTGTCCTGCACCTTCCAGGTGGGATGTCCTGCTCTTTCTAGCTGTTCTACATGGAGATGTTCTGCTTTATCTGTCCACTGAGAACTTGGATGTGGCTATGAAAATATGATTGGTTTAACAGAAAAGTATCTCTCTAGCTTCACTTGGTTTTCATGACTTGGTTGACTGTATGGTCATTGTGATTGGATTTGGATTACTGACATAGTTGAGAAATAATTATTCTGAACTGCAATGAATGGATGGGGCCCAGAAACCATTTACTGATGGCAGCAGGTATCTAACCTTCCTGCCTCTGGACAAGGGAAACCACATGAGCCCTGCATGCCAGTGACTCACTTGGTGGCAGTCCAACCATATTCAGGTACCTCTAGAACTGAAGACTGTTGGCATTCAGAATTATTTTAGACTACTGCCAGACATAATCCTCTGGTTACAATGGATACTTTGGCATCCTCTGAGTACAACTTGCCACATGCTGTTGCTTTGGCACTATGAGATTCTGCCAGCATGTTTGGGGCTGCCCTTCAAAGATCTGTCGGACAGCAAGAATAGATGCTGCAGGATAAACCAGATGGTGTATTTTTTGAGGAACAGCTTTCCTCCTTTATTGCTTAGTATAGATATACGAGACCATTTGGTGAGATTTCTCAAAACAGGGAGAGCGAGCATTGGTAGGCTAACTCAGCACCACGCCCTGTCCTGCAGGAATGCTGAGACTTCTTTTTCAGACAGGGAACAGACTGTGAAGATTTCTTTATATACCTTAACAAAAGGACCTGCTTGATAGTAAAATCCTGCCCCTTCATTTTCACATTGCTTCCCAGGTGTGGAAGGGTATGTCAGCAAACCAGATTTCCATTGTTTTATTTTCCCATGCTGCTACAGGCTTTATACACCAAAATTACAAGACAGCACATGCTCAAAAGCCCACGTACTAAAGAAGGACAGCTTCTTCCTTGTCTGCAGGCTGTGAAATGCTATTTCTTTATGTGTCTCTGTTAGCCAGAGCAGAGAAAAGCACTCAACTTGGATTAGACCTGCTGATTTTTATTAACTTAGCTGACATTTAACAAATACTCCACCCTCACCCTTACTTGGACAGCAGTATTCTTTTAAAGATTTTGTTGTTTTAAAAGAGTACACTTTGTGCAGAGAAAGATGCCTTGTTTTAGATGGACATGCCCTATCTTTTCAAAGGCTTAGATTGTATTTAGGCTGCTGCCACCCATGGCAGGTGCTGCAGCATGACATCCTGATACTGAGATGCAACTAGCTTGATAAAAAGGTGTAAAGTGGGATACGCTTCTGAACCAGGTGGATAGCCATCACCTTCTATCTCTTCTAGCCATTCCTTATGCAAAAGCACGAGCAGGCTGGCAGCCCTTTAGCTTGCCTGGAGGGGCAACAACTGATAGTTCTGCTGGGCCACCTGGGAAACAAATTTTGGATCGTCAGCTATGAAATCTTACTGCTTCAAGTTTACCCAAGAACCCCCTCTGAAGGCAAAATACTGACCTGCATTTCCCTTCATGTCTCTTCGGATCTAGACTGGTGAGCGGCTGTCAGCACTTGTTTGTTTACATGTTTTGTGTAACATATTTGTCAAGAAGACAAAAAAACCTATACATTTAAGCTCAAAATGTGTGTGATTTGAGGATGGTCTTAGATCTAAAACTTAAGCAAGGAAGCAATTCAGCTTGGCCATTCCTATGATCAAGCACTCAGAGGGATCCATTTCTTACAGTGCCTCAGTTAGATCTTTGCACACCTGAATCTCACGTGAATGTTACCATATGTGACAGCAGAGACCACCTGCCTCCACAGATCCTTACAGGTTGCTCACAGGAAGCGACAACCTATATAGTACATGCTGCTTTTTTCCATTCCTAGACAAGTTCACTTGTTTTTGCTGTATCAAGGAAGTTTTTCAACTGTGGGGTTTTTTTTTAATTATTATTATTGCTGTATAAGACCCTAGCACCTTCATAAACTGGCAGCATGCATTGTTCTTAGCAGAGGTCCTTTAGGAGGCAATTGTCCTGATAAACTTTTAAAAGGAGCAAGCCAGACATATCTGGTTTCTTTTCCTTTTTTTTTTTAAACAGTTTCTTTTTCAAAGTTTGTGTCTCTCTTAATTTTTGTCTACTTAGGTGTGAAAAAAAAATTTTGGGATAGCAGTAGACTGCAAAAGCAGCCTGCTAACAGCAAGATGCATTGGTGATGGTCATGCATCCAGAGGGGAAAAAAAAACTGTATCAAAATAGGTAATTGCTTTCATATTCTTAGCTGGAAAATATTTGATATGAAAATTAAGTGCATAATTCAACCAATTTAAAACTACCACTACCTAAGAGACAGTCATGTTATGACAGCTTTGGAAAATGCAACTGTAATTTTAGCTTTAATGTGGATTCATGAGATTCATTAAATATGCAATAAAACTGAACTTGCATATAGTCAAGTTTCCCATAACCACTTATTACAAAGCAGTCGCTCTTATTATTTAATGCTTGTACTGAGGTTCCAAATACACAGGTTAGCACTGCAACCTCTTTTGTGCATTAGAAACACCACGATAAAGTGAGCTTTCGCTTTGAAAGCTAAAATTTGAAGTAGAAAATAGTGGGCAAAATGAAAAATTGAGCAAGGGAATAAAAAGAAAACTGGAGGGATAACATTTTGGAACGGAATGAATAACACGTATCACTAAATCTGTTTTTGAGAAGACAGAGCTTAAAAAAAAACATATTAAAATTTCATGCCCAAACCTGTCAAACTACTGATGAGTCTTCCTAAAGCACTGGGTTATTTTATTATGCCTCTAATCTTACTCGTTTTGGCAGGTTTCGTAAGACCAAATCATAACTTGATAATGCAGTTCAGCAGTTTCCCCCTGATGCAAACCATAATCAAACAATCATCATCCAAATGAGTACCTCTGTTTCAGCTTACAGAGGTTTAAATGGACACTTTTAAAGAGAGAAGCAAACACAAAGTACAGGAATCTGCTGCCCACACGTACCTGCCCTTGAAGATAAAATACCTAAGTCATTCCAATGGTTATAAAAGAAACCTCAAGAGACTGGCTCAGACTTAGAGATCTGTTATTATGGCAGTAGTTGTTAAGTTAGGGGATTCACTACCCCCTTACTATTACATGATCCCCAGTTTTTCTAAAAGCATAGAAATGCTCATGTGATAGAGCACAAAACAGTACATTCTGTTCTTTACTCTTGTACAGGTGACTCCAGCCATTTCAGCAAAGGTTACAGTAAGGATCTTTCAGTAATGCTATTTATCAGTCCTTCTGGTAAATTTTTCCAAGTACTGTTAAAAAATAATTGACCTTAGCATTCCCTGAAGTGAAAAAATAAGGATTAGAACAATTGGTAACATCAGTTTTTAAAGTAACTCCAAGCAACCAGATGAATTCAAATTGAGACTTTTCTCAGTGTTTCATAAAAACTGTATGAAGTTCTCATAACACTGTTAAAGAAGGTGTACAAATATTTGATCTGAAGTCCTGATTGCTGCTGTTTCAGATTCCAAAACTATTTCCCTCTGCTAAAAACTTTTATTTACTGAGAAGAAAAATAAACATGTTGAAGGTAAGCACCTTTAAATGCTCTGAGTTTTGGTAAGGGCACATATCCTAGTGAGTTTCACACCTAGTGGATTAAAAAAAGTATCAGATTTGATTATTTAACTGTTCTGAAGCTTAGTTCATTACATTATGAGTAATTAACAAGACTTCGTTTCCTACAGATGCAAAAATAAGAGCTGACAGGTATTAAAACACTTGGGAGGTTGAAAATAGAAATTTTTTCTAACAAAGGTGATTCCTTACAAGGCTAATTACAGAAAATCTCATTACAATTTTAGCTTAGATAAACTGATATTGCTTTGCTTTGTACTGCAAATGAAGTCCTAAACACAATCACAAAAAACCTCTCCCACAAAGACAGCATGTACATTAGACTGCTATTCTTCAGGACTGGAATGAGAGTAAACTTTGTGATCCTGAGTCGGGGGACTTAGGTTTGAGTCTCATTTTGGCACAATTATTCTGATCTCATCTTGGGTGAGCTCTTACCTACATCTTTGTTGATACAAAAGTTAAAGTTACTGCTAATTCTGTAACTTTCAAGGTGTTGTAAAGCAGAATTAAGTTTTGTCAGAAGAGTGTCTGCTATGGATAACACCTGTGAAAATGCTAAGTGATTTTATCTGCATTAACTGAAGAGATTAATTTTGGGAGACCAAGACAGCAAATGCTTATGTAACATTATTATTCTTGAGTTTATGAACAACAGGGAAAATGTGGAGACCAACAGTGCTTCAAACACTTTCCTTAAGTGATTTCAGCCTGCTGACAAATCAGGCCTTTGAGGAAAGATGATGTTATATCCAATCTTGCTATAATTTTTCATGCATTTAATCTATCTGCCAAGTATTGGTTGGTTGTTTAAGAGTTTATTACAAGTCTCCAAGCATTCAGACAGTACTTTAGCATTCTGATGCTAAAGGGCTTAGAATCTAATTTAGACTTTATTAGCTTGCATAACCTGGTGAATGGGGAGTGCTTGGTAAATTCATACCATTCAACCTTTTTTCATGAAAGAATCTCTCCATCGGTCTGATGGTAGCGAGGATAATAGAAATGGTCTACAACAGTAGAGTGCCTGGGGACAGTGGGGCCTAACTCATTGCAGAGACACTGCTGCTAAGTCTACAGAGAGACGAATGTTATAATGCAAACAATTTTCTAGAGGCTTTTACAAAGCCCATGCAAATTAACAGATTAAACTCTCCCATACATGTACCAGTGTGAAGGAGGTAGGTGTACCCCCTATATTTAGAAACGGTTTAAAAAGGTTTAAGTATCTCATGAACTAAAGTATGCAGAGGATCTGCATATTAGTAACGATATATTAGCTGTTTAAGAAGCATTGTGAAAACAAGGTCTGTTGCTCTGCACTAGGCCAGAGGAGATTTGTGCTACACCATGACTGGGACTGGAGTTCCTGACTCTTTGTCCTATGCTGCCTTAAATGAGGCAATCTCTGTTTTGTGGCACTGCTTTTCTTGGTCTTTTCCCAGAGCAAGAAAAGCAGGGTATTTTGGTCAGAAAGTCTAAACTAACTTCTGCCAAACATTTGTATCCCATTGCTGCTGTAGGAAACACAATTGAACAGCTTCATATTTTTGTATTTTTAAAGGTCAAAAAAAAAAATCCTTTTACCTCCTATTCTTTCGTTATTGTTTATGTATTTTCAAGTGAGTACAGCACTGCAAAGAATAATCAGCATATTGCCAAATGTGAATAGCTTGTATTTCAATGGAAACTTAGTCTGGGAGTTTGACACTCAGATTTTCCACTGACATAATGAAAACAGGCTGAAAAGACTTTATATAATTTTTCACTAAGTATTTCTTGCATGAAATCTAAATTTCCCCCTTCCTAGGTTTTTTCAAATTACTACAATTTAGCTTCATTACCATGACTACAAAAAAGCAAAGTTCTGATGATTATTTTTTTCCCCTTAGGCCTTTTGTCTTTTCTTTTCCCCTCTTCTCAGGCTGAAAGGGAACAAATACAGGTTTCTTCTTACTGAATGAAAGGAAAAGAACAGAAAAGTGCTGTTGCCTACTAGGGAGCCCCATCAACTAAGCTTCATAAGGGTGTTTAAATCCATTCTTCCCAGGTAGATTTCAATTAGGATAATTGCTACCCACATATAGCTTCCTTCACAGTAGCCATTGTCTAAGTGGTATTTGGTACTATGACCCAAAGAAAAAGGTTTAAATAATGGTTATGTGCCCCATAAAGAAGAGCAGAGTTTAGAATAAACTGGCCACACAGGCAGGCCTTATCTCCATTCAACAAGCAGGTCTGCGTGGATCTGTAGTGTTCTGATCCAGACTGGCCTAGTGAACACACTGCATAATTAAAGGCAGTATTTGGGGTGATAAAATTCTTCAAGGGTAAGAAATGCACTTTACTGAGCCTTGAGCAGACAGCTTTCCAGGAATAACATCTTTTCAGGTATGCCTAGGAAGCATTTGTTTCTGATAGTCCTTATTCCCACTCCAGCACTCTAGATGTGTTTGTACTATTTGTACCAGTGTTTGAGGCCAGTGGTTGGCATAGCTCAACTCAATTGTACAAATCCCACCTGGGAGGCAGTGGACTGCTAAAATAAAAAGTGCTCTGCCCTGTCAGCACACTAGGAGCTGGTCTGTAAAAAGTTTTCTCAGCTGAGATTTTTGCATTCCCCAGGGGGGTAAAACAAGCTCATATTGAATGTATTTTGCCCCAGATGGAGGTAGGCAGAAAGGGCTGGAAGTGGAAAGACCAAAACGGCTAGCTGCCCTCAGCATAGTCACCTGTGACAGACCTATTTCACATTCTCTTTTTAGATCCAGGGCTGAATCCTCAGTGTCCCAAATCCCCACTGTGCGCTCCTGCCCTGCCTCCAAAGCTACCAGCTAATCTAATGTAAATCTGTCTCTCTCCCAGCACAGCTTTCTGCTCTCCACAAGCTGCTCTTCAGGCCAGGGGGAGCACACAACTGAAACTTGGTAGTGAGGACACCCACTGAGGGATCTGAAAGAGTAAGAAGGAAATTGCTGCTGAAATGTTGGCTTATTTCTATGGAAATTAACAGCTCTAACAGGCCAGGCAAGGTGGGATCCACCACAGCATAGCAGGTAACCAAAGCACTGGGTGGGAAGAAGTCAGCCTGAGACACAGCAGGGCATGAGACCTTGGTCTCAAATCCTGAGTGAATGCCCTCCCCAGAAAAGTAGCTGGAGTGGGCATAGAGTGTCTCTTACTTTAGCTAGAACTTGCTTTCTGAGAAATCTCTCCTGACAGAGCTTTAACAAAACTGGTATGGATGGCCTCACATGTTAAGATCTGGTTTCAACAATTGCTGCAAAAATTATGTTTTTTCAGAGATTTCCCAGTCAGTTCTAATTCCAGTGATCCTGAAGGAATGCTGAAAGACAACAGTGTGGGACTGGCAGAGGTAAACCTGATACCAGCTGCAGGCTGCTAAGAAATATTGCTAAACTTGAGTGACAAGTAAATTGTTTGCAGTGTTAATGTGGTTAAACTCTTTTTCTCTGATGCAAACTAAAGCTGTAAATCAGGAACTTTTTCTTTTGAATTTAAATACTGCAGTGCTGTGCAAATGCATGAGATTCTGAACCTGAGGGCTTTGTTACAGGAGTCCATGGCTGAGTAAGCAGAAAAAAGTAAGCTGAAGTGCAGAGATGAAGGAAAGGTTGTTTATGGAGATCACTGATATGATATGGGGTTGACAGTATTGGTAAATACGGGTTTGTTTTTAAAGGACAGAAGGTACAGAATGTCTGTAAATGGCATCAGAAGGATACTCTATTAGCAGCAACAGGGCTAGCAAGCAAAAGCATTAGCTTTTTGTCTGTTTTTCACAGACATTTTGCTGTAGCAGAACTCCCTCTTGAGAATGAAAACCCCCATAAAATACAGCTGCAGCAGCACATTTATAAAAGCAGCTATTCAGACAAATATGACTGAACTAAAGCTTGACTTGCATTCAGCTTTTTCTTGAATACAAATGAGTACCAAATTCCAGTATACTTATAGCCATAAATTACATTTTCAATTTAGTCAGGGTTATCTCATCTCACTTCTTTCAACTGTCAAGGTTTACAATGCAGTACAAATGCATTACACACAAATATGTCCTGTTCTTTCTCGGTGAAAGCCGTTGCTGCCCACAGACTGACTTCCTGACAAAGAGTACCAGTCAGAATGTGGAAAACACCGCTTCTTTCATATTCACCACCGTTTAAAATAGTGACAATATCTAAGATAACAAATCATATCAAGTCTGAGAAATAAGAAAACATAAATATGTACCTTTCTCAGTACAGCAGAAGCTGTTCCTTCCGATCTTTTCCTGTGCTGCTCTAATGTGGATTTTATAGAATAAGAGTCCAAGAGCCTGCGGTATTCAGTCACATTCGATCACATCACAGGAATAGCTTATCAGTTCTGTTACACAGACTCTAAAAGGAGCGGTGTCCTTTTCCCCAGCTCCTCCTTTCATAGATTTCTGCACTCCTTAAAGGTGCTCAGTGCTCTAATAACCTTAGAGAAAGCTATTCATCTGTCCCCTAATGACAGTGTTCTTGTTACTTAGTTACAGCACAGTGAATGTTGTCAGGTATGAGCCAAATCTGTGCTCATTGTAAATGCACTGTGGTCAATCAAGCAACTCCAGGAATGAATTTGGCCCAAGGGATTTAGTTCTTTTTTCAGCACAGACGTGGCATGCTAGACAGTGCAGAAGTCATAGAAACAAGACTTAGGCATGTGAGTTAAATATAGAGTGCTGCTGGGGGGAGGAGAGGTATGTACAGAAATTGCTTAACAGCAACTACAGAAAGAGGTGCAATCAATAGATTATAAATAGTACATTTGAATTTCTATGGCTTCTAGTTGGAAAAATATTCTGCTACAAAGAGCTCTAAGATAAAAGAGGTGGCTTATTCTAATAAACCTTGTTCTTGGCTTGACTGTCTATATTGTTTCCTTTGAGGTGGACACAATATAAAGCTCCAGTTAAATTGCACCACAAAATAGTACGAAAAACCAAAAACCAAACACAAAATCTGTTGTGTTCTCACTAAAAAACTCAGACCTAGTCAGAGAGCATTTGAAGTTCTAGCCTAGAAACTTTTTAAAGATTCAAAGAAAGTATTTGTATCAAATGTGATAGAAACGGGAGCTGAAGAACTGAAAACAGGCTTTGTCACATGAGGGGGGAGGTCCTTGAAAGAATTAGGGACTACCTGAGAGCATGACAAGAGAAGAATAAAAATTTTTAAGTGGATGAATTGAATAAAGAATTGTGGAAATGAGGTAGGTGAAGATCAAAGTGGTTTTAGTAATTCTAAACTAAGACCCTGCAATATAGCATAGTACCCAAAGTCAATACAGAATAACTTTGAAGTATCCCTTCCATGTGTAACAGAGCTTTAGCTCAACAAATATTTTCTTATAATCCAGACATCAAGCAGAACAAAGAACGAAATAAGCAAAACTGCACTCCAGGTTTACTGACAGTAATTTCCTGACTGGTTGAAAGCTGGTTGTGAAACCATGACAGGTTGTGTCTGCATGATCCCTGATGCCACCCACAGTTAAAAATTAACTGATAATTTATTTTACTGCTGGACTGTGGAGAAAAGAGCTTAAAACAGTAAAACTTACTCTATGCACTGACCTGGTTCTGTAAGCATACAGCTATTCTTTGGAGACGTCCTTGCAGTTAACTATAGCTAGCTGTGAACTGGTGGGTGGTATCAGCCCAGCTCCTGCTTAGCAGCACAAATTAGTGCCTAGATTTACCAGACAGTTCTAAAGGACTTCTAACTTTGAGCTGAATCATATTCTTCAGGCTAGAAGCATGGGAGGAGCAAACTTGCTTCTGCCTGCCCACAACTGTTTATTTGTATGATAAAGGGTATGCCTGCAAAGTAACCCTTTCTGTTGTCTAGATATTTCACTGCGTAAGTAAAAATGGTGAATGGCAATAACTGCAAATTAGATAAAGCCAGAAGTTCAGTTAGTTAAATCACCCAAACTGAATGATGATGTCCATAAGTTGCTTCCAAAGTAATAGGAAGTTGAAATCTTGTAATATGTTATTATGGGGTAATTTTTTCTCCAAGAGAAGTTTCTTTGGTAGGCTGTTAGACATTGGATTATGCCTTTAACATTTTGCCCAGGACAGGATCTGTATAGGTATGGTTATTTTTGAAAGTTTTTACTAACAAAACAACAATGCTACAAACTCCAGAGTGCATAAATTTATACGCTATTCACATGACTTATCCTTGCCTAGATAGTAAAAATTAACCCTGATATTAATACATTCAGGTTACAGAACTGTGGAGAGCTATAAATGTATTGGTGTAATACAATTTTTATGTAGGGACAAGATCTTAAAAGATGGCTTTGGTATTGCAGAACGTCAGGATACTACATTCACAGGGCACATCTATGGGTAGGTGTAGACCCAGGATGTCTTAATTTGGGAGCAACATCACATGAATGGCAACAGGTCAGAATAACTAGCTAGTTCAGACTGGCTCACTCTGACAGTTGGCAGAATTAAGCTCAGATTGTCTGCACAAACTTGCGTAGACTTGCTCATGTACAGAGCTCCCAGTCTCAAATGGAGGCTATACAGCTGCAAGCACATGATGCAATGTGCCAGTGCTATCCCCACTCGCTGTGCATAGCACAGAGCTAAAGCTTCCCCAGTAAATCCATGCCTGGCATAACAACAAATGACATTCCCTTCTTCTAATAATCCTGGCCAAAGACTGGTTTTTATAAGCCTAAACAAAGGGAGACAGGAGAGCTAGCACATTACCATAAACCCCACAGATCATGTGAAACACTGAGTGGAAGAAAATTCTTTTGAGCTTGCATTTTCAGAATAGCAGGAGGGATTTTCTTTTATGTGATTTTGCTGTTTTCAACCGTCAAATTAGTTTCTCTTGCTGAGAAACATGGAAAAGAGGAATTATGAGAAATGAAGCACCACTCGTATGAATCAGGAAACTGCCTGGAGATATCTAAAATAGGAAACAGCTAAAAGACTAGAAAGATGGCCAGCAAAGTTGTACTCTAAAATTCAACAGATTATACAAGCAGTTAGATTGTTTTGTGTTTACTATGCATCTTAAAAGGTTATCATGTAGACTGAAAAAAACCTTCCTGCTTTCAAAGACTTTGTAACTCCTCATGAAAACTTTGAAGCTCAGTTAAATCTACCATATTTCTGCTTTTCTCTACTTTTTTGGTAATATACGTCGAAGTATTTGAATGAAGTCAAGAACCTGTGTTATGTGAAGGTTCATCTGTTTCTGCTGGTTTCCCCCCACATTTGCAATCAGTTAGTTGTTTAGGAGAAACTATGAATAGAAGATTCTGTATTAAGGAAGGAATAAAATGGAATATATTAAATTCTGAGTGAGTCCTACTCTCAGACAAATTTCTGAAAGTAAAAAAAAAGCAAACAAAAGGAGAAATAGCAACAAAGCTGAAATGTTCGACCATTTTTGTTGGTTTATGAACATATGCACAAATGTTTCCAGCAAAGGAAACATTGTTAGCTGAAGGATGTATTCTTTGTAAGAGGATGTCCTTTGGGGGCATTTAGCAAATATTAGAATGATTGGTTTTCTTTTAGCATTACATTTTTAAATGGCATTTAAAATATTACCTGATTTACAGTAATTCTGTTACGTGTGTATGTTTCTTAGATTTAGCTTTTCTTTAGTTGTTTTAGATACATTTACAGACCCTACATAAAAAATTATTAGCTAAGGGGATATATTTGGCTCATCTTAACAAAATGTTGTAAGCTTTTCAGACTTCACATGGAAACCTGATCACCACCTTGATCTCATAAACCAAAATTAGTCATTTTCTTCCTTTATCAGTTTGACTTTTAACTCTCCTAAAGCTTGTTTTGTCAAAGCTCTTAAAAGCAGATATCAAAAATGCAGAAAAATACAGCAGAGTTGGATTGTAAGCAAACAGTCACAGATTCCTTCATGCCAATGTAAAGCAATACCCAACAAAAAGTAATGTTGGAAAATTCTTACTACACATGTCAGTTAAGAAGCCTCAAATAAAAGCGGTAAAAGTATTTCTTTTGTTTACGTAGGATCTGTGCCTTTGAACAAGGGTCCTCACTTGTTAGCATAATCCCCACCTTAGAATACTATCCATATATTTAATTTGAATCATGCTTTGAAAAAAAGTCTAAGGACTGGTAAACACCCCCCCGTTTCCATTTATTCTGTCCTTTTGTAGCTCTGGGATATGGTTCTCTCAATTGCCAGGGACTATATAGCTATTTCAACTTTTGTATTCACCATTTCACATGCATTTCTTCCAGATGCTTTTCTTTCCCTCCTCCTTCCTCCATAACACTAAGGACAGCATGCTACACACTACCCGAGGAATGAGAAAGAAAGAAAGAAAAAAAAGAGTACAATCAATCACAAGAGATGGTAAGAAACCAAAAAGTCCTACCTCATGCAGAGACCTCTTAATTCAACCAGTGATCCAGTACAGTTCACTGACACTCCTGTAAATTATTAATTAGGTCATGCCACAAAATGCAACCTCTGATAGCCATTTCCCACCTCACCCACTAAAAAAGAAACAACATGATGACTTCCAAAGATGGTATCTACCTGACACCTCTCTTCTTTCCCCCACCCTGCCAGGTCACTAATCTGGGAACACAAGACATAAAGCAAACCATGCCAGAAAAACAGGAAAAACAGGAAGATGTGTTTGAAAAGTCAAAATTTCTAAAATGTTACGTAGAAGAGGTATTTGGCCCTGGTTGTCTTCATGAGGAAGAATTTAAGCAAGCCACTGATAAATGTAACAAAAGGTATTTCATACGAAGGAAAAAAAGTACAACATTCCAAGCTGTCATTATAATAAATTCAAAAGGAGAAAGTCTGCCCGTTAACAGAACCAATTCATGCCTTACAAAACCCCTATTTTTGTTGAATGGATTTATATACGTTTCTGAAATGTATTACAGTGCTGTTTCCTTTGCCCTTTTAATACCACACTGTTTACAGTACCTGGAATACACATCTCCCCCGGAAATAAACCAAACCACATCTAATATATTAAGTTAATTTATGACTTAAATATGACTAGCTACAACTGAAAAAATTCTGTGGATTAAGTCTGATAGCTATCTTGTAAGAAGTTTTTTTTTAATCCTAAAAGTATTGAAAAAATATGCTTTCACTGCAGAAACACAATGCTTCATGTAAATGATTCCTGATACTAGAATATATTTGCCACTAAAGGACTTAATGCTTGCTTTCCTAAAAGAAATATATATCTATTATTTACATATGAAAAAATGTATATCACTAATTATTCTATGTATGTCACTAATTATTTTTATCAGCTTAATGCTAAACACAAAAGAATTAAAACAAGAGAGTAGAAGGCTATAGGAGATGAGCAAAAGACATTAGAAACCATACCTGATAACCAGAATCTGTCTCTGGTCCCTGAGAAATATTTTGGAAGTGTACTGCAGACACACCTGCTCAGTGCTGACTGCAGCAAATATCAGTGGCTACTCCTCTTACTGATATTGTGACCATGGGCAAAACCCACTCCTCATTGCTGATATTTGCCTCTACTGGTCTCAATGATGAAGCTTGTGACAATGTGCAAGAACGAGCAGAGCCCCATTACACAGACTTTGTACTTTCTTCTGAACGTGGTAGGCCTGAATGGAAAGCCTTAGCCTGTGGAACTGCACAAGGCTGTGAGATACAGCCAGAGGGCTGGTGACACCCCAGCTTCACATGGTCTGCCAGTGGCGCAGCAGCAGCTATGGATAGTTCTGGTTCCCAGAGGCCATAATAAGGATGCCAAGTGAAAGCAACTGACTCGCTTTCAAGCTAGAAAAGACAGGGTGTGTGCTGATGTGTTCAGGAACACACAAACAGCTAAAGCTACAGTCTCGCCACTGCTGTGTAGGCTGTGGTTCACTTAGTCTCTGAGCAATAAAATAAAGAAAACAAGCAGTAATGCTAGTGTATGATGTGGCTGTAACAATGGGCACTTGGCCAAGATCCTATCCTTAAAAGAATTCAGAGGCGTTACTCTAAATTTATCATCAATTCTTTCCTAAATTGCCACTGTAGGTGCTGTTTAAAAGTAATGTTTTCTATCAACATCTTTGCTACATTTAAGGCCTTTCCTTATTAGCAAATTACCATAACGCTGCAGGAACATTTCTTCATGTAAACTTGTTTTGTGTTTGGGGAGATTTAATTCTACCCTTGATCCTATGCGTCTGAACTAAATGCTCTGTGAAGAGCATATGCTCAACACTGCCTCATTCAATTCAGAATAGTAGCTAAAATGAACAGCTAAAACAACTTTGCATGCATGTACCTGAAAAACACAAAAGATTAGTATCTGAATATGCTTGAGGATTCCTTAGTTCAAAGGCCTCACAGTACACTCTAGTCATGTCTTTCTGCTGCTGCTGCAATGAGTGTGTCTAGTGATTTATTGCTTAGTGCTGCAGGAGGCAACAGAGAGGGGAGTTGCCTTTTATTTCTTTTTTAACAGCAGTGATACTGGACAAATCATCAGTCCGTTTACTAAAGTGATAGTAATTCCTGTTTCACGTATTTTCAAACATTAATGGAGTGAAAAAAATTAATCAGATCTACACCGGAGGTGATGTTAGTTCTACAAAACTTTGAGTATTTTAATTTCCTGCCATTTCTCCAACTGTGAACCAGACGATTGATGGTTTCTGAAGCAAAATGGTTGGATGCTGCCCCCTTGTGAACCATCCCCTTGCTCAGAGAGAGCTGAACCATGGCTGCCTAAAACTGTTTTCTGTCGCCTGTTCCTTCTCCCTAAGAAAAAGCAGCTGATTCTTCATCCCAAACTCTGATTTGGCTATGGTGGTATTTATCACATACGACTCACCACATACAGGAGCAGGCAGGGTCACTACGGTGCTTCAGCAATAGACCAATAGCGAGCACTTCTGAATGAGAGACCTTGTTCCCTGTGGTACTGTTTTGATCAATGCCTACTCTGAGGCCTTTTACCTTAGGCTGGCAGAACGCATTACAAGCATTAATAACTCTCACAACTCCCATCCAAAGTCGGCCAGCAGCATCGCCCTTGTTGGATCAACAGCTGGCATGGGGAACAGGGACAGAAAACACTGCCAAAGGCTGTGAAGCATCGGAGGCACTCCCACAGGTCGTCCTGTGCAAATATCTGTACCACCACCATTAAAAACGTGTTAAAGCGCTGCTCTAGTTCACTGACTTGTGTAGCACGGGCCCCGCCATTTTGGTTGAGCAAGCCCTCTTCTCTCAGACCTGAGCCCCTAGCGCCTGCTCTCAATGCTGAATGTATCTTAGCCACAGGAATCCTAAACATCATGTGTTGCCTGTAATCCCTCCTGGAAGGGAGAGGCTTTATTCAAACCACCTTCTCAGAGGTTTTTAACTTTCAGTCTGCGCGCTGCACCTGAGGAAGGGGCTGTGATGGCTCACCTCTCACCGTGTCTGTTACAAAGGGATGTGCAGTTTCAGAGGGGAAAAAACAGGGCTCTGAATATTGGTGAAGGTTCTGGGCAGCAGTCGCGTTCCCCTTCTTTCTCAAAACGCCTTCCCTGATCCCCTTTTGTAGCAGCATCTCGCGGGGAAGCCAGTTAATCGAAGTGAAGGATTTTTTCCTCCTTCCAATGCTTCTGATTTTAACGCAAACGCGCTTCTTTAACGCCAGAGTCTGTGACCGTCTTCTAAAAAGGCCTCTCGCGGCTTCGCAGCGGCTCCAGAAGCCGGAGCTCCGGGCGGGAAGCGGCCGCCTCCCCTCAGGTCTGCGCGCGGGGCAGGCCTCGTGCTCGCACCCGCGGCGCGGCGACCCCCGCACCCCGCCGCCTTCCGCTCAGGCGCTGCTCGGGCCACCTCGCAGGGGTCCTGGCTCGGCGCGAAGGCCCTTTGCCGTACAGCATGGCGGCGCTGTGGCGGAGGCGGGAGCGTCTCCTAGGAGCGTCAGAGCTGTGCCGTACGGTACGAGCCCTCTCAGGTACGGGGTGCCCGCAGGGCTCGGGGCCTGTCAGAGGCCGCGTCTCCTCGCGGGAAGCGGGCTGCCCTCGCCTCCTGACACCGAGAGCACCTGGGGACGCCCTTCCCACTCTCCTCCCTCAGCGGCCGAGGAGCCGTAACGGCTTTCGGAGCCACCCCCGGCCCTGTGCCTCTCGGAGCCCGTCCCTCGGCCCCTGCGTTGCTGAGGGAGCCCCCGGCCGCAGGTGTCTGTGAAGTGGACAAGGCCTCCCTGCACCCCCGCGCTGGTGCTTTCCCGAGAGGTACCGGGGCAGCCCAAGAGGCAGCCAAGCCTTTCCTCTGGGCTTAACTCCAAACGACCGAGGGAGGTAGCCTTTACAGTCCACCTGCCCGCTGAACTGCCGAGGAAAGTCCCCCACCCCGATGGTGGCACAGCTGGCGTGGGGATGCTGCAGGCCTGGGCTGTCCTCCCTGAACTGCTGGCAGCTCTCTAAAAGCAGGGGTTGCGCTGATGCCCGTGCTAAGAAATGAGTTATTGCTCACCTGTGGGCCTCTGCCGCTTCAAAACTGCTCTGGGAGACTGGGCCGATCTATGGGGAGGCTGAGGTGCAGAAGGGGCCAGCTTCCCGCTGACTGCCCCACCACACCCCTGCAAGGCCTACTTTGCAGCTGGGGCTTCACGAGTCTGAGAAGGTAACCCTGCTGAAAAAATCTACATGTAGAACTTGCTGCTGTAATGCAGAGACAGAAGACCTATACCAGATCCCAGCTGCAACTGTCTGATCATGCAGAAGGAGCTTCTTGGCCCATTGTGTAAAAATCCAATCTAGTTCCTCACTTCTTTTGGATTGCTTTATTTTCTGTATTTCATTCATTAAACCAGACTAGATAGGCTAATGATTTTTGGAGAATGCTTTGGGACTCTGAAAAGACACAGTGCTCTAGTAAAGTAAAGAAAACTCAAATCAGTAATAATCAACTGTAAAAAATGGTGTACTTTTTGATATTTACCATCTTACATACCTCTCCCATTTTCCTTGCCTGTTTCCTTTCCTCCTTTTTTCATGTCCTTTTCACAGGAAAGAACGACTATGATCTTCTGGTAATTGGTGGAGGGTCTGGAGGCCTTGCTTGTGCAAAAGAAGGTTTGTATGTATAAATAAGTAACAAAAGTTTTGGTTTAGCTTAAATGATGTTTACAGACACTAAGAAAAGCATTACTGGTCGTGCTAGAGCTTTTTAAGACACACAGCATACTTCACTCCCTGCACATTAATCATTAACTCAGCTCTATACAGTTAATCTGCAGATTAGTTCACACCCTCAGGTGGGGTGATCTTGTTTGGCCTTCCTATTAACCTTTTAAAAAATATTTCTTCTTTTGTCATGGGAAGACCTAATAAGCTTTTGTTATTGTAAAATACTCTGAGGGCCTCCATAGATACTGTATTTTTAAAATTCTACTGTTTCTTATTTATGTGTTAAAACAACAGTCCCTCCAGAGTGTTTCCAAGAGCTGTTTCACTGCTGTAGAGAGCTTTGCCCCTTTGTAACTCAATGTAACATACTCAACAACCCACAAGGATCTTAAACATCTCATTTGGGATCAGATTGCATTTTTAGGGTTGGTGGAAGCTGGAGGCTCTAGTCTGGGTTATTAAGTGCCTTTTGGAGAATCTACTGACTACAAAGGCAGTTTGGGTCCCTAGTCTGGCATCTTGAGTTAGACAGTATAAACCACCAGCTGTAATTTCCTGTCCTCTTAGTACCTGTGCTGCTGAAAATGTTTAGGTTTCTGTGTTTCTCCCTCCTCTAAATACCTCGTCTTGCTTTTTGTTTAAAGCTGCTCAGTTTGGAAGGAAAGTGGCTGTTTTGGATTATGTGGAACCTTCTCCACAAGGTATGGAATACTAGGATAATCTTTGGACTTGTATATAAAATGGTTGCCTAGGTGGGCTGATTGTGCCAGGCAGCGAAGTGGCCAAAGCCATGCTGCCTGCTTTGCTTGTAGCAAAAGTCCTTGAGCCCAGCTTGATGTACTGCCATTCCCTCCAATGATGTCCCAGGTCTGCCTGCTTCCCCTGCACATTAAGGTTGCTAGTAGTGTTTGATGCTACCATTTGTAGTAGACTTTGAACTTATATATGTAAGAATATTGTCACTGTAAAAATGTCATTTACAATTTCTAAAAACTATGAATTGCATCGTATCGAGGCTCTTCATGTACACTATGTAAAAAAAGATCTGCAAATGCAAATATGCAAACGTGTATGTGTAGTAACTGGATCTTCAGAGCTCTGAGAAACATCTTGAGATGGTTTGAATTTTGGAAGAAAAATATAGAGAGGTTTTTTTATCAAAACAGTGAACATAAGTAGAGTTAGAAACTGATCTGTAGGAGATAGTAAACTGTGTTGTTTCAAAACCTTTTAAATAATTGCATGAACAACCTAATTCTCTAAGTAACCCAATTGCATTGTCACATTAACCTGATGCATTTACTTTTTTTTTCCCTTTATGTTTTGTTTTTTTTTCCCAAGGGACCAAATGGGGACTTGGTGGAACTTGTGTGAATGTTGGCTGCATTCCTAAAAAGCTTATGCATCAAGCAGCCCTTTTAGGGAGTGCCCTTAAAGATGCCCAACACTATGGCTGGAATATAGCCCAACCTGTTCATCATACCTGGTAAAGATTAATGCCCATATCCACTCCTATGTGTTGAGTATGTGTAACAATTTTTCCCAGCTGGTGTTTATTTAGGGACAGTTAGGGAATTTAATTTTGCATGAAGTTTTTTAGGCTGCTCCTTGTTTAAAACACAAAACTGTATTTACTGTTTTATCAGGGCAGATATTATGTTGATTTGGACTTGATAATTTACTTATATACAAAAAGTAATGTAGAACATTCCTAATTTCTAGCAATTGCCTGTATCTTTGAGTTGCCTAATCTGAATTTCCAATGTGATGAATTCATGTTCAGTTTCTCGTTTTGTGATAGGTCTGTAATGGCACAAGCTGTTCAGAATTATGTGAAATCCTTGAACTGGGGACACAGAGTGCAACTACAAGACAAGTAAATAAGATTTTGACGTTATCTTTCTTCCCATAGTTAACGAGCTGCTCTTCTTCTTGTAGAATTGCTGAATTGCCTTTGGATTTTCTCATTAGAGCTAGTAATTAGAGTTTGTAAGATTTTCTGCTCAGGACTGTAAGTGCCCTTGCCAATGTAAGTGATTTCCATCCCCCCAACCCCCTTCCTTTTCTTTTCTGGGAAATAGTGGTTGAAAGTGACCATACATGAAAGCTTTCTAACAGTGTAGTGGTCAGGGAATGCTTGTTTTAATCTGGAGAGGTTTTGCATTAGTATAAACTAGTCAGGGTTTCTCAAGATAATTTCAAGCTTGTCACCAAAATTTATATGCCATACAAGTCCACAGACAACACTATAGAAGAGCAGCTGATTTTTTTGCTTTCAGTGCAGAAATGTTTCCAAGTTTTTCAGCATGCAGTTCCTTTTTTAGGGAAATTATATTAATAGCTAATTTAACAGGTACTAGTCTTGTGAATCCTGCTGAGTCACTTTTGTATGCTCTCAAATGAGCATTGTATTAGTAATGTTACAGATAGTAACAGTAATGCTATGACTAGTGGAAAATATCGTTGGAAGAGGTCAATAACCTGACTGCACAGCATGTTACAAAGTTAGGTACTCTGCTATGTAGAGGAGTTAACTGTGATACAAGAATTAAGTGACTTAAATTACGTGACAGAGCCGCAAACAATCCTATGAAATGGGATTTTGCTTTCTTCCTTTTATGTGCCTGTTTGCTATCCTTTTTAGCACTTCAGATATGGAAGAAGTAGCTGATCATATTTCATTCCTATTCTTCATTAAGTGTGCATTGATGTTGCTGGTTTCTTCTAAACAGGAAGGTGAAATATTTCAACATGAAAGGGAGATTTTCTGATCCACACACAATCTGTGGTTTAACAAAAGCAGGTAAAGAGGTGAGCTGCTGTGATGATTTCTGCATTATTGTTCACTTCAAACATTTTGGGTCTTCATGTGTTGGTTTTCAGGTCAGCTGAGAGCTAGATTGTACTTTTGCAAATTGCTTTAGGTATTCAGTATTGTTTTGATGAGGGAGATTTGCATTTTCCACCTAGAGAAGATGTTTATGAACTTGACTGTTGCCTACCGAGCCCCTAGCTTCTAACCTGTCAGTTAGATGCCATTACTTTTTCTTTGCAGATGGAAATGCTGAGACCAAAGAGGATTTTTTGAGGGGTTTTTTTTTTTGTTTTTTAGTTTTTTGTCAGAGTCATACTACTTTGATCAATGTTTACAGAGATGTAAAGAGGACCGACATCTTATTGCTCTGGGCATTTGATCAGTCTGAGATGTTTTTCTCCTTCAGATGACTTATAAGGGTGCTTAGCTTTCTAACACGAAATTATGTGTGGGAGGCAATTACACTGAATGCACAGCTTCAAGCAGCTGGGTCATGTAACAGAATGGTGGCCATTTCTGCTTATTTAATGAAAGACTGAACATGCATTTCTGTTACTGGTTAATATCAGCTTGAGAAAACAACGGTTTTGGTGGGTAGATGCCTAACATTTTCTAAAAGCGTGTCATTTTTGAGGTAGCTTAACTCCAGGCCTTAGAGACAGAATTGATTCGCTGTGATCTCTGTGTGTTTTGTCCTAAGCAAAAATTGATTTTAAAAAGCTGCCATTTGTGCACAACTGTTGCTTCCAAGTAGTCATCAGAATCTTGTTCAGTACAGGAACAACTGTAAGCTTAATATTAAAACTGAGAATGTGTAGGGTAAACTCCTGCATGTGTTAGTTTATTCTATCTCCGTCCTTTTTTTAATGCATTGCTGGTTATTATGTCATATAAATAGGAGATGATAGTGCCAGCTTTCTCATTTATCACTCATTTGTACAACCCCCCAGGGCTCAGTTCTAGGGCCGGTTTTGTTTAGTATCTTTATCAATGACCTGGATGAGGGGATTGAGTGTGCCCTCAGTAAATTTGCAGGCAACACCAAACTGGGTGGGAGTGTTGATCTGCTGGAGGGGAGGAGGGCTCTGCAGAGGGACCTGGGCAGGCTGGATCGATGCGCCGAGGCCAACTGTATGAGGTTCAACAAGGCCAAGTGCTGGGTCCTGCACTTTGGTCACAACAACCCCATGCAGCGCTACAGGCTTGGGGAAGAGTGGCTGGAAAGCTGCCTGGTGGAAAAAGACCTGGGGGTACTGGTTGACAGCCAGATGAATATGAGCCAGCAGTGTGCCCAGGTGGCCAAGAAGGCCAATGGCATCCTGGCTTGTATCAGGAATAGTGTGGCCAGCAGGAGTAGGAAGCGATCGTGCCCCTGTACTCGGTGCTGGTGAGGCCACACCTTGAACACTGTGTTCAGTTTTGGGCCCCTTGCTACAAGAAAGATGTTGCATTGCTGGAACATGTCCAGAGGAGAGCAACAAAGCTGGTGAGGGGTCTGGAACACAAGGCTTACAAGGAGCGGCTGAAGGGGTGTTTAGTCTGGAGAAGAGGAGGCTGAGGGGAGACCTGATCGCCCTCCGCAACTGCCTGACAGGAGGCTGTACCGAGGTGGGGGTCGGCCTCTTCTCCCTGGTAACGGACAATAGGATGAGGGGGAATGGCTTGAAGCTGTGCCAGGGCAGGTTTAGGCTAGACATTAGGTAAAACTTCTTCACCGAAAGAGTTGTCAGGCTCTGGAATGGGCTGCCCAGGGATGTGGTAGAGTCCTCATCCCTGGAGATATTTAAAAGAAGGATAGATGAGGTGCTTAGGGACATGGTTTAGTGGTGAGATGGCAGGGTTAGGTTAAAGGTTGGACACAATGATCTTAAAGTCTTTTCCAACCAAAGTGATTCTATGATTCTATAAAATCTAAAGACAGATAACAGGATTTCAAATGCTTGATTTTGATTTTGTATTTTTGTTTGTAGGTTTTTGTTACTGCAGGAAATATTGTCATTGCTACTGGAGGAAGACCAAAATATCCTACACATGTAAGTTACACTTGCGATCTGACAACTCCAATGGCGTTACTGGTTTTGTTGCAGATAATAATTGTTTAGAGGATAAAGAATACAAATATAAAATAACACATGAGAGATTTTTGTTCTTGTGTTGTGTGAAAAACTATCTTTTATATGAAGCACAGGCTTTTCAGAAAAATGTTTCCATAGAAAACCATTTGCATCAATTTAGTATGTTGATGTTGCTTACAGCTGTAAGATGATTCAGGTTGGAAGAGATCTCTAGAGGTCATCTAGTTCAACCTCCTGCTCAAGGAGGCTGGGGTCAGCTATTGAGTCAGCTGTGAGGTCAGATCATATTGCTCAGGACTTTTTGCAGTCAGGTTTTGAAAATCTCTAAAGGCAGAGACTGGATAACATATCTGGGGTTGCCCAGATATATTCCCCTTGGTCTGCTGGCTATACTTCAGCTAATACAGCCCAAGTTGCTATTAGCTTTCTTTGCTGCCAGGACTTGCATTGTAGATTCAAGACATTACCTGTGTGTTTATAGATTGCAGGTGCACTGGAGTATGGAATCACAAGTGATGATCTATTCTGGTTAAAAGAATCTCCTGGAAAAACGTAAGTTACCTTACCATGGCTTTAATAGATGCTGGCTTTCATATTTTTTCTTTATGGCAAGGTGAAAAATGTTCAAAATTACCTTTTATACACCAATTTTTCCATCCTTCTGTTTTCCTTCTGAGAATTTGTTTTGCCATGCATAAACATAATGCTACCAACCTTCACTAGTAACTAACAGAGTTTCCCTTCCCTCCCCCCTCATGAAATTCCCTTCTAAAATCAACTTAAATATGAATTTTCACCATCTCAGGTTGACTTGTCTGCTGTAGCAATTATACATGGAAGTCACAAGAGGGCAGCATAAACTTAAGCGAGGGCTGTACTGTCCTTATTCTTTGCTGTGTGTATATGTGAAATTGCTCTTCGGTTAGGAAAGAAACTCCAACGTAATTTTATATTCTCTTAAGTGGTGCTAGTTCTGATAATAAAAGAAAATATGATGAGACAATTGGGTTACTTTTGCCTTTTCTTATGCTTTGGGAGCTATTGCTTAACTGAAATACTGAAAAATAGTTTTTAATGGAAATACTAAAATGCAGTAGTCTTTGGTTTTTTACAGCACATAACACAGATTCTGAGTCAGCATTGCACTACAGAACAATTTCCTGATGCAAATGATTGTGATTAGAAAATGCATATTTGTTAGCATGAAAGCCAGATAATACTATTTTTTCTTTTCTCTATTGAGCAATTCTAGAAAAAGCAAAGTATATATAAGAAAAAGAGACTTGAAACTATAATACTGGTGTTTTGAAAGAAAACAGAACTGCCATTCATGGCTGTGACTTTCTAATATAAAAAAATGCACTGTGTTAAGCTAAACATCAAATAGATAAACAAGGCTCCTTAGTACAGTTTATAAAGGAAAGTAAACTTGCTGTTGTTTGTAGTATATCAGTCACCTCTTGAATTTTGAGAGCATGATTTATGCGACAAAATGTAAAAAAAAAAAAAAAAAGAAAAGAAAAACACCACCACGAAAACCCCACGCAAAATCTGAACATAAGATTTATCCCTGTAAGATTTTCTGTGAAAATGTGGCTTTTGTCCAGTTGCTGCTAATGCAAGTTGTAACAGTGTAATGTGGGAGTCTAGTGTTTATATGTTGCATTCCTGAGATTTAGTCAAAATAAGCCTGCAGGGGCTACAGTAGCATTTCTGCGCTTTATCAGGCTGTGTCCTACCAAATGAAGGAGTGAGTTGTTAAAGGCTTGTTTCTGTCGGATTTGTTTCTATTATAAATATTCCCAAGGTTCAGTTTGACACCTTTTGTTTTTAGTCTGAGCTGTGTTGTACTTATTCTTTCTTTTCTCCCTCTCCAAAGGTATGTATCTCGGCTACAAACTACATGCCTGGGGGTTATAGAACTGTCAGTCCTGCAGTTATTCATATTAACCCAAAAAAAAGAAAAAGCAAGCCATTAACCAACTTAAAAGTCCCTTAGATAAACAAACATTGTGAAGAAATTCTCGCTACTGAGATGAAGGATTTTGGCAAAGAGAATTAGAAAAGATGCATTGAAATATGTTCAGAATGAGTGAGAGATTGAGCAGGTGTGAAAGAGGTTAGGTTCTGCTTTCTTAACTTTTCTATTAGACACTGACAATGCTCAGGAACCCTCTAGTTTGTAGAAGAAATTGTGAATAATGTGCTGGTGATACTATGACTTAGTGCCAGCTGGCATCTATTTTTCATTTAATGAAAAAGAGCAAACGCATGCCCAAATCACAGATATTCTCATTCTGTTCCCTCTGAATCTCCAGTAGATATTTCTTTATGGGCAGCATGTGGCTTTTTGCAGCACTTCCCAGGAGCTCTATGCTAAAAGAGGGGGTGATCATCCATTCACAGATGAATCGGATGCCCTAATGCTGGAAAAAATTATTTCCCACTGTGTTTAATTGTTTGTCAAACATAAAACACAGAGTAGCAGATTTTAATCTCTTTACCTCAACCTGTTCTTTGTACACCTTCAGAAGTTGTATGTTTTTATTCTAGGATGGATAGATAGATGGTATCTAGGGTCTTCTGTGAGAAAACGTGTTGTACTGACTCTGTAATCCCTGGAGTTCACCGAGGAGCAGCCCCCAGGTCTGCACTTTTTTGAAGTTTAAAAGCATCTCTCTTAGAACTAGGAGATGGTGCAGATTGGTTTAGGGTAAGGAATAGGCCACAAGCTAGTGTTTCACCTACTGTTTAGCTCTGTATGAAGAGCTTTCCAAGTGTTAGACTTGTTTCTCTCTTGCAGTATGGTGGAAGAATAACTTTCCTAGGGATATGTGGCTAGTCAGTGGCAGGACCAAAAAGAGAAGTCAAATTTGCTGTCTGCAGAGCTCCACCATGCCTCTAGAATTTGGTTTTAGTTGTCATATATGTTCACATATAAAAAAAATTAGTTTTCTGAGGTTCTTTATGTCCTTCTATGAAACACATTTCTGTCTTTGTAAGTGTGTATGCCAGTAGTTTTCCTGGTAACAGGGTGGAGGGAGAGTCATTGCTTTGTAAATTCTAGTTAAAATTGATGGATTATACATCTTTATAAAGAGACTGCAGTGCATACACCACTTTGTGTTACCCTTCAGTTTGTGAGGTTTTTTCCATGGATTTAAGGGTTTATGTTTATTTTGTGAAGGACCGTATCAGTGTATACTACTTCAGCCAGGAATCAAGCAAAATGTAGAATATGCAACAGCATGGGATGTGTAGGCTGTGGGTTGATATTTCAAATGTATTCCTTCCTGTGATCTGACTAGTTCAAATTTCTACCTGTTTGGAGCATGTTTTGTCAAAATAGTTTTGTTTTGTTGGTTAAGAGTTTTTGAATTAATGGGGGCACAGCTGCTGAGGGAAAAGGGCTTTTACTTAATGGATTATTTCCATGCAACTGTTCTCTCTGCTGGCATTGCCATTTGTGTTGCTAAAATTTATCTTCCTCAAAACAAACAAGGTTGGATATGGGTAAAAGAATATGATTAGGTTCTTTCACTTATGCTTATAAAGCTTATGCTTCCTTGCTTATCCTCTTAACTCTAAATAATCTATTTAAACTCTGTGATTATATGGGTTTGTATTTTGAGTTTTTAAAGTAAATTTCTAGAATGTCTAGTTTTCCAGAACACAATTAGCAAACTACTTCTTCCATATCCAAAACTCTGAAGTTTTTTTTTAACTTTTGAATATGGCAGTATGAGAGAGATCTGCTTTTAAAAAATGCCCAAAATAAACAGAAAAAAATGTGCCAAATATTCAGGTGTGTTCTGACTGTTGTGGTTTTGCATTGTCGTTTTTTGATTACAAGTTCTTTATAAAGCACAGGGATGAAACTTCTTTAGAAAGCATGTGTTTCCATAGATGAAATCATAGTCAGAAAGAGCCTAACATTCTACACTGTTCTCATAGTAACTAGAAATTTTGATCGCTAATGTTGCTTTTTTTCCTAATTCAAAAACTTAATGAAAGACTTTGTCGTAAGTGGAAATACGTGGAATGCATCTCCAAACTGTGAGATTTTAACAAGCCTGCATAACACATGAACAACAAAGGAATGTGAGTGCAGCCTGTCCAGCCGCTGAGCATCAGTGGCTGGCTGGCTGGACCCACTTTTACCCTCCAGAACAGTCACCGCGCATTCTGCCTTTTGTGTACCCAGCAGACATAGGGAACTGAGGATATGGTCAGAAGAGAGAGATCTCCTGCAGTGTATAGGGCATCTGAGGACAGGCATGGAAACTGCTGTGCTGGAGAGCTGATATCACCTCATAAATTAAAAGTGTTGATGGACAGCTTTAGTGATATTCTTGTTTGAAAGGGTGTAAAATACAGGGAGAGATGGGAGCTAGCTGGAGTTTTATTTAAGATCTAAAATGGATGTATTTGGTGAATACTAGTGTAGATAAGTCTATTAAATGGATTTTTTTATAACAGCTTACATAAACTTTAAAGACAGGAAGGGCAAATATTTGCCCTTTGGATAAATAAAATGATGAAAAAGCAGATGGTTATAAATCAAAATTAAGTTTAGCAATGAATAAAATCTTATATTGAGAACTGTAATCTACTTGATAGGAAGATGATGAATTTGAAATGTGCTTAACTTCTGATTGTGCTGAGTTTTCTTAAAATTAATTTAAAATATATACTTAGTCATTAAGATACCTCTAGAAATTTAGAGATGTACTTGCATTCCCACAAGACTGCTGCATGTCTGTATGTTTATATGATGCCTGCTCTCTTGGAGGCAATGGTGCCGGGAGGCCCTGTAAAGATGAGGCATCCGTACAATAGGCACTGGGGGAATAACCTGTCAGTGTCCACTCCAGATGTTTCCAATGGAGGTACATCACAGAACACAGTTGAAGTATTTGTGATGCCTCTTAACCTTCTAGTTTCTCTGAGTTTTTCATGGCTTTCTTCACTTTGTCTTTCGGAGTATATGTTTAAATGTCTCTTTACAATATAAAAGCAATTCCTTTTGTCTTATAAGCCTGTTCTTTTTTTATTCTGGTAATAAAATAAGCCCACATGTGTTGTCTTTGTTGGAGTTCACAAGCCATGCTTTTTTCTTCCCATCTAACAACATCAGATCTGCCCCTCAAACCTGTAGTTTTGTAACTATACGTACTTCAGAAAATAATTTTTTGGTTTTGTAGAAATATGCACAAGCTCGTTCCACTGCTTTATTCTTTTTTTCTTTTTATGCAACAGGTTGGTTGTTGGAGCCAGCTGTATCCTTTGAAAAAGCTGTGATGATTTATGATTATAAGCAGAATAGCTATCTTTCCTATGAAAGCTCAATTTTCCGAATTCCTTTGCTCAAGCCCTGTAGTTGAGTTGGTAATAGAATAGTAATAGTTTTCTATGCAGTAGCATCATGGGAGTTAAGGTCAGCTGAGGATAAATTCTCAGGATCTTAAAAAAACTTTTATCTATGAGGAAGATGTTCTAAGGCATTAGAGTTTTATTCTGTGCAACGAATCGAGCTAAAGATGTTGTCTGTGTGAGAACTTGATTATCTTTAGGTAAAAAGCCCACTTGTATATTACACTTTTATATCACATTTATATGAAATTATTGTTCATATTTCCTTAACTGATGCTTTACAAGATGTTTCGCTTGAGTGTGCTGGTTTTCTAACAGGCATTGGATTGGACACTACAGTCATGATGAGAAGTATTCCACTTCGTGGGTTTGATCAGGTGAGTATGAAATACCTTACATCTCCTTATATATCAAATATTAAAAAGTATATTTGATTATGTGCTGAAGAAAAAGTGTCGTTGGCTTTTCCAAATATTTCCTAGTGCGTACTTTCTGAAGAGAAACTAAATAAACATTAGTTCTTGTTTTCCTATCATATCTCTTGATACTGTACTCAGAAAAGTAAATCTCTTTTTTTTTTTTTTTTTTTTTTTTTTTTCCTCCTGCTTAATTGAAAGCAAGGTTGAAAAGGTTGGGAAGCAGGGGAGGGATTTATGTCACTGCTAAAAATGTTAGACAATCTATTTAAAATAATCCTGAATTTCTAGGACTTACAGATAATTATTTTTAAAATAAATTATTGGACTTAACATGAAGTAGTTCAATGTGGAGTTCATTATGATGAATATAAATAAATCACTAAGCTGAAAGTTTGTAATGACATAGGAATTGGAAATCTTGACCTTACCACTTTCAAAACAGTGGTGGTTATAACTAGGTAAGAAAAATACATAGTGATTTCAGTGGAACTATCAACCCTAAGCTGGAGAAAATAAAAAGCAAAAACTTTCAGGCAGGGAAATTTAAAGAGAAAAAAAGTGTTTCAAAACTGGGAAAGATTTTGAGAAGTTTTACTTAAAAGTATAAGTCATGATTGTGCTGACAAGACAGAAAACAGTTTTGGCCAGAAACCCATTCCTGTATCAAGAGAATAAAAGCCATTAGAAATAACAACAAGAAAAGACAACAACAACAAAACAGGTTTTACATAGGATCTGTGCAAAAAGTATAACTGCTTGAAGAAGCACTAGAAGGCAGTAGAGCAGGTTTAGGTTAAAGACAAGTTACTGGATCCAGTAAAGGTGCTACTTGGATGTGAGTTTGTAGCCTCTGTTCTTCAGGTCAGATGATCTCTTTGATGGCCCGATAGTTCTTTTGTCCCTAGTTCTGTAGGGAGAGTATGTTAAAAGTGATTGTGAATCTTCTCTCCCTGCAAGATTTGATGTTAACACTACTATGAAGGAAAAGTTTCTGTAGTGTTCTTAAAACAGTGTGAGATTTCTGGGTTTTCACTTACATGTGCAGTGAACTTTTTCTTTGACGTTTGCAACACATTTTTTTTCTCGGGCAAGTAACTTTGGAAAATGTCAGCCTCCAGAATGAAGTCTGTGTTGTGTTAATCACTTGAAGGTAGTGTTTTCAGAATGGGAATGAATACACATTAACTTAATTATTCCTGGTATCATGAATTAGTTGTTGGGTTTTTTTAGTGCTTAATTGCAATAGTGCAAAACATCTACAGGCCAAAGTTGATGAAAGAGTGATAGAACTATGGGCTTCTTTTTAAGAACTTCTTTGCACACACAGTGTAGGAAAACTATTTTCATGTGTAACAGCACAGTTTTTGAGGAGAGAGTATTGCTGTTAGAAGCAGCAGTGACAAGTACCACTGCAGGTAGTGACAGCTCCTGGTTGCATGCCAGCCACTCCCACTTTGAAGTGGCTTCCTTAAAACTAGTGGTATGTGTACCAGAGTTTGCAAAACATTGCATAAGAATGTGTCTTGGGATTTGCACTCATCATTGAAGAAATCTACACCTGTAACAGCAGGAGATCAGAGCAAGCAGGGAAAAGCGTTAAGAGTGTGTGTGTGGCACTTCATAAAACACTTACAGTAGGGCTTTCTCTGAGAACTTGATCCTTTGTAGGCAGGAAGAGCACAATGGACGTTTCAAAGTTAAGAAAGTATTAATAGAGATAAAATAATTATGTTCAGTCTGTAGCCATATTGAGTCTGATGGAAACTGGTTAGTGAGCTATCATATTTCTGAAGAGGTATAACCCTGCCATTGCCTTTATATTAATTAATATCAACTTCAAAAATAAAGTTTTGTAAGCTGAGAGCTTGCGTGTAGTTGTTCTGTATGAGTGGTTTTGTGATAATATCATCTAAGTAATAAACATATTCTTTGATGATTTACTGCAGTCAAGAGCAATGACATCTTTGGATAAACCTGTCAATGTGACACTTTACTACTTGACTGTGATGTGGCTTTATTTCAAACTCTTAGGACAAAAACATTATTTCCTTTTGTAGTAGAACATTCCAGGAAACCTTAGTGATTCATAGTCATTCCAGAGTATCACAGGTGTCATGGCAAAGGGAAATATTTTTCTTCCTTAGCTTTATGAAAGTATTTCATTCTAATCAAGCTGCTAGAAAATGGTAATTATGGTAATGTTAAATTGAAAATGCTCTAGATGGTATTTTTATATAAGCATCAAATGATTTAACAACTGTTTTATTCATATACTATTTTACTTTTTTTGAAAATAGTTTGAATGTTCAGATGTAGATGCCTCTTGGGATGGAGTTGCAGGTCATAGCAGCTCAATAAATTAACATGTGTTAACAATACATAGTAACTGAGTGACAAAGAATGTTTGAAACACACATTATATATATACTGGATTTTCATGAAGACAGCTGAAGGAGGGTTTTACATTAAAAAGGTCATATATCTAAGAATAAACTTTTTTTTTTTCCCCCCTACTCAACAGCAAATGGCATTTTTAGTAACTGAGCACATGGAATCTTACGGCACAAAATTTTTAAAGAGATGTTTCCCAACCAAAGTTGAACAATTGGAGAGCAACAAATTGCAAGTCACCTGGAAAAATACTGACCTGGGCACAGAAGAGACTGATTCCTTTGACACAGTGATGTGGGCAGTAGGTAAACCAGATTATCTTAACATTTATTTGCAATACTTTCCATTCTGAAAATGAAGTCACCTCATCATGTTGTAAGGGGCCAAAGAGACTCCTTTGGGTTTTTTTATATTAGTTAGTGACCTAAACATTGATAGTTTTTTAATTCTTTTCTTGCACGCCTGACTTGTTCACTTACAGTCTAAAAACACATGAAAGTTACAGTGAACGCAAGAAATCTGTGGTAACCACGTTTGCATGAGCTGCAATAAATGGGAGACCATTTAGTCTTCCCCATGTTTACTAGAGGGTGAGAGCGTGAATTCCAGCAACCTCTTTGGTGCAGGTGGTGTTCTCTAGGTCCATACTCTTGACTTGTTCATGAAGCTATTCACTACAAGTTCCTATTTATCCTGTTCAGGAGGCTACCATTTCTTCTAGAAGTTTTTCTAAACTCTGCTGCTTGAGTTTGTTACTGCAGCCATCGTGCAATTCAGAGAAAGAGAAGTGGTGTCCTTAGAAATCTGAGATCATTGCAGGGAACCTTGGAAGGTTGGAGCTTTTTGAAATCTGTTTAGGAACTTTCATGTATCTCAGACCTTTAGGAACTGAGATACAATGCCTAAGTCAGAATAAAAGTTCAAAAAAAATTTGTGACAAATGGCTATGAGCATAATCACCAGAAATGGGAATTAAATCTGGTTTTTGCCTCCTTCGAGTCAAATGTTACTTCTTGTAAGGATTAACACTAAATGATGGATGGTACAAAGCTCCAGCCCACAGGAACAAAACTACTCTTTCTGCATTGCTTCCCCAAGCTGCTCATTTGTTGCTGTTATGAGTTGCTATATAGGTTCAGAAAGACTGCAGGCCCACCAGTACAGGACACCTCTTGTCTTCTGTGCTTATAAAGCTTTGTGAATATCTGGAATTCTAGATAAATAATGGATGGCTAAAGGTAGTAGTGATATTTGGTAAGCAGATGATATATGGCGAACAAAGTAAATAGGCTTAAACTTACTGCCCGGGAAATCTGTGTTGATGCAGAGGAGCAATCAGTTTTACTAACAGCTTTAGCAGTTCCTTTAACTACTTCACTTTTATGCTATTCTTTTTATCTGACACTACTGTTTTAGAGCAGTGGGGAAGCATTACTCTTTCATTTGTTGATAACAGGTGAAGTTAAATTCTTGTGGTCATAGAATACATTCATTACGGGAAACAGGGACAGATCATTTACAGCATTTTGTATTTTGCCCAGTGGACTAAATCTGTTGTCCTGTTCTTCTTTTCCCCTGGTTAAGTCAGCTTTGTATCTTCCTAATACCCCAAAGAGAGAGCAGGTAGTGTGTTGCAACAAGCATTTTCTTTCACTTACTGTGATTACTATTCTCTTAGAAGTGTAATGGGCTTCTATAAATTGTGGAAACAGCCTATAATAATGGATTATGCTCACCAGAACCCATCAAAGACACTAGTGCTTGCCAAGAGAAAAAAAGTCATCCTATCTGGAGATGTGGCAATCCTGAAAACTGTAGAATAATAATCATTAGGTGAGATGAAAATGTTTCCAAAAAGCAGATTTCTAAATGCCGTGTTTGATTTTTCTCAAGCTTTCTGGTTAAAGTACACAGAGGTGGAGTCACACCAGTGAAATGTCAAGTCAATTTGTTCACTTTTGTCAAAGATGGGAAAAAGAGCTATTAAATTGAAATAATACAAAAAAATCTTGATTTGGTGTTAATTGTAATGGAATAAGGTTGCGTGATATACTGTTGCAACCCAGTTGCAATGTGACTCCATTCACTATTTTGATACAGAGGCTCTACATGTATTATAATTTTTGTCATAGATTTGAGTTACAATCCGTATTTAGAAACTGAAAAATGAACAGTTTGCGGGTTTGGGTTTTTTGTGTTGACTTTTTTTTTGGTGTTCAAATTGGCACTCCACCCTTAATCCTTAAACACATTAACAGTTAAAGCTGGTTAATTGATGTGCAGTCGGTATGATTCATTGTTTTGCTCTGTATCAACACACCCACACCAGGTGTCTCAGATAATAGGCTGGGAAACTTGGTAGTGTTGAGGATTTCCTGTCTGCAGATGTGCCAATTACAATACTGATTGAAGAAAGTCAGCTTGTAGAGTTAGTTAAAAAGCAGCCACTATTGTTAACTAATTGTAGCCTGAATTATAGTAAATATTTCCTTAATTTTTGTAAGCGCAATGTGGAATTTTAGTAGGATTTTATGAATAATGTTCAAAGTATTTACTGACAGTAGGACATTGTTTGAGTTTGGTAAGCTACAGTATTAGCTCTTAATGTAGGCTCTTTGAAAAAAAAAATTACATTGTGTTTCTCTGAAGAGTTTTGTTTATCTTTTGGAACGTGTAATTTTCTGCTTGTATGGATAAGCCAATAAAAGCAGGCACCATGCTCTCTTTGCTCTCCTAGCAGCTTTTCTGAACCAGTCAAAATATTTGAGGCAAACCAAAATCTCATTTTGATACCTTTTAATGTACCGTAAAGGTTTCAATTCAAAGCCTTTGTAGGTAACTGTTATGGGCTTGTGCTACCTTGCTGGGTGACTATACTGTTTTATTCCAGATCAGTGAAACAGCTCTTTCTTGACCTTTATTTGATTCTGCTTGTATTTATTTGATTCTGTAATGTCTTTCTGTCTCTTACTTGTGCTGTCTCTTTTGCTTTTGTGAGAGTTCTTTTGAAATTATATAAATTGAGATTTTTTTAATTGAGATTTTTTCGTTCAATATGGAATGAATAAATTTTTAATATTATGTAGTAGTCCCCCTGCCCATAAGGACACAAAAAAATTTGTGTTAGGTGCCTAATATACCTGAGCTACAAAGCAATGGTAAGTGTGTGCATGTACAGGTTGAACACAGGGTCTTCATCCAAAGAAAAGGGTAGATACTGGCACCTTAATAAACAAATTAACTGCTGAGCTGCAGGGCAAAGGTGCAGGAGATCAAGCTTTGTAGGGTGGGTTTGTTTCAGCTATTGGAGGACTGAAACCTATGGATTGAATGCTGCAGTTGCAACACAGATAATATAGAAAAGGAATTGGCGAGTAGTATTTCCATTAGAATTTGCAATAGATGGCAAAGGATCACTGCTGTAACTAGAATTTGGTTATTCACAAAGTCCTTAAAAAAGGTACTGAGTTACTACATATCTAATGGGATCTTACTGTGTAGAGGAGCGACACTGAATTATTGATGATTAAACTAAGCAGATGTTTACAAAATATCCTGGAATTCATTTGACAGAGAAAGCGAGGTAGTGTGCTGGTAAATTGTTAATAGAAAGAGCAAGGACCAGCAGCAGATTTTAAGTTTAGCTTTACAAAAATAGTTTTTTTCCCTGATGAGAGCAGTGGAACAACCATTCTCAAGTTCCTTTGCATTAATAAGCTTAGAGGAAAGCCACTGTGTCTTTGAAATAATATCGTCTTTGCTATGAAAAGGAATTATAACTTTAGCTCAGTGTAAAGCTGAACAGGTATCAGGTGCTGCACGTCATGTGCTATCAAGCATACTGTCCTTTGTGTCAGACTGGGTGCTTGGCAGATTTATTCTGTAGTGCAGTAAAATAAGATCCTTACTGTTCAATATCAAAAAAGTTAAGTACATAACATTTTTTTAATAGTAATTTTCTTCAAGTCTTACAACCAAATCAGTTTGGATTAACTAAGAAAACAGAAATTTTGTCTGGAGATTTTCTTTGAAAAGTCCCATATGGTAAAATATTGCTGTGATTTCCTGTGAACCTATCTTTGCCAGCCCCTATAGAAAAGGGGATGTGCTTTAGATTTGTCTTTGCAAACAAAATCTTGCCATCCGGTTTTAACCTTTGAACTATTCACTGAAAAATAATACACCTTGGTTGATCTCAGAAAACTGTTAGTCCAAATGTGATGTGGTTTGCTGAGGCTCTGGGTCTTTGTTCTGAACTTCCCATGTATCTTGCTCATTAATTTTGATTCATTATTGTCTTGGTAAGATGTAGTTTCTTCAGTCCTAATGAAAATTGTCATTTCCGTTAAATCAGCCAGTGCTTTTAGGTTTTTTGCCAATATCTAGTTTTAATGACATTCAGTCAGACTTTATTCAACAGGGCTATTTTTAATGTGCTAGTAATTTATTTGCATTGAAAGAGGCCTGGATGGTACTTTTTCCTTCTTTTGTTTAACCTGCCCATAAAATTTGAGTTTAACTCTTATTTTATGCTACTTATTTCACCAGCTTGTTACTAAAAAAATTACTTCTTTATGTTGAGGAAAAGTTAGATGCTAGGCTATGACTCTAATCTGTGTGAGAGAGAACATTTTGGATTCAGAACTATAAGGTGCTATTTGAGTTGACAGGTGATGGCTAGCCTTTACCTGAATGGTGGTTATAAATAAATTAACAAATAGTGGAAAATGCCCCGAAGTAATTTCATGAAACCAGTATTACCAGTATTGTTGAGAACAAACCAAATAGAATTGTTAGAAGTATGTCCCATGCTGACAGTTTTCATGTGGTTGCATGTCACTTGGAGTTGTGTTTTTTTGTTGTTTGGGTAGGACCAAAGCAACATCTCTCCAAATGCAAGTAACTTCAGATGTGCAGTGGATGGTGATGCCCAGGTGTGTACTGATTGCACTATGGCTGACACAAGGTTTCTGCTGAGATGACTCATCTGTGTAATAAGTATTACTAGTCAATGCTACAAGGAATAGTACAGCTTAGCAGACTTGGCAAACAACGAGTTACTGCCCTAGCACTGACTCAGGGTCAGATTTTTTTCATATTGTGGCAGACATGCTGGAAGTGTATCAGTAATGAATGAAATGTTCAAAAACATCCTTGTAAAATTGGTGCACGCTGCTATCAATGTGGTAAGGGTCCTGAACTTTTTTTTACAGTATTTAATCTTACTGTAGTCAATATTTTCTCATAATCTGAACATTAGTTATGCTGAATTGGTCTTTATTAGTCAGTATCAGCTGGCTGTGTTTTAGTGAACATGTGGGTTTTGAGGAGGGATTTGAAGGAGGACAGGGTAGTGGTCTTGAAACTAATTTGGGGAGTGTGTCAGGCATCCAGAACAAGATGAGAGAGAATACCAAGATTTGGAACACAGAAGGTCGGAATGAGGTCAGACTGGGTAAAGTTATGAAGCGATGTATCAAAATGCCAGTCTATAGGGAAGAGTTGGAGAAGACTGTTTGGCTTAAGTTTTATGCCAAAATAACTATCCTGTCACCCTGCAGTATCCTCACAGTGGCCATCTGCAGTATCATGCCTGACAACAAAATGTTTGGTTGGCTCTAGTTTGGATTTTTCAAATGCTGGGGGGCAAACAGACATTCCAGCTTCTGTGATTAAGAAACTGCAGAAGACCCATTATAAAATTCTGCTGTGAGCTGTACCTTTATCACCCTGGGAAATCTTACTGTACGCAGGAGTATGCTGTCACTCGTTTACTGCTGCTACTTATTTGACTATGTCTATCCTATGGTTTCTTCTCAGTTTAGCTGGTTCAGTCTCCACTGTTGAAGGACCTGCACCTGAAGGTCACAGCAGCCTGATACTGCCTTCACCTTATTCTGTGTGCAAGTGTGTGATTACCAGAGCTCCTCAGCAGATGATGGGACAGAAATGCCACATCACAATATAACAAGCTTAGCATGCACCCGAGATGGGTGCTTTAACTAGTCCCTTGTCACTCTGTGTAGCTGAGCTGGCAGCCCCCTTAGGAAACCATGTTGTTAGATTTTACAAAAACAGATCAAAAAGCTGTTTTTTCTTTTAAAGTTAAAAGCGAATGGGGGCAAGCCCTGAAAGCAGGGATCTGTGTTGTTTTCACAGCTATGTGGTTATTGTATGGGTCTATTAAAGATGGAGATTATGATGTGGTATTAAAAGTGCAGGAGGCAGATAAACTTTTTCAGGGTCAGATTTCAATTGGCACCTTTCTTCTAGATGTCTGGCATAATATCTTGCTGTTTTGAATAAAAGTTAAATCTAGTCTTGTGTCATAGTGATCCACTCCTTGTTCTGTGGCAGTTTCAGGGCAGTAGACATCTTCAAACTAAAAGCATATATGCTGGCTTTAGGGGGAGGGGGATGGGGTGGGCCATCTCTGTGTTGTGTGCCTGGTAGGATTTGGTAGAGTTTTGTATTGTGCTCTGGATCTTAGAAATAAGCTGTAAACTTGTGCTTTCTTGAAGCTGTAAATATAAAAAACTTAGGAGGTTATAGGCATGAAACAAAATGTCCTTCTGATCCAATATTACTGAGGAATGGTGAGAACTGATTCTATAATACAAGTAAATGAATGTTGGGAAATGTCAGAATTTCCTCAGTTTGACATTAAAATTTATCAAGACACGTTGGATAATCATGAACCTAAGCTACTGAACTTGAGGTGAAGCAAGATCAATAAGTGTAATTCTGGTTTATGGAGGTGAGCCAGCAAGGGGCTAAAGGCCAATAAAGCTTCAGGTCAGTTTTTTTTAAAGTTTTGTTTTTGCTTTCAGAAATAATATTTAAGCAGTAAAGTTGAGAGAAAGATGTCACTATGAGTAGCAACACATTTTTTGTAACTCTTAGCTATTAATACCAAGCTGTACACATGTTAAAATAGACTGGAATCGAAAGGTTAAGTGTTATCCTGCAGATTTGATAAACTCAGCTGTTGTTGTCACAGGTCTTTAAATGACTCTATTGACAGTTTTTCTTTTTTTCCTCTTTCAGTGCCTGCCATTGCGTGCTAAGCTTTCTCTTGGCTCTGCCTGGCAGGAAAAAGGGGAAACTAGAAAACCCCATTAGTTGTCCATTTGCAGAATATCCAGGCTTTACTCTCAATACACAAAGAAATACAACGGTAGGAAGTTGTTTCACATCCGAGCCAAGATAAGGTCCTGGAGGTTTATTATTTTTGTTGCCTGATAGCATCAGGACTGGGGAGCAGGGGGCAGAGAAGGAACAGCAGATCAACATCCCATGGGGACAACAGAAGGGAAGACAGACAGATAGCCAAGTGCCGACAGCTTCAGTCAGTACTCCCAGAGGAAGTGTTGGTTTCACCAGATGAAATTAATACACAGAAGTCTTTACAGAGGCATTCAGATGTGACATTGTTTGGGGGGCCTGGCTATATGGCAGATGTATAAAGCAGTGAATCATATGTTTACGTATAATTAGGTCTGTATTGACAAGCCAGGCTTTCCTTTTGTTTAATAATTTCCTACATTAACATCAAAGAGCTTGTTTTTATAATGAAAACATGTTTCCCTTTTTGTTTTGCTTTACTATAGCTCTGTATTAACATCAAACACACAATCATGACTCATGCAAAGGAGACCTATATATGTAGATGTAGATATATCCATATTCACTTGTAGCCTCTAAAAATGGATGCAATGTTATAAAATTCCTTAATTTGGATATATTCACCTAATCTTTTTGTGCGATCCTGTGTGTTCCTACAAATTTTAGGAGTACCTGACAGTTTCACTATGCTTATTAACCTTCAAATACATTTGGCTAGAATTTAAGATTCCAATTCTGAGTTAGGAATTGCTTTGTTAAATACTCTATAGAAAGTTTAGTGTATCGTTATGAAGACTTCAGTGGTCTAAGTGGTAACTCTATGCAGAAAACACTACAAAAATATTTTTTTAAAGATGAGATAAATTTAGAGTAGTTGAAGAGGAAGTTGTAGTAAAATCAGGGCTTGGTAGAATTTGCCTCATTTGTTTTTAAATCCATTTAAAATAGTGGTTGTAAATTCTAGGAATAGTGTTTCTAAGCTCTACAGAAATAGCTCAAATACAGAGTTTGAGCTAAATAACTCAACATTAAGCACTTGAGAGCAAAGTTGGTATGCTTTTTCATCCAAGCTGAGGGAACTAAAAAAGCTTTAAGATAAGTGTATCAGATAACAAGAAAAGAGGACTTCAGGAATGTTTAATGTTGAATAGCATTATTAACAATATTTATCCACAACTATGCACAACAGACTTAGTATTGAGTGCTATTCACTTAATGTTTACTGGAAACCTTCAGTGTGGAAGTTGCTTAGTTATTATATGTATATTCATGCTACATTAGGAAACTGAATTTAGAATGTGCAATAAATACTAAACCATGTGGCTTTTGCGCTTTTTGTAGTCGATGTTGTCCTGCACATTTTTAAATAACTTTCTCTGAAATAATCTGAGCAAAGGCAATAGTAATAGAGCTCCTTTCACAAAGAAGTTCATATCCATACTTTCCACCCTTACAACTTTTTCAGTATAAGATAACTTTTGTCATGTTTCTACTTGGACTATCAAATAGCACAGAGTTCTTGGAAACCTACAGTGGAGTATGCCAGCTTTTTAGATTAACACAGCTGGAGTTTTCCAATAGTTTTTACTTTAATTTCTTTTTTTTTCCTTAAGGCCGAGCCCCTGACACTGAAACTCTCAATTTGGAGGCAGTTGGAGTGAAAACTAATTCTGAAACTGGAAAGATCATTGTTGATGCCAGTGAAGCTACTTCTGTTCCTCACATTTATGCAATTGGAGACATAACAGAGGTACTGAGTCTACATAAACTATTTTACAATAACAGGAAGCCAACTTTGTTCCAGACTAATAACTAGTCCCCAGATGTCGTCATGCTCTAGCATATATCTTAGTGTTTTGCTCTTTTTCATTTTGCAGGGCTGTAGTGTTTATGCCAGCCACCTGGGTCAGTAATCTTGTGAAGTATCTCAGCATTAGAAATTATTACTGATGTTTATCAGGGAATGCATCATTGGTCAGAGGCTAATAATAATGTCTTTATCACTTCAATTATCTTTCTAATAATGTTTTTATCACTTCAGACATATGACTTCATACTGCCTGTGAATGCTGAGTGAAAGCAGTTCTTACCTTCTAGAGTTGAATACACTTACTGGGACAAGTTCTGTAATTCCATTTTAGTATTTTGGTGTTTAACTGAGACTAGTCACAAGACAGCATTTTTGCTCCTGGACACAAAATGCTTCTGACAAAAATATCTTCCTCTGGAATAAGAAAAAGTAATTGCTGCAAATACTAAATGCATTTGGCTTCTGTTCATGATTTGGGAATGGTTATGCCAAGTAACCATGAGGTGTGGGGTTTTTATTGTTGTTGGGTTGGGGTTTTTTTATAAGGAGGGGACATTACAATTTAAGTAAAAGTATTTATTACAGATGCAAAAACAGAATTCTGTGGCCTTAATCTACTGCTATTGATAACCTACAATTATCTATGACAAGAATGTTTTGTCCTGATCAAAGTGCACTCATACTTTCAATCCCTCAATTTTTTGTTTACAGAACAACTCAGAGTATCTACTGTAAGTTGGGCATCTTCAAATATGTTGTCTTCGTAAAAGATAATGCTTGTCTGGACTCTGAACTGCACAGTTACAGGAGGATGTTTTCATCAGCTGCCTGCTGTTCCTGAAAAATTGGGGCAATATGTAGAATATAGACGTTGGGCATTGCAAGATACAGAATTCTGTCACCTGTTGTTTAACTTAATGGAATTAAGCACATGCCTTCCTATCAAGACTGTTTTTGATATAGTGAAGGCATCTGTTTTAAAAGTCTGGTAAACCTAAATACTGTAGCAACATCCAAACACCATATATAGTATAATTTGAGAGACCTTTAAAAGATTTCTCATTCTGACATGTTTAAAATCTTTTAAAGGTCTCTCAAATTTATAAATCCTACAGGTGCTCTGAGTTTTTGAAGAGATGTAACAGGTTACATAACGTCTTGGGAATAGCCCTGCAAATTTCTGGCTGGACTCTGGAACTGCCAGAGACACTTAAATCTCATAAATCTGCTGACCATTCCTGACCTCTTCCCCTCTATGTAGAGATGTGTTTCTTCCTGTCTGTCTCCATCTTCATGCGAATGACTTGCCATTTCCTTTTAAACTGTGTTAAAACTCTTTCCTGCTCAGCTATTTCTCCTTTTTTTTTTTTTTTTTCTTACTCCACAGCTTCTCTGTCCTGTCCAGTCACTCAAAGCTTTGGGATTATGCACAGTTCCTCTTCTTTCTTCTTGCTTCACATACAGGTTCTCTCTGTATTTGTCACTTCTTGCTCTGGGATATTTCCTGAAGTCCTCTTTCTGCTCACAATGACCTCCTACACCTGCTTGTCCTGATACATGCCTTGGTTGGGCCTCCTGCTTTCCAAACTTTTCTTTTTAATTTCATCCAAGAAGCAGTTGTTAGAGGCAACACTGGCAGTGCCTTAGATTCTGTTGCTCATTTTGCTGCCAATCTGCAGTGTTATTTTGGGCAAGTCAGTTCCTTTTGGGTGCTTTTTGTCTTCTGCCCCTTGTGGATTTAGTTAAGTAAGAAATATAAAGTTGGAGGCAGGATGCTCTCCTCTTTCCTACTATGGATCTAAAAAATCAGGTCTTAATTTATATGTCATTTTCATTTTGTTGTTAAAACTTGGATTTCCTTTTCCTGCTTTTGTCCTTATTAGTGCAGATTTTTGAACTTCAGTTGTTCAATAGGCACTTCTAAATTTAAGTGGTAAAAACAGCAACACGGTTTTATACTGTGTCCAGTGTATAACTGGGGAAATACTGACGAGTTAAATCAGTGCTCTGCAGAAATATTCGCTTAAACTTTTATCTGCATATTGGCTCAATATAGGGAATTAAAGAAATCACAGTATAGTACTCATGCATTTATGGAGTTTAAAGATAGAAGGAATTATTGCCATTATCTTATTTGACTGCAGTAAAATGTGAGCCATGTAACTCCACTGGCTAAGCAATAAAGTTTATTTTATTTGAATACTTTAATTTTGTCTTTTTTTTAAAAGCAGAAATAATTTAGATAATAAATTTCGTTCACATGGGAGCCAGCAGTGAAAGAAAGTTCTGTGTTGGTGCGCAACTCAAAGAAATCACACAGAAGAGACAATTGCATCCTGCTAAGAACCACAAAGCTCTAGAGCTTGGTGTGTGATACTTTCTGGGTGAGATCTACCTAAAGAATACAGGAAGGGGAATTCTGTTTCCTGTGAATGAGCATCGATTATCCCTAATATTGCTTATAAGAATAGGATTTTTTTTTCTCCAGTGTTCCTGCTCAGGATTTCTCTTTGCTCTGCTCTCTCTGTCAGCCTCTTTACTACCATAAAGTGCTATTGCTTTTCAGGTAGTTCTCAGGCCCTCCTGCTCCATCCTTTACCATGCGACACTGACTAGACACTAAGTTGCAATCAAATAGCAAGAACTACTTTTATTTTTGTTTTAATTCAGTGCCCTGGCTGGAAGGGGAGTTAGACAGGAGAAAGGCGAGTTTCCTGATATGCTCAGACTATTTTCTTTTGGGAGTCATACCCAGCTGGCACAAATGGGAAACTATGTGTGCATGGGTGTCCTATTGCACCCTTGTATAGCAAATGGAATCCTAATGTTATCCAAGCTGTTCATTTAGAAAAAAGCAGAAAAGACCCTTCCAGAGGTCAGTCAGTTTGTCTACCCTCAAAAAAAGATTTTCGAGCTTTGGCAAAATGTTATTTTCAGCTGACAGGTGAAACTGCATTTAGACATTTTCATCTGTAGTCAGGATGAGGAAGATCAAGCTGGAATTTTAGGTTGGATTTTTTTTTCAGTGCTGATATAAACTCTGTGTTAAAATTCTTCCTCTAGTAGTATTCTTGTTGAAAAGCATGGCACACACTATAAAGAAGTTCTCTCAGAAGGAGGTTTATCATGTGGTCATGCTGCTATACATCTGTCATATTTCAAAGGGCGTTATAACAAAGATGTGTAGAGAAGGTGGAATGTACAGTATGTTGCTTGGAATAGAAATAAGACCAAAAAGAGTTGTGTTAGAAAAAATACACATTACTTCAAAGCTTTTTAAACTCTCTTAGGAGCCATCTCGTTTAAATGCATAATATGTTGGAGGATTCTTATGAACAATTCATATCCATAATAATCAGCAGAGTAGTTCTACACATGACTGCAAAGTGAATGTTCATTTCAAATATTTACCAATGAAGGTCTTTCAGTCATTGTTTATGAGAAATTGGACTTTATCTGCATGGCTGTTTTAGTAATTAGTTGGGTTTTATGGAATGCATGGCAGTGCTTTCACAATTTTATCTCTCGTTCCAATCTTCTATTCATTTCTGGAATGCCAAAACAACATCTGTATTTCCTGCTACAGAAATGATTGGCAGCCATGTTTCAGGCAAATGTGTATAAGAAAAAACAAATGGCAAATTTCATCTGGTAAATGACATTTACAGACTTGAAAGTCAAAATGCTGGATTTGAAAAACCATGACTTGACGGATCTTAGGGGGGGAAAAAAGGGATAGACTTGCAGTTTTGTGATTTGTCATGAGCTGTGGGGAAAAATAGGTTAGTCTTCATTAACAATTAGGATTGTAGTTTCTGTTATCAGGCTACACATGATGTTGTTTCAGATTTGTTTTTTGCAATGGAAGTTTTAACTTAAGTGGTTATAAGTACAGATAAAAGCATAAATTCATACTAATATGCAGATAATTGATATGGTATGTGTACTGAAGTAAATGGTAGCTAATACCATGTACAGAATCTATCTAGCAACACACAGAAAAAATAAGCTGGGAAAGAGGAATGGATTCAAGTAAATGCTAAAAAACTTTAGGATAATGAAAAAGATGTTTGAAAAACTTGAATATATAGGGTGGGGATCCTTATTTTCTTTTCTGCTGGTTTTGAGGGCTTATTGTATGACCCAGTGGGGCTTTGCAGGAGTGTGATAAGTGTTGCATCTAGAGAGGACCTGTATGAATCAAAACTTCACACATTTTTTAAAGCATTCCATGTTGTCCCACAAAGGTGTCTTTCAGCTATGGCTTTCTATGATATCTCTATATCATTTCTTCAAGATTTTTTACCTCTTTCCTCATCCCAGACAAGCATCTTGATGATATGTCTTGGATGAACTATTAAATAATGTTTTTTACTAGGTTTATGAAGTTTGTTAGATCTTACTAACTTACATGGGCTGTTCTTCTTTGGACTTCAAAAAATTCCTTTGAAAATGCCTTACATCAATGTGCAAAAACTTCCAACTTCCTTAAAACTAGCACTGGAGTTCTAATGCTTCAGTGGTGTTGTGCCAGCACTCAAAATTAGGGTTCTAACAAATTGCATAGTCCTGTTTGGATATAAACAGTAGCCAGGACTCATGGCTTGAACTGCAGCATGTCCTGATCTTATCCTGCTATCATTCCATTTCTCACTTGCAGGAAGTTAGCATTTGCCAATAGCAATCCTTTTCAAGCCACTCTCTAATACCAGAGCCTGAGACTAGGACCACCTCAACCTACAGGTTGCAGTGCTAGTAAAATAGTGTTCCACTTCCCTGATCCAGGTCCAACATAGGAATTCTGTAATAGTGCCTACAAATAGCTAAGTTTTATGCCTGTGGTCTGTAAAAATGTGACAGACAATTTTTTTAAAAAGTCTGGTGTTATAAAAACACTGCTGCTTTATGCTAGGGTTTTCCTGCTTTAAAAAGACCATCTGAAAAATTTTTTGATGACTTACTATAGAAAGAAAGGGGAAAGTGAATGGTTAGCATGTGAATATCCTCTGCTTTCCTGCAAGGGGTGACATGGTAAGATACAAGGTTTCAACATTCATGGTATTTGTTCCCCCCATTAAGACAGATATTAAGCTCAGAGACTTAAAAGCGTGTTTGGATGTAAATTACTATTGCCTTCTCTATTTGGAGCCCTGGCTACTAAGCTGGAATTCCAAAGATGTGGCCTTCCTCTGACCATTTTCCCAGGAGAAATCCTTGGATGCTACTTCTCTCTTAGTTAAAACAAAGCTTTGTGCTCCCTTCTTAGGGCCGTCCTGAATTAACACCCACAGCAATAGCTGCAGGAAAACTGCTGGCTCAGCGTCTTTTTGGCCAGTCTTCGGAATTGATGGACTATGACAATGTGAGTTGATACTTCTTTTTTCAACAATAAAAATCAAATCTTAAGCTTTTTTTTTCTTAAGAATTTTTAAAGGAATTGCATTTTGTCATATGGAACCCAGCTTTGACAGCAGCAAAAGTAGATGTGTGTGACAGAGCTACACTTCTCAGTCATGCAAAAGTCTGACCTGTATCTGCCATGCAGCTGCTTCATATGGTTCAACAGTAACACTTTTTGTTCCCTTGCAAGCAGGTACCTACGACAGTTTTCACTCCTTTAGAATATGGTTGTGTTGGGCTGTCAGAAGAAGCGGCTGTGCGATGTTATGGATCAGATAATATTGAGGTATGAAAACATTTTTAATTTTGTAGTTGGTGTCAGAGTTGCACCATGAAAAGACAGAAGTTTCACTGTTGTATCAAGCAAAGTTTTTGGTCCCCAAAATACTATGTTTGCAGTTAGGGAGTTGGTGTCTACAAAAAAGCTCAGGACTTTAAAGTATTGCATTAAAGTATTGCAGCAGGTCACAATGGAAACTGTTACCTAGTGGGCTTAAAATAATTGGTAGGGTGTGACAGCTTTAAACTAGCTGCCATTTTAGTAAGTTATATTCTGAGATGTGTCCCCCCTGAAATATTCACAGGAGCTGCTAAAGGTCTTTATGGCTAAAATGTCTTGATAATGCCTGGGCATTGCATTTTGAGGAAGAAATCTGTTATGGCATATATTCACACCGAGCCCTCTGATACAAGGAATGAGATTAAGGTACTCATGATGAAGAAATTCGCAATGACTATATAATAAGACAAAACTCAGACAAGTCACCCTTGAAAAGATATGTTGTGTTACCTTTATTCACTCATCAGAAAGACTGTCAGCATATGACTCGGTAAGGTATGGGAATAGAAAATGCAGTACTTCATGTCCAGTCAGTTATTAGTTTTGTCTTTTATGATTCTGAAATATAGTTTATACTTCAAAAAAAATCTGTCCCAGAACTCTTATCTGGGTTTCTGGATGGTAGTGCCATCTCGAATTATATCAATTACTGTAAAAAATTGTTCTTATCTGATTAAGGCAGACAATTGATGTGTGTGTGTGTCATAAGATGCTGATGTTATTTATGTACTGGAGAGTGAGTTCAGCTGATGGATTTAGCTTGGAGCCCCAGGCAAAATCATTAATGAAAAAAAAGCATTTACTATTCAGAATGCAAAAATGACAGTTTGGCTTGTCTTGTGGTATACATTATTATAAATATGGAAAGCTTCTTGGATTTCATTATTTACAGTAAACAAGGTATTAAACTTTTGGGAGAAGCTTAAAGGAACAAAACTAACATTTTTAACTCAGGACACTGGTTTGAGTAACATAATTATTTGTGATGTTGTTTTCAGTTTTGTTTTCAATCTAATGGTTCTCTAAGTTAGTTCTCTGGTTAGAAAACTGTCCCGAGTTAAAAATCTTAGAGTTCTCTAAGAAATGTTTGTGTTAAACTCTTACTGTGCTTTCCATATTTGTCTTTAAAATAATGAACAGGTTATAAGTGAATCAATTTTTTCTACAACATTATACATATGTAGTGATAGTAGCCATTATAATACTAATATAGTTTTGACATAATAGTACTCTAACACAAAATGTTATTGTTTTCCCTACCAGGTATACCATGCGTATTATAAACCTTTAGAATTTACAGTGGCTGAAAGAGACGCAACTCAATGCTATATGAAAGTGAGTGTTGTGAGCTTTTAACTTGCTTTTAACTTAAAACAAGAAATATGGTACAGCCAGCTTTAAGGAGGACCATTCTGCTAAAAAACCTCTCAAGGTAGATGATATATTTTCCTGGTGACGGCCTGTTTCTCTAGTGTAATTTCAAATGTTTAATATTCATTACATATCCCGTTGCATCGTGAAATTGCTTTACAGATAATAGCATTTTTCAGAGCTGACATTCTGCTGATTGATACCATCTTTGAACTGCTCTGAAGGTCCTAAGAAATATTCCAAATTCTATAGAGATTAATCTCTGCTTCCCCTAGCAAAGTTCTTAACTAGTTATGTGTAATATTTGAGTTGTCATGTCCTGGGGAAAGTATGCTACCTTCAAAAAAAAATAAGTATAAGGCTTACAAAACTAGAGTAACTGTTCAGTCTTACTCATGAAAAAAAACCCTCCTAGTTTAGACCAAAGTGTTGGACTTGAAATATGTCTTCTCCTAGAGCAATCCGGTTGCTTCAGCGTTGAAAAAGTTTTTGATGCACTTGCCCATACTAGAGAAACTTAGATAAGGTGAAGTGTAGTGTTGGCAGTGTATATCATAGTTTTCTTTTTCTGTCTTTTTCTCCTCAATATCAGGGAACAAACTTTTTGGAATAAATGTAGTAACTTCTGTAGGTCCATCACAAATTACTACGTTTTTATTGTTGTGTACTACATCAGATGTAAGGAATATCCATTGTCAGTAGTTGCAACCAGTTTCTCTAACTATGTTTTGTCACATCTGATTTGCGTAAGTGCCATAGTAGCTTGCCTTAACTGTCCCAAAATATCAGTGCAACTAAGGTGCTATTTCTTTTTAGTTTTTCCCTTCAAATTTTGTCAATTAAAGTAAGCATTTGAGGGTGAAGTAGTAATAGAATAATAGTTGTTGGATGATATTGAATATAGTCCTTACTAAACTCCCAAAACACATGAACTGACATTAAACTTGAAACTTGAGAGTTTCAAACGCTATTGCAAGAGGTTTTTTTCTTTAAAACTCCTCAATATTTAAAGTACCACATCAGGATTGCTGCTGTTCCTGGGATTCCTAATGAAAGAATCCAAGCCTTTACTGAATAGCAGAACCTATTAGATTAGTGATGATTTAATGCTTGATGGGAGGACACAGGGAGAGACTGACTTTCTTTTCATAATTATAAAGATGGTGTCCTTAAAGGAACTAAAGAGTTTTCATTAAGTTCTCTAATAAAAGTTAAGTGTGCAGTGACTCAGGTCCTCCCAGATTCTTATTAACTCAACTTCATCTTTGGCTGCTTCCAAGCTTGACTCCTTTTTAGGTTATGTGGCTGATGTGGTAAATGTATCTCTCTAAACATGCTGCTGTAAGTGTTTACTGACTGAATCACAAAGGCACAGAATATCCTGTAATTGGCAGTAGTCATCTTTGGAAATAACAGCTGATTAGCTGCTGAGAATAACTGCACGGGCTTGGAGAATTGCTAAGGTGGCCATTCAGTGTCAAAATAGCAGTAGTCTGGTTACTAGACTACAGAAGGTGTCTGAGGATTTCATACAAATGGTAAAAACCAAAGTGTTCAATTTACCACAAATTATCATTGTCAGTGGCTCCTTGAAGTCTGAAAGAAATACAGTAATAAAGCTTCAATTCAGGAAAGTGCTTAAGGACAAGCATAAGACCTATTGGAGTCAGTAAGACTTAAGCAAGTGCGCAAGTTCTTGGAACACTGGGAATAAACAGCTGAACTAGGATCTCAGGGCACTTCAGTTTCATTTAATTCAACTTCATGCCTTATCTTTAAATGTTCTAAGAAAAGATCTTTATGTAATGTATTGTTTTCAGATGGTGTGCTTACGAGAGAGAGAGCAACGAATACTTGGCCTTCATTTCATTGGACCAAATGCAGGCGAAGTTATTCAAGGATTTGCTCTTGGAATCAAGTAAGTACAAAAGAATGTCTCTAGCTTCTAAAGCCTGCTTTTTAAGTTATTGTAAGATTATAAAAGATAGCTGCCTAGTTTTGGCAACACTATAAAGAATCCATGCTTTTTGTTACTTTTATGTAGTATTGCACATATTTTCACTAAAAATACTGCAGTTCTTCATTAAGATGTACTGGATTTAGTTACCATAATACTGGATATAGTTAAGGAACAACTGAGGAAAATATATTGTTGGCTTGATGTAGTTAAAACAAAAAAATAAAATTGTGCATTAACTTACTAATGTTAGTTTTCTCAGAGTGTAGATTCTTTTGCGTTCTATGCATAGGATAGGAAATCACTCTATAGTTTTGCAAGTCACTTCTTTAAAAGGATAGTTGTGCTTTTCATAAAAACCTTTCTTTACACCTGCCAAGCATTTCCTTTCCTAATCTCATCTTTAAATGTGTGCAGCCATTGCTCCTTAAAAGCTCAGCAAGGACTTGCATGAATTTTTCTATTTCTGGGTATAAGCTAACCATAATATGATAAGGTAAGAATGAAACCTGTATAGGTGATGGGAGAGGGAAGGTACTTTTGTATGGACCTAGCTGATAATTGCAATAACAAACATACCCAAATAGGTGAACCTTTGTGATCTGATCTTATTTAAGATTTTTCTCAAGTATTAATATAGAAGTCCTCCCATTGAAGGAGTAAGGAATGATTCCAGGTCCTCTCTGGTTAAATGGAGAATTCCTGCTATGCCTCTTGTGTGCTACAATTATTTCTTATTTGTTTTTTCATTTCTCTTGTTGCTGATTCACATCTTCAGAAATGTTGATTTGTATATTTACATTACTAAATTATAGTTTTTAACTCCTCTTTGAAGAAAGTAGGTTAGGACACAAGAAATCACCCACAATTGTGGTGTTAGTTCATTTTCCTAAATATCATCAACACTTTATTGCAGTTTTAGTCTTAACAGTTGTGAGTGACTAGCATAAATGAAAAGCAGAAAGGATTAAGAAGGCAGGACCGCAAGTATCATGTGAGGAATATCTTGGAAATCACTGATTGCAGTGTACCCTCAGTACACATTTTCAACATGTGTTTGTAGTCCATTAATTGCCAGTGGTATAGATTCTAGAACTACATTTTTTAGGATGTCATTGTTTTGAAGTTTTATCCAAAATAACCAGTGAAAAGGAAGCACATGAAACTGGAGTGCTTTTCTGCCTTGCCTGAGGGAAATTAAAACTTTAGCCACAGTAAGAGGTTTTCAGCAGGTCACATTATTGTATTGGTTTCTATTGTATTTCACAAATCCAGAGCTTTCAATGTGGAACACCTGCTGTAAAGGCTGCTGTTCTCCTTTGTCAAATATTGGGTCTTACTTCAGCCTCTTCAAAGGATGATTTTCTATCTTCCCTCCCCACTTAGCAGTCCAGTACCATCTGTGCTCAGCAATGATTTTTTTTTTGCTTGTCAGTGCTTTTTTGGATGTAGGTGGGGACACCAGAAGACATCTATGGCTCTCTTGCCTGTATTTTATAGAGAGAACTAATATTAATCCATAGAGAGCTTGAAACAATTCTTAAATTTAGGGCCATTTCAGCTATTCTTACAGCATGACCTGCCAGGAGTAGCAGCTCAAAGAAAAGTCATCAAGTCTGAGAATGTTATTGGACAAGTAAAGGAATTAAGCAAGTGGGATTTTAGCTCAAAGGGGAGTTTTTGTGGGGTTTTTGTTTTGTTTTTTCAAAAGAGAGACTTTTTCCTCCTGTTTATAACGTTGATAATTTCAGTGTAAGCACCAGACTTTCTCTAAGATCATGGAAAAATATTCTGGTATTAGTTGCTTCAGCAGATTCTTGCCAGCAGTCCTAATTTAAGATTTTCTTCCTCTGTGTGTATGTGTGTGTTTTTCCATCTGGAGTCAGAGTTAGTGAAATGCACATGTATGTACAAGAAAAGCTGAAGGCTGCAGTTTTGTCATATGTTTTTGCCATAGGCTCAGTTGTGACTTGGGGTAAATTGCTTAATTCTCTCTGTCTCAACTCTTATGACAATTCTTCCCTACCTAACAGTGTTCTGAAGCTGGGTGTTTAAATGTTGTTGTGTAAGTGCCTGAGAAATAATAGACAGCATTGTTTGAAGAATGAATGCAACTCCTCTGCCTGATAAAATGGACAAGAGCAGAATTACTTGATGTTTTAGGACACTCTAGCTGCTTAAGGTGAATAGTATTTGACTTTGTGGAGGATCATCTATCTTTTTTTTTTTTTTCTTTGGTAGATGTGGTGCTACATATCCTCAACTAATGAAGACAATTGGCATTCACCCTACCTGTGCTGAAGAAATTACCAAGTTGCACATTACAAAGCGTTCTGGCTTGGATGCAACAGTCACAGGCTGCTGAGGTTAAATACCATCCCTGGAAAGAAGGAAAAAAAGCACAAAATACATTTGTAAAGAAAAGGGGCACTTAGGATTGAAACAGCTTTAATGGTTCATGTTCCAGATTCATCTTTCTTATTCTCCCCTGGCTTTTTCTCACAGCCAGACAAAGAAATTGTCCTCGCACCATCACAGTTCTAAAACCAATGCAGTCCTGCTGTAACAAATCTCTCTCTTTCAAAGTGCCTGTAGCTCTTCTCTTGCTGGGAGCTAGGGAATAATCACAGTTTTATATATGTAAATATAACTGAAGCCAGTGACATCTGAGGCCATCTACAAATTAAACAGTTGTCATTTGAGTTTCTCCATTGGCATGACTGGCTGCCAACAGAAGTGTCTCACATAATGTTCATACAGATGCAAGGAATCAGACAGGGCCTCACTTAGAATTTTGGTGATGATATTTTCTCCTAAGGACTTGGATAGCTCATTACTGATCCTAATCTTGCATACTGAGACACTGTACTCACGAGTAGAAACAAGTTCCCAGAGTGTTTAACAATGGGTAAGCAGTCATCTTTGGGTTTTTTTCTTTAAAATGGAATATGTACAGGAAATTAATAGAAAAATCACTTATCACTGAAGCTGTGCTACTACTGGATGAATCCCAATGGATTAATCAGTGGCAGCCTGGTCATAATGTTATGGTGATGGCTGAGAATGAATGAGCTCAGAGGTGCTAAAGAAAGAGTTGGACTTCTATGGTGAATTCTCTGCCTACTCCTGAAATTTCTAATTCAGTTCAGTTCAAATTAAATTGACACATCTCACAAACTACCGCTTGAACACCATATATTAAGCAATGCTGACAAGCAGAATCAAAACCACTAATAATCCAACTCATGCAGCGTTTTCTGTTTTATAGAATGTGGAAACCTGGCTGACACAGTGATATATTTTGTTGATTTGTTTTTAAGATTTTCTCACTGATGAGCTGGATACTACATCTGAATGGATTTAGGTCTGGCTTTAATAAAACATGTTACTGAAGGGAACTATATTAAACAGTGATCTAGAAAATAAATGGTCCTGCTCAGAACAAAGATAGAAAATAATTATCTGCAAACTTTTTTTTTTTTTTTTTTTTTTTTTTTCAGTATTGGCCAGAGTAAGAAAGCATTAATCTGTTGCAAATTTTTGCTTATTTTCCTGCTATCCAGAAGGGGGAGATGCTGGCTAATTTGTGGCAATAAAGAAACAGAAATCTGATATTGAAGCTTCTTTTGTAGAACCCTGTTAAATAGGTAGCCTGACAAAGGCAAACACAAACCAAATTGCACTGAATTTCAATCAAGTTGCAGTTACCAACATTTTGATATATGTAGTCATAGAGTTTCCTGCATCCGTTACATTAGAATAGCACATGTAGGAAAAGAAGAGATCGGCTTGAGGTGAAACAAAATGTATCCTTTTTCCTGTTAATTCATATGTGGTTTTGTGTGTGGAATTTGATTTTTTCATAGCTGTCCTTCTGCTTGTTGCGCAGTTTAGAAGAGTGGTCTGATGATCATGTATATCTTTGCTATTTTTTATTTGACTGCTATTTTACTGTGGCAGCATGCAACACAAACGGTTTGTTTATTTCAAGTGTGAAATCTTTACAATGAGAATTGTACCTGTCAGAAAAACTATTAGACAAAAACTGATCAGACCTTTCTTCTAAAATATGATGTAATAGCCTTTATCACACTCTCATTGATATTACAATACTCCATTTTCAAAGATTTGTTCTGACTTAAAAAAAGAAATCTTAAATGAAACTTTTCTCAAAGTTTCCTGACTTTTGGTCTCTCTTTCTGGTCCATAAAAGAGGAAGAAGTGATATAGTTTGACTGCAAGTGGCATTCCCTATCAGATCTGCTGATGCCATTTTTCATCTATGAAGTCATCCATAAGCTTGTATTAGAAAAGAAATACTTTGAGTGGAAGTGTAGTTGAAACACTGCCTGAATATTAAAACTGCCTTTAGAAGAAATTATTAAAACTTTATATAAATGTGTGCATACCTACACATTCAGAAATTCCTGTTTCCTTTAATAAAGATCTTATGAGTATGATACAGCCGAAAACCCTACTAGATTTTCCCAACTCTTTACAAAAAAAAAGTTCATAGTAAATTAGGGGGGTTTTTTAAATGTTTTACTTAATATTTCAAAACACTGAGATACTGAGCATCTCAGTCTATGGAGATTTTTTTGTGAGAAACATCCTATCTCTGACTAAACTGCAATGCAAGATTGTTTTTTTCCTAGTGATTACCTATTACAGTTCCTTTTGTACCCATAGATGAAAACATGGGTGTTTAGCCATGTGAAAATTGCTTCTCTTCTGTGTCCTACCAGTGTGTCCAGCAGACTGAGTTGTCTGCCCCTACAGAAAAATCAATGTTAATTTCATTCATCATAAAATTCAAAATAATAATTTGGGACAACAAGTACAGAGATCTCAAGGAAATGTGTCCTCAGTCTGTATGAGGTATGAAACTAAGGCATGTCGTTGTTCTCAGAAGTAATGGAACTCTCTTGGTTTTAGAATTGCTGAGTGGACTGCATGAAAATTGATCGTGTATCTTGAACAGTAACCTGTTCCTTATTTAGTGGAAAATGTTATTGCCCCCCTGAAGTAAAACTAAACATACATTCACACCTACATAACCCCAATGTCAGTATCAACAGTGAGACAGAATAATGACAACTACTGTGATTGCGCTTTTTTTCCTGAAGGATTCGCCAGGGATGGTCTTTAAGAATTGTTTTAAAAGCCTGACTAATGTCAATTGAAAGGACTGATGTATGCTGCAAATTTGCAAATTATTGGTTATATGTGAAAATGTATTTTAAAAAAAAAAAAAAAAAAAGACATTTAGTCAGGCTTCTTCTCAGGATGCCAGCTGATGAGGGCTTGTTTGTCAAACCACACCATGGTGCAAACAAGTCTGAGCATTGCTGGGTCCCTCATATGTATGATCCAAATATTTATTGTGTTGTGAATTAATGAATTAATAAAGATTTTTTTTTTTCCCTAGTAAATGTCTATTTTCTTTGTTTAATTTTCTACTTATGATTTCTGCTTACAGAAGATTTCTTTTTTGATCTTAATGCTGTTTCTCTTGGTTGAGGTATGTGTTAAGGAAATGAAGAAGTAGACAGACTCAGACCTTTTAAGAAGGAAATGTTGATACCTTTCTGTCTCTGATGTGTAAACTGAATAGCCATGGAGATTATTCCAGGCTGGATGACCTTCTTATTTTAAATAAAAATTAAGGGAACCTCTAGACTTGGTAAGTATGGTTTCGGATACTCTCCTGTTTATTCCAGCAGGTATTTTCACAGTCCATGGGTGTTGACATGCTTCTTGAAGACTCATCAAGAGGAAACTCCCTTGAAATACAGTGTAGTCAGAGTATTATACAGGGCTATTCTACATTAGCTATTCACTTTCGGTTGTAAACTAGAGCACGTAGTGGAAAAAATGCATTGAAGTAAAGCTGATTAGCAGCTATGGGTACTGCTAGATAAAAATGTTGGAAAAATAATTAGGAAATGACTAGCAAAACATATTTAAAAACTGAGAAACTTTTCTGTCAGAAGAGAAAGGGACTACATTGTTCGAATTTATCTCAATTTTCTTTTATTTCTGAAATCCACTTATTTTGATGAGAATGTCCCATTAAGTCAGGTGATGCTGAGCTGCAGAAGCAGGCTAGTTTAGTATTACCTTGGTATATGCCCTGTATTTGATGCTGAGAAGGAATATTGACTTTATTGTATTTAAAGGTATTTTTACTTCTGCATTTTTAATCTGTTTTAATTTCCTGGAATATTTCCTTGCAGGTTCTAACGAATTAGGATAGCTAAGAACAGTGGCTAAAAAAGGGAATAAGGTAAGCATAATTCTTGATGTTTTTTTCTCCTTATTTTCATATACCAATTAATCCTGAAGAAAACAAGAATTGCAGACAAGCATATAGACAATAATTTTATAAATTAAGGAATTTAATATACTGCATTATTTATATTATACCTAATGATAGCCTGTTCTCAATGTGAAGGTATTGTGTACAATTAAGTTTTGCCTTTCCTGTTTATGCATGCCCTGTATGTCCTTATACCTACTGGAAAATGTTTCTACAGTTTAGATTATTCCAGACCAAGAGCTGGAAAAGATATTTCAGTATAGCAGATACACTTTTTGGCTAGCACAGTTATTCTGATAAAAACATAGATGCCATAGTGCAATGTATTTCTAACCAAAATGGTTACATATTGTACAGACTTTGAGTTTCAAGGCTTCTCTTCAGAGGCTCATGCCTATCCAACAAAGTAGGCAATTTTGTGCCCATATAAATCGCCATTTGTCTAAATCCCAGTGAAATCAATGTACTCAAAGTTAATGTTAGCCATTAATTTCAGGGGGATGCAATATGTGTCTTAAGTGCTTTGTTAAAGAGGAATCAATATAAGCATATGCCAAAATGTCTTTCATTATTGGGGTTATTCAAAACATAAAAGGTACAATAGACATCTTGATTAGGCAATGAAATATGCCTTTAATAAGCATAGTGCAGACAGTTTGTTTTGCAATAAGTAAACTTGTATAAAATTCATTGACTTTTTCATTCTTTCAGATCTATGTGCTCTATTTTAAGAGAGGTTTTTTAGTTTTATGCACAAAGTTTTCCTGATGTTCTTCCAGCAGAAAGGCTGGGCTTGCATACATTTATTCTAGTGCCAAACTTGAATTTTACTGTGAAAAGAGGAAACAGCAGAGCAGACTTTTTTTTTTTTCCAGGGCAGCATGCAACAGATACAGTGTAATTATTCTAACTGATTTTTTAAAAACGGAGTATTTCTGTCCACTACATGTCAAAGAGCTAATTATGTTTCCATTGTGGCACTCAAAGTCAATATTGTCAGCTCTTCTTAGTTCTAATACTCTACATTGAGTTTTGATGGGCCAGGTGAAATATCCCCTTCAGCACCTTACTGCAATTCTTGTCAATCATCTTGCCATGAAAAACATGCATATTACAAAGGCTTTGGCAACACTGCATCTGATTTCAGTCTTTAATCTTATATGCACCTTAAGAAAACACCATTCCACCTACTGACATTCTGGTTTAGGACGTGAATGGGATGCTATTTGCTGTGGGAAACAAAAGAAAACGATCTCATCGTTAATGGACATAATGGAACTCTTTGGCCATCACACTGTGAAGGCTTAGTACTAAACCACTGATCTAGGAATAAAACAATTAGGATGGTGAACTAGTGCAGAAATTAAGTGGAATATCTCATGTGAATAAGTAAGAAAATGCAGATTTATTTATTTATAATGTAATTGTAAAATACCTCATTTCAAGTACTGTTGGAGATAGGAGAGTGTCTTTTTTTGTAACACCTAGAAATCCTTTGCAAGGACTACTGTTCACTGAAATCCATTTCTAAGCATGGCACCTAAGTACTGTGCATGCCATTTTCTTTTTGTTTCTTATAGACAAGATCTAGCACATCTAAAATCTTCTGGTCCTACAATGGAAAATTAACATCATCCCTAAGAAGCTGGAATATAAACTAATAAGGCAGGCTTCCAGAATCTGATTGCATCAGTCAGGAAGATATAGTATGAGGAGAAAAGTGGATATTCCCTGGGGGGTAGTGTGAAATGGAGACCAGTCTTGTTTGAACAAGGTGCTTTGCATTGTTAGCTAGGTAGAGGTATTGGGAGCTGCAGCCTGTCAGAACCAGCATCTCCAAGGAGGAGGTGTGGGGAAATTTTTTCGGGCAAAAGTCTCAGCAGTTTGCAGTAGAGTATGTCCAATATACTAATACAATAATTTAAGGAAACCCTTTATACTCCATGAAAGATGAACTGTAAAAATATTAACCCTTTCTGCGCCTCCTCCCCCATTTTCCTTCAGATCATATGAAGACCAGAAAGACTGTTGGTTTTTTTCTGTCCTTCTTCCCTTTACCTTAAAGCAACATGGGAATCAGGCTTGTTCTTCCTTGTTTTGGCAGAAAATCGAACAGCAAGATCCCTTTTCTTAAATCTTTCACGAGGAGACTTCTTTTTCCCAAGGCTGTGTGAGGACTTAGAATTAGCTAGATGGTAACATAACTCAAATCTAACCCAAAAGGACTTACAGACACCTATTCAGTCTTTGTCTATTAGAATGTTACGTAACTCTGGTAAAATAAAATACCAAGGGAAAGAAAACAGTGTAAAAAGACAGCTTTTAGGCTTTAAACAAAAATAAAGAAAACAAATAAATATGTTCCTTTCTTTGCAGCTTCCCTGTGAGACAAGGCCCAAATATATTATTCCATTGTGTACTCTTAACAAAACAGTCAGAACTGAAAGCTTGTTTTATTTTTGTCTTTTACTAATGTGTGAATAAACTGTAATGCAGCCAACCAATATTCTGTTCACACTGTGTCGGAGCAACAGGTTATGTAGCAGCTTTTAGCTTTATGCAGGAAGTTGAGCTGTCGTACGTGACACCTTAGTTTGTAACACAATTAATGATGCACAGCAATCTTTATTTAAACACCTTTGTTCAACAGGGACAAAGGATTGAGCTTTGGCATTTTTATTTAATCTTGATAATCTTCCTTTTTGTCTGTCTCTCAAAGGATCAAGAGGAAGCGCATTAATTTTCAACTTCACACGAAGGCAAGTTGTACAAACACAGCTGAAAACATCAGGAAACTCAGGCATTTTCCTTAGAGAAATGGAGTCAACTAATGTTTTTCTGGCAGGAGACTCCTGAATAATTGGGAAGATTTGTTAGGCACAGTAGTTTGGGCAGCAGGGTGTTCATACTCTGATAGCACTGTTCAGTTTGGCTAGCTTAGTTGAATGATTCCCATAATGTAGAAAGCAGAGATTATTAACCATATAACAGGAAGCAATTTAAAGAATACAGGCTGCTTTGGAGACTTAAGAGACGGCTCTCAGATTGTCCAAGGATTTTTTTTTTATGACTCATTTAATTTACACCAGACTGGAATCTAATTAAATCATGAGAGTGCTTTTGATTTTTGCCTCTTTAATTCTCATTGATTTTATTTCATAGACATATTTCAAACACAGGAAAAAATAAGGAGAGTTCTCTTGACACTTCAGACTGCTTGCAATTCATTCCTGGCCTTGTGCATTCTACATATATCCAGGACACCTTGAAGTTTTAGGTCAGAACTTTGGTTCTTGTCCTTAATTAGGGATTTAATTGTGCTCTTCTTTGCCTCTTGAATTTTTCTTGTTCCACTTTTTTCTGAGATGCTCATTCTATTTTACTTAGGTACTTTTAGCCCTATGTAAGTGTTGGTAAGTGAATTCCCTTTAGATGGGCTAAGAGTCCAATGTATTCTTAAGAGAGCATTTCGGGATTTTCTGCTTGTGTCTCCCTTTTAACTCCCTTGTACTTTCCAAGTCTGGAAATGCCATAGCTCCAGAGGAGGCAGTTCTAAGTAAGTCCTGTCCTTAGCTGTGGTATAGTTCCTATTGAAGACCAAGAAACCAACCATTTGTGACAGTTGGACCTTCTGAAGAGCATTTTTCATTAATGCCAAAATGCATCAGATTCACAAGCTGTGGCGAAGTGGAGCATCTAATGAAATCTGCTTGTGAAATGCAAGACCTCCTCTTCTGTCACTGTGGTTACTGAGAGCTCTAAGGTCTTGAATTTTCTGTATTGAGTAGCAAATTCTCAAAGTGCAGAAAGCTACCCTGGAGTGATGAGATTGCCCATGTGTGGGGCTTCAACATCCTTGTGAGGCCACCGTGTTGTCTTACACTCTAGTTCTGGAAGTCCTAATATTTCCCAAGTTCACAAGTTGGGTGAACATTTGCTTTAAGCTATTGAGTTGATGCCTAACAACAGCAGAGGGGGGTGCTCACTTGGATCTACATTATTTATTGAAGCACTCTCCCTCACTGTACTTCAGTGAAGTGTAGCCAAGAACAACAAGATAAGAATTAATATAAGTGACAAGGGAGTTTCTCAGACTGTGCCGGTGCACATTAAGCCTGGCTGAAGAGAAAAAGAAGCTGATACTTGAGTCTTTTGAGTTGCGACGGGTCTGGTCAGTCCTTGAAGGGGAAGCACATGAATGGCCCAGTTGTCATCGCATTTTATTTTTCCTCCAACTTTGACTAATGGTGCATTTCCTCTGGCCTCCCACGGGCCGTCCGTGGCTGACTTGCTTTGTCACTCTTCACGTCTAGTCGCTGCCTTTACTGTCCACCCTGTTCCCATGGCAGGAACCCAGTGTCCTCTAAAAAAACGCACAGGCACAAACCATCTGTCATTCTTCCCACTCCTCTTTCGAGCAACCACTTCCCATATTGTGTGGCCTTGCAGGCTGAAAGCAGTCTGCCTCGTCGCTGGATGCCTGCAGTACATGCCAACTCTCTCCCCTCTTGATAAGGGACCTCCTGACATTCTGCCTGTAAAAATACTAATGGGCATCTCCCTGTTGATAACCAGCTCTGCCTTTTTATTGTGTTCATGGGGTGATAAGTTGTCTGGATCAACAAGGAATTGTCCTTTTTGCTACTTTGCAGCCAAAGTTATTAGGGTCAAATTAGGTGTAAGCTGTGAAATTAATCATTGCAACCACAAATAATTTGTAGTGTGATATGGACAAAGGAAAAAAAGAAGCTGAAAAATAGAAGGGGAAATTATTGTGGGGCACAAAAGAACCAAAGTGATCAGGAAGGAGGGAGGAGGGAATGGCTGGCAATGCTGTACAGGATGTTGAGCTAGGCCTGCAGGCTGTGCTGGATTTGATCTTCTGCACCTGTGGACTGTGAAAACATAGAACATGGTAGTTCTTTAATGTCATTTGAGAGTCCTAATTAATCCACACCCAAGGTGTCTTAAGGAGAGGAAGATACCTGACTTTGCACCAGAAATAGTGCTTTTATGCATATGTTAGTTGATGAAGTTCCTCGCACATCTCTAGATGTGGCCCCACCAGAAGCATGCTCATGGGGCTTGTAATAGTTAGGTGCTCTAGGAAAATCTGCAGCTGTGGCCATTGATGCAGACCAAGCTGTGCCTAAACTGCATCTGTCAAGTGGGCAACACTGATAGTTTATTTAGATACACTTTTACCTATAAAAATTATAAAACAATAATCATACGAACACTTTTTTTGTACATTTAGTAAAACACTGGGAACAACTTTGTTTCTTTTTTTTCAAGTACTGGCTTGTGGAAGATGTCATAATCTGAATCACTAATCTGAATTATATGTATCTAGTCTCTGCTGGAAATGAAGTCCAACAGATCTAAATTATAGCAGGAATTTCTAAGCTAAAAATCCAGTCCATCCTTCTGAGCCAGTGCTTGACAATACACATATGACCTATGTCTAGCAATTATGTCCTCTGAATCATGCCTTTTCTTACAGCATAGCTTAGACTTGCTGCTTGGGGACGCAGGTTCTTGGGTCAGTTGTTGCCAGGGCTGCACTCACAGAAGTATTTAAGAGAGTTGATTAGAAGAAAGCAATGTAGATAAACCTTCAGTTTATGTATATCAGCAGTGTAACTGGCATGACTGTGTTTTTCTAGAACCATTAACCAAGTCTGGGAGAAAGAAGATGCAACTCAGAGGTCAAACCTATGAAAGCAAAGCCTGTTTTGACACACCAAGAGCTCTGAATTTGGTTCTAACTTCAGAAACTGAGGAGCTGTGAGGGGAGGATGGGAAGGGAAGATAGTGCAACACCCACTGAAAAGCTTCCATTTTGTTTTCTGGGGTGAGAAGCCTGAATTTTGTGCCTAAAATACCAAGCTGAAGGTGCACTGGATTTCCTTGGAAATGCTGCAAAGCTATTCTCATTTCCTGTAACTATTGCAAGGTTGGCCTTTTTCCATGGCTAAGCCCCAGTTCTTAGCTAGCCAGAATGAAGTGGCAGGAGTAATTCACTCTCTCTTTCATCTTGTAGTGTATCTAGGAAGGCAAGAACCAAGACTTTGAACCATTAATTCCTAAGTCTGTGCCTTGATTTGCTGCAGTAGAAACTGTGTTTTAAGGGTTTTGTCTTCTCTTACCAAAGCTAATTGTTAATTGCATCTTCTTTTCTCTAGCCACTGCCACAAGGAATGACTGCCTTCTGTGCTGATGACAGATCTGCCCCTCTGTTATCAGACACTGCTCTTTTGCCATCTCAGTTTCATAACAATTGCCTCTGCCTGGGAGCCAGTGGAGCAGCCGTGTTGGGCGAAGCAGTTCTCTGAGGAGAAGAATGATGGATGACGAAGTGCTTCCCTTTGACATAGCTGAGGCACTGAGGTTGTGTTAATGTTTTATCCCCCCTCATATCCCCCCTTTTCCTGCTCTGAATTCTTAGAACGAATCATGGCATTGCTGTATGAACAACACACAGATGATGCTATAGTAACTTGAAAAAAAACATTTTATGGCATTGCTTTCTATCACTTTTGACAAAAATTGTCAGGAAAGAGATAATTGCTACAGGTGGCAGAGGCTGCCACATGACCATCAGAGGGTACATAGGGAATAAACTTGACTGCCTCTGCCAAATTTCTAGTATTTATGCCAGCAATACTGCTTCCTTTTTTCTCGCTACTGTCGTGTATGTCATTTTGCTACAGCTTGCATACTGGCCTCTCCCTCCTGTGCTCAAGGAAGAAGCAGATCTGGCACTGAAGCTGTGCTAAGGTTCTGTTGGGCCCTGGGGGGTGGTTTTGCAGTGATGCAGTTATACTGGCACAAAACTCTGGAGATGTTGAACCAGCACAAAGCAAAGATTGTCTGGAAGCAGCTTGCTCTGAAAAGTGTCTGCAAGCAGTACAGATGTCCTCATGGAGATGGGTTCTCAGGACTGGATCTCATCTGTATTGAGAATCAGCTTTGTATTCACATATTTCTCTGAAATTTTCTCTAATAGTTGATTTGAACAGTCTTTAGCAAAGATCAAATTTCTAGTTTGGGATTCCCTTTATACATCTTTCATTAATGCAGGGATTCTCCGCAATCAGAGACCGGCACCGCAGAACAGCTGGATCCATTTTGGCTTGACAAGGGGCATGGGCATTTTTTTATATATATTTATGGCTCTCATGAACATTCAGAATGCTTTTTATAAATATTAAAAATAATCAAGGGCTCTGGAAGGAATTCATACTGCATTGCCATCATCTGCAGGAGTTCTTCCATCTTCCTCTAGAATATGTATTACTAGCTGACACTGTGAACTAACTGGTCCAGTCTGGGAATTTCTAGCTACAGCTAGAGGAAAAGGGAGGCTGTGAAGGGAATTGGTATCTCTTGATCATCCGAGAGAGCAAATATAATACAGGCGGCAGCCTGGCTGCCCCTGGAGCAAGTCAGAAGCAAGAAGCTTGCAAGCAGGCACCTCAGAAAGCTCCCCAGAGTTTTGCTCTGCCTGCTGCACCCGCTGTGGTTACTTGGTAGGTTACTTGCCCTGCTTGTCTTGAGGTAGCTAGAGTTGAAGCATATGTTTTCCATTTAGAGCTTGGAGGATGCCCAGGTCCGACTTGGCATGCTGTCTGCACTGGGCATCAGCAGTACAGATGTGGAAACCACAAACCCGATTAATATGAGCCTAGAGTAAAAACTCAAATAAGCTTATAAATAAAACCAGACTTGCAGATTATTTGTTTCCATATTAGTCTATAATAGACCCTACTCAATATGTTTGTTTTATTTGGTTTGGTGACCGACATAGGTATTTATATTTCCAATAAAAATTTAAATCGGAATACAACAGACGAAGTAAGCTTAAATTATTTGTGCAGAAGATGATTGCAACTGTCTGAAGCATGTAATTCCTTACATGAAATGTTAGCCTGCTTTGAACGGAGATGTGACACACTGCCCAGGATTTAATTTACCATTCCATCATAGCTCCAAATCCTATATTTATATTTTAAAATGGACTCCTAAATGCACTCTAATCCTCAATGAACAATCCAGAGGTGTTGGATAGCTTGGTGGGTCTAATTCTTGGTGCAAGCACCATCTGTGTGATCTTGGGTGAGTCACTAAATGATCCCCATGTCTTAACTTAAAGTGGTGACTATCTTTTTTCCTCTGCCAGTCTCCTACTGAGCTCTGGGCACGCTTGAGGACCTCCAGTCCAACTTCAGCTGCTCCAGTGCAAGTAATGAAACTGTCCAGAGAAGAGTTCCAAAGCATAATCTGGGAAGATTCTTCGGCAGTGCTGACAGACATTTTACTCAGTGGAGGAGATCTCTTCCTGACAACTGCTGGCCCTTTATCTAAGGTGAGATTGCCTTGATTCAGCTCCATTTAAGCACAGCTATACCAGAAAAATCTATGGTTTGGCAGCAGTAGGGCATCTAATTTATTTTGCCTGTACTATCACACTTAGGATGGGACACCTGCACAAAGCCTGACAAGTCTTTGCAGTGAGACTTATTGTACCAAGGCCTTGTACATGTATGTGGTAAGTAGTATCTACAAATGATCTATGAGGCCTACCTAGCTTTCAGACTATGCCAAGTTGTTGTCACTGGAATTGTGCTTCTCTCCCCTAGACCTCCTAAATAGACAATTGAGGGAAATAAGCATATCCACATGCTGGTTTGGATCTCACTTAGGCTACCAAGGGAGTATGCAGTTCTTGCATCCCAGTGGGATGAACCTGAGCCTTGGATAAGTATTTGGAGTGACTTTTTTGTGCTTAGAGTCCCAGCTCTAAGACAGGTGACTAAACAAACAGTGCTCTCTTCCCATCTTTGCCTTACAAAAGCATAAGGTAAAAAACTCTCACACCCTTTGTTAGGATGTCAATGCCAGAGGAAAGACACCAGCAGTTATTCCATTCAAATGTCCACTTTTTCTTTCTGATTGTTTATCTGGGTTCCTTTTTTTATTTTTTTTTTTTTCTCTTCAGCTGGTTGAGCGATGGCCTGTTCTTATGAAACAAGTTTTCAACTTCACAATGGTCCTGACTTCTCATTGTTTGAAAGGCAAGAGGGTCACTCAAAGTAAACTCTCTCGTGCTAGATAGTGTTTTTCCACATGGAAATGTTGGAGGGCCACTCTCTGCTGTCAGACCAGAAAGGCCAGAAGATGCCTTCAGACTCCCCAGGTGCCTCTGTGTTTGTTTTCTAATGTTATTGCACATACAATATCATTAATATTATGTCCAAAGCTTGTCTTTTTAAACAGAGTCAATACATCTAACCTATTAGTCAGCCACAGGGAAAAGGAAAGGATTAAGTCAACACTGTAAGGAATTAACCCTTTCCATTGCCCAGAGAAGAAATCAAAGATGATACGACCTCCTCAAATTGCAAAAGGGACTTAATTGTTTTCTCTCACAAAGTAGTGGAAATAATTCCTTTCACTTTGGCACTCAGATGTAAAATGCAACAGCCCTGCAGGAATCAGAAAAGACTCGTGACTTATAAGACATCATTCTCTTTCCTGTGGTGCATGCCATTGAAGGGCAGGAAATTTCCCTCCCACCCACCTTTTTTTTTTTTCTGAATCTCCATTTCCCTGTGGGCTGCCTCAGGTACTGGGCTAGGCTTGGCATGTAGACACAATTAGAAATATAGGCGAGACTGCATGGAGCAAAGTGTCCAAGTGCTGAGTGAGTGCCCAATGGGCCGTAGCAAAATGCACAACCAAGTCAAAGAAAAATGGAAAATATTTCATAAAATTCATCTTTGCATCCCTTTTTCCTCTCTTGATATATGGCCCCTTATTCACAGCTGCCCGGGCCCCGGCCCGCATGTAAATATGTCAGTGCACCAATGAGACGGAACACGGTCGCAGAAATGCCGGCGTCTGTTCCCAGATAAAACGCTGAGCTGGAGCCGAGGCGTTTATTGTAAATAAAGATCAAGGCAAAGCAGCAACATTTCTGTTTGACTCAAACCTGCCAAGGTTGCTAGTCCAGCTCCTTTCACAACTACCCTATGTCCACATGGATTTCCCCTTCCAGAAAGTGACATGTTACTCTTCTGACAGCCCTGTAGCCATTGCAAGTTCCTCGATACTTTCCGTGTGTTGCTTTACAATAACCTGGAAATGCTGGTGACAGATGGAGCAATGGGTGCATGTGTGGGCATGAAGGGGAGAGGTAGACTTCCAACTGTTCAGCTCTAATAGTGCTGTACCTTAACAATAATTTTGCAGGGCCTGGGACACATTAATGCTTTTTTTGGTTCTGCTCAGTAGAGGGCACTGGATCCTATAAATAGGAATTGAAACAGTGAAGCACAAAGGGTCTGATAGCTTTAGCAGATGGACTAATCTTTTTTCCTCTGGATACTGGTGGTGTGGAAGAGAAGTCTGCAGCTCTGTCTGCTGCATGCCAATTGACCGAGAGACGACCATGGCATGTGTTAGCAGGTGATAAACTCGTGTCTTTTACAGATATTTTTTATTTTAATTAAAGTGGTAGCTACAAAAATCAGTCATCTGGAAATCAGGTTGGCTAAAGTACTAGCCATCTGGCATCTTTCTGAACAGCAACACCAGCCAGCTGACACAACTGGGGGGAGATGCAAGCACCTACAAACTAGAGCCTGAACAGCCAGGCTGGGGTGGAAACTGGTTGAATTGTGCAGGCTTTTTCCTGAAGTCTACAGGGGAACTATAGGAGTGGTTTGAGGGGAGTTGGCAAAACAGGGAGTTTAGCCTCCTTTGTAGCCCTTGATCCGAAGTCCCCACAATTTCACTACAGAGATTATTTTTTCTAACGAGTTTGTCTTGTTCTCAGCAATACCCAAAACAAGGCACTGTCAATCCACTCCACTCTCCCTCTTTTGTCACAGAGTTCCCTTTGCTGTGTGCCAGGGTTTGCATTTTCCTCACTCATGCCTCAGATGAGCTGTAAGCCAAAGAGACTAACAAAAAAATACTAGGAATGTAGTTTTTTCAGATTATTTTGTTAAGTCTTAGATGGATCTTGTGCATCTATGTTGTAACATAATTCTTTTATTAGTAAAAGTTTTAATGCTGATAAAGAACATATATTAAAAAAATTTCTTAAGCCTTCATCTGGTACTAGTCTAACACGTAGAAGATTTGGCACAATTTAGTCATGTAATTCAAGAGTAAGAGCTGAAATTATTCATTCTCCACACTGACAGATACTGACCTAAGTTCTTGGGCTGACCTAGGATGCTTCATTTTAGATGACAGCTCCAAATGCAAGAAAATTTAATAATACCACAATATATGCTTTAGCTCTGCTGAAGAAAACTACAAGGCGATGCTGTTTCCCAAAAAGCAGCTAGTTAGTTATTGAGGGGTTTATACTATAGCAACACATCTCACCACACCTTAGCAATTGCCAGACCCAAACTAGAGGTTAAATGTGCTGGAAAATGTGGCAGTCGCTTCCAGCATTTGCTGATTCCTGAGCTTAGTGGGACTCAGGCATGTCTGCCTTGCATAGCAGCAAGACAAGTCTCATAACTGGGAGAAAGGAGCAGTTTTTCTTTCACATACCCTCACTCTCACAAGTCTGAGCTCCTGCCCTTGCCTTGGCAATGCAGCATATGGTTCAAGAGCTGCCCATGCGCCACAGGTGGCTGGCCCTTGGCCTGTAGTGCTGTGCCGCTGTTCCCATTTAAATCAGATAGAAGCCATGATTGCTAAGGGTTGTGGGTTTGGTATTTTATTAAATAGGTCAGCAGGCCCTAACAGTTGGCAGCCACCTCCAATCTGGGAGCTGTGTGATGAAAGGCCATATTATGGCAGGCTCCAGTGTATCTTTTTATCTGCCCTACTTGGTACGGCATGTTCCAGGTGGAGACTGGCAGGATGCTAGTGCTAAACCTTGCCCTGCTGCCGTTCCCTAGTAGCCCAATAGATAGAGCAGTATCCCGGCTCCTCATCCCGTGTTCAGATCCCAGCTCCCTTTGACTGCCCTGGAAACTACTGCTTCCATCACAGTTCTTTGATATGTGGAGAATTCCCAACCTGGGCACATTATTCTGGGAAGGGAGATCAATCCCTTTTACAAACAGATGTGCTCTTTAAGTGGTTCCTATAACCTGTATTGGGCCAAACTTGGTCAGCATTTTGTAGCCAACTTCACCTTCCACTGCCTGATACTGCACCTTCATTTCTAGTACTGTAAATCATTATTCCTTAAGACCACTTAGTAGAGAAGTAGGTAGATTATAAACTTGGTCATAAGTTAATTCAGTAGCAATTTCCCTTAGCAGTTTTGAAGTATGATTTAAAATATTATTTTTTTTTAACAGTTCCTTGTCAGGTTAATGGGGTACATGGACAGGAGACTTCTGCTTTATCCCCTGGAGCCCTGATAATTTGAGGTGTTGCCTGGCTCAGCTCCTAGACATGAGAGGAAGAAATAACTTGCACTTCTCCCTAGCAATTTCCTGATGCTCACTGGTGGAGAACAGATGCAATTCACTCCAGAAGGTACTGCTGAGTGCTCCCAGGTGTCTGATCTGCCAAGCAAGGTTGGTAGCATCAGCTCCCATAAGATTTCCCTCTCTCAGAGGCCTGACATCAAATTGTGTTGGGTTTTGTTAGAAGCTGACTGAAAACGTGGTGCTGTTATTATCTGACACTGGCTGAAACAAAAGCCAAATGTTGATGAATGTCTGATCCTAAAAGTAAACAGTTTGATTTTTTTTTTTTTCCTTTGCGAGTCAGGGGCCCTCTAGGGTTTTATCTGATTTTGGCAATCTCCTGCACATTTTGGGGCCTGGAGCATGGTTTTAATTGTTACATCACAAAAGTTGCCAAATAGTGTTGAATGCTCCTTAAAAACTCTCTCAATTTTATGGAACTTCTCAACGGCTTGACTAATACAATAATTACTGGAACTCGGCTATGTTGCCTAGTGGCAAATGGAATTTTTTCATAATGATGCTGTCTGTCGTTAATAGCAGGATTTGTTCTTTCTCTCAGCGGGAGAGAGGCCAGAAAGCCATGGTATCTGTCTTTTTTAATGACAGCCAACAGCAAACGGATAAAATAATCAATTATATCTACAGATAGGTAGATAAAGTATAATTTATCATGTCAAAAACAAAAATGTTTTTAATTGGGCTGTTAATCATTTTGTAATTTTAACTAAAGAGATGGGGGCTCTACTTTGTGCTCAGACATCACCAATATTTCATACATTAGCTGATCTTATTATAGCTTTAATAATAGTGTTTACTACTAACTGCCAAAATATAAAATGTGATTTCTGTTCTCATTAGCTGAAGTCTTTGCAGTTATAAAGGGATGCCCTTCCCTTTTATTTTTTTCCTTCTAGAAAGATCCAGGGAAAAAAGGGGGGGTTCAGCTGACTAATCAGCTGTAACAGTTTCTAGAATATGCTGATCTTTCTGTTCGATTAGGAATACCCATACTAGTTACCAACAAATACATTACTGAAATGATGATTTTTTTTTTTTACAGCCAAGCATATAAGCAGATTAGTATAACACAGCAAAGATTGGAAGTTGGGAGTTTTGATTTCTAGCCACACCTGTGTTGTCTTGTGGGAAGCTGGGTAGATTGTTTAATCCCTCCAAACTTGTTCTCCCTGTCTATAACATGGGTATTAGATAGCTGCCTCATCAGGCAGCTGTAGAATATGTAAGTGTTGTAAGATTCCTGAAAATTTGATCTAAAGATGGCAAACACCTGGATGGAAAGCTGCAATAGCAGTCTCTCTGCTAACTCTTTGAGGAAGGAAATGGGAAGTTTATGGCTGGACCTAAATCTTCCCCATATTATAACTGAAAGTGTCCTCATGATGCTGCCTGATTTCAGGATTGGTGAAGAATCAGCCAGCAGAAAAATCTCACAGCACTGGGGTACTTTGGCTGTCTACTCTTTTGTTATTATTCCTATTGATATCATGAGCAGATGCCCTGTGTGGAACTAGATTTCTATTTTACCTATAAATTCTACACTTTAAAAATGACAGCCATGCTAGGAAAAGAAACATTGTGACTTTTGAGCACCCCTTTGCCTCCAATACACTGGAATTACTTCCCTGCTTCAGAATTGTTTTGCAGAGGAAAATTAAATCTCCATTCCTCTTAACTTAGTTTCCCTCTGAAAAGTTCTACCTGCCTTAAATGAAGAGCTGGCCTCTAGAGTATCTGTTTGGGAGCAAAACATGCACTTAACATTGTTTGGCAAGGACAAATTTCACTTTCAGTATTACCGTGGGTGGTTTTGGCTATCGGTTTAATTTTATGTCCATAGCATCTCCCAGTGATGCATGTAACACAGAGAGGGCCAGGACTGCCCTTCCTGTAACTGGACCTTCCCTGGGAGTGGAGGAAGTTCAGTGGATCGAGTGGGTTTTTTACAGGCCTAATGGCAGGATTGAGGCTGTATTCATACTGGGAAACAGGGAGGAGAAGCTCTGGGGCTGGCTTGCCCAAGCATAAATAAATTGAAGGTGCACAAACATTCAAAAAATTCCCAGAGAGTCACGTTGCACAACTTAATGGGCCTGGTGCCTTCACCTGTGCCAATTTTATGTGACTCTTAACTCTGGCGTTAAATAAAAATGAGACTTGCTCTAATGACATCAACAGCCTGCAGTGCAGAAAATATGCTGCTACTTTGATACAGATCCCCTTTTAAGGAGGACACAGTAGACAGCCAAGGCTCTTTTTCCCATCTGCTAGGTAAATGTTACAGTTCCCTGCTCAGAAGCATGCTCTCAACAACACTCCTCCACTTTCAGTATTACACTACATGGTTTTTAGTAAGAATATGGTTATCTGCTGCCCCTGGTTTTGCCACCTTGATTTTACTTTCCTTCTCCATTACATGAAAGGGTGGAAAAGGGGGACATGAGTTGGCTGGGGGTGGGGAGCAAATAGCATGGGGAGGGCGTTAAATGAACCAGCTGTTATGTGTGAAGTATCTGCTTTCTAATTGCTTCTGTTGGAATTCAGGGGAAAAAGGCACTGGCTACACTTAATTAATAAGGCAGGACTCACATAAACTCCAGCTGTGAGCACAGGACTGGTCTTTAAAGGATAAGCTCAGGAGGTGGGGCAGAGAGTTTGATTTCCTTGCACTAAATCCTATCACATGCTGCTGGTAGTGTGTGTGTCCACTTAAGCCTTTTGGTTGGTCTGGCTGAACCAGACATGAGGTATCTGTTGCTGTCCACGTGCCCCAGCCCGAGAAAAATGATCTGTCCTCAGAAATCAAAGGTGTGAGGATGTGTTTCAACCTAGGGTGAAACCTCTGTGTTTTCACTCGAGTTTGGAATCCCTAAAAAGTGGGGATGTTTGGATCAAAGGTTTTCATTCAGGCTTAACAAAAGCGTTAGCTTTTGCAGCTGGACCCAGATATAAGTTTGCCCCTTGGTGCTCTTTTCTGCCTAGCTCCAGAGGGTTTGGATTTGGCATCCTGTCAGTCTCTCTCTGTCATCTGGGCTCTGCCTCAGAAGCTTTGCTGCAAGAGGAGCACTAGCACTCCAGAACATGTCCAAAGGCCGATTTCCAATGGTCCCTTTAAGGAGAGCAATGCCCAGTTCATTCATCTTTTTTTGAGAAGGGCTCAAAAAGATCATCAGGAATTTCCCTGAGTTATAGACAATGCCCCTAAAAACTCCACAAAAATGCTAATGCCACAGTGTTTCCCCATTTGGTCCTGCTCCAGGTCTCACTGCTGTAGGATGTGTCCTCCCACCAGTGCAAGGGCTTCCTAGTTAGAGCACAGCAGTACTGCGGTCTGTGCTGAGACCAAAGTCTTCTTCCACTTCCCATGGGGTGGCATCTCTGGATTTCAAAGCTTGTTGCTTAAGTGTGTTACGCTAGGAAACATCAGAATTGGAAAAAAAGGAGGAGGGGATGTTCCCATGTAGCTAAGAGCCTGTTTTTCCTCACTGACTGTGGAGGAAAATGAGCTTCCTGCTTAAGATGAGATGTCATTTGCTGGATGGAAACCTTTGTGTCCTGGCTGGCCTGCTCCTTTGGATGCCACCGCTCAGGATAGTTCTCTTCCAGTGTGATCGCTCTTCCTCCCAGGCCCTCTCCTTTCCTGGCGCCATGCTGCTGCCTTGCATCAGTTGATGCTCCTCAGATGAGTGCTAGGGTCAGCTACAAGGGAGGGAACCTGGCCATATGGATGTGAATGGGTTGGGAAAGGAGGAGCGTTCATTTTGGCGTGGAGAATCCAGCTGTTTGTTCTCACCTCACCCTTCCTCTCCAGGCTGGAGCTGAGCAAGTCTCCATTTAACGTTCTCATGCCCCTTTTCCCCCCCTCTCTGCTTGGGATCACCCACCACCTTCCATGAGTTCTGAACATGCAGGAACCCTTCAGATTTCTGGTGAAAGCCCTTTGTTGTTTTGAAAGGTAAAATAATCCAAGGCTCAAGCATCCAGGAGGATTTTGGTGTTTCACTGCACCTGATTTCTGTGACAGCTAGGCCTGGTGTGGGACTAAACACACAGATATATCAATAGCCCCAGTCCCTTGAGGTAGCTGTGTGGAGCGGGACTTCCCACCCAGAGAGAAAACAATTCTCAAGTGTTACAGCACATTTCCAAGCAAGCAAGGTGAGGCCTCGCTTTGCAAAGCTCTATAAACAGCAGCTCTTTGTCTCCTCCATTTCTCTTCACCCTGAACGTGTTGCTATTTTCAAAGGTTGGTTTCAAAGTGCTGATTCACAGCCACCAGCCGTATTGTTTTATCTGAGGAGATTAGGGCTGAGAATGTTGTGGTTTTGTAGTGAAAAGACTCCATTGGATATAGCAGGTATTTGACATGAGACTGTTATTTATGCTCAAATAACCGTCTCATTTAAGGTCTTTTTTTTTTTTTTTTTCCCCTTTTCAAGTTTAGATCAATCATGTATGAAGACAAACTCCCACTCAGCCTCCCTCGGCCCCTAATACTTTCATTTCATTCTTCTTCTGTTCATCATTTTATTATTTTGTCCTTGACTGGAATGCTTCTCTCTTGTCCTTCCTTACATGCACCACTGAAGAGGGAAAAGAACTTACATTTAAAGCTCAAGCCTTGTGTAGCTCTTAAGCCATAAATAATGTTTTATACATATTCTAAGATTATTAAATCTTTCTGGTTAGTCTCCCTCTTACTTTTACAGCTCATCTTATTAGAGAGAACATATTGTTTTGAAACTTGTCTTAACTATTTCTGTTTCACTTTTGCCAGCAGACCTGAGAAGATAGGATGTAGCTGTCTGTACGCATTGTTGATCGGAAGACTTAGGAATGCAGAAAAAGCTTGCCTGCAAGAGAACTGATTGTTGGCATGGAAAAAGCCTCCAGAGAAGCCTTGTAATTCTGAGGTGTAGTCGACTTTCTAAATACAGGCAAGTCTAAAACTGAAATTGAAATCTGCCTATCTGGGGAGTGCATTCAAAATACACTTTTCTGGAGAGGGCTGACAGGTACATCATCAGTGAAGGGAGTGCTTTGGTGTGAGGAGATAGTTATGCTCAGGTAGTAACTGATTTTGGACAACCATAGGAACTAACCCATTGGGCTCTGTGCATCGCCTCCCCATAACTATGTATCCAGCTCCTTTTGATACCAGGACCAGGCATCACAGAGCCAGGCATCTGAAGCTCAGCTTTTTCCTTAGAAACGCAGCCAAACCAGCTGCCACAGTTTGCAGAGATCCTGAGACTGTAGCACTGAGCTGCTCTTCGTTCTGCTTGATGAAATCTCCTCACCTCAGGTGTACGGCCAGTTAGTCAGGCCTTGCCAGTATTACAAACTATGGAGCTGAGCACGTGGAGGAAAAATATCCCTACCAGAGACAAAGCCTCACGGTAGACAGCTTACACAATGAAACTATCTCCTCCAATTAGTCCATGGCCAACAATGAGGCAAATGTCTCTGCCTCCTGAGCCAGACAGGGTGGTGTTTTAATAATAGGCATAAATCTGTTGTGCTTTTCTCCTCGTGACCTAGCATATTCTGTCAGGGCAATGCATACCCCAGAGAAGGAGTAGAATTTATGTGTACAATAAAACAATAGAGCTTCAGTGATATCAGCTGTTTGACGAACTTTAATATACATTTGCTATAAAACAGGCAGCAATTACCAGAATGTGATACCCAAATAAAAATCCACGATCCATTTGCACGACAGATCTTCAATTTACTCACATTCATGTGAAAGAGACACATAAAAATGATATCCATGCTTAAAATCACTTAGAAGCAGTCTGAAAGACCCCACAGTTGCAAGTGATACTGCAGTACTTAGCTAATACTCATGTTTCGATGGCTTTGCCTTCATGATTCTTCCAGTGGTTCCTTTATGTTTTCTGGTATTTTGCCAAACACCTGTGAATCAGTGCACAACAAATATTCCTGCCATTTAATTTAGCCTTGCACAGAAAGGCTATATTAGGCCTGATGCAGACCTAATCCCAAACCTCTAAAGAGGTTTAAGGCACTCTGGTTTCACCTAATCCCGAAACCTAAACCAGAATCATTGAAAACCTCCATAACACCAAAGGAATGGGCAAATAAAGGGTTTCCACTATGAAATTATTAAAAGGACACAGTGTATCTTTTGGATTTGAGGCCTAAAGCTTTACCTAAGGAGCTTGGACTGTCCACAATAAAAGTGTTTATTTTGAAGATAGGAGGTTGAAAGGTTTATTTGACTAGAAGACTGATTTCACCCCTCCTACCCCCCCAAAAAAAGAAGAGGGTTGAGCTTCTAGAAGGGTGAAAATGGGAAAAGGGATGAACAAGTAACAAGGCAGGGGCAGCCGAGCAAAGCAGCCAAAGGAAATGAAGCCCAGGTTTTTGCTTAAGCCTCAGTCATGGCTCTCAGTGAGAAAGAGCAAGAGCACAGCCCCTGGTGTGCAACGGGGCCGCTGGTCCCTGAAGTTCCTCACAGCAAACACGTAAGGAAAGAGTTATTAGTTGTATAATAAATACATCACTGCTGTTCAAAATGCAGAATCTGCTCTTTTGAGATCTTATTGATGGGAGATAACATGTAAAAACGTGCACTGTAATGGAACTTCCAATTACAAATTGCATCCAACTGTAATAAATTTGATCTTGCATTAATTCATGTTAAATAAATTGGATTCTGTCATTCCTGAATTCTGGTAACCACTGTATCTTGCCATAGAACTCATTAACTTTGTGTTGTGAAAAGGGTATTTCATTTTCAAGGCAACTGTAGGGAATATTAAGTGTATCATAGTCTAATAAACATTTAGCTCCTAACAAATTAAAGACTCAAAAGTATACTGCACATGGGGTTTCATTACGCATAGCATTTTATAGCAATGATCTGCTGCTCTAAATCTCTTAATTCAAATTGTTTCAGCAAAACATGTAGGGAAATACAGGGCTGTATTTGTGCATTATACAATACTGAAGGTATTTATCTGTGCTTAGGACAGTCCTAATAATGAAAGGCATAGCTTCCTCAGTGTACTGTGTTTTCATAACCACTGAATGCCACTTAAGAGCCCTTTAGAGCAAGGGTTTAGGAATCAGCATTCCTACTGATGAGAGGTTTGGTATTTCAGCAGAAAAGCAAGCTCCAGATTTACCTTAACAAACTCACAAAAAATCTCCATGCCTTTGTTTGCATCAACAGAAGTGGAACAGAATAGCACTTATTTAACAGCACTGGGGTACTTTAGGTGTAATTTAGCTTTAAAAGACTTTTTGGCTTCATCAGCAAAAATGGCAGGAAATCTGAGAAGCGTTAAGTTTTATGAGGTACCAATCTTTCTAGCTGGAATTACAGCAGTATAGCGTTGTGAGAAGCTACATAAATGACAAGGCTTTTATCTCCTAGCCAGGTGACACAAGCAAATGATGGTTTATTTGCTTTCCTTGAGCAAGTCTTGGTGTAGCTGGAGAGCAACAGGGCACACTTGATGGGGAAGACTATGCCTTTCTGCGGTGCTGCCTGCGCTGAGCTTGCCGTCGCCTGTCTGAGGAGGGTGGATGGGTATGTTTGCAGGGTATGTTCCAATTCCACACAGCAGCATTTTGGTTCTAGTAGCAACAATACATACTGGGTTATTTTACTGTTGCCCAATTTAGTCCAGTTATAACACCTAACCATTAATTTCCATTTGGAACCATTTCAGGAGGCAACTTTTTTCTCTAAAGAGGCTCTCCTGCAAGGCAGCATCTGGAAAACCGAGTGTGGCTATGTTGCACTGTACTGCTGGGGTCTGTTTATCCAAGAACTAACCCAGATCGACAGCGGTTGCTAGAAGAAGCAAATTAATTCAGGAACACGGTAACCCCGCGCTCAGCAGACCTTCTGGCAAATGAACGCTGTGCAAGCAGAGAGTGGAAGACAGCCTGCAACACTGCCTGGCGTGCACCCCGCTGATCAACTTCGTCACGAGAACTATGGTGAATCACGTAAGTCACAAACTGACTCGATGCCCGCACTATAGCAGGCACAGCCTGACACCAGTGCCCCAGCCAAGGCTTTCCCAGCTGGTTCAAGCACGCCTCGTCAGCGCCACAACTCTCTGCTCCGTCAGAGGCTTTCCTTCGCACGTCCTGGTGTTCCTGTCTGGTTCTACCAGACGCGTTCCTGTCTGGTTCTACCAAGCTGTGACGCGTTTCCAGTCCAGCCTGGCCCTGTCTCCCGCTGAAGGTCCTCCCGGGTTACGGCGAGGGCGGACGGGCGCCAAGCCCCTCGCTGCCGCGGGACCTGCAGAGCGGCGCTGCCTCCCGGCGCCCTGGGGTGCCGGCACCACGGGCCTCCCTTACCGGCCAGATGCCGCCGTGCCTACGCGTGCCCACAGGCGGCCGGGCCGGGCGGCCCTCACCCCCTGCTCCCGTGCGTCAGAGGGGGCCGGGCCTGGCGCTCGGCGCCCGGGAGGCCCCTAGGAACAGCGCAGGATCGCCGATTCGTCGCTGTCACGCCTCCTCCCGCGCCAAGGCGGAGCGGCGCTCGGTGAGAGACGGCGGGGAGGAGGGGGGGTTGGCGGGCGGCGGCCCTGCGTTCTCGCCGCCGTGGGGGCTCCTGGCTTGGCCGCTGGGGAGGCGCGAGCAACGCCTGGAGGCGACGGGCTGGGAGGAGGTGCCCGCCAGCGGCGCGGCGAGAGGGGGGGGGCCGGCCGGAAGGGGGGGGGGCCCCGCGCCGCCTGCGGGGCGCGCGCCGGCCGGCGGGGACCGTTATCCTTCGCCCGCCTCGTGCCTCCTGTCAGGGGCGGCGGCGCTCGGCCGTCCCGGTCACCCGTACAGATTACCCGTCCCGGTCACCCGTCCCGGTTACCGGCGACCGGCCCTGCGGCGGGGGCGGCGGAGCGTGTCCGGCCGGAGGGCCGAGCCGGGTGGGAAGTGCCCACGGCGGGACGATGCTCGAGCGAGATGAAGCGTCTGTGGCTGACGTGAGGCCTCTAACAGATAACAGTAGTATTTTTGATTAGAGTCTGCGTCTACTTAATTGCAGTTAAGCTGCTCTGAAGCAGTTTGCCCAGAGAGTCTCTGTGCAGCTGTAACACTAATGCCTTGTGCTTTGCGTTCAGAATACACCTGGTCAAATATTTAATATCAGTGAGCCATAAATACCAAACCTAGTTGTAATGGAGCTTGCAATTCTAATGCATTGAATTTTGCAACTCTTCCACAATAATGCCGGTGCTTTTCTTTTAGGACCAACAGAAATGAGTGTTCTTAAGGTATTTAACAGTAAACGATAGTCAGCAAGCTTATGTAAACACTGCAGATCAAGGTGAGGCAGGGAAACGCATCTGCTGAATTTCAAACCCGGTTCTGTCTATGGAAAGCACAGCCGGGGGGGAGTTGGTGCTTGCTCTGCGGCTTCCCACCACCATCTGCAAAACTACTGGCAGTCCTCCGGCAGACTGCTTGATAAGTAATATTTCAAGCGCTTTAATGCCCTTCAGTTGAAAGCATTTACAAAAGTAAAGCATAGTACTGTTAATAATACATACAATATATAAAATGAAAAAACAATACTGTATTTATCAACTGGATTGAGCTCTGATCAACCCGGTCTGGTCTCATAGCTGACCCTGCTTTGAGCTGGAGATCAGACTGCAGACCTCCTGAGGTCCCTTCCATCCAGAGTGATTCTGTGACTGTATAATTAACACACCGTAATTTCATGCTGCAAACTTCTGTTCAGCTATAGCTTACGGAAATCTACAAAACTAGCCTCATTTCAACAGGTTGACTCGATTCCCTAGGTTTTTACTTTGATTACTATCAGAAAATGAAGGACATCTTCCCTTAATGGATTTTTCACAGACTGATTCATTGAAGGGGAAAGAAAAAGATCGACATCACTCCTTTGTCTTCACGTAGTACAGAATCTGGCTGTGCTGCTCTTCATTCACCGTGCGGCAGCACTGGTGTTTTCAGTTTTCGGGTTTACTTGCTTATTTATTTTTTCAGTTTACTTGCTTTTGCTCCCTCTACTGGCAGTCCGATTCTGCAGCGAAGTATTATACGGTTTGCAAGTATGTGAGACGTCTGTGTTACTGATATTTTCGGCATGGGCGCTTTGTTTGCTATGTAGCGTTTTATGGACCGAGCTGGCATTCTGAATGTAATCGTACAGTGTTTGGATGACATCTGCATACTGATATCTGATATTTGGATTCTTTTACTGTATATTTTTCTTCTCAGTAGTGCTGGTTGTTTGAATGAAGAAAATGTCTTATACAACTCTATATGCCACTTTACAGTAGAAAATAATCTAATGTCCAGATTCGGTAGCTTCATTTTGAAATGAACAAGGTAAAAAACAGGCATGGTGTGTGCTCTGGAAGAAAATAGAGGGCATGAGAGATGGAAATCTGTGTGTAATTTTTACTCTGGGAATTGTTTTGAAAAGCACTTCTCCACGCTTTTTAGCACAGTATCCTTGTGACCTGCCCCTTCCACCACCAGCCCCCATATTTAGTAGCATTTCTGTGAGGCTTTTAGGGAGGGCTCTGTGGCTGGGAAGCGTTTCATTAATAATTTGTCCTGTCTGCATAAGTTATATGGAGTATAGAAGACATTTTATTATTTATTTTTAACTAAACTACTACATTTTAAAGAAACTATTGTAGTAACTTCGTCTTGTTTTTGAATGATTCCTATTCATATTTTTATTAATTTACAAGTAAACTAGTTTTTTTCTTGTTGTAAAAATATCCTGCGATCAAGAAATCTAACTCTGTCTATTCTGGCTTGGATGTGTCATTTTATAAAGATTCTGCAGATGGAAATTACGTTGGTGCATGCACTGGAATAGACGCCAGTTTCTACTATCAGATAAATAGTCTGGTTTTGGTTAATTGATGTAAAGACTCATTTTTAAGCATTAGAATTACAATATTAGAATCGTAACATACTATGGAGCAGATCTGTTGACTAAGTATGTTAAACCTTTTCTGATCCTGTTGACCGTTTCAGAATACTGTGAGTTTCTTTTTGCAAAGAAACGCTTAACTACTGACCCACATATGTTCTTACATTCTAAAGAGACAATTTTTTTGTCGCTCTATCACGTAGTATATTGGGCTATGTTATGTTTCGTGTTTGCATACCTTTTATTTCTCAGTACTATTTCTCTGCAAGCTCAGCCATAACAACATACTATGTCATTGGAACAGTAAGAACTAAACCAGTCATCACTAATTGGTTTATATGGGAGATTTAATGCTGAAGATTCTGGTTTTCCAAAATTAAATTTTGAAGCATTGTCTTCACTGGGGAAAATAGCTATTATGACTACTCTTCTGTAATAAATTGTTTAGTTGTAGCTATGTTGGATTATAGATGTATGTCAGTGAGATTTCTGGGATTGTGAAGACAAATTTAGTAATGATAAAAAAAAAAAAAAGGTTGAACTTTCCTTTTTGGACACCTCTTCTGATTGTAATACTGATACATTACTTTTACACAAGCTTGAAACCTCAGCACAATATTACATGTTTATGTGTATGTCTTTATAAAGAAAAAAGGTAAGTTTAGTAGCAGTAATAGGGTTTTGATCCTGAAAATATCTGTGTGGATAGATTTATGCTTTCTTTGTAAGAATGCAATTTGGCTGCACTAGAATATACTTGGTAGTACAAATGAAGGGTTTCAAATTAGTAATAGCTTGAAAACTACTTTAGCTACTGGGGTTTTTTTCCAAATTATTGGTCTCTGTGGAGCAGTAAAAGTGATCACAAAGCAATGAGAAAGAAATAAATCTACAATAAAACCTGCATGATTTTTGCCCAAGCTTTTGAGCTCTATGCTGGCACAGTTGTATGATAAAAAGTGGATTTTTTTTGCTCTTTGTAAGCAATAAAAATAATTTCACAACTGCAATGAATGCACTTCTTATGGTACATTTTAATTATATGCATCTAATGATGGCATAGCTCATCATTTCAAAAATTGTTTCAATGGCATTTATGACTTGGTGTAAACACTTATATGTCATAGGATTCTTTGAAAGAACTGGAACTTTGAGAGATGTCAGGTTTGCCGTGTTTAGAAAAGTGATCATTAAACAATAGGTGCTAGTTATCAAGAGCAGATTGTAGAGCATGCTTAGGCTACCAATATTATAGTCAACAGATATACTTAAAAAGGAGGTATTACTGGATGTCATTTAAAAAGGCATATTTTAGCCTTGAAAGTTTCCAGACCACTGAACTGGAGAATCTAGGCTATGTCATGATTCACAGGCATTTAAAATATGAATCAGTCTCTTCTGCATCTCAAAAGTGAAAGTTATAAGGGAAACCACCTTTTCTATAAATGGATTTACCAGCACAGGTCTTCAGAATTGTAACATCATACTGTAAGCAAATTAGGAATCTTAGGAGCAAAAAATCTTTTAGTCAGCAAATTTTCTCTCTCATGATTTATTTTTAAAGGTCAGAAGGTGACCGTTACAGTCAAAAAATAGTAATTCGTACAGGAAAACCTTCCCAGATGAGACACAACCCTGTCCTAAACCTCTGAGTTTGCAGCCTAAGTTTCCCAGAGCTGCTGGGTGACTGCTGGGCATATGGTAAAGCTGAGCAAGAACTATTTGGAAAGAAACATAGACTAATGTTTTGCCTTTTTTTTTAGTTATTCCATAATTTTTCAGTAGAAGCTGCATTTCTTTGATTTAGGGGAAGAAAGTATCCTACTTTAAAACATACCAGATAGGAATCTTAGGACAGCCTTTTCGCACTCAGACAGCTGGAGCAGCTGTAGATTCCCCACTGAAACAAAAATGCTACAATTCAAGATTTAGAAAGGTAAAAAGTGTGACCAGAGCATTAAATAGAAGGGCCATATGATACCAAAATTAAGCTCTGTGTTTATTATAAAGAAAATCCTAGTTGTAGAGGGGAAAAAAATGAACTTGTTCCACCACTTTCTTTTTTCCTCAGGAGAAAACACAGAATATATCCTAGGTAATAAATCTGTTTTATGGCTCACATGAGAGAGGGTGGAGAAACTCCCATTATTTTCTTCCCAGAAATTGAAATGCACATGAGCTAACATGGGAGACACTGGGATTTTCATCCAACAAATGCACAGCTGGCTTCTGCTTTTATTATTTTTCTAAGCCTAATAATTTTTCATTTGATTAGCTGGTGGCTGACAAAACTATCACTTGCTCAGTGTTTTGTATATTTAGTAGAGTAGGTGCGATGCAAAAAAGATACTGTAATACATACCCAGAAGCACAGCTAAACTTGTTCAGTTGATGAGAAATCTCTGCTTGCCTCTCTTTAAAATGCAAGTTTTTATTATCAGGATTTGAGTTTGAATATCATAGAAAGTAACTTCTTGACAACTAGAAACAGGAGAATTGTGTAAACATTTGAGGATTTTTTTTTAATTTTACATTGTAGAATTGCATGATGCTTACATATATAAATAAATTGTCAGAAGTTACTTGCAGTCTACAGTGCCAATTTTGCCATGAGAAAGAGATGAGACTATGTGAGAGGAAAAAAGTCCTAGGTAGTGTTAGGAGGTGGGAGTAGAGCTGCAAACAAGATGTCAAGGATTTTAAGTGTACGCAGGGTGAGCTGTGGAGAAGACCCGTGGATACACTTAAAGTGAAAAAAACCCACCTAAAACAATGAGACAAAGTGATAAAGTAAGCAGAGACATAAATGTGAGAGAACAAGAGCCATCTAGGACCAACGTTGCTCAGAGCCATGTCTGTGCAGACCTCTGCAAAGCCATGGATTCTCAATTTGGAATCAGGAGGGAGAATGGCCTATCACAAAACAACTTCTTGTGCCTTCTGCAGCATAAATAAAACATATTGAAGAACCCAGTATCCTGGTCTGTTTTGCATTGACCATTAATACCAGGGACAAAGCAGATTGGTTTCTTCTGTATTGACTCTCCTGGTGTTTAAAGTGCTAAGCTATGCCAAAGCTTGCTATCTTTGTTGTCCTGGGCAAAGCAATGCTAACACCTTTGCTAAGTAAGCAGCAGAGGAAGAAGAATGCAGTTTGAATTCTAGGATCCCAGGTTAGTAGGTCTGCGTTGTCCAAGTGTTTAGTGTGTTTCTAACTGTTATTTTCAAAAATTCCAAAACAACTTAATGTGTTCTGGAGGCAGAAGAGACTGTGGGCTATGTGCTTCCACTTGAATATTGTGTGATGTCATTTCTAGTTTTAATCTGTAGTCATTTATAAATGGTAGATGTTCAAAACCATGTAAGAAATTTTTAAGTGAAATGACCTTGAAGCTACAGGTTCATTACAAAGCCAAACCTCTACCTAATTTGAGGTCAGTTTTATGTCCTTTTATACAGTGGCTGGCTGGGGAAGGAATGATTTTGTGAAGATTAGTAGAATCTATGGACTATGTATGTACGTTCTGGCCTGGCTCCACTGCACTCACTAAATAATTGTTGACAAGTTCAAGCTCTGTAACTAGAAGGTTATGACTTTGCTAAATGCCATGAGCCAATATATTTTCACAGATAAGGAAAATTAGTTTAATGGAAAAATGACACTACCGAAGTGGCAGTAGATCAACACGGGATCTCTCTTTTGGGTCTATCTCTCTTAGAGACTCTATGTCTATGATACTGGGTGTATAGGACTGTTGCCTGGGACATGGGAGTGCATGAGCCTGTATCAGTGATGGCTGGTTTCGACTGGCTGTTGCCCAGTGCAAAGGCCCTTGTAGCAGTCTCTCCAGAGGAGGTATAATCAGTGCAGCCAACTTCACTGTCTGCCTTTTTCCTCAGTCTGCCTTGTTAGAATTTGCATCTCTGGCCTGCCAGTATTTAGCTATTTGCTCTAATAAATTTTGTCTTCTGCGATGGGCCTGTTCGACCTTCTGAAGCTGTACTTTGAATTCTTGCACCTGTGTTAGACCCTTTGATTCTTTTGTCCTCTGACATATGAGATGATGCCATGTTTGTTCCCAGCTGGGCAAACATGTCACTGTGTGACTGGGGGGGATGTGTTCCTGGCATGCAGCTGAGGACACTGCTGGTTAGTAGAGGCCTTCGAGCAAAAGTGGCTTGCTGTGGTGGCACACACTTTTCCTGCAGCACAGCATCGTGGCCTTTCTTTCGCATTCCAATCCCTTGTCCCAGGTGCAGAGGGCTCTCCACCCAGCTTGCAGTAGGTTGCAGAGAGGGAGAGTCCATAGTGCTGTGCCACACGAACGGGAGATACACAATCTTAACTGCAGAAAGATCTCTAGCCTGGTACTGTTATATGGTACTTATGCCCTTTGCATGAGATTTGCCAGGTCTGCTGTTGGTAACAGTTTGACCTTATCAAACATTGGGAACATGTGAACATTCAGGACTTCTTAAATTTTACTTGGTTTTTTTCTTCTAGTTGTGTGTTTAAGCCCCCCACCTTTCACTTCAACAATTGTGGGTGTTGGTTACTTCCTCCTGTGTTTGTGTAAGAAAAGCTTTTTATAGTCCGTTTTTCCAGTTGGCGTATGTACTTCCTCTGTTGAAGCTTAACACATCATTCTTCCCACTCCCTCCACTGAAGCTAATGGAAGACCTTCAAGTTTTTTAATTTATAACAAAAATGGAGCTGTGGGGTTGGGAATGGTCATTTTTCCTGCTTTGAAGTGTGTTCTTCGACAAGTTGTGTTTTGTTCTTGGTAAAGGAGAAGCATGAAAGGAAGCAAAGAAAAAAATCAGCTGTATTTAGTTTACAGAATATTTAGTTTGAACTGGACATTTCCAGCTCAGTTTATGTTTGGCTGAAAATCTACCTAGAAAAACAAAAGTTTGTCAGACTACTTTCTACTTTATGACAAAAAAATTCTTAATGTAATGACAAATGTGAAGAATTTTTCAGTGTCATCCATCCCAACTTCTGCAAGGATCACAGATGAGGTGAAGGCAGTCTAGGAGTTCCACATCCACCCATCATTTTGCCCTGTACAGATGAGTCTGGTACACTGGCAGCACTTCAGCCTTACAGATTTGGAGCTGTGCTGAAGGTCTTTCCTTTAAGCAACATCAGTTACACCAAGAAGGAAGGAAGGTGGCACGGCCACTTCCCCCTCATTGGCTGACAGGTTCCCTGGTCAGGACAGCATGCACAGCATCCTGCTTAAGCATCTGGTTTGCCACAGTTTTGCTCCTGCTTGCTGGATGTTTTTATCACCATTTGTCCAGGACTGTTATTTAGCCCCAAAATAGAATTAGTAATATCTAACATTGCAGTCTTTTTTCCCCCCTGTATGACAGTTTATTGAGAATACCTATTGGGAATATCTGTTATTTCCTATGTTTTGGATGATATTTCTCAATAAAGGTTATGTTTTGGAACTAATTTTTCAATTAAAATTATTTTTTTAATATCATCTTCCAAGGTTTTCCAACACTAATGAATGCAGCCCTGGTCCTTCAGTGGATAGGCATGTGCAGACATGGCCACTGTGGACTGAACTACCTCACTGCTTCAAATCTTTAATATTTTTAGTCTCTATGTAAGCCTTTGTTTTTTCCAAGTGACTAGTGTTAAGGTGACATGGCAACTCTAACCCTGTCAGAGCAGGAATTCACTCTTCTCTTTTCCCACATACTAGCTCCACCGTAAACTTGCAGCAAAAAAATTGGTCTGAGGGACACAGAGCTTAATTGCAACACTGGGCCTGAGAATCCTTGCACCTTATGTCTCGCTGTGGGATGTCTAAGGTCCTGATAGGTCATTTTTTAGATCCTTTTGTATTCTGTGATTACCCTGTGAAAATAACATTTTAAAGGCACTTGCTTATTTTATTGCTGCACTGCTAAATAATTGAAATCGGCACTTAGCATTTAATTATAGTGATTTTATACCATAAATATTGTATAGTGCCTGATGATGTAATTGGGCATTTTTATAATAACCCCCTATTTTTAAAATAAGGGGGAAATCTCTGAAATTTGTGCCTTCATGCTTGTGCCCATTAAATGTGGTTATCATTATCTAGTGAGGATGTATGTTCTTCCTAACTAGGAATCTCTTCTCTTTCATGCTGATACTATCTCCGTGCTAGATTATTCCTGTCCCTAGTAGCACCTCGGGGCAGGAGTAGGAAGTAAATGTGTCCCATATGGCTGCTTTAGACAGCAGTTTTGGGTGTGAGGAGGTGGGAAAGGGGAGGCAATGGGGTGGAGAGACAGTGGGGTCTTCGTGTCTCATCCTTCCCTCACTGTCATATAAGTAGGGCAAGCAGAGGGGGAGCGGGGCTACGGCTTTTTTGTACTGTCAAGCTAGTTAGGAGTAACACGGGAGTATGCTGTCTTCGGGACGGGTGAAATGATTTGTTCTCCTGTTCGAGAGGAAGGGAGCCAGGGAGGAGCTGTGCCTCTGAGTCACCCGTTCCTCCTGGAGTGCCTCCTGGGGTGGTGCCGCTGCATGCAGCCCAGTGCAAGACTGAGCCTGAAGGCCTGAACTAGCTGATTGCAAATATTTTACAGAAGTCTTATTTTCTGGTAATTACTTTAATATGATTCAGTGTTTTCTCTTTTGTCTGATCTTGTTGTTGAGCCTTCATGCCCGATCCTTCCCCCACTGTCATGGTAGCAGGGCAAGCATTCCCATACCATCTGTACCATTCCTGCTGTGTTTTGCCTCTTGGTTTCAGTGGCTGTGAGTAGGTACATTTTGAAGGGTTGTTGCTGTTTAATACAGTGGACCGAGAGTGTGTCCTTGCAGAAAAATGGCTGATCCTGGACCTGTTGTTGTGAGGCCTTTGAAATTACTAAGCTGGTTGAACTAGTAGGGGTAGAGCAGTTCAGAGAATTGGGGTCCAGGTACTGTTTGCCAGTTCACATTCCTAGTGATTCCTGAAATTAGAGCTCCCACAGAAACCTGGAACTTTGCTTCTGAAGCAAGTTTTGTGTGTGAACTGAGTCCAAAGCACCCAGTGTTCAACAGATATATGAAGAATGGCTAGGATTTAGGTTCCAGTGGGTCAGCAACAGTATTTACTAGAGACTAGTAATAACAGTGAACAGACTCATTCCATTCCCGTATCTCTAGGGTTTTAAAAATCCAGCAGAACCAGCAAAATACCTAAAGCCCAGCCACTGAAATCCAGCCAAGTTTTGTAAAGATTACAATGGTAGCTTCAATTAAATATAAATTGTGCACTTTAAATGTACTATTTATTTAGAAGGCATTATTTTGCCAAACCATAAATGTACCAATAACTAAACCAAGAAACAAGATTAAGAAATCTAACTTTATAAGGTTTAGAAAAAACCTTTCAGATATTTTTAATGCTTTTGTTTAACCATGTGATTCATATTTAATACTAGTTGGACCTAATTCATACATACATATCTTTATAGCAGTCTGTACACTTCTCATAAGCAATTGACTGGTCTGTGTTACCACATTTGTTCAACATGGGTGGGGGGAGAGGTGTAGAGTACAACTCACTTGCATAATCTTTTACATATAGTAGAAAAAGTGTCTCACATTATACCTACAAGAAATACACAGGTGCTCATAATTCATATTATCCCATAAAATTTAGAAGAGCATTCAGAGACTGCAAATGAAGGTAATTTATGTATAAAACCTCATCCATGAAGAATTTATTGCCATAGTAGGTATAATATACTTTGGCACAGACTTCTTCCCTGAAACTAGTACTTGCAGACTTGAAAAAGGAGCATACCAAAGACCTTGCAGGTTAAACTATAATCTGGTTTTATACAAAACACATTATTATGAAGACTCTTGTGTCTGAGAGAGCAAAGCCAGTTGCTAAGTTAATGTTCCCTAGCTGTTGCAGATGTGTGTGAAAATCTTCACTATGTGAGTAGTCTCTTTAAAATCAGTGTTAGTTTAGTGGTGCTACCTTTGTGTAATTATTGATGTATGTAAGTATTTTGGGCCTTAGTGGGAACTGAGGAAATGGCAGAAGTACATTTACATAACATGTTCTAGTGTGTAGTATCTAAAAGTGAATATTCTGCTCTGCAGAGGCAGTTTGCTAGCAATTTCATGAAATCCAGATCTCATTTACTCCTGCAAGGACTGCACTGGGAACACAGGGCCTCATCTTCATCTCTGCATTTGGGCAGAAACGCCAGATAAAGGCTATGGGGAATCCAACCATCTCATTGCCATTCTGAGACAGGCATTTCTGTGTGACCACAGGGAGATGTGGCTCCTGTGTCCTGGTAGATTCTTGCTGGTAGACTTGGGCATGTGGTGGCAGAAGCAAGGCCAAGGCAGAGCTGTGGTTACATTGCAGCAGTGTGCGCAGTCTTGGGAAGGAAGATTTCAGTGCTGTCTCCTCAGTACTTGTGTGGCTCATGCAGCTGGAACAAAGATATATTTCCTTTTGTTCCTTCTGCTGGGATCTGATTTGTTTTTTCTTTTGAGATTACATTGTGCACATATGCTTTTATAATTACTGCCTCTTTTTGACCCAGACACTTTTACTTCCATGAAATTAATGACATGAAATGAAAATCAAGGGGAAAAGGCAACCTGTGGCTACTCCAACATTTTCGTGTAGTACAAAGTAACCTTAAAAAAAGGAAGGATCTGATTTACTGTAAAATATGCCACTTAAATGCACGGAACTGGGAAGGGAGAGAAACAGCTGCTAGCATGATGTATTAGAGGGATTTTGGCCCAAGTCAGCAAGAGAAGCTACAGGACTTATTGCTATAAAACTGGACGAAAGCTCTCAAGCATTGATGTGGAGTGGATGGGACCTTTAAAATTCTTCCCCAAAAGATGCACAGTGGTGTAAGGAAGCAGTCTGCTAGGCTTGGATGGACAGAGAACATTATCAGTTCCTCTGGGATTTTAACTAGTAATTCCAGGAAGTCTAGGTGTTTCAGGAAGTGCTATTAAAACATTATGCTATTTCTTCCGGATGTAGATCCTTGGACAGTACACTTACACTTAGCCTTTTCTCTGTTGGCTTGCCCTGCAGCAGAAATCCTAAACTATTGAGAGCAAAGATAACTTCCTTTGCCAGGTGTATTGGCTGGAATTGTATTTGTTGCAGAAAGAAGTAACTTCTCTCTTGAAAGTGACATGATTTTTGAGGTCAGTGAAGATTTATCTCATCAAGGATGTAATTTTGCTACTAAGGAAAACCTCAGTGGGCTCATATCTGAAGTACTATGTTCAGTTCTCTGCTTTTCCAGATGGATTTAGTGGAGTTAGAGTTGGTGCAGAAAATGCCAACTGAAATGATCGGGGGAATAGAACAACTGTCATATGAGGAGAGGTTGAACAGGCTGGTACTCTTTAGTTTAAAGAAAGACAGATATTTATCATTGAGATTTCCAAAATCATGAAAGTGATGAAAAAGCTGAATGTGAAACTGTTGCCTTCTAAATCCTGCAATGCAAGACTAGACAGCATTCAGTGAAGGTAGTAGTAGGTCAGGTTTAAAACAAATAAAAGAAAATACTCCTTCATTTTCTGAAACTTCAGGTAGTGAATTTTTTGCCACAGGAGGTAATGAAAGCAATGGAAAGGGGTTCAAAAGGGATTAGACAATTGCATAGACAGGAGGACTACAAATGGACAATGAAATTACGTGCCCTGTAACTTCATTAATACAGCAATTGTGCAGCATGGAGGACTATGGGGGAGCAATGGACTGCAAAAGCAGTCAGACCTCTGTCTTTTCCCTAAATAGCATCTCTAAGTAGCATGCCACTGCTGGAAACAGGATACTAGGCTAGATGGACCACTCACCTGACCCTGCAGGGCATTTTTTTCTGCAGTACTAAAACCATACAATGTTTTCCGTTGAAAGTTCTTGTTGTTAGTACACTGAATTCTCATAAGGATAATCAAGAAAGAATTGGTAGAAGTGTGTTAATACTGCATTGTTGATACTTGAAATATTAATGTATTTTGAAGTCTAGATCCATTGATAGTCAAATGCCTGCCTGTTACTGTGCATGTTACTAACATGGCATTTATTGGAAAATGTACAACTTGGAAAATGAATTGTCAGTTTGTGTGTTTATTTTTCTTGGCAGTGAGTTTTAGTTATCTCTGAATTGAAAAGCCATCCAGGTGCAGTGAAGCTGTATGGTGCCACGAGTACTCTAGCAGGAAGGTATGCAGGAAGCTGAATCAGAGTAGTTTCTTCATGCGCCAATACTGTGTGCTACTGAGATGTCTTTGTGCTAGTTCCAAGTAGGCCAAGTTGAGAGAATGAGACAGAAGAGGGACTTTGGGCCAACCACATCCATGGATCAAGGGCCCAGAACCTGGGATATGGTCCCTGTTCCAGGCACTGGGCTTTAGTGACACCACAGAGCTGCAGTGACATCCCTGCCGGTTGGAGCATCCTCCCCCTGCACCCTGTTCAGTGACTGCCCAACTCCTGATCACTCAGTCAAACCCTAAGTATTTAAGTTACTGCTTCTTCTATAGTAGCTGGCTTTTTTATTATTTATATCTTTTTTTATTATTATTCATTTAGATATTTTTTATTATCAACATCTGTAGCATTTAGAGGAGACCTGCGAAAAGGAAAAAAAAAAATCACTAATTCACTTTATTAAAGGACAAAGAAGTTATTGAAAATGTTTTCTTGGGGAAAAAAAAAGTCTTTTGTATGCTTTATTCTTTGAAATGTTTAAGAATATAAAAAAAAAATTCTTGCTTTTAATTCAAGGACGTGAGCTTTGTTCATTCACATGAAGACTTTTGAATATTTGTGTAGCTCCTCTGCTGTGGGCACAAGGTTTTAGCAGAGATACTTACACATGCCATAAACTGTACCAGTGCAGCTCAGGTTGTTCACTGTGTCTGAGGAAACTGGTGGTGCTCTGCTGCTGGTCCTGAGAAATCCAGTGTAAACAAATCCTCACCAGTGGTCTCAGATGTGCTATTGGGAAGCATGTTTGGCTTTTAATCAAAAGAAATTGAGTGCTTGGTTCTTAAGAGTGTCTTTTTTTTTCTCTTGTTTCAGTTAGGTAAATGTTAACGCAAATGAAGAGCTTAAAACTGTCTGACTGAAGCCTCAGCTAATTGAGCTTTGGTTCCATGAGTTTCCATGTCATCGTCCTTTTTGTTTTCCAGTTTTCTGGGGAAGTACTTCAGCTATAGAGCCCAAATAAACAAAAGAAACCTTTAAAATCTTCTTCACACTTAAACACATTTACGTATGTTTTTAGTTACTATTTACTTCTTGCAAATTTATCTTGACCTGAAAAAAAGTTTCAGATATATTGTTTTCTTAACAAAGATTTGACCCTCATCTTTATAGACACTATTTTTTCCTATCAGCATTTAGTTCAAAGGAACACTTCTAAGAACGCAGGCAAAAAAACAGTTCTATTGTATAAAATAGAGATGTGTGTTTTATATCACAGGAGTTTAGAGAACAATGCAAAGGTCAATTGTGTTGCTTGCTCTCCTGTCACATGATGTGGGTGTGTGTATGAATGCATCCCTGGAATTCCACTGTGGGATCTGCATCTTTGAAGCTGATGCTAAAATTACTGCCGAGGCTCTTCCAGAGGCGGATACTGATAGAAGATTCAATGAAATCGAAGGTCGCCAGTCTGGTAGGCGTTGAAAGATACCTGGCTATGATACTATTTCTGATTTAATAATGCGAATGGGAGGCTAGCCCTTTGTAATAATTAGGACTAATTACTGAAGAGGTGTTGACAGATGGGCTAAGAGGAAACAAACTGCCTTTATCCAGTGGCTTAGAGTCAGATTACTAGTCTTGTGTTATCTGTTTCTCAGAAAGTAGAAGCTTCAATCATTCACTAAGTCTTCAAAGGGGAAAGGGATCCTAACAATATACAGGATTTGGGATGAAGCTATGAAATACGCCTTTGACTCAAAATGGCTAAATTAATCTCCTTTCCGTAAATTATCATACTTTTAAAGTTTGAGTTACAGATGGAGAATCTGATTGTACTACTGAAAAATACGTGAAATCAACATTGATGACTGTCCTGTCATTATTTGTTGTTGCTGCTCCTGCTCATGGATTAGTCTAAACTCAGTTCCTTGCTGTTAATTGTATTAATATGAATTCTTTGATTCCCTCTTATGCCATGCTTGCAATGCACCTGAAATGGAGACAAGAGAAAATATTTAGTACTCATGTTCAGTGTTTGTTTTATGCAGATGTCATTTCTGCTCAAAAAGTGGACCAAACTTAATTACAGTTATTTACCTTTTTAGGAGACAGATCATGCATTTTTCAGAAGAACACAAACTACAGTATAATTGCATTTACTGAGAAATTATTGATGCAGGATTTCCTTAAAGAGTATTTCTTCTTTTCTTTTGGATATAGTGTCCATCCAGTACATCTGCATGAAGAAAGTAGGTACGATTGTCCAATATGAATGGAGTTAGCAGAGACATTCAGGGGTTAATGCTTTGTCACTAAAATGAGCACTCTGTGACTTACTTTAGGCAAATAATTAAAAAGTCTAGCAACCCTCCATCTTCTCAAATGACATCTTTTATGTCCATTTCTTCCCACTCTCCACCATATATAGGTCCTGTTTTCTGAGAAGCATGAGATAAATATGGTTGCATTCAATAGCATTTATAAGAAGAGGTAGCTTTCAATTATTTATTCTCTTTTAACAGAAGAGGCCTTTTAATTAATGCTTAAATATTTATAACAGTTTTATTGTGCTGTAAAATCGGTTATACTTTGATCTAGATTTTCTGGTTTGAGATAATAGGGTTGGTAAAAGTTTTCCTAATGAATTTGGTCAGAACATGACATAATCTGATTATCTGATGAAAGATTGACACTTCAGTTCCTGCAAGCATAAAAGTGTGGTACAATAGGGGGCTGTTCAGCACACATTCAAAGGCTGGGAGTTCAAGTTCATGTACTCCAGAATTGTTCAAAGTTTCAAATGAAGATGGTGAAACAGTTTTGCATTTTTCACTACATTTTTGGTCAGTAGTTTATCATGGATGAGAGGAGTGAAGCTTGAAGTTACATGTGTAAACTCTGTAACTCTATTCTGTAACTTTGGTTTTATTTCTTTCCATTTGCTAAATAGTAGTTAGCATTACTCCGTAAAACATGGAGAGACTGACTGATCAGAACATCACAGACATAGGAAAGAGTCAGTACCAGAAACTGGGAATTAAGCATCATCAGTATTCAACTGCTGTTAAATGTAGGACCAGCTTTTTATTAATATCCCTCACATTTTTAAGTTTTAACTGTTTAACATATGATTACTCTTATCTCAGAGCCTTGGAGATGGGCATATTTAACTAATGCATCCTATGTGCTTATGCAAAATGGATATGGACTTACATGATCAAACTGGCAATAAAGAACAATTGTGGGTTTGTATCTAAAGTGCAAGCTTAGCCTAAACTGTTAAAATAAACATTTTTTTAAAATTTGATATTCAGATAATATTTGCCTTGTAAATGTCATTCCTGCTTGCACTGGAATTATAGTGATCCTTATTTGATTTCTTGGACTAATTTGCTCTGCAATAACTTGGCTTATCCAAATACTTATGGTGTATTGGATGGGAATCCTAATAGAAAAATGACACATACTGTTAGTAATTAAGCTTGAATTTGGGGTCTATTTCATAGCATAATGTAACTGACTCATATATTTAAAAGTTATATACATCATGCTAAGTCTTCCCTTTGTTTAAATACTGAAGGGGTTCTTGGAGAAAGTAAAATCTATGTGCCAAATGGTATGGTTTTTACTGAAACAGAGTTGCTTCTGGTCTTGCAAGTTCACCTGAATAAGGATTTAAAAGTTTAGGCAAATGAATTGATGCATATTGCTTTATTTCTTAAAATACTATGTGGCACGGGAATCTCACTGGCCCTGGGAAGGGACTGCCAGTGCCTGGAGGCAGTGAGTTGGAGTCCTAACCCCAGTTCTAGTGACAGTGCCATCTTGGGAGGTCACTGACTGTCCCTGCCGTGCTTTCTCCATCTACAAAGAATGACCCATAATACTGCTGGTCTCAGAGATGCGCTTTGCTTTACACAGAAGCAGAAACCTAAAGAGAAAATGCTTTATGAAATACTGCTGTAATGAATGAATCCTGCAAACCCTTCCTCGTTTGAGCAGCCTCCTCAATATCATCTAGCATGATACAACATGAGCTGGACAGAAATAGGAATTACCTGTGATTATTTAATATTCTTTCCATGTTTATGTCAATTTATCCCATTTGCAATTTGCAATTTCAAAGTACATTTTTTAACTGTTATGAAACAAATGTTGAGAACATAAACATGGGGAGGTAGGAAACAGGTACAATATTCTGATATAAATGTATCTCCCACTATGGCAATGCTGGTAAAGTACTTAGCCTGTTCAATTAAGTGCAGAACCTTTTTTTCCTCTTTTAACTAGTATGTATTTTGTGAACATACTTTGTACTTGTCTTTAATTCTACGAAATGTAAACTGCGTGATTAAAGTAAAAGGAAGTACTTTGGAAAACAATGTCAGAGCTCAACTTGCAGGGCATTTTAATTTAATTGCCTGCCTCTGCAACGCATCTCGCTCTTGGTAAGGCATATGTAATAGGGGGTTATTTCATGAGCAGGAGAAAGCATACTGCCAGGAAGCAACAGAAGTTTTAAAAGTACATGAAAAGTAGATTGCTTCATTGTGTCTTCGTAAGAGTCACTGCTCAGTATCTCCTCCCATCAAATGTGAATTTCAGGGACATTCATAGTCAAAGAAACACAAGGACTTCTGACTGTAAATGAGAGTCATTTTTACTTCAAGTGTGGCCAAAGCAAAGCAAAATACAACGCTCCTAATTCTGTGTAGTAAAATATTTGTATATGTTTCTTTTACCGGAGTTTAATCCAAATTAATACTTATAGAGTAAGAAAATAATTTATATACTTTTGGGTTAGTTGAATCTCAGGTAACTTGCTACAAAATTAAACTGCAGTGTCTTGTAAAACTTACCGAGATACTGAAATGAATGTAATTTTAAGATAAGTATGAAAATAGGTTTTGATGTCTTTCTCCTTCATTGTTGACTGTATCAGGCCAGATCCTGAGCAGATCTCAATGTCAACAGAACCAACTCCACTTCTAGCAGCTCTGGACATGGTCCTGTACCTCAGGAATCAATTGATAGGTCATTGTGTGATGTACTTTGGAAGTGTAAGCTATATGTTATGGTTTTATTACATGATATCATGTTACATATACATTTCGTTAATACTAAAAACTCTCAAGTTGTATTTCACACTTGGAAGAAAAAAGTATAGAAGACAAAATGTCATCCGATTTGTACTGTGTTTCATGTTCCTATGCCCAGTGGGAGGAAAAGAAAAGTAATAGAACAGACAAATAAATAAACGTGGTGTTGAAACTGGCATGACAGTTTCTGCCTTTGCGCAACGGAACTGCAATCAATTTATTGTCTTCATTGGTCAAATGCCAAAATAACAGTATAATATTATACAAGAGTAGATTAATTAAAGTGTAATAAAAATAGTAATAAAATATGTGTTTAGAATTAATTAGTTTTCAAATAAAGTGATATTTTAATTGCTCAGAGTTACAGAATCCTTAATTGCAGACATATAATTCTGGCCCAAATAACTTCAGTTGCTGTAACAACTTGATATATTTCTTCTCTGTCAATTCTTTTTAATAGTTTGTTACTAAACAAGATTATTGCAGGAAATGTCTGCTAAAATGTCTGGAAGATGTTTAATTAAGCCCATGCTATCTGAGGACGTTATTAGCTCTTGGAACCAAAAGATTTGTAGCTGATGCTGCACTGTGCAGCACCCCTAATTAAGGAGGATGGGCAGACAGAGCCCCGTGGCTGACAGATTGCTATGCATGGCTGAACTAGAGGCTACTCAAAACAATCTTTTGACGGTCCTTGGCTTATCAATTTTCTGCTAGATTACAATGATTTATCAAGTGTACAAACTTAAAGTCATTTTAGGTCTGATGGTATGGTATAGAGACAGTTGTATAAATACTTCTTTTCACTTGTGCATTTTCATATTCTTCTGTTTTTCAAAGTGATTAGGTTTTCTTTTTTTTTTTTTTAAATTAATTTTATGGAGAGTGTGTTGCAGAGCTGAAGTACTATGGGCTTTTATGCCTGTTTTATTTCTCCAAAGGCGGCTGTCTGTAGTTATATCCTCGTACTTTACCAAGCAATTAATGGTTTCAGGAAGTAAACCAGATGGGTGTCTTTTCCCTCATCTGCAAAACAAACCTGTTTATGAAACACTAGAATTTCATCTGTTTCAGCTGTATTTCATGCTGTATTTTAGACTCCCTTAGTAAAAGCGAGTGCAATGATATGTTAGGCAGGGGCTCTCATGTTTTCAGACCCCATGTTTTTGGCATAAACGTATCTGTGATATTTGGCTGTCTCCAAAATGTTTACTTCAGTAAGATTTGCAATGCCCAAAATGTTTAACTGTGTTAAAAAAGGTCAAGCAGCTGATAGCTGAAGGCGAATATGTCAGAGTGAAAGACTGAAAAAAAATTATCAGTCCGACACAGTGGGAGTATTAGAATGATTAATGTTTATATTAATTTATGGCTTTTACATATTGATTAATAGCTTTTTGTTTCAGTGACCAAAATGTGTAAGTGGCAATGAGATCCATATGCTAACTCAGTGTCTTTCAAATAATTACAGTCATTCTTAGTTTTGTTCCCATGCTGAATCTATGTTTTCATATAGAAAATAATTATTGTACAGTGACTTTTTTAAAAATTGCAGATGGAAGTATTTGAAAGTGAACCTCGAGACACAAGCCTGGATTTCAGTATTCCTGAAGGTCACACACTTGACATTTATGTACATTTTTCTTGCAAACTTCATTACATAAAATCAAAATATATTGTGGTTTAGCCTCATTCAGTTAGGGGATGCTTAGAGACAAAAAAGGTGCTAACACTGTGAGGAGCCATTACCTGAGTGGAAATCATTAAAAATGTGTTGCATTGCATGACGGTTATTAGTCATTTTCTTTTCTGCTCCCATAAGATTTCTTGGCATATCACCAATTGCTGATAAGCCATTTTGTTTGCTATCTGTCCATTGACTATTACAGTTAAAATGTGGAAACTTCCATCATGAATTGTCTAAATGTCAGGAGAGCAGGTAATTTGGGGGAGCTCCTGAGAGAGGATGAACTCCTAACTTCCCTTGAAGTCAATGGGAAATGGAGGCTCTCAGCACTTCTCAAAATGAGACTTCTGAAGTGTTTTTCTGAGCAGGCAGTCATTGTTAAGTCATTAGAAATGATTTGGTGAGTATTTAGAATGAAAGCTCTGACAGCATTTAGCGTTCCCAAGCTGTAAAAGGAAGGACTCTTGTCAGTTGTGATGTTGCCTGTGTGGCAACAGTTTTATGGTATCAGTTAATAAAGGACTGGATAGCTACGTCATAGAAATCACTGCATTCTCTCTGACATTGATGTGTCTTTAACTAGCAAGTTTTGCAAGCAAGAGAATTCTATCTAGAAATCTATCTGCAGTATCTAGATACTGTATTTCCCAGTGCAAGCCCAAGCACACTAACAAACGCTTCCAGTCCACCTTTGTGATTTTTTCTTTTTTTGTAATTTCTTTTTTTTAGTTTTGAAGTCACATACAAATATACATCACTGTGCTTAACCTCTACTTTGGTAGTCATAGGTAGGTAGTAAGTAATATGAAAAGCAACAAATTTAATAAAAATCACTTGATTGTCCTTACTCCTCAAAATTAAGAGTACTTTATTAGTACATTTTACCAGTTAAATCAGAAATTTCTGCTAATTCTAGTTTCTGCTTGATATCAGTTTCCTGATTTAAAGATTTCTACTGATTTCTAATTTCCACTTGAAATAAATTATTTTTTAAATTAGCTTTAAAGAAACCCTAGAAGTATAATACAGTTTATAACTTAATTTAGCACCAAAGATAGCAAAGGGAGCTTTAAACTGAAAGCTGCAGTGTTAGTTGACTGATGAGTGAATTTTTATATATTCTGGGGCTCTGACCTTTGCAACTATTTGTGTAGGACTCCCACATCTCTTGATCTGTGCAGGCAGTTGCTGTACAAGCTTCTGCTGATTTTACTTTTACTAGTGCATGTTTCTGTCTTTGCCCACAGCAGACGTATCGTGTTTCGGGGGACTGGGGTAAGAATGTGAAAAGCAGGCTGCCCGGCTTTTAATTTTGGATTTTAACCTAAGTGGCTGTTTCATTCTTCCCTAAGTGTTGTGTATGTGTTAGCTTGTTACAGGACACAAGGTATTTCTTTGTACAGTCAGTTACTTTTCACCTCAGGTGCAAAGAGTTTTCTTCAGATGATTGTCTAGCAACATCCCTTTCCGTTGCCGACTTCCCTGTTTCAGTGTGTGCTGTCATTTTTTGATTTGTACATGCAAAATGAAAAGCCGGGCTTAAAAATTTGTCACAACATGTCTGAAGAATTGTTTACCAAACCATATACCATATACATTTCAGAACTTTTGTAGTCAATAACCTGTAAAAATTCACTTTTGCAGTCAGATGAGGTGAACTTTAACTCGTTCAACTTGTGCAGATTTGTCTGGCATCTCCCAATTATCTATGGAAATGCTACTCATTAAATGTGTTCTTGTAGTCCTAAACGCTTGTTCTCCGCTTCCTAGAATTGCCACGTAACCAGGCAGCATTTTGTGTCAAACAGGGACATCTATGATGTTTCCAAGTCCTGCTGTGTTCTGGCATAGTTCAGTGAGGGGAATCAGGTGCTGTTGGGACCCTCCTGATCTACCTTGCTACACCAGCAAGGCGACAGTTGGCTGCACGAGAGGGGCCATGGTATAAACAAAATTGTTTGCATTGCACTATTAATTTGAGGAAGTCTTTTATTTCCACCGACTTCCTCTGCAGTCACAGCTAGTGACCCACTTCGAAAACACACTCGTGCAGTAGAGCTACGCTGTACAACATGGCAGAGCGTCGCAAACCTTTGGAGTGAGTGCAGGTAGGCACAGAATTGCAGGCTAAAAATGGGCTTTTGTATGAATGAAAAAGAAACAATTTATTCACGTCTTTCTCAACTCATTCTGTGCTCAAATTTTTCCTTTGGGAGGGTGGCACCTGGTAGACTAGGAATTTTCAAAAAATAACAGGATTTCATATATCTGTTTGTGAGCACACCTGGATGTGTTGAATATTTTGCAGTAGTAATTATGTCTGCACACCTGCTGGTTTCAGTCCCAAATCAGTTTGCCAGACATGCCTAGAGAGATTTATTTCTCCTATACCTGAAAAAGCTCTTTTACCACTGAGTTTTTACTACTCTAAATAAGCCTAAAGAAAAAAGAAGAGGATTTTTTCTTGTCTTTGCTTGAGCCCTTGGTATCTCAGACTGAACTGTGGAGTTTGTAGGGGGAGGAGGGTGTTGGGATGATATTTTAATAGCAATTTGTTTTTGCCTCAACGTGTGATAGAAATACAAGTGACAGGAGTGGGAACAGGGGAGTTGCTGAATTCTGCTGGAATTTTTCCTGTGGGAATCTGTTAATGTTTTTAATTCTCTGAGAGATTTTTCTAAGGTAATCCTTTTGACATTTACATATTTTAAATGACTCTCATTAAATAAAAGCTTAACTTTCTTATATCAAATGCTGAAGTGATGATACTGGAATACCACTGCATAGAAATTCAAATGGTTTGAAGATTATTCTAATTGCAACCTAAATAAAGTAAGTTTTCTGAGGGATATTAATAGTGAATTGTTCTTTAAAATAACATAATTTTGAAGGAAATTCAATTGCTCTGGCATTTAGTAGAAGCATTTTTTTAGACAAAACCCTTTTCAATACCTGATGGATGGTGGTTTCCTAATTGAAACACTAATTTGAACAGCTGGGGCTTCCATTCCTCACTCGAGTAGCAAATATAATCTATGCAGGAGCCCAAGGGTTTGCAGTGCACCTTGTGAAAAACACTTTTAGTTGTCTGTATCGTACTGGAGTGTAGCTCAGCCCCAGAAGGAGGATGCTGTTACCAGCACAGAGAAGGGCTCGAAGAAATAAAAATTGGAACTTCTTTTAAAAAAACAGAGTGTGATGATGAGGTGTTGCATCTCTTACTAGCGATACCCTCTTACAAGCAAATAATGCCATAAGCAAAAAGATTTGTATCTTTTAACGTCCTTTCACAGGAGGAAGGAGTCATAGCATGAGGATATTTTAGGGAAAAACAGAAAAATCTCTAGTCCTGAGATGCTTTCAAATGAACTTTTTTCTGTAGGTTGCACTTCGCTTGTTCAAGCCCTTGAGCCAGATTTTGCTCTCAGACCAGCCTAAATACTAAGCAAATTCATTTAATTAAATTTGCTGCAGATATCCCCAGTTAACAAGAACAGATTGGTATCCCTGAGGCTAGATGGAGTTAACAAGAAAATAAATGTTGTGCTAATTAGAGAACTCATTTTCAGACACCTGGGGTGAAACTTTAAGAAGTCCTAGAGATTGAGGATTGAAAATTCATTTGAAAGTGAGTCTTAGGCTTCTAAATCACTTAGGCACCTTTGCAAAATTTACCCAGGGGCTTTAAACCATCGCACAGTCATCATATTTAGCATGTTTGTAGCTGGCTGCTTAGCAAAGCATGGTATAACCATTATCTGTTAGTATGCCACAATGTATTCCATTATCCCTGTCGGTAAAGTAGTGATGTTGAGCTACCTGGTGAGTTGGAGGTAAGCTAAGTGTCATTTTTTGAGGATGCTTATGTGTCAACAGGAACAGATGGATGCTTTCTTGGAGTTTTTAAGGCACCGATACACTGAATTTCCATCTATTTGTGACCCCATGGGACTTTCTGTTGATTTAGGTACCTAAGAACTTTTAATTAAATCTTGGTCTAAGCTCATGGGTGAAGAAGACAGCACAGATACAATTTTATAGTTCAGCACTTGCTGGAAGAAAAATGAGATGCTTAATACTGTCACACTGCCATTCATCTGCTGAGTCATGATAGGCAGTAATAGGGAGTCATCTCATATGCCCAATAAAACATAACATAGGTTTAATATTAAGCCAAATTTTCAGATTCACATATCTGATTAGCAAAAAAGCAAGCGAAGAACCAGGTTCCAAGGAGCAAAAAGTCACTTCATTTGCTTACAGCTTGGAAGTACGTTTTCAGTTGTTGGGTCTTTTTCCCTGTAGCCAGTCTGAGGATTTCTCTGAAATATTGTCCTTGTAAAGACATGCATTAGTAGCATCTGTTTCATGCCAGGTAAAACCCTTCCCACAGCCACGCACACACTTGCTGTCTGTCAGCAAAAACTTCTGTGTCAGTAATTAGAAAAATGCTATTAAAAACCTGCCTTGTAATCCCAGATTGCCTCTGGGTTGACTCAGTTCTATTTTGTCTTCCTTGCTCAGTGCAGTAACCCAGAATCATTCCACCGTGACGAGGGACCCCGCTCCTCTGACAAGCCACCTAGCCGCTGTTTTATTTACGTGGGTCTCCAAAGTGTCATTCTGAGGGCAACAGCGTAGAGCTGTAGTGCCCACAGAGGTGACCTTTGGTGACAAAATCCTTCGTCTACGGGGTTGGTAACACAGGTGAAGCATGTTACAGATGGGCATTTGGGAGCTGGATCTCACCGTGGGGGCAGACCTGCACATCATGCAATCATCTGAAAATTTACTCCAGCCTGTCTAGATCATCAGACATCACCAAACAGATGAGTCAGGACACTAAAACATGGAGGTTATCCACTGAGCTCATTATTTTCATACCTAATTACATAGTGTTATTGAGGGAGAACTGCACATTACGCTGAAGAATCCTGTTTCATCACTAGTCCTAAAAGATAATTGTGTTTAATTAGGACCTATGGATACCATGGTGATTACTGATCTATAAACACTCAAGATAGACGTGCAAATGAGGTACAACAGCAAGTGCATCCATTAAAACAATTCAAAAGCTGATATTGAGGCGAGATGACAAAAGTTGAGCTGTTTTAATTTACCAGGTAACTTCTAACTGTAGCGCTCCGTTCTGATTCTCTGCAATTCCTCTGCTGTGACCCAGCAGGCAGAAAACCACCTGCTGATCTTCCCTTACTGGAATTAGAAAACTTCTTGTTTAATCCTGTCTAATATATGCATGAATGGGAAAGAGTGATGAGAGCTGACATCTGTAGTGGCAAAAGCTGTCCTGTTCTGTGCGAGGTCAGGTCAAAAAGGAAGAAGGACAAACACAAGCATGGCTAGTAATGTCACGGATAAAGCAGTAAGAACTTTTCTTGGTGAAAAGGTTTCTTGTAATGCATGTTATAACGCATTTTCCAATGAATTCCAAATTGTACTTATGGTCGAAGACACTGGTGGTTACCTTGTCCCAGCACGGGTCTGGAGGGTCATTTGCAGCAAGTCAGAACTTGTCCTTCTTTGGTGCTTGTGCACAACTGCCTGCAAAGGTGTTAATGTGAGTGGAAATACTTGGCAAAGGTGCCAGATCAGTAAGAGTGTGCCTAATCAGATCACGCAAACTATCCCTGTGAGTTCATAATAAATCCTTCACGTTTCCCATGTTAGACAGGGCAAGGTGCTTCCCCGTGTACCTGTCCTGTTCTTTGCTGACTCAGGCCACATTTGAACCAATGACGACACAAAGCTGAAATTTTGGGGGGAATATGAACCCCCTGGAATAAAATGTTTATCACAGTAGTCACTAAGTTAGTGTGAAATACTGCAGTTCTTTTTTCAAGTAACGGTGCTTGGAACAAAAATTCAAACACTCGGGATTCTTGTGTAAAAATGATCATAGCTCTAATCTCACCTTGAAATTCTTTTCAGCTGCTATGTTCGCTGCAGTGCTTTTCCGTAAGTGGTTGTGAGTGGAAAGCACAGAAATAGTGTTTTTATGGGGAGGAAGGGCAAAGACTTGCCAAGGGGCTAAGTGGAATGATAAACTGCTTGCCCACTGAAATTACAGGTATCCAGTTTCTTGCATTTTGTAGCTCTTCCTTTTTGCAGCAGGGAGAACAGCCGAACAATTTTGTATTTACAAGTGCTCAAGAGTTGCATACATGTGGCCAGCTCAGCACTTACCTTGCTTAAAAAGGAATGCTGCAAAAAGCAGATTTGACAGCTGCTTATCAGTTAATGTAAGAGGAAATTCTTTATAAGGAACTGTACAGCAAACAGAAATAACATCCAATAATGGTAATTCAGTGAGGAAAGTAACCAGGGAAAGCAAATGTCCTGATCAGAATATATTTAAAGTTGTAATTTCACTTTAGGCTGCCTTACCCTCTGTGATATCTGTGTCTTCGTCTCACCTCCCAGTTCATTGCTTGATGGCTCTGCCACCTCCGGATCCGCAGTTTGTTCTCAGAGGTACCAGTGCTGCAGTCCACACTCTGCATTTTTCCTGTGCCGGCCAAGAACCCGATGTCCCCGTTCTTTTCTCTGGGTAAGTAAACCAGGATTTCTGGCTGAGTTGAGCATACAGATATTTCCTTTTAAAATAAAGTGTGTTATTTAGATAAATTGTGTCTGGGGAAAACGACAAAACGCATGATTGATGAATGATGGGTGCGTGATCTTTGTACATACAGCTTCAGTTTGGGGGAAAAAAAAAAAAAGGAAAAGTATCAGACTGTGTGCAGCGGTCACCCTAAAAGCATCTGTTCTTACTGCCAGGTCTGAGAATGGGTTCATCCATGTCTGGAACCTGAAAACACACCGAGTGGACACAGCACTGGATGGCCACGGAAGAAAATCTGTCTACTGCGTGGAGACAATGGGTGGTAAAACCAGGCTCCTCAGGTTAGCAAAGCAAACCCAGGGACAATATTCTTGTTTCTGTGAGGTACAGGATTGAAATAATAAAAAAAAGGAATCTCTTATTTCTGGAGTCCCTTGAAAGTCTCTCCAACACATATGGAAATGAAGAGAAGTACAAAAATACAGAAAAACTGTAGAACAAAAAGTGGAAAAAATTATACAGTTAATTTCTTTATGATGTATACGTAATGCCATCACAACTTGGGGTCCATAGTCTATTACTGCATTAAGATCAGGTGAGGTTTTTGAGCAAAGGAATTACACTTGGATTTGAAGTTAGGAAACACTTCATAGCTGGTTCTCGGGGAAGATCAAAACTGATGGAGTTTATAAATAGAGGGGAGAGGGAGAAAAGGTAAGGAAGGAAGAGTCAGAGATGGAGAATGGAAGACTGAAAATGAGCAAGAATGCTGAGCTGAACGCTGTTGCAAAATACCTTCTGTTCTTGTTCAGCAAGGGAAGGTCGGGAAGATTTGTGTACTTTGGATTAGACAGGTGATCTAGAGTAGATGCCAAAGTGTCTGAATGACTTGGAGGTGTTCTGACATGTTTATCTAGAGAAGACATCTCTCATAATATACAGTGGAACTCATTAGCATTTATATTTGTTATCTGCTTAAGTACAATTATCAACACTCTCCCCCATAAAATCACATTGAATGAGCATTGTTTGTATAATTACAGAGTTTTTCCATGCCTCTATTTTTGCTGTATATTTGTAACAGTTCACATAGCAGTGCAATTTTAGGACAGCAGTTACCTGTATTTTTTGTTTCTCTGTTCTAAACCCGAATCACAACAATTTCTTGCAGTACCACATTGTTTGTATGCCCAGTGCTATAAATGTTTTGACAGTTTGTCACTCAGCTGAACAGCAGGCGGGAGTTCCTGTACTGATGTTGAAGTCCCAACAGTCTGTAGATTTGCAAAACCTCCGTTTTGGTTTCGTACTTCCATCAGGTGATACTGCTAATTAAAATAAGAAATGGATAAGGGCTTTGTGATGACTCCTTGTCCCAGGTGATAACGTGAGGGCATGTATCCTGTGCTCTGCAGTCTGTGGATTGGAAGCTTCTCCACAGCGGTACTTTGTCCCAGAGCCAGTGAGATCACGTAAATATGCAGCAGTTGACGCTGTGCCCTTTGCCAGGCCTCCTTGGTCTCACTGTCTGGGACCCACGCACGGGCTTTTCTGTGGGATGCAGAGGAGCGCAGAGGAGTCCCTGCCTGAGCTGCACTAGTGCGTCGGCAGTGCAGCCACCGGTTCTCTGGTTTTGGGTGTTTTAACCACAGCATTTCATTGTTTATTCCTGCTACTCCCTGCACCGCCAGTCCCTCTCCTGTTCTGTCTCCACACACACGCAGTCGTAACAGCCTTCTGTGCCCTCCCTCTGGCTGTGGGAAGTTGACCACTGAATAGCTGTAGCTTTTTATTTATCTTCAATGTGGTCTTTGTTGTCTTGCTATTTGTCTTTCAGCTGTCAACACACCTGACATTTCTATTTCATTGCTAGGGTGAAAGAGTATTAAATGTGTTACTCTCTGGATACTTTTGTTTCCTTTTAAATTAGATCTGAACAATGGCAAAATGTAAGTATTTTTATTATGAAAATGTTCAAATACTCATGAGACTTCATAAATATGTACACCCATATAAATAGCATAACTGTGTGTGATCAAGCCTCTCTCCACAAGGGAACGTGGCTGCAGCGTACCCCACAGACTCTCGGGCCCTCCCTCCTCCCTGTACCTTTGGAACCTATTGGCCAGTTTTGCACTCAGTGGAAGGGTGGTGGTCTCGGTGGTACCGAGCTCCCACACATTTCAGGGAAGACCCAAGCAGTGCCCCCAGAAGCTCATTCCTTCACTGTATGTTAAAGACCGAACTTTGAGACATTAACCTGCAGGAAGCCAGGCTTCCTCAGACCCGCTGCTCGTGGATAACTTGTCTTACTGTAACAGTCAGGGTCGTGACCAGAGGATCTGCTTGTGGGACTTAGCAGAGGGACGGACTTCAGTGACAGATTCTGTCTTCACGGAGAATGTGGGATTCTGCAGATGCTCTCTGTTAAAGGTGGCACAGGGACGCTGGCTAATGGCCACGGCAGCCAAAGCCCTGGAGGAGGTAGGACGTATCTCTTTCTCTGGTGCTTGGGAGATGGCTTTTGGTTTTGAAATGAGGTCGTTCAGAAGGCAAAACATCATTGCTCTGAAATTCTCTGCTCAAGAGAGGCCAGCACGAGGAACCTTTGGGGGTTCTAATCGCTAATTTTACCTGCCAGAAAGACGACTGAATTGTATAACTCATGCTCTAGTAACAAGGATACCACCCCAAGATTTGTCTGACATTTAAGTATTTGCAGCTGCTGCTGGTCTTTCATGTGCAGGAGTTTTGAAAACTACTCTGGTGCTGCTGAATACTGTTAAAGGGGAACAAGAGTCCTTCTGGGGAACTAATGGTCAGAAGGTCTGTCATCAGGTGGAGGTACTCGTCTTCCATCTGAAGCTGAAAGTCGTGTTTGGTGAGAGAAGGGGAGGTGCAGGTGATTTGTAACTCGATAGCTGGTCTTTCACCCCAGGCTAATTCTTTAACTGGTACTTTGGCTGGAAATAGCTGAATTACTGTTAGCGGCCAGAGGTTTGCTCAGTGTGAGATAATGGCAGGGTCCCTTTCAGCTCCTACTGGGTAAGTCCACTCCTAATACCCATTATCACAGCAATCACTGACTGACAGCCGTGTTGGCAATTTCCACTTCTGCTTTGTAGTAATCCTATTTTTGTTTTCTTTGAAGGACTATTTGAGGACATCACACAAAAATAAATTATTTCAAATACTTGACATCAAAATAGCAAAAATATGAAAAAAGTGGCATAAATATGAAAAGAACAACCATAGCTAATTGCAAATTGTTCGTGAGCATAAAAGGTCACATGCTTTTCTGGACTATAGTATGGGTTATCTTGAAACTGAAAGTTGGATGTTCTATATATGAAGTAGTAAGTGGAAATGGTGTCTGTATTGCAAGAAAATGTGAACTTTTTATTATTCAGAAGTTAAGCACATATTTAAGTATTTTGTTGGCTCACAACCAGAATGTTCAGTCTAGTACAGAACTGAGTAAGCCTGTAGACACAGCCACTGTACCAGTAAACACAACCATTCTACATCCCGTATGTTGTTCTGATCAACCAAAGAACTCCCTCCATTTTACAGCAGTGCTCAGTAAAATTTAAGTTAAACAAAATTGACAAGTGCGTTCTTGTGTCAGCTGGAGAAGAGGTTTTGTGTCAGGCAAAGAGTACACACGCATTCTGGTAGTGAAGAATTAAATAATCATCTGATCCAAAGAGAAGACGTTTACCCCGATGTCTCTTACAACTCATCTCTGCTTTATTTTCATTTGTTTGTCTGGGCCCTGCAAACTGATAATGATTTGCTGTCTCCTGAGGTAAAAGAGTTCCACTTGGTGTATGAACCTTCACATTAGAACTGTGTCAGGTTTCAATAAATTCACATAAGCTCCCATAATATATAGCGCTTCCAAATAGGCAGCACTGTGTGAGACACAGTACATTTGCAGCTTATGATTAAAATTAAGACTTAATAAGTGTTTATGCTTGGCTGGTGCCCAAAAAAAGAGTAATTTTGTCTTAAAGCAGGTTCAGTCCATAAATAATGAGATCTGAACAGGCATTTATTTGTTCATGATTGCATTTAAATCACCAATTATGAGTTACATGCACTTTTCTTGCCAATTTGCCAGAAACATGTTAAAAGCTTTATTAATGTGAAAAAGAAAAAGGGTGTGTTTCCTTGTGGCCAGTTTTAGCCACCCAGGAACACTATTAACCTCAGGCAAAGGCAAATCTTTCTCCTATTAAGCAAAACCAATATAAACACAGAACTTCAAGTTTTAGGTTACAGTTGTCAAAATATATGAAATAGTATTTATTTCTAAGGCTCAGTTGCCTCTAATGCAGGCAGTCTCTGGAACTGTCAGTCTCGCATAGGCAGCTCATGCCTGCCTGCTTCTGCAAAAGGCTTTTCTCATCTTTGTGTTTTTCTTTGTCCTTTGTAAGCCCAGTTGTACCCTTGTACCAGTTCATCCATTTTTAGTCAAGGTAAAGTGAAGGAGATTTGGGTTTATTTTTTTTCTTCCTTATTGCCTAGAAGTTGTGGTTTCAGTCTTGCCTAGGAGGCAATGCCCTTTGGACAGCCGGTGATGAAAGACGCAAGATGAGAACAGGTCATCTTCATATTTATAGCCCATTTTCTGCAATAGCTAACTCAGCCATTATGCTGATAGCAAGAAAGTTACCAAGAGAAAAGCATCTTTTGTTAGGGGTGTAGCTCCGAAGAACCAGAATTCCCAGATGACCGAACTTTGCTCTGTTCATAGTTTTGGTCTACGTATCGGATGGCTCTTTGCTGTAGTCTCCATTCCTCAAACCTGGAGAACAGTTTCCTGCTCCACTGCTAAGTGGCTTTAGAAAGTGTTCTGTATATTGTGTTCAGTACATTGTCGACTTGCGGTCCTAGCGTGCAGCTGGCTTTTGGCAGGCCAGCTGACAACCTCTAGAAATAGGAAGATGTTCTGGCAAGCTTTGAACTAAAGGTATGGGATTGGAAAGCCATCGCAGCTGCCGTGGCCTTGACTGATGGCTCCCAGAGGAGCCATATTTGTGTAATACCTCATCTCAGATGCTTAAGGAAATTCTCATGACTGGGGCTGTCCAACAGCACTGCTGGGCTTTTGTACATTCTGAAATAGCCTGGAATGGCTGGTGATGCTGGAGTTATCCGATGTTTGAAGTCCTTTAATTTTACGAGATAATGCAGACCATTGTTTAATTAAAAGATCACCTTAGTGTTTAAGTATGCATTTGAGAAACAGCGATGTTCCTGGCAGCAAGTTTTTGATACCTAAGAACTTCTATTTTTCCACAGTTTCCAGCTTGAGAATCAGCCCAGAGTGAGGCACTTCCGTGTCAGTCGAGAGACTCAAAACCTTCCAGTACCAAACTGCAGAGGCAGACTCCCCTGATCTTGCCTGACATCATCCTGAGGTGGAAATGAGCAGAGGAAAGACTTGCCCCATGCTAAGAAAAAAAATAATAGTAATCAGACCCATAATTCATGACCATCAGTGTAAGCAACAGTGGAAGATGCTATGTAGACAGAGAGCAGGTGTTTAACACAATATTGTCTGACCTTGCTTTGAACAGGGTCAGACAATATTGTGTTAAAAATACCTGTATGCCGTCACTGCTCCAGCCTGCATCAGCAGATAGTTCTGGGTTTACCTTCTGTTAGTGCAGCCAGCCAGTAAATAAAAAATGCACCTTAGAGATACACATTGCCTGTATTTCCACACAAGCTCTGTGTTACCATGACAGAACAGAGGAGGCAATGCAAGTGTCCACAAGCGAATATAACAGAAAAATTAGTAACAGAGATGGAAAAAGGGGAAAGGGAGAGGAAGCAGGGAAGTGTTTTCAGATTAAGCCGTCTACAGTATTACCTAGCGTATGCACAGCATCATCTACTGTGCGGAGAGGAGACAGATCAAACAGAAGAGTGGAAGAGGAGGATGTGTTCATTCTAGCAGTTTTGTCTGGTCTTTCCTAAAACAATGTGTTTATTTAGATAACTGCAGATTCCCCTACAGCTCCCACTTAACATGCATTCCTCAGTTTCCTCCAGACAGTTTTTACTGGAAGAGCTTATACTAGCCGTAATCACCTTAGAAGACTTGTGTTTTTAAGAGCAGAATTTTGACCTGGAGCCTGATCAAATACTCTTGTTTTCCTGATGTCAGGTTCAGGTTTTGGAGCTGCCATCCAAGACATCAGTCTGTACCTTGAAGCCAGAGGTGGGTGCCAAGTTGGGCATGCCCATGTGTCTGAAATTATGGCAGGTAAGGCAAGAGCGCCTGCTAATTGTGAAATGTTTTCCCTGTGATTCATTTTATATGAAGCACATGAATCTTTCTTCACTTGGATTTTGATTTATTATCAAACCAATCAAGTAATTATACTATTAACGGGGGGAAAGATTTGTGAACATCCCTAATGTAACTTTCAGAGCTTTCCAAGCTTTAATGGAAGATTTGCAAATGCTCAGAGAAAGCTTTGTATCCTTAGGATAGATACGGTTTTTGCATCAATCAAGAGGAAAACGAGTGACTTACCAAAGCCAGTTGTTTGATATGGTTTCTCGCTGCATTAAGAATGATGAGAAATGATCGGGTTACTTAAAAACAGTGATTTTAATGGCAGGTTACATTCACTTCAGTGCCCTCAGGACACGGAAGCACTCTATGAACATTTCTATTCCAGACATACAATAGGAACAAAGTATTTATGGTTGTATTGACTGTAGACAAAGAGGTAAATAAAAGCAGTTAATGAAAAACCCCCATTTGCAGAGTATTCAGCAAATAACGTTCATGGGGTGCCACTAGTGAAAGACAAGTAATACAATAAGGTGGCAGCAGAGGAAGGAGGTTAGGTGATTGGTTCTGCATCTCTAAAGAGTTGGTGGCAAAGCTGATTCCCACCCCCAACCACATGTGGTTATAGGTCTGCGGTACCGTCCGAGCTGATTTCAAGTACGTTATTCCTGCAAGTTCATCTGAACATTTGAAGTTCAGTGAAGTATTGGTTTAAGTTGAAAAAATTGTCAATCAGCTGTCAATTTGAGGCCTTAGTGTCTTCACTGAAGGTCCTGAACCAACTGAAGTCTAGAGGAATTCAGTTGCTGACTTCAGACAAAAGTAGGAGAGGCCACAGTTCAAGTCCCATGGTGTAATTAAAAACTAGGGAAAAAAAATAGGAGGAAAATGAAATAGACTGATTAGGCTTTTATTAAACAGTTTCTCCTAAAAATGCAATCAGTGTTCAGTACTCAATGAAATGAATGGGGCTTTCTGTCTCGTGGACATATTTTAATAAGATGAACATAACTGAGGAAATGTTCAGCGTTGAAAATTTTGTTGCCTGTATAAAAAGTCCTCTGTCTTGCCCTATTTTCTACATGCATTAATATTGCTATTCCTCCAGGAAGCAGAGCAGGTGCAGAGTCTTAATTTTATGTAGGTTGTTGCCAGTGGGGATAAAGCAGGGGACTGGGAACTGGGAGAGGTAAATTATTCCATGCAAATTCTGGCTTTGGGAAGTCACCACAACTTCCTAGACTGCAGCAGGCAAGGATAGATAATCCCTTACAGCCTCACAGCTGTATTTGCTCTTTTACAAATGTGTGCAACTCGGTTTAAAGGCATGGGGGAGGAGGATACTCTTAAGGGCAAATAATTATATGTGGTGTACCAAAGCGATGCTCTGCTTTCTGTTTTGTGGTTTCGCTGGAAGTGGCTCGCTGAGTAACCCTGTAACCATAAAAGCAGAAGAACACAAGCTAACCCAGCTGCACCCCTTCCTGAATAGAGGCCGTCCAGGATTTCTTTGTACGTTGCTGCATTGGGCAATATAGACATACCCAGGAGATGAGCACTCCCCAGCCCATCGCTTATGGGCAGCCTGTTGCCTAAGAGACTGTGTGATGTTGCTTATGGCACAGTAAATTAACAAGTTGAAACAGAAGCTGACATGGAGAGAGCCACATAATGGGCTGAAGGAAGTATGCTCAGGGTTGTCCAACAAGAGATTGGGGGCTGCAGCCGTGTATCATCATATTTTTCTGCATGCCAATAAAAAAGATCCACGGATCAGGGAAACAACGCGCCTCACCAGCAGCAGTGTGAATTAGAAACTTTACTACAGAGACAGAAATTGAGGCTTAGGTTAGGCTCGTAGATTAAGCCTCACTGGCTTCTCCTAAGCAGCTAAAAAGCTGGCAGCGCTTTATTGTGTTGTTTGAAACTTTTTTCCCCCCTCATTTTACTAGGTCTGTCTTAAATGCAATAGTTCATTCAATGGTTTTTCTCCTTATGAAGGTTCATATTCTTAAATACATTGTCCCTTCAGCTTCACACCTTCCTGCTATTACTAATCGGGTGGGGTAGGATTTGCAGGCGTAAGGATAGTCTTCCCTTAAATTTTTTGCACTCTTTGGGGAAGGCATCGTGTTGCGTAATGGTGCAAACAAAATAATTCAACAGGAATAATACATGTAGAAACTGGAAACCCAGAGTTATTACTTTATATAAACTATAGCAATTATTCTTGTTGAGTTGACAGCAGATCACCTTTTCTTCCTTCCTTGACAATTATCCAAATGCAACAACAAAATGTTCTGCTTAGGAAGAACAATGATTTATAATATAATTTTTCCACTGAACAGAACATGAATGGTGAAGATGTTTCACCGGAAGTGTCCATTATTAGGAACCGAAATAAACAGGCTGTTGTGAACCACTGCTTCTGGTTGTCCAGGCATCAGACTGAGAGCTCACCTGATCTTCCAATAGCTGTTATTGTTTAAGTTCAAGTATACGTACTCATTGAAATACTACACTTCACATGGTTAGGGAAAGTCAGGAAGAAGAAGTGTGGGACACCTCCTTTTCATAGAAAACAATATTTTGGTTTTGAAATAGGCCGGTCTTAGATCTCACCTGCAAATCACTGGTTTTCAAATCTAAGCTAAGATACCCACATCACCAAAAAAAAAAAAAAAAAAAGCTTTTGCTTGGCATTTCCCATAATGCTGAGCACTCGCCTGTCGCTCTGATCTTAATGAGGGTTATGCATGCCTATGAAAATCTGGCCATCCCGTTTTGAGCAAGGCAGAGGAGCCGACCCTGCCCATCCGAATGCTGTTTCACTGGTTAGTGAAAGCTCTGCCTTCTGTCGAGCCCCAGGGCTCCTGAGGAGTCGTGTGCTCACAGAAGAGCAGTACAAGTAATCGGGGGGCAGGTTTATGCCCAAACTGGGGGCTTTACTTAAACTTAATTGAAGAACCTATGAAATACTTTGTTGTGCTTTTAATGTTTTACCCTTTATTAAATATAATCTGGAATGTTAGCTTCATTCAGGTTGGGTTTTTTTTAACTTTTCTCCTGATATTAAAAAACAGGTACTCTTCATTCCAACATACTTGATGAGTTAACATTAATTCACATATATTTGACATATATTTATTGCTCTGATGTTATACTATTTTAGCAAATGAAAAATTTCACAAAAAAAAGTCATGCACAGTTCTGGGTGTTATGAGACACCTTCTTTGCGGGCCTTTCTAGCCAGAGCGTACTCCCTAACTTTTCAAAAGGGATCTTAGGGCAAGGACTGAGGCTCTTGCAGGACCCCATGTGGGGGCAGACCTGTTCAGAAAGATGATGTAGGGGGTTGCCCCTTGGTTTCCTTCTTTTAAGGGGTAACTTTCTTCCCTGCTCAGTGAGATCCATTCCTCATTTAAACACTTCTTTAGGCTGAATAAACCTGAGAAAGAACATGAGGCTTTTACTCAGCAATCTTACTACCTAGACCACCCATCTCTTGTTAGTTTAACTCCCCCTAGAACAAATAATAATCAGTGGGAGAATAGCCTGGACCATTAATAGTGGCCACTGGCCACTGCAGGTTTGTATCATGACACTGACAGCCAGCGAGTTTGAAGAACCTCCTTCAACAATGTGATGCCAGTAAAGATTAATTTTTTAGAAATGTCCTTTACCTTTATTTTGAACTGAATACCAAGCAAATGAATCCTGTAGGATCAGGCGGTGTTTGGAAAGAGCTGAATAAGCTGTTGGATAAATTTCTTAGGGTGAGATGTCCCTGCATGAGGTGGTTGTAATCCCAATGTCTATTTTGGTGTTTCTTCTCCTGTTAAAGAAATCACTGGCATTAACAGATGCCTGTTTTTTAGTTGCTTTCCATTAGGGATTTGCATCTTCACTCATATAACCAGTTACTGCTCACGGGGTCATTAGTCTTTTGGCTGGAGCAATGATGAATATTTTCCTTAAGTGTGACATGTAATCCAGTAATGTTCCCTTCTTTGAGTTATTTCAGAGGCTTAAATAAATTAGGTGTCTGCCCAGGGTGCCATGCCCTTTGGCCTGTGACATCATTAATCAAAATAGCTTTCAATTGGTTACAGTGGGACTCGGGCGCCCGTTAACCCCTTGGTGACTCACACAGAGATTCCTGACGAGAGGTTCAGTGTTTACCTTTAAGCACTGTGGTGCACTTGGGTAAACGATCGGTGTGTGTAACCCTACACTTGGCAATGTGAAACTGGACTCATTAAGCATGGCGCTTCTTTCAGTGTCCATACGCGTTTGTATAGCTCGATAGTAACTCAGCTGCTCCAAGTATTTTTTTTTTAAGGAGCGCAAGCAAAGTTCAGGCCATGAAGTAAAATTTCTGAAAATTTCAAGCAGCCTTTTTTCAGACATTGTAGAGGGCAATAGTTTGGATTTTCACAGAGAAATTTTCTGTATGTGTGTATATATATATGTATATGTTAGATACATATTATATGTATATAAAACATGGACTTTTATATGTAGATATAAAAACGCAAACGTGTGTCAGCAGTTACCTAGTAATGCTCTTTGTAAGTGGATGGACTATCAAGATCTGACACTCAGACTTCTAAACTTTTCACTTTGACACCAGTCAGCATTTTCATTTATTTTCTTGGTGCTTGGACTGAAACCTACTTGGGGATGATAATTTTCCTTACAAACTATTTGCTTCTCAAACAATTTTACTTTTCCTTTGATCAGTTCAACTGTGGTTCACAACCTTTGCTTCTGGCTGGCTATGAAGATGGATCAGTGGTCCTTTGGAATTTGTCAATGGGAAGAGCGTTGAGCCAACTTGTTTGCCACCAGGAGCCAGTGATGAGCCTTGACTTTGACTCGGAGAAGACCAAGGGGATCTCAGGCTCATCTGAAAAGGTGCTTAGCATCTGGAGCCTCAATGAGCAACAGAACCTCCAGGTCAGGATCATTGGCCCTTTAGTGTCATTTATCCCACTTTGCACTAACAGTTTGATAGACTAAAAAAATATTTAGTCATGAAGAGGAGTTGTTGCAGATCTCTAGCTAATTAATCACAGACTGGTTAGAATGTCTGTGCTATGTGACTAGACTTAGCAAAAGATGGTGAGGATTTAAAAAAAAAAAAGAACAAAAACCTCTCTCACATGTTTCTGGTTTTACCAAAGTTGCAACAGGCACACAAGCCCAGCATTACTCAAGCCATTGCCTCTGTATCTTCATTTATCACGTTAGTAGTATCCAGCACTTGGAATGTCCTAAACGTTATAAATGAGTTATAAAAAATGAGAAACAAAGGATTGCTTTTCCAAAGGTTCTGCTTGAATGGATTGAGCTTTCTTTCCACTGCGGGAAAGACAGAAATATTCCATTAAATACTTCACAAACAAAAAGAGCAGGAGTAGCCCAGCTAGCACCAAGAGGACATGAGGTTTAGGCAACCAGCTTCCTTTGGCACCTTTAGAGCCCTGAACAGAGACAGGAAAAATAAGTTAATTGGATGTATCAGTTTGTGTCTGAGCTATGCATACCTAGAATGGCTGGTTTAGAAGGAGGTCTCAGTTCAGTCTATGCTAGTGAATGGCAATAAATATTGCTTAATCTAGACAACTTTAGCAAGTGTTCCAACAGTGCCAAGGGGTTAAGTAGGTTTTAACTAGGTGTGGAGATGAAGTGCATAAATAAAGGCTTGTGAAAATTAAAATGGCCCATGCATAGCCTCTCCACTGCTCAGTGCTTTAACCTTTTCTAAAGTGGCAGTCGGCCCCAGAACACGCAACGGAGAGGACCTGAACCAGCCCCTGTGTGCCCCCATGTCATCCTTGAGAAGAAAGCTGCTGGATACACCAAGTCATGGAAGAACAACCATTCTTCCAGCCTGTAGCTTTTGTGGTGATTTTTTAGGTAGTGTGGCAAGTTAATGCTGTTTTCTGACGGTGCTACAGGACTCATCACCTGGGGCACCACTGTGAAGGTATATAATCTGTTAGGCATCACCACACAATTAGCATTTGTGGAGACCCCATGCATGAAGACCCCAGTGTGTGTAGTGTAAATGCATCCAACTGAGATGAAGTTTGGAGGACACAGCGCTCACCAAGAACATCTGAACTTTAATAAGCAATACAACATGAAGTAAAAGAGGCAGTCTAGACTCTGAATAAGTAGCAAAGGCATTCTAAGCCAATGTGATAAAGAAGAATTTTAATAAGTCTGATACACAATTGTCATGGTTTGGGTTTTTTTGTCATGTTTTCCCTGCCCCAGCCTTTTGATCACTATTGGCACACATCTGCACCTGGTGTCCTCAGCTCAGGGAAGCAGAAGGAAGGTAAGCAGACAAGGCCCCGTAAGAAACTTGGTATTGAGACTAGTTCTCTAAGGCCAAGGTGTCAGGAAACTGACATCAGGACAGGCTTCTTAAAGCTTCTGGTGTTGGAGAGGAAGCTGTTCCTCCATATTAATTATAGCACAGCTTTTTCCAAAATGCAAAGAAAATATTGTTCACAGCACATTTCAGTTATGAGTTAACCATAATGCAGGGGCACACGTATGACTCATGGGAAAAATAAACAGTTGTTCACCTGAAATATTCCAGGTATTGTTTTCCACAGGGTATTCACATTCCCAGGAGATGTAGGATTAGTTACATCTTCAGCACATCACAGTGAGAGATAGTAGCTTTTCTCAGAAGTTTAAATGCCAAGTATTATAACCTATAAGTAATGTTTCTGTGCTTCATGCATAGTGTGAATGCCCTAATAAAATGCATCTTTCATATGAGCACTAGAGATTGTCAAGGACATAGATTAAGTTTTTTTCCACTATTGCATTAATAATATAAACCAGATGGGGATTTTTTTTCCCTGACATTCCAGGTACCTGAGGTAATGGTAGACGTTGGAAAGCCACTCAGTGGCACATTATTTTTATTCTAAAAGGTTTTAATAAGTAAACGTGGTGCATAGCTATCTGCTGTTGGAGAAATAATGACGCAATGATGGTACTTCAGCTCTGTTTTAAGTGGCAATGTTCCAGTGTGTCAATGAAAAGATGATGAAGGTAACTTCATAGTTTTTTGCTATGGGGAAAGTCTGGTGCATTGTCTTCTACAAGAAAGTTGCTGAAATCATCACTGTCAGCAGCTGATTGGATTGGTTATGAGCCTTCTGATTTGGACAAGATAGTGTAGTTATGTGATGATGTTTGTGGTGGAGTGTAGGAGGTAAACAGCTTCTGCAGGTGAATAAACAAAGCAGACCTAAGAAACCTGATAATTGAAGAAGCTCCTTTATCTATGACAAGAAAAAAAATTCTATAAGCTGTAACGTAAGTAAGCGCACAAGTTTTGTTGGCTGGATTGCTGAGGCTTTTCCCTCAAATGCTGAAGCTAAGGCTGCTGCTATCGGCTATTTTTCTAGTAAGAATAGGGCTTAAAGACATGATTTGGGTGTAGGAGAGGGAGATTAAAAAAAAAGAAAATTGTAGATGGCATGTGTTGAGGAGGGAAGGAGAGGTGGGTATCTGTTGGCCTCAGCATGTCAAAATTTCTTAATGCATCTGCTAGTAGATGCAAGTGTCCTTGGTTATGACTGGCTGAAAGCAGCTCACCTGTTTTTACCTCTTTGTTTTCTTAATTACAAGCTGGTTAGGAAATGGTATTTGTATGCACTTGACTACAGCGGTTGCCCGTAAGTGACTGGATGGCACAAATCCTGGCACTAGGATTTCACCTGGCTGCATATACCTTGAGCAAGTTTTGTTTTTCTCTCACCTCTTGTATTTGCAGATCATGCACAAATGCCCACTGTTCCCTCATGTTCCATAGCCAAAAGGCATCACCATTATAGGCTTCATTTTCAAGTTGTAGCTTGCTGATGACATGCAATTTCTCCCAGTTGTCCTGATTTTGCTGTATGGATCTTGCCCACATAATTGACAGTAATGATGGGAAGCACCACGCCCAGGATTGGTTATAGCCATTAGCTAATGATCTCAGTTACAGAGTAAGACCCATCTTCTATTTGCCAGGCTGGTGATGTAATAAATAAATCCTTCCCTTGCCAGTACACATACGCCAACAAAAATCCCACTGAAGCCATGCTACATTAGCATAACTGAGGAGGTTGGAAGAACACACGTACTAGCCAAAAGCACAGGTTTTACAGTAGCAGCCCCACAAAGAGGCCCACATACAGCCTCCTCCATCAGGCTTGAGCAAAACTTGCTGTCCTCTGTTCTGAACTGGTTGCAAACATATTTGTCGGGTCCTGTTTAAAAGAGGAATGTATGGAGCATGCAAGAAGCACATCAAGTTTCATTTAGCCTTTTTTCTCGTGTAGTTGTACATCTCTTGCTGTTTGAGTAAGTAGCTGGGCAGTTGTTATATGGTTGAAAAATAATTGCTTGTAGCTTTGTGCCTGTAAGATTGATGTGTTCAACTGCATCTGAAACCAACTTGGACCAGCATTTCTGGAGTTTTAGTTTTCTGCATCCAGTATTATAGTTAAAATTATCAGCAATGCGTATATTCTTTATAATGCTGTACTAATTATGCATCATGGAGTGTCCTTCGAGGAGGAAAGCTACTCAGATGTAATATGCTTTTCAATCCCTTCCCACCTCAAAAAAAAAAGCAAACATGCACTGAACTATATTAGGCTTTGGTACAAAATAGTTACACGTTCAGTCTTAAGTAGATGGTGGCATTAATGCATCATTTCCGATTGTGCATATAAATAACAGCACTTCAAAGTCAGCATACAATCAAAAGGTGTGTTCCACACAGTGACAAAAGCTAGGCTGTTTCAACATACATGCATGCGTGCATGCATGCGCACACACACACACGCACACTGGTGCATATGTTGCATGTGCTTCCGATGTAGACTGCTGACTAACACAAGTTACCTGAGGTGAGAACAGCAAACGTGTATTATACTGAGCTTTTCTTCTGTGCTTCAGGGGGAAGCTCATGTCAGTGAAGTGAAAACTTTTCTTTCCAAGGGCTAAGTTCTGTGCAGCCCCAGTGCCTCCTGAAGGACATTAAATGCCTTCCAATTTAATTGTGCCCCTCAGAAATTTGTGCCCTAGTAGTCTCTGAACAGTAACAAAAGGCTTCCAAGATTGAAATCAATAACTTGTTCGTAATCCCCTTCTTGGAATTTGGTGTAAATAAAAGTCTCTTGGGAAGGAGTACTAGAAATACAGATTTCCTGACACTGTAACCTAATTCCTGGAAGCATTCCTTTCTCAAGACTGTGGTAAATGCTACCACAGCTTATTGGGGTTTGTGTGAGGGGCCACAGTAGTAGAAATAAGTAGCAGGTAGTTTAAACATCAGCTCAGAATCTCAGCATGGGAATATTGCAGAAGCAGCGAAAACATATACGGCCGTAGCTCTGAACATTGCAGCTGATGCAAGACTAGCTGGAAGAAAAGAGCAAAGCTGCGTAGTCTGGTTCTCAAAAACCTTGTCTCAGAGCTTCAGTTGTGACAGAATGTAGATAGCTTTAAATGCAACATAAACTAAAAGCGTACAAGAAATGCTTTCATTTCTTTTTAGAGAATGGTGCTGGAGGTAGATAGGCTCAAGTTAAAGTCTTTGCCATCTCTGTATTTTTTCTAAGGCATCATCCACCATGTGGTGAAAAGCTCCATACTACCTGTGTGATACCAGTGCATATAGGTGGGCACTGTACCTTCTAAAATCCCACAAGGCTCCTTTTTCTTCTGTTTGTTTTAAACAATTAGAGCTCATCTATAACTTTCTCATGCAGGTTTACAAAACACACAAACTTGTCAACGCTGGCGTATCTGATATCACCATCCGTCCAGACAAGAAGATTTTAGCCACAGCAGGGTGGGATCATCGCATCAGGATCTTTGGCTGGAGAAAACTGAAGCCCTTAGCAGTGCTGGACTATCACACAGCAACTGTCCATTGTGTGTCCTTCTCAGATCACAGAAACCCCAGTGAGAGACTGCTGGCAGCTGGCTCAAAAGATCACCGCATCAGTATCTGGTCAATGTATACTCAGACGTGACATGTTCTGCACTGTCATGGACTAGGAAAACAGGATTGGTGAAGCAATTCTTTACACTGTAATTCAAACCTGGATGTGGGGAAGTAGCAGAATGTATTTCCAGGCTGAAGTGAGAGTCCTAGGCTAATTGTTATGCTGCTTGTTCAAGCTGCCAAGTTTTGTTTTCCAGAGAGAGAAATAGATTTTTAAAATTCCTAACAAGCAGAGCAAGGCCAGTCACAAGCGAAGACATGGAACAAGTCACTCTGAGTTCTGCTACAGGTTTTGCAACAGCTTTTCTTTGGCAGGTTGCTTAAATAACTTGTGCCAACATCTTCTTTTGTGAAAAAGGACTGGAATCCCTCAGACTGCAGTGGGGGCACAATACATCTGTTTGTGAGTCATTTATGTATCCAAGAATTTGAATGAGTGTAAAATATCACTCTTTCTTGAAAAGTTATACCCATTAAACCACCTCCAGTGGTTTCTCATTGTCAGTTACTTTTTCTTCCCCATAACTGAAAGGCTATCAGAACAACCTTGATTTGTTCACACTTCTGTCAGTTTCTAACTTAAACCAACAGCCAGGAATGTGGCAAGGGAAGGCCTTTGGCATTTATGAATTTCATTATGTCTCCTGTCACCTCAAGCCTCACAATTAATCACAAGAAAGAAAGGGAAAAAATCTTCCCCTGCACTGCACTGCAAAGCTATGTAAAGCCTTTTACAGAGCCAGTGCTAAATCCTTTCTATAGACCGACTAGCTGAAGGATTTAAACTCAGCAATCCAATTAGCGCCCTTCTCCTTGGAGAGTTAGGGGTAAGTTTCAGCATGGCAAGTCTGCGATTCAGCTATGCAACTCCCATTAACATTTAGGAGAACTGCATGGATAAATCCTTATCCACACAGTGCAAATGGCTCCGTTAACTTATCATCTCTACAGTCATGGAAGCTGAAATTCATTCATGAAGGGGGTTTTTTGTTTGAATAATGAAGCTGCATTTGCATTCTTTTGAAGCCTATTAGACATATAACAGCCTGTTCATAGACATCTTACTGTTGTATTCAATCACAAAGTCACAGTTACAAGTGTCCTGCTCAAGCAATTAGCAAGGGGCAGTTTGTTAAAAAGGAAGTGGCCTGGAAACTAGAACTCGGCTTTACAAACTGAAGTGTTTTGTGTCCAGGCTGTGCGCTGTTGATACTTTATTGGAAATATTTGTTTCTGCCTCTGTACAGAGCTGGACATCAAAGGAAAAGTCCCCAGAATTGTAGTGAACAGCAACATCAAAAGACTTTAGAAATTATTTCAGGGAAAACACACAAGCAAATTAAGGTCTGGGTCTGCTATCCAGCTGTGCTTTACAGGCAGAGAATACTGTTGGACTAAAAGCCTTAAACACCAAGCCCAATGTTCTTTCCATTAAAACACAGAAACAGGATACTGTTGCCAGGCTTTTCTAAATAAAACTTGGCCTTACACATTTTGGAGTGTGATGACACTTTAAATAATGCATTTCTTTGATTATTTCTTTACTATTCAGTAGCTGCATGGAGGATCACATTGCAGTTGAAAGTTAAAGCCTAATTTTGAGTGATCCTGAGTCAAGGGGCGGTGCTGGTGTTCCTTACATCTACCAGACAGAGTTGCATCGATGGTAAGTGCTCCATCCCCACCCATCATCCACCTCCTACACAGAGGAGGAGCTACCGACACCGTACAAGAGGCTCCAGCCAGCAGCCTTATGGAATGAGACAGGCTCTTTCTCCATGAACCTGCTGCTGGAAGAAATCTTTTATTTTTTTCTTTCTCCCTTTCTTAAAGTAGGTCAGAATCTACACAGATAAACAAATAAATATGAAAATATTGTTGTGTGTGGTCCAGGGACCCATCATAGGGAGTTTGCAAAGAGATTTCCTTTTGGCTGTCCTGTCTCATGCTACACCACACATGAAGCCTGCCAAGCAGCCCTAAGATTGGTGTCTCCCATTCGAGTGGTGCTCTGCAAACAGAACTTAGTGAAATTCTGCTGTACAAGAACAATTTCACAATCACTTAATTCTTAAAAGGATATAACCCAGTGGATACTCACTTGGGTTTTAGTCTCCTCTCCACTCACTCAGATTAAGTTTAACATTAAATTATGTAAGTCTCCATCTGTTCAGGAGAATGCCATGCCCTGTGCTTTAACCTGTGCAATCACTGCACCTTTTTTATCAACAACCTTGAAGTGAGAGTTGATGAAGACCCATGCCCTAAAAAAAAAAAAAAAAAAAAAAACATTTAAGCTGGTGGTTGGGCATATCGTGAAGGTGAAAAAAAAAAAAAAACCAAAACAAAAAAAAAAAAAAACAAACCTGCACCAAGGTCCTGTCTCAAAAATTAGCACTTTATGCCCCCCAGCCCTGAGGTACAGGGTTAGAGGCACAACTGCTACTGTCATTTTATGGATCTAGGCCAGGAACACCCTCTTGGGACTCCTGGTATAACAGGCATGGGGCTGCTCAACATGCTTTTAGACTATTTCAAAAACTTAGCTTCTGAACAAAATTTAAGTTTCCACAGCTTATCACTCAAAAAAACCCCCAAAAAACAGAAACAAAACCAACCCCAACCCTCAAGACTCGTAGTCCTTGAAATCCAGCAGAAAAGGAAAGCAAATCCAGAGCCTGCCCATCTTGGGTGAATGGTTACTGTAGGAAATGAGACTGGCCAAGCCTGGTTCTAGTAGAGAACAAGTAATCACCCTCTCCGCTCATCCTTTTGACAGGGAAAGGCAGCCGTGCCACCAGGCAGAACTGTAAGTGGTGAGAAGCCAGTTTCAAAACTGGAGCAGGGACCAAGATACACACCCCCTCCAGCATTTCAGAGCAGCTCCACACTCAGCACACCCCTTGTTCTGAACGCCCATGATGAGCACCCAATGCTCCAGGGCCACTGTGAGGCTCCAGGGCATTGACACAGCCCAGCTTCTGCGCCTGGCACGGCTGGCTGGTGGGCTGGCTCACAGCCCCCCCATGCAGTACTTCCCTCACGTGTTCTAGACCTCAGGCTCCAAAGCAGTACACAAAATGCATCTTTAATGAAGGCCTGTGCATCTTACATCCGCTGTAGGAAAAAGCTTTTGATGCAAATACTATGATACTGGCACAGTGGCAGCCCCCTAGGAAGAATGGATTAATATCCCATGTCTTAGTAAGAGTGCTATAGCCTGGAAGTTAGGAACACTTGAGTATATTCTTTTGTCTGAAAAATGCTATTTACTGTCAACATCGGTGTCTAAAGTAATTATCGAGACTCATAAGGGATGTTTAGGTTTACTAATAGGTCTTTTGGAAGATACTCTAAAGATTACTACATGCCTTCACATCTAACTAACCGCCCTTTGCTGGGGGTTAAATATTTCTGTTTGTGTGACTAGGTAGATTTAAAAATAAACTCAGTCATGCAAGCACAATTTGAAAATGAGGGCATGAACTGCATCTGTAATCTTACTAGCAGACAGACACAGAGGTAGTTTCATCAGCTTCAAGAGGAAGGACACACACATGTTGCAGATCTGCTTGCAAGAACAGACCTATCCTACACTTATTTACTTCCCATTACCAAAGCACTATTCATGTGATACTACTTTTTGCACATTACAACAATTAACTCATTAACACTTTACATCACTACTGATTTTATTTAAACACTCAGAAAATGGATTTTTTTTTTCCACATTATAGTTTCCTTGAAATGAGCAACCAGACTACTTTAGTTTGATTTAGAGTTGAGCCTAAATGCCATAGTTAGAAAGTGAATTACAGTCTTCTAAAAGTTTATTTGCTTAAGGAACTGACCTGGACTTTCCCAAAGTAGAATGATTTCCAGCAGGCAGGACAGTCTATATTGCTATAGACTGTGAAATACAGTTGTCTGAGTGCATCTAGGAAATTAACAATTCTTTTCTTCCGAAAAGAATGTAAAGCTCTTTACAGTTGTAACATGAGCGTGGTTATCACTCGGGATTTCAGCTGACTTGCTAGTAGGACGATTGTGAGTGAAGAGCCACCTTAAACTGCTGGAGTTAGCTCTGGAATCTCACCTGCCAGAAAGGAACAGGGCTAGCCTGTACCTGGCCTAAAGGATTCGGGAGTGAAGGTGATGACAGCTAAATTATTACAAAAGGCTTCCTCCCAAGAATCATCGTCTTTGGCACTGTGAGAAGGAAGAAAGCAACCAGCATTCGTAAACTAATAGAAATAAATCCCAAACACTAGCATTTGTGCAGCAATTACATGGAATATTTATCACCACTGGAATGAATGGTGATCTCTGACCCTCTTACATTTTTTGCAAATTAATCCATTAGTTCCAACACCTTTCTCTTATCAGTACCTGAGCCATAAAGCATTGCAGTCCTAGGTGTAAGTGAGCAAGGGAAGAAGAGATTAATTGTATTTGTAGAAATGAGTGAAAAAGGAAGTAGGCTGAGGGCCTGCAATGAGACAGTTGTTAAATTTACCCCTATACAATGCAGTTGCATTAGTAAGCCAATAAATTACTCGCTGCAGCTTGACTTGGATTGTTGCAAAGGTTTGAGTTTTAAAGAGCAGATTTTTATAGTTAAGTCAATACTGGCTTCTGGACCGCTTTGGTTTTTAGTACATTTAAGATGCATCTACAAAGCCAACTTACAAATTAATAAATCTTTCCTTTAATTCAGTCTGCCAAGAACAAAGATAGAACACTGACTACTGGGGAGCCATGTTAGTGATGTAAACCAAAGGACTGGGGATTAAACAGGGATTACCGAGTGCTAAATCAATGTGTTTCCTTTTCTGGCTGTGTGTCTGTGGTGTGAAAGTATGGATCATTACATAAAACATGGCACATGACTGCCTGGATTAATACTAGACAATGTTACAGCAATGCTGAGACACAAAGGTTGATGTTTAAGCGTGACCAGTGATGGCAATGACTAAGGAAGAAGGCATGGGTTTTCTGTTGTTTGTAGTAGTCTGAAATTCCAGCCTGGGTCCCCCTGCTAGGGTAATTTTTCCAAGTAAACCTGGCTGTGTTTAATCCATGCCCTACTCTTCTGCGGCATAATGTGAAGAAAACTCTCCAGAATGAAGATCATACTGGGGTGTTTTGGCAATTCATTTAAGGATCTCACAGTATGAAATTAAATGCAAAACCCCTCATGTCTGTATTATCAGATACAGCAGGCAGAAATGCAACTTTTTAAATAGACTTAAATTGAAGCATACCAGTCGTGAAACTTGCCAACATCATCAAAGTAAGCGTGGAGCAAGTAGCCATATTCTGGATACCAAATTCTTTGTCCCCCAACCTTACCACATAGTCTCATCCCTTTTGGTCAAGACAAGACCAGAAGCCAGAGTTTGGGCTGGTCAGTCACACAGCGTTTCTTGTGTATGGTTTCTTTTACCACCACCCCTTAACAAACACCATGAAATAACAGGTCTGGTTGGTTTGAGCCATCTGCTCCTCTATGCATTTTTAAAGCTATCAGCTCATTTACCCAGCCCATTAAGAATTTAGTTCCAGAGTAGTGACAACCCCCCCAAATGCATTTAGTAGTGCTACACACCCCCAAATACATTTAATGCTCATGTCTGAGGAGGTGAATTTTAACTATTAGTAGTTTCAATACCTTCAATACAATCCGTCACAAAAACTTTGATGCTATAATGTATTATTAAATAGTTGGGACTGTAGCAACTTAAATCTCTCAGTTGTGAATGTTTTGCTCATCTGATTAAGGGTATGAAATATACCTGTATGTTCTAGCAGCACTACTGTGTACTGCTTTATTCTGACTTACCTCAGAGGAATTTGATTTGCAGTTCCATATTATAAGAAGAGGGGAAGGAGGGTGAGGGGGAGCAAATCACAAGAAAGAAGCAACTTTCCCCTGTAAGATTCTGGAAAGCACAAAGGACCTTGAAGCAAACCACCTCCAGCAAGGTGCCAGATTCCTTACAGGAAAAGGACAAGGATGTCAGGGAGGAAAAGTACCTAGAGCAAGCATACGGTGATAGGGCTCTCTTTTTAAACTTGTACGCCAGCTAGTTTCAGTATTTGCTTTTACCTCCCCACCCTCCATTTTTAAAAGTGCTGGAACATTAGGAAATCCTGTGAACTGCAGCCTACCTCTAGATAAGCTAGATAAGGAGCATATATTTATTTCTCTACTATGAACAGCCGTAATGCCAAATGTTACAGTGGCACTGGAGATAGCAGCGGGAGGGACTGAGGTCTTGAGGCAGCCACATGCACTGCAGAAGAACCATCCCAGAGCAGTACTGACTATCTCCTTACAGGAGAACGACAGGGCAGTGAAAAAAATATTAATTCTAACAATTGTCTATTACAATTTGAAGTTCTAATTAAAAAAAAAAAAGCTGCTACATTAGATTCAGATTACAGCTGGATGCCATTTCCTCCTAGCTTTTATTCAAAGTATATAAAAATTGGGGCAGCAAAAAACTGTAGAAATCCTTTGGCACTTTCTGGACAGTACTGATCTCTCTTTCCTACCAGCTCCAGGGTTGATTGATCGTGATTATGGCCAGATCAGGGAATGTAGGGAGGATGTTAAAATGCTGAGCCATTCTGTTCCATAGCTCTGGCATCTTATGCATGCAAAGGTACATTTTCCAGGTACCCATGGCACTGCTTCCTATAAACGTGTTCTGGCGTAGGTAGGAGGAAGGTTGGTGGCATTGGGCCTACATAATAACTTTAAACATGGCAGAGAATGTGGACATGGCATTTGTCTTGATGGTAATTAAAAAAAGTGCTGATATAAAATCTCAGTGATACATGGAAACATTGTCTGTATTCACAGAAAAGCATCTAGGCTGCTTTTAACGTAACACTTATGGTAAGCACTGTCTTTCCAACTTTTTTTGCCTCAGATATTTTGATGGCATGCAGACTTAGCATCACACTAAATAGAGACATTGAGTCTTTATAGTTTTATCTCTCAAGCCCATCTGGTTTGAAGTAGCTGACAACAAGCAGGAAAGGGAATAGAATGAAAGACTCATTTCATGTTTGCTGAAATAAAAGAAATGTGTAAGGCAGTGCTCAAATAAAATCAGCCTGGGAGGAGTGCCGCTGGACTGCCCTCTCGCCACCCCTCCTCTGCCCTTTTGAGATGATTGGAACAGGAGGGCTTTGCCTGCAACCCCTCGGCTCTCAGTACCAGCTCCATTTGCCTGCTGTTGGAGCTCACAGCCCAGCCAACAGGCAGCGGAAGCAGGCAGGCTGGGGCACGGAGGGAGGAGAAGCGTCTGCCCCCCGCACGAGGGACAGTGGGAGCACTAAGCAAGCAGAGCAAAAAAGCAAACACAACTACAGAGCCCTTGTCCATCAGCCAAGCTAAGACCATTGAAAGACTAACGGTGCAAACACCTCACACGAAGGTGCTTCAGTAAGTTTTACATGGTGTTTATTCTGTTTTTAATTTCCTTTTGCAATTTACAGATAGAGCCCAAGCACCTCAGCCTGAGTACCTGGGCAGTTGTGCACTTACCCCTATTATGGGCAGGTACAGAACACAGCAATAGCAGCAGAAGAGTCCTGCCCTCCCCACTGAAACAACCGGTGGGTTAGTCACCAGAACTAGCTTCATCGGGAGCGCATTTCGCTGCAGGAAAGCATCTGCTTTCCTTCTCCAGCTACCAATGACCACTAAGAGCTGTTCATACAGGAACTACAAAATTCTGTAACTAGCACTCAGGCTAGAACAGCCATAAAAGGGCACTTGCTTTCTCAATGAGGCACACTGTATGAAATGTTTGTCCTCTCACGCAGGAGACGAGGCTTTCCTTTATCAGCTACAGAATCAGGCTGGGAGCATAAGATGGAAGTTGCTATACAAGCTTGCATGATGTTACACCATCTAGCAGCTAGCCTAGAAAATGCATGTGCTCTCTTTCCCTTTATGCTGTTCCATCTCATTATAGAATTAGGTCCTAAATGTGACTTTTCTGGCTTTTGTTCTTAATCACTTTGTTACTAGTTCAAATTTATAATTTTAACCTAAACAGAAGTGAGTGATTTATTGTAATTATTTTGTATAGGCTGCTCTTCATAAACTTTTTTTAAAAATCTGGAAAAACATTTAATTTCCCATATGGAAAGACACATTTATCATACTTTACTCGGATATACTTGGCTGACTATTGCACATATCCAATTTAAAATTTCTATTAATGGGGGGGGAAATTAGTGCATTCTTCTGGCATATGCAACACGTACAGTACTTTACATAGATTTCCTGAAGGGAGGTGGACCTTTGAAAAGCAGACTTGTACATGCACATATATCGTGTATATGGGACATGTCCCTATTTTTCAAAATTAATGTGTATCTTCAAAACCAGCTCTTGCTTTTTGCATTGATCATGTGTACAACATACTGGGCAGAAAAAAAGTATGAAATACTATTCTTGGAGATTAGCAAACCTCTGATACACTAACTAGATTCCCACAGACAACGGGTGTCTCTTGCTTTCATAGCACATTTTATAAGCACACACTGTGCTCGTGATAATGGCCAGCCAGCAACAGCAATCTTTAGGCTGCTTTCATCACTCACTCATGTAAATTAAATATCTTACTGATTGATTGAATTAGAATAATTAAATGAAGAAAAAACCTGCATATGTTTTGAAAAAAGCTACATATGTGCACACATGCTAGCCTCTACACTAGTAGACTGGACTCTTCATAATAGCAGCTTATAGCAAGAGCTGAATTATTGCTGGCTGATTATCCTCAAATTCTAACTCACAGATTACTGCCCTTCCCTTTTTATGCCTGTGTGCTCCAAAGATCAAATCTTTGCTTTATAAAACAAATCTGTATTTTCCTCTCAGACTGTGTATTTGCAGGCTCTGGCAACAGTTCCCCAAGGGTTCACTTTCCGGGTGTGCCTGACCTAACTCGAGCCATGCCCAGCTCTTCCCTCTGGGGGGAGCCTGCTCCTCAGGCCTGCCGGGCAGGGGGCTGCGATACCCACATGCACCCCCAAAGCCCACTCCCCCCCCGGGGCAGCACAGCATCTATCCCCTGGCTACACAAGCAGCTCAGTGTAAATGGCAGGTCGGACCACCGCGCCCTCTGTCTCAACGCTCTGCCAGCCAAAATGCGCTTGTTTTCAACCCAGCCTGAAACTGAGCAATGGAAGAAAAAGCAACAAGAACCAGAACATGTACGTGCGCGCACACACACATACTCTTCCCCCCTCCCTTCACCCCAGCCATGTTCAACAGACTCACAGCAACTTTTTGAGCTCCTTGGACAAAGGTGCTAAAACTTGCTGTGCAAGGACTGCTGCATTAGCTCTTCCACGACTCCTCTGGGCAGCAGGGCTCAGCTTCCACCCCCAAAAACCCAGCCTGCGGGTGCCTAACTTGTTTCCAACGGCTCCAGGGATCCCTTTACGTAGGCTGAATGATGCACAGCACAGGTGAACCTGCTTTTCTTACTCCTTTCAGGCCAGATCAAAGTGAGACTGCCCCTTGGCCAGGGATCCAGGCATCACAAGCAGAAACCCATTTGCTGGAGAGAATGAGGTCTGTTTGGCAGGGAGGACAGCACACCAGCTGCGGTGGCCCTGAGCCATGCAGCCTCACTAGCCATGGCTCCTTGTAGGGATGCACTAAGAAGCCCCTAGCTCATGGGAGACCCACACTGTCCCCCAGTGGCCTGGTGGCTGCAAAATGCCTTATTATGCCTACTGCGGTCTTTAGGTCACCCTCCACAGTGCAACCTGCTGTTACACAGACTGTAGCATGAAGGAAACCAGAGTACCTGTTCCCCTGGCATGGCCATGCATATGCATGCTTGAGATTGACTGAAGAGATGCCAATGCCCCAGGATGCCGAGCAGCATCTACTGGGAACCACCTTCACAGTTCCAGGTGTCCCTGAACAGGAGGAAAGACTAAAAATAACATTCATGAAAGGTGTAAATGGTGTGCATGAACACTGCAAGCACACATCCCCACACTCCTATCCCACATTGAATTCAGTCAGACCAATTAGCAAGGAAAAAAAAAACAACTACGACAACAAAAAAACATTCCTGAAAACCTGAGCTATCCCCAGTGTTTGGGTAAGTGATCAAGCAAAGACCTCCCTTGTTTCTCCCATGGGTGCCTAATCCTATATTTATCCACCAAGGTAAGTGATGCTATTTTCAGATTTTGGAGCAATCAGTAAATCCAGCCTGTACCTCTGGAAAATGGAGCCACATGGCTAATTTATTCTCTAGCCCTGTTTGGAAGAGACAAAGGGTGCTTGTAACCTCTGTGCTTGGGCCTCTTTTACCAGCAGCTTTTAAATACAGAGTGTTATGTGTGACTTGAGGCGACCATAAGTGGAAGTATTGTCTGGAAATGCTGCAGCCTTCTTTCCGAGTATGTGCCATGGACCTTGGTGACGGCATGTACTACGTGAAGGTTAAACATACATGTAATCAAATCATACAAAGTAATTTTTCAAATGAAACTGCAATACATACGGATAGGGCATGGCCTGTACATGATACACCTTGACTAACTGGCTGACAGGTAATATAAAATTAAAGCATTACAGCTTTTCTGTGATTTTCAAAAGGCTTCTACTACTCAGTGTAGAGTGTTATGGGGTTTTTTGTTAGTTTGAAGTGGATTTTTTGTTGTGATGGTAGAAAAATAACACTGCTTGCTTTCCATATCTGGAACACTCCCATCCAGTGAGATAGACATAGCTATACAAGGAGGAAACACTAGTCAAGCCCCAAGAAAGCTCAATTTAAGGATTAAAATAGCACATGAAATGGGCCGCTAACGTGCTTAATATTAACGTATATAAGCACCTTGCATGTTGATGGCCTAAACCCAAGGTTAGAAATACTGTTTTCATAGTTAAGACTGTAGTCTTGATACAGCTGCATGGTCTCTCCTTCCCATTCAGACACAGGACTTCTGCAGTGGTTCTTCTAGCAGAGGATAGACTAGTGATCCTGAGAGCCCACAGCCATAGGTTGAAGTCCTGTGATTTTCTCTTCTTCTAATGGAGATAAATTAAAATTCCTACAGTCAAGGCCAGGACCTTGGGTCACTTTCTGTAAGAGCAGAGTTTAGCTCTGGTGTCTTGGGTCACGCAGTCCTCTCAGCTTTTGTGCAGTAAAGTATGTTTGAAAAGGTGTGTGGCCAGTCTGCACTGAGAGCCAGAGGCACTTCTTGCAGCACTCTATGTATGTTTAAAGAAAACAGGTGCTTACAAATACAAAGGGAAGCACAGCGTATCCATTTCAACCTGGGACCCCAACCCTACAAGCTGCTGCATAATGACAGACTGCTACAACCATGAGCAGCTCTAGCAAGCAGGGAGCAAGAAGGGTGGGAGCAATCGCCTGTGGAGATTCACTATTTGCTCAGATCGACCAACTCCAGTTTAGTATGCCTCCTTATTTAAGTGACCTCATTTTGTAGGGGAAGTTTAGACTTCAGAGCAGACAAACTGACAAATACACACAAGTAATCAACCAAGAAATGAAAGAAAGAAGGAAGAGGAAAAACATTTATAAATGCCTTTTCAATTTAAATGAAATAAGGTTATCTACATATATCTACAAATATCTACATATATCTACACTGTTTGCAGATATTATTTGGTTGTCTTCACTTTTTTCCTACACTGCAACTATCAAGAAAAAAAAAAAAGTGTTTGCATAATCTTTGAAAGAAATAATAAATATAACAACTTCATTAAACGTTTGACCAAAGCTTTGGCACTAATCAGTTTGGAGATAACAAATCATACTGAAAACTTTGAAATAACAGCAAAGCAACAGAGCACGTCCGAGAGCCATTTCCCACTAATAATAAGCACAAGGCTATTTTACATCAACCTTTCTGAGAACATTAATTATGATTTAGTCAGACACTAAGAATCTCACAATTCACTGCAAATGTCAAATAAAATACATATTTCTTGCACAAGTCTTTTTCACGGAACCAGATATATTTTTTTTATAACAGAAAAAAAAAATTACATAAAATATTCATGTTAGCCTGTATCCCTTCTTAAACCCTTCCAGAAAGTTTTGGAAGCCCAAAGCCCATTGCCAGAGACGGAATAAACATTGCTATCAACACTGCCACCTGCATAAGGGAAGGATTATGTTTTAAAAGGTTTGTAGTGAGAATGCACAAACATGGATGAATAGAGGACTTCAGAAAAAAAAAAAAAAGAAAACCCCTTCTTTTCATAGAGTCATGTGGAAGAATAAGAAAAGTGTTCATAATACTGTATACCAACACAGCCAAGGAGCTGTTCAATACCTTCTCTGAACACAAAGGGACTGCCCTTCGGTGAGCATCTAACAAAAAACACAAGCCAACTATTCAACACATCACTGGAGAAACTGTGATGAACAGGCCCATCTTTTCAACAAGAAGGAAAGAGTACTGAAGGAAGATATTAAAGGAGAAAAGAAAAAAGTACTTACCAGCTCTAAGAGGGAAGATGCAGCAAGCAGGCAGATGCAGAATAGGTGCTTTGGGACTACTGCAGTTAGGGTCAGCCAAATATAAGGGGTGAGGCATTCTGGGGAAAAAACACCCTGAAGTTCCTCTAGAAGGCACCTCAACAGGAGAGCGTCAAGAGCTCAGGAGGGGATGTAGGCAGGCAGTACTGTGAGGCTGCCTGGGAAGCAGCCAGTCTGCAAACTATCGCTGAGAATACAGAGCCTAAACTCTGCAGGCATTACCCCCACCCCCAGGCTGGTTTTTAAACCTTAGCACCCATTGCTGTGAAAACAAGAGGCTGTACATGGCTGTGCTCTGGGCCACGGGCTCTATTCAACAGCTACTGAAAAACACTGTTGTGGTTAAGCTGCCCCGATGAACCCCAACTCACGAGCAGGTCAGGACTGGGGGAGAAGTGGACAATTAGTTCTGACAGTGAAGATTCAAAGTGTTCCCTTAAGCTAAACTCTGCTTCCTCTGACAGCCTCCTCGAAGAACCACCCGAGCCAACGAGACCAAGCGTCCCCGAGGTGAGAGAGGCTGACATAACCGACGTGCGCATTTCGCTCCATCCCCGGGGCCCGCCGCTACCGGGGGCTGGTGCCCGGCGGTGCCCACGGCCAGCCCCGCAGCCCTCCCTGCTCGGTGCTACCGTTACACGTCCCGCTGGGCTGGGAAACACGCGGGTCACCGCCGGAACTGGTGGCAACACCAGATCTCTACCAGAAGACCCGGCGGGCGAGTGGGAAGGGGGCAAATCACCTCACGGCTGCCGCTTCCCCGTCCTCCCGCCGCTTCCCCGTCCTCCCACCGCTTCCCAGCGGCCCGACGGTCCTCAGTGCCCGGCGCAGTCGCGGGGGGGGTCGGGGTGCGCGGGGGTAGGGAGATAACGACGTATGGCTTCATTTATCAAAGTGCAGCTGCGGGTCACAGGGCGACGGGGCGCAGCCGGCGCACCCCGGCCAGCCCCCGGCCCCTCGCCTCACGCCCGCACGGCCCGCCGCCGCGTGGGAAGCGCAACACGGGCGCCGGCTTCCTGCGATTGGGCTCTCCGGTCGTCGATCAGGTCAAGCTGGCCTATCAGCTCACTCGTAAGGCGGGAAGAGAGGGAAAGGCGGGAAGCGGGGGGGGGGGGGAAGGACGGTAGCGGTGGCGGCACGCGCGGCCGCCGCCAGTCCCTCGCGCCGCCGGCGGCTCCGCGGGCGCGGGCCACGCCGTTATCTGGGCCCGTAGTCGTAGCTGGCGGGCGCGCCGGCCGATGAGTACATGTTGGCGGCCGCCGCCGCCGCCGCGTTCATGTGGTGGTGGTGGTGGTGGTGGTGGTGGTAGCCGTGCCCGCGGATGCTGGGGAGGGGGTAGGGGGCGGGCCGGCTCTTCGCCCCCAGGTAGTGGTCGTAGGCGGCGGCCGCCGCCGGCGGGTACTTGTAGGGGTGGTGGTGCAGGGGCTCCGAGGCGGCGGGCTCCAGGCGCAGTTCGTGGTGGGGCGGGCTGGGCCGGCCGCCGCCCGCGCCGCCCAAGGGCACCAGGCCGCCGCCACCGCCCGGCAGCGCGGGGCTGAGGACGCGGGACATGAGCTGCTGGTGAGCGGCCTCGGCGTGCAGCGGCGTCCCGCCGGCCGCCTCCCGCTCGTAGTCCCGCCGGCTCTCGGCAGCATCTGCGGGGGCACACAGCGTCAGCACCGCCGCCCGCGAGGGGCCAGGCCTTAAACAATACGTTTAAAGAAATAAAAGCGCGAAGACAGAAGCGAAGCTCGGGAGTGAAGCGCGCGGCAGCGCGCAGCCGGAACCGGGGCCCGTGGGACAGGACCTTGTGACTGAGAAACGGAGCTGAATTGACTGACGAGCTGGTACACGCCTGAAATTTTTGCAATTGTGTAACGCTAAACAAATACAGACTTCCCTTTATTTTGCAGGCCCGGAGTGTGTTGGAAGAAAGGCCCTCGGTTGTCTTTGCAGTTGTTTGCTCTGCGTAATGGAAAAGGCAGAGGTGCTGTTGGACCTGACTGCGGCTCCTGAATGGGAGCGGGTGGGCGCCCAGCGCGCTGCCGAGGCGCGTTGAAAAGGGCACTGCCGGGAGGAGCCGGGGACCCTTGCTGCACCCCTGCCTGAGAAGCTGAACTTGCTGCCATAAAGTTGAAAATGGGACACTAAAGGAAAAGGGGGGTGTTTTTTAAAGCGGCAAAGTTGCTTAAAGTACAGCAACAGTGCGTCTTTCAGACCCAAGAAAAATTAATTAGGCTATGAAGGTGGCTGGTTTTGCTTAAAAAATAGGAGGTAGCACAAAGCTCATAAGCAATGGAGCTGTGCCCACTGCGGGCAGCCGTGCACCAGCATGGTGAGCAAGGCTGGCCCCAAGCATGCATGTGCTGAGGCTGGCTGTGCAGGCCAGCAGGTCCAGGGGGACGGGCCAGCCCGGACATTGGGGGCTCTCACCTTTCTCTGTCCCATTCTGGTGGGCTGGGGAAGAGACTGGATTCCGGGATCTGGCAAAAGCGCTCATGAGAGGAAGAGTCCCTGGCCTGTGATTCCTGGGCCTGGAAGAAGAAGGGGAGAAGCGATACGGAGCCAATGGTCAAACAGAACAAGCACTTGGACCACTGTTGCTGTGAGCTGCAGCTGGCAAATGGGACTGGACCCAGTCTACCCCAAACTCCATGCAAGCCTTGTGCAAATGCAAGCTGGGCAGGTGCATGCTAAACTGGGGGTGAGAGCAGGGTGTAGGCATAGTCAACAGAGACATAGCCTTACCAGTCCTCAGGGTCGCAGTCTCTGAATCCCTTGGCGAAAGGGTTGCTGGCGATCTTCAGCTGTGTGATCTGTAAGGAGAAGCGGAGAAATGTCTCAAAGCTGCATACATGGGGCTCTCCGGTCAGACAGCAAGCTCGTCCCTGAGCGGGCTTTGGGAGTCAGCGGTGCTTGGTGTAACGGAGAGGGCCCAGGTGGCCGGTGGAGCTGGGGCGTGCTCTGCCACAGAGCACAAACATGTGCTTTCCCTCTGTTAGAAAATGTGGGCTAGTGCGCTATCTAATACGAGTTCAAGGCAAAGGGAGAGGCAGCCCGAGTCGGCTGCAAAAGCTGCGTAAATGCACTTGTAAGAAAATGCCACATTATATGGGTCACCACCGGAGCAGCTAAGACAAATCACTGGATAAATCATACTTATGTATTTATTTAATTCGCCGGGGAGAAGGCAGGACATTTTCTATATTTAAGCAAATCCACGGATAAAGTATGTGATTGTGAGTTTCCGGAATGGGTTGAAAAACAAACTTTAAGCCCCTCAGTGACAGTTCCAGCCTTAGAGGTCAAACTGATAGAAAGCAGGAGAGAAAGAGCAGCTGTCCGGAGCCATCAGGCAAATGCCAGCCAGGGAGGGACTCCGGAGCCCTTAAAGGCACAGCCTTGCTCCGGGGCAGCGGCCCGGGGGGGACCCGGCTCGGTTTGCCCGGAGCCGCCGCCGAGGGCTGCGGGGCCAGGCGGCTCGGAGCAGCGCCGAAAGCCCCGCCATGAAACCGTGCTTGCACGGGCGCCGGGATTCCCGCTCTTTGCACTACACCGGTGCGATTTAATGAAGCGACTGGATTAACTGCTGCCCAGGCATCCACATCAGGCTGGGGGGGGCGTGGAGGTTGTTTTGTTTGTTTTGTTTCGTTTTTTAATATCCAATTGTGTTCTGGGGAAGAACAGACCGCCACGAGCTCAGAGAAGTAAAATCGCAAATTCATCCAAACAAATTGTGAGTGGCGTTTCGCAGCGGGAAGCCTGTAGTTTCCCAGCTAGCCCCAGTCTTGGGTTTACATAGGTAATGGGGTCCCCCTGGGCTGGGGGAAGCCGGCGATGGGGCTGGAGCTCCCCTCGGCGCGCAGCGGTGCAGCTCCGCGCAGCTCCCCGGCTATCTGGTTCCTTGCGCTGCCCTGGAATGGGTTTAGCAGGCGGGGAGGAGGAGGTGGGAATGCCCCCGGACACCCCCACTACCGCCGGACACCCGCAGCCCAGGAGCCCTGGTACCTCCGGGGCGACCCAGCCCCCTATCCCCCCTTTCGTTGCCCCGGGCCCCGCTGCCACCTCACCCGGTGGTTCTGATAGGCAGTCACGGCGGTGAAGCGCGTCTCCTCGAAGACGAAGGTTTTGAAGTTCTCCTCCGCATATTTCTCGCTGTCTTTCCGGGGGTCCACGTAGACCACGTGAAAACGCGGTTGGTATCTGTGCATGGAGTTCAAAATGATCTGAATGATAAAACGAGCAAGGAGACAATAACTGATCCAGGCGGAGCATGGAGAGAGGAGAGCACAGCCCCCGGCCCTGCCCGCTCCCCTGCCCGGGGCAGCCGCGGGAGCAGGGAGTGGAGCCCCTGGGGAGAGGTGCAGGCAGGGGCACCCCGCGGGAATCACGGCGCGGGGAGCCCCCCCCGGTGCAGCCCCGTGTTTGACACCTTCCCCCGGGAACACTTACATGCCCGTTGTCATCCAGCAAATTGTTGGTCAGTTTGAGCTTGTCGAAGGAGACGATCTGCTTCATCCACTGCGCCCCTTTCGCCGGGGAGTCCGGGTGGTAGTGCACCCTCCCGGGGGTGGCGGGGTCAGCTTTGCCGGCCACCAGCCAGGAGGAGCTGTGGAAGGCGTACCTGCGGGAGGGAGGGCACCCTCAGCCGCGGCCAGGGACCTCGCCACCACCTCCGTGTCCCCGGGGGGGCCGCCCCGTGGGACCGGGAGGGTCCCCCCGGCCTGGCGAGGGGGAAGCACCACCTCCCCCGTGGCTCCCGCTTCCTATAGCAGCGAGAGGAACGAGCTCTTTGCCGTGGCCAGACCCCTTGCGGGGGAAAACAATATTTTATCAGGTCGCCGACGGAACTGGCAGGAGAGAAATCTGCAGAACGGAGGAAATTTATAGCTACCTGCACAAATTTGGGAGCAGAGCTACCAAAGCTCCCCCTTCCTCTTAAAAAAAAAAAAAAAAAGGTGAAAGGGAGCCCTCTGTACAGCAACGTTCTGGCTTTAAGCGAAGAGTGGAAATGTATCTGTGGATTAATAGCAGGTCCAGAGTTTAGCAGCCTTGTTTCATTCTTTCAAAGTACATATTCAACAGTAACATTTAAAACAGAGAAACCAATCTTCTATACACGTGTTTACTTTAAAAGCCAGTGTTTGCACAGGGGGAATTAGACACCATTGGACTCCAGCAGAAACATTACTTTTTAAAGATATACTCAATTGGATGTTATATATCCCACTTCCCTTGACAAGCAAACATTTCTAGGACGCCCTGAGAATTTGGATATCTGTCTAAATATTTATATATCGGACCCTGCGATTCCTACGCGGGCTGCCTGCTCGGCGTCCTGATCTGAAGCTAAATACATAATGCGCCTTTCACTGTCTTCAAATTAAAGGGCTTGCAAACCAGACCGCATCGCTGCCTTGCGAGTCGCCGGTTTCCAAGGCCCTTCCTATGCTGCCGCTGGAAACAAGGGCAGGGTTTTGTGGCTTGGCCGGCCGGTGCCTTTCCAGAGCACAAAACCTGCTCTCTTCACCCACGCACCCAGCGGGCTCCCCAACGGGCATGGCGCAACCCCGGGCTGCCAGCAGGGTCAGCACCACCGGGCTGCCTGCCCCAGCCGAGGGGCTGCGGCACTCCAGGAGCACCGGGGGGATTTTTCTTAGGGGGGGAGCGGGCATTTGCCAGGTGGAGAAGGGGAGCAGCAGCATGGGGAGGGCTTTTCTGGGCAGGACAAGGCGGCTCCTGCCCTGCCACCCCGTGGAAACCTGCGCTCCCACCTGGCCCCGGGCGCTGTGCAAGGGTCGGGGGGACCCAGCCGCGCTGCCTCCGGCCCTAGACTCGCTGCAAGGGTGTGAAGTGGAACCCAGGGCAGCCACATCCCGCGTCTCCCCCTCGTCTTGCACTGACCCGTGCCGGGCCCAGGGGCGCATCCCCAAGCCCTGGGCGAGCAGCGGGCTGCTAGTGCCTGCAGCGCTGAGCACCGTGGGGCGGGCTGCGTGTTACTTGCCGGTATCGCTTGTCATCCACAGGGACGAAATCCATGAGGAGCATGTAGTCAGCCATGGGGTCCATCCCGAATATCTTCACCTGGAAGGTGGGGAACATGCGCCTGGTGGAGAGAGGAGACAGAGGAAAGCTGAGTTGAGGGGCAGGGGGGAGCCCCAAGGGGCCGGCGCTGGAGCCCCGCAGCCTTCCCGGCCCTTCCCCTCCTGCTGCCCCAGTGCCCGTCGGGTTGCCCGGTCCCCTCCCAGGAACCACCGTCTGGAACCGAAAGGAAAAGGCAGATGCAGCCGGGCAGTGTGGAGAGGGGGGCTGCCGTGTTCCCCGGCCCTCGGCAGCATCCTGAAGGACGAGCTGGGACAGCGCTGCGCAGCCCTGCCTCTCCCGCCTGCTCCAGGACCGTTTGTGTCAGACATCCGAAATGCCGGGACGGAGAGGCCGAGGGAGAACAAGCGGCACCGCCGCTTTTGCCACGGGGAGACACAAATGAAACGAATTTCCTCCCCGCGGTTTCCCCATCCTTCCAGCTGATCTGATTTGAGGCAGATGCAGGGCATTGCCCCGTCTCCGGACCCACACCCAAGCCGGGGGTAGAGCCCCGGCAGGGCACATCTAGAACCTCCTGCGGGGGATGCGAGGGGCCCGAGTTCCCACTCTGCAGCTTCTGTGTTGTCCCCCCAAATCTGCGCCCGTTTTAAAGCGGCGGTTACAGCAGCAATACGGTCCCTGGTGCCAGCGGGAGACCTCCCGCTGCCCGGCGGGGCAAACGCACGTCCCAGCGGGGCAGGGACTCGAGGGTAACGGGGATCTCCCAGCGAGCCCCCTCCCGGCTCCGCTTCGTTGCCAGAGCCCGGTCGGGCTCCCGGTCCCCGCACCTTTGCAGGGCGAAAGGAGAGCAAGAAGGAGCCCGGCACTCCTGGGCAGGGCGGGTCGGCCCCCGGGGCTGTCGCCACCGCCCTGCTCCGCGCAGACCCCCGGGGACTCCAGGCTAAACCGGGGGCACGGGTCCCACGCCTCAGGGAGGGCACGATTACTTCGAGGTGCTCCGGGCAAATGCGATCGGGGGTGGGCTAAGGGAAGGGGCCGGGGCGGCCCCCCCGTCCCTCCCTCCCTCCGCACACACCGGGAACAGGGCCCGGCCCGCGGCTCCCCGGCGGGACACGCCGAAGATGCGCCGTCGCGTCGGGGCTCGTTACGGCTTCGGTTTTGCTTGAGATATATAGATATAGAGAGAGAGGATTTCTCCCCCCGAGTAGGAAACCAAGCGAGCGACAGCGGGCGGCATTTCGGGGAAGGGGTTTGCAGCCGTTGAAAAACCAAATTCCCAACCCCCGCTGAAAAAACAACGCGATCAAACCCGGACATCGAGAGCCCCCCCCGGCTCATTCTCGGGGCGCACGGCCGGACCTGCTACGGATCTTCCCGGGACATTTTTGGTTGTGTGCCGCTGCTCTCCGCCGGGGAAAGGCCGCCTGCCTCCGCCGCGGCCAGGGCGATGGGGTAGCGGGGCTCTGGCCCCGCAGCTCCTCGCAGCCCGGGCCCGTCCCTGCCGGGCAGCACCAGACCGGGCGGCCGCGTCTCCCTCTCTGTAACGCTTTAGCAAACTCTGGAGGACGTTTCAAATTGCTCCCTCTGTTATTATTATTTCTAAAGGTGTAAAAGCCCCCATTAACTCCATTTCCGGTGTTTCTTGTTTTAAAACTTAGTTTTAAAACAAACAACCCGAGATGATAAGACCCACCTAGACAAACAGCAGGGCCAGCCCAGAGGCGCTGGGAGAGAACAGGCTTCGCAGCGCCGTCCCTGAGCCTTTTCCTGCTGGTTTTTACCCCCTTTTCTCCTGTTTTTACGCGCCTGTCTGGAGATTTGTCGGGTCATAAAATAAACGAAGAGGAGCGGGGAAAAAGCCCCTAGTTCAAATCTAGTTGGTTAATTTCCGAGCCCTTTGGGAGCGGGGTGTTTGCAATCCTTTCGCTGTCCTGGGAGAGCGAAGGAAGCCCGATCGAAGAGCTCCCATCTGCAGAGAGCCTCCGCCTGCAGCCTGAACGACCTTTTCCGCTAAGGAAAGCAGCGCCGAGCCCGGCGCCGGGTTCAGGGGCCGCGGCCGGAGGCAGCGGGCTGCGGGACCCGGCGCCGGGGCAGGCACCGTCTGCGGGAAATCACGCCCGGGGGCCCGCAGTGCAGGACCCTCCAGGGACCGCGGTGATTATTTTTTTTACTTCAGTAAATTGCTAATTAAAAAAAAAGAAAAGCAACTTCGTAAATATAAATGTTGTGGGGTTTTTTTTTTTTTTTTTCTTTTTTTTGCGCCTTCGGGACCCTCAAAACCACCGGAGGGAGAGCGGGAGCGCTCGGCCGCCGTCACCCTTCAGAGCGGAGCCCGACCGGCCGCGCTGCGCCCTTCTGCCCCGGCGACGGGGCTGCGGCAGCGCCCGGGGCTCCAGCTGCCGCCGCTGCAGCTTCCCCGGGGCCAGCTGAGAGCAAGCACCGGGGGAATTTGCTAATTTGTTTGTTTTTCTTTTCTCACCCCCCGCGCCGCGTCGCTTTAAATCAAGGGAAGAGAGCGGAGCCGGAGCAATGCTCTCGCCCCCGCCGAAGGCAGCGTTTGTCCGGAGCCTGTGCGGGGAAAGCTCCGCAGCTCTGCCCGAGCGGCCACGGCGCTCCCCGGCGATCGCAATTAAATGCATCAATTAACAACCGTAAATGGGGCTTCCTCTCCCCCCACATGTTTTGCTCGTTTCTAACGTGATCGCATCAGCCCCTTCCTTTGTTCCCTGGCCGGGAGCGGGGGTCCCAGCACCGACCCGCCGAGCCGCCGGCGGAACCGCGTCGCGGTGGCCGGAGCGGGGCCGAGGAGAGCCGGGCTCGTTATTCGATAGTCGGGAAATGCAACAGCCCTGGAGGACGTTTCAAGGTGCAGAATTAGCGTCTGTTTGCGTCCCCGCCGGAAGGAAAAGATCTGCCCGTGCTTAAAATTTATTTAGTTACAGGTATTGCACGGGCTGGTTCGTTAGCTTTTTCTTCCGCCTCTGTGCTGTCGCCGCCCGCCCCGGCAGCGCAGTGCCCTCCACAAACACGGATCGATGGCCCGGGAGGGGTAGCTAAAAGCCGAAAGCGCCCGGCGGAGCGCAGCCCTTTCCAGCGGGGGCCGCCCTGCCCGCCGTCCCCGCACGCCTTCCCCTCCGGCCCGCGGGAGCCCCGCGTTCTTCCCCGCAGCACCCGAGGCCTTCGGGCCCGCAGGAGCTCGCAGGTTTCGCCCGGGGAGAAGCGCTCGGATCAAATGACGGCAACCGCCGGGCCGGGCCGCCCCGCAGCTCGCCCGTCTCGGCCAGCCTCGATTTTCCCCCAAATCGCGAATTCAATCCGCCTCCGGCCGGGCCCGCGGCCGGGCTCTCCCGGCTCGGCTGGCCGGGGTGCCCGCGGCCAGGGGAGCGGCCGAGGGGCCGGGGCCGCTCGGGGGCTCCGCACTGACCTGCCGGCCTTGGTGACGATCATCTCGGTGCCCAGCTGGTTGAACTCGTCCCACAGCGCCTTCATCTCCAGCTGGACGCTCACGTTGGCCACCTTCGGATTCTTCTTCACCGGCGCCTTGGCCGCGGCGGCCGCCCCCGCCGAACAGCCCGAGACGGTGGCCGGCCCCGCGGGGCCCCCCGCCCCGGGCGGCTCGGGGCCTGGGGGCGGCGGGTTGGCCCCGGCCGCCGCCCCGCCGAAGGGGTAGCCGTGCTGGGGCTGGGGCGGCGGGTGCGGGTGCTGCTGAGCCGTGCAGGGCTCGTAGTGCGGCGGCTCATGCTGTCCGTACGGGTCCCCCGGGGAGGGGGAGAGGTGGTACCCCCCGGAGGCGTTCAGGCTGCTCAGGCTGTTGGCCGTGAAAGCTGCAACATCGCAAAAATGGGACAGCTGGGTGAGCCAGGGGCTGGAGATAGCTGAAATCATTCCAAAAACAGGCGGTCAGGGCTCCGCTCCGGCTCCCGCTTCCCCCCAGCTCCGCGCCGCTCCGCGGGTGCCCTCCGCCTCCTCTCCTGCCCCGCGCCCAGCCCAGCGGGGCGCCTCCCCCTTTCCGCTCTGCCTGGCCCCGGCCCCGCTCCCCCCGGGGCAGGCGGGGAGCTCGCTGCTCCCGCTGCCTGCCTGCCTGCCTCGGCTCTTTCTTTTTTTTTTTTTCCTTCCCTTTTTTTTTTTTCTTCTTTTTTTTTTTTTTTCTTTTTTTTTTTTTTTTTTCCCTTTGCAAACCCGAGAGATCTGCCAAGAGCTGCGGCGGTGCAGAGCCCGTGCTATCTCTGCAGAAGGCCTCCTCGCTGCACACGATTTGGGACAAAGCAAACTTCCCCACCACTCCCCCAAAAAAATTTAAAAAAAAAAAAAAAAGAGGAGGAGGGGGGAACTTAAAGAAAGAAACCGATTCTTATTTCCATGTAGCTATGGTGCTGCAGGTAACGTCCCTCGCTCCGGGGCCGCGGCTGACAGGGGAAGGCAGATCTGGATGCACAATCCCCCCTTCTTTCCATCCCGGCCGAGAGGGGGAACGGACGGGACCAGAGCAAAGCTCCGGGTCCGCGCCGAGGAGCGCCGGGACGGTCCCGGCCGTGCAGCCCTCGGCCGCCGGCCCGAGCGGGCCCTGCGGGGCATGACAGGCCGCCCCGGGGAAGGGACGGCTGCTCCGGCTGCCCTTCGATGCTGAAAGGCTCCTCGGACTCCTGAGGGCTCTCTCAACTTATTTCTGCCGCGGGCCCCAGGCCGGAGAGGGGCCGGAGAGCCGGCGGGAGCCGAGCCCCGGCCCGCCGCTGCCCCGGGCACGGCATCGGGCCGGCGGGCGGCAGGCCTTACTCCTCGAGGGAAGGCTGCGGGGGCCGGGGCGTGCCGGCGGGCAGCGCGAAGCCCCCTCCGAGCGGCCCCCGCGGGCAGGCCGCGCTCCGTGCGCTCCCCCCCGGCCTTGCCGCCGGGCCGGGCCGCATGGGAACAGCCCGAGACGCGGTGGCCGGAGGGTCTCGTCCCGCAGCCCCGCGGGTCCGAGCGCGGCGCTCACCTTCCATGTCCCTGGTGACGGTGCTGAAGTGCATCTTCTGCGGGCGGCAGGCGGGGCGGGCGGGCGCGCTGCGGCCGCCGCGGCTCTCCTCCAGCGCTCCCTTCCCTGCTTGCTCGGCGGCGGCAGCGACTGAAATCAGAGAGGCGATACTGAAAGCATTTGCCTTGGGAGACAGAGGGCTGTTTTCGTCCATAGGGGAGACACCAATGCAGGAGCAGCAGCCGCGGCAGCCTCCCACCACGAGCCCCCCCTCCCACCCCCTCACTCCCCTCCTTTCTACCGCACCATCCAGGGAGGTGCGAGCGAGACCCCCCTCCTTCCAGACGGGGGGGGGGGGAGGGAAGGTTAAAAAAAAAAAAAAAACACAACAGAAAACAACCCAAACCCTCCTGTCCCCCTGTCCGTCGTCGTCGTCGTCGTATGTCCGTCCCGTCCCGTCCCGTCCCCTCCCCCCCCCCCCGGGAAGGGCGCTGGGGAGCAAGAAACTTCCCCGGGGCCCTTTGCAGCCAGCGCCGAGCACCGCAACGGCCGGATCGAGCCCTGTCAGCGAGAGGGGACCGGGGGTGGGGTGGGAATAAATAAATAACCCCACGAATTTCTTCTCCGGGGTCTTAGTTTCTCTCCCCCCAACTTCGTTCCCTGCGATTTATTAATGTATTTGCTCTCTTCCCTTCCCCCCAGCCACCACCTCCTGCTTCTGCCCCCCCGTCCCCTCCTTTTCTCCTGCACGTAGGGAAAGTGGCTCCCTTATAGGCGCTTTCCCCCATTCAGTGGCTGGGAGGCGTCACATGGAAGCCGGGGGTGTTTGCCTGCAGAAGCGGCGGCGGCGGCGGCGAAAGCGAAGTGAAACTCCTGCCGAGACGGTGTCAAAGGGCTGGGGAGGCCCTTCCCCGCCTCCCGGGCACGGCGAGCGGCCGGCGGGGAGGGATGGGTGTGCTGCGGGGCGGGCGGGGGGCCGGCTGTGTCAATCACGGCGCCGGGAGCCGGCCGACGGGAAGGGAAGGGAAGAGCCGAGCCGAGCCCCGCCGAGCCGAGCCCGGCGTCACGCTGCGGATGTCCGGCACCGAGAGGGGGGATTGCTCCCTTCCTCCAGCCCGCATCCACTGCGGGGCTGCGGCCCGATCCGGCCCGGCCGCGGGGGCTCGGCGGCCGCGGGCACGGAAGTCCCAGCCGCCGCAGCAGGCGGGGGCCGGGCGCGTCGGGGTGCGCTGCGGCCGCGGGTACCGCCGGCCTCCCCGCCGGAGCGGGACGGGAACCGCCCGGCACCGGCCCCTCGGAGCGCCGCGGCGTCCCCCGGGCCCCCTCCGCACGGCGCGGGGCGAGGCGGCGCGCCCGCCCCGCCGGGCCCGGCCCGGCCCTGGTGGCAGCCCCGGTGGCGGCCCCGGTGGCGGTCCCTCCGGGCGGGTGGCCGCACCGAGGTCCCGGGGGAAATGCCCCCACGGGGCGGGCGGAGCCGTGGGGCGCGCCGGTGGCTACCGCGGCGGCGGGGCTTGCATAACCCGAGCGATGCGCGGAGAGCCGAGTGAGCAAGCGGGTTATATATAGCTGCCCCGTCTGTAGCCTGCGGGGCTTGATTCTTCTGTTGAAATATTATCTTTGGATGTGGTAAAAATATTTGCAGAGAAAAATCTAGACTCCTCTTACATATTTGAGCATATGTTCCTGCAGCTAACGGCACAAGGGCAGAGCGTGACACGATCGGTGTTCTGTTTCTTCCCCGCTGCTGGCAGCGCGGTTCCTGGCCGGGGCGGTTTCTCCCCCGAGCTCAGGGACACGCCACGGGGAAGAGCGTCCCGGTGCTGACCCGCGCGGCTGCCCTGGCAGCAATACAAGGAGGAGGGGACGGGATTTCGTTAGGACACCTCGGGGCGATACCGCCGCGGTGCCGGGGGAAGGCGAGGAGTCGCGGGGGCGAGCGGGACGCGGAGCGCCAGCCCCTTCCCCGAGGTGTGCCCGGCTCCGGGCAGCCTCTGCCCCAGGGGGAAAGAAAAGATTCCCCCCCTTGGAAATTAAGAAAAGCCCTGAATCCATCTCCCCAGCAGAGTCGGGGAGCTCGGGGTTGCTGCCCGTGCCTTCCTTGCCCGCACCGTCTCCCAGGTTTATCCCTTTCTCCTTCCTTGCTCCTTAAGTAAAACTCCAGCTGGAAGCGGCGCCACGCTGGGGGCGGCCCGGGCCCCCAGGCCTATCCGCCCGCCCGGCGGGGTCGGGGCTGTGCGGTCTCTTCCGGGGACACGGGACCCGCCGGCGATCGTTGCCAGTCGGCCCCAGACGGCAGCGGAGCGGGTCCCCGCCCAGCCGCGGGGCTGTAGCCCTGACACCCCGAATCCCTGAGAGGAGACCCCGACGCCCCGCTCCCACAGCCCGCGCCCGGCCCCTCAGGCTGCGCGGGGCTCCCGCACGCGTGAGCCGCGCCGGGCGCCGCTGGGACGACGTGCGGGCGAGGCCAGCCCCAGCTCCCCGAGACCGGGGAACTCCCCCGGCGCCGCGGCGGAGCAGACCCGAGGGAGCGCCATGCTGCGAACGGGGTCGCTCCCCTCCTGCACCCCCAAAAAGCCCTGAACGCGGGGGGCGCCTTTGCCGGGCGCCTCGCCCGGCCCCGCGGGCTCTGGTGGCGTTCCCCGGCCGCTCCACACCGCCGGAGCGCCGCAGAGCGCATCCAGCCTCAACGAGCGGTCGCTCCCCCCGCGGTTAGCGGTACTGCTCTGCCCCGCAGTCGTTCCTGTTTCGGGGCGGTAACGGACGGAGCCCGGCGGCTGTCGAAGGGCATCAGAAGGAGGGCGAGGGGGGTTTCTCTGCTGCCCCCAGCTCTCACCTCGCCCGAGCAGGTGTGGGGGGGAGATCGGGGCTGTCCAGCCGCCTCTCCGTCGGGAACGGCTCCGCGCTGCGGAAACGCCGAGAGGTCGACGGGGAAGAAGGGCAGGACACCCCCACCGCCCCCAGCCCCCCGCCGCCGCCCCCCGGGGCCGGAAAGCAACGCGCTGCAACGACTGCCGTCTCCCCCCTCGACGGCAGCCCCAGCCCCCACCCCCGGAGCTTCCCCCGGGGCCTCAGCATCGCCGCTGCCCCGCCGCTCCGCCACCGGCCCCGGCCCCGGCGAGGCTTCTCCCCGCAGCAGGTATCCGCTGCCGCCCCCTCCCCCGTGTGGGCCCCGCAACCCCCCAGACCTTTCAGGCGAGGCGGGGGCCCCGCGGGTCCGGGCCAGGTGCCCCCCCCGGGCACGGACTCCCCCGCTCCGCTCCAGCGCCGGGGCCGTGCCCGCCGGCCCGGCCCTTGCTGCGGGGTGCTCGCCCCCCCCCCCCCCGGCCCGGCCGGGCCCCCCTTCCCCCCGTCCGCCCTCCGCACTCACCCCCCGCCCGCATTCCCCTCGTCCCCCCGCGTCCCTCCTTTCTGCCCGCTCCCCCGGCCCTTGCCCGGCCCCGCCGTCCCTCCCGCCCCCCAAGCCCTGCGCCCCGACGGGCCCCCGCCGAGCCCGGGATGCGGGGCGGGGGGGGGCAGGGGGGGGCGCAGGCTCGGCAGGGCAGCGGGGGCGGCCCCGCGGGGCCTGGCTCGGGCCGGACCGGCAGCCCCGGCTCCCCGCCCAACGGCCGGGCTGGGGCCGCGCAGGGCCGGGGGGCGGGGGGGGGGGTGTCGGCCCTACGCCCACGTCCGCACGCGCTTATTTCTCCGCACGCGTTTATTTCTCCGCATGCGCTTATTAATTGTCCGCACGCGCTTATTAATTGTCCGCACGCTTTCCAGCGGAGCGTCCCCGCGGCGGGGGGCCGGGAGGGTGAGCCCCGCCGCCCCCGCGCTGTCCCGCCCGCCGCGGCAGCACCGCCCGTGGGCTGCGAGCGACGGCCAAGAGCAGGGCGGGAGAGGCCGGCGGTGCTGGGGGCGGATTGCGGCAGCGATTCGCGGGGGTTCAGCTAACGGGAGGCGCGGACCTTCCCGGATTCGTTGTAAGGGGGGAGATGAAGAGGAGAGCGGGGAGATCTCGGCAGGTGAAAAAAGCTGGCAGCTCCCGCGGGCCCCGGGAAAAACGGGTATTTTCTGGAGTTTAATATAAGACCGTTATCGATGAGTGCTCTTATTATAATTACAGTCACCCTCGTTATTACTCCGACTACGGCGACTGTTAGTATTATTTTGCAACTGGCGTTTGAACTATAGGAACCGAAATTAACGAATCTATCTAACAAATCCGAAAATCAGATGTGTTAACCACGTCTCACGGAGAAAGAACAGAAAGACAGAAAGTAGGGCAAGACAGACGAAAAGAAAGAATGAAAGAAAGGGAAAACAAAGAAACAGATAGAAAGACAGAAAAAAGAAAGAAAGGAAGAAGGAAAAGAAGAAAGTTTAGAAAAATACAAAAAGCAAAAAAGAAAAGCGTGGAAAGAGAAAGAAGGGAAGACAGAAAAAAGACAGAAAGAGAAAGCAAAAAGAAAACGAGAGGCAGAAAAATACATGGGAGAGGCGGCCGGGCAATAGGGACAGAGGCAGGGCCAGGCGCGCCAGCGCGGGGCCGGGGCCGGGGCCGCTGTGCCCACCCGCTTTCCCGCACCTGGAGCGGTTCCGGCTGCTGGCACCACGGCTCGGTGTCCGTCGCCGTCCCTGAGAGGGGCCCCGCGGGCCCCCGGCGCTGGTGCGCGCCTTTGTCCGGGGCCCCCCCCCCCCCCCGGCCCCAGAGCCCCCGGGCCGCCCCGAACCGCCGGCCCCGGGCCCCGGGGGGCGGCTCGCCCCGGCCCGGCCCCGCCGCTGGTGCTGAGCGGCGATGTGAACCGCCCCGTCCCGTCTCGTTCTGCCCGGCGGAGCGCCGGCCGGGGGCCCCCGGGCCGGCCGCCGGGGCCGGGTCCGCGGCAGCCGGGGGCCGCCGGGGGCGGGGCGGGCGGGGGGGGGGAGGAGGGAGAGGAGAGGGAAAAAGGAGAGGGAAAAGGAGAGGAGAGGAGAGGAGAGGAGAGGAGAGGAGAGGAGGAAGGGAGAGGAGAGGAGAGGAGGAAGGAAGGAAAGGAAAGGAAAGGAAAGGAAAGGAAAGGAAAGGAAAGGAAAGGAAAGGAAAGGAAAGGAAAGGAAAGGAAAGGAAAACAGAGGGAAAGAAAGAAATAAAGTAACAAGGAGAGAGGGAGACAAACAAAAGAGAAACAATGAACGAATGAAAGAAAAAGAAGAGAGATAAACACCCTGAGAAAAAAAGCATCCAATAATAAAGTATTGTTGTTACAACCAGCACAATCCTCATGAACAACAGTTGTTTTCTTGTTAATAGGCAGTGATGCTCATGGGAAAGCTGGGGCTTGTGGGGCTCCATGGGCTGCCTGACCTCACAGATGGGAGCCCGTGGCTGTATGTGGGGCTCCCTAGGGCCCAGGGGCGCGGGGCTGGGCTCCCGCACTCCCCCCTCACCCCCCCCCCCCCCCCCCCCCGCTCCCTCCACGGGCTCCCCCTTGCCAGCCTTGGCTCCACGTTATTTGCCATGGGGATTTCGGGCTGGTTTTATGGGGTCACTTGCCTGCAGATCCCAATGTAGAGATCACGCACGGGGAAATTCTCAGAAATAAAACTGTCAGCCCCTCTCCCCCAGCACACAGCCGGCGGGGTTTCTCCCTTTCCCCCTCTTCTTTCCTTTTTTTTCTTTTTTTTCCTACCCCTGACAACTGCTCATGCTTCTCCAGTGAGACATCCGTGCTCTCCTGCAGTGCAGCTGCCCTGTGTGGCCCACAATTTGGGGCTGTGAAGTTTTTGGGACCCTCGCCCAGCCCAGCTCCCTTGGGAGCTCTGGAGTGGCCTGGGCAAGGGGACCTGGCAGTTGGGGTCATTGCCTGGGGCTCCCCCAGGAGCTCACCCCAGCTTGTCTGGTTTTGAGTGCACCAGGAGCTGCCTCTAAAATGAGTCACTCTTTGTCACTCCCGTCCTCATTAATGTCCATTAATGCTGTCAAAAAGCTCTGTACCAGGGTGCCACTCTGCTGCCTGGGGCTGACACACGTCTGCTGTTTAATATGTGAGAGTGAATTTGTGACTGTCCCCTCTGGTCTAGCCCTTTCCTCACTTGTACCCCTGCTCCGGAGAGGAGGGGGAAGCTCTGGCCTGGCTGCCTGTGCTCCCTGGGCGCGCAGGGAAACGGGGCTGCAGCTACAGGGGAATGAGGCGCTTTTAGTTTGAAAGAAGGATTCCCCCCCTCCCCAGTACAGAGGTGCCAGAAATGGCTCAGCTGAAGCGTGTTTCCTTATTGCAGCACAAGTTTGGGTAAGAGTGGTGAGGAGCCCCACAGAGTGCTGGAGGACACTGCTGCTGCGCTGCATCCGAAGGGAAAGCAGCCGCCTCGCTGCTTCTTGCTAGATCCTTTCTGTGGAGCGACAGTCGTTTTCAAGCCATCCACTTGCAACTGAGCAGCTAGAGGGAAGGGGAGGCATTTCTCCATGACTCGATTGTAGTTGTTGCGCTGAAGGTTTATATTGACTCAGTCCCGTAGCAGCATCCTCTGCAGACATTTATTTTGGCTAAAGGCAGCCTGATTCTCGTTTGGATGCAGTCACTGAGGCCTGACCCACACAGGCGTTGTGCACCGGTGGAGCTGCTACAGCCACGCAGGTTGGCTGTGGGGGGGGGTTTGCTTCCATGCAGGGGGGCCCAGAAGGTGCCACCCTGCCCGGGGCTCCAATTAGATGGGCACAGTCCTCACATAGAGAGGCTTTACAGACCTCAGTCACTGTCAGGAGATGAGGTGTTTCCCAAAGCTCCCTGCCTGCGGTTGCTGTAGACCATCCCATAATGATTTTTTCCTTGCAAGGACTTTTCCCGTTTTCCCTTAGGCCAGTAAAATACCCCTGACATTCCTTGTTGTTCCACCTTGTCTCCTGTCACAGCAAAGAACAGATCAACACCACTTGTTCTGGAGCTCATATGTTTTTATGGGGTTTTGGTATGGCAGATGATGTTATATATTAATCACTAACACAACACAGTATGTTAGCACAAACAAATTAACACAAACAATAAACCACAGGGCTCAGCATGCTAATGGGAGGCTGCGCAATCTACAGGGCTCCCACCGGGATAAATCCTCTCCCCGCATTGCAGGGTATTTCATTGGACTTGTCGCAAACTTAAACCCAAGCACCATAAGGAACTGATGCTTCAGCTGATGTCAGCTGCTTATTCAAATCCAATCCAGCATAAAAACTGACTAACTCCATCCTGGAGATTTTTCTTCTTGCGTCAATGCTGGAGCTGTATCCTCTGGAACGTATCCAGCTGAGAGACAGCGGACTCTGCACTGTCACCAAGGGCAGCTCACACATGTTGAAGTCATACGGGAGAGCTCAGTCTCTGAAAGCAGAAACCAGACCTGAAGATGAGCCCAGGACCCTTCCTGGAGCCCGTGTTTGTCTGCAAAAAAGCAGTATTGCTTCTGCCAGCCTGCTCCACTTCTCTTCTGCCTTCTCCTTCTCCTTCTCCTTCTCCTTTTCCTTCTTCTTCTCACTTTACCCACTTGTGGATGTGCCTGTTCTCCAGGGATTTGATGACTTGTGGGTTTTTCTCAGCTCCATTTGCTATTTCCTTGTGCCTTGGGGGACACCTTGCCCCTTTTTGGAGTGTTGTGGTAGGGCAGGTGAGGCAGTGGTGGTCCCTTCTGCCTGCCTGCAGAGCCACACCAATATTATTAACAGCACATCCCTTTCCCTGGGTACAAGGAATTTGAGGATTTCAGGCCATTGCTCTGGCTCCTGCCTCCACCACCCCATCAACCCAGGCAGATATCTTGCTGTGTGTGCTGGGGACAGGCAGATTGTCTCTGCTGGTGCTCAAGGCTGCTGGAGCAGGCAGCCACTGTGGTCAGGGCCTGCCAGGCACAGAGCCCAGCTGGCCCGGTGGCCAGCCCTGCCTGCAGGTGTGACCTGCCCTGCACCCTGCGTGATCCTGCTTGCAGAGTCCTGGCCAGAGACCTGGCACCCCTTAACAGGCATCTCACGGAAAGGAAGGGGCAGGGACTTCACCAAACTCCGGGAAGCCCTTACAATAGGCTTTGTAATCCCTGCACAAGCCCTTCTAAGGGCAATGGTGTGTTACTAAACTAACTAAGCATAATGAAGCAGAACAGAGTGGAGCAAGGCTCAGTGCTCCCACTCCTGCCTCTGCAAGTTCAACACGGATTGCCCAGGGTTGCTTGGCAGATTTAAATCCCTTTACTAGTGGCATTTCAATGTCCTTCTGTGCAAGCAACAGTGATAATGTTTAGTCACCTTGGGAAAGCTGTTTGGCATTGAAAGGGATCCAGGATAATCTTGGCTTAGGTTTTTGTATAATTTATTTATTGTATTTTTAGGTGGTGTTGTATAAAATAACACTGCACCATTTCTAGCTCTTCTCTGACGACATCTTAGTTAGCTCTTGTTCTTCTCACTCATTAATTCCATTTCCTCCTTTTTAGTTGAAACATCAGCCTGGAACCAGTCAGGATTCACATTGCCATGGATTTTTTATATTTCTTGTGATTCTCTCAAAGAATATTTTCAATGGAAAAGGGTGTTTGAATCTAACCTGTTCCCACACACGTGGCTGATGCATGAGGAACATCCTCCTGCTTGTCCTACTGGGCTCAGAGACAGGGTTTGGAAAAGAGATGTGAAGGTGCACAGTCTGACTTCCCAGGGGTAAGCAAAAGCACAGCTGTTTCCTTTCTCAAAGCTTTTGCTGGAGAAAACCTGGCCCTGGTGAAGCCAGCAGCAGGACCCCATTACCTGAGGAAGGCACATGTGTTGGGGGACCCATAACGCACCTGGGGCCTGAGCTGTGCTGGCCACTGGCTCTGTGGGGGCCCCGGCTGCCACTGGCCCTGGAGGCGAGGGCTCTCTGCCTCTACCACATGCAGCTCACTGCAGTCCGTGGGCGCTTCCCATGGGCCATGGCCTGGGAAACACAACCATCCCCACAAATAGCATGAACTGGCTGGCACTGAGGGGTGGTTCAGTTTCGGGAACTGCCGATGCTCACGCCTTCCTCTGCGGAATTAGCACAAGGACAGATTAAAGAAAGCCAATTTCCTTTCTCATCAAATCAATTCCTTCTGGGGCAAACAAAGCCACGAGCACAGCGCTCTTGTCCTCCCGTGATCTTGTGGTTTGCTCTGGCTGGAAGAGGCAGCTTTGGAAAACCCGAGCCCATTTCCTGCTCTGCGTGCTGCAGTGTATATCCTCGCCTCAGCCCTGGAAATGCTTTGATGGATATTATTAGGCCCGGAAAGCATTTGGAGCTCCTTTCTTCCGTACAAGCTGACCAAACTGCTACAGGATGAAAGAGGGGCAAATTGGAAGGGTCTGTGGATGCTGTGGGCAGGCTGCCTCGCTTAGGGAGCCCAAGTTGTACTGCTGCCTGCAACAGGGACCAGAGCAAAGCAGCCGTGCAGCCAGGGTCGCTGCTAGCCACCCAGGGAGGGGGGACATTGGCTTCATACCCTCCTGCCAAGAGGCAGAGCTGCGGGAGGGCACAACCAAACAGATGCCAGTAAAGCCTGACCCCTCCTGGCTGCATCCAGCCCCATGCAAGGCACCTTGGCCTCTTCTTAAATCCATATACCAGGTCCAGCAGATCCCATCCCCTTCCCCAACCCATCCTCATCAAATCCTATGAGCGAGGGGAAACAGCTTTTTACCCCTCTCACACCAGCCATTGTCCGGCCCGTGTCTGCACACCCCTGTCCTTGCTCAGCCTTCCAGCCATCGGGAGCAGGAGGAGGAGTCTCTCGCTGCTTTGAATGGGAAAGTGGCTGAAAAGCAAAGCCAAGCAAAACCTTCACTTTGCAGGGGACTAGAGTTCTGATCGGTGTTTTGCCGCTAACACAGTCAAGAAATGACAGTGTGGAAATCTTGGGGAGCGAACAGCACTTGTGGTTATTGGTGAAATCCCATATTAGCAGAAAGGTCTGGTAAATGGAAGCAGGAGTCGGTCTGACTACAGCATCTGTTGGATGTGGAGAGTGGTTATGACTCTCTCCAAATACAATGCACATGTACTGGGGAAAATGACTGCTACAATAACAGGAATAAATCTTAATAGAGACTTGGGTGATAACAGACACCATAGGGGAGTGATCAAAATGAAAAACATATGGCAGTGTCTCTGCCAGACCTGCATAGAAACCCCTTGGAAGGACTAGCAGACCTTGTACCTGAAAATGAAAAAAGAGCAGGGGAGACAGTGACAGGGGAATGGGGCTGTGGGAACAAGATAAATACCATCATTGTGCCCTGCTGAGAAGCTAGAACAACGGGGGTGCGGTGTGAGCATCCTGCTGCCTGTCTCCCTTCTGCACAAGGCTGGGTCTAAAAGCAGCCTGATTCAACAGACTCTTCCCCACTTCTCTCAGCTTTGGCAAGGCAAAAGGCTGCAAGTCAGGCTGGACAGGGGCCATTTTTGACTGTGTTCAAACAAGACCTTGACCTGGATTGCTTATTAGCACGAGATCCCATTTTCTCTGCCTTTTGGCAGCAAGCAGGGGCAAGGCTGGCAGAGAAGGAATAGTGGAGGAGCAAACTCAGGGCCCAGGGAAGTTCAGGCATAGCCCTGGGCTGCAAGGGCAGGATGGATTTTTTTTCCTGCAGTTATAGGAGCCCAGACTTCATGGTATGGCAAAGAACAAGCAAACGGGAAGCTCGGCTGGAACTGACAGTTTCTTGGCAGGAAGCAGTGAGAGACAGGACAGAGGGATGTTAAATGAAATCGCACCTTCTCCCAAGCACTTAAATGTCTTCAGCAGAGGAGAAACCACAGATTAGCCAGAGTGCAGAAACCCGGCTTCACTTTGCTCTCCTTGAGAGCAGCCTGGCAGGTGATGGGTAAACACGAGCACAGCAGATACCGAGCAGGTTGGCACGAGATGAGGGTATCATTTGTCCCTTGGGTTTGCAGGAAGGGAACAGGAGGCGTGAAGAGCATCCCCAGGATCCCTGGGGCAAGGGGAAGTGTCCAGCCTCTGCTGATCAGACCCCAAACTTTGGTGTCGGGAGTGAGATATGCCGATCAGCTACCTGGGAGGTTCACCACCACCACTGCTACCAGCTACTGCTCCTCGATTCTGTTCAAAGGCTGACCCCACACCAAAACCTGACTGCCCTGACCCCCATGGCCATACCATACTGGGGCAGAGGGAGACCCTCGAGCAGGGACTGTCACCTCCTCCTTCACTCTGAGAGGTGACTGTGCAGGCTACCATCATCCAATCCAGGGCCGACTTGACAACTGGGGATTAAATAGTGGAAAATTCAAAAGACAGCTGAGGAAGGGGCTTATATTAGTCAAGACACTTTGCACGCTAGCGATAGATGACCAGGGACACCAGAAGTAAATAGAGATGTTGTTATGGTAATGGAAACAAGGCTGGAGGGAGGGAGGACCACAAAGCAGAGCCTAAGTGCTTAATGCCAGTAAGTTGTCAGGGACTTTGCCCCTGACTGTCATTATTTTAACTGTATCATAAATCTGTAGGCTCTCGTCAGAGCAGGTGTCTGAGGACAGGGGATGGATCGACTGTGGTGCCTGCCACAGCCGAGACTGCACTGAAGAGAGAGTAGGATGTGATCTTGGCTACACTGATCATCTGCACTGATATCATCCACTGACTGACTTTTTTGCTTACAGTCAAAAATCATCCCTGTCCAGGGGAACAGCAAGGCGCAGCCTGAGGCTTTGAGCTGGTCTGTTCCAGAGCAGAGGGGCAGATCCTGCCCTTGCTTCCCCAGTCTGGGACTCATGTCCACGGCTGGGACAGTCACTGGGACGAGACTCTGTCCCAGGGATAGGCAGGGACGGTCTCACCCCAGACAGGCTGCAGATGCCTGGTTTTGGCTCACACTAATGTACATCAGGCAAAAGAATTTGGAGATCAAACAGCATCTTTACACCAGCCCCGACCAGAAGGTTTGTTTTATTGTGTGCTTAGTCACAATAAACTAGCCAATAAAGTAGTAATAAATGGTCACCAAAAATTATTTCAGAGTCAATAAAACAAAAACGGAGTTTAACAAGGAGAAATGAATTGTTAACGCTCCTCCTCTTCCCTGTCCTATAAAACATGTCAGGTTTTACAGGCGACGGACGAATGCAAAGCTCCCCTGGTCTCGTGGGACAGGCAGTGTGACCATTGCTGCCTTTTGCCATGAGCAAGGTGAGAACCCCAAAACCCCATCATCAGCACAGCCCCAATTCCCACTTCTGCTGCTGGCTGGGGACCCCTCCATGAGGCCAGGGGTTCCCCATGGCTGTGGCATGCGGCCCATGCCCCGTGTTTCCCCTCCATTGGTGACAGGGAGCACTGCGGTGACGCAGCCTTTCCCTGCAGCAGTCACAGCACCGTCAGGAGGCAGACAGTAAAACCACGAGGTGCTGAGCTCTCTCACTGAGCAAACAAGCCTTTCTAAAGGTTTAGAGGACCACCTTCATGCGCAGAATGACCCCCCATGTTTAAACCAAACAATCTTGACCTCTCTATAAGTTTTAACCACATAAAAGCTCACCTCTTGGACTCTCCATTAGGTTTTATGATGTGCTTCCATATTTAAATGGACATGACTCACACCAGGGTTTCTGCCGTACATGTGAAGGAAAGAAAAGATGAATGCCAGATGTTACGTATGAGTTACTTCAGGGAAAAAAAAAATGGAGAGAAAAGGAAATTAAATGTTGGGCTGGGCTTTCACAGCTCTCCCTGCTCAGGTGAGCATCAGGCTGGTATTTTAATTTGCTTTAAAAATGCAGTGCCCTCAGCCCGGCTGCACTCCTGACTGCCTTGTAAGTACAGAGCCCGCCCAGCTTGCCCTCCTCGCAGCAGGGGCTTCAGTTTTCTGTCAAAAATTTTCTGGTCAAACCTGGCAGCTGTCAGCACCTCCTTGTTTATTTGTGGAGCAGGAGGGGGCAGGATGAAGAGTGGAGAAGGGGTGGAGGGCAGCACTGCTTTGGGGTGATATGTTCCCTCACCCAGAAAACACCGGGTAAGGCAGGCGGGATGGCTGTGTGATGCAGATGAGCTGCACAGGCAGGGTGGTGTGGGTTTGAGAGTGCAGGCTCTAACAACTGCAACTGGAAAAGCACCTGACAAAGCTGCAGCCATCCCCACCAGCTTATGGCTGCTTTCATCTGGGCTCCAGCGGTGGGGGGAGGTAGGAAGGGCTCAGCAGCAGACCACCTTGCAGCCTTGCTCCTGCCTGTCCTGTTACACTCCAAAAGGACCATCTCTGCCTGCACAGACCCCCTGGATGTCATCGCCTTGACCACTCTGCTCTCCACAGGCTCGTCTGGCACACAGCTCACATTCCCACCTTGAGGGGATGATGGCAGAACCTCCAGCCAGGCAAGCATGAACTCCTCAGGCTTTTACCATGGGTTAGTCCTTCCCTGCTCTTGGTGCTGTACACACACAGAGCACGAAGCATGGCCATGCCCATGCTGAATTCGTGAGCACCAAGTCCTGCTCTCAGAGCCAACATGGGAGCACAGGGGCTGCAGAAACCCTCAGCACCACCCATGGTGAAAGAAGGACCACTCCACTCATTGCATCTTTTCAGCATGGGTGGATACAACCTTAAAAACCTAACCAGCTACTCGTGCTCAGCCCTTCTTGGGAGTCTCCTCCTGGGAGGGCCCGATGCTCCACGTGGCCTCTCCTCCCTGCAGCTGGCCAGGGGACTGGCACATCCACATGAAAGGGGTCCTGCTGCTCCCAACCGGGGCGAGCTGTCCCGCTGCAGACAGATGAAGCTGAAACTCCACACTAAGCATGTGTAAGGACATTAAGCTCTTGGAACTAAAGGATAATTTGAAAAGTATTTTTCTTAATACTGGCATTAGGTTTCCCCAGCTTTGCAGTTGGTAAAGAGAAAAAGAATGTCCTTACTAAGGGAAAGCAAGTGAAAGCTGAACTGGGGAGGAATTAGGGGGTGGTGGATGCTCGGAGCTGGGTCCCCTTGCTTGGCTCAGGGCTCTGACCATGCTTGGGGCAAGAAGAAGGCCTGTTCCCAGCCTAGACCCTGCTGAAACACCCTAGGAGTCACTGGCAAACTGCAATGTGTTGAGCGGGAACCAACGTGGCCACACACACTCTCCCATGAGCAAGAGCATCCATGCTGCATCCTGCCTGCACCAAGGGTAGGACTGTGCTCCCGTTGGGGCCCTGGAAACATTTGGGTTAGGCAAACCTCTGTTTTTCCAGAAGTGATGAACTGAGAGATTTTTCATCTTCATAGCACACAGAAAGTCCCCTTGGGTACCTGCTGAGCTCTGCAACTTCTTTATGTGGCTGCTGAGTGACCCGGTCATGAATAGAGAGCACAAAACTCTGCAACTTTTATTTTCTTTCACATTTTTATACCTCTCTCCTTAGCTGTGTAAACTAGTTCAGAGTCAGTGAGATCAGTAGATCTGTAGTTATAGCAGCTGCAAGCGGGGTCTGGTGAGTTATGTTAGTTCTCAGCACTATCCTGTTCCCTGACCCCGCGGGGATGGCAGCCCTTTCTGATGCTCTGCGGCTGGCGTGTCACAGCCCTATGGTGCAGCCTCTCTGCTGCCTCTCTGCATTCCCTCCTCTGCTCCTGCAAAGGTCCCGGGGCCATGGGCTCTGCTCTGGCCTCTGCTCGGGCCAGGGCAGTGGGTGGGATACAGGGCCTGACACTGCACCCCAAGCTCCTGAGTGCAGGAAGCTGATAAGTTGGTGCCTTGGGGAGTGCAGGGAGGCATGGTGCTGGCCACGGGGCATCAGAAGAGCCCACGTCCCTCATAGAGGAATTCCTGTGCCCTTACAAAATGCTTGCGTGAACGGAGGCAGGAAAATTAGCTGCAATATGGCTTTTTGTGATCGCAGAGAAATTGCAAAAGGAAGGAAAATAAAAAAAGGTTCCGTTTTCCTCTCGCCCCCCTTCCCCACGACGCTGGAAAGGCTCAGGAAGTGCCCAGCCATCAGGAACAATATGAAAAAAACCCGGTACCATTTTCCCTGGTGAACCTGGCAGGATCCCAAGCAGGGACTGTAATACCCAGCAGGAGTGGGGCTCCCTCATGCCCCTTGTGGGGAAGTGAGGGCTGGGCTCCCTTCTTTCATTTCCCTCCTCTTCCTTTGCTAAGCCCTGCTGCCATGTCCCCAGCACAACAAGGAGGGATGCCTCACCCTGCCTGGGCACCCTGGGGGCATGTGCAGCAGCAAGGGCTGGCAGAGGGTCCCCAGTGAGCTCCCCATCTCTGGCCCGAATGGGAAGTAGGGACCTGCAGAAGGACACTCCATCAGCCTCTTTAACTTTGTCTCATGCCCAAAATGCCTTTTGATTGAGCATCAACGCTGCCCAAAAGCTGTCATCCTGAACCACTCATGTCAATGCAGACATTGTGGCTGTGACAATGTGCAGGACATGTCCCTGGGAGCATTCATCAAATTTTGTAAGAGCTGCAACCACAAGAGTGTCTGGGCAGAACCAAATTTACCGCAAGCTGCACTCCTTCCCTGCCTGCCCTGCCCATCTGGCACAGCTGGGGGAAGAGGAGAGGCAGAACCTGCTTACTGGGGTCACAGCCCTGATGCATCCCTTGCAATGGGGTGAGGAGAGGTCTGCGGACAGGCTGGGCCCCACCACATCCCCACGTTGGATGTGGGGAAGGCCCAGCATGGTGAGGAGCATTCATGCTGAGCGTCACCAGGAGCAAGCACCATGGCCCGGCTTCCTCCAGGGCCTCATGCATCCCCCAGGCTTGTGTGTAAATGCTATGCTTCCCCAAATAGATGCTTTTCTGGGAATGTCCCATGGCCCCACGGAGGCTCGGCTGGTTGGCATCGGATGACCAAAGCTGTTGCGTGCTCCCATTGTTCCCCAAAGCAGTTATTAATAGAGCGCCGTAATAATAGGGGATATTTATAAAACACCTCCGTGCCTGGGAATCCAGAGCAATCTGCAAACCTATGCAAGTCCATCTGTCAGCCCCAAGACACTCTGGTGATCACCACGAAGGGAAAATGAACCCTATACTCTGTTGAATGGTATGAGAAATGCATAGGCTGGAGGGGCCGCTGCAAAGGTCTGGTGCAAGATGTGAGCACCAGCACTGTGGTCCTGTAAGTGCACAGGGGCAGGGACACCCCAGCCCTAGCCACCTCCCCACCAGCAGAGAGAAACAGGGGAAGAGCAGGGGTCATAAATGCTCTTCCCCTGGTCCTAGATGCAGCCTGGTGCTTGGGGGAAGGAGAGATGCCACTAAAGAAATCAAAGCCGGCATGGTCCGTGGCAGCCTGACCATGCCCAGGCTGCCCAGGACTGCCCACGGGGCCAGGGTGCAGCTGGCGAGGGAGGCTGCACAAGTGCCATCACCCTTCATGCAAGGTTTGGTTAGAAGGACCCATTTGCTTGACCCCATGACTTCTGGGCCACAGGAACCAGGACCAAGCTCTGGGGACAGGCTGAGGATCTTCAATTAAATAGTGGAGTTTCACACTTGCAGCAAGCTCTGCAAATCTCCCAGGCCCTGTACAGAAGATGCACCAAAAATGCATACTTTTGCTTGGCTTCATAGATGGAAAAAGTAAAACGAGATGCAGGATTCAGTTAGAGCAAAGCCAGCCCCTCTCTGCTTTACTGGCTGGGGCCAGGCACAGTGCCCGGGAGCTGCCAGGTAGGTGTCCAGGCACCAGACACAGCCAGGACGGGGCCTGGATGGAGAGGCACGCAGATAGCCTTGCTGTCAGGCCATTCCACCAGGATCATAAAACCCAAACAAATCCAGTCCTCCCCCCAGCCTCACTTGAGGAATTAGAGAAATGAGGCCATTTATGTCTTCACACGGGCGACTGAGCCTGGCAATGACCTTTGGTCACTTCGGAGCGGGGCTGGATTTGAAATGTGAACCAGAGACCAGAAGGTGAAAACCTCCATATCCCATTACAAATCCCCGGGGATGCCCAAGGCTTGTCAAGTCACAGTGCTTTGCTGCTTATTTATTACTATTTGTCTACGATTGTAGCCATCGCCAGGGCTCGCATTACTGCTTGGGCAGTGGTCAGCTGCCGAGTGGCCTCTGGGGCCAGCCTGTCTCCCAGCAAGGCTGGGACCCTGGGGCTTGGGTGGCTGTGGTGTGGTTCCTAGCTGCTGGGAAAACACATTGGTCCTTCCCTGGCAGCAAGCAGGAGCATCATGGTGGGTGACACAGTCCCCAAGCTGGTGACAGCCATGAGGAGATGAATTTACCCTTTAAGATATACAGCCCTAAACAGTCAGGGATCCAGGTAAAGTATCCCTGAGCCATATTACAGTGAAATTAATTCTATATATTGTATATGCAATATTGTATACTGGCTTATTCACAACCAGACAGCACTTGCTGTTGGATTATAAATGCTCTGAGATAAAAGAATCCTCTGGCTTGAGTTTGTCCTCTGAAGTAACTGCAGAAGACCTGCATTTATTTAGCAAGTGGTTTGACTGACATAAGTTTTCTTTTATCCAAAGAGATGCCCAACCCATCAGGTAACCGCGGCTTCATGAGAAAAGCAAGTCCAGGACAGCATGCATTTCTTCTAAAAAATATCTTATCTCTCTATAAACAGAAAATTCTCTTTTATCCCTTTTAAGCCTGCTTCACCCCACTCTGCCCCACTAATCACCTTATTTCTACTTTTGTGGTCTAAGAGGTATCAGATCATTTTGCAGAATGAGGATGAAGGCAAGCCCCTGGGTGGTCAGGGCCAGTCTCCCCGCAGTGGCTTTGCTGGATCTGCCCTCCAGACAGAGGGGCAGGTTCCTATAGCTGAACAATGGGGTTTGCAAGAAGATGTTTTATAGAAGAAGTTTTAGCACCCCTGTGTGGCATCACTCTGCTATGTGAGAGCTGAGCAGTGCACGGAAAATCTGCCTGAAGCTTCGGGGAGTCTGCAGCAGCCTGTGCCTGCTGATGGAAACGTGATTCTGCTGGGAGGCTGAGCGCAAGTGATTTCCCCATTAACAGCTCAGTCTCTAGGGAAAGCTGCAAACCCACCTCATGGCAGGGATGGACACTGCAGGGCTCTCTGAGGTGGAGTTTCTTAGAGGTACAACAATGTTTCTTGAAACAGGAGACAAAACAGTGTGTAGAGAGCATGCAGTGATGAACTCGCATAGATCCACGTGTCTGGCTGTGACATTAAATGCTGTACTACAGAAATCCTGGTAATTAAATTGGTTATGATGTGGGACAGGTGATGGAGGTGGCTGAAGCTGTCAAGAGTCAGTGAGGCTGCATTGATTTCCACACAGGCGCAGGGGCTCTGTTTGTTGTATGTGACGGGTTACTTCCCAACAGGAATGTAGTGATTTAGGAGGTGGCGCCCCATTTTCAAAGGTGAGAAAATACTTAAGTGCATGTTTGCTGAGTGCCCACAGGTTTGCCATCTGAAGGTATCCAGATACTGGTCAGTGATGGAGAGAGAGAACAAATACCAGTAAAGATGAATAAATCAGAGCAATACTGGTCCTGACCTCTTGAATGGATTATTAGTATCACTAGGCACTATCTGTATTAAACAGGAACCCTTATACACTTCTGCAGGTGTGATGCAGGCTGCCAAAATGCTTGCACTTTCTCAAAAATACCATCCTGAGTCTCACTGAGTCTCGGTGGGATTTACGCTGTTAAGTCAGTTCTGGAAACACCAGCCAAGAAGTGTGCATTTCTTCAGGGTCCAGCTGAAGTGCATTACCTCCAGGTGCAGGTAGAAGTGTGAATAGCAGCTCCAGGAGCTCAGCTGGTGGGAGGTAACTTGTGTGTTGACGGTGCCAGTTCCCATGTTTATTCTCAGTCTTTTGCTACTGGGAAGCTCCTTTCCCCCTGAGGCTGTCCTGCTTGGTACCACAGCATGTCTTGTTAACAGTGCCATCACTTCTGAGCAGTTACCCAAGTCCCTGCTATCAGCAGAAAGAACTTATGGGGGGTGAAACAGTACTGAGTGCCTGCTGCTCAACAGACCAAATACATTCTGAGGGTTGTTCACTACAGAAAAAAAAATATGGGACTGTAAGAAAGTGAAGCACAGGTCTAGTGCTGAATAATGGCATTTCCCAAGAATGGGGCTCACTGGTGGCTCTTCACGCACGAAGTTAATCCAATAAAGTGAATTGTCCAGTGCAACCTTTCCACTACAGCAGCTGATACATGGAATAGGATTAACTTCAGGCTCAGAGCGAGTAAACACAACCTTTGTATCCAATGCTGAATTATTCTGCCTCAGTGCACTATTGGAGTCTGCATTTCTTATTTTCCATTTGCTTTCTTTAGCAGAAGCATTGTGTGGCCAACCTGAACTGACAACCTTAGTGAACACAGACCAGAAACTTTTAGGTTACACTGAAACACAAGTTAGTAAAGTATAAATAATGGTTATACTGCTTATGATCCTAAAACTTAGATTGGCTTCTAGTTAAAATTACATATCTGTTCTAAGTGTTTTTGTTACTTGTGTCAGGAGTAGAGTCCAAAATACCTAGGAATACATAACAGCTTTGGGAATATCACATTTTCAGCCCAGTGGCTGGGTTGTGCTGTAGTGACTTCCTCAAGAATTTAGAAGAAGCCTTCAAGAATTTAGACATCTTGAAAACATGGACAAAGAGTAAATTGGCTAAGTAGAAAAAAATTAAATGTAAAATCTCTTTGAAACAATCAAAGTATGCAGCCATTGCAAAATAATCCACAGAAATTGTGCTTTTCTTGGTGTTAAAGTGCTGAGAGCACTTCCATTTCAATGCCATATTTTAGCAATTTCCACCTTATTTCATGCTCTGACAAACCTACAAGAGTTTTTTCTGGTCCAAGACGAAGCGCTGTGCTGTGCCAGAAGAGGCAAGCAGCTCCGAAGGCGAGTGGAGGCAGGAAAACATGCTCAGCTTTTAGTGCAGCACTCTCGCAGAGGGAGATCTTGGCACAGGACAGCTTTTCTGTACCCAAAGACTTGTACAAACCTCCCCTTTGGCCTGACAACTGAGTCAGCTTTGGGCTCCTTTACTGAAAACCTGCCTCCTTGCAAAATCTTTTGTCCAAGGCACATGGTTGCCACAAAGCGCCTCCAGGTCCCCACAGCAACCTGGGCATCAGCCTGCCTTGCTCAGTTTGTAGAGCGAGCAAGGCTTTAGCAGGTGGCCAACCTGATGCTATCAAGTCCAAGTGTCAAATTCCGGGTGGCCCAGCCTGCCCTGGCGAGGGAGGCAGTCTGGGCTGGGTCCTGATGTTTCCGAGAGTGGGTTTTTGGCTTAGTGAGTTTGGCAGGCATCCAGCAGGTATTCACAGTGTCTGTGGGGGTCTGATCCAGACAAATTTGACCTCCAGCATGTAGAGAGCATCAGGGAAGGCCCCTGCTTTTACCGCCATATCTAGTAGGAAAAGCTTTGTAGATTTGGGGGACAGACCCTGCTTTGCCACCGGAGCAATGCACTGTGCCCCTGCAAGCAGGGGTCTGGCAGGGAGGGTATGGCAAAGAGCTGCTCAGCTGATCCCAGCTTTGCCCAGAGACCTTTTTAATCAAGGGAAATCCAGGGGACCAATGCCCAGGCAAAAGCAATGGTGGCTGTGACTGAAGAGAACAAGACTTTGTGTCAGTAATTTGGGGCCCAAACTGAGGGGCCAGTTTTGCAGGGAGTGGCACTGCCCCAGGATGGGTGCCACCACTGCCCCCACGATGCTTCCCCCAAGAGTCCCTCCCTGCAGATGATGGGAGAATAGGTACAACCTGGGGCAATGACAGATTTTCAGTGTATTTCTGAAAGTCTTGGTTTAACTTCTGCCTTGAATTATCAGGGCATCTTTGGACATGGGACTCTTCATCTCAAGTGCTTGTGCTGCCTCCAATGGGCAGGCAAGGTGTCCCGGCAAGGGAGGGCTGACACGGAGCACAACGGGTGCTAACCGCAAACAGAGACATCAGATGCCATCTCAAGGCCAAATTTAAGTGTGGGTAATTACATTTCCCCATTTAAACTGCCGGCCAGTCTCAGCTGGATAAAATGTTCCCTTCCTAGCTGGAAGAGTTGCCGTGTTCTGGGAAACAGCTGCTGTGACAAAGTTAGGGGGCAGCTGCCGTATGGAGAGGACTGACGTATTCGTGGCACACGGCCGCCCGAGCCCAGGTACCCAGCGGCAGGAGGCAGTGCTGCCGAGGGCTTGCCTGCATGCTGGGAGCCCCAAGAACCTTTCTGGGCTTTGATATAGCTTGAACCAGTGCCCAGATGGGGAGAGAGCAGTGGGATAGAGAAGGGCTCAAAGCCAAGTGCAGTTGGGATTTGTGAGGCTGGGTAAGGGGCCATTGCTGCCCAAAGCACTGCCTGCAGTGGGGCGCTTGGTGTGGGACAGGGACAGAGGCCTCTACTCATCTGGGTGCCCGGGCTAAGTTTGCAATTGAGACCAAGTCCAAAGACATCTGAGTCAAAGACAAGCTGAGTCAATGGCCCAACTTAGTGAAAGCTGGTGAAATACAGACTTTGCCCTTTTCCTTCCCTGCAGCCCTGGTAAAGTGCACGGTCTCTCAAGTGGGTCTTTATAAATGATCAAAGTGTCTGTGTGGCTTTTCAGGGGATTGAGCTTCCACTCACAACCCAAGGTCCAGTTTAATAATGTAGCTTGTTAAATAAACAAGTGGCTACGCAGAGCCCCAGCACTGTGACGATGGAGAAGATCCGGTGTTCTCTTCCCACTCCAGCGCCAGCTGTTGATGGACATCTGTCTGTAAAACATTGGGCCTTTTATTGTTTTTAATGCAAGAAATGCCTTTTCCTGGAGACCACCACTGAATACTGCTTTGCTAGAAAGGCTCCTTCACAATCCAAACAGAGAGCAAGTGAGCATAGAGGATCCATTACCCAAAAACTCAACAAAATCTTCCTCACCCATGAAAAGTGTATGCACAGAGGAGGACGATCTTGGGGATGGGGCTTAGAGGAGGGGGGAGCTGTTCCTGGAGGGTGGCGTTCTGGGACCCACCAGAGGAAAATACTTCCATTTTTCTATCCGATAACTCTACTGCCTGGCTAACAAAAATAATCCCTTAT